>CM066051.1:43194646-44444646 GCA_033557465.1 Ichthyophis bannanicus | reverse complement strand
AGCGTGCAACACATGTGAGAGCTAGTCAGGGAATTAATATTAGAGGTGTAAACTCATTAAGCTGACATTAAGTTAATTACTTTCAAACTCGTTGATGCCTGGGTAAGAGAAGGGGGTGTTGCAAGTGCTATATGGGAGGTAGTTTGGCTGCTCTTTTGCAGAGGTGTTCTGCTACAGATTAATTAAACTGGCCCCTCCCTAACCAGCGAAATGTACTGACCTGTTAACCCCCCACCCCTCTCACAACCAGGTTTACCCCTCATTCCCCTACCACCGAGGACCCTTTGTGCCTATCCCAGGCTTTACCCCTCACTCCCCTACCACTGAGGATCCTCTGTGCCCATCTCAATTTATGCCTTCTCCTTCTCAGGTTCTTCATGCAGTTTCCTCCTTAACGTGTTGCTGTGCTCGGAAGGGCCAGCAATGTAGCCTCTTCCCTGCGTGAGTGAATTCAACATACAAATGAAACTGAGCGATTTTGATGTCAGAACACTAGTTTTGCAAATCGAAAATCCCTTTGGGCCTTACATTGGCTGCCATTTTGTAGGAAGCTCCCCTCGCATGTCCTCTTTGCAAAGTGTGTGGGGGGGGGGGGGAGAGGGGCTTATCCCTCTTATATAGCTACAACTACATACTGGTCAGTACCTGAGTGGGAAGGGGAGATATACTCACGCCATGGCTCTGTTGGAAGGTTTCCTATTTATATTAAGGCAAAACACTCTTAAGTATTGAATGTTGTCCTACAATTAACTTGACGTCTGCAGTAGATATTTTCGGCAATTATGCATTCACTAGACACATTCTCTGAGGGATCCAGGAACTGCTCCTTGCTGGGATTTCCTCTTGGAATAGTCTTCCAGGAATCCTTTCTTTTTTGAGAAAGCCCCACATTCCTGCAATCCAGCAACTCTATGTTTCTCATTAGCTTACATATGGGATGGGTGCGTCCTTTCAGAAGTTTCTCCTTATAATATTTCTTAACTATCACAACCATAATACAGCCAAACTCCCTTCAGAAGGGTCATCAGTGTACACCAAGAATCATTTAACAACATTAAAGGATTGGTTTCTCAGCCCCAAAACAGCAGGCCTCAATTCAACCCACAGCATACCCACCTAGACCCCTCACCCTCCCAGCATAGCACACCGGTACAGGTTACTCTGCAGGTATAGTACAGAAACCCTTACTACCTCCCCCACCCCATCCACTTCAGCTTCCAATGCCACAGCCATTGGTAGTGTAGCCACCAAGGTGCAGTATATACGTCATACACATGTTGTTCTGCTCGAGCAATATCATATATGATGTTTATCCATTGCTGAAGGATGGGAGCCCTATCTCTCTCCCCCTACCCCCCCCCCCCCCCCCACCTCCTTTCTGCTCTTTTTCAATACCGGATGGCCACTGTATCTACTAAGTGAACAAGGCAGTGAAAACTCCTTTTCCATATCTAAACTACAGCTGGTTCTCAGATGCCTTTGTGGAGAACCAAAAATCAGACCAAAACCAGGATCTTCACCTCCCAGAGAGAAATCCTACATGTGATAGTTATCCTCCCAGACCGGGGCGATAATCATTGCTCTTTACAACTCCAAAACTTCAACCTTAAGAGAGAAACTAGGATAGGAAAGGTAGGCCTTGCTTCTCCCTCTCTGCTTTCCAGAAGCATTGAGAGTCATCCCAAACTCTTTCTAGTGGGTATGTTTATTTATTTACATTCTCTTATATACCGTGCTATTCTGCATCAGTGCGGTTTACATTGAACAAAGTGAAATTACATTGAACAGGGCATTATAACTTGGAAATAACTATTTTACAGGGAACATGGGCTATGGAGGGTTAAGTGGCTTGCCCAAGACCACAAGGAGCACCTGTGGGACTAGAAACCCCAGTCTTTCCGGCCCAAGGTTGCTGTCCTCTAGTGGGATTTGAACCCCCAACCTTCCGGCCTGAAGTACCTTGCCCCAACCACTAGGCCACTCCTCCACATGTGGTTAATCCCAAGACACAAGTAAAAACAGCAAAATGGTGTCAGAGATTTATACATCCAACACCAAACAACAACAAAAAAATCTCTGTTGAAAAGTTAGATAAAGTCAATTGCTGGACTTTGACATACATTACATAGTAACATAGTATGTGACAGCAGATAAAGACCAGTATGGTCCATCTAGTCTGCCCAGCAAGGCGGCAAGAGTAGGTGCACGTGCCGCTCTGTGCAGGTCACCTCTCCCCATGCCTTTGTTTAGGGCTGTACCCACCGCTCTGTGCAGGTCACCCCTATTTGTTGAGCTATAAAAGATAGCGAAGTTTATTTTGATTTTATCCTGTTGCGATAAAGGGATTCACTGTGTCTGTCCCATGCCATTTTGAATTCTATCACTGTATTTGCTCCCACCACTTCCATCAGGAGGGCATTCCAAGCATCCACCACCCTTTCAGTGAAAACGTATTTCCTGATCTTGCCTTTCAGTTTACCCCCTTGCAGCTTCGTGTTATACCCTCTAGTTTTACAGCTTCCCCATCTTTGAAAAAGATTTGTTTGTTCATAAATACCCTTTAAGTATTTAAAGGTCTGTATCATATCTCCCCTGTCCCTCCTCTCCTCTAGCATATACATACATAGGTCTTCAAGTCTCTTCTCATACATCTTCTAGTACAGGCTCCAAATCATTCTGGTCGCCTGCCTCTGAACCGTTTCAAGTCTTTTTATATCCTTTGTGAGATATGGTCTCCAAAACTGAACACAATACTCAAAATGAGGCCTCACCAGCGACTTGTTGTTGATGTTAAGTGCCGTCGAGTCACACTGTTTCGCCACCTTGAGATCCTCAGAAACAATCACTCCGAGGTCCTTCTCCTGGTCCATGCACACCAACCTCTCGCCCCCTATCGCATACAATTCCTTTGGATTTCTGCTTCCCAAGAGCATGACATTGCACTTCTTCACATCAAATATTAACTGCCAAGTATTAGACCATTCTTTCAGCTTTTGTAGATCTTTCCTCATGTTATCCACGCCCTCAGGGGAGTCCACTCTGTTGCAAATTTTTGTGTCATCTGCAAAAAGACAGACTTTTCCATTCAGTCCTTCAGCAATATCACTCACAAATATATTGAACAGTGCCGGGCCCAAGACCAAACCCTGGGGCACCCTGCTAATCACCCTCCTTTCATCCGAGTGAGCTCCATTTACCATCACCTTCTGTCGTCTGTCAGTCAACCAAGTTCTGATCCAGTTTATCACCTTGGGGCCCATCCCCAAGCTACTGAGTTTATTGATAAGCCTCCTATGAGGAATAGTATCAAAGGCTTTTCTGAAATCCAGGTAGATGACGTCCATCGCATGCCCCTGATCTAGTTCTCTGGGCACTCAGTCAAAGAACTCAATCAGATTTGTTTGGCAAGATCGTCCTTCGGTAAAACCATATTGCCTCAGATCATGCAACCTATTGGTTTTGAGAAAGTTCACTATTCGCTCTTTCAGGAGCGTCTCCATTACTTTTCCCGCCACCGAGGTAAGGCTTACTGGCATGCAGTTTGTCACTTCTTCCCTGTCACCACTTTTGTGCAGAGGCACCACATCCGCCCTTCTCCAGTCCCGTGGAACGTCTCACGTCTCCAAGGATCAATTAGAAACATCCTTTAACGGCACTGCCAGAACCTCTCTGAGCTCTTTCAGTATTCTGGGATGTATCCCATCAGGTCCCATGGCCTTGTCCACTTTCAATTTTGCAAGTTCTTCTAACACCTCGTCTTCTGTGAATGGTGTGGTATCTACTTCATTCCCATTTGTATATTTGTCAGTTATAGATGGTCCTTCTCCAGGATTTTCTTTAGTAAAAGCAGAACAGAAGTATTTTGCCACTTTCCACAAATCTGTTCTCAGCACTTTTGAGTCTTGCGATTCCACCTCTGATCTTCCTTTTCTCCAGAATATACCTGAAAAACGTTTTGTCTCCACGCTTCAGATCTTTAGACATCTTTTCTTCTGCCTTTGCTTTCTCTCTTTATTTCTCTTTTTTGTCTCTTTTAACTTTATCCCATATTCCTTTTTGTGTTCCTCTGCAAACTTCTGGATTTTTTGAAAGCTGTTTTTTGCCTTTATTTGTGCAGCCACTTCTTTGGAGAACCATATAGGTTTCCTTTTCCTCTTGTTTTTATTTACTTTCCTTACATACGTATCTGTTGCCCCTTTTATTGCCTCCTTTAGTTTATTGTTGTTGTTGTTAAGTGCCGTCAAGTCGGAGTCGACTCATGGCGACCCTCTAGATAACTATTCTAAATTGTGTTCGGTCTTGAGTCAGGCGGCTCATTGTTGACAGACTGGTACCCGTAGCTGCTGTTATTGTATCGATCCATCTCATTGCTGGCCTTCCTCTTTTGCGTTGACCTTCTATCTTGCCAAGCATGATGTCTTTCTCTAATGATCTCTCTCTCCGCATGATGTGTCCAAAGTATGAAAGTCAAAGTCTTGTCATCTGAGCTTCTAAAGAAAGCTTAGGTTTGATCTCCTCTAGTACCAACTGGTTTGTTCTTCGGGCAGTCCATGGTATACACAGTATTCGCCGCCAGCACCATAATTCAAAGGCATCAATTTTCTTCCTGTCTGTCTTTTTCACTGTCCAGCTTCCACATCCATATGATGTTATTGAAAATACCACGGCTTGAACAAGTCGAATCTTTGTATGGAGAGAGACATCTCTGCTCTTGAGAATCTTATCTAGGTCTTTCATAGCCATTCTGCCAAGAGCAATGCGTCGTCTGATTTCTTGATTGCTTGTTGCTTCTTTATTGATAGTTGATCCAAGTAGGTTAAAGTTGTTCACGATTTCAATTTCTTCTCCTTCAACGATGAACCTGTTTATTATGCCAGTTGTTATGATCTTTGTCTTCTTTACATTAAGGTGCAGGCCCATTTTGAGACTATGTTCTTTGACTATGAGAAGCAAATGTTTCAGATCATCTTCACTTTCAGCCAGTAATGTGGTATCATCAGCATAGCGAAGGTTTTTGATGAGTCTTCCACCAATCTTCACACCTCTGTTGTCTTCATACAATCCTGCTTCTCTGATGATTTGTTCTGCATATAAATTAAACAGGTAGGGGGAAATTATGCAGCCTTGTCTTACACCTTTGCTTATTTTAAACCATTCTGTTTCTCCTTGTTCCGTTCAAAC
Source organism: Ichthyophis bannanicus (assembly GCA_033557465.1). Taxonomy (NCBI): domain Eukaryota; kingdom Metazoa; phylum Chordata; class Amphibia; order Gymnophiona; family Ichthyophiidae; genus Ichthyophis; species Ichthyophis bannanicus. The sequence goes on along the minus strand of CM066051.1, from coordinate 44,439,465 downwards.
TACTGCTTCTTGATCAATGTACAGATTGCGCAAGAGTATGATCAGGTGTTCTGGTATACCCATGCTTCTTAATGTGGCCCAGAGTTTCTCATGGTTTACACAGTCAAAAGCCTTGCTATAGTTGATAAAGCACAAATAGATATCCTTTTGGCATTCTTTCGTCTTTTCAAGGATCCATCTCACATCCGCAATGATGTCTCTCGTTCCTTGCCCTTTCCTGAACCCTGCTTGCAGTTCAGGTAGTTCTTGTTCCAGGTATGGTTGTAGTCTCTTTTGAATAATCTTCAGTAGAATCTTGCTGGCATGTGGGATCAGAGCGATTGTGCGATAATTTCCACAGTCAGTTGGATCACCTTTCTTTAGTATTGGTATAAACACAGATCTTTTCCAGTCAGTTGGCCATGATGTTGTCTTCCATATTTCTTGGCACAGCCTTATAAGTACAGTAACAGCTGCATCAGATTGCTGTAATACTTCTATGGGAATGCTATCAATGCCTGGTGCTTTGTTCTTTGTTAAGGCTTTCAATGCTGCTTTAACTTCTTCTTTCATCACCAATGGTTCCTGATCATAAGGTACAGGTTGAAACAGCTGTTGGTCCACTTGATCTTTATCATATAAAAACTCTGTATATTCCTTCCACCTTTTCTTGATCTTCTCAGCATCATTCAACATAGAACCTTGAGCATCTTATAACATTCCAATTTGAGGCTAGAACCTTTTCTTTAACTCTCGTAGCTTTAGGAAAGCCGATCTTGTTCTTCCTCTAATAGTTTCTGCTTCTATTTCCTTGCATGCGTCATTGTAGTACTTTTCCTTGTCCTGTCTTGCTGCAAGTTGGAAATCTCTGAGTTCTGTTATTGTCTTTCTTTCTCCTCTGGCTTTAGCTTCTCTGCGTTTCTGGGCAATTTTCAGAGTTTCTTCCGTCATCCATTTTGGCCGTTTTTGCTTTTTCACCTTTTGTAGAGACTTCTCGCTTTCTTCCAACACAACTTTCTTGATGTCATTCCATAACTCTTCTGGAGCTCTGTCATTTGTATCTAAAGCAGCAAATCGATTTTGCAGGCAGTCTTTAAATTCCAGTGGTATATTCTCAAGGTCATATTTTGCTGCATTCATGAGTGGTTTGCTCTTTTTCAAAGTTAGCTTGAGTTTGCATACTAGTAGTTGATGATCTGTACCACAGTCAGCTCCAGGTTTTGTCTTTGTTGATGTTATAGAACTTTTCCATCGTTGACTTCCACAGATGTAGTCAATTTGATTTTTATACAATCCATTGGGTGAAGTCCATGTGTATAGTCGCCGCTTGTGTTGCTGGAAGAAGGTGTTTGAGATGAATAGATCGTTGGTCTTGCAGAATTCTGTCAGTCTTTCTCCAGCTTCATTTCTGTTGCCAAGTCCATATTTTCCAACTACTTTGCCTTCTTCTTTGTTGCCAACTTTTGCGTTCCAGTCACCCATGACTATCAGGATATCCTGTTTGCATGTTCTGTCAATTTCAGCTTGTACTTGTTCATAGAACGCTTCAATTTCATTCTCTTCTGCAGCTGTTGTTGGGGCATATACTTGAATTATAGTTGTGTTGATAGGCATTCCTCGTAGACGAATAGAGATTAAGCGTTCGCTGACTGCATTGTATTTCATTACAGTTCTTGCAAGTTTCTTCTTTATTATAAATGCAACACCATTTCTTCTTTGTCTTTCATTTCCAGCATAGTAGACCATGTGATCATCTGATGCAAAGTGCCCGATGCCAGTCCATTTCTGTTCGCTGACACCCAACAGATCAAGTTGTACACGTTCCATTTTATTCTTGACCACCTCCAACTTCCCTTGGTTCATGCTTCGTACATTCCACGTTCCAATGCGTAAGACATCTTTACAGCTTCTGACTCTCATTTCATGCGCAGCTACATCAGCAGTCAGACATCCTGAGGGCTTTGATCCAACCACATCATAAATGCTGGCTTTACTCTGAAAAGCCTTCAGCTCTTCCCCAGTAGCTAGTTGAGTGCCTTCCGACCTGGGGGTCTCATCTTCCAGCACTATAGCACAATTTGTTTTGTTGTAACTATCCATTGGGTTTTCATGGCAAGATACAGAAGTAGATTGCTGGGCCTTTCTTCTGCGCAGTTTAAGTTTGGTGTTGTTGCCATTGTCACAGAAATGTGATCCTCCGCCGTCAACACTATCCCAATCTGCTGCTGCCCAAATGGGTGGTTTGTCTTGGTCTGGCACCTCAGCCGAGACCTGTCTATCTTGGAAGACCCCTGTCAGTAGTTAAACTACCAATAGTTTAGCTCTTAGCATCACTGATGCACACAAGCCCTCACAGCACGACAAGCTGCAAACCTTTAGTTTAGCCCACTGCAATTCCACTTCCCTTATCCCCTCTCACCCTGCCAACTCCTCCTTCAGGTACTTGGCCATTTTACTGAAGTCAGTGTTTTTGAAGTCCAGGACTTTGAATTTGCTGTAATTGGACTCTGCCTTGGCTTTTATCTCAAACCAAACCATGCGATGATCTCTGTTGCTCACAGGGGCACCCACCAGGACATTCGATACACTATCTCCGTTGGTGAGCACTAAATCCAGCATCAAACTTTCCCTGGTCGGTTCCATCACCATTTGTATCTCGTTGCTGCTTCCCAACAAGAATAGAGAACAATGCCCACACACAAAATCAGATATGAACTGATATGAGATTTAAAGTTAAAGAATAGTGACCACAAAGGCAGACAGCAATGAGTTTGAGGGAGATATTGCTTCACTGTTCCCTTCTGAGAGAACCAGTCTTTTTCTGCTATAAAATAAAAGCATCAGCCTGTATTTACTTTATAAAATTGTCCTGAGAACAGGAGCAAAGCCTGATATTGTTACTACAATGTGTCTGTTGCATGACTTACTCTGGTTTCCCTAGAGGGCAAATCTTCACTCTTTGACCCACAAATTTTGTCTTTTCTCTTTTTTCCGCCTCAACGGGAATCAGTGCCGGGAGTCGCAACTTCCGCATGATTTTCCCACTATTTGAACAGATCTTTTCTTCTACCGATGAGTTTGGCAACTGTCCTGCCGCCGGGGCTCTAAATCCAGCCACTAAATGTCGTCCTTAAGCAATGATCACGACTCCCTCCCCCTTCTTAGGGGCTCTGAATGTTACCTCTAAAGCATTCCTAGAACAGGTCCTCAGCTAACCCAAACCTGATCCGGGAATCCAACCAAGCACTATCCACATGGAACTGCACAGTAAAGATGCCTTAGGCAGACAAGCGAAAGCTACTCTCCACCTAAGCTGAAAAATTCAAAACCAAATGGAAAACTATTTCTTATTCTGCTCTTTGCATACACGTATACATAAGTGTTGTTTTCTTAATATTAACTTGCTCGGTTTGAACCTGCCTGTCAGAAGACTTTGATGCTGCTGATTCTCTGAGAGATCAGTCACCGCCTGAGCGACCCATATCATAAGATCAGTGTAGCCACACGTTGCTTTCATGGTGGCGGACGACATCAAAATGACACTTTTGCACTCACAAGCAAATGAAACTAGCGGCAACCAGGGTGGACTGAACATCTTTTAAATCAAAGCGTCAGGTCGGAAAGATATCACAGTCAGAACAGACGTCTTTGTGGTTGGGAAATAAAGCTTAAGACATGGGGTATGCTCGGGTGAATGGGACATCTCCATGTTCAGCTGGGAAGTGGCTGCGTCAGCGACTTGGATCGCTCACATGTCACTTTTGGCATAGAGCGAACGGCGAGGTTGATGCAGAATAGTGCGCTACACTTTGCATGCAGCTTGGTTTTAGAACACAATTCTGGGTGCTACTAAGGCAAGAACAAGTTTTGCAGATGAGCTAACTGGGCACAAACCTTGAGTGGACAGCAGCGCGCAGTGTATTTCAGTCCATTGAAATGGATAGTAATGACGCAATAAGCTGTGCAGAGGCCAAGGAGACTGGAAGGCTACCCTTAGTGCTAGTGTTTTAATGTAAGCTCCGAGGAGGAGTATGGCGAAGCCTCTGGTTTGCCAGTCAGCACCAGTGAGGAGTTTATGCCCCTATCTTTTGCGCACATTCGATGAGATGTTATTCTGTGCGTATCAATTTTTCAATATTATTTATGTACAGAACCTATGTGCAAGTGCTTCCAAAATGCTGACCTGTGTATGGCGCTTCGGAGCCGCACACACATAACCCCCACACATAGGACGGCCTGCTAGTCTGTGCATAAATAAAAAGCTATGGGCAGAATAACATCCCACCGTACGGTGCCAATGCAGCTGCCGCTAGCACCTGCGTCTGCCTCTGCCGTCCCGTGTCAGCACACAGCCTTTTGGCATGCTTTTTATTTGCACCACTGGGGAGCTAGCTTTCAGTGTTGGGCTTGCCTTCGAAAACCCTGCACTGAGCTTTTGCACATGACTCTAGAACAAGATATAGCTGCATCGGCCTCAAGGCCTGCCATAGGTGCTGTGTCCATGGATGCTTCAGATGCTTCAGCAACTCCAGCACTGAGACGGGCCAGCCTCTCTGCTTTCACTTATCTACTACTGATTGCAAGAGCACCCACAGATCTGCTGCTCCATCACAACGCACGGGTTAATCGGATCGCTTTTCACTAACGCTTCCCTAAACCTACTACTGTCAAGAACAACCACGGTGGAGCATTCTACTGCTACCAACCGGGAAATCTCCCCCTGCCAATGTACAAAACCACTGTTAGACTGCAGCAAATGTCACATCGGTAGGTGCTCTTAACAGAACTAGAGTTACTAAAAGGCACTACTGCATTTGTGCACATTATTTACCATCTGTTCCATTTTATGCAACGAGATCTCTTTACTGATAAGGCACGTTGACAGCATTGGCATTCATGAATGCAGGAACATACTTCGGTAAATTCAGCCCTAAATGCGGTGACATTAGATGGGGGTGCACCTGACTGTCGCAAGAAAGCCGAATGACATTTGTAAGATGGATGCAAATAAGAGTTACTCGCATCCCCCCGAAGTGAGGGTGGCAGTTTGCATTCGCAGGAGGTAAAGTTACAACAGAAAAGAAGAGCTTTGGTCTAAGTAAAGTTTGAAATAATGTCCATCCTAGACACAGTAGTAACCTGATTTTCATTTTAAGAAAATGGTGGCTGGTAAGATCAGCAAGCATCTTCCATACATCATGTTGCAACAAGTTCTTAGGTGTGCGCAGAGTCTCTTGTCTGTTACTGTTCTTACGTTTGATGGGAGGGAACTGTCTACCTCTTTCATAAGTAGTTCTTTTAAAGAGGGACCGTGCTAACCTGTTAGCTTACATCAGGCATCCAAACTGCATTCTTGCTGCTTTCATATGTAGCGCACCCTAAATACACTTGCTATCCAGAAAGCACTTTGACCGCTTAGGACCCGGGGCCATTAGAAAAGAGCAAGCAGAATCTTTCAGCGCAGTTTCTACACATTCCTGCAAAATGCCCCAGCGCCCACACACTTTAGTGCATGAGCTCACTTTTTCTTTTCTATATTCTGCCCGTTTCCTCCGATTTGCTTTGTGAAGTGTTCTAGCCCTGTCCGGGTGTCTCTAATCTGATCCTCCCACCCTTCACCCAACTTCAGCTTGGGCTGACCCCGATGTGCATCGCAATGACGTTTTCTCTATGCCAGCGCACTCACCAGGTTGCCATCATCGCTGTGCTCCAGACCCATGTTGCCCTGGCTCAGATTCTCGTTGTCGCTCAGCAGTTCGTCTTCAGAGTCATCGAAGGCGGAGGACGAGCCGGTGGAGGAGAGGGACGAGGTGGAGGCCGAGAGCTTCTTGCTGTCCAGCTGCAGGAGCCCACCCGTGCCCAGCCCATTGGGGTACAGCGAGGGCAAGCGAGGCGGAGACATCTCCGAGGTGGTGATGGTCAGTCGTGGGATAACAGGGTGCTGCTGCTGCTGGGGGTGCGGCGATGGTGCTGCGGTCCTGGGCTCTGTGGGCACAGGCTCCCCATTACAGCATTGCCACTCTAGCTGCCGTTCCACCTCTTCCTCCGGCACAGCTCCCGCTCCTCACTCCTGGCTCCACTTCCTCCAGCCACCGCACAGCGAGCCTCGAAGGAGGAGCACAGCTCACCGACAATCAGTCGCTTCCTGCCGGCGCAAAAAGACCCATGTTTCCTTTCTCCCTCTACTATACACACGAGCAACCTCTTTGTCAAAGGGAAATGTAATAATCAAAACATCATGGGTCTAAAAAATGGATACTTTCATATATGTCACTTTTTTTTACAAACTTTTAATGTTTTTCAAAATTCCTTTATAATATAACTCTGTTTTCTTCTTTTAGTTATAGCTTCAAATATATTCTTATTTCAGCACGTAACATTCATCGAAAAACCAGCATATTAATAAATGTCCCCAAAGCACTTATCTGGAACATAAATTTCAAAAACTCCTTGCAATCAACTTCCATATACCCAACAAAGATCTTTGTTTCGCTTAACCACTGCTGTGTCAGGGGCTTTCTGCTCAAACACTGTTGATGCTCAGCGTCTAACATGTAGAACACACTCTCTTTATATTCAGTTCCAATCAGCCAGTCAGAGACCTTTCACCCCAGCTTCCAGTCTTTCTAATGCAGGTATATTCAACGGCTTAGTCCCCATAGATCCATTAAAGGAACAGCGCCCATTCAATCAGTCCATTGAGACCCTTTGGCTCCAAAGTTCTCAGATTAAAAACCCACCACTGTTCCAACTGCAATAAAACTCTGCCTCGATCTCCCCTCCGATCGCTTTCTTGAACAGGGTCTATAACCATACACCACAAGTCCTCAAAATTACACCCATAAGCCATACAATGCCGTACTATAGGAGCTTCCTTTTGTTTAAAAAAATGCAATGTTTATGTTCCTCCTCCGCACAGGGAATGAACGGGTGGTCTTACCTACATATATTTTCTGCATTACAAATTGAGATGACTTAATTGGTCCAATGTGCATATCATCAAGGTATTTTGACAGAGAAAGAATGGGAGTTTTAACTCCAAAATATCTCTTAAGTAGACCAGTTCATTTCCAACTTTTATCCCGTATGACCCCATTTTAACAACTGAAAATTCACGTGACCCCAGATGATGATGATGATGAAATCCTACTGGTAGATCTCCAACCTTTTTTCCCTCTCTCCACTCATCTAAAGCATGAAGGCAGCAGTAACGGTAGTGACAACAGCAGCAGCCATCAGCACAGGGTCCTTTGTGTGAGTGTGCAATGTGTGCTTATAGACCCTGGTACTCAGCATGGCTTTCCAGTCTAGCAGGAGGGGAAAAGGACCTATGAATGCTCACTGGCTCACAGGCCACATGCTGACTGATGGCTTGGCATAGGTCACAGTGAAAGTCTAGACAGATGGGCAAATGACCATGTTTCTGTGACCCCATCCACTAATGATGTGACCCCATTTGGGGTCCCAACCCCAAGTTTGGGAACCACTGAGGTAGACCATTTCTATCAGGTAATGACTCTTTGTTAGAGTAGGTGGGGAAATATTTGGATGAGTTCCTTAAATATGAGGTCCCATCGATCCATTCACTTATAAAAGATACCACACATTTTTTACATTTAATAGCCACTGTTTCAACATCTAATCAAGTGAATTTTTTGTCACTTTAAATATGAATTCTTTATAAATTTTGATCCCTCAAACTGAAGCGCTGGATGCTTTGTTCAAGGTTTGGGCCACACCAAGTTTCTACCTCTTTTCTGATAATGCTAGCTGAACTGCACCATCAGATGACATTATGTTATTCACACCTTTCACCACAAACTCCCCGGACTACACAAAGCTCATTAACTGTTGGCATTGCAATCTCTAAATGGCTACAGGCAAACAACCTCAAAATAAATTCTGCATATTACAAGGGACAGAACTTCATCCCACCACCAACAATCACTATGGATAATCTCCATGTCAAAGTGAAAACTGAGATCAATTGCCTTGGTGTAACGCTCAACCAACAGCTCAATCAACTTTTACACATAAACTACACCACCAAAGCAATTTACTGTAAGCTACGGACCGTAAAGCACTTGCGCCCACTCCTATCACCTTCAGACGTCTGTGCAGTTTGTCATGTGGTACTCACGTCCTTGCTGGATTACTGCAACACAATATATCACGGTATGTCTAAGAGCTCAGTTAGCATAAAACGCAGCAGCAAGACTGATTCTTGGGCAATCTCATCAGTCGCACATCGCCCCACTCCTCAAGCGGCTACACTGGTTACCTGTATCACAAAGAATCAAATATAAAGCCGTCATTCGTCATGCACAAAATCATCAACAATCTCTCAGCAGTCAACTTCAAATCCTTAATCACCACCCACAGCTGGTAGAATGGTAGCTGGAATGTTTTGCTTGCCACTTTTGGTGGGGCTGGTACTTCCTGTGTGGTTGGGACTTTTGGTAGTAGGATCCTTGCGATTTCCTGGAGCTGAAGTTTCTGTCGAGACCATCGGGAGCTTGGGTCTGGAGTCTGTCGAAGTGCTCCTTCATGTCACTTACTGTCTGTTTCACATTTGCTCCAAAAAGGTAGTCCCCGGCGCGAGATGTATTCACTAGGCATTCATGTGTCCTCCCTCAGGCTGAGGGCTGGACCCAGGCTGTGCATCTTGCTGCAATGGCTGTTGCAGCCCCTCTGGACGCGACATCAAAGGTGGAACATTTGAGGTGCTTGCCGCACTTACTCAAGTCCCCTAGAGGGGATGAGAAGGTAGCCTTGGATTCAGGGGGTAGTCTGTCTGTGGCCTTCTTGAGACTGCCCACGATGGTGTCGAGATATAGGACCTGCTGAAACTGCTGCACCGCAATTTTCACACTCAGCATGGTCGCTTGGTATGACTTTTTCCTGTGGTCGTCCAGGATCTTGTGATCCTTGCCTGGTGGTGCATTGGTATGCGTGCGGGAGCTCCACCTTGATGGACTGGTGTGGTAGCTGGGACTTGTCAAATCCTGGTATTTTGCATTCAACCGGCGTGATGTGGCTGGGATGGATGGATGTAGGTGTTTGCCAGTTGCGATTGAGAGTGTCCAGCAGGAGGCAGTGGATCGGGATGGAGACCACTGATCTGGGAGCATCAAGATACTTCAGAAGCCCCAGGACCTCACTCCTAGGGTCCGGGGTATCTGCAGGGTTGAGAGCCAGGCGTGAGGATAGCTTCTGTAGGAATTTGGGGTACGTCAGGTCCTCCGGTGGTGATGGGAGAGGAAGCATTGGAGAGGGTTCCGAGGATATCTCCCTGCCGTTGCCTGGAGGTGAGGGGCTGCGCAAAGTTTTGGGGGTTTTCCATGTTCTAATAACTGAGGCTACAGGGTTCACCTCAACATAAGTAAAGGATGCAGGACCCCTCTTGAAGCAAGGTATTATGCCACCATAAGAAAGTAACAATATTTATTGTCAGATCTGTAAAACTACAAGCTTCGCAGCAAAATAACAATGGATACAGTTCTGTTCTACCATACAGCATGAAGCAATATAATCAATAATTCTAATAAACAAGGCACCTGAAATTTCCTTAAATAGTCTACAGGAGGTCCCGGAGACAGTCTAGCTTTGCTCTTTAAAGAAGTGTCAGCTCAAGTCTATGTCAAACATTTTACTGCCTTTCTTTATATCCTTATCCTTAGTTCATTAATTCTACATAATTTGCAACTACTTTTTCTAAATATTACATATTCGGCAGCATAATTTGTTTATCCATTTGAGCGTTTGCATTTTCTCTAGTTATAGTTCTATTCTGATCATAAAAGGGTAGCCCAAAAGATCCTCTGCGGAAATCCCCTCCCTGGCCATTTCTAGTTTCGTTTTTCTATCTTTGTTACTGCACCTGCAGTCTTAAGGTTTATTCTGGTGTCTTTGTCAGTGTTTTGTAATCTGTGCCCTGTGTCTTATGTATACTTTTATTCACTTCTTTCTTTAATTCCTGTGGTTGCCTGAGCATGTTCCACACTCACAATATCCAATAGAGCCCATTTCATAGGTTCTATACTCCAATGGTATGTCAACATCCCGTCTCTTCCTATATTCCTTATAAGGGGTTCTGCTACAGGTCCACTTGCCAACTACTTTTAAGCATAGCATATGTCGGGCCTTCAGGGGGGGGGCATGGAGTAAAGTGGGGTTCACCCCTCCATGCTCCATTCAGGAGAGACACAGTCAGCTGCCTCCTCTGCTTTGCTCTCTGTGGAGAGAGACTCCGGGGCGAACCCATTGGTGAGGGAGATCTTTGTGGAGTTGGTGTCCAAGGGTTTGAAGCTGGTGTCTGTGGTTGTTGTTGATCCTGGATGCTTTGCATGGGGCAATTCTGCATCAAAAAGCTCCTCCATAGGTCCATGATGGCTGTGGGTAGGCGCTCTGGGTCGAATGAAACTGGAGCCGGAGATCTGTGAGGAGTGTGTCTTTTGTGCTCCTTGAATTCCCTCCATTGACTCATCCGGGGGGGGGGGGGGGTGAGTAGGTGGTAGGGGAAAGAAAGCTGCTGCAAAAACTCCTCTCCTGGTCTCTTCGCCTTCTCCTGGTCTCCAAACTGCTGCTGCTGCTTGATCTTCTGCCGGTGTGGCTGTCTGAACGGCACCGGCGTTCAGATGACGGTGAGTGCCAGGCTCAGTGGGGGCTGACTTTGGGGCTGGCGTGATGGCAGCTGGCATCACGGCTGACATCATCGTGTTGTCGGCCAATCACGCGGTCTGTAGGCAGGGCCTTACTGGATGTGCGGGGAATGGCGCCGGCATGGGGAAGCCCCTCATGGTCCTTGCTCCTTACTGCTGCCGTGGCTGCACTGCTTTTAGTCGGAGGGGCAGCACCCGGACCGAGGATGGAAGCCCTTTGGCACATCCCGGATCGTGACTGGAGGTACAGAGTCCTGTATGGTGGCCATCTTGGATGCAGTCATGCAGTTGCTCCTCTCAGTTCCTGCCGGCTCTTTCTTTTTCTTTCCACTGGTGCTGGTTGCAGCTGTAACAGAGGGAGCTGAAGTTGGAGCTTCAGAAGGTGAGTACTTTTCAGAGAGAAAATCCTGCAAGGCATGGCTGCAGGATCAGCAGGCCCTGGGGGACATAAGAGCGCAGTGAAGGCAGTCTTCCATGCGGTGATCCTTACTCAGGCAGCGCATGCAGCAATCATGGGCATCCGTGGAATTCATCTTCTTCGAGCATCGTGGGCACTTTTTGAACCCGGGTTTGTTGATTTGTTTGTCCTTGCTTTTCTTGACTAGTTTTTCTTTATCCATAATACAAAGTAAAGTAGACAAGCTGATATTCCATCCGTGTGGCAGGGTGGAAGAATAAGAACTGAGCCAGGTAGGGGCGGGCTCGGGGTGGGGGCAACCAGCACATGCTCAGAAGGGCTCACCTCTCTGGTCTCTAGGAGAGCACTTCCGTATCCAAGCGCCGTCGGATGACATCACCAGGTGTGGCTGACTCATCCTGCTTGTCCTAGGAGAAGAGCAGTGAACTAGTGCTTCTTGGAGGGATCTTCAATCTGACAATTAATCCCAGGATGGACAATCCATGGGGGGAGGGGGTGGGGGAGAAAGGAGCTAGAGGAAAGCTGAAAAGACTAATAGGTAAATTGAGGGGGTGGATGCGTGATGGCTTAAAAATGGAGCCTGACATGCTATACCTTTTCTACCCATCCCCATAACACATATAGTCAGATTGATACAATTTGGGTTGATGGTGCCTTCATACAGCTGGTGGAGAAGGCTGAAATAGGCCCAATCACGTAGACAGACCATGCCCCCAGTAGTGATGGAGATCTATTTAAACGAGGTGGGAGGGTTCACACTTTTGGCGACTCAATGAAACTCTGCTGGATGATCCGGAGGTGAGGGGAGAGTACATCAGGAAAGTTATTAAGGATTACTTTGAATTAAACACTTTGGGGGAGGTGCGGATGAGTACCATATGGGATGGTTTAAAGGCAGTTCTTAGGGGGCATTTTGTCTCTATGGGGGCTCAGAAGAAACAGAGGAAGCCGAGTTACATTGGGAGCTCTATAGGCTGGTGTAGGCACATAAAAGACAGTTGGGGGGGGGTGAGTGCTCCTTCAGAAGACAGAAGAGATTAGGACGGCCCTGGGAAGACTGCAGGCTGAGGAGTGGACCTTTCAAATGCAGAAGTTGAAGTTTCAATACTTTGTGGGGGCAAATAAGCCCAGGCGCTATTTGGCTAACAAGCTTAGAGCGAGAAGAGTCAAGCAGCAGATTTTGTGCATCAGGAATACCTAGGGAGGGTGGGAGAGCACTACTGGCAAAATACAAGAGGTATTTTGCAATTTCTATAAAACCCACTATCAGACTGAGCTGGAGGGGGGGTGGGCAGGAAGCCCAGGAGTACTTAGGACAGGCCTCCCCAGGTTGGAGAGGGAAGAAAAGGGATGGTTAGAATGGGATATAAAGGGTACAGAGGACCTAGAGGCAAGTAAAAGTCTGAAGGAGGGGAAATACCCAGGTCTGGATGGGCTTACTATGAAATTTTATAAAACCTTTCAGGGGGAAGTGGTGCCTTTTCTGGTATGTTTATTCAATTGGGTATTACGGGGATGTGGGAAGGATTTACCAGTTTCCATGGCTGTTCCCGACATTACAGTGGTGCAGCAGCCTGGGAAAGGTGTCGAGGCCTGTGGTTCCTACAGACCAATTTTGTTAATCAATTTAGATGCTAAGATGCTGGCCAAGGTACTGTCTGCTAGGTTGCGGTGCTACCTGCCCAAATTAGTTGAGGAGGACCAATCTGGATGTAAGGGGTAAATCAGTTTCTTGTTGTACAGAGGGACCATGAGGCCCATCTGTGAATACCTAGATAGAAAGGAATGTGTTGTGCTAAGACAAGATTCAGTGATCTTCACAGAGACAGGTACCAGTTTGTACGGTTGCTAATTAGCAATATCAGGAGCAGGGCTATGCTGCTGGGATGGGTTTATGACGTATATATGTTTTTGATACTGTATAAAAAGATAGACTGCACTTCTAACGTATGGAATAAACTTACATGTTACTTATGTACGAGTGTGTGTGTGTGTTTGTTCTCCTGGGATCCCAGACAGTGAAGGTAAGGTAAATTTCTCGACCCAGAGCAATAACGGACGTCACAGGGTAAGTGATATAGTGCTGGGAAGGGAAAAGGACCCCACCCTTACAATTTTTATACCTGGGAGACAAGCAAGTGACAATATTAGGGAGCTGTTGACTTTGATGTGGGTGGCCCAGAGGAACCAGGTTCCATCCCTGGTAATAGCATTTGATGCGTAAAAAAACATTTCACCATATGGAGTGGAGTTTCATGTTTGCAGTCCTCAAAACAATGAGGGTGGCAGATAGATTTTGTAGACGGATACAAGCTTTATACGAGAAGCCGAGGGAGCAGATTAGGATTAATGGGTGTTATTCGGAGAAGGGAACAAGAAAGGAGTGTCCCTTATCCCCATTACTGTTCTCCTTGGTCATTGAACCCTTGGTGGACCGGGTTGGGCGACAGCCTAACGTACAAAGGATTAAGGTGGAAGATTGGGAGTATAAGTCCTCACTGTTCGCTGATGATATGATGTATACTATTAGTCAGCGACTTACCTCTCTTCCAAACCTGCTGGAAGAGAATCTGCTATATTGGTCTGATATTGTACCATAAATATGTAAATAGTTACCCTGGTTATCCAAGTTGAATCACCTGTTATTTGTAAATAAGGTGTAGATCTCTGCCCGTATAAACTCGTTTGTTTCATGTAAACCACACTGATATCAAATAGTGCGGTATAGAAGAGACTGTAAATAAATAAATAAATATACCGTCGGGTTTCAGGGTACAAAATGAATATGGAGAAGACCGAAATCTTGAAATTGGAGATGGATTCAGGGTTGGAGGAACATCTACGAGCTGACTTTCCATTTCACTATCGAAGAGTACTGTAAAATATCCGTGAGTGAAGGTGGGGAGAGATTTGCAGGACCTAGTGAGATTTAGGGGCTTGTTTACAAAGCTGCGGTAGTGGTTTTGGGGCCGTGGCTCCAATAACGATCAGAAAACACTACCGCAGCTTTGTAAACAAGCCCCTTAATGTTGATCCTTTGGTGAAACAGCTGGTGGAGGATTTGCGGAGCTGGATAAGCCTTATTTTTTTGTGGTTGGGTCAGATTGCCATTGTAAAAATGAATGTGCTGCCCAGGATCTATCTCGCATCTTCTCGTTCATTTGGCGAAGGCGCCCCCCCCCCCCCGAGTGAACAGAAGGGTGATGTTTTGATGTTGGGCAAAGGGTGGCTTGGTGTCCCTGATTTAGTGGGGTACTATACCGTGGCACAGTTGCAAGCTGTCCGGGGGTTGGTAATGGGAGGAGAGGAGACCACAGTGGAGAAGGACTGAGCCTGCAGTGGCTGGCAGCGAGTGTCTCTCAGATCTGCTCTGGGGAGGGGATGTGGCGGGATGTAGGGGGGGATCGGTGCACACCGTTCACAGAACTTACATTGAAGGTGTAGAGGAAGGAAAGGGATAAGCTATTGGGGGAGGGGCAGGGGCTGCAGCTGAAGTGGATTCAAAGGAGCGGGCCTTTCTTTCAGGGTGGCCATTGGGCATAACAGGGGTTGGAATGTTAGGGGCATCTTCTTTGGGAAGGCGGAGACCCCAAGATTCCAAGGGGAGTATGAGTTGGGGGAGGAGGTGGGTATGCATATTTGCAGGTCTTGCATTTTCTGCATCAAAAGGGGTATAAAGAGGGGAGGAGGGTGGCTGCCACGCCCTTTGAGGTTCTCTGTCGTTCTGTGGAAATGGTGAAGGGAGCCGTCTCCAAGCTGTATAATGGGAGATGGAGCTGCACAATTAAAGAACAATATATGGAGGCCTGGGAGGAGGATCTAGGTGATGCGTGGGATGAGGGACTGTGGGATTTGGTTCACGAGAACGCCAAAGTGGCATCTGTCTTGACGGCCATTCAGGAGTAATGTTGCAAGATGCTCTCTATAGGATGTTTCTGACTCCCAGAAGACTTCGTAAAGTAGGGGGAGGGGTAGTCCCTTGTGTTGGAAGGGATGTGGGGAAGGAAGGCAATTACATGCATATATGGTAGAAGGGCCCTTTAATGCAGGGATGTTGGGAGTGGAGCGGGGTAATGGTATGTGAGGTGGTGGGCCACGATGTGGAGGTGACCCCGCTGCGCATGTTGTTGAATACTTGGGGCCAAGAGGGGAAGGGGATGTGGGACAGTTTGTGAAATTCTTTTCTATTGTGGTACGAATGGAGATAGCGCATGACTGGAAGAATTCAGCCCCTGTGGATACCAGCAGAATCTTGGGTCGCCTTGATTACACTTATAGGATGAGCAAATTGTCAGCTTTTACGAGTCATAGACGTGACACTTTTCAGAGGATCTAGAAGCCCTATGAGTAGTGGAAAGCGGGAAAGTCCATTAGAGGGAAGAGGTCTGGAAGGGGAGGGAGGTATGGGAGTCAGGAATTATAGGTCAAACGGCACAAGGGGCAAGGGGGTTTGGTTTCGATGGGGGTGTTTTGTAGACGCTATAGATAATGCCAAGTGGTCAGCAGTGGTAAACCCTCGGTGAATATAGTATTGTAAAAAGCTTAATGTCTTTGCTCAGTAGTTGGGGAATGTAGGTACTATCATTTACGGTGTAGGGAGGGAAGTCAATGTGGGTGGGGGTATTTGACAGATTGCAGCCACGAGGAATTGTCCTAGGAATTCTAAAGGTCATTGTTGGGGGGAAGGGGGAGGAGCAGTCTGGAGAGTGAGTGCTGTGATGTTTGTTCATGAATGGGTTGTGTTTTGTAAAAAAGCAATAAAATTTAAGTAACAAAAAAAAAAGAAAGGAGCGGAAAAGGGGATTCATCTACCTACCCACCATCCTGCTCTTTGCCAGGAACATTCGCAGACATGTACACACTTTCTGCAAGAAGCTCAGCATGGAACATACCTGTAGAAGCTCATTCCTTAGGCAAAGTCCTTTCTAGTGAGTTCCAAGTCCCCCCCCCCCTCATATTCCCAGAAGGACCTGGGAAACCTTGTAAAGATGTACTACTACTACCGATCATTTGTATAACGCTACAAGGCGTACATAGTGCTGCAGACACGTGTAAAAGACGGTCCCTGCTCATCAGAGCTTACAGTCTAGTCAAGACAGACAACACAACAGCTGAGGACAAGGATCTATCTGGCGATCCAGGCGCACATAACCTGATGAATATACCCTGCTTGACTGAGGAATGACATGAAATATAATAACTTTTCTCACTGTAGTGCTTTCTAGCAGGTACATTGCTCTGCCTTTGGTGTGGGGTATTAAAAGGAATTCCTTTGCTATCCTCTAGCACTTTCTAGGTTGTAACCCGAGATAATGTCACCTTGTCTGTAGGATGAGAAGGGTAAACTACTCGGCACTGGAATATATACCTTTCCCAGTTTTTAACAGCAGACACCTCTTTTCATGCGTATATTTGGGTGTCGACCTTGTCTTGCCTTCCTCTGTCCTAGCTGAGGCTTATTACTTACCTAAACAGCGTGGCCCCTGTCCCCACGCCTATACCCTACCCTCTCTGGCTTCTGTCTGTCCTTGGTTTAGCAACAAGGTCAATCACCCTGGGCCTATGCCTCACAGGCACAACACACCAGCTGAAGTCTGGTTGACTGAGAGGGAATGTCCGAGTCTGGGGGATTAAGGGGAAAGCCCCCACCAGATGAAGGAGATACGAGTTGATGTAAGGATGACCTGTCAAGTAGCATGCACCTTTGCTGATTCTGTCAAAGGCTTCTTTTTCCAAGGTCCTAGGCATGTGGTTCTCCAGGGCTCTGGATCTTTCAAGCTGCGGACGTCTCTTCTCTTCTCTTCCGCCTCTACACACCACATTCCAGTGTGAGAGCGAAGCCCCTGTCTGTTGGGTGCCAGCTTCATTTTGAAAAGGGGTTGAAAAGATATTGAAATGTACTTGCAAATCGTGTCACGTCCGCGGGTGAGCACAGAATGGCAACCAAACTACCGGGATTTCAGAAAAAGTGGGAAATTGTGTTTGCAACACTATCCGCGAATGAAATATTGACGCAAGAAAGCTCTTTTTAAAACATAAGAGGACTAGAAATATGTGGAAAATGAATGGGGAGAGTAGGAAATGCTGAGCCCTGAATCACCAGCTGCTGCAAACAGCCACTGAGGGCCTGCAGCACCCTCACCAAGCAGGTGGTGAAGCCCCAGCAGCCATAGTATGGGATGGAGGGATAATCAGGGCAACATCTGTGGGCCCCCATACCTTAGGAGGCCTTGAGTCTGCCTGAAGCTCAAGGACTCATAGCCTGCAGGCAGGTTTTGGGGTCTCCTCCCGTTTCTGCCTCGGTCCCAGTATATATAACACTGGCCCAGCCTATAGCTCCCCCAGGCTTTGCCCAAGAAGATCTAAGCCGTTCTCTGCGAGGAGGTCCCCAGGACCTGGGTGATATGGGAGACAAAAGGAGAATTAATTCCTCAATGCACGTGAGAGCTTGTGGGCACTACTACAGAGGCGCTACCATTTCCAGTTTCCCATCATCTACCTCGCAAAAGAATGCCAGGTTCAAACAGGGCTCCGAGCATCTCATTTAGCCAGACCCAGTTTGGTTAGCCGAGAACCACCAAAGGTTGGCTGAATCTAGCTGCCTAGGAAAGGAGCATGCCGACATTATGCGCAAACACAGCTAGCTAGCTCCGCTCTCCCCACTGTCTCCTACAGACACATCTATGCAGGGCCCCCTCCCTCCCACTCACCGAACACAGTGCATCGAGAGGCTGACAGCCCCTCCATCCCTGCACGTCCCACCTCCTACAGTAGGTACATAGGGGCTGGCAATCCCTGACTATGGGGCTTGAGGTGTTTCCAGTAGCAGACACTCTAATGTGCATTTTTATTTTTATTTTTTTTAGTTTTTCTTGTTCCTCTTGATACGGCCTCCGCTCCACATCCTCCTACACTGCCAGGCCCCAAAAACCACTGATATCAGCCCGGGCCATTGGCTGGGGCTCAGGATGGGGGAGGAGGGCAGACAGGCCACAAAAAAAGAAAGTGAAACCAAGAGGTGGAAAAAAAGAGATTGAGAGAAGGAGGCAGCCCGTCGGAAAGAGGAGACAGAGGGCAGCAAGGTGATGCCAGTTGTGGGCTGAGGTGCACAATGGATATAAGTTGGTACTGGCAGTCTGAGGACGAGGAGGGGGAGGAGGAAAGCTCTGGTGAAGACAAACCCCCCAGATACGGAAGCAAGAGGCGCAGGAAAAACACCAGATGGTAATGGGCAATCACCCCCTCTTTTTTCCCATCCTACCCTTGCCCAGTGTGCGTTGATGCTGATGCGTTTCTTGCCTGTGTTTTGCAGATGAGAAGCAACACTGCATCCCCTCCCCCCCCCCCCCAAAAAAGACCCTCACCCTCAAGTAAGATCAAGAAACCTGGGGTGGGGGATTGTTAATGTTCCTTTCTAGGCTAGTGCTTTAACTTCCTCCAGGTAAATCTACAAGCACCAGTATAGACAGATCGATCTCACGCAGCGTCATGGTGGATAATCTGAGAACCCGAACCCTGGTTAGTGTAACCCTGGTGGTGCTTGTTTCAAAATTTAAATATAAGGTCCCCCTGGTCAGAGGTTTTCTTTCTCCTTTATCTGTGTTTTCTTGGGGAGACGGAGGGAGGGGGCAGATTTAAGATTTCAGTCAGCATGTTTAAAACAAATACAAAGTCTATCTGCGTGATTCAGAGCGGCGCATGTCTTGGGTGCTCAGGTGGGGCATGGGAATCTCCATAAGAAAAGTTATGAAACTTCAAAAACGTTTAGCAGAAAGTGCCAAGGGACGTTTGAGTCTCCCACCCCTCCTCTAAGTGGAAACATTTCTCCTGGGGGCAAGGGAGACATAACATTTGTACCTTTGAAAGGAAGAAAAGGCTAGCTAAGTTTTAAGATACCTGCTGGGACTTTTTTGGGGGAAGGGATGGGGGTGAAGAGTGCTTTCAAGAAGGTAGTAGAATTTGTAGGGAAGGTGTGGGCCAAAAGATTTAGGATCCTGAGATCTTAAACAGACCTGCGTGTGCAATATAGATAGACGTCCACATTCAGTGAAATCTTCATGGGGAGAGGGGAGAGAGGGTACATTGTGCGATGCAGACCCCGGGGAGATCCCAGGAGAGGGAGAAACTGGAGGCTGCAGCTCAGAGGGGGGATAGAGCTGCATTCCAGTGGCGTTTGAAGGTCTCCTCTAGACGAGATAAAGAGAAAGCTGGGAGATTCTCTGCTCTAGGAGACTTTCTGTTCATGTGTGGGAGTCGGCATAGCTGTCTCCTCATGAGGCAGCAGACGGGGGCAGGGCACAGTGTGCCCCAAATGCATGGTCTAAATCAGCGAGTATACCTGGGAATCTTTGCATTGTAGTCACCCTGAGATCGGTGTGAATTAGCAGGGGAAGGGTGTGCACTTTCTCTCCCCCCCCCCCCAGATTGGCCAAAAGGGGGGTGAGGGTGGGAGGGGGGTTACATTTCTTAGGACTAGCTTTTCTGCACCTTGGGCAAATATTCAGAATTACATCTCCCCCTTCCCTAACTCCAGCATAACGTTCTTTCCTTCCCTCCTCTCCAACTCCCTGCCCTACTACTGTATCCGGCAACTTCTGAGTTCCCTTCATCTTCAGATTTTTTTTGGGGGTGGGGAGACTTTCTTTCTTTGTCTCCTCTTTTGTCACAGATCTCTCAGATTCGTTCCCCCTCTCTCAGCTCCATCGATCTCTTCTTCCCCTTCTTCATGGTTTTTGGTTTAGCCCTTGTGCCCTTTGGCCATAGGGTTACCAGATGGCTCTAGGTCACCAGGGACAACTTGAGACAGTTCTGATTTTACTTCCATTGCATTCAAACATACTTTTCTAGTTCAGTCAATGGACGTAAAACCGGGACTGGCTCAACTTGTCCCTGATGACCTGGAGCCATCTTGTAACCCTACTTGGCGACCATATGCTGCTTCCCCTCCCCTCTTCCACAAAGGCCTTGATCCAGATCCCTTCAATCTTCTGGCTCCTACCTCCTTCTCACCCTGGCTGCGATGCTGCTCTTAAAAATACCCCAGACCCCCCTCTCCTCTTTCCACAATGTCCCCATGGCTTGAGCTTGCGAAATGCAGAAAGGACATCAATGGGTCTACAGAGTATGAAACAGGCCTCATTCTCTTCTCTGTGGTGGTGCAAGCAGATGCCTGACACGTGGCAGCAGAAAGCGTGCCAAGAGAGCACAGTGGCAAACTTGTGAACATAAGAACATAAGATATGCCATACTGGTCCAGACCAAGGTCCATCAAGCCCCGTATCCTGTTTCCAACAGTGGCACAAGTTCCTGGCCATTCTCCAAAGAGACACGCAGGTTCCACAATGCTCGTCCCGGGCAAGCAGTGGATTTCCCAAGTCCTCTTTAGTAATGGTTTATGGACCTTTCCTCCAGGAACTTGTTCAGATCTTGCCGCACCAGCGCCACATCACCTGGAAATCGGAAATGTGTCTCGTCGCTGGCTCCCTGGCAAGTTGTGATAAAACCCAGTCCAAACTTGGAAAGTTGCCAGGTCTGCCTGCAACATTTCCCCAGCCAGCCCTCCACTCCCTGCCCTGCAACATCTTCCACCTTCTCTGTTCTCTCCCGCCACTCCCTGCCTTGCAGAATCTCTCCCTTCTCCCCTCACCCCCCTTTCTCCTCACTTCCCCAACTCCCTGCATGCAGCATCTTTTCTCATTTCGCTCATATCCCTCGCTCCACTGCCTCCTCTACAATATATCCCCCCTCTCAGTCCCCCCCCCGCTACATCTCCCCTTTCCCTCCTGTTTTCTCTTTCCCCATTATAACAACATAAAACATATCATGCTGACTCAGACCAGAGCTTTCCACTCAACGTGTAATTAAGCTCTGGAATTTGCTGCCAGAGGATGTGGTAAAAGCTGTTAGTGTAGCTGGGTTAAAAAAGGTTTGGAGAGGTTCCTGGAGGAAAAGTCCATAAAACAAAGTGAACTGGAGAAAATCCACTGCTTACCCCTGGGATAAGCAGCATGGAATCTGTATAACTTTTGAGAAGCTGACAGATACTTGTGACCTGCATTTGCCACTGCTGGAAACAAGATACTGGGCTCGATGGACCTTTGGTCTGACCCAGTATGGCAAATCTTATGTGTCATCAAGCATCACATCCTATCTTCGACAGTGGCCATTCCTGGTCACTAGGATGTACTGTATCTGGCACGGTTCAAAGGACAGATCTATCCCTCGCTGCTCCCTCCTAGGGATAAGCTGTGCTTTCCTCCAAGCCTATGTGGCCAGTAAAGGTTTATGGACTTTTCCTCCGGAAACCTGTCCAAATCCTTTTATCCCACCTCTACTAGTTGCCTCGACCTCATTCACCATCAACAAATTCTGAAGCTTATATGTTGGGTGAAAAAAATACTTTCTCAGTTTTGTTTAAAGCGTACCTAGTAACTTCATTGCATGTCCCCTAGTCTTTGTACTTTTTAAAAGAGTATGCAATCAATTCACATTTACCTGCTCCACTCCACTCAGCTGTCTCTTTTCCAAGCTGAAGAACCCTAACCTCTTTAGCCTTTCCTCATAAAGGAATCACCCCATCCTCTTTATCATTTTGGTTGCCCGTCTCTGAACCTTGTCGAATTCCATTATATCCTTTATGAATGGAGCCACCAATACCGCACCATGAACTTATACAGAGATATAACGATATTCTCAATTTCATTTTCTTTTCAAATCATTCCTAATTAGGAAAGCCAGGGTTCGAATTCCACTGATTCTCCGATTGGCCTTGGGTAAGTCCTTTCACCATCCATTGCCTCTGGAAACAGGGAAATACCTACTATACCTGAATGTAACACACCTTGAACTACTACTGGAAAGATCCGAGATAAATTATTTTAAAAACTGCTTTTTGGACCATCGGCACCCATTGAGCCAAGTTTTTTGGCCTAATGTCCACAATGACTCCAAGATTCTTTTCCCGGGTGGTGATTCCTAATATAGAATTTGGCACTGGGTACCTATAGCTGTTTTTCTTTTTCCTTACATTCATCCTTTTGCACGTGTCTATATTAATTTGCCATTTCGACACCTAGATCCCCAGTCTGGCAAAGGACCTTCTGCAGTCTCTTACTGTTTGTGTTTTAATTGCTTTTAATCTATTTTGTGGCATCAGTGAATTGGATCAATTCTCTCAATACTCCCTATTCCAGATCATTAATAAATATGTTTACTGTAGTGGGTTTAAAAAAAACTTTGGACAAAGTTCCTGGATGAAAGGTCCATAAACCATCATTAAAGAGGACCCAGGAAATCCACTGCTTACCCTGGGACGAGCATTGTGGAACCTATGTGCCTTTTTGGGAACATGCCAAGTACTTGTCACCTGGATTGGCCATTCTTGGAAACAGGATACTGGGCTTGACGGACCTTGGTCTGACCTGATATGGCATTTCTTATTAGAGAGAGACACTCAAGGTTACATCTTGCAAGACAGGGAGCTTTTGTTTGATGGAAGCTTGTCTTGATTAAGCATGAGCAATATGTTTATGCTTGGTTTGACCTGAAACATATAGGGCCCAGTTTTTGAAAGGCCTTTACATGGTTTATGGCCCAGTAAACCATGTAAATACCTTAAATGGGGATATTCAATGGCACTTACATGGTTAATGCCATTGAAGATCCCCTTCTAACTCCCCTACATACCCCGATGCTATCTGGTTAGCATCGTGGTATATTGGGTGTGTTCTGAGGTGGAGCAGAGATGGTGACAAGCGATAACCGGGCAGCAGAGATATTGAATGCTGCCTGTTTAGCGATTTGCGCCTTAAAGGTAGGCGAGGAAAACCCTTGCCTATCTTTAAGGCTCAAGGGCTAACCGGGCAGCATGCAATATCGCTGCTGCCCAGTTATCTACTGCAGCTTCCGGTGTCTGAGGCAATCCCCAGATATTCAATGCTGGTTCCGTGGTTAAGGGTCGGCAGGCAGGGCTGAGCACCGTAGAGGTGCATAGTGTGCCCAAATCAATATTGGACCCGTAGTGTTTAACTTGACCTGTAACATATAGATAAACAAAAAATAAAGCAAAAGCATGATGCAGCGTGATAAGATGAAATTGTACAATGTGGAATCTTTTCCTAATAAAAGAAGTGCTGCAGCCAAGTTAAGGGAGGAACTCCAGGAGACTGCTCAGGTTTGCGGGCCTATGAATTTCCTCCTTAAAGCTTTAAGCAGACTTTGTTTGATATAATTCTGTGTTTTGTTCTCATTTCTTCGCACTTATTTCTAAGGCCAGAGATAGGAGACCAAGGGCTGAGGAAGGATCCAATGTCATGATGTGAATGTGGGTGCAAACCTCTGAACTACTGAAAGATCTATGGAAGGCAGTTGGCCACTGCCAGCAGATAGTGCTCGCAAGAAGAATCAGTAGAGTGGGGGGTGGCGGCACGGAAGGGGGTAGTGCGGCTTAGAAGGGAGGGGGCAGTGCAGCTGAGGCTTCTACTTGGGGCGGCAGAAACTCTTGGGCCAGCCCTGCTCACATGGTTGATCCAGGACATTTGAGCAGGTCACAACAATAGACCAGAGATAATCAGCACAGCGTCTATGAAGTGCATAGTCCCTGCTACTGCCCTGATATCACATGGAATTCCCTTTTTCTAGGGAAGCTCTGCAAGAGCCAATGCAGCAAGAAGAATCTGAATTGTTCACAAGCTCTGTTCTCATTTTATTTTTTTGCCGCTGTTTCCACAATGGGAACATTCGGTGATAGTCTTGTTGGAGTCACAACCAGGGCTTGCACCCTATTTAAACCTCTTCTCCTCCCCTGACCCTCAGCACTATTTCCTGAAATCAGTGAACTTGTTCGAAATCCGGTCCTCGTGTCCTACCCTAAAGCCCAGGACTTTTCGGATATCTACAAAGATGATGCATGTTGAGATGTATTTTCATACATTGGAACTAAGACCCCTCATGGGTATTAATAAGAGATATCTGGATTTTGGGGGAGGTTACGGGAGGGCTGGATGAAGAGACATTCAGCTAGACATAGGATCACTGGATCACTCACGTCAGAGCAGTCTTACCTTTACCCTCAGTGCATGCAGGGAGATGTAGTTTTAACCCGCTCCCCCCCCCACCCTAAAAGTGGCTAAATCCTCCCCCCCCCCTTCCTACAAGGAAAGGTTGTGATGCACCATGTGGCCCCCTCCTCCAGCACTAAATCTCTCAGGTCTGCAGATTATACGAGTTTCTATACTGGACATAGATGACTGTATGTTCATTTTTACATATACCCTCACACCTGGTAGATTCAAGCTTAGTATTTTTCCAGCCTGATTTTCTGAGTGGATTCTCACAGTCCTCCATAGCAGGGGCTGGTGGCAAATCACACAATCCTCTCATTTTATAGCTAAATATTCAGCGGGAGGAAGCTGTTAGTTTTGGACAAGTTCCTGGAGGAAAAGTCCGTAAGCCATTTTTAAAGTGGACTTGAGGAACTCTCTCTACCTTTTAGGATCCCAAGAGATATTGTGACCTGGATTGGCTACCTTTGGAAACAGGATATTTTGGGCTTGATGGACTCTTGGTCTGACCCACTATGACACATCTTATCTTCTTTAAGTTCCTTTTAATTTGGCCAGTACGGCTCCTTTAAGGAAGCCCCACCTTTCTTCCCCCTCTTTGCTACTAACATACATGGTTTCCAAAACGTTCCTTAAAGCAGGGCCAGCCCAAGGGTTTCTGCCACCCCAGGCATGCCTCCCTCTATGCTGACCCCCCCCCCCCTTCAGCATCCATTTTCTCACCTGGGGAAGGCGGCATGGTGATCCCTCCCTTCCTGTGTGCCGCTGCTCCTGCCCCCTTTCACGCAACTTCCTGTCAGAGGAGGACGGGAGCGGCAGACTGTGACTACATGCACATGTACGGATGGTTTAAGGCCCGTAATGGTGCTGAAGCAATACTCCCAGGAAGGAATAAATTGCCATGCCGCCCATCAGAATCTGCCGCCTTAGGTGGATGCCTAGTTTGCCTAGTGGACAGGCCGGCCCTGCCTTAAAGGGGAATCAGAAATAAGTTGTGCATGACAAGGGGGGGGGGGGGTGGGAACCAGATGAAGATAAGCATCTTATGTAATGACACTCAAAAAGCCTGTTTCCCATCTGGCTACCCTGCAGACCTGGCTTCTTCTGCAGAGTGTTCCTGCGGCTTTTTGCTTTTCTGAGCAGGAGATACATAAAACCAGGCCAAAAGAGAAACTCCAAGAACCTCTACTCTGATTATCACAGAATGTCTCTCCGTGCACCCGCTGTCTGTGTGCCTGTGGGTCTGAAAGTGCACAGTGCCAGCCTGTTTCCATTAGGCATGCTTGTAGATTGTGTGCGTGTGTGTGTTTATGTTTCTGCAGTGAATGTGTGCTGGGACTGTGTCAAGGACACTTGTAGACAGAATGTGCGAATATTTTGCATAGGGATTTTCTTATCCGTCCCTCTCCCCCGTCTATTGCTGCAGGTGTTCTTGCGGTAAGTGCTGCAAAATGGACGACCCCAGAGAGTGTATCTGCTGCCAGGAATTAAAACCCATGGAAAATAAGATGGCCGATGAAGGGGTGCGCTGCATTACCTTACACCCCGGCTTTGACCCTGTAGTACTGAACCCGTATGTACTAGAAACAGCCTATTACAGCTACCGTAAGCATCAGCACCCAAACAACAGTGTCAAGTAAGTGCCTGCCCCCGGAGCATGTTCTACTCATCTAATACACACACACACACACACACGTGTCTGATGTCATTTCAGTTTAGACAATGCCTCATGTCATAATGAAGAATGGACCAGGTGACTGACCTCTTGCTCTTGTCGGTCCCTTTTCTAGCAACAACAGGAAGTACCGGTACACCGCTTATCGGCAGCTGGTGAGATGGTGTTGGGGCATCCTGGGAAAGAATAACCGAGTGCCGCTGCCTGCCTGCGCCATTTGCGAGATTCGAAACGAGTACAAATACGCGGATGAATGAGGAGCAGCCCTGGCGGTGGCAGAGTACCGCAGGCTCGTGAAAAAAAGAAAGCAGTCGCTTTAGCTTCCTGGTGGCTTTTGATGCACGACTGAACTTTTTCCGCTCGAAACCATGACCTTTCCCGACCTCCTCCCAACGGTCCCCTGCCTTTCGTATTCCAGCTAAAATTTCTGCTAAATTTTTATAAAGTTCAAATCATCATCCCAAGAGACCCCACTCCCCAGCTCACACCTTATAGTCCACCGATTAAAGCGATGTATCTTTTTTGTTTGACTTTGTTACTGTGACGTACCAATGAAAGAGGAGGCTTAGACTGCGTTCTCTTTAAGGATCAAAGTAGGGCTTCCCTAACCTGTCCTGGGGTCCCCCAGTCATACAGGTTTATCAAGATATCTACAATGAATATGCAGAAAATTCATTTGCATCTGGAGGGTCTCAAATGTATGCAGATTTATTCAGATATTCACTGTAGATATCTTGAAAACTCGACTGACCGTGGGGTCCCCAGGGCAGGTTCCAGAAATCCTGAAAGAAAATCTTCCCAGGGGCCCTATAAGCGAAACCAGTGTCTCCCGTACAATGAAAGTGGAACACAAAATTGAGGATATGTTGGGGTTTTTTTTAATAGGAGTGAACGTTATCAGAAGTCATAAATGACTTCTCCTCAATACATCTTTAACTATGTTGGATTTCTTATAGCACAGGCAAGAAAGATGTTTAGTAACTTTAAAACTGGTATAAGCAAAATTACCAAATCATCCAGTCCCAAGGGGGAGATTCTGTGACAGGACAACGCCCATCCTGATGCATTTTGGGACTTGTAGCACTGATCTCAATGGGTAGAATCAAGGACTATAGATCCCGCGCTACTAAATGATGTAAGTTCAAAGCCAGGACTGGCTAAAGCCTCCGCCTGGAATTGGGTAATTTGGTAGCCCTGTACTGCAGAGCAGAGATGCATCTGGGCTTCATTCAGTTGATTTATAGCTCACAACCCCTGTATACTTGCGACTTTGTTAGGACCAGTGCTGGCTGGCGTTGAATAAATGGAAGATCCAGTCACAGAAACCTGCATCGTGTATGATTTGTGTACTGGAATACAGTCCTAAACTCAGATGACTGTATCTCTGCTGTTATACTATACACAACCCTCCAACCAACATACCCAGAGTGGCAGAGAGACAGGGATTATAACTAAGGTTTATGGAGTTAAAGTGACTTCCACAAGGTCACAGACGGTCAGTGACAGTGCGGGGGACTAAAGATAAGGCATAGAAAGATCTGTACAAAGAGAGGGTGAGTAACAAAGCGAGGGATTATATATTAACTAATCTACATGGCAATTTTCAGAGGAATAGAACAGATCATCTTCTAATCACTTCCAATCGTTTTTGAGAAGTGTAATACAGGAAAGTCCCTCCTCCTAGCACAAAGAAGTGCTTTCAAGGCACCACCAAAAAGTGGAAGAAATTTCTATCGGTGAGGAAAAAACTCTCCCTGACCCGTCTCAGTAGAGGGGAAGTTGCAGAACTAGAGGACATGAGGTAAACGTCCTAGAGAAAAGAACCAGAGATGCCAGAAAATATAATATCTGGAACACCCTCCCGAAAGAGATGGTGGAATTGATAAAAAAAAAGCATACGCTAAACCCAGAAGATCTAGAGCGGCAAGAGGAAGAGAGCTGGTTTCGGGTTACGTTCAGAAAATTAATATGGACACCTACCAAGAGCACAAATCTATATGGTACATACCAGCTGGGTCACCTTAGTCTTTATCTACTCTGTTACCATGCAGCCTTAAGACACCAAAGGAGGGCAAAACTGCACTGACAGAGGCATGAACAACCCAAAACGCTACGAGAGGGAAAGGAGGAGGAAAGCATAAGATTTGTCATACTGGGTCAGAACAGTGTGATGCCTGCGTGGGGCTCTGATGTAGATCTGCTCTTCAACTGTCCGTGCTGTATTCATGTTTACGTGTACGAGTGTGATACCAGCATGGAGCTCTGATGGAAATCAGCTCTTCACCTGTCCGTGCTGTATTCATGCATAACATATATCATTGTTTACATTTTTCATAGCTCTTCAAAGATTGATTACAATTGATTATGTTATTCAATTTTATCTGCACAATTAATTAGCTAAGGCATGTTGCGACTGTGAACTATAGATATTGACTTTGGCTGAATCACAGCTTAATAAGATCCTTCCAAAGAGATCACTTGGTTTAGTTTACTCTAGACTCAGGCTCTGTACATCTAGGGATGGGAGTGTATTTGTCTCTGTACTGGAATAGCAGGAGGTGCTGTAGGGTAGGAATGAGGTGCATTGACAGAGCTGTGTGTGAGGGTCTCAGTACTGGAATAGCAGGAGGTGCTGCTGAGCAGGAGTGAGGTGCATTGGCAGAGCTGTGTGTGAGGGTCTCTGTACTGGAATAGCAGGAGGTGATGCTGGACAGGAGTGAGGTGCATTGGCAGAGCTGTGTTTGAGGGTCTCTGTACTGGACTAGCAGGAGGTGCTATGGGACAGGAGTGAGGTGCATTGGCAGAGCTGTGTGTGAGGGTCTCAGTACTGGAATAGCAGGAGGTGCTGCAGGGCAGGAGTGAGGTGCATTGGCAGAGCTGTGTGTGAGGGTCTCAGTACTGGAATAGCAGGAGGTGCTGCAGGGCAGGAATGAGGTGCATTGGCAGAGCTGTGTGTGAGGGTCTCTGTACTGGAATAGAGGGGGTTCTGCAGGGCAGGAGTGAGGTGTATTGGCGGAGCTGTCTGTGTCTGGTTGTACTGGAAGAACAGGAGGTGCTGCAGGGTGGGAGTGAGGTGCATTGGCAGAGCTGTGTGTGAGGGTCTCTGTACTGGAATAGCAGGAGGTGCTGTGGAGCAGGAGTGAGGTGCATTGGCAGAGCTGTGTGTGAGGGTCTCTGTACTGGAATAGCAGGAGGTTCTGCTGGTCAGGAATGAGGTGCATTGCAGAGCTGTGTGTCAGGGTCTCAGTACTGGAATAGCAGGAGGTGCTGCAGGGCAGGAGTGAGGTGCATTGGCAGAGCTGTGTGTGAGGGTCTCACTATTGAAATAGCAGGAGGTGCTGCAGGGTGGGAGTGAGGTGCATTGGCAGAGCTGTGTGTGAGGGTCTCACTATTGAAATAGCAGGAGGTGCTGTGGGGCAGGAGTGAGGTGCATTGGCAGAGCTGTGTGTGAGGGTCTCTGTACTGGAATAGCAGGAGGTGCTGCTGGGCAGGAATGAGGTGCATCGGCAGAGCTGTGTTTGAGGGTCTCACTATTGGAATAGCAGGAGGTGCTGCAGAGCAGGAGTGAGGTGCATTGGCAGAGCTGTGTGCGAGGGTCTCTGTACTGGAATAGCAGGAGGTGCTGCAGGGCAGGAGTGAGGTGCATTGGCAGAGCTGTGTGTGAGGGTCTCTGTACTGGAATAGCAGGAGGTGCTGTGGGGCAGGAGTGAGGTGCATTGGCAGAGCTGTGTGTGAGGGTCTCTGTACTGGAATAGCAGGAGGTGCTGCGGGGCAGGAGTGAGGTGCATTGGCAGAGCTGTGTGTGAGGGTCTCTGTACTGGAATAGCAGGAGGTGCTGCAGGGCAGGAGTGAGGTGCATTGGCAGAGCTGTGTGTGAGGGTCTCTGTACTGGAATAGCAGGAGGTGCTGCTAGGCAGGAGTGAAGTGCATTGGCAGAGCTGTGTGTGAGGGTCTCAGTACTGGAATAGCAGGAGGTGCTGCTAGGCAGGAATGAGGTGCATTGGCAGAGCTGTGTGTGAGGGTCTCAGTACTGGAATAGCAGGAGGTGCTGCTGGGCAGGAATGAGGTGCATTGGCAGAGCTGTGTGTGAGGGTCTCTGTACTGGAATAGCAGGAGGTGCTGCAGGGCAGGAGTGAAGTGCATTGGCAGAGCTGTGTGTGAGGGTCTCTGTACTGGAATAGCAGGAGGTGCTGCAGGGCAGGAGTGAGGTGCATTGGCAGAGCTGTGTGTGAGGGTCTCTGTACTGGAATAGCAGGAGGCGCTGTGGAGCAGGAGTGAGGTGCATTGGCAGAGCTGTGTGTGAGGGTCTCTGTACTGGAATAGCAGGAGGTGCTGCAGGGCAGGAGTTGTGTGGGAAGAGGAGCGGAAGAGCAGCTTTTGACATCAGAATAACACTTATGGGATCATATACTAATCCCCAAAGGAGTGCTTTTCTTTTCTTTCTTTCAGTAGTGGCAGCTAATTACCACTGGCACCGCTGAAACCCCCCTATGATTTAAATGATGCTACAGCGTGGGCGGTATATCAAATGCGCAAATAAAGAATAAGGAATGTGTCAGGTCGCCAATCTAGGTGCAAGTTCCATCTGTTCTGGGGCAGGTGTCACTGCCGTGCCTAGGTTCCAGGGCATCTGTATGCACTATTTTGTAAAGCAAAACACACCCTTGCTTTGTTTGATAACACAGGCCCAAACTGCATGTGTGTTACTGTGCATTGCCTGCGCAGGATATACAAAATGAACCTCCACGCATGTCCTCAATTCTTTTATGAAATCTGCACGGGCATCGCTAGTCCTCCCTTGTTCTGACCAAACTACTTAGCTAGGAACAGCTGCGCACAGATCATGGACACATAGGTGCACGCTTTCCATGCGTCCAGCTTTTATGCACGCCTGCAGTTGCACAATTTCACAGAAGGCCTTGTCTGCCTGTAAAATGGGAGCATTAGATAGGAAGCGAACGTGGCAACTTCTCCATGCCTGCTAAGTATAATCATCACTCTGTCCTTCTGACTTCTTTCTTTTTGTATTGAAGCATTTTAAAAAGTTTCACATTTAAATGGGTTTGCATCGGACATGGTCATCGGAGTTCAATAATCACTGAATGGGCCGGTGAACAAACACCCTTCAGATCAAAATGTTCACCATGGGCCCCTGTTACTAAAGCTCGGTAGCCGGTCAAAGTGCGTTTTAGTGCTTGGCAACAGGCAGCCGGCGACACGAACGTGGGGGCAGCCCAGCAAACGCATGGTAAATCGCATGGTAATCAACCATCTTACCATGGGATGGGATGGGACGTGATGGAGTGTGGGCGTGGCCAAAACATTTGCCCCTAGCTTAAGAGCAATTGCATTGCGCTCAGTGACCATGTGGCAGTCGGCACCCAACGACACCTCTGTGGGCGACATTAGCTGCTCCCGCACCAGTAGCCCATCACGTGTTAGCGGCCGCGAACACGCTGGTCACGCCTCCAACAGCTTAACGTGCGCTTGTGTCACATACTAAATGCAAATCTTTTGCAGGCTTTAATAAAAGGGGGCCCTTCTCATGAGCTTAGCCAGCGTTCACCAGGGCAGATTCATGCTCCTACCGGTACAGATGGTCCAGTCGACAGAACCCACCTCTGGATCGGTGTTACTCGCTTCTACTGTACTAGAAACGTGCAATAATCCGCCTGAGGTGGACCATATGTCTCCCAATCTGGCAGAGCTCAGTCATTGGCCACAAATTAAACGTAAACCCTCTTGTTCCCATTCATCACATTTCTTTGATTTTGCATCCAAGGAAACAGTTTGTTGCTTCCGTGCAGACTTTAATCTTGAAGGGACTTTAAAGAAGGTCTCCTTATACTCGTCCTAAATGCTTAATGTGAAAGCTACACAAGGGAGCCAACTCCTTCCACTTATGCAGGGAATCCTCTGTCCCCTCTGCAGTGAATATCTATCCGGATCACTCAATCACAGCCCTCACCTGACCAACCCTATGGTATACTATTAAGCATGGTGCTCTCAGGCGTCCTCATTTTTTTGTTTGTTTTCGGAATAAAACTGATCCTCTAATTCCTGGCTGTTTATTTCTCCAAATACATTTGAAAAAAACAAAAAAAAAACCCAATGTCTAAATTGATCTAATGATTTTTCTAAACACTTGTTCAGGTCAAGTTTGGAAAAGATGCATCAATCCATGCTTCTTAAATTCATGCAGTAAATCCCTCAATAATTTAGGCTGTTTTCCAGCTAAGGGGAAGCTGCGTTTCACAGAACACAGAACTGTCAGGTATGTGGTCAGCTTCCCTTTCCAGTTCGCTGTGTGGTATTCAGCTCCAGTTGGCACCGTTTGCTGGAATGTAGGGGAAATCCCCTAGTCCTTTTATCTTTCTTTCCTGGTACACAAAACCCAGTGTGTAGCAGGGTCAGGTGTGCAGATCTTGTCATGGCAAACTGTGGCCAGGCATAGACTTTAGAAGGACAGAGAAGAGGGAAACTGACACTTGACAACCTGGATGAAGCTATCAAACCACAGACTAGGTGCCTGCAGTCAGTAGGTCCCATCACTGGTGTCAGCCACGAGAGAGACATCCCACAGGGACTGAGACCGTGCAGGCTCAGGACGGGAATGATTGCCGCACTCTTGCTAAGACAGGTAAGTTCTGAGAAAAACCTCTGAAGCATCTGCAGATAGGAGGTAGAGTTGCCATCTTCTGTTTTTCTCTCCTCCTAAGAGAGTCTGAGCCAGTCCTGGTTTTATCCCATTGAATGCTGAGACTTGTAGTTATTACTGTTCCACTTATCCGCTACCCCTCCCAATTGTATTCTGCTTTGGGACATTTATGTCTTTCCCCTTTCATACCCAGTTTATTGTTTATTTCACACTTGTTATACCGCCCCCCATAACATCGGGGCGGTTTACAAAAAACAAAATCAATAGCAATTATAGAAGAAGAAAAAGAGGGAAATACAATAAATGATAGAGCAGGAGGTGAGTAGGGATAGATGAGTCAAGACAATAGAGCAATAAGAGTAAAAAACACTTAAGACTCAGGGGGGAAAGGCTAGAGAAAACAGATGAGTTTTAAGGAGGGAACGGAATTTGGAGTAGGATTCTTCGGTACGGAGGGCAGTGGGAAGGGAGTTCCAGAGAGATGGAGCTAAGTAGAAAAATGCTGCTTTCCTAGTCGATTGCAAGTGAGCTTTAGAGGGTGCTGGGAGGTGAAGGCGGTTGATGTGAATGGACCGAAGACTGCGGGAGGGAGTGTAATAAGTAAGCAGGTCGGAGAGGTAAGTAGGGGTAGACAGATAGATGGCTCTGTGGGTTAGAGTGAGAACCTTGAAAGATATCCGGAAATCGATCGGTAGCCAGTGTAGATGGTGTAGTAAAGGGGTGACATGATCACGGGGGGAGGCATGTAAGATCATACGAGCAGCGGTATTCTGAATTAATTGTAAACGGCGTTTTTGATACTGGGGGAGACCGGCAAAAATTATATTACAGAAATCTAACCTGGTGATGATCAGGGAGAGAAGGAGGGTGGTGATAGCGGGAGTGGACAAGAAAGGACAAAGAGCACGGATTTGCCGAAGGCACAGAAAAGAGCATCTGGAGACGTGGGAAATGTGATTGTGAAAACTGAGGGCACTATCGAGGAAAACTCCAAGATAACGGAGTTGGGAGACTACAGTAATGCAAGCACCTGAAATAGATGTAGCATGTGAGGGGACAGGGGAGGTGTGCAGGAACCAGATGGCAGCAGTCTTGGTGACATTAAGTACTAGACAGTTAGAGGAAAGCCAAGAGGAAATAGTGGCCAGACAGTTGTTCAGAGGGGATATGTCAGGATGAGAAGGTGAAGTGTGATGCAGAAGAAAGATATCATCAGCGTAAAAATAGCTAGAGATCCCGGATTGCTGGATGAGTAGGGCCAAGGGGGCAAGAAAGACATTAAACAATAAGGGGGCCAGAATTGATCCCTAAGGGACACCACAGGGAAGAGGAAAAGGATCAGAGGTGGAGAGAGAGGAGGAGACAGCAAAGGACCGGTGACAGAGGAATGAGTGGAACCAATGATATACCAAACCTCGGTTCTGACTGTCACGAGTTTAAACCCTCGCTGTCACACTCCTGAACTCACACCTCTACTTCAGAGGCACACGTACCATCCAAGCCTATGGAAATAGCATCAAGGACACTGATGGGCAGCTATCCTGAGTCACAACAAGGTCTACCGAGCCTCGCATCTTGTCTTCCACAGTGGCCAGTCTGATAAGTACCCAGAAGATCCCCAAAAAATGGATCTCTTATAACTCTTTTCCGGTTACAAGCGACGGCTTTCTGCTACTATTAACTATCATTTCAATAGCACTACTAGGTACAGGTGACACTAGTCACAGACATGTAGAAGAGACAGTCCGTGCTCAGATCTTACCACTGTTCAAGACAGTCAAAGAAGGGACTAGGGAGTTTCATTTTAAGGGAATGATTAAAAAATGGAAGGATGTTAACTAGCTGGCTGATACAGAAAGCCAGCGCTGAAGTCGCATGCTATTAGCTGCGTACGTGTTTTCTCAACACTATTTCACGCAAAAACATTTTTTTTAAGAAATCGCAACAGTAAACAGGGAACGATAGAAGCGAGTCCAAAAAACACAAGAGGATAAGAAACAAAAGACATTCGGTCTTGAACGCTGAACTTTTGCTTATATGCTGAAAGATGCACGCAGGAAATGTTCACGTTGAAGGTAACCGTTCACCGGTACATATCCTGAAACAGTCTTTCCCTACGCGCGCCTCAGACCAGGCGCAGAGATATTGGCGCTTCTGCTGGTCATGTAAGCCTCTACGCATTTCTCTGCATTGGCGGCAGATATTATTAGCTTGCCATTTTAATATGTGCAGCTCATTTACATATTATTTACATAGCTTGGCGTTGCTATGTGCGCACACTTTTCCTTTGCTGTTTACATGCACGTCAATCTTTTATTTGGCGCGGCTGAACTTGTGTGTATAAGTTGCATTATCTGCGCGCAAAGAGCACGCCAGTCTTTCTGCATCGACCCGTAGGAGAAAAAGGAGTCAGGATCCAAAAGCAGTTTTGAAAAGGAGGGTTTACAGCCTTGATTTGAACAGGACTTGAAGCCTAGTTGGCTAATAATCTTTTAAGGACTTTTCCTCCAGGAGCTTGTTTGAACCACAACCTTTCACAAAACTGTGAAACCGTGGAACCAAAGGATATGGAATGAAGTTGCAAGGAGGTAAACTTTTAAAAGCAACATCAGGAGATACTTTTTCACGGAAAGCGTGGTGGATGCTTGGAACACTCTCCCGATGGAGGTGGCAGTGGGACTTAAATAGCAAGGGAATTCAAACAGGTGTGGGACAGACACAGAGGATCCATGTATAGGAAGAGGAACATTCCAGCTCAAAGCAAAATTTAAGGGCCCTATATTCAAAAGCATTTACACGGTTGCAGCGGCCCACTATCACCGCTGCCCGATTAGCTTCTGTGGGCTTGTGGGCTGTGCGGTGACACCGGATATTCAAGCCGGGGCCGCATATGACCCCAGACTTGAATATCCGGGTTAAATTTCAGTGGCGACGGCTATGCACCAAAGCAGCGCATAGCCGTCCCAAAAGAATATCAGGCTCTAAGTGACTTTTACACTGCAAAAGAAGGCACAGAACAGGAGTAACAGGCACGGGGAGCCAGTTGCAGCCCTAAATCCTTTACAGAGCAGACTCAGGATAGAGTGAAGCTGCATCCCAAAAATAATATATATAAAGCATGCACTCAAGAGTTCTTCATGGAGGAAATGACAGTCAGATGGGGCTTACCATATCATAGCTCCAGAAAAACCTCCACCATAGCGATCCATAATCACTGTAAGCGTCATTGCATAACTTAAAATGCTTCATAGAAAAAGTGCACTTAACTTGAATGTGCAGATAGAATTTCAAACACAGGGAATCCCATATGGAAACCCCCGAGCACCCGAAAGCTTGTATTAGCGCCTAAGCATTTTTCGCTTGAAGCTTCGTCAGAGAGTGGTTTCTGGACAGCCAGCGTCTTTGTCAGCTGTCATACTGCTCCCTAATGACCTGTTCCACCCCGCTCCTGGTTTTATAAATTTCTATCATATCCCCCCCTCTTAGTCCTCTTTTCTCTAAGCTGAAGAGCTTTGACCTGCTTAACCTCTCCTCATAAGGGAGCGAGCCTTTCCGTCCGCTTTATCTGAACCTTTTCTAGATCCTCAGTCTCCTTTTTGAGATGGGGCGACCAGAACTGCACAGAATACTCAAGGTGCAGTCACATCAGGGACCTATACAGAGGTATAATGATAGTCTTAGTTTGTTTTCCATCTCTTTTTGGATTATCCCTAGATGAAGTACTAGGGTGCCTTGTTAGTCCACTTGAATGTATAGCAATAAAGATTCGTAAATAAAAGCTATAAAAGGAAGGGCGCTCCCTTTTTTATTGGGCTAATTTAATATAGCTCTCGACTAGCTTTTAGGATCTAATCCCACCTTCCTGAGGTCAGGACGGAATGAGGTGGTCCGGAGATAGGCAGGATTGACATCTTTTGCTCATTCTGTCCTGATCGCAGAAAGAGGCTATTTGCTCATAAAAGCTAGTCACATACACACACACATACACATATATGCATACATATATATATACACATATGCTTTTATTCAAATAATCCCTCACACTCTACTTACTTTCTTGGCAGCTACAACCACGAGTGAAAATTTCAACATAATGCTTTTCATGGACAGTGACTCTTAACCTGGAACCAGGGTTGGCTCCACAGTTGCTGCAAGGTGTTGACACCCTAGAAAAAACGTAAGCCTTCCATTCCTCTTGGCTGTCGGAATCTATTGTTTAGCTTTGAAAGCCCTGCTTGAGTTACCTGCCAGACTCAGCCACGCAAGGATTGGGCCAGCCCTGCCCAGAGCTCAGCATTTTCTACCTGTAGTTAGAATTACTTTTTCTCATGTGCATTTGTCCAAATTAAATTTGATCTGCCATTTGGATGCCCAGTCTCCTAGTCTCGCGAGATCCTTCTGCAAAATCCTCCGCTGTTCTAATGACTTGGAATAACTGTGCGTCATTTGCAAATCTGACTATATCACTGCAATCTCCAGATAATTTATAAATATGTTAAATAGCACAAGCCCCAGTACAGACCCTTGAGGCGCTCCACTAGTGACCCCTTTTCCATGTGGATAACTGACCATTTAATCCTATTCTCTGTTTCCTGTCCTTTAGATATAATTCTGACAGCTCAGAATGCAGGGACTCCACGGGTTGACCTTTATGCAATAAGAGAACCAGGTGAAAGATTTATCTTTTCATGCAGGTGGAAGTCGCTGGGACCGTCCCCCTGTCCTCTGGTGCACGGGCTGGAAAATGTTGCTGTGCTGGTTTGTATCTGGTGAGTGTACAATCAAAGCAGGGGTGGAATGGAGGGATGGGGCAGGGCAATGAGATGCAAAAGACCAGAACCAGGGCTTGCTAGTAAACCCAGGAACTGAAAACAGAAGTGGCAGAGAAGAGAGAAAAAGGGGCGATGAAAGGCATAATTTTGTTTTTGATTAGCAGGATTTAAGATTGTTGAAATAAAAAAAATACATAAACAGAGAACATCGCATAGAAAGGACATGGGAGAGGAAGAGGGAGACGAGAGAAAATGAAAAAAAAAAAACATTTTGGAGAAAATTGGGCATCACAATGCACGGAGTTAGGAATAGGGAAGAAGAGAGCAGGCAAGGAAGATTCAAAGAGACGTTTGAAAACAGAGAAACTGCCTGAGGATCAGAAGACTCTTCGAGTCTGCCCATTCCTGTCGCAACATTGCAGAGCCTGTCCTGATCTCAGGATTTACCCCTCACACCCTTGCAACGAGCAATCCAGTGGGCTTATCTCAGACTTTCTGAAATTCTCATATATTTTTTTTACTTCCATCACCTCCTCCAAGCATTCACCCGGGGCGGTGGAAATATGCTGGGCTCCAGGGCAGGAAGTGAGACTAACTTCTTCAGCATGAGGTCCCAGTAGCATGGTGGCCTAGAGCGATTGCCCTGCTTGCACCCCCTCCCCCAATGCCAGGCCTGGCATCTCCGCCCCCTTTCAATGAAGAACTATTTTTTGCTATTGCTCCTATGTCCATACTCTTGCTGTTTGTACCTGATTTATACCTCTTATTTATTTTAATGTCTCTCTGTCATATCCCTCCCTCCCTCCCATCTTCTCCTCCAGGGCATTCATACTTAGGTCGTAAAGGGGTCAGTATTAAAAATACTACCGAGTGGGTAAAAACCTATGTAAAATGGCCTGGTTATCTGTCCTGATATTCCACAGAGTTTTCACTACATCCCATTTGCAGCCTTTTGGATCCAGCCAAGTGGTTAGAGCAGCAGATTGAGAGTTGCGGAAGCCAGGAGTCAAATCCCAGACACTATCTATGACCTTGGGCAAGTCACTTTACCCTCTGTTGCCTCAAATGGAAACACAGGGAGTCTCATTTACTGTTCTCTCGTATTTTGCATTTATGGGAAAAATACTTAGTACATGAGGTTCTTAGGGGACAGGAAAATACCTACTTTATCTGAATGGAACACAATTTGGGTGGCCAGACTTACATGATTCATTGTAGCTGGTAAGTGTTAAATATCAGGTTGACAGACAATATTTCAAAATTTGCCCTGGGAATGCGCCCCCCCCCCCTCAGTTCCCTTTTTAACAGGTTCAATTAGCATGGCTTGGGATGGTACTGTGTACATACGGACTGATGCAGAAAGCCGATGCTAGACCCGTGCTGAATCGATTTTTTATGTTCCCGACAATGCACATTTTAACATGCGGTACAGGAAGAATAGGGTATGCAAATGAATGCTGCGGTAACCGTGTACATGCAAATGAGCGACCACAAATTTAAACTGGGAGATCAAGCCAAACACATGTGTACAAGAAATATGCGCTAGTTTGTCTTGCCCTCTGGGCACCACGTGGCTAATTTGCACATCAGCCTCAACAGTATTTTGATGGCATTGGGGACGATTGTGGCATTGGGAAAAGCATCCGATGCCATCAAAATACTGTCGGGGGCCAGGGCGCCCGAGAATCCCTAGTGGCCCAGCGGCCCCAATCCTCCCACTCAACAGCATTTCAGCGGGTACAGGGATCACTAGACCATCAGGTTGATTTATTTTAGTAGAGGGTGGGGGGTACAGGGGCCACTAGACCACCAAGTACTTACTTTCTGTTGGGGCACCTGCCCCCCAACAGTGTTTTGACAGCATCTGGGGCTTTTCACAATGCTGTGATCACCCCCAGTGCCATCAAAATACTATCGGGTGGGGGGATTGGGGCTGCTGGGCCACTAGGGATTCTCATTTTGTCAGGACACTATCCGACAGTATTTTTTTTTTTTTGCAAATCATTTTTATTGGTTCCGACAGTATTTTGATGGCATCGAGAGCTTTTCTCAATGCTTGATCATCTGAAGAGATGATGATCTAGGCATCAGGGAAAGCACCCGGTGCCATCAAAATACTGTTGGAGGCATGTGTAAGAGCTTTAAGTCACCTCAGACCCTGTAGTACAAATATTGGCACTATGGCTGGTTGCCAAGTCCTCTATGCCTGTCTTTGCATCGGGCGTAGCTATGATTTGCATTATGTGTGGCTGATTTAAATACATCTACATACACGTTGCATTAATTGGGCACTAGTTTTTCTGTTGGTGTTTACGTCTGCTTCAGTGTGCTTAAACGTGGCGTTATGGGTTCTTAACGGCCCGCTAGCTTTTTATTTATTTAGACAGTTTTGTATACCGCCTTATCCTTCAATCAAAGTGGTCACAACACAATTGGGGGATACATTTAACACACGGGGATATGAGACACATACACTAATACTTACAGGGAACATGGGCAATGGAGGGTTAAGTGGCTTGCCCAAGACCACAAGGAGCATCTGTGGGACTAGAAACCCCAGTCCTTCCAGCCCAAGGTTGCTGTCCTCTAGTGGGATTTGAACCCCCGACCTTCCGGCCTGAAGTACCTTGCCCCAACCACTAGGCTACTCCTCCCAAGAGCTTGGGGCAAAGGTATTGCTAACTGGTTGGATTTACATGGTTAAATACTCATTTTAACAATTTGGCTCATTGGAAGGGTAGCAGCAGGCTGCAAAACAGGAAAACCAGGTTCAAAATCCCGCTTTGTTGTTCCTTGTGATCTTGGGCAATTCACTTAACCCCCCTGTTGCCTCAGAGTCAAATTTGGTTGTAAGCACTCTGAGGACAGGAAACTGCCTATGGTACTGAATGCAACTCATCTTGAGCTACTCCTGAAAAAGGCATGAGCTAAATCCAAGATCCTTTCCCCCTTCTATCTCATTTCCTGGGGTCCTAATTTATTTTGGTTACGTTTCGCTGGATCAACTCCAGACCATCCCTATCCTTTCCAGGGTATGGCCTGCAGAATAAAATACCAGTCCTTGGGCACACCTAGTCAGTCAGGTTTTCAGGCTAACCACAATATAGATTGGCATGCACTGCTTCCATTGTATT
This sequence comes from Ichthyophis bannanicus, assembly GCA_033557465.1. NCBI lineage: Eukaryota > Metazoa > Chordata > Amphibia > Gymnophiona > Ichthyophiidae > Ichthyophis > Ichthyophis bannanicus. The sequence goes on along the minus strand of CM066051.1, from coordinate 44,399,107 downwards.
CAAACCTCTCATGCACAATATTGTGCTTAGCCTGAAAACCTGAATGGCTAGGTGTGTCCCAAAGAAGCCCTGTTCTATATGAAGTCTTATGGGTAACCTGTACAGAGGCATTATCGTCCACTTTTTCAGCTGGTTATGCCTCCAGGATCCTTCTGTCACCATGTTATCACCCCGTTTTGCCTCCTTGTTAACATCAGACAATATCACCCTGAGATCTCACAGTGCACATCATCCTCTCACCTGACTTCCCCGCTCTACCCTCTAAACGACTTCCTCAGGAGTATCCCCGGAAAAAGAGACAAGAAATTGCAGAGAGTTTCCTTTCGCTTGTAAACCTCTTATAATATCCCTAGTCCAAGTCACAGCTCAGGGAATCATCTCACTCCCCAAAGTTCATCCAGGACAGTGCACCGATAGCCAGCTCCGAACTAAAGGGAAGAAAGAGGAAGCCACCAGAAAAAGCCATATTAAAGATTTGTCTTATCTCTTTCAGCTGCTGCTATGAGCCTGTCACTAACAGGTAAATCAGTCATTTGCAGTCTGGTGCTGTCTCCATACTTTGGGTATCTCAGGGTTCTACTGCCCTCTCCGACACCTCTTCAGCTATTCATGTTGAATTTGGGGTGCTGCTATCTTGTGCTGTCTCCATACTTTGGGTATCTCAAGGTTCTACTGCCCTCTCCGACATATCTTTAGCTGTTCATGTTGAATTGGGGTGCTGCTATCTTCAGTCATTTACCTTGGGTGCCGTCATTTGCTATGGGCCTGATATTCAAAGGCATTTACACGGTTTACAACCCTGTAAACCATGTAAATGCCCCTAAGCAGGATATTCAGCTGCTGGATATACGTGGGTGCCACCACTATAGGCCCCAAGGCTACACAGTTGGCGTCAGGGCATGTCATGGCTGTTCCGGGGGTGGAGTGGAGGCGGAACCAGTCTCTGACCAGTTAGTGGCGATACCGAGTCCCTGGCTGGTTAGAAATGCGCAAGCATATTGAGGCGCTGCAAAGGCTTGCCTCACTTCGTCTGCAGGAACTAACCAGGCAGGCTCAATATTGCCAAGTCCCAGTTAGCTTCTGGGCTGTGTGGTGACCCGAATATTCAATGGCTATGCGTTAACCACCACCGCTGAATATCGTGTCCTATGATACAATGAGGTCACTTTTCACCCGATCATTATTAATATTAGAATTGATGTCATTTTGGTTATATTACAGAGCAGGAAGTAGTCCGGCTGGTGAATGGATCTAGCCGCTGTGCTGGAAGAGTGGAGGTCTTTTATAGCGGACAATGGGGGACTGTGTGTGATGATGGCTGGGATTCCAGGGCTGGTCAAGTCATCTGCAGACAACTGGACTGTGGGGTCGTCCTCTCAGCACCAGGGAATGCCCTGTTTGGGCAGGGGTCTGGACCTATCTGGCTGGATGACGTGAACTGCAAAGGGAATGAGAATCGGCTCAGCGACTGTCCTGCAAAGCCATGGGGAAGGCATGACTGTAGATTCCACACAGAAGATGCCAGTGCCGTCTGCTCAGGTGACCCATCTCTGCAGAATACTCCCCTTCTGTGTCCATTCAGTTCACGGATGCATCTACTGTTAAAAGGGTCAAACAGATCTCAGAGTCTGGGATAAGGGTATGGTACAGTTGTAGGGATCTACTACCAAAATACAGACACAATTCAATTGCAAATTTCACAGTTTCCAGCCGTTTTCTTGCAAATGTTCCTTCTCGGCCTTCAGTTGGTTTACTTTTTCACTGTATCCAGTAGAGAGATGCCAAATTATCCAATTCCAGGAAGGAAATGTTATAGCCAGCCATGGTTTTCAAATTACATTCTAAAGCAATGTGGGGTTTGTAGTCTCTGATTCTACCCATTGAAATCCATGTGGTAGGTCCTATAACGCATTGATAGGGTTGCCTGAAATTAAAGACCAGCCTGAACTCTCCCTCACGAAAAAGGTTAACTTGGCAGATCTGTCTTTCAGTTGATGCGAATACTGTTATCTATTTTTTTTGGAAAAAACAAAATATCTAAATTATGTGAATAAATCTTGTTTAGCTTCAAAGTAGTCATCATAGAGAGGCTTAAATCTTTCTGTCCTCCCAGTAGCTGTAAGGGACATTTCCAAAGCTATCCCCAAAGGCAAAACCATTTTTTCCCATCAGTTGTCTAAAAATGTCCTCCTTCCATGCAGTTAATGCAGGGGTTCTCAACACAATCCTCAGGACACACCTACCCAGTTAGGTTTTTAGGATAGCCACAATGAATATGCATGAGAGACACCCACATGTGCTTCCTCCATTGTATGCAAATCTCCCTCATGCATATTCATTGTGGTTATCCTGAAAACCCAACTGACTAAGTGTGTCCTGAAATCTGGGTTAAGAACTCGTGTTTTAGTCATGTTATGAGGTGTATTTAAGTTGAGAAGAGCGCATGTAGATCAAATTTTGAAATTTGCGTATGTTATTTTCCATGAAAACATAATCAAAAGCAGATACAGAGAAAGGGAAAGTGTAGATGGTATTTGTGAAATAGGTCTCTTGCATAAAAACGTATCTGTGGGCTTAGACAGTTTGAAAATTGATCCCTACATGGACAAGAATGGATAGTTTGGGGGTAGGACGAAGCCATACCTGCAATTTATCTCAAAATCCCTGAAGATCTCCCAAGCTAGCAGTGAAAGGTTTCAGGGAAATATGGTCATCTGAAACACTTGCCTATCACTAATAATTCCTCTTATTGTCCATAACTTTCTCTACCATTGCAGAAGAGTTGCCCAAACCCTCCATTTCCACTTCAGCGCAGGCAGAAGATAGCCAGAGTCTTCTATGCAAGGTTCCCAAACTTTATGTGGATACCATGGTTTTCTTCTACAAAGAGGTACCAAGGAATCAGGTTGCAGTGCTGACGGTATCTGGCCAAAGTGACACCGTCATCTACTCTGCAAAGGAGTCAGGAGAGTACACCTGTCGCTATGAGGTTCAAGTAAACAAGACAGGACAAACTTTCCAGTCCCCGCACAGTGAGCCAGTCCTTGCATTGGGTCTGATCACCAGCTCTGCTCCAACTACTGGTAAGTAATCCTGGGTGAGCCACTTCATCATCAGGGGTCCTCAGTTTAAAAAAATAGATATCGTAGAGGAAGTGACGTCCACTGGCCAAGGTAGCAGCTTACGCTGGTGACTCTACAAGGAGAAGCCATAAATAGTGAGCTTCAAATGTGCTTCCCTCCTCTATCCAAGATCATTTGGCATGGTATGAGCACCCTAAGAGAATTACAGAGAACCAATAAATTATGATCACCTGGGACATTCCCATTCCAACAGATAAGAAACTGAATGTGAGGAAACCTGACATAGTGGTAAAGGAGAAAAACACCAGAACGGCATCGATAATAGAGGCGTTGGTTCCAAGTGATTATTCTGTGAGTTGCGTGGAGAGGCAGAAGATCCTGAAGTACCAAGAAATGTAGCCAGAGACCAAGAAAATGTGGCAGAAAGATACAGAAATATTTCCCATTGTATTGGAAGCCACAGGTTTGATGAAGAATTTTCAAGCACATCTTGACAAACTACCCTATACATGTTACATCTTACGACCTCCTGAAGGAGACTCTCTTTGGCACAATGCAAGTATTACGCCGAGCATTAGTAGTAAATTTGACAAACTAAAATCATACTCCACATACCCTGGCTTAGAAGTGAGGTTCACGACTGTCACAGTAGATGCAAAAACTAACTCATTTGGAGAAACTGCCCCCAGTGAGATTTTCCATCTCTGAGCTGATCTTGGCTACCCCTCCTCAGCTTCACCTAACCATATGGCAATCATTTGGAGCATTTAAGACAATTAGTTGGCTCTGTTTTTAGTTTGCTTAGAGAACAGGTAAATCCGGTCCTGGTCTTACCCTATTTGCATGGCAGGATTTGTAGCTTTCATTCCCCCTTAGTAAGATGCGAGGGGCCTACACGTCCATGTCATCAAGGTAAAACTAGGACTGTCTCAGCATGTGTCCAATAGCACTGGAGTCACCTGATGACCTAAGGCAGGAGGCCATCCCTGCTTCTCTCCTGCACCACGTCTTGTTGATGTGTCAAACTCTGTAGTGCCTTTGTGAGGTTGAGTTTTAAGGCCAGAGCCGTCAGTGAGCATTTTAACTGAACACTAAGTGTATTGGGGTCAACACAAGTCCCCCACCTCTTTCTTCTCCCTTTGAGGCATTTCAGTCCCATACGTGCTCAGCTCTAATCCCTGGCTTTGACCCGATGCACTGTAAAACCTTAAGGGGAGTCACTTTATTTTCCTGTGCCAAAACTTGAATGTCCAGCTCAGTCACTGACTTTGTGCGTATGTGATTCTGGGAGAGGCTCTTTATTGTGGTCTGCACTGGTTCTGATCACCAGCACTGCTCTGTTAGTAAGAATCCTGGGTGAGCCACTTCATAATCAGGGATCATCGGCTAAAAAATATATATATATCATGGACGAAGTGACCTGAACTAGCCAAGATAGCAGCTTACGCTGGTAACTCTCCAATGAGAAGCCATAAATAGTGAGCTTCAAGTGTAATTCCCTCCTCTATCCAGGATCATTTGGTGTGGTATGAGCAATAAGATCTAAAAATAAACAAAAAACTCTTCCAGCATGCTCAAAAAGAAATTTTTACTGCATCAGGAAGGGACACTACTTATCCCAGTGCTGAGATTGGTACAACAGCTCTTGTACCAATCTGATAATGTAGCTGTTTGGATAATAATGAATGAGTTTTATAAAAAATAAGTATGCTAGCAATCTACTGCCCCTTTTTTGGAGGGTTAGATTTACTGTGTATTACTGAGGAACAGAGATAAAAACTGGATGTATTTGTAGAGCAGGAGGAGTTGCCAACTGCTATTAAGAAATTGAAATTTGTAAAAGCTCCAGGCCCTGACGGGCTAAGAGATGAATTTTATAAAATTTGGAGGCACCAAATTTTAGCTTCCCTGCAAGCAATTTACAAATGGGCTCTGTTTCTGGTTGCAATCAACTGTGCTTTGATTATGGTACTTCCTAATGAAAGGAGGGACCTGGCAGACCCAGATTGGCCAATCTTTCCTTTGAACGTGGACAACAAGATTTATGCAAAAGTGATTGCTAATAGATTGAATAGTATTATACCATCCCTAGTGAGGAAAGGGGAGGTGAGATTTGGCCATGGGAGGTATGGTAACTAATGCTTGGCAGATTCTGGCAGGAATTGAAGCTGGTCATCGTGAAAGGAAGAAACCTTGGCAGATAGTTTTAATAATGAGAAGGCTTTTGATGAGATTTCATGGATATTTTAATGGGAGGTCATGGGGTGTTTTGAGTTTGGAGAGGTCCTAATTTATAGGATTAAGGCTTTGCCCCATCGTCCCAGAGTGAAGGTTTTTGGCGAATGGTTACCTGTCCCCCCTTCTTTGAATTAGGTGGTGGGACCCATCAAGGGTGACCTCTCTCGCCTACCTTATTTGCATTTGCCACTGAACCTTTAGCAATTATGGGATTCTAGAATTCGAGGAATGAACACAGGTACTCAGGAGGTCTGCATGACTTTGTTGCTTGAGGATCTCCTGGTACGTTTGAGTGCTCCGGAAGTTTCTCTCCCTTGGGTTTTGGAAATCTTGGAAAACTTTGCATAAAATTTCAGGATTAAAATTAGATTGAGGGGAATCTATGGCTTTAAATGTCATGGGTACTGTGCAGGGGAGTTGGGTGAGAGTGTTCCAATAGCATGGGTACATGTTGCGGAATTTGCCTTTCTTGCTTATCAGGGTGGATATGTTGAAGTGGGAAAGGTTGGTACAAACATTTGTATGGAAGGAGCAGAAACCAAGATTCCCTTTGCATTTTTTACAAAAATCTGTGGGAGATGGTGGCATGGGGATGCCCGATTTGTGGTTGCATATTTGTTGTCAACTGAGTTTTGTACAGGCCTAGTTGGGAGGTGAGTCAGGAATAGTGTATCCACTCTTGGAGACTTGACTTGTGAAGCCATATTCCTTGGCTAGCTTTGATAGGACTATTCCTTGTGAGTTTGAGGGGTGAAGTGTTCAAAGTTGTTTGATTCTTGCAGGACTGGGGGATCCTGAATTTGGTTTTGAAAGAGGCTAAGACATTAATTTAAGGTTTCCTGATATTTATTTTTACATGATAATAGAACTGTTCTGGAGTGCAGGAGTAGCCTGGTAGTTAGAGCAACTGCCTAGTACCCAGAAGGTCAAGGGTTTGATTCCTACTGGCATGCCTTGTGACCTTGGGAACGTCACTTTACCCTCCATTGCTTTGGAAGAAAAGGCTTGGTAATCTACTTCTGGCCATACATTGCCAAGAAAACCCAGAGGTTGCCAGGAATCAGTTCTGATGATGGCACAAAAAAGGACCTTTCTACCTAGAATGGAGCTATTGGTGTTTCAGCAGAGAATGCAGAGGGGTTGTGTTGGACGGGACAATTTCTAGAAGTTGGGGATAGACCTGTATGAGCCTTTATAGATATGCAAGCTGAGGTGGGGTTAGTAACAAAGGAGTTTTGGGTAATTCTTGCATCACCGTTTACAGCCAAGAACAGCTGCTCACAATGCGGAGGTCCTTTTTCTCCTGAATTTTTATAATAAGATCAAGAATGTAAAAAATATATACAGGGTGGCCCAAACATGTGAGAACATCTCATAGCATATAAGTTATTTAAAAAGTCAAAGAGACAGATGTAAACAATTGACAAATTTAAAAAAACAAAGATGGCGACCGGAAATTGTTGAAATAAAGACATTATTATAGCTAAAAAAGGTAAACAAGTAAACTAAGCTTTTAATTACGAGATGTTCTCACTTTTTTTTGGGCCAACCTGTATACTCTCATAATATGTTTTGAATGAAGTTTTTTTGTGTGGATGTTTTCAGTATTTCATTTGGAGATTGTGTGTGGTGTAGGACCTAAAACAAGGACCTTTGGAGGAGATATTGTGGACAGCACCCTTGAAAATGGGTTTAATTTTGTGGTTATTTAAATCACAGAACGGGACTGTGCAACCTAGGAATATCAGTGACCAATATCAGGTGAGTCGGCTGGAGAAGCCCCAAGAGATTTCCTTGGAATTCATATGGCATGGGACAGTAAGTCTAGATGCCGTTATTACAAATTTAGGACAGAGTCGCTGGCACATGCTAATAATGGTTTGAACTAGCATTTGGAAGTTACTGAGTGTTCTGTTACAAAGCATGGCGGCTGTATAGAAAGACTGATGACTTTGCAAGAGGAATATTAAGTGGATCAGTCTAGGATGGTCTTGGACTGTCAGGCATTGAGGCGTTAATTGGAAAATACAGAGAATAAATTAAGGAATCTAGGAGGGATGTTTACTAAACCACAGTAGCGGACTCCATGCGATGTGGGAGCCGCGGCCCCACTGAAATCAATGAGGTTGCAGCTCCGATATCACACGGAGTCCGCTACCACCATTTAGTAAACATACCCCTAGGAGTCCTTTACTAAGGCATGCTATGCAGTTAACGTGGGTTTTGTGTGTGTTAAGACCGTGCTGAGGCCCAGGTAACTATTAACACAGAGCCAATACGGTTAGCACAGGCCGTTTCTGCGCTGTGAATCACACATTGGGGTAGTAAAGAGACAGGATAGGGGCAGAGAGTGGATGTGGTGAGCATTGTTCAGCGTGGGGTAAATACCACGCAATAACTGCTGCTCTTGCAATTTCTTCTTTAAACGCCTTCAGCCAGGCTTTCAGCAGCAACACCTCCGGCCCTTCGATATTCAGATCCTCCTCCTCTTCTGAGCTCTCCGTCCCCGCTCCCTCCTCGGGGTCCACCGAGTCCCCCATTGCCATCCGTTCCCGCCTCACGTACAGCGATTGGAAACTCGCCAGCTTCTTCCTCGCTGCCATCGCAAAGCTAGATGCACGCTTCCCTTCCACTTTATGACTGTGGGGATATCTTTAAATTGCACAAATTCGGGGATCGGACAGGAGCTAGGCAACTAAGCCGCCATCAGCTCCGTGACGTCACCGGAAGTCTGCTCTTGCAATTAACACCACCTCAATAATGGAATTAAGCACACTTGTGGTAATTGTGCATGCCACCGTGGCACGTTATGGTACCATTCTGTGTGGTAACTGCCAGGAATATGCTGGGCATACCCTTGCCAGTTATCACACAGTAGATGCAACTACCACACGTTAGATTTAGCGCAAAACACGTGTTAGTTGCAAAAGCCTAGCGCACTTAAAACCTAGGAGTGGAGGAGTGGCCTAGTGGTTGGGGCAAGGTACTTCAGGCCTGAAGGTCGGGGGTTCAAATTCCACTAGAGGACAGCAACCTTGGGCCGGAAGGACTGGGGTTTCTAGTCCCACAGGTGCTCCTTGTGGTCTTGGGCAAGCCACTTATCCCTCCATAGCCCATGTTCCCTGTAAAATAGTTATCTCCAAGTTATAATGCCCTGTTCAATGTAATTTCAGTTTGTTCAATGTAAACCGCACTGATGCAGAATAGCGCGGTATATAAGAGAATGTTAATAAATAAATAATAATAAACTTCAGTAACAGAATCCCCTCGTATCTCATGGAATATCTTAAGCTACCAACTGATGCTTTGCCCGCATTTGTATTCTATTTGGCTCTAAGGAGAATTCAAGAGGGGTCTATTTCTATGGGGCAGGGAGGAAAAGGTTAGGTCTCTGCTGACATTTTAGACCTCACACATTTCTTGAAAACTTCACTTGTGTTTCAGGAGAAAGCAACCTTACTTGCATCTTTTGGCTTTGACAATGATAACAATTCAATCGTGCATAAACGTTTGTTTACACATCAGAAAATTGTGTTTTCCCGATTTATCCTGGGAGACGGAGAGAAGGCGAAGGGCTAGTGTGAATGCCAGTGACGGTGTGTTTTTCCTCAACCATCCAGCGAAACATTTGGTTAAGTATGGTGAAGCTCAGTATATTTTTAGCAATCCATCTCAATGAAAAGATTTACTTGTGAGGACATTGTCTTTCACCAACATTATTGCTGCTCCTAACGAGGAACCTCAGATCTCTGTGGGGTAAATTTGGTTGAGCTTTATGAATGTCTGTCTGCGTTCTTCCTTTTTTTGGATATTATTGTATTAGGAGGTCTTCCTCTAAATATTTCTCTTCCATTTCGAGTTCCCTCCATTACTGTGTGTTTGACGTTTTCCTTTGCCTTACAAGAAGTAGTAATTGAAAAACCGAATAGAACATTTAAAAAAAAAGGTTAATTTCCCCAAACGTGTCTGGACCTGATGTAGTTAGTTAACTCTGTTTATTATGCAAACATCGTCGGTGTGTGGTGACTCCTACACCCACCAGCTGGAGATAGCGTCAAGGCTTTCCTAGTTTCCATTTTCATATGGACTTGATGTATTTAAAAGTTATATGAATGAAAACTAGAAATTCCAGAGGCTTCTTTAGCTCCATTGACCACTGCCTATTAGTTGTCACCTAGGAATAAGCCAAAGGAATCTGGCAAGACCAAATATTTGTCACCTATAATCAATTCCATGTTGGCTGATTTGTCCGCTGAATTTTCCCTAGTCTATGAAAAGGGCAAAGTTGTTGGTGACCAATATTAAGAGCCTGACAAGAGATTGGATTTTTAATTTCTTCTTTCCTAGGAATGTTTAAATGTTCTTGGAATAGTCTATTTGAATTTATCTTGATCTTTTGTTTGCACCATCGGTAGTTTCTAGCTTCAAAAACTCAAGTCTTCGTGATGAGTGCAACATTTACAGGGGTAATTATCAAATCAGTATAGGTTTTGTTGGTTGCTTGTTACTTTTTAATCCTAATCGGCATCATGTTTACAAGAACAAGAGAGAGAGTCGGCCTTGGGCACTTATTTGGATTCTTAGGAAATAACATACCAACTCTTAGTTGAGTTACAACAGTAATTCCAGGGCAAGGAGAGGCAGTATTTAGGTTGGGGCATAAACAGCAAGAACACATTTTAATTTTTCAGAATACATGTTCTTTCAGCAATTTCTGTGTTCACACTTTGAGGATAATGTTTGACAGGAAACCCGCCAGAGGAGTTTCCCTTTCATAACACGTGGTGAGGATCACCCATACAAATGTTTCAATCTACCTTGCAAAGAGATAGGCTGAAAACCCATAAATTCAAGCCTTGAAGACAGGAGTAGCTTCAGGATATTAACAGAAAACTCAGCTCTACTCTTTGTCTACAGCATCATCCAGTTGACGCTCAAAAAACACACACTTCTCCTGTCTCTGTTTTTTTTTTGCAGGTTCTGCTATCTCCACCTCTGGTACTGAGCCACTAGGTAAGACCCAACTCTTCTGAATTATCTCTGTGGGGATCTGGATTAGTAGAGTGTGACTCTTAACGACAAATACTGACGTACTGTTTCTATAAAGGAGACAGTCTTGTTCTGATTTCTATACCCGAGAGCACATCTGGCACTGAATCTATTACTGTTGATCACTTATATAGGGATATCTAAAACAGTATAGCTCCTGTGGGTTTTCCACACTTTGCTGCTATTTTGATCGTCTCTGAAATTGCACTGGACTCCGCCTCAGGTAAAGCTTCTTCTCCATCTGCCCCTTTCCAAGGGAGCTGACAGTGATTGGCTGCTTTTGACAATGTGCAGGGATCTTGACTTTTGAACAGGCAAAAGCAGGCATTCCTATCACAGGCAGCAACATGGAGAAATGTTGACTCTCACAACATATATTGATTTTGCAGGCTGGTTTCCTTCTCATCAAGTCGCTACAGTCGCTGATTTCTGGGGTTCCCATAGTTTTTGCATCAGTTACTGCATGGGGCATGTTTACTAAGCTCCACGCCGGTAACGCCCATGTGGGCTGCATTACCAGCATGGGGCTTCTAACGAACTGCAAAGAAGCAAGTACATCTGTTCCCCTGCAGTTAGCGCAGAGAAGCCATGCTTTAACATGGCTGATGGGCTGCGAGTTCAATTAACGCTACCTATGGAGGGGGCATTAGTTATACCCATGCTGCGCATGTGAAGCACAGTTAGCATGGGCAACTACAGTCTATACTAATTGAACTGCCCTGAGGGAACGTCCCATCCAGCCCAGCCCCCAACGCAAGATAGCACAGGGTTTTTAGCATGGGTGTCCTGCGCAGTGCCAAAGCCGCATGCTAACCCCAGGCTCTCCTGGTAGTGCACTTTAGAAACTTGCCCCCAAATGAAGCAGCCGTCCATCAGCTTTCCCTTCTCGTGTCAGACACTCAAATAAGGACTCCGCACATCTGCAAAGTGACACCATGACATGCGCTACGGCAGCCCAAGGTTTAGGGAAATGAAAGCAGCAGCATTAACTGGTGTCCTGGCTGCGGCTTCATAGTTGGGTCCTCTTTCTAGGATTCCTACTTTCTTATACTAATATAGATTTTGGGTTTTTTTGGTTATATAGAATTTTTGTTGCTTTACTGGAATAAGGACCTATGTTATAGAAACACAGAAAAAGAAACATAGAAATATGACGACAGAAAAAGACCACATGGCCTATCTATATATATTTTAATCACACTTCTTATAACTATTTTTCTTTTTGGGTCAAGTCCACCACTGTTTGAGCACCACTAGCAGATTACACCTGCATGGGACTCTGTTTAAGAGCTGTCCGTGCTGTATTCATGCCTTACATGTATCCGTGTGATGCACTTGTACATATTTTCCTCGGGGCATTTCACTCCCTGAGGAAAATATCTACACTTCAGTTGCGTTTTCAGAGACAAACTGCTAAAACCTGACACAGGATATGAAACCCAATCAAATAATTACAGTTAGTACCACTTATAGCCATAGAGGGCGATTCAGAGATCTGGATGTCCAGAAAAAGGACAGGGCACATTTGTACCCGATTCTAAAACCGCGGGAGCTATACGTTCCCCCAGTTGCAGAATTGAGGCACTAGGATGGCCCGGCCTGCGGCCTATTCCATCAGGGGAGACTTCCAGGGAATGGCCCATCCCCCACCGCTCAATATGCCGGTGCCATGGTGTACCAACACCATATCCAGCCGGAGCACTCAATGCCCAACTGCACCTCAGCCCCCTTTCCCACCGGCTGACCCTCAGTGGGGTCCGGTAGGGGCGGGATACCTCACACAGTGGCGTAAATCCAGTGGGGAAGGCTGCAGGCCTCAATCACCCCCACGCCGGGCCTTTATTCCACCTCCCTAATCTGAATAGGCCCTGTACTTCCAGCCACATAGCCACTCCCTCATTCCGCCTCTGCTCCGCCCCCTTCCAGCGCTCCCCACACGTGCAGGGGAAGTCTGGTAAGCTAAATATGGTCCCTGCGAATAGCAGGGGTTGCACATCCAACCCGGACATACAATCGCGCTAGTCGGGGATCAGAATTGCCTCCTTAGCAACTACGCAGTTAACAAAGTAAATAACAATGAAGGTAAAACAAAAAGAAAAGCACAGGGAAAAACTAATGGAGGTACACAAGAGGACAAGGAGAGGGATGGCAGGCCTAGGTTACAATACAGAGGAGAGTGTAAAATAAACGACACACAAAAAGGGAGTGGAGGGATGATCGAACAGTAATTTAGCTCAGATTTGGTAGCAACATCCCTGAAGAGCAGCTATTCTTTCTTAAAACCGGAGAGACGCCGTTTACTAACAGATAAGTACAATTAGTATATTTAAATTGCATTAAAAAAAAACCCTCAGATACAATTTAAGCTGGATGGTTTTCTAAATATACTCAAAATGTATTGCCCCATTTTTCTTCTTGTTGGTCCTCGCTCACCCTTATTTGCATTCCACACAGTAGCAATGTGGTGGTATCATTTTTACGTTCTGCGTTTTTTGGGATATAGATTCTTTATGATTTAACATATCTTGGGACATTTCTGACCCTGAACCTCTCAATACCAAGCGCTATACAAATGATACGTAGTAGTAGTAGTATTTGAAAACGTATGATTCCCCGACATTGTTCCGATCAGCTCCTAAATTCTGCTTAATGCCACATTGGCTAACGCTTTCCCACCCTTTCCCCAGGGAGTCCACAGTGATTGGCTGCTTTTGATGATGTCATAATGAGCAAGAAGCACAACTGCAGGTTAGGCAGAAGCAGTCATTCCAACCATCGGCAGCAATATAGAGGCGCTATTGTATCTTCATCTTATTATATATAGGGTGACCCAAAAAAGTGAGAACATCTCGTAAATTAAAAGCTTAAATAGTTTACTTATTTACCTTTTTTAGCTATATAACGTATTTCAACAATTTCTGGTCGCCATCTTTTTTTTTTTTTTTTTTTTTAATTTGTCAATCGTTTACATCTGTCTTTTTGAATTTTTAAATAACTTATCTGCGGACTTCCGGTTTGGGCATGAGCTGACTGGCTGTGTGCTGATCGGCTCCGGACCCCATACCCCACTGCCTATCTTAATCTTTCAATTTACAGCGACTTCATGCCCATCCCGCTAAAGGGCAGTAAGGAAAGTAGTCAGCGTACCTTGGTGCCTTCTCTGACTGGCGGAGCACCTCCGATGGCCGCGAAATCCTCATCCCGAAAGACACGTGCTCCCGATCCTAAGATGGCAGAGGGGGCGCCCCGAAGCCCGGGATCGGAGGGAGACCCGGGCATGGTTGATGAGGTGAGCGCTGCAGTGGCGCGGGCCCTGGATGGTCGGTTCCGGGAGTTGGGCGCTCAAATACAGTCGGTGGCCCAAAGTATTAATGATTTCACGGACCGTATGGAGCACGCTGAGACCCGGATCTCCGGTCTTGAAGACGAGCAACACTCTCTTGCGGCCCGCGTGCATGCTCTGGAAGCGACTGTGAAGCTGCAGGGCGAGAAGATTGACGATTTGGAGAACCGGGGCCGCAGGAAGAATCTCCGGTTTATAGGGGTTCCTGAGAACATCGCGGATAGCGCCCTCCCGGCCTACTTGCAGGAGTGGATGTCTAAGGTCATGCCTGAAGCAGTGGGGTCTCCTATTGCCTTGGAAAGGGTGCATCGACTAGGCCCTCGGAGGGAGCAGGACCGGCGGCCGCGGGCTGTCATTGCCCGATTCCTGGACTATCGTCAAAAAGAGTTGGTTCTGCGGGCGGCTCGCGGGCACCGGCGAAGATCTGGGGAGGCGGACTCCCTGTTGGTCTTCCAGGATTATTCGGCGCTGGTGAGCCAGCAGCGCAAGGCCTTCTCGCCGGTCTGCGCACAGCTGGCGGGCAGGGGCCTGCGTTTTTCCCTCCTATACCCTGCCAAGCTGCGGGTGGAGTATCAGGGGCAGGTGCATCTCTGGGGAACCCCCGCGGAGGCTGGGGCCTTCCTTGCCCGTATAGCTGAGCAGTCAGTGGCTGATGCATGAGGCGGGCCGTGCCTTTGGTAGCGAGTTGCGACGATTGGGGACATGAGTTGCTCCTTAGCGGTCTCGTCCGCGAAGATTGCCTGAACCGAGACGTTTCCTCTGGGCCTGGACCTGCCGGGGTGTTCCTGTGAGAACTGTTCTGCTGCTTTGGCGGCCCACCCAATTCTATATACCCGGCTGAGTACCGACACAGAAGGCTGTTTGTTTATTTTACCCCCTTAACTGTCCTTTTCCCTTGTTTTTCTCTTTCTTTCTTTCTTTATCCTATATTTCCTTTTTAATTTTTATTATCTCTGGCTTCCAGTGCCATTCTTCTCTATCCCATTGCTTGGTTTTGGGTTTTTTTATTACCCTTATCTCTTTATTTCTACTTCCTACAGCCAATTTTATTTTCTGCTATTGCTCTTTTCTTCCATGTCACTTTATATTACTGCCTTCGGGTGCGACTGTTAGTGCCCTCATGCACCCTGGGATTCCAATTATATGCTGATTATTTATTTATTTATTTATTTAACAATTTTTCTATACCGCGCTATTTCAATCAGTGCGGTGTACATTGAAACAAGAACATACTACAATGCATACAAGTAACATTGAGTTTTACATTGAACAGGAAGATTCAACATAGGACAACCGGGGGAACTATGTACAGATTGACTTAAATAATATATACAGTGATATATTATTATGCTTTAATAACTCTGTTTCTTGTTGTTGGGTATTGTATTTGGCAGGTTGTTGGGATTGCATCTGGGGGGGGAGGGAGGGAGGGGGTGGCACACCCAGCAATTCAGGCGGCTGGGTACCACACTCTCTGCGATTTTCCCTGGCACCACTCCCGCGCTCTCTACGACGAGCGTTGGCACCGGGGGTTCGGGAGGTGGGCTGTGGGCTTCCTCTGGCCCTCGCCTTTCTGCATTGAGCGGTGGGTACTGAATGTGGGGGGTGGAGGGTAGGGGGCTTTCGCCTCTCTGCTCCTTATGGGTGGGCGGGAGGAAATATTGTAATCGAACAGGGGCCAGAGCTGGGCATGTTGTCTGAATGTGTTGAGTCTGTTGGGGGGTGGGGATCCGATGCCAACGGGAGGTGTCCGACCAGGGTTAGACTGGCCGGGAGAGGTTGGGGAGGATGGCTGGGAGGAGAGACGGGGGGTAAGGGTCAAGGGGGGGTAGTAGAAGGGGATAAGGGTTTGTATGCTTGGGGGAAACGGGGTAGGTTAGAGGGATGGGGGGTGGGGGAGGAGGGAGGAGGGGGGAGGGGGGGTAGTTTTTAGGGGCGCAAGGGGCTGTCTGATTCAGGGGGAGGAGGGGATGTCTGTGACAGGATGCTTGATGGACATTACCAAGTGGCATGGCGCGTGCAGATACCATGCCTGTGGCCAGGAGTGTGGGACCGGACAGGGGACGGACCCGGAGGGGGGGATCCTAGGCTGGGGGGATTCTCACCACCGTCAGAGGCGGATGGCTTGTGTTGGGAGCTGTTCTATCGAAGGGCATAATGGCTAGTGGCTTGAAGATTGCCTCTTGGAACGTTTGTGGTATCGGCTCCCCAATAAAGAGATATAAATTAGTGCAGCAACTTAAAAAACGGAAGATCGGAGTCGCTTTGCTGCAGGAGACCCACCAGACGGTGGCTGAGCACACGAAATTGGGTTCTCACTATAAGGCTCGGGTGTACGGTGCCCCATCCGTAGGAAAAAAAACGGGGGGTAGCCATTCTAATAGCCCAGTCCGTGGGGTGGGTCGAGGAATCGGTTGATATTGACCCGGGTGGCCGATACGTCCTGGCACGCGGTATGCTTGAGGGCACCAAGGTCGTTCTGGGCTCTGTCTATGCCCCTAATGTGTATGAGATTGGCTTTTACCAAACTTTGGAAAGCTTGGTGGCAGGGGCGGTTGGTTATCAGGTAATATTGGGTGGGGACTTCAATACTGCCCTGGATGACAGTGTGGACCGGTCTCAGCCGGTTGGGAGCAGGGACCGTCGGAGTCAGCGGCGATTGCTGGGGATAACCGAGGCACACCACCTCTTGGATATTTGGAGAGTGTTACATCCTGGAGATAGGGAGTATACCCATCTGTCCCGAGCCCACAATACTTGGTCCCGCATAGATTATTTTTTGATCTCGGAATCTCTGTTTAATCGAGTGCTGGCGGCAGCGGTTGGCCTTCCTATCATCTCCGATCATGCCATGGTTACTCTCGAGCTCGGTGGCCGCGCCCCCTTGGGACATCGTTTCTGGCGCTATCCTTTGGAACTCTGCGGGGATGCTGCGTTTGGGGGTTACCTCAAGGATCGGTGGCGGGATTACGAGGCCATCAACGATACTCCAGAGACACCCCCGGCTTTCCTCTGGGAGGCGGGTAAGGTGGTCATGCGGGGAGAGATTATTAGCTATTATAGTTCCCTGAGGAAACGCCGTAATCATAAGATTCTTTTGTTGGAACGCGAGCTAGGTAGGGCGCGGTGGCGGCTAGCGGCGGATAGAACGGCGGCCCACGGGCGCCAAATACGAGAGCTGCAGCGCGAGTTGGAAACGCTTTTACACCAAAGGGCTCGAAAATCCATGTTGTACTACCGCTATCAATTATACCAGTATGGCAATCGGGCGGGGAAGCTGCTTTCCGCCTTGGTGCGGCCGGTGGGTGGGGCCCGCCACATCGGGGCGATTCGTCGCCCGGACGGGTCTCTCTGTAAAGAAACCACAGCGATTCAACGGGTCTTTTCTGACTACTATCGGCAACTTTATGCTCAGGATGGTGGGGGTGCGGAGGAGGGTCGGGCTTTCTTGGCGGGGTGTTCTCTACCTAGGCTGACGGCTGACCAGGCACAGACGTTGAACAAGCCTATCTCCTTGAATGAAGTCATGGATGGGATTCGGAATTTGAAAAACGGCCGGGCTCCCGGAATGGACGGTCTGAGGGGAGAGTTCTACAAGTCCCTGGGGGAGGTGGTGGCTGCCCCTCTCGCCGGCTACTTTGAGGACTTGGTTGGCCGGGGTGCCTTTCCCTATGAGGCGAACAAGGCGCTGGTGACCGTTCTCCCCGAAGCCGGGTAGGGACCCGTTGCTACCGGGCTCATACAGGCCTATCTCTCTTCTCAATGTGGACATTAAGATCTTAGCGAAAATTATGGCTGACCGGTTGGCACCCATCTTGCCGGCCTTGATCCATAAAGACCAGGTGGGTTTTGTGCGGGGCCGCCATGCCGCTTATAGTCTGCAACGGCTTTTACTCTCTATGTGTATGGGACGGGTGGCTAAGTTGCGGTCTATGCTCATCAGCTTCGATGCTGAGAAAGCATTTGACAGGGTTAATTGGGATTTCATGTACCACGTGTTGGATTCTATGGGGTTCACGGGCTTCTATGTCCAGGTGGTGAGGCTCCTTTACGCGGACCCGATTGGAGCCATTTTGGTTAACGGCACCATGTCCACTGCATTTCCCATCCAGAAAGGGACTCGACAGGGCTGCCCCCTATCGCCCCTTCTATTCATCTTGACTTTGGAACCTCTCTTACAGCGGATTCGGGCTCATCCTCATGTTCAGGGGATCCAAATGGGGGATTTTGAATTTCGCGTTGCTGCCTTCGCCGACGACCTTCTGGTGCATCTGGCGGATCCTCAGATAGGCCTCCCACACCTTTTACGACTTTTTGACGAATATGGGATGCTCTCCGGGTTTCGCCTAAACTTGGATAAATCGGTGGCGATGTACTTAAGCCCGGGTGGTCCGACGGTTTGGCAGGGGGATTTCCCTTTGAAGTGGGAAACTGGCCATTTTAAATATTTGGGAGTGCTGATCCCGGCCGTTTTAGAGGATCTCTACCACTTGAATGTTGACAAAGTACTGGATGTTGTGGCCGCTAGTGTTGATAAATGGCGGGATCTCCCATTGTCTTTGGGTGGCCGTATCGCTCTCTATAAGATGACTTTGTTTCCAAAAAGTTTATATCTGTTGCAAACCCTGCCGCTGCAGTTGCAGCGCTCAGATCGGGAGAAATTGGAGAGATTGGTGAACCGCTTGTTGTGGCGGGGACGACGGCCTCGAGTAAGGGCGGAAATTCTGTGCCAGCCTTGGTCTCTGGGGGGCATGGGGTTACCTGACATACGTAAATACAATATGGCCTGCCTATTGCGATACGCCCGAGATTGGCTATGGGATCTGGAGGAGTATACCCCCTTGGGTATGCTGCGGGCGGTGGTGAAGCCTTTCCACCCGCGCTTTTACATACCAGGAAGTCCCTTGGACTGGCCCGCGTGCTTCGAGTTTCTATTGTGGATCCGATTCGGACGGGGTGGCGCTATTTCTGTAGTGGCCGTAAGCTCTCCGCCAGCCACTCGCCTTATCTCCCCATTCAGGGGAATGGTGATTTTTTGCCCGGACAGGAGGGCGGCTCGTTCACGCGTTGGGCGAAGTTGGGAATCATTAATTTAGAACATGTGTTTTCGCCGGAGGGGCTCCTGCTGCCGTTCCCGGAGTTGTGTCGACATTACCCTCTAGATGGGCGGGATGCGTTTCGGTACGTGCAGCTTCGGAGTTATGTTCGCACGATGCCCCCGGAGGCGCTTGGGGGGGGGGTAAGTTCTCAGATCGAGGTGGTGGCGTTATTGGGAGGGGAGCAGGGCACACGGGTGGCCTGGTTGCATAAGACATTGTGGGAATCCGCCATGCCCATGGCCCTGGACGAACTGGCCGTGGCCTGGACTCGGGAGCTGGAGGGTCCGGTGACGAGCGACGAGCTGTTGCAAGGTTTGTCTGCTATTCCCAAGCTTTCTGTGATGGTGTCCTTTCGGGACATGCAGTACAAGTTGATGCGTCGGCTCTACTACGCCCCATTGCGGGCGTGGAGAGCAGGGATTGCTGGGACTCATAGCTGCCCCCGGTGTGGTGCGGAGAGGGCGACCCTGGGGCATATGATGTGGGTCTGTACCCGAGTGCAAGTGTTTTGGCGGAAAGTGCAGACATATCTAACTGGGTGTGTGGGCAGCCCGATCTCTCTTACGGCCCTCAATGGTGTGCTGGATGTGTGGGAGAGTGACTGTGAAGAGCGACTGGGGCGAGTGGTATGGTTATGGTTGCGTTTGGTCCTGGTGGTAGCAAGGATGACCATTTTGCTTCGGTGGATGGATGCAAGGGGACCTACATACGGCCTCTGGAGGGGGCGACTGCACGAGGTGCTGTTGATGGAGCGGCACCGGGCTCAGGGGCATCCAGTACGTTGGCAGCGGTTTTTGTCTGCGTGGGGGCCCCATCTGTATTCTTTACCCCGTCACACCCGCAGCCGAATTCTTGGGGGCAATTGACAGTCCCTCTTGGGCGGGCAGTTGGGTCTCTGATTAAGTGCGCCTGTCTTAGTCCTTGGGAGGGGATGGGGCGGGGGGGGGAGGGGAGGGAGGGGGCTTTTAGGGGGGGGTAGAGGGGATGTGGTAGGGGATAGGAGGTGGAGGAAGAGGGGGGGTTAGTTTTCGTTCTGCCTGCTTGTCTCCCCTGCCTTCTTGGAGCCGACGGTGGGACCCGGGAGAAGAGTACACCCCGAGTCTCCCTGAGGGGATGTGTTAGCGCTAGTGCGCACCTCTACTCATGCCTGAGGGGGTGGGGGATGGGACCCTTATGGTCGCTGGTATGGTTTCCTTTCCTTTCTTCCCTTTCTCTTTCCCTCTGGGCCACCGGGGGGAGTTTGGAAGGGGGGGGGATAACCCAGTTTTTGGTTCTGCGCTTCTGAACACTGTTGAGGATGGGGACCGTGTTCAGGGGGGAGGAAAAAATGTAACCATGCTGTTTGTTTTAGCTTGTTTTACCTGTGTCTCTTCTTTGTACATTGTTCATAACCCCTCTGGGGGCTGGTACTGTTCCTTTAATAAAACAAATTTGCTCTAAATAACTTATCTGCTATGAGATGTTCTCACTTTTTTTGGGCCACCCTGTATATCAATGTGAAATCCACATGGGGTTCTGACAAAGACCCGCTCTTCAGCTGTCTGCGTTGTATTCATGCTTTACGTGTGTCAGTGTGAGGCCTGCATGGAGCTATGAGATCTGCTCTTTGGCTCTCATTTGGAAACCATTGGAGTTCAGATTAAGACGCATCATTAACACTTTCAAGATAACTTTGGATATTAATGGAGCACCCTAATCTGCTCTTTGCCTCACACATCCACTCACTGCAGCATGATTCCAGTCTTGCTTCCTCTCAGAAAAGGTCACAGACTCTGGTCTCTGGTGCATTCACTGTTTGTACTGAGCCACCGGGTAAGGGCCTGCTCTTCACGAACATCTCCACACTCTCTTATCTATATGTGTGTGGTTTTTTTTTTTTTGTTTTTTTTTTTTTACTTTCCTTTCATTTTATGGCGTTCTTTTCTATAATTTGCAGTAGAAACGTTTTTATTGTACACCGCTCTATGCTTCGGCAGTAGCGGTTGATCAAATGTTTTAATAAAGATAAAGATAGAAGGTAACCCCAGTTCTAGGAACAAACTCTGATGTGACGATTGTATAAAGAGGACAAAGTCTCAACAGTTTATCCTTTTTATCTAACTCGGGCCATATCTGATATTTTATCTTTACCAGAAAGTAGACTTATCCCTGTGATCAGGGATAGGCTAAGCCAGTCCTGATTTTAAGTCCATTGAATGCAGAGAGCTGTGTTTGAATGGAACGGAAGAAAAACCAAGACTGGCACATCCTGTCCCTGTTGACCTGGAGCCACCCGATAACCTGACCAGATGTTATTTCTGTTTTGATCCTCTCCTAAAGTGCACTTGACTCCACTCCACTTCAGGTAGAGTTTCCCCACTTACCGATTTCCCAAGGAAACTGTGGCTGCTTTTGTAACCTCACAGGGAAGCAGTCAGAAGCTGACGCCCCTGTCAGCAGTAGCAGCAAAAAGGTATTAAGGTTTAACGCCACATCACATCATATCATGGTTTTACAGACTATTTCCTTTCACGGTGAGCAGCTACAGTCACCCATTTCCACAATTCCCAACTTTCCTGTATCTATCAGTGCTCTAAAAGCACCAGCCAATCCTCTGTTTCCCCCCACCCCCCTCCTGTGCCTCAGTCAAACATGCCTCCTTCAGCTCTTCAGAGAGACATCGGGACATGCAAAGCATCATGCAATCCTAGGTTGATGGAAATTAAAGCAAAAAAGATACTTAAGAGCATCTTAAAAAAAATTATTGGCTTGACTGTTTTCTTGGCTTGGAGTCTTATTCCTAGGTTTTCTTACTTTCTTAAAGATCTTCTGCGGCTGCCTGTGGTATGTTTTTATATGTATTAATGATCCGAGCATTTAATGGGGTGGAGGAAGGGAGAATTAATTTATTTAAATACATAACAGCAGAAATAATAAGCAGCTTTCGAAATACTTCTTGTGGCCATCATGTGTCATTCCTGATCACTGAATATCCATCTTGGCTCAGGCTTTTAATAATTTTAGTTACAGAAGACGGGGCGGAAATTTCTTAATAGTCAAAGCACACCTATTCAAACAAAAAAAATCTCTCTCTTTAATAGGTTTCTATTTTTACAGAAAAAAATAAAAGCCCATTCACATTTGTCAAGGGCAATGTGATCAAATAAATTAGTTTTCCCTGCTGTGTGTAATACATTTAAGAGTTTAATTCCTTCTCTTTAACTTCTAACAGCCGTGATCACAATTGCAGCTGTGGTTGTAGCGACCGTGGCTGCCCTCTCGCTGCTCGTGGCCGGTTTGGTGTTTTATTTGATCAGGAGAAGGAGGAACAGAAGCCCCCCACCAAAGAAGGATGCACAAACAGGCAAAGGTAAAATGTTAAAGTCCCCAGGAATTTTCCTAAAACAGAGACAGGTACAGCACAAGCGGCAGCAGAGGGGACTTCTCAGGGCACTGGTTTTACGTGTGGCTAAATGGGAAACTTGTCCTGTCCCACCATAATCTGGAACACACAAAGCGAGAGACGTGTGTTGGTCACAGGTGCCTTTATTGATAGACCCCAACGCGTTTGTTCATTTATTTCATGTTCCTTTGTTCTGATCCATATTTTAACAGTCTTTACTGTTTGTTCTCCCTTCTCTGTGTTTTATACTTCAGCATATCAATTTTCTGTAACATTGTTCTTTTTCTTTGATTTGATTTGTCCTTAACACTTTGTTTTAGTGAGGTTTAAAGATAATTTGGGGTTCCCCGTCTCTGTACCTTTTGATTGACATTTTGAGAGTCCCTCCCAGCTTCACCCTTTACCTTTGTTTTTTGGCGCGCAGCCGAGCTTATATTCATTCATCTTGCTCCCTCTGCACAACTGCTTCGTCGGAGGATTCAATGACTTGCGTCTTCTCTGCGAGTGTGGAGAGTGTTTCAAGGTCGGTTCTGTTCTTTTTAACTTGGCTCCCGTTTCTACATCTAAATGGTGCTATACGTAGCGATCCAGATTGAATCTGGTTTTGAGTACTTACACAATTGTTTTAAATACTATAATATGTCAACTTTTATTTATTTATATGTTTCTGTTTATTTTGATCCGCGATGACACATTGTTTTTTTTGGCGCACGGCCAAGCTTACATCTACTCATGTTTGCTCCCCAAGCATAACTAATCCTTTGTAGAAATGTAAGCATTTATAGTTTCTCTGCGAGTATATAGTGTTCGTTAAGGTTGGTTACGCTACTTTTAACTTGGTCTCTGGTTTTACCTTCTTTGGATAAGAAATCCTAACATGTTTTTTACACATACTGCATATAATAATTGTATATTATTAGCGTTGGTACTAAACGTAGTGGTCCAGATTGGGTCTCCCCCGTTTTTTAAATCCTTTACATGATTTGTTTTAAACTGTACAGTATGTTTGATTGTTTTAAAACTGTACAGTACGGTTGTATTTATTTACTTATTTATTTTATATGACTTTTTTCATCTTGATACATGTTCCTTTTATGCAATACCTATCCGTGATGCTTTACGTGCCTCTTTCATGCTGGAGTTTTATTTAAGTCTAGTTTATGGCAGGCCTCTTCTTCCTTTCAATTTCTGTTTTTTTAATGGTCCTTTTGCTCCTTTCATTTGTTGGTTCATTTACAAACAAAATAGTATGAGGAATCCATTCAATCATTCCGTGATACTCAGCACCTCCCCTATCAGGGTTTCATCATATTTTACATCAGTACTCCTTGGGTTTAACATTACCAATCAAGTCTGAAGTTATGATGTTATTTTCTATTGCCTTGCTCCTTGCTATTTTATTTATTTGGTTACTTATTTATCTATTGTGCTTTTATTTATATGTATTTCTTATTTATTTACTACTGCATTTAATGTTTGCAGAAAAGAGAGTCTAATAGCTACATTTCATTAAAAGACTATCACAGGTTGCATTAGTAAGTATACATTTTATCTGTATGCAATTGTATTGTGTGTGCACCTGCATATTTCTGTAGCTTGTCCCCGTTCTGCAAGTTTATCCTCTGTCCTACGTTTTAACTTTTTACTTATTATTATATTATCTTGTTTCGCACGTTTTCATTGTATTTATGTTCATATGGCTTTAATACCATTTGTTTGTTTTGCTTTTAACTTTCTCCTTTTTATTTCATGTTTTATTATTGGTGTAATTTATTATTGGTATTCCTATTATGATTTGTATTGTTTTATTTATTTATTTTATGAGCTGCACACCCCCTGAAGAAGGCGTTGCCGAAACGCGTTGGGGTCTATCAATAAAGGCGCCTGTGACCAACACACGTCTCTCGCTTTGTGTGTTCCCGTGTTTCTTCTTTGTGTTTGCTCCACCATAATCTGGTATATTTCCCCCCGCCACTAAGAAGAGAGCTTCCTATCCCTAAGGCAGGGACAATGCCAGAAGGATACTACTGAGCGAGACAGGACAGTGGTGATGGGGATTGGAGGTGGGTGTCTGTTATTATATTTGCAGTGGGCCCCTCCTAACTGTGGCTGCCATCCAATGCTGATGAACTCACAGTTCAAGATAGTGAGGTCATCGGCGTGCCGGCCTGTTCCCATATTTTTCAGGATGGGGACAAATTTGAAATCCTTAATGTGCGACACTTTACGACAGCTGTTGAATGCATGCTGTGACTGGGGCAAAATAAGTTTTTTGTTTTTTTTTTTAAACTTAACTTTGATTGTTTACAAAAATCAGTAGTTTTTCACTAACATTTCATTCTGGCTTGTCCGTCTCTTATCCTGCCCCTGCCGCTTACTCTCTGTCTAACAGATAATGAATATGAGGAACTGGGAAACTATCGGCATGGTGACAAGCTGCCCAGTGATACCAAAGTCGACTCACCAATCAACGAGACCAGTGACCAGGGCTATGCTAACACCCTGGTAGCCCACCAGGATCCCACCCACTATGAAAGCATCCAGACGTTCAATCTCAACCCCTGTAGAGAGGAAACCCTGCAGGATGAGGGGTTCTCCCAGTATCCAGAGGTTTCAGGAGAGGAAGCCAAGCCAGACGGGGGGCTCTACATGTATCCAGATTCTGTGCTGGAAGAAGCAGAGCCTGGTGAGGACCAGTATGAGAACATAACGACAGTCAGGGCAGAGGCCCAAGCAGACGGGAGTCACTACGAAGTCCTATGCCAGGTGACGCTAGAAGATGCCCTCTACAAATCTCTGACCCTTTAATCGCCTCAAAAAAATAGACTATGGGGAGTGGTGAAGTTCAGACTTGGCCAGAACTGATACAGGATCCCGAGTGAACTTTCCACCTCCATCGGGAAATGTCAGGACATACTGGGGACTTCAAACAAAACCTTCCAGTCAGCTGAGACCCAGTTTTCAGATGTTTAAACTGGATGCAGTTGCTAGAAAAACAGAACTATGTTACCATCCTATACAAGAGGATCCAAAATCAGTTTGTAAACACACTATGGTAAAATTACAAGCGATGTGAAGAGACACCATGCTTGTAGTGCTAGTTTGGCAGGCCTCTCAGTTCCGTAAGAAAAATGAGTAAAAACCCAACTGTTAATTCATTACTGTGGCTCAGTGGATAAAGGATGGTATCAGCCTCCCCAACCACATTCATGAAGTCACCCGGGTCTATAACCAGCATTTAACAGCTCCTAAGAAGAAAGAGAAAATGGCCCTGTCCTATTACCCAATGGACTGCACAAGGGGAAGATTTTGGCAAGGAAAAGCATGCAAAGGAACGTAAGATTCCAGCTATCCGAACAGAAGCTCTCCCTCTTCGTCACACCGGACTGAAAATGACCACAGGTGGAAGGCGAAGCATGTGGGGGGAGGAGGAGGCGGTCTGCCCTTTCTGAGCAGCACCTGCAGTTGGGGGCAACACAGTACTGGGCACCCCGAAACTACATGCACTGAAGTAAAACCACAAACAGCAGCGGATGCTGCGTTAGAAAGAGCACAACCTCAAAATGATTGCAAATGCTAAGTGTTTAAAATTTGTTTAATTTGCAATAAATTTCATTGACAGACTCAATTCCCTGAAAGCTGATATATGTAATTAAAAAAAAAAAAGCCCTAGAAACTATTCATTTGGTTAATCCGATGTATCTGATCTGCCATCCGGCTCTGAAAGGGCACTGTGAGTACTAGGCAGAGTGGACCCTGGGCTTATTTTATAATTATTGTGACAATGTGAACCCCTTTAGCATCCCCTTTTTTTTGGGCTCTAGGACGCTATTCACATATCTCAGAATCCAGAAAAAAAACTAATCTAACTCCCTTCCCTGATCAAACCCTTCTAATAGGTTCCCCCCACACTCCTTATCCCGCCCCCTCCGATTTTATATAGGGCTGAGAAATGTTATGGGATGAAGGGCATCAAACTGTAAGTTAACAACAGTGGCCAAGGCCTGGTTCCACAGTGGCCCTCAGCTCAGCTGCCTGCAGCTTATGGGCTGCTGTCAGTTCCCTCGGCAGTGGGCCAGAACACAGAGACAACTCCCAGTAAAAATTCATCTGTTCCTTCTAAAGCTGTATAGTGCTACAGTGTAGTGCTACCAACCCCACAAAATTGGAAAAAAAAAAAAAAAAAGGAATATTTCAAAATGGTCCCTTAAATTTCAAGAATATCCACTGCAGTCAGACCACTTTGATCAAGGGTGGCAAAAAGACCCTCTGAGGCTTGACGGGGACACAACACTGACTGACAGAAGTGTGTGGTTGTACCGCAGAGTTTTTTCAGCAGGACGTCACCTCACACACCTCTTCCCTCCCATTGCCACATGTCTGTGAGGGGCTTTAGTCCACGCCCTGATGCAACTTCTTATGGCGAGACAGGTTGCTTAACGTGATGAATCCTTTCCCACAGATGGTACAGGGGAACGGCCTGTCGGTCCCATGCAGCAGCTGATGGTGCTTCAAGTAGGCCTCCTGTCGAAAGAACTTTCCACACTCCTTACACTGGTATGGCTTCTCCCCTGTGTGCACTAAGAGGTGACGATCCAGGTCTCTTTGCTTCCGGAAGAGTTTGTTACACTCTGAGCAGCTGAAGGGCTTCTTGGGAGGTCTCGGTGGGGGAGGAGGAAACACCTGGAGTTGCAACAGCCGCAGAAGCTCGCTGCCGGCATGGCGTGTGGACGCAGGGGGTGCTGAATGGCTGAGCTGGTGGTCCTCTAGAGAGGAAAATGAGGGGAACCTTTGGTCACAAGTCCCACAGATGAAGGACATATTGCTGGTATGAGCATCTAGGTGCTGAGCCAGGCCCGTGGCAGTGGAGAAAAAAGTCCCGCATTCACACTGGTAAAGGCTCTCTTGTGTGCTGCAAGCAGGGCATTGCCCTCCAGCTTCTGTGGCACTGTCCATGTCCTTCTGTGGTTCCCTGGAGCACAGCTGGCACCGAGGGGTCGACGGCTGCTGCTTCCTTTCGCCATGGGTCAACCTGTGTCTCTCCAGCAGAGATGTGGTATTAAAGTTACGCTCGCACTCTGGGCATTTGAAAGGCTTGGCCCCGCCATGCACCAGCCAGTGCCTCCGAAGCTCACCAAGCTGCTGAAAATGCCGGCCACAGGCACCACAGCCATAAGGCCCCAGCCTGCCCACACAAACGGGAGCCGAGGGCACCCCGGACTTCTCATGGTAATTCCTTGCTTGTGCCATGATCTGGTGCTGCTTGCTGAGATGCCGCCGAAGACTGTTTCTCAGGGAAAAGCGGAGCTGGCAGACGTGACAGATGTAAGGCTTTTCTCCCGTGTGTACCACCTGGTGGTACAGGAGGCTGGTGGAGTCGCGAAAGCTCTTGGAACACTGGGTGCAACGGTAAGGCCGCTCCCCTGTGTGGCAGCGGATGTGGTTGGCCAGGTTGAAGGAGTGCTTAAAATTCTTGCTGCAATGCGGGCAGCCAAAGGGCTTCAGCTGGGTGTGACTAGCAAAGTGGCGACGCAGGCCTGAGCGAAAACGGAAGCTTTTGTCGCATTCACTGCACTGGAAGGGGTCGGCCTCCTCATCCTGTGGCTGTGGGGTGGCCGTCGACACCTCTACTCGCCGTCCCATCGTCTCCTCCTCTGGGTCGGACTCTGCTGTTCCTAACAGAATGCAACTGGACCACATCCGGCCGGGCCTGGTGGAGTATCTGCCATCAACGCCAATGTTCTCTCCTCCTCCTCCCTCCAGTGGGGCGACATCAGAATCATTCTCACGAGTCCCTCTGATTTCTAAGGGACAACTGTCCCCATCCTCCTCCACAAGGAGTTCCATGATACTCTTCCCTCCGCCTGGCAGATAACCCAAATTAGTGCACAGGAAGCCACGGCGAGTCGATTTCTGGAAGTGAAATAGATAACTGAATGATAAAGTGAAAGACGATCAAACCACTCAGTTAAGGGACAATGTAACACATACAACTGCCAAGAGGCCAGCCTCTTTTAAAAAGAAAAAATAAATAACTTAAGGCCTTCGGCAAGCTTTAAATTTCTCCATTTGAAAACATCAGTAAGGAAAGGAATTTTCAAAAGATTTCAACTACAATCTGGAGTTAACCACAGTTTATGAAAATTTCTCCTCTAAGGGGCACATTCACCAAAGTTTAGCATGCGTTAAAGAATGCTAACACGTACCAAGTCCCACCACAGCACGTTTTTTTCTATGAATGCTGTGGCACTTAGCGCACATTAATATTTGTTATCACATGTTAACCTTTAGTAAACATGCCTCCAAGTTTAGTTATTTATAATAATTCTTCTGTACCATTGATTATGTAAGATACACACCATTATTCACAATAAACCAAACAATACACCTGACATAATAATTCAAATTTAACCACCTGAAAGCACAAGAAGTGCAGAGTTGCCAAGTTACAGGAGTGAGATTTTAAAGTAGTTCTCGTTTTAAATTTGCATTGAAATGCAGTATGGTACCTGCAGTCTTTTGCCCATTGTAATCAGTGCTGCAGGTCCCATAATGCATCAGCTTGTCAGAAATCCAGGACTGGCTTAAAATCTTACTCATGGAACTAGGTAACTTGGCAACTCTAGGAGTGAGGTTAGGTACATGAAAAAATGTTAGCTTGGCTATTAAGTACTAACCAACTGGGCCTAAAATAAAGCCAGTACATAGCAAGCTTATATATTGACCTGCTAACTAGTCAGCTAAGTTCCATTAAAAATACACCTAAAGATTACTGGATAAAATTAAGCGGTCAGCTTTGCTACTCAGCAGTTCTTTGAAAACCGGACTTATAAAGTGCTTTTGTGGAAGGTAAAGGTATTTAACATCAGAGCTGTCTTCCCTTTCAAGGTTGCCATCTGGCTTTTAAGTTCATCCAACAGGATAATCTGGTCCTGGAATCACCCAGTGCATGCAGGGAATTGTAGTTCTAAAGCAAGACTACAAGTCCTTACATACAATGGGGTAAATCCAAGATGGGGGGCGATACCAACATTTAAATACTTAAAAGGTATTAATAAAAAGAACCTTTTTGAAAGATGGGGAAGCTAAAGAACTAAAGGACATGAAATGGAGCTGCAGGGGGGGGGTAAACATAGGGTATTTCTTTTTCACAGAAAGGGTGATGGATGACTCAAATGTCCTCCTAATGGAGGTGGTGGGGACAAAAAGTGATGGAATTCAAAAAGGGCATGGGATAAACGTAGAGGATTCCTATACTGGGAGAAGAGCATTCCTGCTCAAAGCAAAACTCAAGAGACTTTCACACTTCAAAGAAAGCATGCAGTGGCAACTATTGCTGCTAAGTGACATTGAGTCAATGTCGACTTCCGGCAGCCCTATAGATAGCTGTCCATGCTGTGACTATACTTTGTATTTTTTGACAAGGTGCAACCAGAGTGTCAAGCCTTTCTTCCACAGAATACCCAACAGCACTTGGTATTCTAAGGTGGTGTCCCATGTTGCTTAGCTTCCAATATCAAACTCACTCAGGATAGTATGCAATAGCAGTTACAAAGCTAAACACAAAAGGCAAGGAGGGAGAGCAGCCTGCACCTGGGCAGACAGGGTGGACCATGCTGTTCTTTATCCAACATCACTTACCATGTTCTTAAGACTAAGGGACATGTTTAGTAAAGGTTAACACATTTCATATGCATCAATTTGCATTAAAACCTTAAACATACCCCTAAATCACCACTCTCCAGAAAACCTAGAGCAGTTGGCAACCTTATTTCCTCAAGGAGGGGGAACTACAATACCCAACATGCACTCTGAAAGAGAGGGCAGGCAGGAAAGGAATTTTGAGGGGGAGGGTTGGAAAGAAACCCCAAACGTGAATTACCAGGTGCGCGAATAAGGAATGAATTCAAATCCAGGCGCCCCTCCCCCTCTTTTACCTTAGGCACAAGGCGGCACAAAGGCGCCGGCCGGGGGCCTCGTCGCGCGCTGATGACGTCACCAGCGGCCGCGCAAAACCTCGGGCCCGAGAGGCGTCGGCATCCCGTTTGCTACCAAGATGGGGAGGGGAAGTGAATCCCGGTCACCCGCCCCTCTCCCGGAAGGGCGCACGTCCAGAACCGCGCCACCAACCTACCGTCCGCCGTCACCTGAATCTCCGCACGCCCCCCCCCCCTTCCCTTCGACCCCAGCGTGATGGTGTCACTCGCTACACGCCTCGCTGCGCGCCGGCGTCTTGGTCCGCCCACCTCCGTTCGCGCGCTGGCAGCAGGCGAGGGGGCGTGACCCGCTCGCTCCGGAGGGAGGAAGTGACGGAAGAAGCGAAAGCGCGCCATTGGCCGCGCTTTTAAAGGTGCAGAATCTCTGCTTCTCCATTTAACTCATTGCGTTCGGCTCTCATGAACCTTGCGTCCGATTGGTCCACCCAATTATGATGTCCGCCAATTGCGTCACACACAGAGCCTGAGCCAATGATCGCGTTGTATTTATTGTATTAATAAGTTAGCTGCTTACATAGTATATACATATAGAAATGTAAACATGAGCGTATTCAGACGTGCTGAGATTATAATGCATGTTTGTGACATCATAACTAGTATTGGTGAATAGTGAATTCCTGGCAGGGAGGGGGGATGGCTCACACAGGCGCTCTATCCCCCCCCCCAATAAGGTTATTAAATGGCCCAGAGGTATGCACCTTGATAGAAGATAGTAAACGATGACAGATAAGTCCTGCATGGCCCGTCTAGTCTGCCCAGCAAGGTGTTTAGGGTTGTATCTACTGCTCTGTGTAAGTTATAAGCCAAAGTAAAAAGCATGGAGTAGGGTTAACTTTTGCTTCGAAATAGTTTCCTCCGCTCTGCTCTTGCTATATAGAGATCCTCTATGCTTACGCCATGCCTTTTGAATTCCATCAACTTTTCTGTCCCCACCACTTCCAGCAAGAAGGCATCCACCACCCTTTCTGTGAAAAAAGTATTTCCTGAAACCTAACCACCTCCCATCATACAGATTTGATATCACTGGTGAAAACTCCTGCCCCTATTATTCCATGCCTTTTCCAGCTGAGAAACCACTAAACTCCTTTGCCCCCTCTGTACAGCCATTCTTGGAAGATGTGCCCACACCAATCTTGGATCTATAAAAAGGAACCTAACCCTCTCCAGTCAAGAGTGTCAGCATACCGCTCTACCTTCAGTGTTTTTGTTTCTCTTTATTTGGTGTACTGCATACGTGAATCAACCTATGAGGTTTATAATATTATATATAAACCACACTGAACTGAAAAAGCACGGTATATAAAAACAAACAAAAATAATAAAAGCAACATAAAGGGGTATGTTTATTAAGCAGTGGTAGCAGCTTCTGTATGATATTGTACGGAAGCCGCTACCGCTGCTTAGTAAACATACCCCAAAGTTAAGAAAGGAACGCCACGCTGGTGATAGGAAAGATATACAAGAAGAGTAGACACACAACCAAAAAGGAAAGTGGGTTGATAGAGGAAGGAAGACCGTAACATCTGAAAAAACAAACACAAGGACATCCCGAAAACCGACTCAAATAGGTGGATCTTCAGAACTTTTTTGAAGCTCTTTAAATCAGGTTCTGTTCTTAAAAGGTCAGGAAAGCTATTCCACAAGGCTGGGGCTGCAGCGAGTAGACTCAAATTTAATAGACGATGAGGTTGGCCAGGGTACTCAAAACCCATGGAGGGACTGGAGAGTCCTGGCGGGGGCATTGTGACCAAGGTATGGCAGAGCCATGTCACGAATGGCTTTAAAGGTCAAGGTTAACGCCCTAAACTGAACACGTCAGGAGATAGGGAGCCAACGCTACAGCATGAGTAAAGGCGTAACATGGTCAAACGGTGCGTGCGGGCAAGGGTATGTACGGTCGAGTTCTGCACAATCTGCAGCCACTTGAGTTGGTACAGAGGACGTCCTAAATATACAATATGACACTAGTCCAACAATGGAGCACTGCCCTTATTTGCGCAGATGTATTGAGGAAAGGTTGCATAGCATGGAAAAAGGACGATTTAACAACTCAGGACAATTGTGGAATGAAAGATGGTTGAGAATCCAGAAGCATACCGAGATTCTTGAAGTTAGCCTGCAGTGCTGCAGGAACACCTTCAATTTCTGGATTAAGGACTGGGCTATTTATGGAATCTGTGAACCACGTGGCCACGGTTTTGCTTGGGTTAAGTTTTAGGGAATTGCTTCAAAGCCACTCAATGATACGGGCTAGGCAAGAATTAACCAGTGAAATGTCCGGTGTGAGCTCACCAGTTGAGTATGGCAGCAAGATGTCATCTGCAGAGACCCCAAGACTCTGTATAAGGGTAAGCAGGGACTAAGAAAGATATTAAATAGCATAGGTGAGAGAGTGGACCCCTGGGGTACCCACAGAGGAGACCCTGAAGTGAAAAGGGGAATCAAGTACCTGAACCTGGAATGAGCGTTCCTGGAGGAAAGAGTGGAACAAGGAAAATATGGACCCACGGAGGCCTCTATCTTACAGTCTGTGATCAACTAGATCAAACGCTGCCAAAAGGTCTAGAGAAATGGTGATATTTATTTTACCCTGATCCCAAGCCCTGCAAATTTCATTTAGTACAGCATCCATGGCAGTTTCTATGCTATGCTGGGGCGAAAGCCTGACTGTCGAGGATGCATGCATCTGTTCAATGCAATTGGAGAGCTGTCTAAATACGAACTGCTCTGTAATTTTGGCTACAAAAGGCAGTTTTGAAATGGGTCGATAATTTTTAAGGTTGATCCTTTGGTTTGGGCCTTCACATTGCTTTCTTCCAGGTGTTAGGAACAGTGCCGGCCAATAGCCTACCATTTAATTGACAGCAAAACTGGAAGCAACCCCAGGGACTGTTCAGACAGCCAATTAGAGGGAATAGGATCCAATGCACATGTAGCTTTTCGGATAGATTACACCCATTGCACTGTACGAGATGGTCCCACTTTACATTGTCAGAACTACGTGTTGGTGAACTCGAGAGGATGTGGGTTACAAAGAGAAAAAGGGGGATGGGTTGGGAGAGTTGCATGGAATTGGAGTTTTGTTTTGTTTTTTTTTTTTTTTTAAAGTGGCCAGGTCTTCTGCAGAGGGGCCCGACTAGGTTGGGCAAGCATCAACCGGCATTAAGGACCCAAGCTGGTTCATCACCGCTCGTTCTGGGTTGGGTGAAGCCCTTATTATAGAAAAAAAATAATTATTTTTTTTGCCTGAAGGATTTGGGAGCGGTAGTTTGAGTGACAATCATTCAAATGTACCAAGTCAGACGGGGGGGGGGGGGTGAATCTCTTGCACCACTTCCTTTCTGCATTTCTGGTGCGACGTCCTAAGTAGGCGCAGGTCATCATGAAACCATTTATATGACCGATGCAAGGGGCGCAAGTATACTCTTTGTGAGGCCACTATATCGAGCGCGGTACTATCATCCCAGGCAGTGGCCTGGGCCTCTACCGAACGTATCACGGGAAATGCATCGATATGGGCGCAAGGGTTGCGTAAGAATAGACTAATGTGCAGCTTCAGTGTGCACAAGGTGAGCGCACAGGGAGGGAAAGATCAAAAAGGAGGAGGGTATGATCTATTCATGGTAGGGGAATAAGAGAAATATGAGATGGCAGGGAACTGTCATCTTGCGGGGGAATGATGAGGTCAAGGGTATGACCCGCTGTATGCTTAGGGGAGCGGACATGCTGTAATAGACCATGGTCGAAAGGAAGGTACTGAAGGTTTTATCACAAGGCCTGGTTGGAAGGACATAGTGGATATTAAAATCCCCTAAAACCAGGGGATCAGGGTATGTGACCACAAGGTCCAAAACGAGCAGCTGAATGATTTCCCAAGCCGGCTGTAATAGCGAGGGGAACAATACAGTAGAAAGAGATGAATGGCAAAGTGCCGACTTTAAGGAGAAGGGGTTCCACATTCATGCAGTGTGTAAGGGGCAATTCGGTAACCACAAAAGACAACTTATGAATCATAGCCACGCCCCCTCCCTTCCTAGAAGACCAGGGTGTGGATATAGCTGAATTGTTTGGGGGGGGGGGGGGAGGCACCGATAGAGGTAAGGTTCCTCACCAACCCAAAGCAACGTTTCCGTAAGACAAAATAGGTCGATAAGAGTTTGATGACACTGAATCTGAAACAGCTGTTTTGGATTTCAGTGAGCGACAGTAAGGAGGGCCATGTGGACCGAAGGGCTGGACGTCGCATCAAGGCAAGAGCTGGGAGTGTGGTATAGTGGTGGCTTGGTAGAACAATACATCATGTTGCTTACCTGCCGGTGATGATGACATAGCTGAAAGCTCTTGGGAAGTTTAGGAGGTATTGGGGGATGCCATGTCCAGTGAACCGGTATAGCATCGGTAGCTCTGAATCAAAAATGAAGCATCCTCCTAGGAAAATTAACCCCAGAAAGCATGCTCAAAATTAGCAGGTACGGAGAGACGCTCCGTTGCGCCAAGAAGCTCACCACATCTGCACTGAAATTTAAAGAGGCAGCCTTGCTTACATGGGCAATGAGGGGGTGGAGTCAGACAAAGGTGGGAAGTCTTGGTAAATCAAAGAAAACAGCCTTGCTCTGAGGGGGCGGAGTCAGACGAACGTGGGAAGTCTTAGTAAATCAGTGTAAGGGAGGCCATGTGATTTGGTAGATCCAGCTCTGGGTCTGCTCCACATTGCATCTAGGAATTTGAGGTTCCAACTTCCCGAGAAAATGCAGCAAATAAAAGTCCCGGGGATGCAATGGGAACAAAACATAGAGCCTGACTGCACATGTTGTTGTTGTTGTTAAGTGCCATCGAGGCAGTGTTGACTCATGGCGACCCTCTGGATAGTTGTCCTAAATTGTGTTCGGTCTCCAGTCAGGCGGCTCATTGTTGGCAGACTGGTGCCCATAGTTGCTGTTATTGTATCGATCCATCTCATTGCTGGCCTTCCTCTTTTGCGTTGACCTTCTATCTTGCCAAGCAGACCATTAAATCTCTCTAGCATGCCCAATTTATTCCTGGTTCAGCGTCACAGACTTCAGTTGATTTGGGCCAGTGCTGATCAGCACGGTACGCTCACCTCTCGCAGCAGCTGTGACTGCGGCTGACCAGGAAACATTTTGCTACCCTGCACTCTTAAATCAAGGAATTGCTCTGTCTAAAAGCACAGAGCATAAGAGTTCATTTGTGCCCTGTATTGACTTGGAATATCTAGAATGCTTGCTGTGGAAATTTAATCTCAAACTTCCCCATCCTCATGCCAAAGACCTGAAGGAAGTCAACTGAAGGATTTAAGCAGTTTCCAAGTTACCCGGTTCCAGGAGTGAGATTTGAAGCCAGTCCCGGATTTCTAACAAGCTCATCTTGATGCATCATGGGACCTGCAGCACCGATTTCAATGGGTAAAATCTGGGACTACTAATACCATACTGCATTGCAAGGCAAATTTAAAACCAGAACTGGCAAAAAGAAAATCTCACTCCTGGAACCGGGTAACTTGGCAACTCTGCAAGTGCACAGTTAGGGCAGTTAAAGCAACATGAATTATATATTTTCCGTTTCATAGAGAGGATTACAGTGACACTTCCCGCGAGAGCTTAACCTCCCTGTGTTCACAAGCAGAGCTTGATGACTTGCTCAAGGTTAAAACACGTAATGCAAAAGCTGTACTGAAAATTCAGAGGCTCAAGGAAACTCCGGAAAGCATCACAGCAAGCACAGCAGGCTTGAGAGTGCGACAGAAGACTGGGGACTTGGAGGGAATGCACATGACAAGTGATGGAACGGGAGAGGGAAGCGTCAAATCCATACGTCTAACTCCATAGCCTGTTGTGGCACGTGGCTAGCCCATCTTCTGCATTCCCAGAACTGCCAAGTGAGTCCATTTTGGGAGGAAGAGAAGTCTAGGTCAGACATGCCCTCCTGACACCATCTTTCCCTCTCCCCTTGGTCATGCATTTTGGGATTTCAGATAGGTACAGTAGTTAACTGCATATCCCATAATGCAATGTTTATTACAATTCTTAATATACCACTATTAGTAGAGACACCGTAGCAGTTTACCCCTATGGCATGTTAAAAAATTATAATCAAATAAAATTAGTTGACATTATAGATAAAATGAAAAAAGAAAGCTGGCTGGCATATCTGAGGGCCCAATCCAACTTGGCCTGAGGTCTCCCTTCAGAGACTGGTCAGTGCTGCTCTCCTGCCTTCCACCTCTATTTCCCATAACTCTCCATCACCCCCATAGTTGCCAACGTACCCAGGTCCAGGAATGATATTTGTTTGCCAGTTTGGTTTTAAATGTACATTGCAGTGCGCAATATGGTATTTGTAGTCCCTGATTTTATCCATTGAAATCAGTGCTGCAAGTCCCATAATGCATCAGGATGTGATTGTCAGAAATCCAGGACTGGCTTCAAATCACTCCTGGAACTGGGAAACCTGGCAACTCTACACCCCATTTGAAAAGGTAACTGGAAAGATACACCCCCTCCTCTTTCCTCATAGGTTACATCACCACATCCAGCCACTGGTACTAGAACAGGACTGCAAATTTTATTGGTTAACACAACTCGCTACACATTGTCCAACCCCTTGCATGGTGTCCGCTGACACAGTGCCCCCTTCTGGTAGTACAAGGTCTTTTTTTCAAGCATTTCATCTGCCCTCGGGAGCTGGGATCTGCAACTGATTAAAACTGCTGCAGTCCTTCTTGTTGTTGGGTGCATGTCTCTTTGTTTGTGTGAGGGACGGAAGGAGGTTCAGCTGAAGACAATGGAGAAGGGAGCAAGAACTGGAGAGCCTGGCATGCAACGTTTTCTGCCCAGTACCTCCCCTGTTGGAAATTGGGTTGCCAACTGACTCCAGATGCACCCAACAGGCTCGCTTCAGCCCTGGGTATACTCCATTGCATGCAGGGCTATGTAGTTCTGATTTCTCTATTGCATGCCGTAAAGGAAAACTACAAGCCCCTGCATGCAATGGGGTAAACCCAGGACTGGCTCAAGCCTGATGGATGTATCTGGAGCCAGTTGACAAGCCTAGCTGGAAAGGAAATACAAGGCAGAGTCCTCTATCATAAGAGGGTGTGAGGGAAAGTATATCTGTGCAGTGGAGTCTCTAGTGCATTTTTCCCAGCAAACAAGGTGCCAGTACTCAGATGCAGGGCCGTTTCATTAATGTATGTGGACCATGGATCAATTTTAACAGGCAATGAAAAAGGTGTCGGTATTCAGTACCACTGTGTAACCCCTCAAAAAAAGCCCTGCTCTTCTCTTACACACGAGTCCTTTAAGCGCGGCTTGGCCAGCCACCTCCATGATCAGAACTGCTTCGGGTAGTGGTTTCGAGAACAAAATAAATATTATTAATATACAGTTACTGCAGAATGGAAATGGAGCTGGAAGCTCAGTCTGATCACTGTGAGGCATCTGATATTGCAAATGCATCCTTAACTTGAGATGCTAGTTTCTTGCTGCAGGAAAACCGTGTGCAAAAAACATCCATTATTTCTAGCTCGTGAACTGGGGTAGACAGAAGCTGGGAACCACAGGGCACCCACACTTACAGGCCTCAACACCCTTAAACAGCAACTTTCAGCACCAGAATGAATCATTTTAACAGTCCCTTTCCAATCCTTAACGGACCACCAGCTACAGTATAGAGCGGGATAACAGTTTTAGTCAAATTCAAGAATCAGACTGATTGATTATAGCTAATTAAAAGCATCCTGCAATGCAGACAGACATCAAATCACAGCATTTCGTTAAAACATGGACCAAAGGTGGTATGCGGCTGAACAAAACAGGGCATTCTAGAGAAAGATGACCTGGCTTTTCACAATCTGTAGCCTGAGCCATGCCTGTGTCATGTCTGGCACCCAGCCAAGCTCTTCTCATCCTGAGCTACTGCAGAGCTAACGTAGCTGCAGAATATTGAGCTGTGTTCTCTCATGGCCTACAGGAACTGTTCCAAGACAGGTATCCTGCGCTTAGGCTACCACACCATTTATTAGAAATACAGATGACCGACCAGCTGATTTTTAGGACAGGTAGAGCCTTTCCAAATTTTACCCCTCTCTCCACTCAGGCTTTTGCACTCACTAACCTTTTTTTTTTTAAAAAAGCACAAGATTTCAGGTTGAGTGTATGTGTGGGAGTAAAACCAGGACTGGATCGGCTTGTTCCAAAAACATAGACCCAGCTGGTGGCTTCTGCATTGGTTCAGTGTGAAAATGACAGGAGTTGAGCTGCTCCTGTTCGCTGGACGTGGAAGAACACAGCTCTGTATTCTCCAGCCACATGAGCTGTGCAGGATCCCTCTCGGGGCAGAGAGGAAGTGAAGGGGATGGTTGGGGGAAATTTCTCACAGCACCACATTCATTCGGTGTTGTCCTCCGCCAGGGTGTCCTCTGCGGTCTCGCCCCAGTCGCTACTGTCCTCTGCCTCTCGCTGGTAAAAGGTCTCCCGGGCATGCTTTCGCTTGATGTGGCGGCGGAGAGTGTTGCGCTCAGTGAAGCGTAAGTGGCACAGTTCGCACTGGTAGGGCTTCTCACCTGTGTGCACCCTTTGGTGACGCAGTAGCTCCCCGGATTCCCGGAAGCCCTTCAGGCAGATGGTGCAGCGGAAGGGCCGCTCTCCGGTGTGGATGTGTTTGTGCCGCTGCAGGTGTGAGGAGCGCTTGAAGCTCTTCCCGCACACCTTGCACTCGAAGGGCTTGTGTTCCGAGTGCGTGATGCTATGCCGCTCTAGGTCTGAGAGGTAAAGGAAAGTCCGGAAGCAGACCAGGCAGTAGTGGAGTTTCCTGGGGCCTGGGGGTGGCGATGATGAAGATGGTGGGGAAGGTGGTGCTGGTGCTGGTGTTGGTGTTGGTGTAGGCGGCTGCAGTGGGGGTGGTGGGGGTGGTGGAGGTGGAGGAGGTGGAGGTGAAGGCGGCGGCGGTGGTGGGGGTGGGGGCACCTCTTTCACGGGATGCTGGGGTCTCTCCCCTTTTGTTTTCTCCAGGTCCTTTTTCAGCACGGTGTAGGGCATACCCTTGTCATCGATCAAGAGGAACTGGCCTTCTCCCATCGCCTCATCTGAACTGCTGTGTGGTTGAACCGATGGGCCCCTGGGAGTAGGGGTCTGGGCTAAGGATCCGCTATTGATAGATGAATTCATAGTCCCCTGCTGAGGAAGGGGTTTCACAGGGAAATGTCTCAAACTACTGGTGGCCTTGACACAGTATGGACCTCTGACCATTAATCCAGGGGACTGTGGGCTCCTCGAATACCTCTTCAAGGGCATCCGTCTGGGGACCCTCTGTTCCAGGACAGGATCTTCCAGTCCATCCTCGAGCAGTGGGCTCCGAGTGCCCCCCTGGTCAGGCTCTGACAATGAATCTCTCCCAGCTGTCAACATAGAGTTGAGTAGTGGTCCCCAAGTAGCTCGCCTCAAAGGTTTAGAGAGGTCTCTACCTGATGCACTGATCTGCATTCCAGCTGCTGGTCCCCTGCCGGCTAAGATCTCCGAGTCCATCTTCCTCTCACCTTGGTGCACACCGCTGCCATGGTTGAAATACAGAGGAACTGGCCTTGCGCCCTGGTGAAAAGAGGTCAAACTGACCAGCGGTTGGGCACCGCCCTGCTCACCAGTCACTTGGTTCTTTGGCTGAAAAGAAAGGCGTCCGCCACTGCTGTCATCATCGCTGCTGCAACCTTCCTGGTTTTCCAGTTTCAGAGCTCTGGTGTTTTCCAAGCCGTAAGTACCACTTCCCTCCAATGCCAACCCCCAGCCTCCACCCTGCTGCTTTTCCTGGCTGCGCTGGTCACCACCAAGCCGCATACCGAAGTTCTGGTCATCTCCCGACTGTTCTGCTCTCCTGGGATGAAGGCAGGCTGCGTTCTGACTGGCTGGATCCATTGGGGTTCACTGCCAAAAACAAAGCTAAGCTCAATTATGCTTAAATGCATGTGCTGGACGTGTGCACATCCAGATTGCCTAGACACCCTCCATCTTACATCCCCGAGGGTCTTCTAACCACCCTTCTCATGCCCTGTATTTTAAGTCTAATCATACAAGGGACGATAGCTGTTTCTAACCCAAGTTTGCCAGAGAAGGCAACAGAAACAGAATTGGACAAAAAGACATTAAAAAGACTGGAAATGATCAAGAGTCGATCTTATTTCATGCACAGCTATACGAAAGAGGAAAGTGGTTCATCCACTTGAAATATCACGAACGGTTCACAGAGATTTGAGCTCAGAAATATAGCAAAATGCAAAGAGCACAGGCAGACCCCAGCATGGTGCAGGGGTGGAACCAGAAGCAGCCCCTGTAGGTTAGAATCGCACCAGGGAGGCTTGTGGTTTGCAACCAGAAACAGGAGATGCACAGAACAATTAGCCCACA
Source organism: Ichthyophis bannanicus (assembly GCA_033557465.1). NCBI lineage: Eukaryota > Metazoa > Chordata > Amphibia > Gymnophiona > Ichthyophiidae > Ichthyophis > Ichthyophis bannanicus. The sequence continues at coordinate 44,358,501 of CM066051.1, read as the reverse complement.
TAAGCATCTAAAGGCCTGCAATCGTCTGCCCAGCAAATGCAAGCGCAGCAGCAAGCTACCACGGAGCTTTTGCACTGAACCCCTCCTAAGCGTCCCCTGGCCCCAGTTGCATTGAGCAGGAAGCAGAAGGCTCCTGGAGCAATCGGGGGATCCACGGAAAGAGAGATCGGTACCTTTGTTTCATTGTGATCCCAATGCAGCTGGTATCTGGGGTGGGTGAGTGGGAGGCAGCTGGTGGGGCTGCAATGGGAGTCCGGCTGGAAACCTCTGGGTCCACCTCTGGCTGGTGGCTGGATGCCTGGAACAAAGGGACGGAGATAGTTGGGGGGCGCTAGGACCGGAGAGGCGCTGCGGCCGCCGGCGGGCGAGGAGGAGGGAGCTGGAAGGTGCTCTCTGGGTCCTAGCGCCCGCCTAGCCGAGTCGGTGCTCGGAGAAGTTGGCTCTTGGTCCACTGCACAAGGCGACAAGGAAATATTGCAAGTCATTCAAAGGCAGGTAGACTTCGAGGAGCTGGATTTCAAAGCTGCACATGAAATGCATGAGGATCAACTAAATAGAGGCACTTAGGGAAAATGATCCTAGCTCTATAGTGAGATGATGCTGGGTGGTAGGTTGGGAGTCACCACTCAAGAAAAGGATCTTCTCAGAGAGTCACTGTGCATAGTATGTTGAAATCCTCGGCTCGGTGTGTGCCAGGAGTCAAAAGGCGAATTGAGTGTCAGGACTGAATCACCCAGACATGGAGAACATTACATTGCCTCTATCGCTCCATGATGTGATGGTGACCACACCTTGAGTGCTGTGTGCAATTCTGGTCCCTCTATCTAAAAAAAATAAATAAATAAATAAGATATAGTGAAACTAGAAAAGGTTCAGGAATGATGAAGGGGGGAAGACTCCAAGACAAAGCAGAGAGTGCAGGGGCTGAAAATGCCAGAGGGAGACTCCAGCAAAATGCAGAGAGCGCAGGGACTGGAAATACCAGAGGGAGACTCCTGCCGAACAGAGTGTTGTCCATTTTCAAAGGCTTTATGCTACTATCTTTCCCAATTAGTACTACTGCTACTGAGCATTTGTATAGCGCTACAAGACGAACGCAGCGCTGCACAGACATGTAAGAGACAGTCCCTGCTCATCAGAGCTTACAATCTAGTCAAGACAGACAACGCAGTAGGGGTAGACATGGGATACATCTAGGGGAAATGGTAAGGAAACACAAGGAGATTAGGTGAGTCAAGATCCGAAAGCGGAAGCAAAGAGGTGAGTTTTTAGCCTAGATTTGAAAATTAACTAGGGCTGAGTGCCTAAATGTATTCTAAAAAATTCACTAAAATCCTAAATGCAGGGGCCTTTGAAGTGGGTGGCAAAAGGGATATAGTAAGAACAGTTAGGAGCGTAGCAGCACTGATTTCAGAATTAGGTTCATAAATGTAAGCAAATGAATGGCAGAGATTTTTTTCTCTCTTTAAAATAGTTATCTCTCGTTCTTGGCTAGTTACCAAAAACATACAGCATCATACATACACTTCAACATTATTATTTTTTTTCCAAAACACCAACAGATCATCAAGCATCACTATCTCAACTAGAAGGGCACTCTGTAAGCTAGGGGTGCAGTCAAAAAATGCTCACCTATTCTACATCTGATGCAGACCCCTAGATGCAGGCTCCTAACTGTTTAGTAGAATTCTCAGCCAACAACGAAAGCTTCCGAGTTTAGCTGAAAATAGGGCATACATTTATGCACCCCCAAGTTAGGTATCTACATTTAGAAGCACATGTTTTTGAATATTATGAACAGAAAACGAAGTGGTCGAAAATTTCAGAGACTCAGGTAAAAGGCAGAGGGGGTTATTTTCAAAGCCCTATTCATCCTCTGCCCCACTCACTAACAGGACCACCCATGTCTATTCCAGCTCCAGGCCACGAATTTCTGCCATCCAAGCACCTGGAGGGCATAGAGGGGAAGGTACTTTGATATCTCTGATACTTTCCATGATGATGATGAAAACTGCAAGGAAGCAAGGACACTTGTTTTCAGTTCGGCATGCTGATGCACAACTCCACATGCAAAACAGCTTGCATGGACATGCATTCGGTATAAGATAAATGTCCCTACCCCAAGTGTTTGTAGTGGGGACATCTACGTGGCCGCCCTGCGGCTGTCCATTTTGAGAATGTCCAAGTTGCTAAAATCAGGCCATAACGTAATCATTCCTGGCAGGGCTGTTTGGCCGTTTCGCCCCAGGTGCCCCAAATTTCACCTGGACGCCTTTTCTAAAATGGCACTTCACAAGTGCAGCAGGGACTGAGTAGTTGGACACTCTTCCACGTCTAGATTTATAAGCCAAAGTATCTCTTTTCTGGAATCCGCTAGTTGTCCTGTTCAGGAGTCCCAGTCTTAACCATTTTGGGAAAGGGTGAGTAGCTGAGCTGCATACATGTAAGAGTTCAGGACAACCTCAGTGAGATGAAAGATTATTCTGCTTTACTACCTTCTGTTCCCCCCTCCCCACCCCCACCTTAGCTTTACAGAGACTACATAACCAAGAACCCCAGGGTCTGCCTTCTGAATCTAAATCCCTGGAGCTTCCAGGTAGATAGGGAGGCAACAGGGGAAGACTTTGCGCAATGCAATGTTTTTCTGGATCTAAGCAGTTTTGACAGCAGAAAGTATGGACAGTACCAGGAAAGATGCCCCCTTCCGCAAGACACATCTGTTAGAGTCTAGGGCAGTGGTTCTCAACCCAGTCCTCAGGGCCCACCTAGTCAGTCTGGTTTTCAGGCTAACCACAATGAATATGTATGAGATAAATTTTCATGCACTGCCCCCATTATATGCAAATCTCTCTCATGCATATTCATTGTGGTTATCCTGAAAACCTGACTGACTAGGTGGGCCCTGAGGACTGGGTCGAGAACCACTGGTCTAGGGGAAACGATATGCACCTGTTTTCAGCTGAGCATCACAGAGTTGCCAAGTTCCCTAGTTTCAGGAGTGAGATTTTAAGCCAGTTCTGGATTTCTGACAATCTCATCCTGATGCATTATGGGACCTGCAGCACTGATTCCACTGGGTCAAATCATGGACTACAACTACCATACTGCACTTCAATGCAAATTTAAAACCAGAACCAGCCTTAAAGTCTCACTCCTGGAACTGGGTAACTTGGCAACTCTGTGGCTAGAATGGCATCTAGTAGCGCTGTCACTTCACTTGGGGCCAACTGAACAACTGATCCAGTTGCAATTTTCCCCTACTGCATGCAGTTCTGATTTCCCATTAGAAAAGCAGGCTTTACGGCCCTCTGCCTGCAATGGGAAAAACAGACTGGATTGGTCTTTTGGACTAGGGTTGCCAACTAGCCCCAGATGTGCCCGACAGGCTTGATCCAGTCCTGGATTGCAGGGATATGTAGTTCTGATTTTTTCCATTGAACACCATAAGAAAAGCAAGACTACAAATCCCTGCATGCAACGGGGGTAAACCCAGGATTGGATCAAGTCTGTCAGGGTCATCCGGAGTCAGTTGGCAACCCTATTTTGGACTAAACTGGGTAAGGTGATTAGCCTAGCACAGAATTGCCAAGTAACCCAGTTTCAGGGCAGCAGATCTCTGTGGGCGGCACAGGCCAGGTGCTTCAACATACATGGATTGCTGACAGGAAGTTGTGTCGGAGGAGGGTGAGAAGCATCAGGCCCTGTGTGCCGTGCCAAGCCGTCCACTCCCTCCCACTGACCTTGCCGACAAAATCAGCAGCAGCACAGCCGGGGCTTCTGCATGGGGTGGCAGAAATCCTTGGGCCTGTCCAGGAGTGAGACTTTTTGGCCAGTTCTGGTTTTAAATGTGCTTTGCAATGCAGTATGGCTTTTATAGTCCCTGATTTTATCCATTGGAATCAATGCTAAACGTCCCATAATGCATCATGACGAGATTGTCAGAAATCCAGGATTGGCTTAAAAATCTCACTTCTGGAACTGGCAATTCTGCTAGCGCCCATCCTTGTAAGATCCTGAGAGGAAAAATAGTTTAGTGTACATGTGTAAGTATTTCACTGGGGGATATATACTGTGAACCCAGCTAAGATGTGGATATTCTGTAAGTCCTGTCTAATGTCTGCCTCGAGCTACTGATTCAAAAATCACTTTTGCCTTTCAGTCAGTTTACTGCAGAGTAGAAAGAGATGACGAAGCTCAGAGTGTGTTCTCTCTTTTTTTTTTACCATAACAAATAAAACAGGAGCCCTTTTACTAAAGTTCTCTGTGGTTTTGTGCCCAAAGTGCCAATAGCATATGAAATGGTGGTGTTTCAAGTGCAAAGGCACTGCTTTATCTCTCAGGGGCGTGGATAGCATTTCCCTGATAATAAGTAATGCGTTCAGTAACACAATATTGCAGATACAGTTAGTGTGGGAATCGGTGTGTGCTGTCACAGCTGCACTGCGGGCCACAGTGCTCAATTTGTGTGCACCGAAACCCACAATAACTTTAGTAACAAGTCCCAATGGTTGCACTACTTTGGTGATACCTCCAAAATTGTCATGCCAATAAAGTTATCTGGATTTCTATGAAAACCAATCTAGCATAGCTTACAACTTAAAACTCAAAGGCAATTACATACTTTGCAGAACTGCAAACCGTGTAAATGTTAGTTAACGGGATATTCAGCGTCGCTAACACGGTTAGTGCTGCTTAATAGGCACGGGTGCTGCCGCTACATGCCTCAATGCTTGACGGTGGGCATTGGGCAGTGTCATGAGCGTTCTGGGGCGGAGGCGGCCCCTGTCGCTAACCAGGCAGCGGCAATATTGAGCCACTGCCCCGTTAGTGACCCACAGGTACAGTCAGGTGCTGCAAATGCTGGCCTAACTTTATCCGCAGAAGCTAACTAGGCAGCTGCTATATTGCTGCTACTTGCGTAGCTTCCTGGGTCTGTGGCTACGCTGTATATTCAATGCCAGTAGCCGGATATGGCCCCGGCATTGAATATCCAGGGTTAGTCTTCAGCGGTGATGGCCCCATGTTTATAATACACCTGAGCAGCGCAGAGAGAAAATTGAATCAGAAGCTTGGACTGTACACATTCTGAAGCCATCAAAGAGCTGGTGAACTGATGTCAGAGTGATGTCTTGAACTAAATTAATCTCCTTGTACAAAGTTTCTTCTCTTTCAATATTAAGGCAAACTTTCTGCCTGCATTTTCAGCCTGTCCATTCTACATTTTGCTAGAGTCTCCCTCTGGTATTTTCAGCCCTTGTGCTCTCTACATTTTGCTGGATAAACTAGGAATATGTATTACAACTGTTTGATAAACTGAAGAGTTGCAAATCACCTGGACTGGATGGTATACATCTGAGGGTATTGAAAGAACAGAAATATGAGATTGCAGACTTACTATTACTAATCTCATTAAAATCACCTATAGTACCTGAAGAGTGGAGAATGGCCAATGTAACGCCAATATTTAAAAAGGGATCCAGGGGTGATCTGGAAAACTACAGAATGGTGAATCTGATATCAGTACCAAGCAAAATGGTAGAAACCATTATAAAGAATAAAATTGCTAGTCATGGTTTAATAAGAGAAAGCCAACATGGATTTAGCCAAGGGAATTCTTGTTTTACTAATCTGTTATATTTTTTTAAGGTGTGAATAAACATGTAGACAAAGGTGATTCGGTTGATATAGTATATCTGAATTTTCAGAAAGCCTTTGACAAGATCCCTTATGAGAGACTCTTGGGGAAATTAAAAAGTCATGGAATTGGAGGCAATGTAGTATTGTGGATCAGGAACTGGTTAAAATATAGAAAGCAGAGGATAGGGCTAAATGGCCAATTTACTCAATAGAGAAATGTAAATAGTGGAGTACCCCAGCGATCTACGCTGGGTCCGCTGCTTTTTCACATATTCATAAATGACCTGGAAATGGGATTAACGACTGAGGTGATCAAATCTGCAGAAGACACAAAATTATTCAAAGTTGTTAAAACCCAAGAGGATTGTGAAAAATTGCTAGAGGACCTTGATAAATTGGAAAACTGGGTGTCCAAATGGCAGATAAAGTTTAATGTGGACAAGTGCAAAGTTATTCACCTAGGAAAGAACAACCCAAACTATGATTAGACGATGCAAGGTTCCACATTAGGAACCACCACCCAAGAAAAATATTTAGGCGTCATCGTGGATAATATATTAAACCCTCCACCCAGTGTGCAGCGGCAGCCAAGAAAGCAAATAGAATGCTAGGAATCATAAGGAAAGGAATGGAGAATAAAACAAAGGATATTATAATGCCTCTGTATCATTCCATGGTGCAACCACACCTTGAATATTGTGTGCAATTCTGGTCGCCTATCTTAAAAAGGATATAGAAGAATTAGAAAAGGTACAGAGAAGAGCCACTAAAATGGTAAATGGGATGGAAGAATACCACTGTGAGGAAAGGCTTAAAAGGTTAGGACTCTTCAACTTGGAAAAGAGACGGTTGAGGGGAGTTATGAGGTCTATAATTTATGAATGGAGTGGAATGGGTTAACATAGATCGGTTGTTTACACCATCAAAAAGTAGAAAGACTAGGGGACATGTAATGAAGTTACAACATAACCCATTTAAGACTAATAAGAGAAAATATTTTTTTTACCTCAATGTGTAATCAAACTCTGGAATTCATTACCAGAGGATGTAGTAAAAGTTGTTAGTGTAGCTGGCTTTAAAAAAGGTTTGGACAAGTTGCTGGAGGAAAGGTCCATAAACCATCATTAAAGAGGACCTGGGAAATCCACGAGCATTGTGGAATCTTTGTCTTTTGGGAACCTGCCAGGTACTTGTGACCTAGATCGGTCACTGTTGGAAACAGGATACTGGGCTTGATGGACCTTGGTCTGACCCAGTAAGGTATTTCTTATGTTCTTATGTTCCCTCTGGTATTTTCAGCCCCAGTGCTCTCTGCATTTTGCTGGAGTCTCCCTCAGGTACTTTCAGCCCCTGCGCTCTCTGCATTTCATCGGAATCTCTCCCTGGTATTTTCAGTCCCACCTCCCGTCCACCCGATTAGTCTCCAGGAAACGAAAAGAAACCCTCAAGGACATCCTCCAGCACACGTCCCTGCAAAGCCCCTTAATCCCTGCGAGTCCCAGGCTGCAGAAGAAGGACGGTGCATGTGTTATCTGGGAACTAAGCTCTCGGCTGCGAGTTGCAGCTCGTGGTCTAAATATCCACTCACCCTTTTCCTGTGCTTGAGAGAAAATCCAGCCCAGAAGTAGGGGGAGAGGAAGGAAAAAGAGGGAGAGAAAAGGAACAGGAGGAAGATGCCGAGGATGGTGACAACCTGATAGGAGGAAAACCATCAAAGGAAATTGAGGTAGATTATCTGAGCATCCAAGGAAATGACAGCACATAGGTCCTAAACCTGAGATTTGAGCTATTTTTTCTTCCTTATATAGATCAGAGAGGACTGTTGCCTGTATGCTTTGGAAACAAAGCTAAGGTTGTATTATTGTGCTGCAGTGTTGCTATATGTGTGATTTTGGAGAAGAGCTGTGTGGAGTGCTAAAGAATGGATTTCCTGTGAGACTGCACCCTAGGAGAGGTCTCTAGCCCTGGAAACCTCTAGCTTGGGTTCTCTTATTGTTCTTGGGGATTTCAATCTAGCAGATGTGCCCTGAGCTAGGTCTTATTGGGTGGGAAGAGTCTGGGAGAAGGAGGGGGGGGGGGGTGCTACTGAGTAGAAGATAAAGGGGATGCCTGAGCTGGAGACTGGAGTGGGGCCAAATAGTCCTGGAGACTGCACCGAAATGCAGAGAGCGCGGGGATGCAAAATGTCAGAGGAGACTCTTGCAAAGTGCAGACAGAGCAGGAGCTGGGACTGTTGGAGGAGAGTTCAGCACTGTGCAGAGAGCACAAGGGCCGAAAATACTGGAAGGACCTCCGTTGCGTGATGTGTTTGCCTTGCTTAGACTGTAAGCTCTATTGAGAAGGGACTGTCTCATGTGCGTAGGTACAGTGCTGTGTATGCCTTGTAGCACTATCGAAATGAGAAGAAGCACTACCTCGTAGTAGATGAGAATCAGAATGTCTCCTCACTTGGGCCAAAAGACCCTTCCCCTGCCCCCACTCTGTGCCCCCAGGAATGGATTCTTCTTGGTGGTGGGTCTGTGCTGGTTGCAGACCTCAGAATAAAAGTCTGGCCTTTTCAGCTTCTATAGGTTGATTGGAAGATGGGTGCCTTTTGTCCCCCCCCCCCCCCTGCACACACATATTAATCCTTCTGTTCCCCAAACGTTGACCAAAATGATCTTTCTCCTCTGTAGCACATTAGTGCCATTGTTAGTAGCTGCTGAATGTGCATTGCTGCATCAAGGCTCTGTCTTTCATAAGATACCTTCTTTTCACTCAATGTATATTCAAACTCTGCAATTCCTTGCCGGAGGATATAGTAAAAGCTGTTAGTGTAGCTGGCTTTAAAAGATGTTTGGGCAAATTCCTGGAGGAAAAGTCCATACACCATTTATTAAAGAGGACTGGAAAAATCCACTGCTTACCCCCGGGATAAGCAGCATGGAATCTTTCTACCTTTTGGAAAGCTGCCAGGTATTTGTGACCTGGATTGGCAACTGTTGAAAACAAGATATTGGGCTTGATAGACCTTTGGTCTAACCCAGTATGGAACATATTATGTTCTTTTCATTTTTTGCACCAGAAATCACTTTTACACTGGACTTGGTGGTAATGTATTCTGCTGGTAAACATGGTTTAGTTCACACACCTGAGGTCCTTCCCCAACTCTCTAAGGAGTCAAGTGCTGATAGATTATGATGAGTTCCGATAGTATAAGACCAGTGAATCAGAGACGCATCCCCCACTTGGTACCGATCCAAAATGCCTCGTCTTAGCAACAGAAAATATTCCCGAAAAAGCTTTCAGGGGTGGTGAGCGGGTTTCAGAAGCACGTCTATTGTGAAAGAGAATCCAAGGATCGGGTCAGAAGATCATAAGAGAGCAGGAAACTCTTTCCATTGAGAAGATTCAGTCATTAGAAGCATTGACTTGGTGAGACAGAAGAGGAGGGAAACAAAATTTTCATATGAGTAGCTTCATAGTATTACGGGAGCAGACAGAAGGGAGCATGAAGTTGATGTCAGAGTTCACTTGACGTGGGGGGGGGGAGGCAAGACCTGACTAGTACAGGAGAAGCTGAGGAGATGGGGGGACGACAGGTAGTGAGAAAGAACTTTATAAAGTGTTTCTTATTTATTGCAAAGGTAAAGGGAGACTTGGACACAGCACCAGCTTTAGTAAGTATTTTGTATGTATATATATTTATTTTCCAAACTTCTATACTGCCATTCCATTAGTCTACAAAGCAGTTTGCAAGATTTACAAACACAAGCAATATAAAATAACATTTCACACAAAAAAAAAACATAAAACATACAAGCAAAACATAGTAACCTAGTAAATCATGGCAGATAAAGGCCAGCATGGTCCATCTAGTCTGCCCAGTAAGGTCGCTAGAGTTGTAGAGTTGCACCCATTGCTCCCCCTCTATGCCTTTGCTTAAGGTTGTATCTGTCACTCCAAGCAGGTCACCCCTTTCTGTTTATGAAGTTATTTAGGTTTGCTTTGATTCCATCGTCTTGCTATATAGTGATCCTCTGTGTCTGTCCTATGCCTTTCTGTGTTCCTAAAAGTGAATCAAAAGCTTTCTCAAAGGGTCAAACTTTGCATGGTTTATGAAAAGAGGGCAACTTTCCCAATGTCTTTATATTTATTTATTTAGTATACATTTGTATACCGCTACTTCCAGCGATCAGCAGCGGTTTGATTACAGATTGGAAATTGTCAAATCATGACAGGAAATTTTTGAGGTATAAACACATTGATTAGACAGGAAAGCACAGCACACAGAGAACTATTTTACAGGGAACATGGGCTATGGAGGGTTAAGTGGCTTGCCCAAGACCATAAGGAGCACCTGTGGGACTAGAAACCCCAGTCCTTCCGGCCCAAGGTTGCTGTCCTCCAGTGGGATTTGAACCCCTGACCTTCCGGCCTGAAGTACCTTGCCCCAACCACTAGGCCACTCCTCCACTCCTATAGTCATTGGTCGGGTTTTCCATAAAGAAATGCTGTCTGCAGAAGAGCAACTGACCTAGACCAAGCAGTTAACTGAAGTAAAGCTTACTGTGAGGCACACGGGACTCGGGGAGGAACATAGTATGTGAATAAAGAGGCACCTTTTGGTATAAGATCTTACAGTGAGCTATTTGGCAGTATTACTGCTTCTAACTCTTCTTTTTTAGTTGTAATCCTAGAATTCAGAGTGAAAAAACCCTCATCTGTCATTCACAATCAATAACGTAATTTAACTAGATATTGGAGTGGAGGAGTAGCCTAATGGCTAGAGCACTAGGTTGGTAACCAAGAGACCAGGGTTTGATTCCCACTAGCACTCCTTGTGGCCTTGGGCAAGTCACTTAACCCTCCATTGCCTTGGAAGAAAGGCCTGGCAGTCTACTCACACTGCCAACCCCCCCCCCCCCCCCCTAGGAAGTGCTGGGTTGCCAGGAGTCAGCATAGATGTTGCTATCTGTCATTGCAAAATATATTCACCTTGACAGAAGAGGAAAGGGACTTCCAGTCATTGTGCAATGGTGACACCTACTGGTAAGATTCAGTGCCCATGATTGTAGGGTTCTCTAAGGAGCCTTGGTGCATTGCTCCTGGATCAGGACTATCACTGCAGTGACCAGGCTAGGTATATTAGGGAGGAGATATGAGAGGAGGTGGTGGTGAGGGGATGAAGGCTCATAGCACCAGAGAGTGGCATAACTTCTGTTTCAAAATCCTCAGATATTAAGTATCTAAAACAATCACTCTTATCCTTAAATTCTTAGTTTCTTAGATGATACCTTCTCGTGTGGGAGAATATTGAATAACTGAGGATTCTGAAACACGAGAAAGGGTGGATATACTGTAATTTGAGATGAAGGATGATAACACAAATTTATATGAAGTTAGTGATTGTGAATGATGGATGATTCTGTTTTGAGAGTTTCTTTCTATACGTTCTATGATGAGTTTTTATGGGTTTTTCTCAGGGTTGTTTCTCCAAATGGGTTAGCTTTGTGCATGTAGGTATTAGTTAGGTCAATTAGTTTTTGTGATAATTTCATATTGAAATTGAGAGGGTATGACCCGTGATGTGAAGATCTACTACTTAACCCTATGGTGATTAGGTTCGCCAGATGTAGGGAAAGAGTTTTCCTGAGGTCTTATTTTTACCCTATTGAAATTTGAAAGGTTTTTGAGGTTTTGGTTAAAATATCTTTTGGAATATTAGGATTTTGGTGGTATTAAGGGTATTTGTTTTGGCTTGGTAGTTTGAGTTTACCCTTTGGCAGTGAGGTTATATTAGTTTTGTGCATACCATGACAGTCGTGAACCTCACTTCTAAGCCAGGTTGTGTGGAGTACGATCCCAGTCTCTCAAATTTACTGCTAATGCTCGGCGTAGTACTTGCAACGTACTAAAGAGAGCTTCCTTCTGGAGTTTGTAAGATGTAACATGTATGGGTACAGTTTGTTAAGATGTGACTGGAAGTTTTTCTTTATCAGGCCTGTGACTCCCAGTACAATGGGAAACCTTTCTGCCACATTTTCTTGGTCTCTGATTGCATTTCTTGGTACTTCAGGATCTTCTGCCTCTCCACGCGGTTCACCGAATAATCATTCAGAACCGACACCTCTATTATCAATGCTTTTCTATGCTGGGTTTCCTTGCACCCAGTTTCTTGTCCTTCAGAATGGGAATGTCTCAGGTGATCATAACCTCTTCATTCTTTGTAATTCTCTTAGGGTCATGATCCCAGTGCTTTTCAGACACAGTAACGTTGTAGTGTTTACAGAGTTTCCAATGGGTGAGGCATGCTGCTTTGTTGTGCCTTTCTGTATATACATTTTCCACCATAAGAACTTCACAGATAGCTATGAGCTGAGTCACTGTTTCCAGGTCTTTCTTACTGAATCAACGTATGTTTGTGTTGTCAGTTTTTCAATGCTCATTGTAAACCATCTCATCCGTAATCCGCTGTCCTGGGCCGCAACTATCAAATCTCTCATCCTTTGGTTTCAGTTCACCTCTACTTAACCATTCATGTGTCCGTTCGTGATAGACACAGGTTTCCTGAAGCAACACTTTGTATTTCCCACTGTATTTGTGCATTTGCCACTTGTTCTTCCTTGTTTGCTGATATAATTCTTTAGAGTTTATTCTCTTGTTTTGTTAATTCTGTTGCTTCCTTTCCTGTGTGTACTTATGGATTCTCACTCATTCCCTCTAGTCATCGGAACGCTTGTCAAAGTTTGACGATGGAGACAGATTATGGACATTTACTTTCATATTTCATCACTTTTTGTGTATTTGGATCCAATGATGCTATTAGTTAGGCCTGGAGGCCTATGATAGTAGCTCTGTATGTGTAATCAATCTCTATGGGTCCTAGCCCTCCTTCAGCTCTAAGAATATACAGTCTTGGCATACACTGATTCTTGTAAATTATCTCACGGGCATGGAGGAGTTTTCTTGTTCACACATCCGTTTTTTCAAGATCTTTAAGAGGCCAGTCCCATAGCTGTATTTGCCAGCTGATTGATGGCTTGTATCTTATTCTGTGATGTTATAGCACTTTTCAATAATGATTTAACCTTCTATAATATTCTTTACTGATCTTTTCTCTCAGTAATTTCTGCTTGAGTGTTGTCCCTTCCTCTACTCCAAGATATTTATATATGCCTTCCTGTTCAAATTCCTTGATGTCACAGCCTTCAGCCTGTTTTGCTCAATTTCTGTTTTTCTCAGTTTTCCTCTAAATAAAGTTGCCTTAGCACATTTGTCTAATCTTATGGGCTATGAGAAGGATTTAAAATTCTATTCAAGAGCTCTTGTAAAGAAAAGAGCTTATAAGTGGGGGGGGGGGGGAGAGTGTGCATGCAACAATAAAAGCCTGCACTGATGGCTGTGTCTGCTTAAGAGAGGAATCAAAATCCTGGGTGATAAAGTTAGAGAAAAATAAAAAAAAAACACTCTGGTTTTCCAAAGAGGCAACAGTAAAAGTAAGAACAAAATAAAACCATTAAAACAGTGCAGGGGCTCTGAGAAAAAAGAACACCTGAAAGAGTATCTGGAAAAGCCAAAAGAACCAGAGAAAGTAGTCAGGACAGCAAAGGGAAGAGCAGAATAAAGATAGGTAAAGTGAGGTGACAGCACTGTTTTTAGGTATGTCTGTGAAAGGGGAAGAGCCAATGGTGGAACTGTAAGAATGAGAGGATTTTTAAAATGTATTATATTTATCTACATACAAGCCAGTTACAAAAACAAAACAAAACTATAGAATCTATAAAATACCGCCAATGTCCCTTACACCTCATTAACTCAAGCTCCATCCTTCCTTCATGTTTTGTGTGTGGTGGGGGGGGATGAGGAAAAAACAGAAATGCAGATCAAATTAGATTTGCAAAACAGTATCAAAGCAATAACCCCCCCCCATAAAATCATAAAACATCTTATCTTGTACATAATACAATCCTAATTAAATCATTAACAAACACACCACGGCCCCAAAATGCAAATTATAAACAGTCATGAATAAATTAATGACCAGGATTTCATTATCTTTATAAATGAAATCTAGTTAATTTCTCTCGGAGTTCATTCATAGCCTATTCAAAAAATTAGGACCATCATGGTTGAAAGCACTTGCCCTACTGAAAGGCGCATGAATCTAAGATAGTGATGGTAAAATCAGCAACACTGAGTAGATCAAACACATTTACCAAGTACTGTCATGCAGCAGGAGCTGATGGAAGCAAAGATGCAAGAAAAGAAGCTGTTTTTCACAATATAAAAGATGTGCACGGGATGCAATTCCCACACAGAGCAGCTAGAGGGAGCAGGCGTGCACTCACAGAGGCTGACTGGGCACACCTAGCTAATCGACACCACCTGACAAACAACCCAGAAAGCTCAAACACAGGAGAGCTTTATAAGCAAGAGGCTAGAGACTGGAAAGGGGGTGGAGATAGAGGTGGACCAGAGAGAAGCACCAGGAGCAAAGCCGTGCGAGAGAAATGCACCACGAGCAAGGGCCAAGAAGAAGGAAGCACCAGGAGCATTGAGCTAAGCCCTAGGAGTGAATGGGAAAGCAATGCTGAGCAAAGGAACAGTCACTTTGGGAAGCAGAGCAGTGCTGAAGGAAGAAGCCAGAAGTTAGGCTTGGACAGAGGCCTGCACTTACCGGAGGAACCAGTGACCAGACTGAAAGGTAACAAGAGCTTTCAGGGAAAAGACTGGCATGAGGATTGTATCCCAGGAGAACTACTGGAAGGAGAAAGTTCCTGTTCTACATGCTGTTGGAAACCAAGGTATGCTGACTCTGTTTTTAAGAGAAAAAGCTCACCTTATAAGTGCCCTTTTAAAAGCAATGCTCGTTTTACAAGAAAGGAAAGTAAACCTACCTTGTATAATCCAGATTGTAAAAGCACAAAGGTAGGCCATGCTCACTGGCGAACCTTAGAAGAACTCTACAAACAACCAGAGAATAAGAATAGCGACTGGCCAGTTCCAATAGCCAGAGAAACCCCAGATACAGAAAGGGATAACTCTGACTCAGAACCGATGCAAGTGGAATTTGTGGAGCCTAGTCTTTTGTCTCAAGAGGAGATGGACTGTTCTCTATGCGTTACAAGCAGTATAGAATCACTGCTAGACTTGTAAATAATATATGCTGTCTCCAGAGTGTTACTTGTATGCTAAAAGGAAGAAGAGTATTGAAACGCTTGCGTTACTCTAGGAAGCCTTAATTAATCCTTGTTACAACTGTGAAGCATAACAGTTTTTCTTTACCATGAGTTTGTTTCATTCCTGAAGTAAAGGACATTTTCCTCTATGTTGTGACCCACCTGAAGCTTTTGCGTAAAGGGAAATAAAAGCCTATGTTATCCCTCTACTCTGCATTCACAATTTACTTCTTAATAGGAGCTGAACTCCTAAGACCAGGCTGCACCGGGCTCTTAAAGGAACCTCCTCTCATATAAAAATATCTTTGTGTCCAACCTACCCCTATGACCACTGGCCACCAGGGGCGGTACACGACAGTACATAATTTGTCAGTTGATCTCCCAAATATTGTAGCTTGCTCTATCGCACACTATAAAGGGATTATTAAGATGATGAAGATCCGCAACAGAAGAGACACTCCTGTGAGATTAGACAGAATGCAGAGCGATCTAAGAAAGTCTGAGGAGTGTTCAGGTGCCTGGCAATTAAGATTCAATGCATAACGTGAAAGGTCATGCATATTAGAGATTGAAATTAGAGGGGGCAATACACAATGGAGAGGGCGATGTGCACTAATCATGCAAGATCTCAGGATAGAGTGGAGGTGGTCCAGAGAAAAGCAAACAAAAGCCACATGACATAAGAATTCAAGACCTAAATATGTAAACCCTAGAAGAGCAGAAAGATGAGAGTATGTGTGTGGAAGGGATATCAAACTTCCGCATAGGTTATCCTAATTCCTTCATCTGCATGCAGGTCCCTTCCTTGAGCTTACAATGCAGGTTCCAGCATGGTGGGGGAAGACGTGAGTCTGGCTTGGGAGCAGAAGGCACAGGAGAATTAGTTGGTATTTTCCTGATATTACATTCCTGCTAACCTTACTACCCCCTATAGCTCGGTGACCATTCACCCACCTGCCACAAAGACCTTCATATTTTACATATGCCATTGAGGTCACCGTTGACGTTCAGATGAAAAGAACTCAAAATCCTGACACACACTTAGTGGATTTCTCTATTTTTAGCTCCCTTTCCCCCTCTGCTCCAGTAAATCCTCATGGAACGTTGTGAAGATCTCTTATCATCGTAAGAGTAAACCTTCCTTGCCTTTTATTTCATGTGTCCAGTGTTGCAATTGCCCTGTATCGAAAGAGAAGGCACAGGCCAGGGCTATAAGACTACGAGGCAGTGTGGGATGGGGATCCCTGTCTTCATACATCTAATATAACTGGGAATTTCAGATGTATTTGGTCAACTTTTTCTGTTTGTCTTTTATTCTAATACATATTGTGTTTTGGGGGAATTTTCTTTTCAGACTTTATGCTTGGGGGAGAACGGTGTGCAGGGTAAGGCAGGAGATCGATGTGAGTACACCCTTCCTAAATGAGACCCCGGGCTGGGGTGGAAGTTAATGGCAGGGGCTTCATCCCCCCATAATCTGGAGTGACACTTGTCCTGGCTGAAGGGGGGAGAAGAGCGACCCAGATGGAGAGAAAAAGCAGCTTTCAGCCCATAACAGCTCCCTTGCCTTGCCTCCGTGGCAGCAACCCGGGCCAGAAACGCGGAGATGGGATCCAGTGCAACTGGAAAGGTATGTGAAGTGTAGCCTCTTTCCTCCTCCCATCATTTTACTTCATTGGAAAGGCAGGAAGTCTACCCTCTATAATCATTATCTGCTTCTCTTTGGCTCAGGTCAAACGTAAGATCTGAGCTGAGGACGGACATTCATATGATTTGACCGACTCTGTCAGAACCTGTATAATATCAGGGGAAAGGTGGCAGGGTTATCACCTTGCCACTTGTCCGTCTATGCTTCCCCCAGTTAGGGACACAGTGATGTTATAGCCATGACCAAATCAGGAGGCTTAAACTTCTCCCACGGGAAAATTCTTGAAGAGTATTCCTGGCCTTTAGGGAAGGGTTGTGGTTCTCAGGTCTCTTCTTGGGAGTGTGGTAGAGTCCGGCCAGGGTTTTTTTCCCTCTGTTTCTGCCACTGAGGTGATCTCGAAAGGATGGTCTTGTCTCAACCATCTCCACATTTTTCTTTTGAAAAGTTGCCTGGTGATTCACGCAGTGGGATCTGGGTTCGATTCCTGGCTCAGGTTTTCTGCTGGGTCTGGGGGTGCTCTAGAGAGACAGCGCTTACAGCACCTGGCAGAGGAGGGAAAGGACGCCCAGTCATTGCGTATTGGTGACACCTACTGGCCAGATTCAGGACCCATGATTGCAGGGATCCTCAAGGGTTCCAGGTACATCATCCCTGGACCAGAACCATCACTGCAGTAACCAGAGTAGGTATGTTGGGGAGGGGATGTGGAGTGGGGTGGAAATTAAGGCCCATAGCACCAGAGACTGGTAAAACTTGTATTTCAGAGCCTCCAAGCAAAATGTTCCTGAGGGAGGAGGGTAACTGCCTCTCCACAAAACCATATACTTAAGACCCTTTCACCAATTTCTGCCCTGGACCCCCCTGTGTGTCTAACTCTGGCCTTGTTGAACGGGTGTCATTTTATTTCCCTGCGCCTCAGCTCTAATCCCCAGCTCTGCCTCTGACTTTCTTTGTATGACTCTGGAGTCAATTACTTCATAGATGCTAGCACTGTGCGTACTTGAGCCTCCTCCCTCCTCCCCCCCCCCCCCCCCATTATTGAGCACACTCCTTCATTGTGTACAGAGATAGGTCATTTGTGTTGAACGTAGCTCATCTTATCTTTTGGAAAAGTTGACTTCTGTGAGTCATGTTCTCCTCCTTTGCCCTAGCTCTAATCCCTGCCTTTGCTGCTGATATTCTATGAGACCCTCTGCCTCCCCTATACACCTGCTCCCAAGAGCCGATGGCTAGTAATAATTAATGGGTGTACACAAACATACATATTTTATTAACTGTTCAAGACTTAAGCAAAAACACCTATGAGACTTTGAAAGGTAACCTTGGAACATAGAAAATGATGGCAGATAAAGACAATATGGCTTATCCACTCTGCGTGTTTGTCCCATGCTTTCTTGAATTTAGAAAAAGGTCTTGTCTCAACCATCTCCACTGGGAGACTGTTCCACACATTCATGGCCCTTTCCTTAAATAAATATCTAGTTATTAATGCATTTAACATCATTTATAACCCAAAGATCTACTGCATACTCTGCAGTGAACAATAAAACATATCAACTAATGAAAAGAACAAAATCACATAAAAATAAAAAGAACAAAAAGAGAAAAACATTTTAAAAAACCCCTAAAAATTGATAAATCAAGATAAATGGTGACATTTTACTTACCAGTTAATGTCCTTTCCTTGAGTCCTGCTAGACCAGTCCAGACAAGTGGTTTGTGTTCCTCTATCAGCAGACTGGTGGAGACACAGAACCAATGAAAAGCCAAGGTTTCAATGACATCATCCTATGACTCTATTCACCTCAGCCACCACAGGTCCCTTCAGTATTCATCCCAAAGCATATGAGAAAAACACGGCAAGCCTCACACAACTTCAACCATGGGCAACAATGAGTGATCAACAGTAGAGAACCATATACAGGAACACATAAACAAAAGGCTGTCAGTAGATGATGAACCTACAGAGGCAAGTATAAAAATCATAGTGGACCCAAGGGCAATATAGTTCCAGGGCGAGTCCTGGGCTGGTGTAGTAGGACTCAAGGAAAGGACATTAACTGGTAAGTAAAATGTCACCTTCCATATTGGACTGCTAGATCAGTCCAGACAAGTGGGATGTACCAAAGCTACAACTCCACTGGGTGGGAAGAAGACATATTAGCTCACAAAACCTTTGAGCCAAGGCCGTGTCCACCCTTGCGTGGACATCCAAGCATCAATGTTTGACAAAAGTGGAACGTGATGCCCACGTTGCTGCCCAACAAATGTATGTATTTATTTATTTGGCAACTTTTTTATACCGCTGTAGCTACCAGTCACAGCGGTATACAGGGAACAGATAGAATAAGTAACTTTACATAGAACGTAGGTAACACATAACAAGGTGAAGGTAACTTGTTGCAAAAGAGGGTGCAGTATGTCCGCTGAAAAGTGGTGGATGGTCTTGAATATGATTATGGAGACTTTGTATTTAATCCTCATGTGGATGGGGAGCCAGTGTAGCTGTTTCAGAGTAGGGGTGATATGTTCTCATGGTCCAGTGCCTTTTATTATTCTGGCTACTGTGTTTTGAGCAAGCTGCAAAGGAAGTAAAGGTGATTTTGGGAGCTCCTGGTATATTATGTTTATATAGTCCAGGATGGGGGTGATGAGGACCTGGCAGATGCTTCTGAAGTCATGGTGATCCAGTAGAGGGTGGAGGTGTTGTAGTGTTCTCAGAATGTATGCAGGAGCTACTGAGCTCCGCTCCACCCACGAGGATGCCTGCCTCAGGTAGAATGGGCCAACGGTTTAGAACCAGCCAGTTCCATAACAGATATGCCAAGGCAATGGTCTCCTTAAGCCAGCACCCGAACGTTGACTTAGCTGCTGCATCACCCTTGTGCAAGCCAGCAAACAGCACAAAAAGATGGTAGGACTAATGAAGGAATTTGTAACCTCCAAGTACCAGAGAAGCACTCTCCTGACATCCACAAGGTGAAGACCCTTATCCTTCCCCTGACACTGCTCCTTAGAGAAGGAGGGCAGGCAGACCACCGGGTTCATGTGAAAGGGAGAAAACACCTTGGGCACAAAGGAAGGCACAGACCGAATGGAAATGGCCTCCTTTGAAAAGGACAGAAGATTCTCAGCAAGACAGAGCCTGCAGCTCGGAAATCTGCCTTGTGGAAGAGACCGTGACCGAGACAACTGTCGTGAGCGCCAAATACTTCAAAGTAGTGTGCTTCAATGGTTCAAAGGGTGCTGCCATCAGGGCTCTGAGCACCAGACCCAGATCCCAGGAAGGGATCACAGGCCGAGGGAAGGATGAAGATGCTGAACTCCCTGGAGAAAGCGTGAGATGTCCGGGTGCAAGGATAGAGACTTACCAGCCACTGGACCTTGGAAACAGGCCAAAGTTGCCACCTGAACTTTCAGGGAACTAAGGAAAAGACCCTTCTCCAGTCCATCCTGTATAAGGTCAACAGAGATGGCCCCTTGGCTGCCTCAGGAGCCTACTGCCAAGCACCCCACCATCGCTCAAACAGGTGACAGATCCACACATATGCTAGCTTGGTAGATCTCCTCTGAGCAGAGTGGAAACTACCGCTAGAGAGTAGCCCTTATGCACTAGCCATCTCCTTTCAAGTGCCAAGCCATACAAGAGAAGGGAACCAGATCATCCAGGATGATAGGTCTCTGCCGCAATAGGCCCCGAGATGGAGGCAACCAAAATGGAGGCACCTGCAGGAGCCACATCAGATCTCTGAACCACAATCTCCTTAGTCAATCTGGCACCACCAGAACAATCCTGCCTAGGTGGCATTTTATATGCCAAATCACACGCCCCACCAGGGGCCATGGAGGAAACACATACAGCATGTTCTGACTTGGCCGAAGCTGGGTCAGGGTGTCAACACCCTCAGACCCTGCCTCCGTGTGGTGACCGCAGAAGCAGCAAACTTTGGCATTGGAGCAGGTCACCATCAGATCCAGACCCCAGAGGCACAGAATCGACTGAAATGCCTCCTGACTCAACTCCCGGCTGAGGAAGTCTGCTTCCACATTGTCCACCCCAGCAGTGTGTTGAGCTGACAAGGCTAGGAGGTTCTTCTCTGACCAGGCAAACAGGAGAGCTATCTCCAGAGCTACCCCGGCACTCCTTTTGCCACCTTGCTGATTGACATAAGCCACTGCTGTGGCATTGTCCAAAGACGCTTGAACCTCCCAGCCCTTGACCAGGGGCTGGAAATGTATTAGAGCCAACTTGATGGTCCTCGTCTCAAGGCGGTTGATGGACCATACCACTTTCCTGCAGTTCCAATAGCCCTGGGCCATATGGTCTTGGCAATGGGCTCCCCAGCCCAGGTGAATGGCATCCATCATCAGCAGGATCCAGGAGAAATTGTCCAGTGGCCCGCCCTTCCTCAGATGACAGGACTGCTGCCATTGCTGCAGGCTGATCTTCACCAACATCGGGAGCGGAAGCCTGCACTCAAACTCCTGAATAGTCAGAGACCACCAAGTCACCAAGGATTGCTGGAGAGGCCGCATGTGAACACACATCCATCACACCATCTTTATGGTTGCCGCTATCAATCTGAGGAGCTGAAGATAATCCCAAACTCTGGGAGCCTGCTACACATAGAACAGTGCCAGGCAATCCAACAATCTCTTGACTTTCTCCTTTGGCAGGAAAAGCTCTGCCCACTCAAGTGTCAAAATGTGCTCCCAGGAACTCCAGGGACTGGGAAGGCAACAGCTGACTCTTTTCCCAATTGATCACCCAGCCGAGGCTTTCCAAAAAGGACACCACTTGGGACACCACCCGAGATGCCTCTGAAAGGCAATAGGCCCAGAGGAGCCAGTTGTCCAGATATTGATGGACACAGATCCCTCAGCGCCACAGTTGCCACCACCATGATCTTGGAGAATGTCCTTGGGGCAGGGGATAGCCTGAAAGGGAAGGTGGCGAACTGATAGTGAGAGCCAAGCATGGCAAAATGCAGATACTTTTGCTGATCTGCCGAGATCTCAAGAAGCCAAGTCCCCTCGGCACACTGCTTGAATCACAGAGCACAAGATTTCCATCTGGAAGCGCAGGATGCCCAAGTGCTCGTTGACCCCCTTGAGGTCCATAATGGGCAGAAGGAACCATCGTTCTTGGGCACCTTGAAATAGATAGAGCATCTGTCCTTGCCCTGCTCATCTGGAGAGACAGGCACCACCACTTTTAGGCACAGAAATTTATCTGAGATGGTCTACACAGAGACACTTTGATCGCAGACCCACAAGGGGAGATGACAAGGGCATCCGGAATTGACTCTTTGCATTCCAGGACACAGCTGAATTGAAAGGTATCTAGTACCCAGCGGTTCTTGATAACCTGGACCCATTCCTGAAAGAAAAGGCAAAGCCTGCCTCCAACTGGAGGAACCAGTGAATGGGCCCCAAAATCTTCATTGCGCAGCCCGAGAAGGGCCTCCTCTGGAGGGGACCAAATCCCTGGGCCCATGAAATCCACGAAAGAACTGAGAATGAGCCCAAAGACCATAAGAGGATTTCCAGGCTGGTAGCGATGGAATTCCCCTGGAATCCATCCAGCATTCCTGCGAGGACCAGGCAGAAACTGATGGAAAAGGAGCTCCTGCTTGCTACACAGGACCCTTGGACTTGTCCTCCAGAAAGCGGAAGATTTTGTTTCACCCAGTTCCTTTACCTGCTTCTCACAATCAGACCCAACAAAAGCATCCCTCTAAGGCCAGATGGGCAACCTGGTTTTGGATGAGGAGTCTGCTGCCTCATGTCAAAACCCATCCAATGCCATGTCACCGTTGACAGGGCACAATCCCTGGCTGCTAGACATACCAAGTTGTACATGGCATCAGAAAGGAAGGCTGTAGCTGACTCCAAAAGAAGGGTAGAATCATCTGGCAGAAGAGATTGAATCCACTGAGGCAGGGCCCGAAACATCAGGTCTGCACATACCGCCAACTGAAGAATAGCAGTCGACACAGCAAATTGGTTCTTCAATACAAATCCATCTTTCAGTCCAGAGTATCTTTCAAGGACAATCTGCCTTCCACAGGAATGGTGGTCCATCTGGTAACCGCCATGACCTATGTATCCACCTTGGAAGTATCAAACCACACAATGTACTCCCTCTCCGGGAGAGTGTGCATCTTTTTATACATCCTTAGTCCCTTGATGCGGAGTTGGGGAAATCCCACACAAACCGGAATAGGCCCTTGAGCACCTCTGGGAACAGGAAGACAACAGTTGATTTCCACACCTTTTGCAGAAGTGGATGCCCCTTCGGTTCCTGCTCCGTGTCTGGAGCATCCGCTAAGCTCAAGATGGATAAGACCCTGGGATCAAAGCCTCCGGTTCCTACTCCCAGAACAGGCAGATAACATTGGCCTTCTCAAAAGCTTCTGAAGGTGTGAGTACTTCTTTATCCACATTAAACATCTCAATCCAAGTTACAGTCCAAATCTCAGACAGAACCGAGCTGATCCCCATCTCCAGGGGGCGCCCTTTGCCAGGGATGCTTAGCCATCAATTGAACAGAGCTTCTATTCTCAGCTTGCCCCTTATGAGACTGCGCATGGGGGAAACCAGAGGCCACAGGATCTGAATTTCCCCACCAGAATGACCAGGCCTGCTGTAAAAGGAAAAGAATCCCGGGGAGAACAATCTGGACTCTGGAAACTCTCCTAATAGAAAAGACCCCCCACACTCCCGAGGACAATAAGAAGCCCACAGCACGATTCCCGGAGCCTCTGGCAGGCTAAAATATCCTTATCCATAATGCCATCTGCCACTTCCTGCCCTGACTTGGAAAACAAACCTCAAGGAGCCAAAAAGATCAAAATCAAAAATGCAAAAAACGCTCAAAATAGGCACAAAAATTGAATTGAAGTTACTTTACCCAAATTGGTTTGGCTTTTTCTCTCACATGTGGTCTGTGTTTTCTAATTAATATTTTTGTGCCTATTTTGGTTGTTTTTTTTGACTTCCTGCCCTGAGACAGGCAAGGTTGGACTAACAGCATCCCCTGGCTGAAAGAGGGGGAGTAGGCCCTCCAGGGACGACTCAGAAGCAGCCATGCAAGAAAGGCAGAAGCCAGAAATAAGGCGCCTCACTTGCCACAGGCCAAACAATGTTTCCTGGAAGAAGACATAGAGAGTTAAAGCAAGTACACAACAGTGGGCACTAAGGTTGCAGCGGCCCGAAAGGCATGCATATTACAGGCACTAGGGTAGGAACGTTTATTGGAGTCAGGACCGTACCTAGCCCTGTGCGAGCGGTGCGGCCACACGGGACGCAAAGGCTTAAGGGGCGCATTTCAGCTGTCTGATGTTGCCAGCCGCCGCCATTTTTTCTTCTCTCAGTGGCGGCAGGCAACGGCAGACAGCCGAAATGCGCCCCTTAAGCCTTCTCACGGCACGCTAAGCAGGTCTAGTCCCTCCGGGCGGCACCAGGCCTGCTTAGCGTGCCGGCGACTTGCACATCGGGTGCGTGCCTCTTCTCTCCCGCCCCCATAAAGTGACTAGATGGAGGTGCGGGGGGGCGCACCCAAAGTGCACATCACACAGGGCGCATTTCACAATCAGTACGGCCCTGATTGGAGTCACTCAAATGGAATACACACAAGGACCATGTGACTGTCAGGCGCATTAAAAATGCTACTAGCGTGTACAGAAAATGGCGGGAAACCCCCACACAGCGCCAGTGGCCGCCAGCAGTCCATCCTGAATTGCGTCCCACACAGATGGAATAAGGAGCCCCCAACAAGGACAATGCTGGAGTCAAGCCTTGGTGCTCACCCCCTAAGAGCCTCAGGCAGAGGATCTGTGCCAGGCTCAGCTCTTCTCCCCTTAAACTGTTTCTCTGGCTTGGCAGCACTGTGTTTAAGGTGGCTGGCAGGAAGATTCTTCTGAGAGCCTTCTGCAATCTTCGGGAGAGAGCAGGGGGAACAGAGGAGGAGGAAGGGGGCGATGAGGTTGTGTGAGGCTGTTGAATTCTTCCATCCTTCCAGAGCCTTCCAATTTTATGGCTGCTCAACAGGCTGCTATCTAGGATAAGAGTGTAGAGTTGAACCAATTTTCCCTCCTCGTATAGCTACTGAAAAGACCGTAGTCTAGTGGAGTCTCCCACATGGTGTTTAAGTGAGAGAATCACCCTCAAAAGTGGTCTGTCACAAGCGTTTTATCAATTTTTTCCTCTCAGTTCTTCAGATTTTCTTCAGAGAGGAGAAGATCCATCCACCATCTGCTGGAGACAAAGAAATACTGAAGGGACCTCTGGTGGCTGAGGCGAATAGAGGCATGGAAGTGATGTCATTGAAACATGGGCTTTTCATTGGTTCTTTGTCTCTACTAGTCTGCTGGTAGGGGAACACAACCCACTAGAAGGATGATATGGAAAAGAACATTGAATCCCAACCACATGACTAATTCTGAAAATAAACAAATTTATACAGAAGTCAAGCATTATCATCAATTAACCAAATATCTGAAGGTAACTGATTCCACTCTTACGGGGCTGAAAATGAGAACAGTCGATTTAAAATGTGTATTTCATAAATCTGTGGGACCAATGGCCAATTCAGTTGATTACCACCATGAAATACTTCCATGGAATGGTCAAAGGAAAAGAAACTTAAGCTTGTTACTCTGGTGCAACCTCATCTGGAATATTGTGTGCAGTTCTGGAGGCCACACCTTCAGAAGGATATTAGCAGGATGGAGTTGGTGCAGAGGATGGCTAATGAAATGGTTAGTGGTCTTCGTTATAAAGCATATGAGGACAGACTTAAAGATCTTAATACTTGTATGTATATGTTAGAGGAAATTAAGGATAGAGGAGATATGAGAGAGATGTGTAAATACCTCCGTGGCATAAATGCAGAAGAAGAGAGTCTCTTATGATTGAAAGCAGGCTCTGTTACGAAGGGATGAAAGTGAAAGGGGATAAACTCAGGAGGAAATATGCGGGCATATTTCTTTACAGAAAGAGTGGTAGATGCGTGGAATACTCTCCCACTGGAGGTAGTAGAAATGACAGTATCCGAATTCAAAAAAGCACGGGACAAACACAATAGATCTCTAAAGGCAAAAAGGGGACTATTGTAGTTGATATGGAAGGGCAGACTAGATAGGCCATGTGGTCTTTTTCTGCCGTCATGTTTCTGTGTTTCTATGAAAAATGAACACCACACGAAAATGAATCCTAAACGAAACTGTCAGAAAATGCAGAACACGCTGATGGGGAGTGGTGTGCTCACAAAATGGAAGACCTAAAAGAAGGTTGGCTGCCGCATTCGGACTAGACCGAAGAGGTTTGGAATGAGAAACAGGAAGACCATACAAAGCCACATTACAGTAGTCAAGAGGAGACAAAATAGCAGTTTGGAAACCCATCCTAAAATCACCGGTGTTCGAATCAGTCTAACGATGCCTTAAGAAGCGTAATGTAAAAAATTGATCTTTGAACAAGATCTCGAATAAAAAAATGGAATGAGAGGGAAAAATCAATTAAAATGCGTAGTTAATAAACTCCCTGAACAGAGGTAAATCTATAGCATTCAATATCTGGAGCTAATGGTGACTGATGGCCAGTGTCCCTCTGACTTAGAAAAGATTTAATTGGAAACCATGCGATGACAACCAGGAAGCAATTTGAGAATTGCAAGTACCTACATGCATGAGCGTAGTAAACAACGTCAGACCTGATTTTATACTGGGTAGGCTATGCAGCAACTGCAGCGCATAGCTATGCCCGCTCACCCCTAACCCTGGGTATTCAATGCCGTAGTGACAGCAATGAATATCCGGTTTTGACGCCCTGCCGCAGAGCCTAACCGGGTAGCGGCCATATTGCACCGCTACACATCTGTGGCCAAAAAAAGATAAAGATTTAACAAAACAGCAGATCTGTCCCCATTCACCTTCATCCCGTGTCCCCTCAGTGCACAGCCTTCTTTCAATTGAAAGAAGGCTCTCCCCCCTGTGCATCTATGACATGGAGGTATTTAAACGTCTCTATCATATCTCCCCTCTCCCGCCTTTCTTCCAAATGTTACATATTGAGATCTTTACATCTGTCCCTGTATGCTTTATGATGAAGACCACTGACCATTTAGTAGCTGCCCTTTGACCAACACCATCCTGTTTATATCCTATTGAAGGTGCAGTATATAGTACTCCAAATGAGGTCTCACCAGACTTATACAAGGGCACTATCACCCCGTCCTTCCTGATGGCCATTCCTCTCTCTACTCTTCCAAGCATCCTTCTGGCTTTTGCTGTTGCCTTTTCTACCTGTTTGGCCACCGTAAGATCATGGTTGCGCACACAATGATGACAGCCGATAAATCTGATCACATAACACCCATCCTGTTTCAGCTCCACTGGCTCCTAATACTTCAAAAAATTAAGTTCAAAGCTCTCATAATCATTTTCAAAACAATAAACAACATAGCACCAACATACCTCAGCACACTCATAAACTTTCAACAACACACAAGAACAAAAAGAGACAACCTAAAAAAACATGCTATGCACGCCTATTAATGTCAGAAAACGAAACCAATCTACAACTAATAGGGCATTTTCTCTCTATGCCTCCACCCTATTGAATAGTCTTCCTATCACTCTAAGGGAAATCAAAGACTTAACTCAGTTCAGAAAACTTCTCAAAACATTTATCTTCACAGACAACTATCAATGTGTTCAGCCACCATAAACCTCACACATTTCAATCACTCCTGTCTCCAGGCACTTGACTCATTTATCTCCAGAATATCACCCGGACCACTAATGTTAATACCTCCTGTATATAGTTCTGTACCTCTTTGTTTTTATTAAATAATCTGTTGAAAGTCATTGTTTGTTAACTGTACTATGGTTCATTGTTCCTCATTGTAAACTGATTATATTTGTTCCTTGTAAACTGCCTTGTGCAGTAGTTAAAATGTTATCTGTAAACCACTCTGATTACCAAGCGGTTTATAAAACTAATAAATAAATAAATACGATATGATCACCCCCCGGCCCAACTCTTTCATGAACAGAAGCATTTCACTCCCTATACTGCACTGCTCCCTTGGGTTTCTACAGCCCAAATACATGACCTTGTATTTTTGAGCATTAAATCTTAGGTGTCTTACTCTGTTGCAAATTTTGATAACATCCACAAAGAGGCAAATCATTCCTGACCTTCTACAAATTTGCTTAAATAGAACAGGACCAACGACCAGTCCCTGAGACACATCACTGGTAACACTCCTATCTTCAGTGTGAGCTCCGTTTACTAATACCCTCTGGCACCCCCACTCAACTAGTTTTTTACCCAGTTACTTTAGGATCCGTCCCAATTTATTTATAAGTTGCCAGTACAGAACAGTGTGAAAGGCTTCGCTGAAATCTAAATACACCATGTCTAGTTCTCTCTCCCGATCCAATCCTCTGGTCAGCCAGTCAAAGAAATGAATCAGATGCATTTGAGAAAACCTACTTCTCGTAAAACCATGCTGTCTCAGATCCTGCAATCCCTTGCGTTCCAGAAATCGCACCATCCTCTGTTTTAGCAGCGTTTCCATTAATTTACTCATCACACAGGTCGGACTAACGGGCCTGTAGTTCCCAACCTTTTCCTTACTTCCTCTTTTGCAGATAGGAACCACATTTGCCCATCTCCAGTCCCCCAGAATGACGCCTGACTCTATGGAAGCATTGAAAAGGTCACACAACAGAGCACCAGTACTTTCCTAAATTCGCTCAGTACCCTCAAATGAATGTCTTCTGGCCCCATCACTTTGTCCACTTTTAGTTTAGCTAGCTCAACACGAACACGATCTTCTGAAAATAGTTTGAGTTTTCCTGAATCCCGTTCCTATTTGGGTTTCTTAGTTCTGCTTTATCCTCATTCTACATATTTCTCCCCTTCACCCTAAAAGATGGTTATTTTAGAAGCCCTACTCCCAATTTACATGTGTATAATCGGCCAGGTTACACATGGATGACCATACCATGTCCACGGTACACAAAGGTATGTCAGGGCCATGGCCTGGGTGGAACTGAAATCTACACGTACATTCCCCGTTTCATCTAGGGAATGAATGGCCAAGACCGAAATCTGACACGTCTGGATTTACAGCTGCTCCCAGACACAAATAGGCATTTCAGAAGTGCTCATTTTGGCCAGCCCTTCACAGGATGGATAACATATCTTCCATATTTATTTCCCCCTCTGAGTTGAAATGGGGTCACGATGGAGTCCTCTGTAATTAATTAAAAGCTTCTGTACATCTAGGTTTGCAAACTGGCCAAAATAGAAGCGTAAGTGCCAATATTTACATATGTTGTAGTTAAATGCCATTGAGTTGCTGTCAACTCATGGAGACCCTCTGGATAGTTGTCCTAAACTGCATTCGGTCTTCAGTCAGGTGGCTCATTGTTGACAGACTGGCACCTGTAACTGCTGTTATTGTATCGATCCATTGAGTTGCTCTCAACTCATGGAGACCCTCTGGATAGTTGTCCTAAACTGCATTCGGTCTTCAGTCAGGTGGCTCATTGTTGACAGACTGGCACCTGTAACTGCTGTTATTGTATCGATCCATCTCATTGCTGGCCTTCCTCTTTTGCGATGACCTTCCACCTTGCCAAGCATAATGTCTTTCTCTAATGATCTCTCTCTTCATGATGTGTCCAAAGTAGGAAAGTCGAAGTCAGTTTCTAAGGAAAGCTTTGGTCTGATCTCCTCTTGTACTGGCTGCTATGTTCTTCGGGCAGTCCATGGTATCCACGCGCCAGCACCATAATCCAAAGGCATCAGTTTCCTTCCTGTCTTTCTTCTTCACTGTCGAACCTTTGCATCCATATGACGGTATTGAAAATACCATGGCTTGGACAAGTTGAATCTTTGTACGTAGAGCGACATCTCTGCATTTATATATCTTCATTCTGAAATGCCGGCACTTACACATGTAAGTTCCCAGGATTCCCCCATCGATTTTTCCCACATGTATATTTCGGAAATGTCTCCTCCTACTGCACATGGATGTATATTTTAGAAATGGCTCCACATTCAGCAGAGCTAATCCTAAAATGCCATCAGAACTGTACACGTCCTGACCTTGATGTCTCAACTATGATCTCCACATCCTATCTAAAATGTGCCTTCACACATAGAGGTTTAAAAGATATGAAAAGAAAGGTAAACACACCACAAAATGCAGCCAAGACAGAATAACAGAGCTACTATGTAAAGTCTTAGTTTATTTTTGAAAATTATATGTAGGTTATTTTAGGGGTGACCAGGGCTGGCCCATGGATTTCTGCCGCCCTAGGAAGAAGCCCTGGCGGGCTGCCCCCCATCCCCATGCTGGGCTGCATCAAGCAGCCCTCCCCATGCTGCTGTTGATTTTGGTGATGGGGTCAGGGGGGGCGGCTCGGCAGGCTATGTGCTTTGGCACACATGGCCTGCCGCTTTTGACCCCTCTGACACATTTCAGAGGGTCAGAAGCGGCAGGTCATGTGTGCCGAAGCACATGGCCTGCCGCTGCACCAAGTCGACCCCGTCACCAGAATCAGTGGCAGAGGGGGGGGGGGGCGGCAGCATGAGGGATGGCAGGTCATATGTGCCTTGCCGCCCACAAAGGTCTGCTGCCCTAGGTGGCTGCCTAGCCTACCTAATGGACGGACTGGCCCTGGGGATGACCCCTCTAGAAAACTCTACCACACTCCTGGTATCATGTTTCCCACAATAACTGAAAGCCATGAAGGTTGGCCTGGTGACCTTCGGGGACAGATTTCAGGCTTGGGTGGGAAGACAAATAACCAACACATATGTACAAAAAGCATTTGAATAAAAAAGAAAAGAAAAAAAATCCACCAATCCCTTTTGCCCCATGTTAAAATGCTTAATGCAGGGACTCATCATCTTTGTGAAGGATTCCAAGGAAAATACCTAGTTCTTTTTATGCTCACTCTGATTCATTGATTTTTCCTCTGGAGACAAGGGTTTGCAGGTCCGCAGTACTGTGCAGGGTTGGTTTCTACCTTTTGAAAGTGTAGCCTTTTTTTCTTGCACGTTTTTTTCTGAATGCTTATCAAAAATCCTAACACCCTGCTCTAGCTCAATCATACCTCTCCTTAGAATTTAAGTATAAAATCAATACCCATGCTTCCTTAGTTGTGTATAGTTTCTATGTATCTAACCAATATATATATATTTTTAAAACTTTAGGTAGAGGAAGAGTTGTAGGAATATAGGAATAGTACACTTCTGATTTATGGAGAGCTACGGATTTGTTAATGAGGATTTTTTCTTTGCAGAAGGAGCTGCTGATAGTGAAGACCTGGGCTGTGAGGGGTCGTCTCCAGGGAAAGAGGACATAGTGGAGATTTCCATTCTCTTGGACCAGGAGGGTGATAGCAGTGGCAGTGAAGAGGCAGCCCCGGACTGTTTGGACTCTGTACCGGGGAAACAGGATCCTTTGCAGGCCACAAAGGCAGGGGGGATCAACCCCAAACCAGCTCTCCGGCAGCGCCGGCGCTACTATGAGTGCGAGGCTTGTGGCCGCCACTTCTCAGACCCATCCAACCTGCGCCGCCACCGGCACATTCACACAGGCAGAAGGCCCTACCCCTGTGAGACTTGTGGTGCCACCTTTCGTCAGAAGTCACAGCTAGAGAGGCACCGACAGGTGCATACTGGCCAGCGGCCGTTCCAGTGCGCCTTCTGCCCCAAGGGCTTTCGCGATTCCACTGAGCTTCGTGTACACTACCGGGTGCACACCGGGGAGCGTCCTTACCGCTGTGTAGAGTGCCAGCAAACCTTCTCTCGAGTTTGCTACTTGAAAAGGCATCAGGAGAAACATCGGTCCTCACCCGAGATGGCACCAGACCCGGGGCCTCCAGGCTCCACCGACCCTCCCAGTGGGGATTTCCCCTGCACTTTCTGCACCCGGACATTTGAATGCAAGAAACAGCTTGAACTGCACCGGCGTAGGTTACATCTGCGAATCGGTCCATCGGGGCAACGGCTTTATGAATGTGGAGACTGCCGTAAGCGTTTCAACAACTCTTCCAACCTGCGTAAGCATGCTGTGATCCACACCGGGGCCAAGCCGTTCCGGTGTACTTTCTGTGGGCAGTGCTTCCGCCAGGCCACGCACTTAGAGCGTCACTACCTGATCCACACTGGGGAGCGGCCTTTCCCCTGCCCAGTCTGCGGGAAAGGTTTCCGAGACACCAGCGACCTGCTCAAGCACCAGCGGGTACATACAGGTGAGAAGCCCTACCAGTGCCCTGTCTGCCAGAAACGATTCAAGCACTTACACAATGCCCGGGTGCACCACCAGCGCCACGCTGCTGCTTCTGCCCTCACAACTGAAGAAGAGACGTGCGACGTGGCTGAGGGAGAGATGCCTTTAGTACCATCGGAGCCTAAATACGATCCCGGAGAGGAGATTAACAGTGTTAATATAATCGAAGCATGCAGGGGGGAGTATTACATGGACCAGAGCCCCAGTGGAGAGGAAAAGCACCCAGCTGCAATACAGATGACCGGGGCACAGTGCACAGCTTTGATTCACACTGTCAAGGATGGCATCCCTGGCAGCAGAATGCAGAGCACAAATGCGATCCACGAGACTGCTGGTGCAAGCCATTGCAAGGTGCCACCACCGCAGCCTGCCAGGGAGAAAGAGGAACAGCCACTGTCTGAGCCGTTAGAGTGCAACTTCTGCCGCAAGGCCTTTGCCCGGATATCCGGCTTACGTCGCCATTCCCTGATCCACACAGGCCACCGGCCCTTTGGCTGCCACCTGTGTGGAAAGACGTTCCGGCAGCTGTCGCACCTGGAGCGGCACAAGCGCATCCACACTGGGGAGCGACGGTACCGCTGCACTACTTGCCAGAAGGCCTTCCGGGAGTCCAGCGACCTGCTGCGGCACCAGCAAGTGCACACCCGGGAGAAATGCTTCCGCTGCCCCCTCTGTCTCAAGACCTATACACAGCTCCGCTACCTGAAGATGCACAGACTTAAGCATGGCCTGGACCAGGAGGAAGATGAAGAAGATGAGGAATAGCTGGTGACAGTAGGAGGCTGCTATCTGCCCAGCCCAGCCAGGATGTAGCCACCTTAGACCTGTCACTTTCAAAGAACTGCAGGACTGATAATGTGCCCTTTCATGGAGGGGAATTTGATATTGTTATTGAAAAAATTGTGCTGGGGGGTGGATAAAAATCCCAAAACCAGTGTCGAGGAGTTGAGTGATGTATTAAAACGCATTGGCATCTGGAAGTTTATATTCTCTGAGAACAAGCAGGAAGTCAGCCTTCACATATGGGTGATGTCGGGGCCGATGGAGCTCATGCGGATTCACTCCCTAGCTTTTAAAGAAAGCTTTTGGGAGTTACACCGTGCATGTGCGGTCACCTTCTCGCCCAAAGGTGCCATCTTGCCTGGGTCTTTCTTTTTCTGTGGAGCCCTGCAGACGTATTGTCTGTGCACTTCAGATGAAGTAGATTTTTTGACCCATTCATCGTTTTTTGTTTTTTTTTACTTTTCTTGAGTACATCGGTTCGATCCCCTTTCCGCCGCCTGAGTCTCCCATCTTGGCGTTGTGGTTTTCGCTCAGGTAATTTTCTTTATTTTTGTCTTTTTTTGGTCCACGGGGTTTTCTACTCACGGCCTAGGTGGTCGAGACATTGGAGTTTGATCTCGGGGGGTCTCGTTTTTCCCAACCAGCGTTTCAAGCAATGTGGCAAGTGCAACCACACTATGTTCTGTATGGACCGCCACAGTATCTGCATTGCCTTGGGGCAGACCACAATGGGTCTTCCTGCCCACTTTGCCTCCTGATGTCGGTTAAGACCCAGAAGGAACACAAAAGGCGGCAGGGGAAGCTGTTTGGTAGCTCTGACTCAGGTTCGGCATCCCTGCCTGCGATACCAGCGTCGGGTGACTTGATGTCATGTGCCCGGACTCATTTTGAGCCCTGAGGTCATCTGGCGTCTGAGTCATCCTCAGAGGATCTCCACCATGCATTGGAGGCTTTATTGAAGCCGACGTCGGACCGACCCAGGATCGGGTGGTAAGTCCACTGCGACCCAGCCCTGGAGCCCTTGACTCGATACGGAGATAACAGACAGGAGCACCCGTCAAAGTAGTCCTGGAGAGATGAGTCACCTGGGGTGTCGAGGGATAGATGCGATCCCACCAACTCCATCACTATCCAGGACTTCCCGACCAGGAACCTGACACTGGCCTCGACGTCCACAGGGCCGGTGAAGGCTGTGGAGCCATCTGGCATCAAGGCTGGGATGGCAGCCCTCGAATGCAGTGCGTTCCTGGAGGCGCAACAGGGCCAGACTCTCGGTAACTCCAGGTCATCGGTGCTCCATACAGGGACTTCCTTGACCAGGACCGCCCTGGAGGATGCTCCCCCCCCATCCTTGAGAGGTTGGCATGGTCGGTGTCAAAGCCATTGGCAACCGACACGACGCTGCCAGACCACCGACATTGGGAGTCATCAACATTCGGTTGGTCCAAGGACCACAGGGCGCTCTCCGACTCCTCCGGCTCTGAGTCGGCATGGGAGATGGACGAAGAGTCCCTCGACACCGTGCTCCATCGGGGTGTCCCCTCCGACCTCTCTCCACAGCACCAGTGGAGGTCCCCTCCAGAGGATCTTGCCTTCTTGGAGTTTGTGAGGGAGATGTCCAAGGTGCTCGCCTTCGTGGCGGTACCCAAAGACAAGCCGCGTGCTGGAGATCTCAAGATACTCTAGCACAACACCCCTTCTTGGAAGGCGCTGATGGTGCCTATGCCCCCCATGCTGGAGCGGCTGCTGTTCAGGATGTGGGAGACCTCGGTGCCAGTGCCAATTGTGAACCATCGACTCAATTCACAGTATCAAGTTGGCTGGAGCCCTGGGTTCCAGAAAACGCAACTTATACACAATTTCATGGTGGTAGAGTCGGCTATGTGCTGTATCAAGAACCGGAAGATGCACTCCTCTGTGCTTCCTGGCAGGGAGGCCCGTACCATGGATGCATTTGGTAGGAAGTACTTCTAGGGCTCTATGCTCACAGCCCGGATCCAGGCTTACCAGCTGTACATAGGTATGTACCTGGGAGACCTAGTGAAGGAGCTTGCTGGGTTCTTGGCTGGTCTATCAGCCCCCATAAGCCTAAGGCTCCTAAACCTCAAAACAGCGCCTCAACCACAACCTGGGGGGGAGTTTTTGACTCCTTGGGTATAGTCTCCCTCCCTCAGTAGGTAACAGGCCCAAGGTTCATAGGAGGACAGTTGGTCCATTTTTCACACCTGTGGTCCTCTATCACTACAGACACCTGGGTGCTGCAGGTGGTCAAGCAGGGATATCTCCTCCACTTTGCTCAGCTGCCTCCCCCCCTTTTTCCCAGGGGAATTACCTATGGACCCCTTGCACAGGGAGCTTCTTCAGAAGGAGCTCAGGTCTTTACTCAAGGATCAAGCATTGGAGCCCATCCCTTCTCACCTTTGGGACCAGGGATTCTACTCCCGCTACTTCCTGGCCCCTAAGAAAACAGGGGGCTTCAGGCCCATCCTGGATCTTCGAGAACTCAACCACTTCCTGGTCAAGGAAAAGTTCAAGAAGGTATCTCTTGGAACCTTGCTGCCTTACCTCCTCCAAGGAGATTGGCTATGCTCCTTGGATCTCAAAGATGCATATACCCACATCCTGATCCATCCAAGGCACCGTCAGTACCTCCAGTTCGTCGTCGGGGGCCACCACTATCAGTACAGGGTGCTCCCCTTTGCCCATGCTTCGGCCCCTCAGGTGTTCATGAAATGCCTGGCGCTCTTGGCCACTCGCCTCCGGCTCCTCTGAGTGTTCGTGTTCCCATATCTGGACAACTGGCTTGTGCAGGCCGGCACATTGAATGAGGTGGTAATGTGACACAGCGCACTCTAAGGCTACTGCAGCACCTAGGCTTTGTGGTGAATTTCCCGAAGTCTCACCTCTCCCCTATGCAGAACATGGAGTTCATCGAGGCCCTGCTCAAATCCACCTGGGCAAGGGCCTTCCTGCCCCTGGATCAGGCGCAATGCCTCACCGCCCTAGCACGAGAGGTACCAAGCAGCACACCAGTGACAGCCCGGAAGATGCTCTGCCTCTAGGGACACATGGCGTCCACCATCCATGTGACCCCTTTTGCCCGCTTGCACATGCAGTAGGCTCAGTAGACATTCAGCACCCAGTGGTTGCAGGTATCGGGCCACCTAGAGAACAGCATCCAGGTCACACCGGTCTTAGCGACTTCTCTGACCTGGTGGCAGGACCATCTCAACTTCAGAGTCAGCCTGTCCTTCCAGACCCCGCCAGTGCAGTACATCCTCACAACGGACACGTCAAAGATAGGCTGGGGGGCTCACTGCCATCACCTGCAGTCACAGGGCCCAAGGTCACCAGAAGAGAGTGCCTCACAGATCAACCTTCTGGAGCTCCAGGTAGTCTATCATGCCCTGTGGGTCTTCCAGGATCGTCTGGAAGGACAGGTGGTTCATGTCCAGATGGACAATCAGGTAACGATGTTTTACATTAACAAGCAAGGGGGCATGGGATTTACCACCTCTGTTGGGAGGCCATGCGCCTCTGGAACTTCGTGGCAGGGAAGAATATTTCCCTCAAGGCAGTGTACTTTCTGGGCCAAGACAATATACTGGCCAACCGCCTGAGCCGTATTCTCCAACCCCATGAGTGGAGGCTGAACCAGACTGTACTGCGGGAGATCTTTCGGCGTTGGGGTACCACAGTAATCGACCTCTTTGCCAGTTCGAAGAACATACAGCTACCATGCTTATGCTCCCGGAAGCTGGCTCGGAAGAAAGCAGCAGATGCGTTCCTCCTCCCTTGGTCCAGGGGCTTTCTGTATGCGATTCCACCAACGCCCCTGATGCCTCGGGCCCTCCTCAGAATCCAAGCAGAGGTGGCCGCCACCATCTTCACTGCACCCAGTTGGCCCAGGCAGCCTTGTTTTCCCCTGCTCCTGCAGCTGTCCCAGGGGGACCCCTGGTCATTGGAGAGTGCCCTGGACCTGCTGTTCCAGGAGAACGGGATGTTGCTGCAGCCCATCTTTCAGTCCCTGGCGCTAATGGCCTGGATGCTGAGAGGCTAGCCATTGCGCATCACTGCCTCCCCTGGCCAGTGGAAGACGTCTTGCTGGCCTCACGTAAGGACTCTACGTGACAGGTTTATGCCTTCAAATAGCGCAGGTTTTCTCTCTGGTGAGCAGCAGAAGGCCTTATCCCTGCACAGTGGCGGAGGTACATCTGTCAGGGGCAGGCCTGAAATCCAACTCGATCAGAGTGCATCTTTGCACCATCTCAGTTTATCACCACGAAGTGGATGACCAGACCGTGTCAATGCACCCCTTGGTGGGCTCGTTCATGCGAGGCCTCCTCCTCTCACAGCCCCTGGTCCACCCACTGCCGGTGGCATGAGACCTCAATGTGGTGCTGGGGAAGCTCATGGCCCCACCTTTCAAGCCCCTGGCTACTTGCCATCTCAAGTACCTCTCTTGGAAGATCGTATTCCTGGTAACACTCACCTCAGCCAAGCACGTGAGCGAGTTGCAGGCCCTGGTGGCACATGAGCCTTAGGAACCTTTCGACACACCCTAAGTTCTTGCCAAAGGTAGTCTCTGCATTCCATTTGAACCAGGAAGTGGTATTACCCACTTTTTTTCCCAGACCTCATGCCTCCAAGGCGGAAGCCTCTCTGCACATGCTAGACTGCAAACGCGCCCTATCCTTCTACATGCAGAGGACACAACCCATCACCACTCGACGCAGCTCTTTGTCTCATTTGATCCCAGTCATCTTGGGGTCGCAGTCTCCAAGTGCACCCTCTCTCATTGGGTGGCCAATTGCATTTCTGTCACCTATCAACAGGCAGGGCTTTCTCTGGAACATCATGTGACAGCTCACAATGTCCGTGCCATGGCAGCCTCAGTGGCCAGTCTCCAGTCGGTGTCCTTGCTGGACATCTGGCAGGCCGCCACCTGGTCCTCTGTGCACACCTTTGCTGCACACTACTGTTTGGAGGAGACCTTCCAGGGGGATAGTGCCTTCGGCCAGGCCGTACTCCATCACCTCTTTGGGGAATAATGCAACTCCTTCCCTCCTGCACTCTATGTCCAGGCTACTGGAGTGGGGATTGCATCTTTGATGCTGCTGCTGCAGTGTCAGACTTCCAGCCAATCAGCACCCCCTGCTGCCCTTTATGGTCCACTTTGTAGGTTGCCCATGGCTTTTATAGTTTTTTTCAGGAGCCTGTAGCTTGGGAGTCCCATATGTGAGGGCTGACTTCCTGCGTGTTCCCGGAGAAAGCCTAGTTGCTCACCTGTAACAGGTGTTCTCCAGGGACAGCAGGGATCAGCCCTCACAACCCTCCCTCCTCCCCATGGAGTTGTTTTCTTTTTTGCTGTCTTGTGCTGTGATATCATACTGAGGCAGGAGGGCACCTTTGGGCAGGAAGGTGACCATGCATGCGCAGTGTAATTCCCAAAGGCTTTTTTTGAAAGCTGGGGAGTGGGTCCACGTGGGCTTCGTTGGCGCTAACATCACCCATATGTGAGGACTGATTCCTGCTGTCCTTGGAGAACACCTGTTACAGGTGAGGCAATATGGAAATTGATACTGTGAATGGTCTTCCGGTGAGTTGGTAATATGCTGGGGAAGCGGTCTGCAAGGGGGAGATCAAATGAGTTGAAAACACCCACAGCCATTAAACGGGTCACGGAGAATGGGATGAGCCAGGCCCAGATTTTAATCCTCGCTGTTGCATCTAAGGATTTGCACTTCCTGATTTTCTCTGAGAAACAAGAAACCAAAATTCTGTAGAGGCCCTGGGGATGTAAAGCCGAGACTGGCTTGACCTGTCTCCGATGACCTGAAGCTACCATGTAATGCTGGGGGCCCGGGAATTGTGAAACAAATCTTTTAAAATGCTGAAATTTTGATAGTGGCAATTAGCCGAATGCAAAGCAAAATAAAAATGATAATTTAGATGTTTCCAATGCAATGGTTGTGTGGACTCTGTGGAGACAGGGGAGGGAAGGGAGGAGGGCTTTATTTAGTACTTTTCCCTGGGAGAGGTCTGCATGCCCTAGAGCAGGATGAAAAGACATACCTATGTTTCTCACTGAAATTCATCCATGTATCACGTGAGCAGAGGGAGAAGGAGACAGCTGATCACATGGGCTGTTGTATGAATGGCCACTTTCGGCTTTATTGGAGCTCTGCGATTCACACCCTAAAAATTCCATGGAGAAGGCACTGGACAAGCTTTTATGTCTGTGTGGTCCATTGTAATCCAAAAGGTAGCCCTGCACATCCTCAACAGTTGTCTTTCTAGCAACTAGCCTAGCCGGTGCGCGAAGCATCTACAGTGCAGGCTAAGGCAGCCAGGGGGAGCCATATTGTACGTTGATAGCAGCAGAGTGGTCACCCCCTTCATGGGAATTAGAGGAGATTTTCTGAAATTGCTGGTGGCTTTGCCATCTTCTGTTGCTCAGAATGGCTCTTTCTGGTGGTAATTTTCATGTTATACCTCAGGGATGGATCCCGGAGAACCACTTGAGTCAAAAAATTAGATGGAGATATTTACTTGACTGAACCCTAAATTGGCCTTCCTATATGGTTTGGATGTTTGATATGATCATTGTCCAGGAAAAATAGGTTTCCCTTAAGATGAACCTGCGAGTGTGACTGGCTGTTATAAGAAGAGTGGGAAAAGAGAGGGAGGCCGGGATGAACCATCCATTTTTCATTCAGACTGAATTGTCCTCCATGCTCCCTGCACATGGGCAATGATGCGTTTGTGAAGACCCGGTGGAGGGCATGTAAAGTACTCTGTAGAGCTCAACCAAATACACTGGTCAAAAGAAAACTCTTCTCAATCACAACCTGCCCTTGCTTTAACTTGCCCTCTCCTGCTCAAATCATTTTCTATTGCAATAAATGAGTAGAAAACCACAGAAAGTAGCTGGAAGACACTCCAGCAAACTGCAGAGGTCAAAAATGTCAGGGGTTGCCATGAAAGATGTAGATTGCACAATGGAGCCAGCTTTCAGACCTGACTTTGCTTTTACAGAGTTGCTAAGTTACCCAGTTCCAGGAGTGAGAGTTTAAGCCTTTCCTGGATTTCTGACAAGCTCGTTCTGAGGCATTATGGGACCTGCAGCACTGATTCCAGTGGGTAAAATAAGGGACTACAAATACCAAACTGCACTGCAAATTTAAAACCAGAAGTGGCAAAAAATCTCACTCCTGGAACTGGGTAATTTGGCAACTTTGCTGTCATTGAGAACCTTTAACATATCCAACTGCACAGATTTAAGCCTGTGGTCCTCTACCACTGAGGATCCTCTGTGCCCATCCCAGGCTTTACTCTCACTCTCCCACTGCTAAGCATCTTCTACTACTACTACTACTATTAATCATCTTCTGTGACCTTCCCAGATAGGAGTATGTATCATGAATGAAAACTTTCTTAAAGTGTGTGTGGGGGGGGGGGGGAGGGGTCATCTGGGCTCCCAACTCCCTTTTGGACAAGACAAAAACCATTAAGGTTTAAACATTTTTTAACTCATTTTTGTACAATTTCTTTGCATCAGCCTGAGGACTTAAAGGGTCTGCAGGGGTTACTGTTCATCAGGGTCAGTGCTAACAGACTGATCCAGACCTAGAGAGAGGCCAATGTAACGCCAATTTTAAAAAAGGGTTCCAGGGGCGATCCAGGAAACTATAGCCCGGTGAACCTGATGTTAGTACAGGGCAAAATGGTAGAAACCATTATAAAGAATAAAATTACTGATCATGTAGATCAGGGGTCTCAAACTCAAATTGCTTTGAGGGCCAAATGAGGACTTGTAAAGTAACTCGGGGGCCGCATAAGACGCGGGGCCTCATTTGCATAAGGGGCCTTATTTGCATAAATATTTGCATAATGTTACCATACACTAACTTTTAGTAAACATGCCTCTTAATGAGTATGGATAAAGAAAGACTAAAAGATTTAGAAACAGGAAGACAATAATTAAACTGGGAACCCCAAAAGCCAAACTTGGAATGTACAACAACACTGCAGAAATAAAACTATAAATTAATTTCCTCTTGTACTAAACAAAGCGCAAACATTAATGATGCACATTTCCCAGAGCTGACATATTCCAGTTAATAAATTCAAAATAAAGAGATATTTTTCTACCTTTTGTGCATTTTTTTCAGTTGCAATTGTTCCATCCACTTTCTTCTGGTTTCTTCATGTCTTCTGCTAACTCTCCATCGTCTGCTGTCCATTTGCCCTTTCTTCTCTCTCCTAGTTTTTTTTCCATTCTCTCTCTACATCTGCTTTAACATACTAATCTTTCTCCTTTTTCTCTTTCCTCATTCCTATTTCATCCACTCAAATTTTACCCCTCCATCCTCAATCCCCACTTACTCTCCCAATACCTGGCCAATTGTAGATTTGTTTTCTCTCCCAGACAAAATATTTTTCCCCTCTCCATTTCACTTTCCCAGCTTCATCCCATTCTAATCCTCCCCCAACATCAGCTCCCTTCTAGTTCCAGCCCCACCCAGCATCTGCTCCTTTCTAGTCCCTGCATCAGTCCATTTCCAGTCCTATCCTAGCCTCACCATCAGCCCATTTCCAATCCTAGCTCCCTCCCCTCACAGCCCCTTTCCATTCCAAGCCCCCCTCCCCATCAGCCATTTGCAGTTCAAGCCCCCCTTCCACTCAGCCCATTTCCAGTCCTAGCAACCCCCCCAGCCCATTACCAGTCCTAGACCCCACATAACCCATTACCAGTCCTAACCTCCCCATAGCACACTTCCAGTCTTACCCCCATCACCCCATTTTCAGTCTTACCTCCCCATAGCCCATTTCCAGTCCTAGTCCCCCCCATAGCCCACTTGCAGTCTTATCCCCCATCACCCCATTTTCAGTCTTACCTCCCCTCATAGGCCATTACCAGTCCTAACCCCCCAATCAGCCCACCTCCAGTCCTAACCCCCATCTGCCCATTTCCAGTCCTAGCCCCCACCATAGCCCATTACCAGTCATAACCCCACCCCCCCACCAATAGCCCACTTCCAGCCCTAACCCCCATTACCCCATTTCAGTCAGCCCCTCCATAGCTCATTACCAGCCCTAACTCCCCCCATCAGCCCACCTCCAGTCCTTCCTAACCCCCATCAGCCCATTTCCAGTCCTACACCCACCCCCTCCCTCCCTCCCTCCCTCCCATCAGCCCAGGTAAATTTAAAAAAAAAACCTGGCTTCTGCTGCTGCAGCAGAAAATCAGCTGTCCCGCGGCCCCTTCCCCTCTGCGCCTAATCTTATAGCCAAAGCGGCTACATAGAACAAATCAGTTCATAGGTACATGGAACATTCA
Source organism: Ichthyophis bannanicus (assembly GCA_033557465.1). Lineage (NCBI taxonomy): Eukaryota > Metazoa > Chordata > Amphibia > Gymnophiona > Ichthyophiidae > Ichthyophis > Ichthyophis bannanicus. Next base: position 44,316,610 of record CM066051.1, on the reverse strand, counting down.
AAAGTGAACCAAAGTGGACTAGAATAAGGTAACTTTGAACAAGGTTAAAGGCATCGAACTTCAAGCAAGATAACATTTTACAATATACAGATCAATCATAGGTATATAGGACATCTGCCAAGACAAGCTGTTAGGCATGATGTAGGTTGGTGAGGATTGAGATGGGTTTAGGCCAGGGGGAAGGGGGAGTGAATGTTGTTCTAGTCATCAACTCCAAAATGGTCCTTGAAGAGGTGCATCTTTAATTTCTTTCTGAAGTTTTAGTGTTAAATTTGTTTATTAAAGAAACAACACCATTAGTAGTACATGGCAAAGAAAAGTCATAAATACATATTATAGACAGTAAACCATAACCAGTATCCTCTATGTATTTTTTAAACTGTTTCATTAAATAAAACCAGCATAGTAGCATTCAAATAAACAGTAATATTCAAATAATCAGTAATATTCATAATCCCCCCCTTCCCCCCCTACCAGACCTCCGAGCCCTGGTAGGCCTCGTAGGTATAAAAACCAAACAAAAAACTAAGTACCCCCCCCCCCCCTCTAGAGTGGCACAAAAGCTAGCACGCCTCACGTGAACAGGCTCGGGGTGTGTTCTTCACCCGAACCTCATCCTGCCCGGCAAAATTACAGAGGGGAAAGCAAGAAGGGGGACTGACCTCCACCCCACCCCTCCCTAACCCCATAACACCTCTACCCCCCCCCCTCCCCATCCCCTCCAGATTACCCCCTCCCCACCCCGCCCTCCCCCTTCCCCCCGTGGACTAAGGGATTTGCCAAAAGGGCGCAGCGGGTCAGTAGCCCACTTACCCACTCAGTAGAGGTCTAGTGGTGAATCTGTTAGTGGCCACCCAGGATCCGACAGCGGGTAGCACGGGACAAAAAACTCAAGTGAGGACCCCAGGCCTGCAGAAACCTCTGCCATCGTGTATGGTGGCCCCGCGCTTTGAGCCTCTCCATTAGCAGCACTTCATGTAAGCGCCCCCTCCACAACCCATAGGTCGGGCCCCTTGGATCCATCCACCTAAACAGAATAGTCATTCGCGCTACTCCCAGCACCAATCGTACCCAGGACCAAACCACGCGTCCCAGCTGTGCCTCACAATCGCTCTCCCACACATCCAGAACTGCATTCACAGCCGAAAGGGATACCGGGTTGCCCATACATCTGGAGAGGTAAGCCTGCACTAGTTGCCAAAAGGCGGTGACTCGGGTGCACCTCCACAGCATATGGCCCAAAGATGCGCGCTCTTCACCACAACGAGGGCAGCTATGAGACCCTGCAATCCCAGCCTTCCAGGCTCGGGAGGGAGCGTAGTATAGACGTCGCAACACCTTATATTGCATATCCCGAAAAGCCACCAACCCATAGAGCTTGGGGATACCTGACAGAGCTTCTAACAACATATCACTCGTTACCGGGCCCTCTAAATCCCGAGACCAGGCCGCCGCCAAGTCCTCCAAGGCTAATGGTACTGGTGATTCCCAAAACAACTTCTGCAGCCAGGCTACCCGCGCTCCCTGCTCTCCACCCAATAAAGACACCTCGATCTGAGAGCTAACCTCCCCCTTCAGTCTCTCGGAAGGGACCCCACGAATATAGCTCTGAAGCTGCACATATGGAAAAATGTCACGCCCCTCGAGGGGGTAGTGCCGGCATAACTCAGGGAACGTCAACATAGACCCCTCAGGAGAAAGCACATGTTCCAGATTAATAATCCCTAGCCGCGCCCAACGTGTGAAAGAACCACCCTCCATACCCGGCAGGAAGTCACCATTACCCCGAATGGGGAGATAAGGCGAGTGTGAGAAGCCGAGAGCATCCGATTGCTACAGAAGGAGCGCCAGCCCGTCCTAACCGGGTCTACCAGAAAAGCCCGAAGCTCACGGGTCAGCCCTAAGGACTGTCGCGTATGCAAAAGATAACGTAAATGAAAGGGCCTTGCCGCCGCCTGTAACAGCTGCAATGGGGTATACTCCTCTAAGTCCCACAACCAGTCCCGAGCATGCCGCAGTAAGCAAGCCACATTATACTTACGTATGTCTGGTAGACCCATCCCTCCCAGGGACCAGGGTTGACAAAGAACCGCCGCCCGCACTCGAGGCCGCCGTCCCCGCCACAGCAAACGGTTCACTAAGCCGTCCAGTTTCTTCCGGTCCGACTGTTTCAGCAATAACGGAAGGGTCTGCAGCATATACAAGACCTTAGGGAACAGGGTCATCTTATAGAGAGCCACGCGGCCTCCCAGAGATAACGGTAAATCCTGCCACTTGGCAACACTAGTGGACACTGCCGCCAACACTTTGTCCACATTGAGCCGATATAGGTCATCCAGGGCAACCGGGATAAGCACCCCCAGGTATTTAAAGTGGCCAGACACCCACTTCAACGGGAAAGTGCCCTGCCAGCCCCTCGAGTCATCCGTGCCTAAAAGCATTGCCATCGATTTATCCAAATTTAACCGAAATCCAGAAGGCACCCCGTACTCACTAAAAAGCTGTAAGAGATGAGGGAGTCCTGTCCGAGGCTCCGCCAAGTGAACTAGGAGATCGTCTGCGAAAGCTGCGACTCGGAATTCAGAGCCCCCCACCGGAACCCCTTGGATTTGAGGGTGTGCTCGAATCCGCTGTAGTAACGGCTCCAGAGTTAAAATGAATAAAAGAGGGGACAGGGGGCACCCCTGCCGAGTCCCCTTCTGGATGGGAAATTCCTTAGACATAGTTCCATTAATCAAGATGGCTCCAAGCGGGTTTGCGTACAGAAGTTGCACCACCTTGACATAAAAACCCGTGAAGCCCATCATGGCCAGTACTTGGTACATGAAGTCCCAACAGACCCGATCGAATGCTTTTTCAGCATCGAAACTAATGAGCATGGACCGCAGCTGAGCCGTCCGGCCCACACACATGGAAAGGAGGAGTCGCTGCAAACTGTAAGTCGCATGGCGACCACGCACGAAACCCACCTGGTCCCTATGAATCAGTTCTGGCAAAATGACCGCTAATCTGTCTGCCATGATCTTAGCTAAGATCTTAATATCGACATTGAGGAGGGAAATGGGTCTATAAGAGCTCGGTAATAGCGGATCCCTCCCCGGTTTCGGTAGTACCGTCACCAATGCCTTGTTCGCCTCGTATGGGAAACCTCCCCTCGCGACTAGGTCGTCAAAATACCCCACAAGAGGAACCGCCACCACTTCCCCCAAGGATTTGTAAAACTCCCCCCTCAGACCATCCAGCCCGGGAGCCCTCCCATTTTTCAGATTCCGAATCCCGTCGGATACTTCCTGCAAAGATATGGGAGTGTTCAAAGCTCGCACTTGATCCTCAGACAACTTCGGTAAGGTACATCCTACCAGAAAATCCCGGCCATCCTCTGTGCTACCACTGTCCCGGGCATAAAGCCCCTGATAATATTCGGAGAAAATCCGTTGGATTTCCGCGGTGTCTTTGCGAATGGACCCATCCGGGTGGCGTATCGCCCCTATGTGTCGAGCTCCTCCCGCCGGGCGCACCAGGGCTGATAGTAACCTCCCGGCGCGGTTCCCATGTTGATATAATTGATATCTGTAGTACATCAGGGACTTCTGGGCCCTTTGATGGAGAAGCATCTCCAACTCACGTTGGGTCTCTTTGAAAGAGCGACCAATCGTAGCAATTCCGTCCGCCCCTGCCCTCCGCCGAGCTCTGCCCAATTCCCGCTCCAACAAAAGGATTTGTTGATTACGACGCTTCCGCATGGAGCCATAATAGCTAATAATCTCCCCTCGCATAACTGCCTTGCCCGCCTCCCAGAAGAGAGTCGGGGATATATCCGAGGTGTCATTAAATTCTTCATACTCCTTCCAACGATCCTTAAGGTAGCTCACAAAGGTGGCATCCCCACTGAGCTCCAAAGGATAGCGCCAGAACCGATGCCCAATAGGAGCACTGCTACGGAGTTCCATCGTAACCATCGCATGATCAGAAATGACAGAAGGACCAATCTCCGCGGCTGCCACTCTCGGGAACAGGGACTCCGAAATCAAAAAATAGTCAATACGTGACCACGTGCTGTGGGCACGAGACTGGTGAGTATACTCCCGTTCTCCCGGATGTAACACTCGCCAAATATCTAAAAGGTGGTATGCTTCGCAAATCCCCAGCAACCGCCGCGAGCTCCTGTGGTCCCTACCTCCAACCTGCCGCGACCTATCCACACTGTCAGTCATAACTGTGTTGAAGTCCCCACCCAAGAGCACTTGGTATCCAACAGCCTCTGCTACGAAGCGTTCCAAGGACTGGTAAAATCCAGTCTCGTATACGTTGGGAGCGTACACAGAACCCAAAACAACCTTCGTCCCCTCAAGCAGACCCCGGATCAGGACATACCGGCCATCCGGGTCAATATCAACCGATTCCTCGACCCAGCCCACCTGATGTGTTATTAAGATAACCACCCCTCGTTTCTTCCCTACCGCGGGAGCGCCATACACCCGGGCCCTATATCGTGTTCCTAACTTCAGGTGTTCGTCCGCAGTCTGGTGGGTCTCTTGTAGCATGGCAAGCTTAATCTTTCTTCTCTTAAGTTGTTGCACTAGTTTATGTCTCTTAATTGGGGAACCAATACCACATACATTCCAGGAGGCGATCTTCAAGCCATTAGCCATGATGCCACTCCCAGATGCAGCTCTCGGCATAGTTATTCATCCTAAGAAGGTGGCGAGAACCCCCCCAGCTCAGGGTCCTCCCCTCCAATCCCACGCCCCGCTCAATTGGGCCTAGGCAAACACAGTCACCACTATTGCATGCCTCACACAGATCCGCAGTAACAAGTGCCCATCCAGTCTCAGTCCACTCCCCTTCCCACCAATGCAAGCTGCCCCTAAGTCCCCGGGAGAACACCCCCCCCCACCCACCCATCCTCCCCTACCCTCTATTCTACCCCCTACCAGCCACCCCTCCAGACCCCTCCTCCCCATGCCGCCCCTTACCCAACCTCTACCCCCCAGTATCCCTCCTAACCCTCCAACCCTACCTCGTCCGGCCAGTGTAACCTGGTCGGACACTCCCTATTGGTAACGGGACCACACCCCCCCATCCCCTGTGTACCCACGTCGATCTTACCCTGCACTTGTCGCTGAATTATGCAACCATAACGCCCCTCTGTACTCTTCCCTCAGAGGGCCATATCCAAGGTGAGGGGGGCAGAACAGATAATTGTACAACCTTCCCCACTACCCAATTCACCCCCTTATACTTCCCCACCAGTGACCCGCATTTGAACAATGTAAGAAACACCCAACAGAACAGCAGAAGAAAACAATAAATAACCAGAGGAACCCTCCGGGTGCACCTCCATTGAGGAAGGACGTCAACCTAATCCCAAGGAAAAGGAAGGAGACCCCAGAGGCCCCCCCCCCCATCCACTGCTCAGTATGCTATGGCGGGGGCGAAAGGGTCTTAACCTCCCCGAGGCCAACACTCAGCACAAATGGGACAGGGCTAAGAATTAAGATACATAGCTATGTATATACGTAGATAGGCGCCCCCCCTCCCTACCCCAAACAGTTGATTAACAGAACCCTCGGGGGAACCAACAATATTGCAAAGATACTCAAGGCCAGCTCTGCCGTGTCCTCTCCCCGAAGGCATACCCAACAACCAATCCACAAGAGACACCCGATATGTACAGCATAGAAATACCTAGAACAGCATGTGAACAGAATGGCAGAGATATCCTATGCCTGAGTACAACCTGCCGGGGCCCATAAAGCAAAGTTTAGTGGAATACCAGTCGGGTATCAGGAAACATAAACCCATATTTACGGGCGTCAGCAGACGCAAGCATAGTAACGAAATTATTACTAAGACTAGAGATTGAGATCTTTAAAATAAAAATATGCATAGAAGAAATAAGAATAATTAAAACTAAAAAAAATCAAAGAATAAACATAAATGGAAAGAAAAAAGGGGAGAAGAGAACAGGAAATGAGAATGAGAAAAGGAAAAGAGAGAAAAAGGGATAAGGATAGAAGGAAATGAAAAACAAAAGAGAAAAGAGGGAGAAAAAAAGGGAAGAGAGAGAAAGTCGGAAAAGAAGGGGGAAACCCCCAGCACAGTCCCAGGCCCCCAACAGCCGATCCCGTCGGGGAGCACACTGCCATGGCATCAGGGCAGGACTCAGACTGCCAGCTCTGGAGGCTCAGTCCCGCATGGAGTGTTCTGTATAATGCCGTCTACTCCAAAAAGAGAGTCAGGCTCCAACAGCTGTTGCTCATCGCGAGGAAAGCAGCTATCTTTCACACGGCTGCCGCCGCTGTCTCAAGGCGATCAAGAAAAACTCTGGCCTCTTCAGGGGTGCTCCAGAGATGTGTCTGCCCGTTGTGCTCGATTCGCAGCCTGGCTGGATAAAGGAGGGAGAAGCGGAGGCCCCTGCCCGCCAACTGGGAACATACAGGTGAGAAAGCTTTGCGTTGTTGGCTTACCAACGCCGAATAGTCTTGAAAGACTAGTATCGACTCTGCATCTCCGGACCCCCTCCGATGCTTGCGAGCCGCCTTTAAAATCATTTCTTTTTGGCGGAAGTCCAGGAAACGAGCGATGACTGCACGTGGCCGCCGGGCCTGCTCCCGCCGAGGACCCATACGATGGACTCTCTCCAGGGCTATAGAAGGACCCCCAGCTTCGGGCAGTAGTTTAGACATCCACTCCTGCAGGTATCCATGGAGAGCGCTATCTGCGATATTTTCGGGGACGCCGATGAAGCGAAGATTCTTCCTTCGGCCCCGATTCTCCAGATCGTCAAGTTTCTCTCCCTGTGTCTTCACCACCGCTTCCAAGGCCTGCACCCGGGCCACGAGAGAGTGTTGCTTGTCCTCCAATCCAGATATCCGAGTCTCAGCGTGCTCCATGCGGTCAGTAAAATCGGTAATACTCTGGGCCACTGATTGTATCTGTGCCCCCAGTTCCCGGAACCGGCCATCCAGAGCTCGAGCTACCGCCGCGCTCATTTCGTCCACCATGCCCTGGTCCCCCTCCGACCCAGGGCTCCGTGGCGCTCCTTCCATCTTGGGGTCTGGGGCTCGTGTCTTGCGGGTAGGTTTCGAGGCCATCGGAGGCACCCTGATGCTTGGAGAAAACGCTGAGGTACGTTGCCCGCTCTCCTTAGTCCCCCTGGGTGGGATAGAGGGCATTCAACCGTGGTAAATTAAAAGATTAAGGCTGATGGTGGGGGAAAGGTCCCGGAGCTGAGCAGCACGCTGCCGGTCAGCACATTACCAAACCGGAAGTCCTTTCTGAAGTTTTAACTGTAAGCCACATTAGGGTCTTCATTAACCATAAGCGTGATATAAAGTGTTAGCAATAAGGAATACATTTTCAAATAGAAACTCCCTATGGAGCTTCCCATTGTAAATTTGAATAATACATTCAACATGAGCATATTTGTGCCAGTATATCTAGCATCCGCATGAGAGATGGTGCAATGTAGGTGCCCAAAAGCATATTTAATTGTGTGCACTGTGAGAGAGCACACTTACTTGTACACTTACTGAGAGGAGACAGTTTTAACTGTGTAAACATTTTGGCTATCACTACCAAAGCAAGTTACCTAAGGTCTCAGGGATTGTGTTGGTCCAGTTGCTTCCCCTCTGCGCGGAAAGCCCTGAGTCTGCTTCATCAGGAGTGGGCTTTTTAAGCCGCGAAGAGAGTATTTCCCTCTCGCGCGGCTTAAGCCTATTCACTTTTCAAGCCGCGCGAGAGGGGAATACTCTCTTCGCGGCTTGAAAAGCACGCCGCTGATGGAGCACACTCAGGGATCTCCGGGCAGAGGGGAAGGGGCCGCAGGACAGCTGATTTTGCTGCTTGAGCAGCAGAAGCCAATTTGTTTTTTTAAAATTTGAGTTGATTCTGCCGCTGCCATGGCGGCAACGGCAGCAGCAGAAGCCAGGATTTTGGGGTTTTTTTTGTTTCCCTCCGTCGCGGGCCGCACAACATTCTTTCGCGGGCCGCATGCGGCCCACGGGCCGCGTGTTTGAGACCCCTGATGTAGATAGTCATGGTTTAAAGGGAGAAAGCCAACATGGATTTAGCCAAGGAAAGTCTTATCTTACTAATCTGTTATGTTTTTTTGAAGGTGTGAATAAACAGGTAGACAATAGTGTGATATAGTGTGTCTGGATTTTTAGAAAGCCTCTGACAAGGTCCTTCATGAGAGACTCTTGGGGAAATTAAAAAGTCATGGTATAGGAGGTAGTGTACTGTTGTGGATCAGGAATTGGTTAAAAGATAGAAAGCGGAGAATAGGGCTAAATCATCAATTTTCTCAATGGAGAAAGGTGAACAAGCAGCAAGCAATCTGCTTGTAACCTGCAAACTCTGTTGAATCCCATCAACCCTAACAGAACAAAAAGGCATGCCATAATAAACATGCTAAACATACCTCAAGAAAAAACTATCAGCTCCCAACATGCTTGCAATAGAGCCTTTGAACTATATGCACCATCCCTCAGGAACTCACTCCCTAGAAATCTAAGATCCACAAGTGACCTACCAACATTCAGGAAACTACTCAAAACCCACCTCTTCACCGAACCCTTCGGTTCAATCACATAAACCCTCTTACCCCCCCCCCCCCCCCGCATCTCCCTAGTCCCTCACTCCCCTCATTACAAGATCTTTTCTATTGTATATAAGTTGTTCAGTTATAACAACAATTGTTTATAAATAAAAATTATCTATGTACAAAGTTCTACTGTTATATGTAAAACCAAGTTGTTGTAATATACACTGCTTTGCCCCGGTGAAAAATGGTATAGAAAAACAGTCAAATAAATAAATAAAATAAAAATAGTGGAGTACCCAAGGGATCTGTGCTGGGTCCGCTGCTTCTTAACATTATTCATAAATGACCTGGAAATAGGAATAACGAGTGAGGTGATCAAATTTGCAGATGACACAAAATTATTTAAAGTTGTTAAAACACAAGAGGATTGTGAAAAATTGCAAGAGGATCTTGAAAAATTGGAAGACTGGATGTCCAAATGGCAGATGAAATTTAATGTGGACAAGTGCAAAGCTATGCACCTAGGAAAGAACAAACCAAACTATGATTAGACGATGCAAGGTACCACCTTAAAAAACCACCACCCAGGAAAAAGATTCTTAGGCATCATTGCGGATAATATGTACATTGAAACCCTCCACCCAGTGTGCAGCGGCGGCCAAGAAAGCAAATAGAATGCTAGGAATCATAAGGAAAGGAATGGAGAATGAAACCAAGGATATTATAATGCCTCTGTATCATTCCATGGTGCGACCACACCTTGAATATTGTGTGCAATTCTGGTCGCCGTATCTTAAAAAGGATATGGAAGAATTAGAAAAGGTTCAGAGAAGAGCCACCAAAATGGTAAAGGGAATGGAAGGATTCCTCTATGAGCAGAGGCTTAAAAGGCTCTTCAAATTGGAAAAGAGATGGCTGAGGGGGGATATGATGTTGCTGTTGATATAGTGTATCTGGATTTTCAAATTTGACAAGGTCCCTCATGAGAGACTCTTTGACAAAATAAAAAATCACAGGATAGGAGACAGTGTACTATTGTGGATCAGGAACTGGTTAAAAGAAAGCAGAGAGTAGGGCTGGACCCGCTGCTTTTTAACATATTCATAAATGACCTGGAAATGGGAATAATGAGTGAGGTGATTAAATTTGCAGATGGCATGTTGTTAAGTGCCATCGAGTCTGTGTCGACTCATGGCGACCCTCAGGACATCTTGAACAATTTTCAAAAGACTGTGTTAGTGAGAAACTATCTCAACTTAAAGTAGACAAAGCGATGGGACCGGATGGGATACATCCGAGAATACTGAGGGAACCTGGGGACGTTCTAGCAGCTCCACTGACTGACCTTTTCAATGTCTCGTTGAAGTCGGGAGTGGTGCCAAAGGACAGGAGAGAGGCTCATGTGGTGCCTTTACACAAAAGCGGAAGTAAGGATGTGGTTGAAAACTACAGGCTGGTTAGTTTAACTTCGGTGGTGAGTAAATTATTGGAAACGCTGCTGAAAGAGAAAATAGTGAGGTTTCTGGAGTCCAGCGGATTACAGGATCCGAGGCAGCATGGATTCACCAGAGGCAGGTCTTGTCAGACAAATCTGATTGATTTCTTTGACTGGGTGACCAGGGAGTTGGACCGAGGGAGAGCCCTAGATGTGGTGTATTTAGACTTCAGTAAAGCCTTTGACACTGTTCCTCACAGGCGACTTATACACAAACTGAGCACCCTAGGGATGGACCCTAAAGTTACTGCTTGGGTTAGAAATTGGTTGGGTGGCAGGCGACAAAGAGTACAAGTAAATGGAGCTCACTCTGAGGAGAAGGATGTTATCAGTGGTGTGCCCCAGGGATCTGTCCTTGGTCCGATTCTTTTTAACATCTTTGTTAGTGATATAGCGGAAGGGCTTTCAGGTAAGGTTTGCCTCTTTGTGGATGATACCAAAATCTGCAATAGAGTAGATACCCAGGAAAGGGTAGATAACATGAGGAGGGATCTAGCTAAGCTTGAAGAATGGTCTAGAATTTGACAGCTGGGATTTAATGTTAAAAAATGTAAGGTCATGCATTTGGGCTGCAGCAATCCAAGGGAGAAATATAGTATAGGGGGTGAAGTACTTTTGTCCACTAAAGAAGAGCGGGACCTAGGTGTGGTTGTGTCTGATGATTTTAAAGTAGCTAAACAGGTAGAAAAGGCGACGGCAAAAGCTAGAAGGATGCTTGGGTGCATACGGAGAGGAATGGCTAGCAGAAAAAAGGAGGTGATAATGCCTCTGTATAAGTCTTTGGTGCAACCTCATTTGGAGTATAGTATGCAATTCTGGAGACCGCACCTTCAAAAGGATGTGAACAGGATGGAGTCGGTGCAGAGGGAGGCTACTAAAATGATTAGTGGTCTTCATTATAAAGCATATAAGGACAGACTGAAGGATCTTAATATGTACACCTTAGAGGAAAGGCGGGATAGAGGTGATATGATTGAGATGTTTAAATACCTCCGTGGCATAAATGTTCAGGGAGAGAGCCTCTTTCAACTGAAAGCAAGTTCTGCTATGAGGGGACATGGGATGAGCGTGAAGGGAGATAGATTCAGGAGTGATATGCGGAAATATTTCTTTACAGAAAGAGTAGTGGATCCGTGGAATAGTCTCCCAGTGGAGGTGGTAGAGATGAGGACAGTAACTGAATTCAAAAAAGCATGGGACTGTTGTAGTTGTTATGGAAAGACAGGCTAGATATGCCATGTGGTCTTTTTCTGTCGTCATATTTCTATGTTTCTAGGATAGTTGATCTAAACTGTGTTCAGTCTTCAGTCAGACAGCTCATTGTTGATAAAGTGTATCAATCCATCTCATTGCCAGCCTTCCTCTTTTGCGTTGACCTTCTACTTTGCCAAGCATTATGTCTTTCTCCAACGATCTCTCTCTTCACGTGATGTGTCCAAAGTATGAAAGTTTTATATCTGAGCTTCTAAGGAAAGCTTAGGTTTGATCTCCTCTACAGGGCCGGCCCGTCCATTGAGCAAGAATGTTTTTTGCACAGGGCCCCGCGTTTCAGGGGGCCCCGCGCAAAAAAACATTCTACATTAGCAAAAGCAGATTTAAAAAAAAAAGCCCGGCTGCTGCTGCCGCTGCTGCCGCCGTGGCAGCAGCAGAATCAAATGTCCCGCCGCGGGGCCCCGTCTGCCCGGCAGAGTCTCCCAGCAGCATCACCTCCCGAGTCCTTCCCAATGCGCGGGCTTTCAGAGCCGCGTGAGCTTCTCTGACCTCTCGCGGCTTTGTTAATCCTGCCGGGGCTGATGGGAAATCCCATCAGCCCCGGCGAGATTAACAGAGCCGCGAGAAGAAAGGGAAACTCTCGCGGCTCTGAAAGCCCGCGCATTGGGAAGGACTCGGGAGGTGATGCTGCTGGGAGGCTCTGCCGGGCAGGCGGGGCCCCGCGGTGGGACATTTGATTCTGCCGCTGCCACGGCGGCAGCGGCAGCAGCAGCCGTTTTTTTTTTTAAATCTGTCAGGGCTGATGGGGGGAGGGGGGTTAGGACTGGTAATGGGCTATGGGGGGTTAGGACTGGTAATGGGCTATGGGGGGGCTAAGACTGGAAGTGGGTTGATGGGGAGAGGGGGTTAGGACTGGTAATGGGCTATGGGGGGGTTAGGACTACTAATGGGCTATGGGGGGGACTAAGACTGGAAGTGGGTTGATGGGGGAGGGGGTTAGGACTGGTAATGGGCTATGGGGGGGTAAGTACTACTAATGGGCTATGGGGGGGCTAAGACTGGAAGTGGGCTGATGGGGGGTTAAGACTGGAAATGGGCTGATGGATTAGGATGTAATGGGCTATGGGGGGCTAAGACTGGAAATGGGCTGATGGAGGGGGGTTAGGATGTAATGGGCTATGGGGGGCTAAGACTGGAAATGGGATGATGGGGGGTAGGACTGGTAATGGGCTATAGGGGGGCTAGGACTGGAAATGTGCTGATGGGGGGGTTAGGACTGGTAATGGGCTATGGGGGTGCTACGACTGGAAATGGGCTGATGGGGGTTAGGACTGGTAATGGGCTATGGGGGGCTAAGACTGAAAATGGGGTGATGGGGGGCTTAGGACTGGAAGTGGGCTGATGGGGTTAGGACTGGTAATGGGCTATGGGGGGGGCTAGGACTGGTAATGGGATGGGGTGGCTAGGACTGGAAATGGGCTGAGTGGAAGCAAGGCTTGAAATGCAAATAGCTGATGTGGACGGGGGCTTGGAATGGAAATGGGCTGTGTGGAAGAAGGGCTTGAACTACAAATAGCTGATGGGGAGGGGGGCTTGGAATGGAAATGGGCTGTAAGGGGAGGGAACTAGGACTGGAAATGGACTGAGTGAGGGGGGGCTAGGACAGGAAATGGGCTAATGGAGGGCTAGGATAGGACTGGAAATGGGCTGTTGGGGGGCTTGGATTGAAATGGACTCATGGAGGGGCTAGAACTGGAAGTAGGCTCATGGGGGGCTAGGACTGGAAATGGGCTGATGGGGGTTAGGACTGGTAATGGGCTATGGGGGGCTAAGACTGAAAATGGGGTGATGGGAGGCTTAGGACTGGAAGTGGGCTGATGGGGGGCTTAGGACTGGTAATGGGCTATGGGGGGGCTAGGACTGGTAATGGGATGGGGGTGGCTAGGACTGGAAATGGGCTGAGTGGAAGGAGGGCTTGAACTACAAATAGCTGATGGGGACGGGGGCTTGGAATGGAAATGGGCTGTGTGGAAGAAGGGCTTGAACTACAAATAGCTGATGGGGAGGGCGGCTTGGAATGGAAAGGGGCTGTAAGGGGAGGTAACTCGGACTGGAAATGGCCTGAGTGAGGGGGGCTAGGACAGGAAATGGGCTAATGGAGGGCTAGGATAGGACTGGAAATGGGCTGTTGGGGGGCTTGGATTGAAATGGACTCATGGAGGGGCTAGAACTGGAAGTAGGCTCATGGGGGGCTTGGATTGGAAATGGGCTGAGTGGAGGGAAGCTAGGATTTGACATGGGCTGATGATGGTGGGGCTAGGAAAGGGCTAGAAATGGGCTGATGGGGGGCTGGGATTAGAAATGGGCTGATGGGGGGCTGGGATTGGAAATGAGCTGATGGAGGGACTCAGATGGGGGAGCTAGGACTTGAAATGGGCTGATGGGGGTTAGGACTGGTAATGGGCTATGGGGGGCTAAGACTGTGTCCAAGAAGATTATCCTGTATATATGTATTTATGTATATATGTAAATGAACTCCCCCATAGCTAAGAAGTGTTAACTCTGTATGATGTGCTTTTCTGACAATCTGTATGTAAACAAAATTTGTACCTGCCTTGATTCGGCAGTTTCACAATAGTAATCCTACCCGCTTCTGATCGCTGGAAGGAGCGGGCTACAAATGCTTGCTAAATAAATAAAATAAATAAAATAAAATAAAATGGGGTGATGGGGGGGATTAGGACTGGAAGTGGGCTGATGGGGGGCTTAGAACTGGTAATGAGTTATGGGGGCTTAGGACTGGTAATGGGCTATGGGGGGCTAGGACTGGTAATGGGCTGGGGGGTGGCTAGGACTGGAAATGGGCTGAGTGGCACGCGGGCTTGAACTCCCAATCGCTGATGGGGACGGGGGCTTGGAATGGAAATGGGCTGAGTGGAAGGAAGGCTTGAACTACAAATAGCTGATGGAGAGGGGGGCTTGGAATGGAAATGGGCTGTGAGGGGAGGGAGCTAGGACTGGAAATGGGCTGAGTGAGGGGGGCTAGGACAGGAAATGAGCTGATGGAGGGCTAGGATAGGACTGGAAATGGGCTGTTGGGGGGCTGGGATTGGAAATGAGCTGATGGAGGGACTCGGGTGGGGGAGCTAGGACTGGAAATGGGCTGATGCGGGGACGAAGGGAGCGGATGCTGGGTTGGGCTGGAACTAGAAGGGAGCTGATGTTGGGGGAGGATTAGAATGGGATAGAGTTGGGAGAGTGAAATGGAGAGGGAAAAAATAGTTTGTGTGGGAGGGAAGACAAATCTACAATTGGCCGGATATTGGGAGAGTAAGTGGGGATTGAGGATGCCGGGGTAAATTTGAGTGGATGAAATAGGAATGAGGAAAGAGCAAAAGGAGAGAGATTAGTATGTTAAAGCAGATGTAGAGAGAGAATGGAAAAAAACTAGAAGAGTGAAGAAAGGACAAATGGACAGCAGACAATGGAGAGTTAGCAGAAGACACGAAGAAACCAGAAGAAAGTGGCTGGAGCAATTGCAACTGGAAAAAAAATGCACAAATGGTAGAAAAATATCTCTTTATTGAATTTATTAACTGAAATATGCCAGCTCTGGGAAATGTGCATCATTAACGTCTGAGCTTTGTTTAGTATAAGAGGAAATTAATTTATAGTTTTATTTCTACAGTGTTGTTGGGTTTTTGGGGTTCCCAGTTTAATTATTGTCTTCCTGTTTCTACATTGTGATTTCTTGTTTGGTGACGGTCTATGTTCTGCACGTGTAACTGAGCTGAGGTATTCTGTTTATGTAATTCCTATTTGACATTGCCACTTGTTCTCTTTCCCCAGTAGGTCATGTATTGTTGTTCTCTGAAATGTATTGGTTTAATATTTGTAGTGTTGCCTTTTGATAGGTAGGGTCTTGTGCTTTGTGAGTCCTGGTAGTGCTGTTATGATACGGCGGGTTTGCTATGGGTTCTAAATGGGCAGTGTTTGTAGTAGTTCCTAATGTGCCTGGCAGTTGGCACTGGATTATAGTAATGTAGAAATCTTTTAGTCTTTCTTTATCCATACACTCATTAGGAGGCATGTCTACTAAAAGTTAGTGTATGGTAACATTATGCAAATATTTATGCAAATGAGGCCCTTATGCAAATGAGGCCCCGCACCCCCCTTGGGCCGCCCCTGCTCCTCTAGTACTGACTAGTTTGTTCTTCGGGCAGTCCATGATATACACAGTACAGATGACTATCAGGATATCCTGTTTGCATGTTCTGTCAATTTCAGCTTGTACTTGTTCATAGATGTGATATGATAGAGGTCTCTAAATTAATGAATGGAGTGGAATAGGTAAATGTAGATCGGCTGTTTACACCATCAAAAAATAGAAAGACTAGAGGGCACACAATGAAGCTACAATGCAACCCATTTAAGACTAATAGGAGAAAATATTTTTTTACTCAACGCTTAATCAAACTCTGGAATTTGTTACCGGAGGATGTAGTAAGAACTGTTAGTGTAGCTGGATTTAAAAAAAGATTTGGACAAGTTCCTTAAGGAAAGGTCCATAAACCATTATTAAAGAGGACACAGGAAATCCACTGCTTGCCTCGGGACAAGCATTGTGGAACCTGTGTGTCTCTTTGGGAACCTGCCAGGTACTTGTGGCCTGGATTGGCCACTGTTAGAAAGAGGATACTGGACTTGATGGACCTTGGTCTGGCACGGAAAGGCATTTCTTATGTTCTTATGGACTGCATGTAGGGAGATATAATCCTCCTTAGGAAAAAATCCAAATTAGAATTCCTTGCAACTCAGGGGGCAAAATTAGACCTGGATTGGCTCATTCAGGAAATAGATGGATGTAGGGGAGAATGGGACACAAATCTCAACAGATGACCAAAAACTCCTTGGTGCAAAATAAAACTCTACTGTGTCAAAATAAGCAGGAAATCTGGAATTTAAATAAACAGAAGCTGCAAGAAAGGGGGTTTATAAAATATATTTAACAGGTTTTATATACCGCTTTATCATTTCAATCAAAACGGTTTACATTGAAACTTAAACTTGGTAATGTACATTAAACAGGGACATTGATAACTTGGATTCTTCTGAGGCAATGGAAGGTTAAGTGACTTGCCCAAGGCCACAAGGCATACTAGTGGGAATCAAACCCTGGTCAAAGATGGGGAAGCTGCAAAACTAAAGGGCATAACATGAAGCTGCAAGGTGGAAAATTGAAAGGCAATGTCAGAAAATATTTTTTCACTGAAAGGGTGGTGGATGCTTGGAATGCTCTCCCGATGGAAGTGGTGGGGGCAAACATGGTGACGGAATTCAAAACAGCATGGGACAAGCACAGCGGATCCCTTTATAGCAACAGGATAAAAACAAAATAAACGGAACCATCTAACTTCCCAACAAATAGGGGTGTCCTACATGGAGTGGTGGGTCCACCCCTAAAACAAAGACATGGGGAGGGGTGGCCTGCACGGAGCAACGGGTGCACCTACTCTTGCTGGGCAGACTGGATGGACCATGCTGGTCTTTATCTGCCGTCATTTACTATGTTACTATGTATGTCTCTGGGTTCCTAAGCCAGTGTTCTAACTTACCCAGGTCCAGAAGTGAGATTTTTTTTTACCAGTTCTGGTTTTACATTTGCATTGCAATGCAGTATGGGATTTGTAGTTCCTGATTTTACCTATAAGAATCAGTGCTGCGGGTCCCATAATGCATCAGGATGTGTCTGAAATCCCAGAATGGCTTAAAATCTCACTCCTGGAACTGGGTAACTTGCCAACTCTGGACTTAATCGGCCTTAAACGTGTACCAAGCTTCATGCTTTCTAATCCCAGATGCTTTTAGGTCATGGAAGATAGACCTTCGAGAGCATCTGCCAGGGTTGCCAAGTTATCCAGTTCCAGGAGCAAGATATTTAGCCAGTTCTGGTTCTAGGGTTGCCAACTTGCTCCAGATGCGCCCGACAGGTTCAATCCAGTCCTGGGTTTACCTCAGTGCATGCAGGGATATGTAGTTCTGATTTCTCCATTGCACTCCATAAGAAAAGGAAAACTACAAGTAACTGCATGCAATGGGATAAACCCTGGACTGGAGCAAGCCTGTTGGGCGCATCTGGAGCCAGTTGGCAACCCTATCTGGTTCTAAGGTTGCTTTGCAATTTAGTATAGTATTTGTTGCATAGTATTTGTAGTCCTTGATTTTACCCATTGGAAGCAGTGCTGCAGGTCTCATAATGCATCAAGATGAGATTGTCAGAAATCCAGGACTGGCTTAAATTCTTACTCCTGGAACTGGGTAACTTGCCAATTCCTACTTTATGGCTTAAAAGGCAAGCTGTTAACTGTACTTCCCCAGTGCTGTTAAGTTCTGGAAATGGGCCTTAAATATATACTGAAGACTCTCTGCAGATCGTGACATCTTGGTTTTGTTCACCTGGTAGTTTCCTCTTGTTCCTTTATAGCTCAGTTGGAACCAGAGCTGGAATCTGATACCATGAGCCTTCCTATTGCAACTCCCGGGGGTTCTTTTTTACCCCTATTTTATCCCCCTCCTTAGGTACCTAGGTTGATCAGTGACACAAAAATACCAAGTGAACCGGTTCTAAGAGTGAAATTTTAGGCAATGCCCTTCCTCTTGCATTATGGGAACATGTAGTGCTGAATTCAATGGGTAGAATCAGGGACTACAAATCCCACACTGCTTTGGAATATGAACCAGACCTGGCCAAAAAGTCCTCCTCTTGGAATTGCATATCTTGGCAGCTCTGATGACAGTCTTGTGGTTGGGGCTTGCTATTTTTGGAACCCTGCAATTGTGGCCCTGAATCTGCCACTAGGAGTCACTTTTAAGCAAAGGGCATGAGCCTCCCCCCCTCCCATCTTTGAATATTGCCTCTGCATCGCCTCATCAGATCCCAGAACTGGCCAAATTACCTATTTCCAGGAACTGAGATAGGGTTGTAACTAGTCCCAGATGCACCCGACAAGCTTGATCTAGTTCCTATGTTGCTGCATGCAATGGGGTAAACCCAGGACTGGATCAAGTCTGTTGGGTGCATCAGGAGCCAGTTGGTAACTCTAAATCAAGGCGAGGTGCATTCAGGTACATTAGATAGTTTCCTATCCCACAAATGGCTTGAAATCTAAAATTACACCTGAGGTAATGGAGGGTTAAATGACTAAGATCACAAGAAGAGATAATGGGATTGGAGCCTTATTTCCCTAGTTCTCTACCCATTGTACTAATCAGAGTTGCAAAGTTACCTCCTTCCAAGAGTGAGATTTCATCCAGATTCATTATGGGACCTGCAGCACTGATTCCAATGGGTAAAATCAGGGACTACAAACACCATACTGCATTGAAATGCAAATTTAAAAACCAGAACTGGCAAAAAAAAAATTCACTCCTGGAACTTGGTAACTCTGCTAACCATTACTCTTTCACTTCTGCTGTTTAACATCACCACTGCAGCTAGGGTTGCCAACTGGCTCCAGATGCGCCCAACAAGTTTGTTGTTGTTTAATGTAAACCGCACTGATGATGAATAGTGCGGTATATAAAAACTGTTAAATAAATAAATAAAATAAATCCAATCCTGGGTTTACCCAATTGTATGCAGCAACATATAGTTGTGATTGCCCCATTGCACTCCATAGGAAAAGCAAGACTACATGCCCCTGCATGCAATGGGGTAAACTCAGTACTGGATCAAGCCTGTAGGGCGCATCAGGAGCTAGTCGGCAACCCTAACTTTAGCAGAGTTATCAAGTTACTCTGTTCCTCGTGGGAGACTTGTTGCCTATTCCTGGTTTTCAATTGATATCCGAAAGCAGGGTGGTATTTGTAGTCCTTGATTCTCCCCTTTGAAATGATACTGCAAGTCCCACAATCCAGCACTGCACTTGCAGAAATCCAGCACTGGCAGGTAATGTCCTCCTTGGAACGAGATCAATGGCATCCTTGCTATACCAATCTTGACTATAAGGTTTTTATTTCAGAATGACCTAGAACAGGGGTGGCCAACTCTGGTCCTAGTGCACCACGATCCAGCCTGGTTTTCAGAATGCCCCTAATGAGTATTCATGAGGTTTCTTGGCATACGGTGCCTCTTATTGTATGCACATATATTCATGAATATGCATTAGGGATATCCTGAAAACCAGGCTGGATCGCGGTGCACCAAGGCCGGAGCTGGCCACCCCTAACTTAGAGGAAGCCATTAGACCAGCCCAGGTTTTCTTCCCTTGTTCCTTCCCGGGATCTGCAGTGCCCACGTAACATGAGGTTGCAAACTACAATGCACGGTTGTTAACAGAAACAAAAATAAGTTTGCCCGCCGCTACACACGTTTGATTGGGGGGGAGGGAGGACGACGCAAAGCGACGCCGAGAACCAAAAGCACCGAACTTTGTGCACCGACCGGCCATATTTAGAGAGCAGCCAGTCAGTTGCCACGGCAACCAGGCGGGACACCATCATCTGCTGGAGCAAACGAAACATAAAAATATTCTAGGGAAGCAGCTAAAAGCGTCCACGAATTCTTAATTAAAACACAAGCAGTTCAAACCCTACAACTATAATTTTCACTGTTCTGTAGCGTGTCAGACGATGTCTCTTCCGTTTCCGGTTTGCATTTTCCCGTCAAAAAAGAAATCCTAAATTTTGTTTTTACTAGTTCCTATACAACCCCCTTGATGAACGATATACACGTATGGAATGTGAATCTCTGTCTCTTTGGTATATTTTATTTCTCTTTCCTTACGTTTCCGGTCGTCGTCTCCTCCCCCTGAGTTTCCGGCTTTCCGCCGGGACGTCACTTCCGGCCTGGCCTCTCTATGTGTGTCTCTCTCGGCACTTTTCTCCCCCACTCCCCCTCCCGCCCCTTTCTTCGAAAACTGGCCGCAACTTCCTTATCCCCCTAAACATCACAAGCAAATGAAATTATCGTGAAATAAAAAAAATGGAAGGGGGCCGGGGATGAAAAGGAGGCGGATTCTGCGGCTGGTCCCCAGCTTTGCCCCTTTCCTCCCCCTTGAACTTACCCTAAATGTTTTTGGAGGGATCAAGAGCTGCCAGAAGGGGGAATCGGTCTAACAATATTATTTATTTTAAATTTAATAATTTCTCTGCCCCGGCGATTCCCCCTCCCCCGTTTTTATTTATTGGAGGTGTTGGGGGGAAAAGTTTTAATATTTAAGGGGGCTGTTTGCCCCCCCCCCTCCTCCAAATTTTCCTTGTTATGTGCCCCCGGCCTTAAGTTTCCTCTAAAGCCTGTACTGGCACCTAATACAATAAATTTTAAGTTTTCTTTCCCCTTTCAGTATTTGGGACTTTTAAAAGCAATTTTACGACCTCCTTATTCAAACCAACTCATTTCCCCTCCCTCCCAGATGGTTTTCTGCTGGAGGGTTTTCAGGATGCTCTGAAGGCCTGACTGGGTAAGTTGGGATTTTGCTGGGGGGGGGGGGAGTGCCTGGCTCCTTTCTTGCCTGAATCTTCCATTCTCTGAGAGATAGAGGGGTCTTTAGAGTTCATTTGACTGCTGGGGTGGAGTTTTGCTTCAAATGGTCTCCCAAGTTGGGCAACATAATCTTATAGATCTGTCAGAAGTGCTTTATCGTGGTCAGTATATAATTCAGAAGAATTTTTAATATTTATTTATTTATATTTCTTATATACCACGCTATTATAATCAGTGCGGTTTACAGTTGCAACAAACATACTACAATGTAATAGGCACATATGTAATATATGTGTATCTGCATGTATAGAGAAACAAAAAGAAGCCACCAACTTATAAACTTGACCAAGATGTCTCCATGAAGGATAGCAACAGTTTTGGAGAAACATATTTATGATTGGGGAGGGGGTTAGGAGAATCAGGGTTTGCATCTGGTGCCATAAGCCTTCCTTCACAACTATGTGATTTTTGTTTCTTGTAGTTGAGGCATTGTAACAAGGGTTTTTGACTTGGGGGGACGGGGAGGGCGGAGAGGAGTTTTTTTTTTTAGAGAGAGCTCCTCCTAAATCATGTAGTCATGGATGCTTTCTCTTCATACATCCAGGCCAGTCCAGTTACCCGTGTTTTGTCCCCACCCACCAGCAGCTGAGGGCTGAGTGACATAATACTGCTGTCCTAGTACAAGATCTCCCCCTTCTGCTCTAGAATAAGAACATAAGAATCCAGTCTATCAGTCCTCAGCAGCTAAGTGAGGACCCATGCGTAGTGGTCTCCCTGAATTCCCTTCAGCGTGTTAGGAATAGAAAAATTAAAAGGAGAAGAGAGAAAAGATAGGAAAAAAGGTTTTGGCTGGGGCAACAGGCTTGGTGATTAGAGAGGAACTGGTAAGGTGTTGGCTGTGTGGTGAGTAAGGGCTGCTATCTTAGGCTCTGCATAGTAGAATAGCCTGGGAGTCCTAGATCCCCTTCTCTTCCCCCCAGCCTGGGGCTTTCCGTACCTGCAAACAGGAGGTCCAAGTAATTTGGGGGGTTTACTCAATCTGGGGAGTCTCCTACTCCTGCAAGCAACAGGAAAGAGGGTTCTCCCCTTCCCCCTACTCCCTGGCCTCACCTCCTGCCACCGCAAACTGATTCGGGGAAGACTGTTGGCGGGTAAGAGAAGCGGCTGACTGCCGTTTCTCTCCCCAATTGGAAATGGATCGGGGTGTGTGTTTGTCTGTGCGCAGGCTTCCTTAGTTTTCGGAGGACTCTGCTACCGGGGTGGCTTCTTCCTGTCCTCAGGGAGCTGTCGCACTGGGTTTGTGCCACTTTTGTTCGCGGCAGAGAAGCTCGCTGGAACGAGCAGGCACCAGGGCAGAGATGGAGACTTCATCTGCAGTGTCAGAGGCTCAGGCAGAGTCCTTGGTTTTTGGCGGGAACCATGGCCTTTTTGTCGCCAACTCCTTTCTCTCCTCCCCAGGGCCTGTAGTGTGGGAAAAACAAGGCAAAGTCATCAGGGGGAAGCCTGCATCTTCTCTGGCAGGGAAATAAATAAATAAATACGCAAGGGTTTGTGAGGCTTTGGAGCAGGTTTTTTCCATGGACTTTATTTTGCATTATATAAGGCTTACTGTCTTCATCGTTTTCCTGTGCAAGCTGCCGAGCAAGGCAAAGGCAGTTCAAGACACTCTGCAGCGCTTGTTGCAGTTGAATGTGGTAGTCTCCGTTCCTCGAAACCAGTGCGAATCTGGTTGGTACTCCATTTATTTTGTCATCCCAAAGAAAAAGGGGGCCTTCTGTCCTATCCTTATCTCAAGCATGTCAACCATGCTCCGTGGATTCCCCATTTCTGTATGGAAGCCCTCAGATCTGCCATCCTGGGAATGAGATAGTGCGAGTTCTTGTCGGTGCTGGATCTCTTGGAAGCATACTTACATATTCCTATATGACCGGACCATCAACAGTACCTGCAGTTTGCAGTTCCCAAGGGATACTTTCAGTTCAAAGCCATTTGGCCTGGTGACTGCCCCACGCACCTTTACCAAGATCATGGTGGTGATAGTGGCGGCCCTGTGGCAGGAAGGAATTTTGGTGCACCCCTGTTTGGACGATTGGTTGATTCAGGAAAAGATGGAAGTCAAGGGGGTGGCAGCCACCCATTGGGTAAAGGAGTTGCTGCAAAGTCTGGGTAGTCAACTTGGCCAAGTGCAGTAGCTGGGTAGTCAGCTTCAGCCAGTGCAGTAGCTGGATTGCCTTGAGTCGCAGTTCAGCATTCAGGCAGGTGTAGTGTCCTTGCTGGAGGAGAGAGTTCTCAAGATTCAAGCTCAGATTCAGCATTTTCTGCAGCAAAGGGCACAGGCGGCTTGGTATTACCTATAGCTGCTTGGGTCGATGGCGGCAGTGCTGGAGGTGATGCCTTGGGCTTGTGCTCGCATGCAGCTGTTGCAGCAGGCACTACTTCCAACTAATCCCCTCAATGTCAGTCTCTGTCTCAGAAGGTTTCTTGCACGGAGCAAGTTCAGCAAAGTCTGGACTGGTGGCTCCGGATGGACAAGATTATGGCAGGGCTCCCACTGGAGCAGCTGCAGTTGATTCTAGTCTCAACGAACGCCTGCCCCTCGGGGTGGGAGGGGGGGCTCATTGTTTGATACAGGTTACTCAAGGATGGTGGATACCAGAGGAGGCCTCCTGGTCAATCAACAGGTTAAAAATGAGAGTGGGGTTTTTTTGATCTTGCAATTCTTCTGTTCTCTGATAGTCCAGAAGGCGGTCCGGGTTTGTTCGGGTAATGCAACCACTGTGGCATACATCAATCGACAAGGGGGCACGGGCAGTGCGACTTTGTTGGCTGAGAGTCAGTCCTTGGCCCATAAGTTTTCTTCTGCCCATAGAAACATTTCTGCAGCACATGTGACTGGCAAAGACAACATTCAGGCAGACTTCCTCAGTCAGCACTGGCTTGATGCCAGCAAGTGGGAGTTGAATGCAGTAATGTTTCACAACATCACAGTGCATTCGGGGGCGCTGGTGATGGATCTCTTGGCTACTCTGAGGAACGCCAAGGCAGGGCGTTTCTTCAGCAGGCTCAGAGAACATATGTCCGAGGGTCTAGATGCCTTGGCACAGGCGTGGCAGGAAGGCAGACGGAGTTCTGTACGTGTTTCTGAGGTGGGCATTTGTGGGGCGTCTGTTGCAGTGGATAGAAGCTCACCTGGCCAGTGTTCGCCATGGCAGCTGTGATATGCGGATTTGATGCAGCTATTGATAGACAAATGCTGGTGGCTCCCTGACACGATGAACCTTCTATCTCGAGGACTGGTGTTTATGCCACAAGCGGGACGGTTCTTGCTTACAGCTTGGCTCTTGAGGCATAAAGACTATTCTGTGTCTATAATTAAGACCATGCTGCAATCAAGGAAGAGGTTCACGAAGTTGGTCTGTGTCAGAGTCTGGAGAATTTTTGAAGACTTGTGTGCTTCCAGGGATCTTCCTTCCTTGACATGTTCTGTCCCGCACATTTTGCAGTTTCTGCAGGGGAGCCAAGAGAGTCTTTCGCTTAGCTCCATGAAAGTACAGGTAGCAGCCCTATCCTGCTATCGGGGACCGCTCCAGGGTCTCTCCCTGAGAGGCCATTCAGATGTGGCTTGCTTCCTGGTGGCTGTAAAACAAATCCATCCACCCTTGCAGATTGTGGTTCCACTCTGGGACCTTTAACTTGGTGTTAGAGACCTTGACAAGTCCTCCATTTGAACCTCTCCCATCTGTGTCATTGAGAGATCTCACCTTGAGAACAGTCTCTTTTAGTGGCAAATTTGTTCTGCATGGTTCATTTCGGAGCCCCCCAAGCTCTGTCCTGTAGGGAATCGTTTCTGTTATTTTCCAAGGAGAGAGTGGTTCTCCGTTCGGTAACCTCCTTCCTTCCCGAAGGTGGTCTCCTGTTTCCATTTGAATCAGACTTTATCTTTATTGCCATTTTTGATATATCACTTGGTACATAAACAATAAAGCGGTTTACAATAAACAATAGGCTGCCAGAAACAAGAAAGGAACGCCAAAGTATTATAGGACAGAAGAGAAACAGGCAGTAAGAAGAAGAGGAGAGAAGTAGCAGTGACCCAAAAGGGAGAGGGGAGGAGGGATTACGTTATGGGTGGTGGAAGGTCAAAGACAAGAACAGTTGGGTTTTCAGTAAGACTTTGAATTTGTTGAAAGATAGTTAAAGATGGAGGGTAGAGGGGAAGAGAGTTCCAGAGTGAGGGGCCTAGGAAAAAGAAAGCTGAATTGTGGGTGGATTGTAGATGAGCCTGGGAAGCGGAGGGAAGGTATAACTTGTTAACATGGAACAAACGGGGTGCGGCGTGAGCTATAGAGATGGATGAGATTGACAAGATACAGGGGGGAACTAGTGTGAATGACTTTGTGAACCATAATGAGTATCTTATAGTGGATGCAGTATCTTATAGTGGATGCAGAACTGAATGGGTAATCAGTGTAAAGAGATGAGTGTGGGTGTAAAGTGGTTTTAATGGGAAGTGCAGGTGATTAGACAGGCAGAAGTATTCTGGATGTTGAAGATGGACAAGTTGATATTGTGGAAGGCCAAAGTGCTGTTAAAGTAGTCAAGTCGTGTTTTACAAGAAAAAGGACCAGAGTAGGGATAGGCAGAAAGGGGCGAATGTCTCTAATTTGGCACAGGGCAAAAAAAAGACCTGCGAACGAGAAGAGAAAGGTGCTCATGGAAAGACAGGGATGAATCAAGGGTGATGCCAAGATAACGGAGTGGAAACTAGAGGAATAGGGGTTTCAGAAAGCAGCGGCGCCAGAGACAGGCCGCGGCCACCAAAGATGAGCCAGATAGCTGCGGACTTCATGGGGTTAAAGTGCAAGAAATTTGAGGATAGCCAAGAACCAATAGCAGTGAGACAGCAGTTGAGGGATGATTGATCAGGGACTGCAGGATTGGTGTGATACAAAAGGATGATGTCATCAGTATATGAATAAGAAGAGATGCCATGTTGTTGGATGAGCAGCAGCAGCAGTAATGGGGTGAAGAAAACCTTGAACAGGAGGGGAACCAGGACAGAACCCTGAGGAACACCACTTAAGAGAGAAATAGGGGTGGAACAGGACGTGCTGGACAGGACTGAGAAGGACCTAGCACAGAAAAGAGTGAAACCAATGGAGAACTGTCCCTTGAATGCCAGTATCACGGAGACGGGAAAGGAGAGGCGATGAGGTCAAAGGCAGAAGAGAGGTCCAAGGAGGCTGTCGTTGCCGGCTTTTCTGGCATTGGGGGACTCCAAGGAGAATCGGAAGTTGCACCTGTTAGACCTGCGCCGGGTCTTGCGCAGGTATCTTAAGTGATCAGAGGCTTTCTGAGCATCAGATAGGTTTTGTGTTGTTCAGGGGAACCGCGTAGAGGAGTGGCGGCCTCCAAGGTGTCGATTGCCCGGTGGGTAAAGCAGGCAATTTGCTCAGCTTATACGACATGGGGAAAGGTCCCGCCACTGGGGCTGAGGGCCCATACTACCAGATCGTAGGCGGCATCATGGGCTGAGCTCAGCTTGGTGCCTCCGGTGGAGATCTGCAGAGTGGCAACTTGGTCATCACTTTACACCTCTGCAAAGCATTACCGTTTGGATGTCCAGGCTTCTGACGATGCATGATTTGGAGCATCTGTGCTTCAAGTGGGACTCGCCAGTCCCTCCCTGGGTTAGGCACTGCTTTGATTCGTCCCATGTGTAACTGGACTGACCTGGAGGTACGAAGAGGTAAGCAAAATTAGATCTTACCTGCTAATTGTCTCTTTCCTTGAGTACCTCCAGGCCAGTCCAGGGCTCTCCCTTCTTGGGTGGCATGTGACAGCAAGTCCGGCTGGATTGGTGGTCTCACTGTTTTCAGTAAGGACCTTGGTGAAGAAGTGTGTAGGACAGAGGTGGCATTTTCCCTAGCGGAGGGGGAGGGGGAAGCTTGGCAAGTTGCCCGGCTGCCTGGTTTTGTCCTTACTCTGTACATAGTGATGACATTGGTGTAGTGGTAGAATTACATCTCTCTTACCCCTGGGCTTAGCTGTTGCGGGTGTTCAGGAAGCTAAGGGTGAGAGCTGTTACTTTGAGTTTGCTTGGTCAGAAGGAGACTGGATTCTAGAGCTAAAGGGGGAGCTCTTGTACTGGGACAGCAGGATTCTGTCATACTCGGCCCTCAGCTGCTGGTGGGTGGAGACAACCCATGCGTAACTGGACTGGCCTGGAGGTACTCAAGGAAAGACAATTAGCAGGTATGGTCTAATTTTTCCTTAATACAGTCTCTGGGTGTAATAGTTGCATGATGATAGTGGGAATCGGATCCAGGTCCCTCAGCTATTATTGACTGGCCTCTCAGGAAGTTTAGTGTGGAAACCTGCAGTAATACATTTAGAGAACATAAGAGATTCCCAGCTACATAACCACAAATAAATAAAATAAATAAATCCCTTACTTTTGATTAAGCTGGGGTGCAAAGGAGACAGAATTTATGTGACCAGGGCCGGCCCAACCATTAGGCAAACTAGGCATTTGTCAGGGCCATCAAATATAAACAATAGATTCTGACCACTTTTTGGGGAGGGGTTGCATAAAGCTTAAGATTTGCCTAGGGTGCCAACATATTGAATCAATTCTGGGGCTGGCCCTGTATGTAACAATCAAATTAAGTTGTAAGTGAAATATACAATTGCAAATACTGTCGGATGGACTGGAGGAGTGGTCTA
Organism: Ichthyophis bannanicus; assembly: GCA_033557465.1. Classification (NCBI taxonomy): domain Eukaryota; kingdom Metazoa; phylum Chordata; class Amphibia; order Gymnophiona; family Ichthyophiidae; genus Ichthyophis; species Ichthyophis bannanicus. Next base: position 44,289,145 of record CM066051.1, on the reverse strand, counting down.
GTGGATAGAGCAGTAGGCTAAAAACCAGGGAAGACATAGTTCAAATCCCACCTTTATCACTGGCGTTCCTTGGGTAAGTCATGTCACCCTTCATTACCTTGGGTAATACCTAGATTGTAAGCCTATGAGTCAGAGAAATAACTGCAGTACCCGAAGAGAAACTGGCCTTGAGCTTGAGTGAAGAAAAAGCAGATCATTAAATCTAAAATTCAACTACAATACTTCAACTTCACCCTGAAGAAAGCCATAGTTCCACGTCAGTTCCACTTATTAAGATGCGGCATGATCTGGAAAATGTCAGACTGATTTCTGCTTTGAGTGGTGTATTTACAGAATGCTGAAGCATCTTCCCCTGGTTTACTTAAACCATATTTCAGTGGTGAAAAGATCAGGGGTGGTTTTTTAAAATTACATGAAACACAGGAAACCTCTAGGTGACCATGCCTCCCTGCCCTTTTCATGCTGCTAAACTATGGTCATGACCATGCATGCATGGTTGGACCAGCAGTTAAGCTGGTAATCTTGGTTTAGTCTATTTGTTTTTGTTTAACTGCCTTTCAATAAAAATCATCAAAGCAGAGTACAGTAGTTAAAATAGAAGAGAAAAAATAATCTGACACTAGTTGAATTTTTATATTTAATTCACAAGTTGGTTTTCTCATGAAGTGTGTTTCATTTGCATTCCAGATCGTTTTAGAAAATGTGTCCATATAAAAACATAGGCGTGGAAAAAATGTCTGTAAACTTGGGCAATAGACCTTCCCACCCCCATCCATGTTACCTTTTTTTAATGCTTTAACTTTTTGTTTTTGCTTTTTTCTTATTTTTCTTGTTGTGCCATTGGTTTCTTCCACCCTGCCTCCTCTTTCTTGTTTCTCCTTCTCTCTCCTCCCCCACTCTACCCACTTTCCAGTATCATGAGTTCCTTTCACTGTCCCATGGTGGTCACGGCTCTTGTTGAGCTTAGAATGGCATTAGATCTTAGGTGATCTGGTGCTTTGGCTTTTCTAACACACATGTACATATGTGACTATCTCCTATAATGTACTGGGCTGTATTTAGGATTTTGGTGCCCGTAGGCAGGACCAGAGTGTGAAGAGATTATTCCTCCTTTGCAGCTCAGAGAGTTGGGGAGGGGGGCCCATAGAGACAGGAGAGCAGGAGTTTGGGGTATTGGGCAAGAATGCCATAGTGGTGTCTTTTTTTGAAATGGTACTTGTGGATAGCCCCTAAATGAGAGAGAGCTTCTTTTTGCCTGTGTACCTGGAGCCTTCAACATTTGGTGCCCTGGGGAATGGCCTATGTTGCCTGTGTCTAAATCTGGGCCCGATTATGCAAGGTGTTTATACCGGTAGCTTATATGCAATTAACTGGTTGTTTTACAGTGCTGGCCTCTGCTAGTTAAGACTAGAAGTAACTTTTTGTGGGGGGTTATTTGAAATATTTACAGTCAACAATCCACGTCCCCTCACATTTACATCAACTCGCATCTCCACCGGGACCCTTATCACATCTTTAATACGTCACAAAAGTGAGAAAATAAGTTCCCCCTCCCCTCATCCAACATCTCGACCTAAGCCAACAATAATCTTTGCCAGTTCCTCATATGCTGACCACTTATCACGAAAGCATAACTCTGTGGAGTTCATCTGTGCAGTAATTTCTGACATACAATAGATCCAATCCAGTCTTCTCTTTACAGAGTCCAAATCTGGTATCAGTTTGCATTTCCAGTTCCTTCAAATCGCCATCCTCGCAGCAATAATACACCTCTGGGCAGGCAACCTTACCCCTCTTCCCACCCCTTGAAGGGGCAAATTTAGTGAAAAGGAGGTCAGTTCTGGCACAACCACCATTTTTTTTTAAGTTTTCTATTTATACATTTTACAATTTAATCAAGTATGCTCTGTCCCTCTGGAATTCTCTACCAAATCACATCAGGAACAACGGTGATCTCTTGTCGTTCAAAAAACAACTAAAAACCATCCTATTCCAAGAATATCTCAAAACAGAAACAAACTCTCACCACTGACTGCCCCAATCCCCTAACCCATCCATCATGAACATAAGATCAAAAACTGTGTTACTTTGTCCATGTCTATGTCCATCTTTCGAAATCATCAATGTTGCCCACCTGGTGCCGGCCCTACCCTATATCTGATTAACCCCCCCCCCCCCCTTTGTTACACCGCTTTGACCCGGTGAAAAGTGGGATATAAATACAGTTAAATAAATAAATAAAACACTTGTACAGCAGATAAACCTGTTAGAACATATATTTAGGAAAAATAACTCAAAAGTAATTAACAACAGGGCTATCGTCAGACCTCAAACAAAGGGAGAGGGACATCGGAAATAGTACAGAGGTCGGAAAACTCCCCTGTATAATATTTAAAGAAAATTTCTAAAGAAAAACAAGAGAGAGCAGAGAACCAAGCAGATATTATATCAATGGGCGACTACTCAAGACGGAGGAGAGGTCACTATGTGAGCACTTAGGAAGGAGGACAGATCCTCTGGCTGAAAAACAATATATTTATGAGAATGATATACAATTATACACTTGCAAGGGTATCTTAAAATAAAAGATGCCCCCAATCGATTCACCCCTGGTCTCAACAATAAAAAGTATTTTCGTCTTTTCTGCATCTCCCTGGACACGTCTGGGAAAATCGCAACTTTTTTACCCATAAACAAATTAGCACGTTTCTTAAAGTATAACTTGAGAATCCAATCTCTATCCGAAGGTAAAGCCAACGAAACAATCAGAGTGGAAATAGGTACCTCCTCTTCCTTAGGAGTTTGAAGCAGGGCCGAAACATCCAAGAAGTCCACATCTGATAGTCCCGCCACTTTCTCGACCATTTTCTTACCAGAAGGCAAAAAATAAGCCTTGGTGACTGGAGGAATTAACTCAGCTGACACCTTCAGTACTTCTTGAAGATACCTTCTAAACAATTCCACAGGAGTTGAGAGAGAAACCATAGGAAAATTAAGTAAATGAATATTGGAAGATCTAGTGGCATTTTCCAGGACTTCCATCTTCAGCCTAATAGCCATATTTTCCTTAACCAAGGATCCCGAGAGATCTGAAACTTGCATAAGTTTCTGATCAGTAGTAATAGCTTGTGATTTAATTTCCAAAACCTCCAACTGAAGTTTAGAGCAGGAATCCTCAAGTTTAGACACCCGAGAGTTAGCAAGAACCATTTGCTGGCTCACAACGGCAGCCAGTTGAGAAATAGCATCCCAAATGCTTTCCAGGGAGATCGCTGCTGGACGCGGTAAAGTAAAACTCAGCGGCGATTCCAGTCCTATAGGTAAAGGCGAGGGAACTTCTCCACACCTGGCTCACTAAATCCCGGAGTAGAAACTGCAACCTCCGATGATTGCACCACCACCAGGCCTTCAGCGTCAGTTGTAACTCGCTGATCACCGGGCCGGCACTCCAACAGGCCCCGCTCTCCAGCCGCCGCCTCCACACCTATGGAGGAAGTTCCAGCTGCGCCCATGGAGTAAGGTTCCGGGAGGCCCGGGGGTAAAGGAGGCACACGCCCCTCGGGAGAGAGAGTCACATCCAGGGTAGGCAATGGCGATATTTCCTCAGCCAACATCGTCAATCCCTCTTGCATCTCTCCCATTTGCTGCTTGGTTAACTGGACAAATCGATCCATGGATCCTCCAATAACAGCGGGTGGCTCCGCAGACGAGGTCTCCGCGGGAGAGACCTTCCGCTTCCCCTTCCGTTCAGGCATACCAGCTCAATACTGCTCTGCCACCATCTTGAAACTAGACCACTCCCCCCGGCACAACCACCATTTTACCCACCAAGAGAGCAGTCTTACTCCAAATTTTGCCAATCACTGGACAGTCCCACCGCATATGGAAAAAGCCCTTCTCTTGGCCACATCCACGCCAACACTTCACATCCCCTTGTACACCGATCCAATGGAGCTGCGCAGGGTGTAAGTACATACAATACAAAACTTTATATCCATGCTCCACTAGAGCCACCGCCATGGATAATTTACTTGTACTCTCAAAAATACGCACCATATCCCTTCCCCGAATTGAGCACCCAGATCCTTTTCCCAATTTATTTATTTAACATAAGAACCACATTTCCATTGCAGTAAAATTAGATGCACCTTTATTTATTTAATTAACATTTCTTATACCATTGATCAATTGTCAATACTCACATGACTTGAATCAACCAATGAATGATGACTCTAATGTTTATAATAGCCACATTCACACTCTGTTCCATTCTCACAATGGTGAAGACGAGAGATACCTGAGACCATCAGAAATGCCATTATTACCAAAATTCAAAGGGGTATAAGACCATCTCCAAAAACCTTGGGATTCCTGTGTCTACAGTTTGCAATGTTATTAAGAAGTTTTCTGCTCATGGAACTGTCAAGAACCTCCCATAGTAGGAAGTGGAAAATTTAATCCAAGAAGTCTTCAAAAGTTAGTGCGAGCTGTTGGAAAAACACCATGTACAGCATCTAAAGAGCTTCTGGCTGACCTAGAGCAATCTGGAGTGGTGGTTCAACCCACACCATATGCCAAGTACTAAACGAAGAGCTTCATGGGTGAAGGCCGAGAAGGGATCCCACTGCTCAAAGATACATCAATAGGCATGCCAGATCTTTGCCCAAACCCACCTTGAGAAACCACAATCCTTCTGGGAAATGTTCTGTGGACAGATGAAACCAAACATGAGCTCTTTGGCAATGTAGACAAGTGGTACATTTTACAGGTGAAGAAATGAAGCTTATAAGGAAAGAAACACCCTTCCTACAGTTAAATATGGTGGAGGTTCCATAATGTTGTGGGGCTGTTTTGCTGCCTCAGGAACTGGAAGCCTGGAACGTACCAAAGGAATCATGAAGTTGGAGGACTACCGAGGTATTTTGGAGCAAAATGTGCTACTTAGTGCAGAAAGCTAGGCCTGGGTCAAGTCATGGGTCCTCCAGCAGGACAATAATCCAAAATATACAACCAAAAGTACAAAAGAACGGTTAAAAAGGAACAAATGGACTGTTTTAAACTGGCCAGCAATGATCCTGATTTCAGTCCAATGGAGAACCTTTGGAAAGAGCTGAAATCTGCTATTGCTAGAAGGAGTCCTGGAAACATTCATGAGCTGGAACAAATCGCAGTTGAAGAGTGGGAGAAACTACCAGCAGACAGATGTATGAAACTTATAGATGTCTACAAGAAATGTTTGGAGGCTGTCATCACTGCCAAGGGTTGTGCAACCAAATATTAGTGAAGAGTGCTATTAATCTTGTCCAGGCCATATTTTGTTTTTTTTCTCAGAAATTACTACGTCTGTGTTGCACAGACATCTTTTTTTTGGTTGTATATCTATGAAATAGGAATTACACTTACCTGGTAATTGTGGTTCCTTGAGTGACTCCAGTTTAGTCCTCAACCTCTGGGTAGTGAACCACCTCCTGCAGCTTGGAGACTGGGCATGTCAAAAACTCATGACATCACTGGATATAGCCTGCTGGTCTCTCCCATCAGCCCCCAGTGAACTATTGACAAAGCAGACTCAAAGGAGCAAAAAATCAGAAACTTTTTTTTTTAAACTTAACATTATAGTCAAGGGCATGCAGAACATATAACCTATCTACCTACTACTCCCCTTCCAGAAGGAAAGGTACTGCTTCCTGCATGTTCGCCTTTCCGTCGAATGCCTAGCCCTAAACAACCCAGAGCAATATAGCAATATATATATAACAATATATAACAATATCATAATATAACAATATAGTGCAAAACAAATGGAAGCATGAAAACGACTGAACACCAGTGAAGGCCTACATCCACTTTTAACCTTGCACTTCCCCCAACAGAAAGACCACTGCTAAAACCCCATCCCCGGGTGGGAATGAGGACTAAACTGGAGTCACTCAAGGAATCACAATTACCAGGTAAGTGTAATTCCTATTTCTTTATCGTTCCTCCAGTTTAGTCCTCAACCTCTGGGATGTATCAGAGCAGTAATCATTGGGGGGGGACCTTTCCAGCCGGATCTCAACACCGCTTCCCTGAAAACGGCACCCTTAGCCGCCAGAACATCTAGGCGGTAGTGCTTACTGAAAGTATGGAGAGACAACCAAGAGGCCTCCCTACAGATGTCCACTGGCAGAACCAAACTGTGCTCCGTCCAAGAAGACGCTTGCACTCTGGTAGAGTGAGCTCGTAAGCTCCCTGGGACTGTACGGTCCCGTAGAAGATAAGCCGACGCACTCGCCACTCCAATCCATCCAGAAATGGACTCCTTCGCTGCCGCTTCCCTTTGCGGTGCCCTCCGAACTCCCCGAAGAGAGACAATGCACCTTGCGAAAGTTTCTGAAACCTTTAAACACTGCTGCAGCGCTCTCTTGACGTCCAAACCTCAAGCTATGGTTCAATACGCTCCCCTCCGCCGCACCTAGCGCTGGAAGAGAGACCATTTTAGTTAGGTGAACGTAGAAACCACCTTTGGCAACAATGACGGAACCAGCCTCCAGGCCACCTTCTGTCTGGAGACAGACAAAAAACCAATTTCTGACAGGTCAACGCCTGCAAATCCAAAAATCGCCTCGCCGAACAGATGACCATCAAACATACCGTCTTCAAGGCAAAACCCTTAACCTATGCCTGTTGCAAGGGCCCCAATGGCACGCTAGCTAACGCTCCTAAAACCAACTTGAGCTTCCCCGGTGGAATTAATATCCTACAGCAGGGCTACAGTCTGGTAACCGCCTGAGAAAGCATACCATATTGACCTGTGCATGAGAGCAACTCCCTGTCCCTTGCCCCTATAGCAAGACAGAGCTGCTAACTGAACTCTCCAGGACCTGCCTTTACCAAATCTGCCCTACAGAAAACTTAATACCAAGGGAACTGACACCGTTGTACGAGCGTGCCTCCGCGAGCACCCGTCCTCAAAGATGCGCCATATACGCACATATGCAAGGGATGTAGACTCTTTTTTTTTGCGGCAAGATGGCAAAGACTGCTGTCGAGCAACTCTTTTTCCTTGCCCTTTCAATGGCCACACCATAAGCAAAAACCGATACACCTGAGGCATTCGAAGGTAACGCCGTAGCAACAGAATCTCCAATGTCGGAACCCTCCATGGATTCCCGTCGAGCAACTGTATGAGGCAGGCATACCATGGGTGCCTCAGCCAGCCCGAGGCCCCCAACCACACGTTTCCCCAAAGCGCTTCGATACACAGAACCACTCGACGTATGAGTGCCCCTGGTGGAAAGACAAAGAAGACCGGACGACGGCCGCCGTTGAAACAATGCGCCGACGCCTTCCGACCTCCTTTTGCGTCGTCTGCTGAAGAAGCGACCCGTTTAGGCAGAGTGAAACACCGCTATGAGGTTCATTACTGGCTGTCCCCATATGTGACCGATCCGTGCGAACACCTCCGGATGCCACTCCCATTCTCTGGCATCTACTCGGACCCAGCTGAGGAAATCCGCCATCACAATGTCCTTAACCGCAACATGCGCCACTGAAAACGCAGCCAAAGCTCTATCCACACACACAGGGCCTCTATGGCCACACTTCCGGTTCTGCCCTGCCGATTGATGTAGGCCACTGCCGCGGAGTTGTCGGACAGTATTCGCACCACTCGACCTGTTACCGTAGCTTCGAACGCCTGCAACGCCCGGCGTATCGCTTGCATTTCCAGTCGGTTGATTGGCCACTGGGTCTCCTGTGTACTCCAAGAGCCTTGCGCGAAACGATCTCCGAACGTAGCAGAGTATAACACAGTTTTTGGCCAAGCTCCCGGAGGAAAGGTCCATAATCTTTTATTGGAGAGAAGCTGGAAAATTATATCTATCAATATCTCTCGATATCGATATTTATTTATTTATTATACCAACTTTCACCAATTCAAGATGTTCTACAAGGCACACAACCCAACAGAGCGTTGCATCTGTTGTACATGCAACAGAACCCTTAAAATATGAGCATACATGAATCCACCGCTTGCTCCAATACAAGCATTGAGTAGCCTATTAGTCTTTTTGGAAACCAGCCAGGTCCTTAAGACCTGGATTGGCTACCCTAGGAAACAGGATACTGGACCTGAAAGAGCTTGGTCTGACCCAGTATGGCATTTCTCGTATCCTTATGAACGGAACCTCCCCAAGGTCTCTGCCTTGGAAGTAACGAGCTGCGCCTGGCCCTATGGCTAGCTCACACGGAGCAGTGCGGCCTAGTGGTTGAGGCAAGTTGCCAGAGGACCAAGGGTTTGAATTCCAATCGAGACCACCAACCTTGGGCCACAAAAACTGGGGTTTCTGGTCCCACAGGTGGTCCTTCTGGCCTTCATTAAGCGACTTAACCCTCTGCCTCGGGTACCAAAACATAAATTGTGAGCCCTTCAGGGACAAGGGAAATAGAAATACCATAATCGACTGTATGCCACGCTGACCTGTAGGCAATCAGTATACTCAAATAAATAACTGACTGGGAATATGTGACCGTAGCAAACACTGGCAGTGGCGAGACATCAGAGCTGGTGCTGGTTCCTGGTCTTCCTTTCCCGCTCTCCCAGTCCTTATGCCAGCATTGAGAAAAGGCTGAGAATAGATTGTCCAGTGGGCCGGGGACCTTGCGTCCTGGACAGAGAAAGGAGGGGCTAGGATCTGGGAGCAAAGCCCAAAGAGAGAGGGAAAATGGTGACTGACACTGTAGCTCCTCAGGATGGCTCACTCCACAGCAGATCCCACAACTGCATCTCCAACCCCATGTAACACCACGAGGACCTCATGCACTTTATAACAATCTACATCCCCCCCATTACTGGAGAAATTAGCTTAGTCTGATAATACAGTCTGAGCAAAGAAATGCAGTCTCACTCTGCAAAGAGTGCACCCAAAAACATGCCTAAGCAATTGTAAATAAATAAATAAATGCTCCTTATCTGTTCCCCCAAGTGAGCCCAGAAGCTAGGCTCACTACGTCCTCCTGCTGCATGGAGACTGGACACACTGGGGGCTGATGGGAGAGACCAGCAGGCTATATCCAGTGATGTCATGAGTTTTTGACATGCCCAGTCTCCAAGCTGCAGGAGGAGGTTCACTACCAAGAGGTTGAGGACTAAACTGGAGGAACGATAAGGAACATACTATTAAAATTATTACTGTGATATACCATTGGAATTTTCCAATTATTTCTCAAGATATTGTACACAACATACCTAAAATGCAAGGGTTCCAATAATGTTTACTACAACTGTATACCCTAATGAAAATATAGGATTCCAGCTGGACTGCACATTGTGGCGAACCTGCCAAAAATAGAACTCATGCTCTGGTTTTAGCTGAAACTTCCCTCTTAGGGTATTATAGTCCAGCAGTTCCCTTGTGTTTCCCACCAACTGACCCAACTATTCCATTCCCACTTGTTGCCACTCCCTAAACACCCCGTATATTAGGCCAGGCTTAAACTCTACATTATGCCTAATAGGGGTATGGCAAAAAAGATATCTCCTACCATACAACTGGTCTCTATAACAAAACCAGACTTTAAAGATATGTAAAACAAAAGGATTGGTCCCTGTCTCTTTTCCCCTCCACCCTCTCAGCTAAAGCGCCTTCCCTAATAGGATAGGATCTCAAAGATCCTGCTCAGTCATCACCCTTTACTTCCCCTTTTCCTCTTTTATCCGTTCTTCTAGCTCCCACATCTCAGATCTGGGATGCCCATACCCCCTTCGCTCTTCTCACTCATCAAAACCAATCATGCCACTCTAGGAGGGCGCTTCCTCCAAATGAAATTGAAAATACACTTCTGCCACTTTTTTGATATCTTATCTGATATCTCAACTGGTAGAGCCAAGGACAGAAATAGCTGCCACGGCAAAACATTTGTTCCATATTGTCTTGCTAGACCAGTCCAGACAAGTGGGTTGTGTTCCCCAACAGCAAATTGGTGGATACTAAGAACCAGTGAAAAGCCTAGGTTTCAGTGACATCACCCATGTGCCTCTAGATGCCTCAGCCACAAGAGGTCCCTTCAGTATTTCTTTATCTCCAGCAGATAGTGGATGGATTTTCTCCTCTCTGAAAAAAATCTGAAGAATTGAGAGAAAAAGATTTGATTAAACGCTCGTGAACAACCACTTTGAAGGTGATTCTTTTACTTGAGCACGACATAGAAGGCCCCATTAGACTGCGGTCTTTTTGTAGCCATAGGAGGAGGGAAAATTGGTTCAGCTCCACGCGCTTATGATAACAGCCTGTTGAGCAGTCAGAAATTGGATGGAAGGATCTGGAAGAGTGCAGCAGCCTAACACAACCTCAACGTCCCCTCCCTCCTCTGTCCCCCCCCCCCCGTGCTCTCTCTCGAAGATTGCAGAAGGCTCTCAGAGGGACCTGCCTACCAGCCACCTTAAGCACAGTGCTACAAAAGACAGTAAAACAATTTCAGTGGAGTAGAGCTCTGCCTGAGGCTCTCAGGGGTGAGTACCAAGGCTTGACCTTGTCATTGTCCCTGTTGGGGGCTCCAGATTCAGTCTTCCTGGGACACAATTCGGGGTGGACCGTTGGCAACCATTGGTGTGGTGTGGGTATTTCCCGCCATTTTCTGCACATGTTAGCAATGTTTGTTCCTATTATGCACCTAGCGGCTATGCAGTTTGTATGCACTTTCCACCTAGGTGGCTTCAATGTGTATTCCTATCCTAGCGCCTGTAACAACATGTTGCAGTAAAAGGGTAATTAATGCACACCTTCGGGCCACCATGGCCTTAACGTGCACTGTTGTGATACTCTGTCTTCTTCCAGGAAACATTGTTTGACTGTGGCAAGCGAAGTGCCTCTTCTCTGGATTTTGGATTCTGCTTTTCTTGCATGACAGTTTCTGAATCATCCCTGGAGGGCATGCTCCCCTCTCTCAGCCGGGGAATGCAGTTAGTCTGGCCTTACCTACCTCTGGGCAGGAAGTGACAGATGGTGCTATGGGTAAGGATATCCTGCCAGCCGGAGGGTCGGCAACTTTGCTTTGAGCCTCTCCTCATCTTGTTGGGCAGGGGTTCTAAACCTTTTTACGACTATAGACCCCCAATGGATCACCCAGTATGTCCTTATACCCCTTTGCCAGACTGTCAAAATCATATATAAATATATATGTGTGTGTATAGCAGAAATGGAACAGTTTAAAGAAAATCTTAAGGATTTTATCATTTATTCATATCGCAAATACACAAGCTATCTACATCTAGTGAGATTTTTTGTTGTTTTTGTGCAAAATAGGGAATCGATGTACAGTTAGTGACAATGTTACTCACATGTCATCTGACACATCAAGTCTATTTCTCCACTTTGATTTCATGTTTAATAATGCAGAGAATCCTGTTAAACAGAGATAAGTAGTTGTGAAAGAAACCAAAACATTCATTGCCCTTATCGCCAAGTTAGGGTCAGTTGCGATTTGCTCACACCAAAACTACCTGATATCCAGCTCAGCTGTTTCGAAATCAGCTTTCTTTCTTGAGTCCTCTTGGAATTCAATGAAATCATTCTTTGCTAAATCGTTGTCTCTCATCGTAGATATATCAAATGAGAATGGATTCTTGATCAAAACAGATTTATGCTAAAATCATTAATATCTGAGAAAGTAACCCTCAAAATTTGTACTTGGAACTTGCAAATGGTTCTTGATTTCCTGAAGTATTTCCACAGGCAATGTTTTACCATCTTATTCAATGTTGATAACTGATGATTAATAATCTAAATTTTAATATGACATCTTTTTTAATTGTTCAGAGATCTAGTCCCATACCCTGGTTCCCATACCCCCAAGGGGTATGGATACTCGCAGTTAAGAACCACTGCTCTAGGCGGTCTTCGGCGGCTGTGTTGCCTGGTGTTGGTGGGGTCATTCCCGAGATGAAATATTCCGGACTCCGTATTGTCCTCTGTAGAATTCTTTTCTTTTCTTGCAGCAGGCCTAGTCATTCTGGTGTGGTAACTTTGGACGTCAAAGGGGTCAACAAGCACTTCAATGTCCTGCGCTTCCAAATGGAAACGTTGTGCTCTCTGATTCAAGTAGTGAGCTGAGGGGTATTCTTGGGCTTCTCTGGTTTTGGCCGAGACATATTTTCATATCCCTGATCTGGGAGGATCAGCAAAAGTATCTGTGTTTTTCCATGCTTGGCTCTCACTGTCAATTCGCCGCCCTCCCTTTTGGGCTGTCCACCGTCCTTGGAACATTGTCCAAGGTTATGGTGGTGGCAGTGGTGGTTCTGCGGCAACCGAAGGATCTATGTCCATCCATATCTGGATGACAGCTTCATCCGGGCCCATTCTCTTTCAGAGGCATCTCGGGTGGCGTTCTAAGTGGTGTCTTTTTTTGGAAAGTCTCAACTGGGTGAACAATTGGGGAAAGAGAAAGCTGTTCCCTTTCCAGTCCCTGGAGCACATTTCGATACTCGAGTGGGCAGAGTTTTCCTGCCAGAGGAGAAAGTCAAAAGACTGTTGGATTTGCCTGGCACTGTTCTGTTAGCAGCAGGCTCCCAGAGTCTGGGATCATCTTCAGCTCCTTGGATTGATGGCAGTGACCATAAAGATGGTGACACCTATGCTGATGTATGCTGACAGATGGTACCGTGGGCAGATGCTCACATGCAGCCTCTTCAGCGGTCCTTATTGACTCGATAGTCCCAGAGTTCTCAGGAATTCGCTCACAGGCTCTCGCGCCTCATGATGGTGAAGACCAACTTGCGATGGTGGAAGCAGCCCTGTCAAAAGAAGGGCATGCCGCTGGGCGATTTTCTCCTGGATCCTGCTGACAACGGATGCCTTAGGCCATTGCCAGGACTGTATGGCCTAAGGCTGTTGGAACCACATGGAAGTGGTATGGTCCATCAACTGCCGAGACGAGGGCCATCAGGTTGGCTCTTCTGCATTTCAGGTCCCTGGTCGAGGGCTAGGTGGTTCGAGTGTTTTTGGACAATGCTACAGCAGTGGCTTATGTTACTCAACAAGGCTGCATGAGGAGTGCTGGGGTAACTCTGGAGATGGCTCTCCTGGACAGAGAAGAACCTCCTAGCCTTGTTGGCTCAGCACATTGTCGGAGTGGACACTGTGGAAGTGGACTTCCTCAGCCGTCACTCTCTGGATCCTGGAGAGTGGGAGTTGAGACAGGAGGCGTTTCAGTTGATTATGTGCTGCTGGGGTAGCCCCAAAATGCATATGATGGGGACCTGCTACAATGCCAAAGTTTGCTGCTGCTTCAGTCACCATACGGAGATGGGGTACAAGGGCGTCGACACGTTGACCCAGCCTTGGCCAAGTCAGCATCTGCTATATGTGTTTTCTCTGTGGTGCCTAGTGGGACGTGTGATCTGGCGTATAGAATGCCACCCGGGCAGGATTGGTCTGGTGGCACCGGAATGGCCGAAGAGAGCGTGGTTCAGAGACCTAATGTAGCTCCTGCAGGCGCCACCTCTTTGGTTGCCTCCATTTCGGGGCCTTTTGCAGTAGGAACTATTTGTGCTGGAAGACCCAATTCCCTTCTCACTTATAGCTTGACTTGAAAGGATATGGCTAGCGCATAAAGGCTACTTGCTAGCAGTGGTTTCCACTCTGCTCTGAGTCTGTAGGAGATCTACCAAGCTAGAATATATGCGGATCTGGTGCCTCTTTGAGCAATGGTACGATGCTCGGCATTTGGCTCTTGAGGCAGCCAAGGTGCTATCTCTGTTTGGCCTGAAGAAAGACCTTTCCCTTAACTCCCTGAAAGTTCAGGTGGCAGCTTTGGCCTTGTTTCCGAGGGTACAGGTGGCTTTGTTTCCGAGATCCGGTGGCTGGTAAGTGTCTAGCTTTGTACCCAGACGTCTCACACTTCAGGGGGTTCAGCGTCTGCGTCTTTCCCTCCAGTCTGTGATCCCTTCCAGGGATCTGTGTCTGGTGCTCAGGGCCCTGACAGCAGCTCCCTATGAGCCGTTGAAGGATTTGACAAGGTGATCTGCAAGACGATTTGTTCCGCAAGGTGGATTTCCAAGCTGCAGGCTCTGTCTTGCTGAGATCCTTATCTGTCCTTTTCAGAGGAGGTTGTTTCCATTCAGCCTGTGCCTTCCTTCTTGCCTAAGGTGATTTCTCTCTTTCATGTGAACCAGATGGTCTGCCTGCCTTCCTTCTCTAAAGAATAGTGTAGGGGAAAGATAAGTATCTTCCTCTTTTGGATGTCCGAAGGGTGTTTCTCTAGTACTTGAAGGTTACGAATTCCTTTCGTAAGTCCAACCATCTTTTTGTGCTGTTTGCTGGCCCGTACAAGGGTGACCCGGTGGCTAAGTCGACTTTGGGGGCACTGGAATGAGGAGGCCATTGCCTCGGCGTATCTGGTGTGGAACCAGCTGGTTCTGGAGGGTTTGCATGTTCGTTCTACCCGAGCACAGGCATCCCCATCAGCGGAGCAGAGCTTGGTAGCCCCTGCAGACATTTTGTCAGGCATCACTTCCACTTTTGTCAAGCATTACCACTTGGATATCCATGTGAGGGCGGACACGGTCTTGGCTCAAGGGTTTTGTGAACTGCTGTGTCGTCTTTCTGCCCAGTAGAGTTGTAGTTTTGGGTATACAAGTCCACCAAAAAAAAGCACAAAGCCACGTGAATTGAAGAAACCCAGTCCGAAAATGTGGTAGGGAAGGACAGAGCTGTTTGTGGCAAGTTTTTATGGTCATTTGATATAACAAAGACCCGACACAGGCCATGTTTTGATATACCTTCTTCAGGGGTATACTGGCGTGATCATTTATTAGATAAGCCCAAATATAATGGTCTTGTACTGAAAAGATCCTGTAAAAATCTCGTTCTTGAGCTTTGTCTCCAAGGAATAAAACACCTTCTTCAACAGTATCTGCGTTTATGAAAGTAGTCTGAGGCTTTCCGTGTTTCTCCCATATGCTTTGGGATGGATACCGAAGAGACCTCTGGCGTATAGAGGCATAGGAGTGATGTCATTGAAACCTGGGCTTTTCATTGGTTCTTTGTCTCCTCCAATCTGCTGGTAGGTGAGAACAACCCACTTGTCTGGACTGGTCTAGCAGGACTCGAGGAAAGGACATTAACTGATAAGTAAAATGTCACCTTTTGATAATTGCCATCCATGACTTAGTGAGGCGATGCCACTTGTCCAAATCCCCTGTAATAGCCAGCCAAAGCTTCTCGTGGTTAAATTTAAAAAGCTCTTCCCAATTAATTACCCACCTGGATCCCCAAATACCAAATTACCCTCTAGCCCATTTAAAGGGGAAGGCCTCCCTCAATCTTTCCTCCAGGCCCTCTTCCAAGTGAATTTTCAAAATTTCAGTCTTGGTCAAATTCATTTTATATCCTGATGGCTAAATACCTCAATTTCCTTGAAGGTTAGGCAGAGAGACCAACAGCTGTGACAAGGTGTATATCACATTGTCTGCAAATAAACCAATCTTATATATACACCTCCTCACCGTTATCCCCATAATATTCAGATTGGAGAATATTATCTCCAGGAACAAGCAGGAATGTAGTCTTCACATATGGGTGACATCGGTACCAATGGAGCCCGCACGGGAACGCTCCGCAGTGTCCAGTAGGAAAGCTCTTAGGAGCATCCCACTGAGCTTGCGTAGCTGCCTTCCTGCCTTTCCAGCTCTCTCTTCTCAGTTCTTAGTTTCCCACGGAGCCGACAAGCAATTCCTGTCACTGCAGAAAATTTGTCTCTTTTCTTATTTTTTGTGGTCGCATCTGCCTTCCCGTCGACGCTGGTACCGACCCCCATCGGTGCTTGCTTTCTTTCTTTAAAAAAAATCAAATCTTCTGTGAGGGAAAGAATTATTTCTTTCCTTCAGGTGCATCGACACCTTCTTAGGCTTAGGCCTCCCCTTTTGTCACAGACAAAATGGAAAAACCACCCAGTGGTTTTAAGAAGTGTTCCAAATGTGGTAGTACCATTTCGGCCACAGATACCCATGACTGGTGTCTAAAATGCTTAGGACCAGATCATCAGCCATCAGAATGTCCTCTTTGTAGGAAGATAACAGAGAGAGGCCTGCAGAATTGAGCTACAAAGCTGGACACCCTCTTTGTCTCCAATGCAGTATTTTTAGCATCAACGTCATCGAGAGCTTCATCTTCCAGGGATCTCAAGAATCAAAACCTAAGTCTTCATCCAAGACTGGCTGACCCTCCAATGGTAGATCCCCCTTCTAAGCATCGAGATGCCTCCGGGCGTTGCCCTGGAGGGGGACACAGCAGCCAAACAACCCCAGCAGGAGGATCTTTTCTCCAAAACCTTAGTGGGGTCCCAGGATGCTCCTGAGGCCTCCACCTCTGGAGAGCGCCTGGTGCCATGCTCAGGGATCATGGCCTGCAATTCCGATACCTAAGCATCTGCAAGCTCCCATGGATCAACATATCCTGGCCATTGAGCAGAGCTTAGCGGCCTTACTGGTGGCCTTGGTACCAGTAAAACCTTCACAGTTGATTCCACAGGCATCAGTACCAGCTCCCGGTACTGACACAACCAGCATCAACTTTTTTGACATGCTACCACCCATGCTGGTCCTCAAATCTGTTTCTGGTACTGGCACCGCAAGCCTCAGCTACTGGTTTTGATCGGTACCAAGTATATGCAGAGCGGGAACACCCTGCCCGTCGATACTTTGAGTCTTCGGATTCCGATTCGTCGGATGATGAATCGGCTGATACCTGGGACATGAGAACTATCCTGGAAAACCCATCTCCACAATGTTGCATGTCCCTTCCAGAGGACATGTCTTTTCAAGACTTTATTTGTGATTGTTGCTCGGGATCTGTCCATAACAGTGACATTGGAGAAAGCCTAGGGCTGAAGAACTTGAAATTCTTCAATACCTACAGCCCCGAAGGAGGCTGCTATGCTCCCTATCCATTGCATATTTCACGACCTTATGCTTTGTATGTGGGAGACACCCCTTCACATCTCTCCCCATACCCGACACCTCGATACCATGTACTGGGTACTGGAGTGTCCCGGTTTTCAAAAGAC
This sequence comes from Ichthyophis bannanicus, assembly GCA_033557465.1. Classification (NCBI taxonomy): domain Eukaryota; kingdom Metazoa; phylum Chordata; class Amphibia; order Gymnophiona; family Ichthyophiidae; genus Ichthyophis; species Ichthyophis bannanicus. The sequence goes on along the minus strand of CM066051.1, from coordinate 44,272,102 downwards.
GTAATTGCTGCCCCATTCCATGGTGGTGGAATCGGCAGTGCGTCAAAGAGTGCTAAGACACATGCCTCGAACCCTCCAGGTAGGGAATTGAGAACCCTTGATGCCTTTGGTCAATGTTGTTTTCAGGCCTCCATGATATTGGCCAGGATCAGTTCCTACATACTCTGTATGGATATGTTCCTTAGAGATGGCTAAGGATTTGGAATTAATGGCTCCTCTTCTCTATGACAAGAGAGCAGATTCTCACCCTTGTAAAGCATGCTCAGAATGTTTCAAAGTTTAACAAAGCAACTTTTGACTGTTTTGAGTGCATCAACAGAACTTCATCCATCTGCATTGGTGCACACAGGATTGCTTGGGTTCAAGATAAGCTGGGTAATATCCCTTGCACGGTGAAACCTTTTTGGCAGGGATTGGTAGGACAAGGCCTCTCAGTTAGAATCCGAGAACACCACTCTTTAATAGGCTATCTAGATCTACTACCAACCCAGCTAGGAAAAAAAGCAGCAAAGAAAGCTTTTTTTTCAATAAGAAGTAGTACTATCCTTCTTACACCCCTGCTGTACAGTGTCAACACCATGCTCCTCAGAAGGGATAGCAGCCATCAGAGCAGCAAAAGAAGGCTCAGATTCCTAAGTCACAGCCACCTCAGCAGACCCAGCCTCCTCAGGGTCTTTGACTCCTTTCTGGAGAACATAGCCATTCTGCCTTCGGAGATTCCAGATCCCGTCCACATCCCCGGCAGACTCTGTCACTTTGCCCACAGGTGGCATCTTATCATATCAGAGCAGTGGACACTGTCCATAGTATGAGAGGGGTACAAGCTTCATTTACAAAGTCTACCCCCTCCCCCCTGGACTCCTCTGAGAGTTCTGCTCTCGTCCTCATCTCACTGCTCTGTTGGTGCAAGAGGTCACCTCCCTTCTCTTACAGGGCACAATAGAGGAGGTTCCACCATCCCAGCAGGGAATGGGCTTTTATTCTCCATACTACCTCATTCCAAAGAAAACAGAAGGGTACAGGCCCATTCTGGACATCGGAGAAACAAGTACCTATTATGGGAGAAGTTCAAAATGATCTCCCTAGGGGCCCTTCTCCCCTATCTCCAGAGTCAGGATTGGCTCTGTTCTCTAGATCTAAAGGAGGCATATACTCACATACTTATTCACTCACAGCACAGAAAGTTCCTGCACTTCATGTTCCAAGGGAGACATTATCTATACAGAGTCCAGCCTTTCGGCTTCGCCTCTGCTCAAGAGTCTTCACAAAGTGCATGGCGGTGGTAGCTGCATTCCTAAGGACTCTTGGGATACTTGTCTTCCCTTACTTAGACGACTGGCTCATGCGAGCAAACACCTCTCTAGAAGCCAGCCTTTCCCTCTTGCGTACCATGCATGTGCTGCAACACTTGGGATTTGTAATAAATCTTCCAAAGTCCCAACTCGTCCCCTCTCAAACTCGAGTTTATGGGGTTTCTCCTAGACACTCAGCAATAAAAGGCATTTCTGCCCCAACTCCGCTGTGCTCGACTCAGCATCTCAGGCATGCCTCAAGAACTTTCTCACTGCTTGAGAAATGCTACAACTTCTGGGTCATATGGCATCAATGGTGCATATTGTTCCATATGCTTGTCTACATAAGCGCACAGCTCAATGGACACTGGCTTCCCAGTGGTCTCAGGCATCGGGTCGCCTGGGAGACAAAATAATGGTCTAACCGCCTAATCTCATCTCTCCAGTGGTGGCAATCCCCAGAAAACCTCCTGGTAGGGTCACCTTTTCAGATGCCAGCACATCAGTGTACCCTGATAACGGATGCGTCCAAATTGGGTTGGGGAGCTCATCTGAATAATCTCTCCACTCAGGGCTCTGGTCTCATCAGGAGTCACAACTACACATAAATCTGCTGGAGCTCGGAGCTATTCACAATGCTCTCAAAGTGTTCCAGGACCATCTTCGATTCCGTACAGTTCTAGCCCAGACGGACAATAAATAGCCACGTTCTACTTGAACAAGCAAAGCGGAACAGGCTCTTGGACCCTCTGCAGCGAGGCCCTGCATCTGTGATCTTTTGCCATACAGCATCGCATTCACCTGCATGTGGTGTATCATCCAGGCAAACACAATGTCTTGGTGGACAAACTGAGTTGATTTCTTCTACCCCACAAGTGGTCTCTCCATGCAGACAAAGTTGCTCATATTTTTCAGATCTGAAGAACCCCAGAGGATAGACCTGTTCACAAGTCCTCAGAATGCCGAGCTTCCTCGCTTCTGCTCCAGGACTCCTGCCTGGACAGCCAGCAGGTGGATGCTTTTCACCTCCACTGGGGTCAAGGCTTCCTATGTCTTCCCTCCAATTCCCCTCATTCCCAAGACTCTTTTCAAACTCCAGAGAGACAGGGGCTACATGATACTCATAGTCCAGCGCTGGCCACGACAGCTGTGGTATCCTCTCCTTCTATGTTTGTCTCAGGCTCAACCCATAGATATGGGGTCTGCTCCAGATCTCCTCTCTCAGGAGGAGGGGATGTTGCTCCATCCCAATCTGCAGTCCCTCCATCTCACCACATAGCTGCTGAGGGCTTAGCCTTCTAGGATGTTAACCTTTCCCAGGAGGTTAAGGACATCCTCTTTGCTTCTAGGAAGTCATCCACCAGGCACTCCTACGCTTTCAAGTGGTGTAGATTCGCTCTCTGGTGTTCGAGAGGGATCTTAACCCCTTCTCGGCTCCGGTGGAGGCATTACTTGAGTATCTCCTCCATCTATCTTCTTCTGGACTCAAAACCAATTTGGTAAGAGTACACCTAAGTGCAATTGCGGCCTCTCACATGCCCTTAGATGGCCAGTCCATCTCTTCTCAGCCGCTTGTAGCATGCTTCATGAGGGGTCTTCTATTAACCAAACCTCCCGGGAGAACCACGTGATGCGTGAGTGAGCAGGTCGTGGGACTGCTTGCTCCGGGGCCATTCTGGGCGAATTGGCTGATTAACCACATATAAAACACCCCAACTACTATTAATTACAACCGGAGGCTGAAGAATATCGTGAGACATGAAAAGGAGCTCTTGGGCGGACGGTACGCTGGCAGCAGCCCCGAAAAAGGACAAAAATAAGCTGGGCAAATCTGGGGCCTGCATGACCACGCTAGCGTCGCCAGCTTCCCCCGGGGCGGAGAGTGTTGAATCTGGCACGGAGGACTTGGTTAAAGAGGTGGCAAGGTTTTTGGAGCCAAAGTTTGACTTAGTGCTGCAAAAGCTTGAGAACTTGGCTGAGACTATTTCAGGTATGGGCAAGAGAGTGGACGAATTGGAACACCGCGTTTCGGCGATTGAGGATGAGGAGGGGCAGCGTGAGCGCGAAAGGAAAGTATGCAGCAAGCAGCTGGAGGCCCTCCAGGCCAAGGTGGACGATTTGGAAAACCGCTCACGTAGAAATAATCTCCGAGTGGTAGGCATTCCAGAATCCTATAAGGAGAGCGATCTAGTACAGTTTATGGGAGACTGGTTGCCTAAAACCTTGGGCCTCACTGCGCTGGCAGGAAAACTGGACATTGAGCGAGCACATCGGATTGGGCCGCGGAGAGAGGAGCAGCAGCAGCCCCGCGTAGTCATCATGCGACTCCTCAACTTTCAGCACAAGATGCAAATTTTGCAAGCGTTCCGATGCCACTGGGATTTACAGTTGGATAATAGTAAAATTCTAATATTTCAAGATTACTCCAATGTGGTGGCACAGAAGAGGAAAGAATTTACACCACTGTGTGACGTTTTGTTTAAACGGCAGATGCGTTTTACTCTGGCTTTCCCAGCGACACTTCGAGTAACGCATCTGGGGAAAAACTTTGCATTCGACTCACTGTCAGCAGCGAAGCAATTTGTAGAGAGCCTGCCGGTGAATTCTGTCACGGATAACCCGCTGACATGAACAGCTGGCAGTGAATTCTGCCGGATGGACGAGAGAAGAAAGCGAATGCACAATCGCAGTATGGGGTAGCTGGTGGATTTTTTACTTATCTGAAAACACAGAAATGTCATGTTGTTCCATTGGCTACGAGTTATGTTTGCTTGTGTCCCACTGTTACTACCTGTTGATATATGTTAAATCATTTTAGTGGTTGGGAAGGGGGTGTTCCTGACTTTGGACGAGGCCCGGGAAGGCCCTGTTGCATCTAGTGGGTTCTACCTCAGCGGACAGTGCTGAGGCATAGATTGTTGAGTTTTTACTTGTTAGGGAAAGGGATAGATAGTAAGGGGAGGGGGAAGTGGGGGGGGAGGGGGAGGGGAGGGGAACAGGGAGGGAGGAGTGGGTGGGGGGATTGCCTTGTTTGGATGGGGAGTGTGTGCCACATGTATGTTGCTCGAACGTGGAGTTATAGTAATGGGCTCGTTGCTTTCCTCACATACTTTGGGGGTGCTCTGCCCCATGGCTGGGGGGGCCCTAGGCTACTGTTTAACCCTGGGTTGAGGCTGGGCGATCCAGGGCTTGTGATGTGGATGGATCATCCTGCTAGTAGAACAGTGCGAGTACTGAGTGAATGAGAGATGCACTAAAGCTGGTCTCCTGGAATGTAGGAGGGGTCAATACTCCTGTTAAAAGGACGAAGATTTTACAGGCCTTAAAGAGGGGATATGTGCAAATTGCCTTACTGCAGGAGACGCATTTAAGTGCCGCAGAGCACGCCAAGCTTAAAAAAGATTGGGTGGGACAGGCTTTTGCGGCCTCTGCGGGGACACGGAAGTGTGGAGTGGCCATCCTGGTGAAAAGGGGCCTCTCAGTTGAGGTTCTTAAAGAGGAAGCTGACCCACAAGGTAGATTTTTCTTCTTACACGCAAAAATACAAGGGGAGGAGCTGCTTCTTGGGAACATCTATGCCCCCAATACTTATGATCACCAATTCTTTAAGCTCATTTTGAGTAAAGTACTAGGGGCGCCGAAGATACCGTTGATACTGGCGGGTGACGTCAATTGTCCCCATGATCCAACGTTAGATAAATCCCGAGTGGGGGGACCTAGCGGGGCATGGCATAAAAATAAAGGAGTGGGTTATCTCTGTCATATGGGGGTTTGATTGACTCGTGGAGGACCCTGCATGGGGTGGAGCGGGATTACACACATCTGTCGAGAGTCCACCAGACCTGGTCTAGGATAGATTATATATTGATCTCTCGAGAAAGCCTGGAAAAAGTGGCTGCGGTAGAGATTGAACCCTTGGTAATTTCTGATCATGCTAAGGTGGCCCTGGAGTGGCGCCTGCGGTCTTCTGGAGCTGCCAAATGGTCGTTTCCTGGTTATCTCTGGAAGAAGGAGGATTTTCGGAAATACCTGATACAGCAATGGGAGGAATATTTGATGCTGAATGATACGGGCGATGTTACGGTGGCAACATTTTGGGAGGCGGGGAAAGCAGTGTTGAGAGGCATATCATAGCTTATGTAGCTAAAGAGAGGAAACGGCTTAATAGCCGGCTCTTGGAATTGGCCTCTAAACTGCAGGAGGCCAAACGGCACTTTCTACTCCATCCGGGTAGGTTCCCAGAGTATTTAGAGGCACAAAAAGCGTTAAATGAGGTGCTGCATGAACGGGCTGTTTACTCGCTGCAATATTATAAACATCAGTTATTTCGCTATGGGGAGCGAACAGGGAGGCTGCTGGCGTGTTTGGTGAAGCCACGAGGTGGCATCCAGGGCGTGGTACGGATTAGGGATAAACAGGGGCAGTATCACTCGGAGCTTACTCAGATTGTACAAGTCTTCAGTCAGTATTACCAAGAGCTCTACATGCCTGATATGGAAGATAGGGAGAGGGAGCGGGAGTTTTTGGAGGATGTCCCGCTACCGCGCTTGACAGCAGAGGACCTGCAAGAGCTTAATGCGGATATCACGGTAGCAGAAATACAGACCGTGATAAAAAAGGAGAAACCCCATAAGGCTCCGGGGCCGGATGGATATGGATCCAAATTTTTTAAGATTTTAATGACCCAAGTTGCTCCAACTTTAGCAGCTCTCTACCAGGAAACACGGGACTCAGGCTTATTCCCTAGAGATATGCGGACGGCAGCCATCACTATCATACCTAAAAAAGGCCGGGATCCGGAGGATCCCGCATCTTACCGACCCATCTCGTTAATCAACTATGATATGAAGGTGGTGGCATCGGTTTCTAGCGGCGAGGTTGCAGAAGCTCTTACCCCGCTTGGTTGGGGATCACCAATCGGGGTTTGTGAGGGGTAGAGGAGCATTCCCCAATATTAGCAAAGTGTTATTAGCCATGGAAAAGTGTCTGACGCAGGAGTTGCCCTTGATTTTAGTAAGCCTCGATGCGGAGAAGGCTTTTGATCGGGTGTCGTGGTCTTATATGTTTGAGGTATTGCAGAGATTTGGCTTTGATGGAGCCTTTTTGGATTGGGTGAGGGCGCTTTACGCTCATCCACTAGCCTGTGTAACAAGTGGTGGGACTCGATCCCAGCCGTTTGTGCTGCGTAGGGGCACGCGGCAGGGCCTGCCCTCTGTCGCCTCTGCTTTTTGTTTTACAATTGGAGCCTTTGCTGCTTGCGCTTCTTCGGGCGGAGGGGGTTCGGGGTGTAGAATGGCCGAACGGGGGTATTAAGGTTAGCGCTTTTGCAGATGATATGCTGCTATGTCTGTGTAATCCGCAGAACTCCTTGGAGCAGGCTTTGGGAATTATTGAGAGATTTGGTACTTTCTCGGGACTTTGAGTTAATGTCAGTAAATCCATGGCTTTGGATGTGGGCGGTAAGGCACGGCGGCTCTGGCGGGGGCAGTTTCCACTGGTTTGGGCTCAGGGAGAATTTCGTTACTTGGGAATTCAGATTCCGGATCATGTGTCAAAACTTTATTCTGTCAATATCAGACCGATGCTTGCTAGGACTGCGGCAACTCTACAGAAATGGAAAGATCTGCCACTTTCGCTCATGGGGCGGATAGCCTTATTCCAGATGATGGAGGTGCCCCGATGGATGTACCTGTTGCGACACCTGCCCATATGGTTGCTGCGTAGAGATGTTTTGTTTTTGCAAAGGCACATTGTGCGATTTCTATGGAAAGGGAGGAAGTCAAGGATTCCGGTTGCCGTGTTGATGAGTGCTCGGGCAGAAGGGGGGTTGAGTCTTTTTTCGGTGCTGGATTATAATTTCCTTTGTTTGCTCAGACCCCTCAGGGATTTGATTTTGGGAACACAACACGTGCTTCCGCGGCATTTGGTCATCTGGATGTCGCACCCCGATAGCGCGGCTTACTTGTTGCATTGTAAGGGTAAGGCTCTCCCAAAACCCTGGAGGGATTCGATCTATTTAGGGGCGATTAGACAAGCCTGGAGATTTTTGTGCCAAAAGAAGGGACTTTCCTGGGCTGCCACGGATTGTCTTCCGCTGAAGGACAATCCGGACTTTGAGCCAGGGCGGCGAGGCGGTATGCCAGTGAGCTGGGTAGCATCTCGTCTGGGGTATATTGGACAACTGCGTATGCAGAACCTTGGGGGGGGGACGGACACATTCCAGTCATTAGCAAGACGCTATCAGCTCGCGCCTACTTCATTTTATTTTTACTTACAGGCGAGACACTATATCCAAATGCTACAACAGAAACATGGATTATGGCAGGGTAATCTGGGGGTGTGGGATTTTCTATCAGAAGCCGACCAGACTTTTTCTTTGAATACTATCCGAGCAGAGTGGCATCCCAGGGGGGACCTGGGTCCGCTAGAGTCGCTGGCCCACAAATGGAGTCAGGAGGGGGGTCTACAGGTTAATGTCTATGATTTACAGGAGGCCTTTAAGAAGGTCCGAGGCATATCTGAATCCATTAGATTCCAGGAAACCCAGTATAAGCTATTATGGCGAGCATATGTGCCCAATGTTTGGGCGGCTCGGATGGGAATACTCTCGACGGATGTGTGTCAGCTCTGTGGGTCTGCACGGGGGACGTTACTGCATCGTTTTTGGGAATGCACACATATACAATACTTTTGGCGGGGAGTGCAAGATTTGCTATGGACCTGGAGGCCTGGTCCAGGGGACTTAACTCCGGAGTGGTGTTTACTTGGCGTGCCCTGCATAGGCGCTTCTGCCTCCACCAGTGGTGGTAGGATGGGGGGTGCGACTACTGAGGGGGAGCGAGGATGGGTTGAGGCTCTTGACCCACATGCTAGTAAATTATATGATCGTGGCTTTCTCATAGCGAAACACTGTATCCTTAGACATTGGATAGATGATAAGCCCCCCCGGATGGAGGAGTGGTCCTGGGGTCTGCTGGGCCTAAAAAGTCATGAACTGCGCACAGCCCAAATGTTGGGAGGTAAGAAATATGCAGAGTGGGAGAAACTCTGGCAAGGAGTACCTGGGAATGCTCTGCTGGAGCCTCTCCTGGTAGAGGAGGTGAGCGGGAGCTTATGAGTTTTTGACTGATTGATTCTGGGTTTGAGCGTGGTTGTCTGGAGGGGTTGGTGATGAGAGAGAGCGCAGGTTAGGAAGGGATACAGGGGGGGGAGTTACCTTGGGGGGAGGTGGGGACTGGGTCTTTATTGGGTATGGGCATTGGCTCATTTGCTGTTGATGTATATTATATTACTTATTGCATGATGAGCTAGACTACTGTTAATATTGCTATGCGAGACCGGGGTCTGCAGCTATTGTCTGGAAACGACAGCCGGTTTTTTCGCTGTTTACTGTATGAATTGTAATTGGTGAAGTGTCTTTGATTGTACACACATATAACCCAATAAAAATGATTTACAATAACCAAACCTCCCATTAAGCCCCCTCCAGTGGTATGTGATCTTAATGTTGTTTTAGGACAGCTTCTCAAGCCGCCCTTTGAACCTCCTAGCCACTGCCTCACTGAAGTTTCTCACGTGGAGGGTCACCTTCCTTATTGCCCTCACTTCAGCAAGACTCATTAGTGAGCTGCAGTCTTTAGTGGCTAACCCTCCTTATACACGATTCCACCATGATAAGGTAGTCCTTAGGACTCATCCTCACTTTATGCCGAAAGTAGTTTAGCCCTTCCATTTAAACCAGTCAGTCTACCTTCCTGTATTTTTCCCAAGACCTCGTTCCTCTAGGGCAGAGGCAACCCTTCACACTCTGGATTGCAAACATGCCTTGGCTTTTCATCTCCAGAGAACTCAAGAGCACAGAAAAGCTTCCCAACTTTTCATTTCCTTTGACTCGAGTCACCTGGGGTTGACGGTATCCAAACAAACTCTTTCCAGGTGCATAGCGGACTCATCTCCTTTTGCTTATGACAAGGCAAGACTCTCTCAAGATAGACACGTCATTGCACATATTGTTCAGGCCATGGCTGCCTCTATGGCAAATCTACACTCTGTAGCGACTGATGAGATATGCAAAGCAGCAACTTGGTCTTCTGTCCACACTTTTGCTGCTCACTATTGCATGGACAAGGATTCCCACCGGGATGCCTTGTTTGGCCAAGCTGTTCTCCAGCATCTCTTTCAGACTTAGATAAACTCCTACTCCCTGTCCCGGGTTTCGATACCAGACATCCTTGGAGGATACATGACCTCCTTAGTTATACTTGCGATTCCACAGCCAACTCTGAGGTCATCTCTCTGGCATCTCCGAACTAGGGAGTCCCATATGTGAAGACTACATTCCTGCTTCTTGTTGGAGATAGCGTAGTTGCTCACCTGTAACAGGTGATCTCTGGGAACAGCAGGAATTTAGTCTTCACAACCCACCCTTCTCTCCTAGGAGGTCGTCGTCTTCTCCTTCTCTCCTTTTATCTCAGCTACAAACTCAAATGAGAAGAGAGAGCTGGAAAGGCGAGAAGGCAGCTACAGTGGGATGCTCCCAAAAGCTTTACTATTGGATGCTGTGGAGCGTTCCCGCACGAGCTCCATCGGTACCGATGTCACCCATATGTGAAGACTAAATTCCAAAGGCTCTAATTTATTTATTTACATTCTCTTATATACTGCGCTATTCTGCATCAGTGCGGTTTACATTGAACAAACTGAAATTACATAGAACAGGGCATTATAACTTGGCGATAACTATTTTACAGGGAGCATTGGGCTATGGAGGGTTAAGTGGCTTGCCCAAGACCACAAGGAGCACCTGTGGGACTAGAAACCCCAGTCCTTCCGGCCCAAGGTTGCTGTCCTCTAGTGGGATTTGAACCCCCGACCTTCCAGCCTGAAGTACCTTGCCCCAACCACTAGGCCACTCCTCCACTCCTATTATTATGGAAAATAGTAGGGGAGATAATGGGCGCCCCTGCCTAGTTCCCCTCACCAAGGAAAACTTCTTCTGAATAGCCCCCATTAACCTGAATATGAGCCTTTGGGACTGTATACAAAGCTCTTACCCACCTGATAAACTACTCCCCAAGCCCCACCTTACGAAGCACCTGTATCATAAATTCCCACTCGACACATCCAACATTTTTTTCGCATCCACAAGGGAATCCTCTTTCCCCTCTCTTGTCTTCCAAATCAAATTCAGCAGTTTTCTAATATTGTCTTTTGCCTGTCATCCCAGAATAAAACCCAATTGATCATCCCTGATCGACCTAGCAATGACCCTTTGCAGCCTATTAGCCAATACTTTGGCAAGCAATTTTGCATCCAAATTAATCAGGGAGGTGAGTCTGTAAGAACCACACAGGGGACCCCGGTTTAGGAATTAGCGTTATAAAGACTTGCATCATCCTACTGCCCAGAGTATCTTGGAACTTTTTATAATATTGGGCTGTATGCCCATCTATCACAGAGGCTCATCCCACCCTCATACCCCCCCGGTTGCTCCATTCACTTCTGTGCATGTGGTGTAAGGGAATGTGAACATAAGAACAGCTTACCGAGCCAGAAGTAGGTAAGCGCTTGAGAGGCTAAGTAAACGGGAGGGAGATGGTGGTGGTTTAACTGTGTGACTTCATATGCTCATATGCTGAAAGTGGTGGAGAACAGCTGGGAGGAATCTACTGGGCAAACTGGACAGAACAACTGGTATTTATCTTCAGGCATTCCCCTACGAAATACTGCTTTACAATGAGACAGACTGATCTGGGATTCATAGAGCACAGGTGCAGATAGACACAGCACCCCCAGGGTTTATTCTCGCTCAAAGATTTGAATCCCTGGAGAGAAACCTTTACAGTTTGCTAATTTCCTATCCCAGCTTCTTGCGGTTTCAGTCTTATTCATGGGTTTTCTTGGTATTTTTTTTAATCATGTCTGTACAATTGTATCCTTTTTTTCTTTTCTTTTGCTTATGCAGCTTTTCGTACACCAGTATAACACCCCCCCATGTCTTTGTAAATTTGGGTTTTGAAGCCACACAAGTCTAGCATGTTCTGATGTTGATCTGAACCGCAATGCCCTCTTCCTTCCAAAATGAGCATAAGAATTTTAATTGCAGGCACAACTGAGTGGGAAGGGTGTTCAGAGTCTTACTAATGTTAATATCGCCCTAGGAATGTGAAGAGGCCACTAGGAGATCAAATTATAATGGAGAAAGAGGTTTTGAAGAAACTATTGGAGTAATGAGCTTACCTGGTGTCTTTCTTTTTCTTGTGCAGGAGAACATCGTAGCAGGTGGATTCTGGGCTGGAAATGGAAGCCAACGTACCGGGCGAGGAGGGCATCCACTTTCAGAGCTATCCCTTTGACTTCCTGGAGTTCCTGAATCACCAGCGCTTTGAGCCCTTGGACCTGTACGGCCATCAGGAGCACGCCAAGGCAGTGGCTTCACTGCCCTGTCCGCAGCCCCAGTACGACTACAGCCTCCAACCCAACCACTTGTCCTTTGCAGGCACTTCTAAAGCCAAGGACTTCAAAGTCCAGGGCTCGGTGGTGTCCTCAACATCATCTGCTCCAGCTGCTGCCACGACGGTTGTCACTTCTCTGGTGAAGAAAACGGAGACGCCTCAGTACACTACTCCTCCACCCCCTCTCCCTGCCGCCCAACCTCTCTTTGACGCCACTGGAGTTTTCAATCCCCCACAGTGGGGCATTGTGGACCTGTCTGGCCACCAGCACCTCTTCGGCAGTTTGAAGCGGGCTCAGCCCGTGCCAATCGCTGTGCCGGTACAGCCGACAGAGACTTCCCAGCCACCTCCACCTCCACCGGTGGGACCCAAAGAGGACAAGACTTACCTGCGACAGCTCAAGAACTTCCTGGGTCAGCGCTACCCGTGCAGCGTGTGCCACAAGAGTTTCCAGCAGTCCTCCCGCCTGATGCAGCACATGCTGGTACACAGCCGGGAACGGCCCTACGAGTGCACAGTCTGTGGACGTACCTATAATCATGTGTCCAGCCTGATTCGCCATCGGCGCTGCCACAAAGAAGAGTTGCCAGCAGCTGAAGCCTCTAGAGAGGGGGAGACTCCGACTGCTCCACCACCACCACCACTGCCGCCACCACCACCAACCCTCCCAGAAGGACCCTTTACCTGCAGCCTATGCTGGAAGGTTTTTAAGAAGCAGAGCCACCTCCAGCAGCACCAGATCATCCACACGGGGGAAAAACCATACAGCTGCTTGGTTTGTACCAAAAGCTTCAACCGACGTGAAAGCCTGAAGCGGCATGTGAGAACCCACACCGGAGAGCAGCCACCTCCACCACCACCGTTGCCTGATCACCAGCCAGAGATTGGATCCAGCACTGGAGGGGAACCACCCCTCTACGCAACCCCACCTATCCAGACGAGTATACCAGGCGAGACCTGCAAGGAGCCCCCAGCGAGTGGTGAGATGGGGAGTCCAGCAATTCCCAGTGGCAGTGGCAGCACTGGTAAGAACTTCTGCTGTGGAGTGTGTGGCAGGGGTTTTGGCCGACGGGAAACCCTGAAGCGACACAGCCGCATCCACACTGGGGAGAAGCCACACCAGTGTGCCGTGTGTGGCAAGCGTTTCCGAGAGTCCTTTCACCTGGCCAAGCATCATGTTGTGCACACCCGGGAACGGCCCTACCGCTGTGAGCTCTGTGGCAAAGTCTTTGGCTATCCTCAGAGTCTGACCCGCCACCGCCAGATCCATCGGCCACCCCAACCTCTCTCTGCTCCAGGAGCTCCTCCACTGCCTCCTGGCTATGGCTGCACCGACTGTGGCCAGCGCTTCCCGGACACCTTCCAGCTGATGGGCCACAAGGAGCTGCATATGACTGACAAGCCCTATGCCTGCGATGCTTGCCCCAAGACTTTTGGCTTCATTGAGAATCTCATGTGGCACAAACTTGTGCATCAGGCGGCCCCAGAACATCTCTTCCCACAGTCGGAGAACGGGATCACCGAAGATGTTCCAGCAACTGTCTCTGGAGATGTGACTGCGGCTATGGAAGAGCACCCCCTGGTACCTAGTGGCGAGCGCTTCTCCTGCGCCACCTGTGGCCAGAGCTTCAAGCACTTCCTTGCTCTGGTCACCCATAAGTATGTGCACCTAGTACGGCGTACCCTGGCATGTCCGGTGTGTGGCCAGAACTTTGCTGGCGCTTATGACCTTCTGTTGCATCGGCGCACACACTTGCAAAAGCGTAGCTTTGCTTGCTCAGTGTGCGGCAAGCGTTTTTGGGAAGCGGCACTCCTGATGCGCCATCAGCGTTGTCATACTGAGGAACGGCCCTACCGCTGTGCTGTTTGTGGCCGTGGCTTCTTGCGCTCCTGGTACCTGCAGCAGCATAGAGTGGTGCACACTGGTGAGCGAGCTTACAAGTGCGCTCTCTGTGCCAAGCGCTTTGCTCAGTCCTCCAGCCTGGCTGAGCACCAGCGACTACACACCGTGCCCCGGCCCCAGTGTTGCCAGACCTGCGGCAAGACCTTCCGCTACCGTTCCAACCTGCTGGAGCACCAGCGAGTGCACCTTGGCGAGAAAGTGTACCGCTGCGAACTCTGCTCCAAAAGCTTCTTCTATCTATCCTCCATCCTTCGGCACCAACGCTCCCACTCTGCCCGCCGCGATCTGCGCTGCTCCTGCTGCCTGAAGCTCTTTAAGGACCCAGGCTACTTCAGCAAGCATGTGCAGGCACACCAGGGCGGCCGGCCCTTCAAGTGTGGTGCATGTGGGGAGGGCTTCACCAACACCTATGGCCTGAAAAAGCATCGGCGGGCCCACAGGATGGAAAGGCTTGCTGCAGCTGCCGCTGCTGCCAGTGTGGAGCAGGAGAGTTCCTGAGGTGTTCTTGAGGGAGAAGCAGATATGGCTTGTGGGAGATTCTAGCTTTTCTCTATCCTCTAACCCCTGGTACCTGGGACTGATGGGATCCAGGGCTGGGCAGCTACAGATGGAGGAGGAAGGACTGTGTTGGCAGATTGCTATAACTGCATGAAATAGGTCACCGGTCGTGCAACCTGGTACATGTGTGTGTATATAGACAGTACATACCTACATGTATAGGCTACCCCATAGTCACTGGAATTTGAAAGAATTTGCACCAGGCTCTAATGACTCATAAATTCTCTCCCAGGGAGGAAGCTGATAGTGACCTGAAGAATTATTGTGAATATTTTTATTGGTAAGGGGAGCATCCAAGGGTTTCCAAAGGACTCTGTGTACCGCAGTAGGATGCTGAGCAAAGGCTGTGCCCCAGCCCCTTTGACTGTCACGCCTATGCCATCGTAGTCTGAAGAGGCCCCTTTGGAACGAAAGATGTGTGGGTGGTCTGGGGAAGGGGTATGTAATCATCTCTGTTCTTGAAGGGCAGATGAAGCGCTGAAGTTCACTCCTGCCCCCCCCCCCTCCTTCTGCTCAGTCCTGGGCAAAACGGTGTGCTGAGCATGGATGTGTCTGGGGCTGGAAAGGGATACAGCTTTCTCAGTTTAGAACAGCAAAGCACCATGGTTGGTTCTAGCCATGGTGCAGTGTCAATGTGGGGTGGAAGTGGGCATGCTATAATTAGCATAATCTTCTATCAACCATGTCTGACTTTTCCTTTATTTGGAGAAAGGATGGGGACCCCTGCATGCTGAGTCTTGGAAGTAGGGTGCCCCCATTCCATGCACAGAGAGAAAGATGCACGTAGAAAAGAGACACTGCAGCATCCCTGGCTTACAACTGTTAGTTGTCGCTCTGTCATCGCTGGCTTGTAAAGAGAATTCTGCACAGGGAAACAGCATTCCCAGCTCCCGATGCATCCCTAAGTACTCCTAACTCATGAGATCATGGCTTATTATGGGCCTGGCTATGCGGTAATCAACCCCAGTAACCATAGTATTATGAGTCACCTTCTCCCCCAGCTGTAGATAATCTGGGCTGTGATGGGAACGAGTCATTTGGACTTGGGCTATGCTTCCCAAATTCCATACAATCGAACCATGCATGCAGCCGCCTTGGGGTTAGAAAGACTGCATCTCCCTTTTGATAGCTGATACAAATGACAGCGTCCAAGGGGGAGAGGGGAGAAGGAACAGTTTTGTTGCCTAGTATTATGTTATATTTATTATATTTTGAAAATATATGTATTAAATACATAAAAATCACATGACCAAACACTGAGTCATAAGAGCCTTGTGTGTGTGAATCCAGGCTTAATCTGGAGCAAGGTATAAACATGTGTGGAAGAAATGGCTCTTGTCATTTAGTTGTGTCTTTCTTTGTTCCCTAATTCGTTCCTCTCTTGTGTCCCCCTTCTCTCTCTTCTTCCTTGCTCCCTTCTGTCTGGCACTCGCACCCTTTCTGCTGTGTCCCTTCTGGTCTTCATTCTTCTGCCAAATCACCATCCCTGCACCCCTCCACCCTTCCCTCCTGTATCCCATGTTTCCCTGCGTGCCCTGTACGCTCAAATCCTCTCTTATATTCTGCTGCGCCCCATTTTTCACTCCAAAGTGTCTCTGCCTCCCCCACCTTTCATCCTTTCGTTGTGAGTGACTGAGTTCTTAGGGTGGCAGGACGAGTCTGACATAGACCTGTTGACTCTTGAGGCCAGTCAAACCATGGCATGAATGTGTTGGTTGACCCGTTGGAAATACTGTTTCCTGTCTCTGTTCCTGAGTCAGGGAAGGAGTTTCCTGAGCTTGTATGCGGTGACCGTTCTGCTTGCAATGCAATGTGTGCCTTTGAGTCAATGCTGACTCCTGGCAACCCAGCAGCTCCTCAGTTTTCTTGGCAGTGTGACTGGAAGTAGATTGCCAGGCCTTTCATCCGAGGCACTGGAGGGTTAAGTGATTGGCCCAAGGCCACAAGGATTGCTAGTGGGAATCAAACCCTGGTCTTCTGGTTACCAAGCCAGTGCTCTAGCCACTAGGCTACTCCCCCACTCCTGCAGTAAAGAAAAGGTTTTGGGGTTTGTTTGTTTAATATTTAATGTTTATTAAACATTTGGCATAACAACTGGCTTAGTGTCAACAGCAGAACACCAACAACAACCAAAATTGTGTGTGAAGTTTTGCAATACAGTACAGTACAAAACAAAACAAAACAAAATCCCCCCCTCCCCCCCACTATGTGAAACTTATCTCAACCAGCTAAATAGTCCAACAGAGTTGCCAGTGCTTGCAGAAACCTTTGCTCTAATGGCGTTGCAGGGCTGTAAGTTGCTCTGTCAAGATGTACCGGCACAGCCGGGTCCTCCACTGGTCCATCCCTGATGGCAATGGCTGCTTCCAAGCCCAGGCGATTTCACTCCGGGCCGCTTGTATACAAGCCCGGACAGGCCTGACCCACTTCCTGGGCACTCTCTCAGAGGCCAGATCCCCAACCAGCAAAATCCCAAGTCCAAGCCAATATCCAAACAAAATATAAGTTTCACTTGGTTTCTAATCTCACCCCAATAGGAAATGACCGATGGACATTCCCACCAGACATGAATAAAGATGCCCAGCATACCACAGTGCCCCCAACACCGATCGAATGTGGTAGGGTACATCCTATGAAGTTGAGCTGAAGTATAGTACTAGTAATAGAGAAGCTTATACAAGGTTTTCTGTTTTACCCAAATAGTTACACTTGTTCCCAATGTTGCTGTCCTCTCAGCACCGGAGGGCACTTAAAGACCAGGAGGGAGGGGGAGGATTTGCTCTTTTTTTTTTTTTTTTTTTGCTAAATTTATCATGTGCTTCTTGTACTGCCTTTCATGAGTATCAACAAAGCAGCTCACAATATGAAGATGAGGGTAACACTAGCATAAAGAGATTAAAAGCGTATGACTGTCAAATGTACAAAAGGGAGGGAAAAACATGACTAATAAATCCAAGCCACTGGTCCTGAACTACAGTATCCAGACTGCTCTATTGAATCTAAGTTTCAAATCTACCTGCGCCATCAATGTTCTCTCCAGCCTTCATTTATTTATTTATTTATTTAACTACTTCATAGGCTGACCATTTATCTTGGAAGCCTGTCGCTGTTAATTTCAGCTATGCAGTCACGACATACGATCCACTCCAGCCTGCTTTTTACAGAGTCCAAAGCTGGCATCAGTCTGCCTTTCCAGTTCTTCATCATTGCTGCAATAATGCACTTATGGGCAGTTAACCCTCCTTTCCTCTTCCTACCCCCTTGAAAGGCAAATTCAGTAGGAAGGGTTCTAGTCCGGCATAACATCGATCCCCACCATTTCACCAACCAGGAGAGCAATCTTATGCCAAAAGTGACCAATTGCAGAGCATAACCACCACATATGGAATAATCCCCCCCCTCCTGTCCACATCCATGCCAGCACCTTGTATCACCCTGCAATCCCATCTGATGTAACTGCACCAGTTCCAAGTACATGCGGTACAGTAATTTGTATCCATCTTCTACTAAAGCAGCTGCCATTGACAACTTACTAGTGCCCACAAATATCAGCTCCCATTTCCTGTCCCGTAGAGGGGAGCCCAGGTCTCTTGCCCAATTTGAAAATAGAAGTGGCACACCTATTAGGCCTCCGATCTAGTTTATAGAGACCGGATAGTAAGCACCCATTTTGAAAATCTGACCTGTACCCTACTATAAAAGTAGGATTCAGTCTGGATTGCGTTTAGTGGCCTGCCAAAAATTCAGTTTTCTTTCTGACATTCTCCTCTTAAAGCTCCAAAATCCATTAGCCCCCCTGTACTCCCAGCCAATTGTCCAACACACTCCAGCCCTAGCTGCTGCCACTCTGTGAAAGCCAAGAGCTGGCCCAAGGGTTTCTGCCACCCTAGGCAGAAGCCCCAACTGTCCGCCCCACCATGCACCGCGCCACACTACTGCCTATTCCATCAGGGGGCATGGCTCAACTCAGCGGGAGGCTATGTGCTTTAACACACATGGCCTGCTGCTTCTTAGTCCCTTCTGACATAACTTCAAGGGTTCAGAAACAGCAGGCCATGTGAACCAAAGCACATGGCCTGCCGCCGAGCCTAGCCGTCCCCTCCTCCTATTGCTGGAATTGGCAGAAGGGCGGCACAGCTCAGCACAAGGGGTGATCAGCAGGCTATGGGTGCTGAAACACATGGCCTGCCACCCACAGAGATCTGCCACCCTAGGTGGCCATCTTGCGGACGGCCCTGTGAAAGCCCCCATGTATCAATCCTGGTTTAAAGTCAGTGTTGTATCTAATGGGGGTACACCAAAGAATTCCTCTTCCACATAACTGATCCCTGTAGCTGAATCAAACTTTCAAGATATATGAAATAAAAGGTTTGGTCCTCCCTTTTGCTCCTGCCCCCCCCTCGCCCAAGGGTGCCATCTTGCTCAGTCTCCTTTTGTCCATGGAACCCTTCAGACGTTGTCTGGCTTGTCTCAGTAAAAAGTTGATTTTTTTTCTCTGATTTTCATACTCTCCTCTGGTATTGCACTGGTACTCTAACCGCCTACCAACCTCGGTGCCTCGGCGTCGACTTCGGTTTATTTTTTGTAGTGCTTCGTTCTTTTCTTTTTCTGGCGTCTTTGCGCTTTTTTCCTCCTGCTGGCAGCCCGGAGAGTCTTCGACCTTGCAGGGGTACTTTTCCCCCCATGGCTACCAGTGGCTTTAAGAAGTGTAATTGATGCTTTAAAATCATGTCTTTGATCGACACACACGACTGCTGTCTCCACTGCCTTGGGCCAGACCATGATCATGCTGCATGTGGTCTCTGTAAGAGGGTGTCCAGCAAGGCCCTCAAGAGCCACCAGCAGCAGCACAATAAGTTTTTCCCTGAGTGCCCGATGCCTCCGAAGGCCAAGGCCTTGTCTGAGGCCCTGACATCTCGGGCGAAGTCCTCCAAACCTGAGCCTTGTTGTGGGTCCTCAGAAAGGGGGTCTCCCTCAAGGGAACCCAGGAAGAAGAAGAAACTCTCGAAGTTGGCATCTTTGGATGGTTCTGACCAGCCAGGGGCTCCCCGGGCCCAGTTCTGTAGTCTGAGACGTTTGTCCAAGGCGTTGGAGAAGAAGTGGCCCCTCGAAGGTCCCCCAGAGGGATCAGACCGCCTCTGTCCCCAGACACCATTCTCGTCGAGGATTCCCCTTCGGGGGAGCTGGCTTCAGGCACGAACCCCTTGGTGCCCGCACCAAAGGCTGCGGAGCCTTCTGGTCTGGAGTCCAGAATGGTGGCCCTGGAGCACAGTTTGTCTGCCTTCATGGACCAGCAGCGGGCACTGTTGTCCAGCACGACTGCTTCATCCACCCCGACCACTGGGCCCTCGATGTCCAAGACATCCCTGGAGGCCGAGCCAATCCTCGGCCAAGGGTGCACTCCGAGTCCTGCTTGACGTGACCGCGGTCATCCCTGACAAGTTTGCCAGGCACTGGCCATAAGGCATCGGGAGCCTCGAGGCCTGCAGAGCAGTCCTCCTACGAGTCCTCGGCGGACTACTCCAAGTGGGAGATGGAGGACGAGGAGTCCCCCTGATACCCGTCGCTACTGCGACGTCCCTTCTGACTCTCCCGTCTCGGAACCTCGACGGTGGTCCCTGACCGAGGATTTTGTCAAGGACATATCTAAGGCCCTGGCATTCCCAGCTGAGTTGGAGGAGGACCCTCGAGCGGATGAGTTGGAAATCCTCCAATACGAGGCCCCACCACGGGAATTGCTGACGGTGCCCATCCCTCCTATCCTGGAATGGCTCATGCTCCAAATGTGCGAGACATCCGCTTCAGTGCTGTTGGTGAGCAAACAGCTCAACTCAATGTATCGAGTCCGCCAGAGCCCGGGCTTCCAAAATTCACAGCTGCTGCATAACTCCATCGTGGTGAAGTCGGCCATGCATCAGCTGAAAGGCCGACAGATGCACTCCTCTGTGCCCCCATTCCCCCCCCCCCCCCCGGCTGGGAGGCTCGCACCTTGCATGCTCGCAGCAGAAAGTGCTACCAGGGCTCAATGCTTATCTGCCGCATCCAGGCCTACCAGCAGTACATGGGCATGTACCTGAGAGACCTGGCGAAGGAAACAGCCAGGTTCTCGGCTGGTGTCTCCAAGGAACCTTTGCAGAGGTTCAAGAACCTGGCCAAAGCAGTCCATGAATGCTCCGTATTTATGTCTCGGGCAGCCTATGATGGGTTTGAGTCGGCAGCTCAAGTAGCGGTGGCTGGCATGGATGAATGCTGCCAAGCTTGGCTACAGTCATCCGACCTCAAGCAGTGGGTTCAGGACAAATTGGTCAATGTCCCCTGCCAAGGAGGCAAACCCATGACAAGGACCAGGCTTGGGTAAAAAGCCCTTCTACCCGAGGAAGGGTGCTGCTTACAGAAACTACCCACCTTATCAGGCCTCCCCAACAGGGTCAGCAAGCCAAGAGGCATGGGCATGGCCCGCATAAGCAGAAGGCTCCAAAATCCCAGACACCGGCTCTGGCCCAGCCTAGGGGGAGTTTTTGGTTCCTTGAGCATAGCCTCTCTACCCCAAGGAGTTCAGCAGCCCATAGGGGGATGTCTGGCCCTCTATGCCCAGAGGTGGGTGACCATCTCCATCGATGCCTGGGCACTTCGGGTTGTCAGGGAGGGCTACCTCTTCCACCTGACTCAGACACCTCCCCCCTTATGTTCCAGGAGAGCCCCTCAGATCTCCCTTCCACCGGGACCTTTTTCTGAAGGAGTTGGCAGGTCTTCTCAAGGACAAGGTGGTGGAACCGGTGCTCCACTACCTCAAGGACAGGGGGTTCTACTCCAGGTACTTCCTCGTGCCAAAGAGGACAGGGGGGCTTAAGGCCCATCCTCGACCTGCGCAACCTCAACAAATTCCTGGTGAGGGAGAAGTTCAAGATGCTCTCCCTTGGAAAATTGCTGCCATACCTCCAGCAGGAAGACTGGCTATGCTCCTTAGACCTCAAGGATGCTTATACCCACATCCTCATCCACTCCAACCACAGGCAGTACCTGCAGTTCTTAGTGGGGGGCAGGCACTTTCAATATAGGGTGCTCCCCTTCGGTCTAGCCTCTGCCCCAAGAGTCTTCACAAAATGCCTGGCAGTCATGGCCACCTTCTTCTGGCTCCAGGGTGTCTTCATCTTTCCCTACCTGGACAACTAGCTCATAAAGAGAAGCACAGCCTCAGAGCTGCAGCAGGCCCCTGCATGCACCATCCAGTTTCTGCAACACTTGGGCTTTGTCAAAAACTACCTCAAGTCTCACCTCCACCTGACACAGTGTCTGGAGTTCATTGGGGCAAAGATCAACACTCTCCAGTCTAAGGATTTCTTGACCAGGGACCGTGCCAATCGTCTCAGGTTTCTAGCTCGGGACGTACAGCACCATCCCTCTGTACCTGCCCAGCTTCTCCTATGCCTCCTTGGGCACATGGCCTCCACAGTCCACATCACCCCAGATGCTTGCCTCCATATGAGGGCGGCGCAGTGGTGTCTCTGTGACCAGTGGTCACAGGCCGCCTCCGAGACAGAATTTCGGTGACCCGCCAGTTGGCAGACCCCCTGGCCCTGGTGGCAGTTGCCCTAGCATCTCGAGGCAGACATGCCTTTTCAGGCCCCAAGCCCTTTGAGGGTCCTCACCACGGACACCTCCCTGCCTGGCTGGGGTGCCCACTGTGGAGATCTCTGCACTCAAGGCAACTGGTCACCAGACTAGAGCACCCAGCAGATCAACCTCCTGGATTTCCGAGCCATACAATTAGCCCTGAAGGTCTTCTGTCACCACTTGCGTCACCAGCCGGTGCTGGTCCAGATGGACAACCAGGTGGCAATGTTCTTTGTGAACAAACAGGGGAGCACGGGGTCTCGTACCCTTTGTCAGGGGACACTGGTCCTCTGCTCGTACGCAATCCAACAGGGTATCCTCCTGCAGGCAGTGTACCTGCCAGGCCAGGACAACCTGCTGGCCGACAGCAGAGTCCTCCAGCTTCATGAGTAGCAGCTGGACCCCAGGGTAGCCAATCGGTTTTTCCGGCTCTGGGGGAAACCCATGATGGACCTGTTCGCCAGCCCGGACAACTTTGTTGCCCCACTTCTGCTTCTGGCAGGTCCACCCCTCCAGGGTGGCAGCAGACGCGTTCCTGGTCTCATTGTCAGAAGGCCTCATGTACACCTTCCCTCCAACACTGCTGAATGCCAAGACTTTGTTCAGGACCCTCCATGACAGGGCCTCGCTCATCCTGATAGATCCCCGATGGCCCGTTCAACCATGATTCCTGCTGCTTCTACAGTTGGCAGTGGAGGGCTCTGCCGCAGGACTCCTATCTCAGGAGGAGGGCTCTCTTCTGCACCCCAACCTGGGGTCCCTGCCGCTGAAAGTGTGGCTGCTGAGAGGATGACTCTGGCCCCTTTCATCCTTCCGGTTGAGGTGGAGGACATTCTGCTGGCCTCTTGTAAGGCCTCTACTAGGAAGGCATACACCCTCAAATGGCGCAGGTTCTCTCTCTGATGCACTGGACATGGGGCTGATCCTTTCTCCTGTCCGGTGGCTCTGGTGTTACAGTAGCTTCTCCACCTCCGAGTGCACCTTAGTGCCTTGGTGGCGCACAACCATCCGGTGGATGGTAAGCCTCTCTCGGTCCAACCATTGGTGACCCGTTTCCTTTGGGGCCTGCTCCTATTGAAGTCCCCGTTTCACCCTCCGACAACTGAATGGGACCTCAATGTAGTGTTGGGGCAGCTCACTCACTCACCCTTTGAGCCTCTGGCGACCTGCCACCTTCGCTACCTCTCTTGGAAGGTGGCTTTCCTGGTTACGCCCACCTCCGTTTGCAGAGTTAGTGAGCTTCAGGCCCTTGTGGCAGAGTCATTTTATACTAGGTTCTATAAGAACAGAGTGGTGCTTTGCACGCACCCCCAATTCCTGCCGAAGGTAGTGTCACCCTTCCATCTCAACCAGGAAGTGGTGGTGCTCTCTACCTTCTTTCCAAGACCTCACTCCAGTTGGGCGGAGATGGTCCTTTGCATCTTGGACTGTAAAAGGGCTTTGTCCTTCTATATCCAACGCACTCAGGGCCACCGCAAAGTTTCTCAGCTTTTCATCTCCTGTGACCAAGTGTATGCTGTTCACATGGGTGGTGGACTGTATCTCCCTCGCCTATGAACAAGCGAGGCTTCCGCTGGAAGGCCGCATCATCGTGCATCATGTCAGGGCCATGGCGGCTTTGGTGGCAAACTTGCGCTCTGTCCCGATGGTGGATATCTGCCAGGCTGCCACCTGGTCTTCAGTCCATACCTTTGCAGCCCATTACTTCCTGGAAAGAGAGTCCTGATGGGACAGTGCCTTCGGCCAGGTTGTGCTCCGTAATCTTTTCAGGGTTTAGGCAACATTTACCCTCCGTCCCTTCTGTGTTCAGGCTCCCGGAGTGCTGGTTTAATCGGACACATGGGTCCTACTGTGTTGTGGGCACAGACTCAATTGCTGCTGCTTGCAGCTCCCCATGAGGGAGCCCTGTTTTTGCTATGGGCTTTCGGTAGCCTGTAGCTGGGGAGTCCCATATGTGAGGACGGACTTCCTGCTTGTTACCAGAGAAAGCATAGTTACTCATCTGTAACAGGTATTCTCCGGGGACAGCAGGAATCAGTCCTCACAACCCTCCCTCCTCCCCTTGGAATTTCTCTTTTACCATCTTTTATTTTTGCCCTCTTTTAGCTATGTCATCTGACTGAGTAAGATGGCACCCTTGGGCGAGAAGGGGATCATGTATGCGTGGTGGCATCTCCCAAAGGCTTTCTTTGAAAGCTGGGGGGATGCTTCCATGAGGGCTCTGTCGGTGCCGACATCACCCATATGTGAGGACTGATTCCTGATGTCCCCAGAGAACACCTGTTACAGGTGAGTAACTACTCTTTTCCCCCAGTGATTTGTCGCCTCAGCTCACATAATCTCGCTCGTCCTCGGACCTAAAAAGCTTACAGACCTCTGTTTTTCAGGTTGCTCTACTCTTATTCCGTAGTTCTGTCTCTTCTTTTCCATAGCTGAGGTCGTCACTTTCCACTTCATTCACTTACATGGGGCACCCTCTGACTTGTTGATGCTCTTGAGATTTGATCATCAAGAAAGGAAGCTGACAGTTTATGAAGGATTTTATAGATGGTAGTTATGGTCTTGTATTTAATCCTTTGGGCAATTGGGAGCTAGTGTAATCTCCTGAGTTGGGGTTATGGGGGGATTCTAGCGGAACTGTTCTGCACTAGTTGAAGTGGGTATAATGCCGGTTTCAGCAGTCCCTGATAAAGTATGTTGCCGTCGTCAAGATGGGCATGATGATGGCCTGGAAAACTGATCTGAAATCATTGTCTTGGAGAAAAGAATGTAGAGTTTAAGGATCCTGAGTTTCAGGTATGCTGTGTTGGCTGCATTCTTGATGTGCAAAAGCATGTTGAGGTTGCTGTCAAAGGTTATGCCGAGGTATTTGACTTCCCTTTTTATGTTAATTTCAGCGTGTTGGAGTATGATTTTTTTTTCTGGTGGATTGAAGGCTGGGTCTCTGAAGATTAGTAGAGCTTCTGTTTTCTTTTTATTCACTGCTAGATTTAATTCAGCGAGAAGGTTTGTGACAGTTGTGAAGATGACTGAGAAGTCCGGAGTGAGCATGTTGAAGGACATGTAGAACATGATGTCGGCTGCATATAGGTGAACGTGCATGTTCCATTTTCTTAGTAGGCGGCATATGGGCTGTATGTAGATATTAAACAGTAAGGTTGATAATGCCGATCCCTGTGGTATGCCTTGTTTTAGGTTAAATGATTTGGAATTGCTGGGTCAAGACTTTTATTTGCAGGGTTCTGTCTCAGAGATAGGAGGTGAACCAATTTAATGTGGTGTTGATCAGGCCTATGTTTCTGAGTCTGGCTAGCAGGGTGTGGTGTGATACTGAGTCGAAGTCAGCACTGATGTCCAGGAAGATCATAACGAATCCATGGTGGGGCCTGTCTAGGCTGCTGATGAGTGTGTTGGAGTGTCATCGCCATGCTGTCGGCAGAAGCCATGCTGCTGAGGGTCCAATGGATCAACATGGTTTTAGAGCTGGTGCTGTATAGTGGGTTTTTATTTTTTTAATTATTTTAGACAGGAATGGGATGCTGGCAATTGGTCGATATAAATTGGGGTCTGTTAGGTCTAATTTCTTCAATATGGGGCGTATTGAAGCCTGTTTCAGAGCTGGGAGTAGATATCCTTGAGAGAGGGAGGTGTGGGCTTTCTTTAGAATAGTCAGCATGAACTCGGAACAAAGGGATTTTATCCATGTAACTGGGCATGGAACCAGTGGGGAGGTTGTGGTATTGATACTGACGATGTTTGAGAGTTCTCTCTTTGATATTAGGCTGAAAGTGCGCCATCTGAGTTTGAGATGAGTTATCTTGTTGATGTGGTGGATCTTTGTTCAGGGCAGTTGTTGGGCATTGCCTGTTGCAGAGGAAGTCTGCCATGATCTGTGGGTCAAGTAAGTTGCTCTTTTGAGTTTATGGTATATGTCGTAGTGGGATCATTGGTGGGGAAGGACACTATTGAGAATAATTCCATGAGACTTTTGACAGATTTCATGAGGATGTTGGCATAGTATTCTTTTCAAATTATTAAAAACCCAGAGAATGTCACCACAAAAATATTCCTACAAAAAGGTAAACATATCCAGATCTCTCACACTATAATGTCCAATCTCCCAATTCCAGTGAACAGTAGTTAAAGCTATATTTTTTGTCGGATCACCTACTATGAGAGTGGAAAAACCCTCTCTTGAAGTAGGTCCTCCATTTTATTCATTTTATAAGAATGGCCAATCGACCAACATACAGGAGACAAAACCACTCACAAGAGTTAATCTCCTTTATATATCAATATACGACTAGTGTGTCAATAGGCTCTCCAGCTCAAAAAAGTAAGACACCGCCAATAAACCTGTCAGATGATACATGTGGACACGCAGAACTGCAGTCCATTAAGAACTGCAATAAGTTCACATTTTCAAAAAGCTGAACAAGCTCAAAAAAGATGAAACGCCACTAGTATACTCATCTGAAACCTGAAGCAACCAGAGTTAATGTAGATCGGAGGAGGGGCAGTGGGAAAAGTGGTATTTCAACCCTGGTTCTTAGTCTATTACTGTAACACACTTCTAAGGCCTTTTAGTTTCCATTTAAAGCATCACTTTGATGCCAGACTTGCTGCTAACTACTCGGTGACTTGTGGCTCCTTTCCCAGGAGCAAGAGAGCATGGAACTAAAGCTGTATTCCAGCTACGCTAGCTGGAATACAGCCTGCACCTCTACCCGTTTCCATTCTGCAGCATCATAAACTGAGACGGATGCAGCAGACCCCGAAGGCACATGTTAGAAGAAATGTGAATGTCACCATGTCTACAATTCTGATGATATGTTAGGAACGGATCTGCTGAAGGTGGAAACCTTTCCAAAATACAGATCCACGTGCAACAGGAGTAAGCAATCTTGCAAGTTTGCACAAGGCAAAAACGGACGAAGGAACCCCTGGCAGCTTACATATCTACGTTCTGGCATTCCAGAACGCTCCTGTGTAAATGCTAGAACATACACATGCATCCTGGCCATTTTGGAAACCTAGAAGTGTGTAGATGCCACTAATGGAGTACAAAGGTCCTTACGTTTACTTCCTTTTGATTTGGAGGGGGGAAACAAACATTGGGGGGGCCTAAAGGGGATAGCCTCCTTAAGCCTGCTTGTGAAGGGATGGCTAAAAGGAGCACTTTTGCAAGACCCGTTTGTGTTGGAGGTAAGTGTAGCAGTTCCGTTGGTATGCATGCATCCGCTATATGAAATAGGAGAGATGTGTTGCTTTTTGCTATGCACATTTCCCAGTACACCTCTTGGCCAAATGTTTTTATATAGATGTACTCAAAACAAAAATGTTTTAACTGCGGCTTTCCAAAAATAGTGTTTTACACGTGGCTGTGGTTTGCATGTTTTTCTACCACCGCATCCACATTTAAAAGCATGCATAAGGCTTCTAAAATACCCCATGTATTGTTGTAAAGAGTGACTTGAACACCTGCTTGTTCTGCTACTAAAAGCATAGCCAGCCCTCCTATTTGGAATCTCCTTAAAATAATTCCAGCTGTGTGACAGTAGTGAAAGCATGCGGCTTTTCTACAGACTGTAAGCCTAATATTTTGTTTGAAACTGGATTTCTTCATTGAGAGAACATTTTAAACATGGGTCTCCCCCCAACCCCATATGCAACTTAATGGTTGCATGATCATAAATTGAGCTGGAGAGGCTTCTTTAAAGTCCATGGCCCCTGACAATACCGTGCTCTGCCGGGGGAGTGTCTTTTCCGTTCTGTCCCCCAGAAGTAACGCAGAGACTGGGTAGCACATTGTAGTCAAACAGATTTGTTTGAGTTCACTTCCTTTGATGCCTTAATAAATCCTTCAGTCCAAAGATAAGCTGTACGATTTGTTTATGGAAAATGTGGTCAAGGCCTCTGACACAACTGGGCTTAAAAGTTTGGACAGATTCTTGGATAAAACCACAACCCTTTTATTAGCCAGGTCAATTTGGGAAAGGTCCTGCTCATCCCTGTGGGTGAGCACAAGGAACGGATCTACTTCCTGGGATCCGCATGTTTATCCTAGTGACCCGGATTGGCTGCTGATCTTGATGGACCTTTCGGGTCTGACTCACTGTGGCATGTCGTCGTAAGGTGCCACCAACCTCCTGGTTTTCATATATGGGCATCTCTCAAGTTTTAATTCCATAATATGTGGTGGAGTCTTCGTGATTAGAGCAGTGGACTGGGCACCAGGGAAGCCACGGTTTAAATCCCACTGCAGCCCTCTGTGACTTTGGGCAAGTCACCCAACCCTTCCCTCGGGTACGAACTCAGGGAGGGATATTCAAAGCCATTTAAGTGTTTAACGGGATACTGAGCAGCACTAATGCTGAATGTTCCTGGCTTCAGCCCCTAAGCACTGGGGCATTCTGAGGGTGGGGCAGAGGTGGGACCCATGGTGATATTCATCCACTAGCTGGTCATCGCAACCTAGGTATAATTAGGAACTTTAATGACTGGCCTAATTTTAGCCAGCTGGCTAGCAGCTGAATATTGCCACAATCCAGCCAACCTGAATATTACGGTGCCGGTGGCCGGATATGGCCCCAACCTTAAATATCTGGGTTAAAAATTTGGCGGCAACAGCTAGCCCCTTTGTCAGTGCTAGCTGCCACCACTTAATAGCCTTCTCCCCTTAGATTGTAAACCCTCTGGAGTCGAGAAAATAGCTACTGTACCTGAACGTATCTTGCCAGAATCTCTTAACGGAAAAGCATGAGCTAATTCCATGAAGAGACGATATCCATCAGGCTGCGTGCCTTTAGGTGTAACCACCCATACACTCCTACATCTCCAGCAGAAACCAAACCATCGCTATCCTAAGCTTCCTTCCACGAACAGCAGTCCATCCATGTTCAGATTACAATTACTTTTTTTCTGCTTTCGCTATCACAGTTTATACAGTGCCAAGGAGAGAGGGGGGGGGGAGGAAGTGGGTTTAGTAGAGTGACCAAACAAATCTAGTCTCGGGATATCCAGCATGAATATATGTGAGAGAGATTTTCATGTATTGTCTCCCTTCGTGGTAAATATCCTGAAACCAGACCTATTTGTGGCTGTTGAGGACCAGTTTCCTTATCCTGAGTCAGCTGTGTCCAGAGTTGCCAAGTTATCCAGTTCCAGGAGTGAGATTTTAAGCCAGTCCTGGATTTCTGGCAATTTCAGCCAATGCAGTATGGGACCTACAGCACTCGTTCCAATGTGAAAAATTGGGAGCTACAACTAATTACATTGCATTATAATGCAAATTTAAAACCTGAACTGGCAAAAAATCTCACTCCTGGAACTGGCTAATTTAGCAACTCTGTATACACTATAAGCAAGATGGGGATATGTTGAAATGTCTCAACATGTGTCAAAATACCTGACTGTTGGGTGCCACTTTGTATATTACTGACTACAGGCTATCCAAAGCATTTTGACTGGAAATGGATGAGGGATTCAAGGTGACTTGAAAAGGTAATCCCAAACTTCCCAATATCCACCCAGCCCCATGGCTGGAATAAAACAATGGGGCAAGGTAAAGATCTTTGTGAAGCTAGGTATAGTCATGAATAACTCATTACTTTTTTTTTTTTAAAGCAAATAAAATGGTAACAGGAGATCATGTTTTGTTTTAGTTAATGAGAATAACAAAATTTAATATTGGCACCCAAAGGTCTTGTCAAGAAAAATTAGATCCCTCCAAAGATTCACTATACTGAAATGGCAAGAGGTTTAACAATAGACATTCAAAGGATTTATTTGTTTCCCAGGGTCACATAAAGATGCTCTGAGACTCCGGAAGCAGGTATTAAGAGAGGGGTAAGAAGATTCTCCAAGGACAATTAGGATCTTGTCTTCACAAGTGGGGGGTGAGGGCTAGATAAATGTGGGAAAGCTGTCAGAGCAGTGCATGTGTGGGACTTCCCATCATCCTGTCATTGCACAGGGCCACCTCCGTGGTCTCTCTTTTTTTTTTTAATTCTGTGGACCCCCAACAGTCATCATCTTTGAACAGAATTTTTGTACATGGGTCTGTTTCCTGTTCAATCCTTTTCTCCCCTTTAGAGAGCTCTAGTTGTTTTCTTGCCTTTTTAACAGGTCTGTGACCTGCTCTGGCATCAGATGTACCATTCAACAAGGAGTTATTTGATTTCACATGAACTCTTTTTCTTCGCATACCTCAGATGAAGAGGACTCCTAGTAAATACTTGGCCAAAACACAGTGTCACTAATTGTGCCACCTGCCAAAGATGATACCTAAGGATCTCTGTGGCTGTCGGGAGTATGTTCAAAGGCCATTCAGTTCATCTATGTTGTATCTCAAAAACAGTATAATAGAACTGGCAAAAGTGTATATATAGCCTTTCTCCAGAAAAGAGCTGTTTTATCATTTTTCTGCTCTTCACTGAAACTTTTCTAGTTCTGTATATTTTTAATAGTTTTTTTACATTTTTTGTACTGCTTTTACCAAAAGAAAAAAAGGGGTTTACACTAAAATGTATTAAAAGCAGGTCAGAGACCAGCGGTAGGGAGGATGGGGGGGGGGGGGAACGGGACTGCTTAATGGCACAGAAGCATGGCCCCCCCCAAAGCTTGTTTGAAGAGGTAAGTCTTTAGGGACACTTTAAAGCTGGCTCGAGGCGTAACTGAGATGTAGGAGCCACAAAGAAAAATGCAGACTAATGAGTGGACTCTTGTCTGGCCCTTGATGGAGGAGAGGGATATGCAGGCGGCGGCCATGGAGTGAGCAAATAAGGGCAAGTAAAGTAATAAATGATGATAGGTAATAGGGGCTGCTTCGTAGAGGACCTGATGGCGAAGGGTGAGAATTTTATGGCAGATCTGATATTGATTTGGGAGCCAATGGTTTGGAATCCGTATTGGTATGATATGAGCATATTTACGGGCCCAAGAGAGAATGCACGCTGCTGTAAATTGGATGGTCTGAAGATGTTTAATTTCATAAGCTGGTCAAACCAAAGTAAATGACATTGCAGTAATAAAGATACTGTGCTGAGAAGAACAGCAGCCTGGGCCTGGAAATCCAAATGGACAGAGAAGTACACATGATCCTCTAGATGCAGTCATCCCATGGATCAATATAGACAGTCTTTTAAGATCCTCCTGCCGTTCCTCACAATTCACTCATGCAGGGTCATGGCAAGGACTGGAGACATCTTAGGCAGGCCCTTCGGCTCCCATTACCATCCCTCTCTGAAGCCAACAGCCCTGAAACTGCAATGCAGCATTTATTCTCTGTCTTTGGGGCTGCGTGTTGGCTTTATTATGCCCAATCTGCTGCTTTGCGCCCCTCCTCCCTGCATATTTCTGGTTTATACACAAAACTGGAAATCTGGGGGGTGGAAGTGGCAGATTGGGTAGAATTAAATCACAACGTAGCCCTGGAGACAGAGGGTAACTGCTGCCACTTTCGGCTCTGGAGAGCGACACTAACAGCGGCAATGGGCAGCAGCCGGCAACCCCGGCATGCCAGTGGTCTAAGCAGCCACCTAGTTCACCTAATGGTAGTACCAGCACTGCACTCATGATTTAATGACCAGATATGTCTCCCCTTCCCAGCACCGAGGGCCCTGAATTTTAATTTTTGCAAGTGAACCCACTATCAGGTCCCTAGGCTCCTGCTGCCTGAAGGTTTTACAGGGAAATTTTCAGTCACTGAATCCGCCTGATAATTTGTCTCAAATACTTGAGACTTCTAGGAAAGACTCCGCTAAAGAATGCTTTTAAACAGGAGAGGTTTGGGAGAGAAATCTCTAGATATACCTCCTTCCCTCCCGCACAAAAGCTGCTCAAGTACCTACTGCATTTATTAAGTTTAAAAAGCACCTCTTTTGGGTTCATCTCGGTGCAAGTGATGCATATTTCCACCATGTGGAAGGTAAACCCATCTCTCAGAAGTCTTCAGTTTGATGTATGCGAAGCTTTCTTGGGTGAAAGCCTCCCCCAGTCTTTCAGTAGTGTGGTTCTAACTGAGGGACAGAAGCTCTCTTAGAGCCACATTGATGCTTGTGAGCTTAGATACCTAATCGGGAAGGTCTTTGTGTGTGCTAAAGCGATCACCACCACCAATCGATGAGCTCCAGACCTTAGTGGTATTACTTATATTATTACAAGATTTTAAGACAGTAGGGTGGTTCTGTGCACACATTCCAAATTTCTGCCGGCATTTCACAGTCCACAAAGATGAACTCACCATGCACATTTTGGATTGTGAAAAAAAGCCTTAGCTTTCTATATGGAGGGGACCAAAGCTCTTAGAAAGTTGACACATCTTGTTTCTTTTGACCACAACAATTCGGGGCTTGCTGAAGCCAAGCACACACTACCTAACTGGATAGCAGACTGTATCTCTCTTACGTATGCCTAGAGAGGATTAATCCTGAAAGGGCATAGCCAGGTTTATAATGTCAGATCCATGATAGCGCCAGCAGCTCACTCATGTTCAGCTTAAGTGGAGATCCACAAGGCTGCAATGTGAACTATTGTCCACACCCTTTGTTGCCATTTGGATAGGGATTCTGGACAAGATAGTAGGTTTAATCAATCTATCCCATAAAATCTCTTTCAGGTTCAGAATACAACATGCACTCTGGGACCCATTTTTATTATTTCCAGGTTACCTTAAAAAACACATGCATATATTAAAAAAGGTCTGTTGCCAACAAAAATACATATTTTGTCCCTTAGTATTCTAGTCCCCCTCCTCCTTTAATTATGAGGCATCCTGTAGCTAGGGATTCCCACCTGTGAGGTCATTGTTGTCGATTAAATTACCCCTATATCTAAAATGTTAACTGTATAATCCTACTCCTGTTTAAATATACTCTGTCCAGTTTAAGTTACAATGTAAACCGCTATGACAAAACAATATAGCAGTATAAAAAGCCTGTTAAATAAATAAAATAAAGTTTCTTCCCTGTAACAGGTGCTCTCCGAGGACAGTGGGAAAGACAATCCTTGTTGAATCCACCCACCTCCACTAGGATTTGGCTTCTAGTTATAGCTTTATGTGCAACTGGGCTGGCCCCAGGTAACTATGCCGATTTTTTCCTCTCTGGGCTTTGTCGGATGAGGTAACCCCTTTTGGGGGGGCTAGCATCTTGAGAACACCTGTTACATGTAAAGAACTTTGCTGATCTTGTGTATCAAAGCCTGTATTGGTCAAAGGAAGGTTGATCTGGTGGGAAAGAGCATGGAATGGAAACCAGGACGCAGCAGGCTAAATTGATTTGCCTTCCCTTTGCACACCGACAGCGATAGAGCAGTAAATTAAAACAAAGGCACACAGAGGACCAGTCCCCTTAGCTTTGTAGCAGTGTTTTTTTTGTACTGCCCCAGGGAAAGGGAGGAATGCCTGAATTTGATTCCTGGGCCAGGGTTATGCTACCCGAGCCATTTAAGAACAGGGTAGCTGTAAAGGCCATGAACACAGCTCCTGGGTTGAGGTGGGTATCAGTAAACACTCAACAGTGGCAATCTAGTGGCTGGATTTGGGGCCCATGATTTGTGACCTCCTGAAGGAGGTTTTGGGGCATAGCCTTGTGCTGAGGTGGTCACAGCAGTGACTGAGCAAAAATGAGTTGGGGAGGGGGATACGAATCTCCATGTCTTTTCAAATTAAGGCTCAGGCAGCCATATTCTATCTCTGATTCAAAATAAGCTAAAGGCAACTAGGTCCAAAAAATGTAAAAACCAACAACAAAAAAGACGAGGCACAGGAAGATAAAGGAACTTGGCTATAATAACAGGACCAAGCAAAGCAGGAAGATATCTTTGAAATTCAGATCCCCGTAAGTCCTGACTCCACTACCATCCAACTTGCCTTAAGGCCATAATGGAATATGCCGGCATGGCAACAGTGTGTATGTGGCTGTCTACATGGGGATTAGAGATGGCTCATACACAGGATAAGATGGGTATCGATATAACCCCCTCAGAGGTATTTCAGAGCTGCTTTACTCCTCTGCTGAACCCTCATCACCTTCCGCTTCCTACCTGAGATGGTCTAGCACATGTAGGTGGCCGTTCGCCCTCACCCACCTGCTATCGTCCCTTCCATACATCACATGCTATTACGCTTCAAGTGGAAACACTGTCTACATATCAATGGCCACCTTAAAAAAGAATGAGGTGAACAGGAAAATACAATTTTGGATTCACTCAACTCCCTTTTTCTTGGATTCCTCCCCCCAACCTCTTCCTCAGTGTTTATGGACTGTTGTACATTGCATTTAGACCTTGGTCATAATTTTCCTTCCCATTTGAATCTTAGCTTGCAGACACACTGACAATATAGGTGACACTTCTTGAAAGAAAAAACAAAGGGCCATCCCACATGCGCATCAACATTTCTGCACAATTCGCAAGAATTCACCAAACCCTCCCTCTGTAGGTTAGGAGGTCCATCGCCACTACTTAAAATACTGAGTTTTCCCTAAAAGAGTTTGCCAGAGAAGGTTTAGTATGGTGCACCATGTAAGTATGGAAAAATACTTCTGCTCAACTTATGGGCTCATGGATAGTCCTCATGTGCTGGTTGAGATGGTGTTTCTCCTGGAAGGTCTTGCCACAGAAGGCACAGCGGTGTGGCCGTTCACCAGTGTGGACGCGCTTGTGCTTGGAGAAGTTGGAGGAATTGTTGAACCTCTTGTAACACACGCCACACTGAAATGGCTTCTCCCCTGTGTGGATGCGCTGGTGGGTGGAGAGTGCAGAGGACTGGGTGAAATTTTTACCACACACCCTACAGTGAAAGGGCCTCTCTCCAGTGTGGACCCGCAAGTGCTCTTTTAAGTCAGTTGCCCTCTTGAAGCGCTTGGAGCATACAAAGCAGATGTAAGGCTTGCCCTCTGAATAACTCAGCTGAGGTACGAAAAGATCTTTCAGTGTCTTTGTTATCTTGCTGGCTTCAGGACACTCCAAAGTCCTTTGTGTTGCCAGTCTCTCTGGCACCTTCCTAGATATAGTCCATGCTTTCTTGACATCTACCAGGTTCTCTTGGCTACTGCAGCTCGGTTCCAAGGTATGGATGGATCCCTTGTTACCACCAATCACTGGGTTATCAGGAAGGTGAAAGAAAATTCTTTTAATGTTCTGAGGACTTGAAGTTTCTCTCATGGAAGCTTTGCCCTCTACAAGAGACATTATTTGTCCTTTGCACTGGAGCCAACAATTTGCTTTGTTTCTTTGAGCACATGGGTACTGCCAATTCTTACTGGCCATGTGCCAATCTGTAGCTTCTTGGCTATTAACCTGCTCCTTTGGGCTACCCTGGGTAGGACATGGGTAGACCCCATTTCCCTGCCTATCTGCTAGGGAAACAGTCAGCTCTTGCCCAAGGCAACCTTCTAAGATATCCTTGGACATACACTTCCAGTCTTCTGCTGGGCCGCCACATTGCAGATCCTTCCTGGCTTCTGGATACCCAGAATCTTTGCCGGCACCATCATTGAACTGTGTACCCCACAACTTCCATGCTGGTCCCCTTTCCTGATAATTCCTTTTGTCTCTTGCAAGCCATTTGGGAAACACTCCATGTGGCATGGAGACCACGTCGTAACTAGAGAAGTCTCTGTGTCCTTGAGTTGCGTTCTTTTTCAGTCCTTTTCCATCTCCTTCTGTTAACTCTTTCAGCAGTGTGCTGTTAGGATTTGGAGCTTGTCGCTTGAGAAAAGGATAGGTTACACCTTCTAGGTATGAGCCTCCTATGTTTTTGCTACGGAGGGGCTGCTTCTGTTGCAGAACCTCAACTCCAGTTTCTTGCTTGCTTTTCTGGGTTCCCAGGACCTGGAACCCATGAATGCGCTGGTGCTTCTTGAAGTTGGAGCAGTTGTTAAAGGTTTTCCCACAAGTGTCACAGCGGAAAGGCTTTTCCCCAGTATGGATCCGCACATGGCCTGTCAGCACAGAGGACTGAGTGAAGCTCTTGCCACACACGCCACATCGATATGGACGCTCTCCAGTGTGGATCCGTTCATGGTCCCTCAGGTCTGAAGAGCGTTTAAAGGCTTTTCCACAGAACGAACAGTTGTGGGGCTTTTCTGCTGGGCTGCCCATCTTGGATGTCTTCACCTCCTCCTCCTCCTCCTCTTCCAGGCAGTTTAGATGTTGGTGCTTCAAAAAGTTTGACGCATCCTTGAAGGCCTTCCCACAGGCACTGCACCATAAAGGCTGCTGTCCAGCGTGAGTGCGCAGATGAGTGACCAGAAGAGATGCCTGCGTGAAGGCACTGGCGCATTGGTTGCAGCGATAAGGCTGCTCCCTTGTGTGTACATTGTAGTGATCCTTCAGGCTGGACATGCACTGGAACTTTCGACCACAGACTTGGCATCGTAAGAGACTCTGGGTGGTGTGGGCCTGCTCGTGAAACATCAACTCTGAGACATAGCGGAAAGCTGCCAGGCAAAAGTTGCAACGAAACGCACCACTGCCATTGGCCGAGATGGGAGATACTGGCCAGGCTCCAACTTCAGCCAACTCCCCCTTCACCTTTACCACCTGGATCTCAATGACCTTCTCCTGGCCACTGGCCCACAGTTGCTCAGTGTCTTTTGTACCCACCATGTCTGCTTGATCTTCAGCTCCTCTAGAGTAAGTTTGCAGACCTGCTGCCTTGTCCTTGCAGCTGTCTTTGCCTTGCATGCTTTAATTATTGGCCAATGACTGTGTTCTGCCCACCCAAGGCGCTTGGAGGAGGAAAAGACCACTTGAAGTTCGGCATCTGTTTCCTGAGGGACAGAAACAGAAAAGCAAAAATAAGTTATTGATGGGGCTGCAGCACTTTACTTATAGGTGTGGGGGAGGGGAAGGAGGTTTGTGGAGATGGTACCTTTTTCCCTATGTGACTGGGATGGGTCCTCTCAGGGACGGTGCTACCCAATAAGTGAACTAGGCTGTCACCTAGAGCACCAATGTTCCCAGGGCGCCCATTGTCGCCTCTGCGACCCCTCTCTGGGACCCACAGCGACAGCAATACAACGCTTAGCCAAATTCTCCGGTACTGCATTGCCGTTCCTTCTCTCTATGACCTGCTGCTTCCGTCCCCTCTGATGTATCTATATTTCCAGAAGCGTTAAGGTCTGCTTTCAACCAGGGCTGGTACAAGCTGTTGGCACCCTAGGCAAACCTTAAAAACTACACCCCTCCTGCCCATCAAAATCTTTTCTTTAGCTTCTAATGTCTTATTCTTTGCTGCCTCCCATAAGTTGCCACCTTAGGCAACTGCCTAGTTTGCCTGATGGTATGTCCATTCCTGCTTTCATTGTATACATCGGACATTCACATACAGCTAGCTTACTAGCTTCTGCCTTGGGCTCTTTGCCCCTGCTTCCCCCCGCCCTTCTCCCGCTCCTCAACAGTTCCTAGCTGCTATTCTGGCTTTTCTATTTTCTGTCTGGCTGTCCGTCCCCCCCCCCCCCCCCCCCAGCAGCTCTTTCTCTGCTTAAAGAATGGTCTTACAAAAGTCTGTAGCAGAATAAACTAAGGGCAGCTGTCTTTATGCTATATCGTCCCTGCAGAAAACTCTTTATCACACAAGCAAAAATTCTGCTCCGGCAGTATCAAGCAGAAGACAAAAAGAAATACAGTATATACATTAAATATTTAATAGAAAAAAACAGCCAATGAACAGAGGTCCGTCGTCTTCTCCATTGTGAAAGCAAGTTTCTTTCTTCTCGATCCAGGAAAATCGGAATAGCAAAATGAAATCAAATATTTGCACTGAGATTGACAGAGGGAGACGGACCAGGAAAGCTAAAGCAGCAGGAGTCCCAGAAGGCAAACTAGGACCAGGTCAAAAATGCACATGTAAATATATACAAAGACCAGAGCAGGCACAGCTCCAAGTGACTCTTCCTCCTTCCTGCGTTTAAAATGTTAGCTTTGCCCAGACTGCAAGGGATCCCCACCCCATCCTTCCCAACTCAGAAGCAGCAGCAGGTCTACTGTGCATTTCTGTAGCACTACTAAATGCATACAATGCAATAGGAACATACCTTTGCCAACTCCCTCCCCCCCCGTCCGCCCAAAGCAATGCGACAGGAAACCTCCCTTCCCCCTTGCCCATGCACTCACCCCTTGCTTTACCTGTCCCAATATGCACAGCTTTCAGTGGCCAGGAAAGAGGGCCCCCTCCCCACCGCTTCCTTTCCTGGGGGGGGGGGGGGGGGGGTCTTTCCTACCACCCCCCTTTCCTCCGAGGACCCCACAGCTGCAGGAAAACTTTCAGCAAACTGTAGGGCATAAGCTCCTTTGTAAGGGCTCGGCCATCTTTTAGTGCTGCCCACTTTTCCCCACCCATCCTTGCACGCCCAGTCTCCAACTTTTCCTTTAAGAAGGGAAAACTGTCTGCAGTCAAAAAATACCAGGCTCCTTCCCAACTAGGCCTGGCTTCGGTTTCCTAGGAAAAGCATTCCGGCTTGGCTGAGAGGAAAAAAAGCCTTTGCTGATGGCCTTACCAAGTTATCCATTTCCAAAAAGGAGATTTTAGAGTCATCCTGATTTTTTTTTTATGCACTTTTATCCTGATGCATTAAGGGATCTGCAGCACTTATTTCAATGGGTAAAATTAGGATGTAAATTAAAAATTAGGCATGGCCAAAACCCTCCCTCCTGGAAATGGGTAACTTGGCAGCTCAGGGATTATAATCCACAAAATGCCTTTATATATATTTACGATGTTACGACACAAAACAAATTATTGAATTATGGAGATGCCAGTGACTGGAGAAGCTATTTTGAGGCCTGTTCCCATGAACTCTGGGATTTGTAGTCCCTACTGCTTCTATGACCCCCTCCCCCATCTTGTATTTCTGGCAACTACTGCAGAGCTGCCAAGTTACTCTGTTCCAAGAGAGCGATTTTAGGCTAGTCATGGATTTTTGATAACCCCATCTTGCTGTATAATAGGATCTGCAGCACTGAATTTGATGGGTAGAATCAAGGACTACAAATCCCAAACTACTTTAGGATGTCAGTTCAAAACCAGAATTGGCCAAAACATCTCCCGCCTGGAGCTAGGTCACTTGACAGTTCCGCTGTAATTATCCGATTATTCTTTTTTTGTAAGTCATTCATATAAATGCAAATGCAGAGGACAGAAATAATGGTCAGTAGCACAATAAAAAATAAGATGCTGCATTTCTATTGGACTAAATAAATTTCTGGATTCGCTTTCGGAAGTCTATTCATGATATAAACAGAAGACTCTAAAAGAGAAAGTACGGAGCAGTCAGGATTCCCTCCTTGTCCCACACAGACAGGCAACACATTTATTTATCTAGGCTTATATACTGCTTTTCTACAAGTCAAAACAGTGTAGATAATGGTGCTGCTGGCACAGTGGCAAGATGGCGGCGGTAACGGACGGCTGCTGACACTGCTCTGGTGTGCCTCCGTAACTTTTTTTTCCCTGTTACCTGTTTCTGTTCGTGCTAGTAAGCCCTTCTGATGCCGCATGCAGGCAGAAAGGAAAGCTAAGCTGGCAGCGATGTCGACGGAGGAGATTCCGGTCGCAGAAAAGTCGGTGGTAAGCGGGCCTATGGATCTTTTCGTGAAGCCCGCTGGGAGGAGTGAGGTAGTTCCTGGGCGCCCGCTGTGCGCTGGTGGGGCAGAAGGAAGGTCTCCCAACGCCGAAGGGCTAGAGGTTTCTCTCAGCCCAGAGCTCCAAATGCCGCCAGTTCAGCCGGAAGGGAAGTTCTTGCCTAGGACACTGATTGCTGGCGTGAGTGAGGTGGGATGCCTGCTTCCGAGGTCCCTGATGCAGCCATCCAGCCCTGGAGGAAGTCAACCGGCGCTGGTGTCTCCAGCTTTGTTTTCTGGCATGGAGGAAGGCGAGAACGAGGGGCTGATGCCATCTTTGCACTCTGCGGGGAAGCTGCCTCTGATATCTATGGATGATTTATCCCAGGTCGGTGGGAATGATCCCGAGCACATTCTGGTGAGAACTGATGTGGTTTCTTTCGATAGTTTGTGGGATGCCTTCTCGTCCATGCACCTCAATATTACAGCACAGTTTCAGGCAATATTGGAGCAATTTCAAGTGTTTGGGCAGCAATTGAATTTATATGAATTGGGACAGAATGAGCTTACTGCCAAATTGGCCGTTGTTGAGGGCCGGTTGGGGCAGGTTCAGGACGCTTCCCAAGCCTTTGTTAAAGATTCTGTGGCTATGCATAGGAGGATGGAATTCTTAGAAAATGCAGCAAGGAGCCGAAACCTAAGAATATTGAATTTTCCTAAGGTTCCCTCAGTTTCTGCCCTGGAACTCTATAAGAAGTTTCTAGTAACCACTTTAAAGGTATTGACTGACTCTGTTCCATCTATATCTAAGGCCTTCTATTTGCCAACTGCAAAGTCTGGACCTGTGGGTAAAGATGACCATCTTTTGTTATCTTCGGATAGTTTGGACTTGTCTACCTTCTTGGAACGGTCCCCTTCAGATGTTGGGATGACGGCTACATTGTTGGTCACCTTTGCCCTAGAGGCGGACAGAGATTGGCTGCTGCAACTGTTTTTTAGGTCCACATGTAAAGTGCTTCTGGACTCCCACCTAAAAATATTTCCTGATGTTTCTAGGGCAACCCAAAAGAGAAGGAAGCAGTTTCTTCTATATTGTCCTGGGGTGCTCCAGTTGGGAGGGCTCTTTTTTCTTTGCTTTCTGTGCAAGTGCCTGGTGAAGTTCGCTGGGCATAGTTACCTGTTTTTTTGAGCCCTCCCAATTGGCTACCTTTATTGCCTCTAAGTTACGTGATGTGCAGGGTCCCCCTTCTAATCTCCCTCAAAGTAGTTCTCCTAGTGAGGAGGGCTAGTTCAGAAATGTATTGTTGCACTCCTATGTCTGTGAATTTCTTGTATTTGCATTGTAACAATTTTCCTTTATATTGTGACCTATCTTGTCACTCTATTGAGGACTTGTGGGCCTTGTTTTGGTTATTTTCTCTTTAGTGTGGAGATTTTTCCTTATGTTATTTGTGCCCTTTCTGTACAAAGTTTTTTCTTGTAATTACGGTAAAATTGCATAAATTTAAAAAAAAACACACCACAAAACAGAGTACATTCAGGTACTGTGTGTGTGTATATATGTATATATACAGGGTGGTCCAAAAAAAGTGAGAACATCTCGTAGCATATAAGTTATTTAAAATTTCAAAAAGACAGTTATAAACGATAGACAAATTAAAAAAACAAAGATGGCGACCGGAGATTGTCAAAATAAACACGTTATATAGCTAAAAAAGGTAAATAAGTAAACTATTGAAGCTTTTAATTTACGAGATGTTCTCACTTTTTTGAGCCACTATATATATAGAGTGGAGGAGTGGCCTAGTGGTTGGGGCAAGGTACTTCAGGCCAGAAGGTCGGGGGTTCAAATCCCACTAGAGGACAGCAACCTTGGGCCGGAAGGACTGGGGTTTCTAGTCCCACAGGTGCTCCTTGTGGTCTTGGGCAAGCCACTTAACCCTCCATAGCCCATGTTCCCCGTAAAATAGTTATCTCCAAGTTATAATGCCCTGTTCAATGTAATATCAGTTTGTTCAATGTAAACCGCACTGATGCAGAATAGCGCGGTATATAAGAGAATGTAAATAAATAAATAATATATATATATATATATATATGTATGTATATGTATATGTACTTACCTTGTCCCCACAATCTATGTTTTTGTATCTGAGGCAATGGAGGGTTAAGTGGCTTGCCCAAGGCCACAAGGAGCACCAGTGGGACTAGAAACCTCAGTCCTCCCAGTCCAAGGTTGCTGTCCTCTAGCAGGATTTGAACCTCTGGCCTGAGGTAACCTGCCCCAACCACTAGGTCACTCCTCCAACCACAGTGCAGGCAGCTGGGAGAGCTCTTCTATTGGTCTATGGGAGGGAACACAGGACACTGCATAAGTTCTTCTAGTAGTATGTGGGAGGGAGCCCAGGCAGCTGGGAAAGCTTTTCTATAGATGAGCTTTTCCCTTTCCTTTTCTTCCTTCAAAGGCCACTCCATCCGCCTTTTTAATCCCTTACCTCTCTGGATAGCTGCTGTCTATAGACCCCCTGACAAGTCCACCTCTACCTTTCTCTCTGATTTTGACTCTTTGCTTTCTTTATTTCTTGATTCTTCTTCCCCTTCTCTTATTCTTGGTGACTTTAACATTCATGTTGATAACCCTTCTGACTCCTATGCTTCCAAACTCCTTTCCCTTTCCTCATTTAACCTTCAGCTTTGCTCTTCTGCCCCTACTCATCAGCACGGCCAGTGCCTTGACCTTGTTTGTTCTCTAATTGTTTACCCTCTAACTTCCATATCTGACTATCATTTGGTTAGCTTCACTCTCCATCACTTCCCACCTCCGCCTTGCCCAGTCTCCTCCTACCTTTTTAGGAATCTTCATGCTATTGATCCTTTAGCTCTCTTCACTGTTGTCTCATCACCTCTCTCCTCCTTCTCTTTGTCTTCTAACTCAGTTGGTGAGGCTATAGTTTCCTATAATATTGTTCTCTCCTCTGCTCTTGCTTCCCCTATCCTACATCCTGTGAGGCGCACTATACCTCAACCCTGGCTGTCTTCAACTACCCGCTACCTTTGCTCCTGTGCCTGTTCAGCTAAGCGCATTTGGTTCAAATCCCAGTCACTTTCTTCACTTCAGTTTCATGCTTGCTTACTTACAATCTGCCATAGCATTCACCAAGCAAAACTACTATGTCCATCTAACTAACTCTCTTGCCTCTGACCCCCTTCATCTCTTTTCTACTCTCAACTCTAGGCACCTCTGCCTCCAACCCCCACCCCCTTTTTTTTTCTGCCCAACCCCTGATGACTATTTCTATGACAAAGTCCACAAGGTTACCCTCCAATTCCCCTCAAGATCAGTTTCAACCCCTCTTCCCCCTTTTCAATACCAATTTTTTCCCTCAATCTCTGTTACCCTTTCTTCTTTTTCTAAGAGCTCTGAAGAGGAAACCTCTCATCTTTTTTCCTCCTCTAAGCTTACTACCTGTTCCTCTGATCCCATCTCCTCCTCTGTCCTCCATTCCAGCATACACATTTCCAACCTATCATTCTCTACTGCAACGTTCCTTGTAGCCTTCAAGCATGCTCTGGTCACACCTCTCCTCAAGAAACCTACACTTGACCCTACTTGTCCTTGTAATTATCAACCCATCTCTCTGCTTCCCTTTATTTCCAAAATTACTGAACATGCATTTCTCTGCCGTTGCCTTGATTTTTCTGTCCTCTCAAGCCCTCCTCGATCCATTTTAATCTGGCTTTCATCCCTTACACTCTACTGAAATGGCCCTTGCTAAAATTTCCAGCAACTTGTTTCTGGCTAAATCCAAAGGCCTTTACTCAGTCCTTATTCTTCTTGACCTTTCTGCTACTTTTGACACTGTTCACCACCACCTTCTCCTTGATACATTGTCCTTACTTAGTTTTAGGAGCTCTGTACTGTCCTGGTTTTCGTCTTATTTCTCCCATTGTTCCTTCAGTGTCTGTTTTGGCGGTTCCTCCTCTACTGCTATTCCTCTCTCGGTGTACCCCAAGGGTCTGTTCTAGGCCCTCTCCTTTGCTCTCTCTATACTCAGTCCCTTGGTGCTCTCAACTCCTTCCATGGCTTTCAATATCATTTTTATGCTGATGACTCAGATCTTTCTATCTACACCTGATATTTCTCTTACACTCCAAGCCCATAGATCTGCCTGTCTGACATCACTGCCTGAATGTCTCACCGCCTTTTGAAGTTGAACATGGTCAAAACCAAACCTCTTCCCCCCCCCCCCCTTAATTCCTTCTCTATCTCTGTTGATAACACTCTTCTGCTTCCTGTTATCTCGGCCCGCAACCTTGGAGTCATCTTCAACTTCTCCCTCTCCTTCTCCACACATATTCCAACAGAGAGCAAAAACCTGTTTCTTTCTCTACAACATTAACAAAATTTCCACCTTCCTTTCTGAACTAAAACACTTATCCACTCTTTAGTCACTTCTTGCCTCAATTATTGCAACCTCCTCCTTACAGGTCTCCCTCTGAATCATCTTTTTTCCCCTTCAATCTGTTCAAAACTCTGCTGCACCGCTAATCTTCTGCCAGACCCCATATACTCCTATAACCCCTTTTCTCAAATCACTTCATTGGCTGCCCTTCCATATGCAATTCAAACTTCTCCTTCTGACCTATAAATGCATTCATTCTATTGCTCCTCACTACTTTTCCTCTCTTCTCTCTCCCTACACCCCTCCTCATGAACTCTGCTCTTCCTCTGACTTGCTTCTTTCTAGGCCTACAGCCAGGTTCAGACTTTGATTCTTTCACCTCGCTGCTCCTTATGCCTGGAACAAACTACCCGAGTCTGTATGTCAGGCTTCATCTCTCCCCCTTTTCAAATCCATGCTAAAGGCTCACCTCTTGCAGGCTGCTTTTGGATCTTAATTCTTTTTTCTCCTACTATCTCATTACCCTTCCTTGCTGTACCCTTGTTCTCATCTATTGTACTGTCTGTCTTGATTAGATTGTAAGCTCTGATGAGCAGGGACTGTCTTTTATATGTGTTGGTGCCGTGTATGCCCTGTAGTGCTATATTTATTTATTTATTTATTAGCTTTTCTATACCGCTCTCTTCAATATCAGTGCGGTTTACAAATAACAAATTCTTGCAAAGACAAAGGGGAACAGCCTTGTGCATACATTGAAACAGGATCAATAACATGGAGCTGCAACTGGGTGAACTATTTACATATCCAGCCACTCAAGCTGTGGTGGGTAACTATTTACAGGTTATACATTAGACCCGGACTGAATGGTTAGGACTGGGTCTTGACAATTATTACAATAAAAATTATGGATTATCAGCATATGATTAAAGTGCCTGATGGATGGATCAGTTGTTTGGTTTGTCTAAGTCAGG
Organism: Ichthyophis bannanicus; assembly: GCA_033557465.1. Lineage (NCBI taxonomy): Eukaryota > Metazoa > Chordata > Amphibia > Gymnophiona > Ichthyophiidae > Ichthyophis > Ichthyophis bannanicus. The sequence goes on along the minus strand of CM066051.1, from coordinate 44,227,339 downwards.
TGTAGATGAGTTGGGTGTGGCTTGAGTGAGTTGGGGTGTGGGATGTGGTGGTGTGTTTGGCTGTGCAAAGTGTAAAATGAACAGATGGTGCTTAAGGGCTTTCCTAAATTGAATCGGGTCCTTGATTGATCTGATGTGTGGGGAGAGGTGGTTCCAGCACCTTGGGGCGTAGAAAGCAAAGGTTCTATTCCTGGTTGTTTGTGTACAATTTGTAGATTCCTTAGGGATAATTAACGTGTTGGCGGCTACTGTCCTTGACCCGTTGTTGGGGGTGGATCTAAGGAGAGCTGTGAGGGACGAGGGGGAAATCAAGTTGATTGCTTTGAAGGTTAGGAGTAGTGCCTTGTTTGTGAGCCTGCAGTTTATCGGTAGCCAATGGAGGTCCTTAAGGATGGGCGTGATGTGGGTCCTTCTGGATAAGCCGCAGAGAATATATAAATGATTAATAGTAGTAGTAGTAGTAGTAGTAGTGATGTTTGGGAGGGAGCACAAAACTTTTGGTCTATGTGAGAGAGCACAGAAGACTGGTTGAGCACGTCTATTGTTCTATGCGAGGGAACCCAAACATCTGGGAAAGCTCTTCTAGTAGTCTATGGGATGGGCCCCAGGCAGCTCGGCAAGCTCTTCTATAAAATATGGAATGGAATGGATAACTTTTTTTTCTTTACTCCTTCAAAAAATATAAATTCTCCGGCAACAAGCAGGAAGTCAGTCCTCACATATGGGTGATGTTATCACATATGGGTGATGTCATCACCAATGACCAACGGAGCTCGTGTGGTAATCACTCCCCAGCTTTCAAAGAAAGCCTTCACCTTCCTGCCCAAGAGTGCCTTCTTACCTCAGGCTTCTTTTTCCACAGAGCCCAGCAGATGTCTCGTTCTGATCCCCTGGTAAAAATTGATTTTTCTCTTAGTGTTTTTTCACTGTTTTTCTACCGGTTCACGTACCAATCACCTTCCCTTCATTCGGGATTGTTCTTGCTTCAGCATCGTATTTTATTGGGTCCCTTTTATTTTTTCTCAGTGCATGGGGTTTTCTCGCACCCACACTGATCATGACATTACAGTTTAACTTTGCGGGAGCCATCTTCTCCGCTATGTCTACGGTCAGTGACTTCAAGCAATGTGGCAAGTGCACACGCACCATATCCATCACGGACCGCCATAACTGCTGCCTTCGATGCCTCGGTGCTGATCACGATGACTCTACTTGCCTGCAGATATCGAGCAAGAGTCGGAAAAGTCATGAAAAGCAACAGGAATTGATCTTCAGCCAGAAGTCCACGGTTTCAGCTCCAGCATCGAGTGTGGAATCGCCACCCTCGGGGGTCATGTCCGATGACTTGTCATCACGCAGCCAAGCTTGCTCTGAGCCCTGGGGTCACAGAGCTTGGGATCGGGGATTGTTCTTCAAGGATCTCCCCCGAAAGGTTAGGACTCCGCCTGAGTCAACATCAAGATCTGATGCTGGAGACGGGAGTAAGACCTCTGGCCACTGGCATAAAAGTCTGTGGTGCAATGTCAAGGGCGATGGCCAGGGGCGGCCCCCAAAGCTGCCCCAGCGGGATGACAAACCCATCACTACTGGTGATTCCCCATCGGGGGAGCTGGCTCCGGGCCCAATTCCCTCAGTGCCTGAGCCAGTGGCTGCAGAGCCATCTGGCCTTGAGGCCAGGATGGTGGCCTTGGAACTCACCCTGGCTGCCTTCCTAGAGTAGCAACGCGGACCAGTGCCTCCGTGTCCTCAGTGCTAACGGGGCCCTCCTCCATTAAGGCTTCCACGGATGTCATCCAGCTGCTGCTCACAAAGCATGCACTTAGAGCCAAGCTGCAATGCTCCTCTCCACTCTCAAGGCCTCAGGTCTCACCCCCGAGCACCTCCGAGATGGGGCACTGGGCATCTCGGTCTCCCTCGACACCTCTAGCCGAGCATTGAGCCGATGCCTGTCAAGTCCTTGAGGTGTTATCTGACTTGAACTTGGAATGGGAGACCGAAGACGAGTTGCCCGATACCCGGCACCACAGGGATGTCCCATTTGATCTCTCCCCGCCACAACAGTGGAGGCAGTCCCCATCTGAGGACCTTGCATTCCTCGATTACGTGAGGGAAATGCCCATGGCCCTGCCCTTGTGACTGAGCCAGAGGAGCAACCTCGTGTGGAGAACCTCAAAATCCTCCAGTATAATGCACCTCTGAGGGAGTCACTGATGGTGCCAGTCCTGCCCATACTGGAGCGGTTGCTCGTCAGGATGTGGGAAAACCCGGTGATAGTGTCTACTGTAAGCAAGCAGCTTGATTCCCAGTATTAAGTCTGCAAGGGCCCATGGTTTGAAAAGCTACAGCTGCCACACAATTCCATGATGGTGGAGTTGGCTATGCATCTTATCAAAACCCAGAAGATGCACTCCTTGGTACCCCCAGGCAGGGAGGCCCACACCATGGATGGCTTTGGTAGAAAGTGCTACCAGAGCTCGATGCTTGTGACCCACATTCAGGCTTACCAGCTGTACATGGGCTTGTACTTGCGTGACCTGGCAAAGGAGCTTGCCAGATTCTCAGCTGGGCTGTCCAATGAACCTCCGGTGTGGTTTCGGACCCTGGTGTCTTCAGTCAAGTACTGCTCCAAGTTTATGACTCAGGCGGCCTACGATGGCTTTGAGTTTGTGGCTCAGGTAGCTGCTGTGGGTATTAGTGCCCACTGCCTGGCCAGGTTACAGTCCTTGGACCTGGAGCAATGGTTCAGGACAAGTTGGTTGATGTCACATGCCGAGCAGACAACCTTTTTGGCAAGCTCATAATGGACAAAGATGCAGAATTGGAGTCTGAATATGTGACCAGAACCAGGCTCTCCAGGAAGACCGCTGACTCTTCCCAGCGGAAGGCTTGGGGAAAAAGTCTTTCTACCCGAAGAAGAAAAAGACTTATGGAACTTACCCCAGTTTCCAAACTACCAAGCTCCCTAACAGGGTCAGCAGGCCAAGGGCCATGGTCACGGTCCTCGTATGTCTCGTGCCCCCATGCCCCAGACAGCACCTCCACCTCAACCTGTGGGGGGCTTTTGACTCCCTGGGTATAGCGCCTCTCCCCCTCTAGGGTGAAGACCCAGGGCACATGGGGGGATGCCTCGTTCACTTTGCCCACCTTTGGCCCAGCATCACCACCGACGCCTGGGCTTTACAGGTGGTGCAGGATTATCTTCTCCACTTCGAGCAGACACCCCCTCCATTCTTTCCAGGGGAGCCCACCATGACTTCTATTCACTTCCTGAAGAAGGAGCTCAAGATCCTCCTCGCGGACCAGGCTGTGGAACCCATTCCCCAACCCCTCTGGGGCAAAGGGTTCTATTCCCACTACTTTCTTGTCCCCAAAAAGACAGGAGGTTTTCATCCCATCCTCGATCTGCAGGATCTCAACTGCTTTCTGGTCAGAGAGAAGTTCAAAATGGTATCCCTTGGAACGTTGCTGCCCTACCTCCAGTGGGGAGATTGGCTATGCTCCTTGAATCTAAAAGATGCCTATACCCACATCCTGATTCATCCCAGACACCGTCAGTTCTTCCGCTTCATCATAGATGGGTGCTACTATCAGTACAGGCTGCTGCCTCTCGGCCGCCCCAAGGGTGTTCACCAAGTGCCTGGTGGTAGTCTCCGCCTATCTCTGACTACAAGGCATTTTCTTTTTCCCCTTTCTGGATAACTGGCTCATAAGCGGAGGCTCACTGGAAAAGATCTGCCAGGTGGGCCGCCACACCAACATGGTGCTGCAACATCTGGGGTTCATCATCAGCTATCCCAAGTCCTATCTGCAGCCCACGCAACGTCTAGAGTTCATAGGGCCCTCCGCGAGATGACCTAGGCCAAGGCCTTCCTCCTTCTGGACAGGGCTCGGCATCTAGCTGCTCTTGTGAAAGAAGTGCAAGGGCACACAGCCTCAATGGTCCAAGTGACTCCAGACGCCCGCCTGTGGATGCAGCAGGCCCAGTGGTCCCACAGCACTCCATGGTCACAGGCCATAGGTCGCCTGGATGATCAATTACAGGTCACCAGACCCCTTGCAAACTCCCTTACCTGGTGGCAGCAGCCGCCGAACTTCTTGGCAGGCATGCCTTTCCAGGCCCTACCAGTCCAGCACATCCTCACCATGGGCGCCTTCAAGCTCGGATAGGGAGCCCACTGCATCAGTCTCCAATCCCAGGGCATTTGGACGCAGGAGGAAAGTCTGCATCAAATCAACTTCCTCTAGCTCCAGGCAGTGTCGAATGCCCTTCAGGTTTTTCGGAGTCAGCTGTCAAACCAGGTAGTCATCCAAATGGACAACCAGGTCACTATGTTCTACGTCAACAAGCAGGGAGGTTTGGGCTCATATCTCCTTTGCTGGGAAACGGTTTGCCTGTGGACCTCTGCCATGGCAGGGGGCATGCTCCTTTGGGCAGCCTACCTCCTGGGATATGAAAATATCTTGGTGGACAAGCTCAGCAGGGTCCTTCAGCCGCACAAGATCCGGCTATAGCCCACTCTCTCTTCTGGCGTTGGGGGACTCCAATGATGTGCCTCTTTGCCAGCCTCAGCAGTACTCAGCTGCCCCACATTTACTTCCGATTGCCGGCCCAGGACCAAGTGGCAGCCAATGCATTCCTCTTGACCTGGACAGAGAGTCTGCTATACACGTATCCTCCCACTCCACTGATTCTCTGAATCCTACTCAAGATTCAGTCAGACTAGGCCGCGGTGATCCTCATTGCTCCCCAATGGCCCTGGCAGTCATGGTTCCCGCTGCTGCTGCAACTTTCTCCGGCGGCCCCCATCCCTCCGGGCTATATTCTGGGCTTAGTCTCACAGGAGGATAGAACTCTCCTGCACCCCAACCTCCAGTCCCTAGCGCTGCCTGGCTGCTGAAAGAGTAGCTCTGGCCCCCTTCCATCTTTCCAGGGAGGTTGAGAATGTCCTGTTGGCCTCCCGCAAAGATTCCACCAGGCGGGCGTATGCCTCTAAGTGGTGCCTGTTTTCACTCTGGTGCACCAACAAGGGCCTTAGTCCCTTTTCCTGTCCCGTGCAGTTAATAATCCAGTACCTGTTGGCCTAAAGTCCAACTCCATCAGGGTGCACCTTAGTGCTCTGGCTGCACATCACTATCCGGTGGATGGACAATCCATCTCTGTCCACCCTCTCATGGGCTGCTTCATGAGGGGGTCTCCTCTTCTCACAGGTCCGATGGTCCCCAGTGGCATGGGACCTGAATGTGGTTCTTGGGAAACTCATGGGTCCTCCCTTTGAACCACTTGCTTCTGTTCACCTCAAATTCCTTTCCTGGAAAGTTGTCTTTCTCGTCGCGCTCACTTCTGCTTGGCGTGTCGGTGAACTCCAGGTGTTGGTGGCCCAGGCCACATACACCAGATTTTATTTTATTTTATTTAATTTAACAGGTTTTCTATACCACCCCATCTTCCATTCAGGGCAGCTTACATTATGACATCATCAACTTTATATATTAAACAGGGAATTAAACCTGAAGATATATACATGAGGAGGCCAATTCAGTTGTAGACGTCCTGCCCCTGTACGGCCGATCAGAATCAGAGTGTACAGAGGTAGACCCGATTCTGATCCCACAGGGGCTAGATGTGCCCGTGGGTTCAGAATTGGGTCTACCAGCCTGGATGTGCAGGCTAGGCCCTGATTCTGATCGGCCGCATATCCTGCATCTACCCAGCTAACTCAGGCAGGCTCTTGATGGAGCCGCAGTGCCATGGCGTCCTGTTGCCTTGGCACTGTGGCTCCATTCAGGAGCCATAATCACCAGCTGCTGCTGCTGAAAACCTCCTTTCCCTGAAACCTGACCCACAATCTAGCCTCCCATAGCCAGGGTCAGACTACGGGGATGTTCCTGCACCCCTCACCTGTCCGTCACCACCAGCCACCGCTGTCACACTGTGTCCAAGAGGGGACGTATTCCACCTCTGAGGCGCAGAATGACCCCCACCCCCATAACATATATGAACTTAAAAGAACTATTATACAGTAAATTATATAGTGGAATATTAGGACTTTGAATTATCTGTTATATTGGAGTATTGTAGGGGGAGTGATAAGTTATGTGATGGAGACCGATTGTGTAAGGTAGTACAAGAGGGTGTTCGTCAGGTAATGTTGGCATAATAATCCATGAATAGGAACATCTTTATGAAAATCTTGGAGGTCCAAGAATTTCACAAGAATAGGGTGGTTCTTTGCACCCATCCCAAATTTCTGCCAAAGGTTGTATCTCCATTTCATCTCAAACAGGAGCTGGTTTTTCCCCACCTTTTTTCCTAGACCTCACACGTCTTGAGTAGAGGCTTCCCTTCATACCCTCAATTGTAAGAGGGTGCTGGTCTTCTATTTTGAGTAGACGAAGGTCCACCGCCGCTCATCACAACTGTTCGTCTCCTACAACCCAAACAGGCTCGGCGTTGTAGTCTCTAAGTGCACCCTGTCTACCTGGGTGGCAGACTGCATCTCCTTTGCCTAGAAGCAGGCTGGACTCTCTCTGGAACGTCATGTCACCGCCCATAATGTGTACACCATGGCAGCCTCAGTGGCACATCTACGCTCCGTCCCTCTGCAAGACATAGGCCGGGCTGCCACCTGATCCTCGGTCCATACTTTTGCATGATCGCCTTTCATTTAATTAGTGGAGGAGGGATAGTAAGGAAATCCACAGTAACTACCTTTTAACTTTCGAAAGGGAGACTATGATAAAATGAGGAAAATAGTAAAGAAAAAAATAAAAGGAGCAGTTGCAAAGGTTAAAGACTTACATCAAACTTGGGTGGTGTTGAAAAATACTATCTTGGAAGCCCAGACCAGCTGTATTCCACGCTTTAAGAAAAGTGGAAGGAAGTCCAAAAAACTGCCAGCATGGTTTAAAGGTGAGGTCAGAGAGGCTGTTGTTGCCAAAAAAGCATCTTTCAGGAAATGAAAAAAGAGCCAAACAACAAAACCTGGAAACAGCACAAGCACTGGCAGGTCAAATGCAAGGCATTGATAAAGCAGGCAAAGGGAGAATTTGAGAAGAAGCTTGCTGAGGAAGCAAAAACACGAAATAAAGATTTTTTCAAGTACATTCGTAGCAAAAAAACCTGTGAAAGTCAATTGGTCCATTAGATGATAGAGGAGTTAAAGGGGCACTAAGAGGTGACAAGGCAATAGCGGAGAGACTGAATGAATTCTTTGCTTCGGTCTTTACTGAGGAAGATGTAGGGATGTTACCCATGACTGAAGTGGTATTTAAAGGTGCGGATGAATTAAAGGAAATATCGATACATCGGGAAGATGTCTTACAACTATTAGATAAACTGAAGAGTAGCAAATCACCTGGGCCGGATGGTATACATCCAAGGGTGTTGAAAGAACTGAAATATGAGATTGCAGACCTGCTATTAGTAATCTGTGAACTATCATTAAAATCATCTCTAATACCTGAAGATTGGAGGATGGCCAATGTAACAACAATTTTTCAAAAGGGTTCCAAGGGTGATCCGGGAAACTACAGACCGGTGAGCCTGACGTCAGTACCGGGAAAAATGATAGAAACCATCATAAAGAATAAAATTACTGAACATGTACTGTAGATAGTCATGGCTTAATGGGAGACAGCCAACATGGCTTTAGACAAGGAAGATCTTGTCTTACTAATCTGTTATTTTTTTTTTAAAGTTTGAATAAACAGGTGGACAAAGGTGAAGTCGGTTGATATAGTGTATCTGGACTTTCAGAAAGCCTTTGACAAGGTCCCTCATCAGAGACTTTTGGCAAAATTAAAGAGTCAGTGTACTACTGTGGATCAGGAACTGGTTAAAAGACAGAAAGCAGAGGGTTGGGCTAAATGGCCAATTTTCCCAACGGAGAAAGGTGAATAGTGGTGTACCGCAGGGATCTGTGCTGGGTCCGCTGCTTTTTGACATATTCATAAATGACCTGGAAAGTGGAATAACGAGTGAGGTTATCAAATTTGCAGATGAGACAAAACTATTTAAAGTTGTTAAAACCCAAGAGGATTGTGGAAAATTGCAAGAGGATCTTGATAAATTGGAAGACTGGGCATCAAAATGGCAGATGAAATTTAATGTGGACAAGTGCAAAGTTATGCACCTAGGGAAGAACAACCCAAACTATGGTTACACAATGCAAGGTTCCACATTAGGAACCACCACCCAGGAAAAAGATGTAGGCGTCATTGTGGATAACATGTTAAAACCCTCTGCCCAGTGTGCAGCAGCAGCCAAGAGAGCAAATAGAATGCTAGGTATCATAAGGAAAGGAATGGAAAATAAAACAAAAGATATTATAATGCCTCTGTACTGTTCCATGGTGAGACCGCACCTTGAATATTGTGAGCAATTCTGGTCGCCGTATCTTAAAAAGGATATAGCGTTATTAGAAAAGGTTCAGAGAAGAGCCACCAAAATGGTAAAGGGGATGGAAGGATACTCCTATGAAGAAAGGCTAAAAAGGTTAGGGCTCTTTAACCTGGAAAAGAGATGGCTGAGGGGAGATATGATAGAAGTCTATAAATTAATGAACGGAGTGGAACGGGTAAACGTAGATCGATTGTTTACGTTATCAGAATATAGAAAGACTAGGGGACATGCAATGAAGCTACAGGGTAAACTATTTAAGACTAATAAAAGAAAATATTTTTTCACTCAATGTGTAATCAAACTCTGGAATTTGTTACCTGAGGATGTAGTAAAGGCTGTTAGTGTAGCTGGGTTTAAAAAAGGTTTGGACAAGTTCCTGGAGGGGAAAGGTCCATAAACCATTATTAAGAAGGGACTCAGGATATCAATGCTTGACCCAGTACAAGCATTGCGGAACCTGTGTCTTTTGGGGAAACTGCTAGGTATGTATGACCTAGATTGGCCACTGTTGGAAACAGGATACTGGGCTTGATGGACCTTTGTCTGACCCAGTATGGCATATCTTATTACTGCCAGGAGAAGAGCTCATGGCATGACAGCACCTTCAGCCGGGCAGTGCTCTGTCATCTTTTTGGGAATTAGTGCAACTCCTTCCCTCTGGTCCTTTTGTCCAGGCTACCGGAGAGGTGATTCCATCCTTGCTGTGAGGGTTGCATCTTAGTACTTGAGGTCGTTCATCGCTCCCTGCTGCCATTCACAGCTTGCCATTTTTCTGTCACCCATGGCTTTTTACAGGTTTTTCTGTAGCCTGTAGCTTGGAATCCCATATCTGAGGACTGACTTCCTGCTTGTTCCTGGAGAAAGTGTAGTTAAACTCACCTGTAACGGGTGTTCTCCAGGGACAGCAAGAATCTGTCCTCACAACCCTCCCTCTTCCTTATGGAGTTGTTTTCTCTTTTATGCTTGATTAAGCTATGTCGTCATACTGAGGTAAGATGGAACCCTTGGGTAGGAAGGTGACCACGCAAGTGTGGTGTTGCTCCAAAAGGCTTTCTTTGAAAGTTGGTGAGTGATTACCGCACAGGCTCTATCAGTGCCAATATCACCCATTTGTGAGGACTGATTTTACTACTACTGAGCATTTGTATAGCGCTACAAGACATACACAGCGCTGCACAGACACACAAGCTGGTGTCCCTGGAGAACACCTGTTACAGATAAGTAACTAGGCTGATTAGGGGATATGCAATGAAGCTACAATGTAGCCCATTCTAGACTAATAGGAGAAAATATTTTTTCACTTAACGTGGAATCAAATTTTAGAATTCATTACCAGAGGATGTAGTAAAAGCTGTTAGCGAGCTGGGTTATAAAAAGGCTTGGACACATTGCCTATACAGCTAAACTCCAAACTTACTGCTCTGAAACCCTCAACCATAAAAAAGAATACAACGAAAATATTATTCAACGATCACTTAACAAACCTAGAGAGCTGTTCTCTATTACTAAATCCTTAATTAACGAGCCCTTACACCAGGACCAACCCCCAAAAATAACTGCACAAGCCTTTGCCAATCACCTGATTTCCAAATTCCTCCCTCCCCTATCTTCTAATAAACCCCCAAACGTTTGCTGACTACAGCACCCAACCACATGAGCCTACCCCCTCAAACTCTTGGAGCAATTTTGACCATCTTACATTAGAAAATTTATCTAATGTCATAAAGACCTTAAATGCCTCAACCTCTGCCCTCGACCCTTGCTCTGTCCCCTGGATCAAATCTTCCAGAAGTTCTCTCAGCCCCTACATTCTGTATATTGTTCAAAAATCCCTCCAAACTGGCTCTGTACCACCACCTCTCAAGAGTGCCACCATCCGCCCTATCTTAAAAGGAACAAAGCTTGACCCTATTTCTCCTACTTCTTACAGACCCATCTCTAGTATCCCATTCCTGGCTAAAATAACTGAGAAGCTGGTCCAAACTCAACTTCAGAACTATATTGATGAACACTCCCCCCTCGACTTATTCCAACATGGTTTCAAAAAGAACCATGGAGTCGAAACCCTTCTTACTTCCCTACTCGATTTCTTATACCTCCACAAACAGAACCCTTCTCAAGGATGTCTTCTCATATTCCTTGACTTATCAGCTGCTTTTGACTCCCTCCCTCACCATCAACTCCTAAACAGACTTCATGAAATAGGACTAAGAGGCACAACCCTGAACTGGTTCCATTCCTACCTAGATAACAGAACCCAACAGGTTCGTATTGGAAACGATACCTCCCTCCCATTCATCCTAAAACAAGGTGTCCCCCAAGGATCCAGTCTTTCTGCTCTTCTATTTAATATCTTCCTCCAACCTGTCTGCAAGATCTTCCAAAGCTACGATATTCAGTATCAGCTATATGCAGATGACATGATGTGCTTCACCCCTTTTAACCTTTCTAACCCTGACTTTTCTAAACTGAGTGAATGCCTAACTAACCTAAAAACTTGGCTCTCCCAACATAACCTCTTAATCAACCAATCCAAAACAGAGGTTCTCCAGGTATTTTCTAATCCTACATACACCCCACCTCCCACTCTTACTATCGGTGATCTCACACTTACTATAAAAAAACAAGTGAAATATCTTGGTATTATCCTGGATCAGAACCTTTCCTTCACTGACCAAATAAAGAGAACCATTAATATAATATACGCAAAGATCCGTACCCTCTGCAACCTCAAACCCCTCCTAAGCCCTAACTCCTTTCGTACTGTCTGCCAGGCCCTCACAATCCCTTTTCTTGATTACTGTAACCATATCTATCATGGCCTCCCCAAGAACTCTATTCAACCGCTCCAACTTGCCCAGAACATGATAGCACGGCTTATAACTAACAACCCTAGACGTTCCCACATTACACCTGTCCTCTATCATCTCCACTGGCTCCCCATCCAATACAGAGTTCAATTCAAGGTCCTCACTCTCATACATAAAATCATTTCCAATGAGTCAGCTCCATGCTTCTCCCCTCTCCTTCTCTCCTCCAACAGCACAAGATCACGCCGCCCTATTACCAAAAACTTACTGACCATCCCTATAAACAAGAGACACTGCAAACAATCTACAAGTAACAAGGCCTTCTCCCTCTATGCTCCATCCTTATGGAATTCCCTTCCTCACGAACTTCGGAACTGTTCAAACCACTCTGAGTTCCGAAAAAAGTAAAAAATCCATCTTTTCCTTGAACATTTTTCCCTTCCACCTTAGCTCATAACCTTTACACCTTCCTCCCTATTCCTTCTGCAACTCTCAAATTCTTTTACACAACCATATGGCTCATTGTAAATTCATATGTAAATAGTTGATCTTTGATCTTTGTAATTAGTTCTTCTCATTACCATATTTATTCATCGTTATCTTGTTCCATGTAAACAGTTGAAACATACTGCTAAATATGTTCTATGTAAACCGTCTTGACTTGTTGAAAGACGGTATATAAAAATTGTTAAATAAATAAATAAAGTTTCTGGAGGAAAAGTCCATAAATCATTATTAAAGATGACCTGGAAAATCCACTGCTTACCCCGGGACAAGCATTGTGGAACCTACGTGCCACTGATCTGTTAAACCCCTGCCCCTCTCTCAGCCATGTTTACCTTTCATTCTCCAACCACTGAGGATCCTCTGGGCTTAAAAAAGGTGTGGATAAGTTCCTGGAAGAAAAGTCCATAAACCATTATTAAAGAGGACCAGGAAAATCCACTGCTTACCCCAGGATAAGCAACATGGAATCTATGTACTTTTTTGGGAACATGACAGGTAGTTGTGACCTGGATTAGCCACTGTTGGAAACAGAATACTTTGCCTGATGGACCTCGATCTGACCCAGTATGGCATATCTTATGTTTTAGTGGTTTGTGGGAGAGAGCACAGACAGATGGGAAAGCTCTTCTACTGGTCTATAGGAGAGAGCACAGGCAATTGGGAGAGCTCTTCTAGTAGTTTGTGGGAGAGAGTGCAGGCAGCTGGGAGAACTTTTCTATTGAAGGATGGGAGGGAGCGCAGGAAACTGGGAGAGCTTTTCAAATGGTAAGAGGACATAAGATGGAGCAGCAGGAAACTGGGAGAGCTCTTCTGTTGGTCTATGGGAAGCACAGGTATTGGAAAGGGGTGAGACACATGGGCCTGGTCCCACCAAAAATTGTGGTGGCAGGCAGCAGGCTGCCTGCCAATAGAAGAAAAGCCGCAGTCACAGAAAAGACCCTTCCTATGTGCCCACGGGAGATGGCATCGCTGTGGACAGAACAGAAAGGGTCTCTGTTCACAGGACGGAGCTTGGGCCCCTCTGAAATTAAAGGCCTTTCGTCGCCCCTCTCCTCCTCTTCCCCTCCCCTCCCCCTCTCCCATTTTTGCTTGTAGGTCCACATTGGTTCGTACATCACAAATTTTTTATGTATACATTTCTTTATCTCAAGTATATACGATATTTTATAGAGGTAAGATATAACATATGGTTTTATTTTTTATTATATGGTTCTTGATTATGATTCGGGTTTACCTTTGTTGGTGGTGGATTTTGTAATACAGTTTTAATTTTTTCTTATGTTTTAAAGACATGGTGGCATACATACACACAGTTTTAACTTTTTATCTTCATTTCATTTTATCCTTTTTTGTATTTATTTCTCAAAGTTGGCTTGGGCTAATAGTTAATTTTGATTTTATCGTTTTATCATTTTTTTTTTTTTGTAAATATGATGTCTCATCTAGCATGGTTTCCAGTAACAATTCTTCTTTGGATTGTTAAAATATGTGATCCAATGGCTGTATAATGGGGTTCCGTTCATGCACTATTTCTCACTACCCTGGGCAATTTATACTATTTTCATCATGCCGAAAGTGTTGACAAGGTCCCTTCATTTTTTAAGCTCACACGATGATATACAGTTTATATGCATGATTTCAAATTTTAGTTTTCAGGGTTAAATTACACTTGTTTTTATGATCATCTGTGTTTCTATAATTTCTAATTGGTTTATATATTTTAATGTTATAAAGGTTTAACATATTTAAGGTGGTTTTAATGGCTTATTTATGTTCTATCATATTATATCTGTTCTGTTTTATTGTATTTTATGGATCCATATGGGGTGCGTTTTTAATCATGAGTAATCCACATAATTGATTTCACAATAATTCTTCCCCTTCATTCAAATTGATCAATTTTAGTACATAATCCTAATGGGTCCTCCTTTAGTCCTAAGCTTTCCAAAAAGTGCTATCACGGTCCCTGTTTTAATGTACTTTACCAAGTTTAAGTTACAATGTAAACCGCTTTGACTGAAATGATAAAGGGGTATAAAAAGACCTGTTAGATTACGATCATGATATTTATTAACATTTTAGAAAAACTTTCACTTTTACCCACTTCAATAAGTTTATATAAAGCTGTTAAGATTTATAATTGTTTTACATTTTCTTTATTTAAGAACATAAATGTCATACTGGGTCAGACCAAGGTCCATCAAGCCCAGTATCCTGTTTCCAACAGTGGCCAATCCAGATCACAAGTACCTGGCAGGTTCCCAAAAGACACACAGATTCCACAACGTTTGTCCCGGCAAGCAGTGGATTTCCTGTGTCCTCTTTAATAAAGGTTTATGGACCTTTCCTCCGGGAACTTGCCCAACCCTTTTTTAAACCCAGCTACATTTACAGCTTTTACTACATCCTCCAGTAACAAATTCCAGAGTTTGATTACACGTTGAGTGAAAAAATATTTTAAATTATTAATCTTAAATAGTTTACCCTGTAGCTTCATTGCATGTCCCCTAGTCTTTCTATATTCTGATAAGGTAAACAATCGATCTACGTTTACCCGTTCTACTCCGTTCATTAATTTATAGACTTCTATCATATCTCCCCTCAGCCGTCTCTTTTCCAGGTTGAACAGCCCTAACCTTTTAAGCCTTTTCTCATCTTATGACTTTGTTTTGATTTCTGGTCAGAACACCCTCCCGGTCACTGTTTGCTTTGCTGCCATGGCAACCTCGGTGGGTTTGCGCCAAACATTTCTTTAAAATGCCAATAGCAATGCTTGTCTGTCCTTCCGATTCAGACAGTTACGTTTCTCCACTGGGCCATGAGAAAGTATGTCTTTAATTACCATTAAGCACATTGGTTTCTTCCTCATACAGCCCTTTACAATTTATTTTCAAATACATCGAGAATAGATTACATTTGAGGTTTTATTATTTAAGATGCCCTGCGGGTTCTCCATTTGTCTGGCTTCATAACGATTGTGTCACTAATTTTTTATTTTTTATATTTTGTTTATATTTTATAATTGCATTATGTAACATAGCCTCTGCAATTTTTAAACTCCATGCATTCATGCTTTGCTGTAGGGTCCAGTTTTATGAATACAGGATATATTTAATCACATATAGTTCTCTCTCATTTCCTCTCCTCACAATTATATTTGTTTTCATGTTTTCTTTTCACTTATAGTTCAATGGGCTTGTGATGTTGGAATCTGTGTGTTTAGACTCACACCTGCTGATATACTGTGGCATGAGCCTTTGGTAATTATCTATTTTATTACTCTTATTATGTTGTCGATATCATGTGCTTCCTTCCTTCATCTCTTCTGTAACATTGTTAACGTCAGATCGGTTTTTTACTTACCTTTTTGCAATATTTTATACAAGCTCTTATTGTTTGCTTGAATTACATATTGATACACATATTGTTTATAGCAAGTTTTCTTATTCTTTTATTATTTATTATGGTTTAGTGTATTAACATTTTACAACACTCTTATTTTAGTATTGATATGTTCAATCACTTCCCTTTTTTAGCTGTTGTAATTTTTTTATGATGTCTCCTTGCTTTTCATCTCGTTTTTACTGTTATCCAAGTTTATGTAGTAAGTTTTGTAAATAGTTACCCCTGTTATCCAAGTTATTTGCCCTGTTATCTGTAAACTCATACGTGTTAACTGTACTGAGCATTTCTGTTCCATGTAAACCGCGCTGATGCTGAATAGTGCGGTATATAAGAGACTGTAAATAAATAAAATAAATAAATAAATAATGTCTTAAGATCATTATCTGATACATTCAATTGTCCTTTAAAAAGTTGTCTTTTACATAAATTTGAACTTCATGGCTTTACTATGGCTCTTATGGAAATAGTACCATTATCAATAAATTCTATGTGGCTTAGCCTTATAGTTTGGGATGTCCTCCTTTTTTGCATGTATTTATTTATGATATTTTTCTTTGTCAATTGATGTTTTTAACCTCCTATTGTTCGTGGTACTTACTAATGTTCAATTCTGTTTATTATTAATATATATATATATAGAGAGATCTGTACCTCTGATGAAGGCAGTACCGAAACACAGCCATGTCGGGTTTCGTGGCTTTTTAGCGATTCACCTCAATAAATTGGCTCTTGTTCTACACCTTGCTCCTGAGTGTTCTGCTGTTGATTCTGTGAGTGTGGTTTGCCTCATGGTTGGACTTCTGGGAGGGAGCACAAGACCCTGGGAGAGCTGTTCTAGTGGCCAGAGGTGTAAGAGGGAACATAGGTAGCTAGGAAAGCTCTTCTAGTGGTCTATGGGAAGGAGCGCGGGCAGCTGGGAGAACTCTTCCATGGGTAGGAAGGCCCATAAGCAGAAGGGAGAGCTCATCTTTTGGTCAGAGACTGTGGAAGGGAGCACTAGCAACTGAAAGCTCTCACACAGATCAGAGGATATGGGAGAGAGCAACAGACTATGACAATGTTTTTTTTAATTCAAAGTATGGAGGATTCTATAGGCATTCAATTTAACTTGCCCATTGATTGGGACTGCAGAGAACCATTCTACTGATGACGGAGTATTGGGGGGGGGGGGGAGAGCATAAAACAGGGAGAATACTTCCATTGGTTAAGATTATGGGCAGGTGCGAGTTCCCATTCATTCGCTCATAAATGAAGCTTCCTTCACTGTGAGGGATAAATGTTTGCTAGAACATAAAGATGCCTTGTTTCACTATTGAGTGAGAGTGTACTTCTAAGATGGAGTGATTCAACCTTCTCCATGCCTGGAGACTCTAGCATGCACTTTTAAGACGGGCTTATTACTCTCACCCAGGGCCTTGAGACACAAATGGGTAGACAGGTTAGCAGGATAGCCACAATGAATATGCATGAGAGAGATTTGCATACACTGCCTCCACTGTATGCAAATCTCTCTCATGCATATTCATTGTGGTTATCCTGAAAACCTGACTCGCTAGGTGTGTCCCATAATATAAATAGTGATAATCAGCAACGCAGACTCGCCGAGAAAAACAGCAAATTTTTATTGATTCCTCTACAGATAAACAGCACCAAGTAGTTGAAAGGGAGAAGGGTGATGGCAGGAAGAGTACATGGCATAGGAAGGGAAGCAGACAATGCTCTGGAAATTGTATAGAGGTGAATAATTAATTCAGTGTTCAACAGAAAATACCGCCCGTTACACCGCTCTGACTTCAGAACATAAATAATGCTCCTGCAACGCTGGAATCGAGCTCCCTGGCTGGAGTTAATATCCTATTCCCTAGTCCATGGGCAAGGAGTCGATGCATGGCCTTCCCTCAACTGAGAAGGCTCAGCTGCTACAGCAAAAGCCAAGCGACCTCGCTAAAAGGAGATGGCGCGGTGGGAGAGACCTGCACAATGTACAGAGGGTTATTCAATGAAAGATCTTCCATGAGCCTCTAATGCTGCTGTTTTTTAAATTAATAGTTTAATAGAAAAATAGAAAATGGCCCTCAGTACTCCATATGGTCAAAGATTTGCAGGATGAATGGGTACGCTCTCCTCTGTTGGGGAGACTGATGTTTCAAGGTGCTTGCGGCGAGCATGACGCTGGAGTGTGTTGCGCTCACCAAAGCGCATGTGGCAGACCCCACACTGGTAGGGCCGCTCCCCCGTGTGCACCCGCTGGTGGTGGGCTAACTCCCCTGCATCACGGAAGCTACGCTGGCAGATAGGGCAGCGATGGGGCTTGCCACCTGCATGGGTATACTTGTGGCGTTCCAGGTGGGAGGTGCGCTTGAAGGCCTTGCCGCATGCCTGGCAAACGTGTGGCTTCTGCTCAGAGTGAGTGATGCTATGTCGTTGCAGGTAGGAGAGGTATTCAAAAACCCGGGAGCACACGGGGCAGCTGTACAGCTTTCTGGGTGCTGCTGGTGCCTCCACCCAGCGGCTGCCCACCTCCGACTCGGACCCTGGTGCTCTCCTGTCTGAAGGCTTTGACTCATGCACAAACACGGTGTAGGGCAGCCCCTTGCTATCAATTAGCAAGAACTTCCCAGACTGATCTCCACGTTCAGAAACTGCTGGGGTCTGCACAGTCAATCCTCTGTTCCCTACTACACCCGTCTCTCCCTGGTCTCCACTGCTCCTTTGCAATTTCTCTTTGAAGAGTCTGATGGGCTGCACCCCTCCCATCTTTTGGTTGATTAAACTTAGCTTGACGGCACTCCCACTTTTACTCGTCCCCTGACTCTCAGATTTGTTCTCCTGTGGCATTCCAGAGGAGTTCCCATGAGATGAATGGATTGTGCCGTCCTTCCTCAACAGCAGGGCTTGCCTGTTGATGACTCGGACACCCTGGTAGGCTTCGCTTGCAGGAACCCAAGTTTCTTTGACACTTTGGACTGCTGGCTTGCTGTCAGCAAGATGAAGAAGGCTCCCTACAGATATAGGACTCTTAGGCCCACTTTGTTGACAACTGCTATCTACAAAGAGGGCTGCCTGGTTCGTGGCACAGTAGCCATTTAAAGTTTTCAGCAGGGCAGGGTGGCGAGAAATGGGTGGCGGACCTTTGATGGCACCAGCAATGGCTTCTAACCCCGGCACTTCACAAGACAACAGCACCCGTGAATTTGTTTTCTGGGGAAGATAGTGACATGCCGGGCTTCTGACCGGACCTGGCCAATGTGTTGCTTCTATGTTTTCAGTCCTTCCAAATATGGATCCCTTGATAACATCTCTATCCCGGCTGCACTTGGAAATGTCCACCTTTCCTCTGTGTGCTGGAGTTTCTAAGCTTTCTGCAGCCCGTTTTGTTGCACCACTAACAGGGCAGGGCAGGACACCAATGTGCTCTGATGCTGACTTGTTTGCATTCCAGTTGTGGGTAATCCCACCGACTGCTCTGTACTTGACCTGTGTTGGTATGCCATTTGGCTTCTCGAGGAGCTCCGGCGCATTCTGGCGCATCATGGAATCTCCAGTCGCCTTTGCTGTCATGTCACCGGCAAGTTCCACTTTTGAATTCTCAGGCACAAGCACCGTTTTCTTGCTGGCCACAAGACTGTAATCCAATCCAGCCTCTGCCCTTTGGCTCTCTAGTTCCCGTCTGTCAAGATCCATTCAGTAGGGTCCAGAAAACCGCTGATGTTTCTGCACTTTCAGTGCACCTAGAATTTTGAAATAAATAGAAATATTTTATTTTGTGAGAACAAAATAGAAGCTGTTTTCAACAATCGATCTGGTCTGTATTTTCTTTTTAAGTGTACATGCATGCAGCCAGCTACCCCTCCCCGACCTTCTCACAAAAAATAACCTTTCACTGGCTTCCCCTTTCTCTCCCTCTAGAGATTCAAAGTGGTGGACTATCTGCTGAGCTTCTGATTTGTTAATCGGGCTTTGTTTCTTTTAAATTGCTGTTCTTGGGGTGACCCTAGCTTTCAGAATAACCGGCTTAGTGATGGGTGCTTAATGCTTCACCCACAACCATCTCATTGTGCCAAAGGCTTCAAGGGCTTTGTGTAAAAGAGAAGCTCACCCAGTTATCATAATAACACAAATGGGGGTTGAAAATGAAGGTTCCAGCCACAAATTTTAGTTTTGTCTTTTTGTTCTCCTCTGACCCTCCTCTCCTATAATTCCTCCCTTTCTCTTCCATTCCTACCTCCAGTTTCTCTCTCCCCCTTTCCAGTCCTCCAACCCCCTCCCCTAATGTGGTCCCACAGTGGCAGCTCCTTGATCTGGTTCCATTTGTGATCCTCTGGTCTTGGCTGTAGCATCTCTCCAGCCCCTTAGTCCCTTCCAAAATGCCAAATCCTTGACCCCAGACCCTGCAAAGCAGCAGCAGCCGTCCAGCACCAGTCTCATCAGTGGCTCCCTGCGCCCAGCAGCAGTTCCCCCACCTCCTTAACTGCTCTCCAGCCCTGAATGTGATACTGGGCACAGACCACAAATGTTAGGCTTGTAGATGGCCTGGTACCTGGGATTCTTCCAGCCCCTGAACACAGTAACACTTTAGTTTAGATTGGATGGGAGATCAGTAATCCCTAGTATTAAACCTTCTATAGATGTATTTCCAGAGCTGCCAAGTTACCCATTCCAGGAGAGGGCCATTTTGGCCAGTCCTGGTTTTGAATTCACATAGTAAAGTACTGTGGGATTTATAGTCCCTGATTCTATCCGTTACAATTAGTGCAGAAGGTCCCACAATGCATCATTTTGTGTAATCACCATTTTGATTGAAGGAAAAAGTGGTATACAAATCTGGATAAATAAATAAATCATGATGGGGCTGTTGGAAATCTAGGACAAGCCTCTCCCTTCTGGAACTGAGTAACTTTGTCATTCTCCCTCTGTTGGATCCCCTAGTGGTGATCTAGGAGAAGACCACAAAGAAACCTTTTGTCATTGCCAAATGTTGCCTCTTCAGGGAAGAAAGAGTAATTGCTTGCCTGTAACAGGTGTTCTCCATAGACAGCAGGGGTATGTAGCCATGCAAGCTGATTCCGTCAGAGACGCCACCAGCAATGTGTGCCTGCTTAACATAAGAAATGCCGTACTGGGTGGAGCCTAAGATGACAGCACCACGGGAGCTCCTCACTTGAGCTGCTCTGCAATTTACCTTTTCAGATTTTCCTATGGCTCCCAAGCGGAAAGGAAAGGATCCAGCCAAATTGGCTGAGGCTCCTTCTTCTCAAACAGTCCCACACAAGACTGAGGCTTTGCTCCCGAAGGCCCTTGCTAGAGAGAAAGCCATGAAGGGCCCGTCTTTGAGCAGGACTTACCACCTGAACCGTGGCTGTGCCTTTTTGGATCTTCAGAGAGCATGGAGCAGGGTGTTCCAGGATCACTCGTCTGCCTCTGGTTTGGAGGGTACAGACTTGAGTTTTGTGGACCCCACCTCATGTTCAACCTCCTTAGCCCTCTACTCAGAATGAGTGCCTGATGTTGACTCCGATATGACAGGGAGCTTTTACCCTGGTTCCGGAGAAGAAAGATCATTCGGAAACTCCCTATGAGTAATGTAAGCAAAGATCTTCCGGAGGTATCGTTGAACTCTATTTGGACAATGCTCGTTAAATTGGAAGGAACAGTTTCTAAATGTTCTTTGGATATCAATATATTAGTTCAATCTGTTGGTCAACTATCACAGCAAGATACTGTTCTCAAGGAAGCTCAAGAGACGTTTATTATATTGGGAAAGGATGTTAAGAAATCCAGAGAAGCTATTGACCATCTGGTTAAAGATAGTCCTGATACATCAGAAATTAGAACAGTTTGAAAAAAGACTATGGGATTAAACCTTCATTTGTTAAATTTTCCCATTGTTTCTAATTTGTCATTGATGGAACTTTTCAAGAAGTATCTAAGGGAAGTATTGCAAGTACCGGATAGCGTCTTGCCGCCAGTTAATAAAGTTTACTATCTACCTCATGGGAAGAATATTCAAGATTTATCAGGAGATTGTGGTAGTTTACAGGACTTAAGTAACTTTCTGGAAACTTCTGAAATGTAGATTAAGGACAGAGTGACCTTGCTCATGAACTTTGTCTTTGAAACGGATCTATCTAAAGTTTTGTCCCTCTTCTTTATAAAGATGGAGGTGCCCTTTCTTGGTCAGACAAACAGATAGAGAAGGCGACTGTGAAAGCCAGAAGGATGCTTGGATGTATAGGGAGAGGAATGGCCAGCAAAAAAAGGAGGTGATAATGCCTCTGTATAAGTCTCTGGTGTGACCACAGTTGGCGTATTGTGTGTAATTCTGGAGAACGCACCTTCAAAAGGATATAAGCAGGTTGGAGGCTGTGCATTGGGTGGCCACTAAAATGGTTAGTGGTCTTCGTTATGTAGCATATGAGGACAGACTTAAAGATCTTAATATGTATACTTTAGAGGAAAGGTGGGATATGGGTGATATGATAGAGACATTTAAATATTTCCATGGCATAAATGCACAGGAGGGGGTCTCAGTTCAAGGCAAGCTCTTCTATGAGGGGACATAGGATAAGAGTGAAAGGGGATAGACTCAGGAGTAATATGCAGAAATATTTCTTTACAGAAAGAATGATAGATGTGTGGAATAGTCTCCCAGTGGAGATGGTAGGGATAAGAACAGTATCTGAATTCAAAGACACATGGGACAGAGTATCTGTAAAGGTAAAAAGGAGACTATTGCAGTTGATATGGAAGGGCAGACTAGATAGAAACATGACGACAGAAAAATACCAAATGGCCTATGTTTCCATATCCCGATATGAACCGTTGCACTCAAGAAAGGAGAATTGTTTCTGTCCATGAGATAAAAGACTCTGGCATTGGGAGCTAGCTTCCGTTTTGAGATAGCATTACAAGTGGTTTTTTTTCCTATTTAAATACTAAGTGTATATTTTTCTCACCTGACCAGCTTTGCTGTTTTCTAGATCTGAAGAAGATAACAAGGTAACTGGGGTTTTTTTGTGTATAAGGGAGGGGGGTCAGGGTGGAAGACACATGCGGAAGGTTTGCAGGGTTAGTACCTAAGCCTTTGTTTCTATTATAGTTAGGTTTCCTCTTTTCTTAATCCCCTCATATATTTTGTCTGCACCCCTCTCTTACCTTTGTGGTCTAAGGATAGAGTGAACTGGTTTACTTTGTACAGTGCCTTGTGAAAGTATTCACCCCCTCTGTTTTTGTCCTGTTTTGTCCCATTACAACCTGGAATTAAAATGGAGTTCATGTGGATGTTAGATATGGACCTAACACTATAGTCCAAATTGGTGAAGTGGAATGACAATAAAATACCTTGTATATGTCAAAACTGAAAAGTTGTGAGTGCATATGTATTCATCCCTTTTGCTATGAAATCCCTAAATAAGGTCTGGTCCAACCAATTAACCTCAGAAGTCACATAATTAGTTGATTAGAGTTCACCTGTGTGCCATCACTGTCACATGATCTGTCACATGATGCCTGTATAAATATACCTGTTCTGAAAGGCCCCTGACTGCAACACCATTAAGTAAGCAACATGAAGACCAAGGAGCATGCCAAACAGGTCAGAGACAGAGTTGTGGAGAAGTATAGATCAGGGTTGGCTTGTAAAAAAAATATCCCAAAGTCTGAATACCCCACAGAGCATCATTAAATCCATTATAACAAAATAGAAAGAATATGGCACCACTACAAACCTGACAAGAGAAGGCCACTCACCAAAACTCACGGACCGGGCAAGGGGGGCATTAATCAGAGATGTCACAAAGACACCAAGGATAACACTAAAGGAGCTGCAAAGATCCACAGCGGAGATGGGAGTATCTGTCCGTAGAACTACTTTATTTATTTATTTACATTCTCTTATATACTGTGCTATTCTGCATCAGTGCGGTTTACATTGAACAGGAGATAACTATTTTACAGGGAACATGGGCTATGGAGGGTTAAGTGGCTTGCCCAAGACCACAAGGAGCACCTGTGGGACTAGAAACCCCAGTCCTTCTGGCTCAAGGTTGCTGTCCTCTAGTGGGATTTGAACCTCTGACCTTCCGGCCTGAAGTACCTTGCCCCAACCACTAGGCCACTCCTCCACTTTAAGCCATACACGCCACAGAGTGGGGCTTTATGGAAGAGTGGCCAGAAAAAAAAACCAATGCTTAAAGAAAGAAAGAAAGAAGAAAACATGTTTGGAGTTTGCACAACAACATGTGGCGGATCCCCCAAACACATGGAAGAAGGTTCTCTGGTCAGATGAGACGAAAATTTAACCTTTTCGCCATCATGGGAAATGCCATGCGTGGCGCAAACCCAACACTTCCCATTACCCCAAGAACACCATTCCCACAGTGAAACATGGCGGCAGCAAGGGCTGTTTTTCATTGGCGGGGAAAGGAAAACTGATCAGGATTGAAGGGACGATTGATGGCACTAAATACAGGGCAATTCTTGAGGAAAACCTGTTTGTCTGCCAGAGATTTGAGACTGGGACGAAGGTTCACCTTCCAGCAGGACAATGATCCTAAACATACTGCTAAAGTTGGTTTAAAGGGAAACATGTCTTGGAAAAGCCTAGTCAAAACCCAGACCTCAATTCAATTGAGAATCTATGACATGACTTGAAGATTGCTGTACACCAACGCAACCCATCTAACCTGAAGGAGTTGGAGCAGTTTTGCCTTCAGGAATGAGTGAAAATCCCAGTGGCTAGATCTGCTAAGCTAATAGAGACATACGCCAAGAGACTTGCAGCTGTAATTGCAGCAAAAGGTGGTTCTACAACGTATTGACTTTGGGGAGGGAATACCTATGCACTCTTCTGATTTCTGTTTTTATTTTGTCTTAATTATTGTTTGTGTCACAATAAAGGATATTTTACACCTTCAAAGTGGTAGGCATGTTGTGTAAATCACATGGTGCTAACCCCCAAATCCCCATTTTAATTCCAGGTTGTAATGCGACTAAACAGGACAAACACCAAGGGGATAAATACTTTCACAAGGCACTGTATATTGTACCTTTTGGGTTCTTGTATTTTTCTTTACACTTGTTACTCAAGTAATTGGATACTTGTGTATATTGTTTAAAATCTCATAAATATAACATAAAATGCCATACTAGGTCAGACCAAGGTCCATCAAGCCCAGTATCCTGTTTCCAATAGTGGCCAATCCAAGTCACAAATACCTGGCAGGGAAGCGGTAAATTTCCTGGGTCCTCTTTAATAATGGTTTATGCACCTTTCCTGCAGGAACTTGTCCAAATCTTTTCTAAACCCAGCTACACTAACAGCTTTTACTACACCCTCCAGTAATGAATTCAAGAGTTTGATTACTCGTTCAGTGCAAAAATATTTTCTCCTATTAGTTTTAAATGGGCTACATTGTAGCTTCATTGCATGTCCCCCTAGTCTTTCTATTTTTTTTGAAGGAGTAAAACATTGATTTATGTTTATTCGTTCCACTCCATTCATTATTTTATAGAAAAGCTCTCCCAGCTGCCTGGGATCCCTCCCATACACTACTAGAAGAGTCAGCCCAGCTGCCTAGGCTCTGACCTACAAACCAATAGAAGAGTTTATCCAGTGTCCTGTGCTCCTCCCCATAGACCAATAGACAAGCTCTCCCAGCTCCCTGAGCTCCCTCCCACAGACAAATAGAAGAGCTTATCCAGTGTCCTGTGCTCCTCCCCATAGACCAATAGACAAGCTCTCCCAGCTGCCTGAGCTCTGACCTACAAACCAATAGAAGAGCTTATCCAGTGTTCTGTGCTCCTTCCCATCGACCAATAGACAAGCTCTCCCAGCTGCCTGAGCTCCCTCCCACAGACGAATAGAAGAGCTTATCCAGTGTCCTGTGCTCCTTCCCATATACCAATAGACAAGCTCTCCCAGCTGCCTAAGCTCCCTCCCACAGACGAATAGAAGAGCTTATCCAGTGTCCTGTGCTCCTTCCCATCGACCAATAGATGATCCCAGTGTCCTGTGCCCCTTCTTGTAGGCCAATAGACGAGCTCTCACATGCAAATTGCAGGCCAAGTGTTGCCTGTCTGTGTGGGACAAGGAGGGGATCCTGACAGCTCTGTATTTTCTCTTTTAGTCTTCTGTTTATATCATGGATAGACTTCCGAAAGTGAGTCCAGAAATTGATGTAGTC
Organism: Ichthyophis bannanicus; assembly: GCA_033557465.1. Taxonomy (NCBI): domain Eukaryota; kingdom Metazoa; phylum Chordata; class Amphibia; order Gymnophiona; family Ichthyophiidae; genus Ichthyophis; species Ichthyophis bannanicus. The sequence goes on along the minus strand of CM066051.1, from coordinate 44,202,032 downwards.
CAATAGAACTGCAGCATCTTATATTTTAATGTGTTATTGACCATTATTTCTGTCCTCTGCATATATATGAATGATTTACAAAAATGAAAGAACATAATTACAGCATCCACATTCGTGGAGCTGTCAAGTAATCTGGCTCCGGGTGAGAGATGTTTTGGCCAGTTCTGGTTTTGAACTTACATCCCAAAGTAGTTTGGGATTTGTAGTCCTTGATTCTAGCCATCAACTTCAGTGCTGCAGATCCTATTAAACATCAGGTTGGGGTTATCAAAAAATCCTAAGGATGAGTGGAAGGATAGATCTTACTCATTTTCTGTAACCTTTCCCTCTTTCCAGTGCCCACTGATTGCCCAGGGGCAACAGCAAAATCCTCTGATGAGGATGTTACTCTGTTACTGCCACTTGGTTATAATATCTAGACTCCCACATGCCTAAATATGAAGAACACTCTGATGTCTTATTTATCTATGCCATCTTTTCTGATTAGATAGAATGTGGCATAAACAGAGTTTTAAGAAAAGTCTGGCTTTCCCACATCGAAATCCACTTCAGAGGTGGCTGCATGCATGAATCAGAAAAATACTTTTTTAACTTGGTGTACAATTCAACTATGCCATTTGTTGCCCAAGGATAATAGTATAGCGGAGTTTTTTAAAGAAATATTCTCCCCAAGTTTTTGAAAGAGAGGTCTATGAACAATTAGCACTCAGGAAGGGGTGGGGATCACCCAGGGTTGCCCGCAGAGTTGGTTCCAGGTGTTGATGCCTTAGGCAAGCCTTCCCTCTCCCTCCACCCTGGCTATCAAAATCTAGTTTTTAGCTTTAAATGTCCTGTTCTTTGTTGCTCCCCAGAAGCTGCAGCCCTAAGCAATTACCTAGCTTGCCTAATGGTTGGGCCAGGCCTGGGATCACCACCTCTTCCTTATTGAGCAACAGGGAGTGGATCTTCCTATTGGGCTCGATCCCTGGCCACTGCAAGAGAAAAGCACATTGGACTGGAAGGGCCATAATCTGACCCTGCATAGCAAAGCTTCAAACAGTGGTATCTGCAGAAATGAATCTTGAGAAAAGGCTACAGCACAAGCACCCCGAAGCCTTCAAAGTGCTTTGGACTAAAGTTGCTATGAGAAAAGCATGGCATGGGACCCACAACAGCTTCTGGGTATTGATACTGAATAACGCAGCCAGTCTCTCCCAAACCCACACACAAATCCTGAGCAGTGCAACACAGTGCACGGTACAAAAGCTGCTTAAATCTTTGTATGCAATTTCAAACCAGGCATGCTCTGATTAACAATATTTACCATTCTGTCTGTGTTTCTCCTTTGCAGACTCTTGGGGATGCTTCTGTGCCAAATTCATCGCTCGCCATCTCGTGGGTGCAAAGCCAGACCGTATGATAAGAAGTCTTCTGTATCCATTGCCTCTCCTGCTTTTATTTTCTGCCCTCTTCCCCCCCCCCCCTCCCTTTTAACAAAGAAAAATGTCAGCACTGGATAGAAAAAAGACTGGGGACACCTTCCCAACAAGGAGAGCTGAGAATAATGCTAATTTCCTACTGCTGTTTGGTCTCATGGGGAGAGAGGCTGGCATCTGAAATAGAAAAAGTTGTTCATGCCATCTTTCAGGTTTGGGGTGCCCCCTCCTGCTCTCTTTCCCAGCTTCTGAGGACAAGTGCTTTCCTCCCCCCCCCCCCTCCTTTTTTGTTTTTTTTTACCTATGTGCTATGGGTTTTCTGAAGTCTGAATGTTAGTGTGTGCAGAGGGGTGATGCAAAGGCGAGCCTACCCATCCAGCCCTCTCCACCCTGCTCCTTCCTGTTGGGAATCACAGCCCCCTACCAGAGGAGGGGGTGGCTGATTGGAGAGCAGCTAGAGGGTGGGTGTGTGTCTGAGTGAGAGGCAAGGGAGGGAGTGTTTCAGGGAAATCACTCCGGCTTGAAATCTGTGCCTCCGAGACACAGTGGGCTGATTTCATTCTTGTTGCCAGAACAGATCTGGTCCTGGTTTGTTTGGAGGGGTTTTTTGTTGTCTCTTTCCCATGGTGTGTGTGACTTTGTAGTTCTGTGTTTTCTAGCGCGGGGGCAACCTGAGCCAGTCCTGGTTTTACTTTTGGCACATTCGAGCAAACATTTCTGGCATATTCAGTGGAAGTAAAACCAGGATCGTCTGAGCCTCTCCCTGATCACCTCGAGCCATTTAATAACCCTAAAATAACCCCCCCCCCCCTCCAAACCAGACAAAGCTCGGGAACTATAAACTGTGCATGCAACACGGTCAAAACCAGGACTGGATCTGCATGCCCTGAAAAAAAAAATGGAGCCCAACTGTGCAGCCTACTATAAATATGGACATAGAAATGCAGAGGTGAATAATCGGCATGGACATCTGCAGAAATACAGAAGGCAGCAGATGCACATCATGTGATTGTACAAATATCTGTAAAAATGGTCATCTCCAGTTTCCAAATTACCCAGTTCCAAGAAGGGAGATCAGAGGTCAGGTTAGATCTCTGGCAACCCTAGCGGGAAGCATTATGTGACCAGTACATTGGTTTCAATGGGCAGGATCCTGGACTAGAAATCCTACACCGCACGAGAGATCAGTTTTAAACCAAGACTGGACAAACTGTCTGCCTCTTGGAGCTGGGTCACTGCAAAGCAAATGAGGGCAGAACCTCTAAGTCTCTTTGCATTCTGACAGGCTCAGCGGCGCCACTACTGCTCTGCCTGTCCTGGTTTCCCTTAACATGGAATTCTGTGCAAGGACCAAGGCACCGCTGGGCCTGTCAGCCTGCAATGGTTAGCAAGCTTTGTGCTGAATTTTATTTTCAAGATTGCTGTTGGCATTGCAGGACTAACATCCCCACTGACAAATCACAGATCCAGATGGCAGCTTGGTCATACTCCAGCAGATTTGCCAAGTTACCCAGTTCCAAAAGTAAGATTTTTTTTCACCAGTTCAGGTTTTAAATTTACATTGCAATGCAGTATGGTATTTGTAGTCCCTGATTCTATGCACTGGAATCAGTGCTGCAAGTCCCATAATGCATCAGAGTGAGCTTGTTAGAAATCCAGGACTGGCTTAAAATCTCACTCCTAGAATCAGGTAACTTGGCAACTCTACTCCAGTTAGGGTTGCCATTGCTGGGTTTACCCCATTGCATGCAGATATATTATAGTTCTGATTTCTCTATTGTACTTCAAAAGTGGAATGGAGGAGTATCCTAATGATTAGAGCACTGGCTTGGGAACCAAGGGCCCAATATTCGAAGGCCTTTACATGGGTAACATCCTTCGTTACCTGTGTAAAGGCCTTAACCAGGATTTTTGAAGGGCACTTACACGGGGAGTGAAATTCGAAAATCCCAGCTAAGTCCCTAATACTATCTGCTATCTGCTTAGTATCGGAGCGTGTAAGGGGCATTTCGCGAAAGAGCAGGGCCAGAGGAAGGGGCTACAGGGGTAGCAGTGATTTTTGTTGCTACCCAAGTAGCCCTCTGGCCTTAAAGATGGGTGAGGAAGGGCGGCAGGGAGATTCTGTAGCTGAGACGCTGCACACATACCTCCTGCTTCGGTTTGTTCTGTGGCTCCTTGGAGGCGATGGGGAGGTGGAAACGCAAACAAGCCAGCCTACCCTTGGGCTTGGCTGCGAGTAACACTCCCAGGTAGTTGACTTTGGTGGCATGTGTTTTTTTTCTTTGGCTGCAGTTTGAGCGGCGTCTACAGCAGAGCCGGTAGAGGAGATCTCAGTGGCTCTGAGCGCATCAAGGATTTGGTTGTCCCCTGAGCAACGAGCCCCCCTGCTTCGACCTGGAAGTAGGATGCCAGTCATTGGAGTGCTTCCCGCCGGGTTGCTGATGAGTTTACTGGTGAGTGGGAGTGGAGGGTTCCGGTGTGGTGGTAGATGCCTCCTCCCCTTCTGTTGCGGCTGCATTTGGAGATGAAGGTGACGTGAGATCAGTTCTCCTTGTTGGGGGTTTTGCTGCTGCGACTGGTGGAATTGGTGTGGTTCCAGGTTTGAGGGGCTTGATCAAACCTGCTGTGATAACTTTAGAAGCGCTGTGGGATGCGGTTGCTACTATGAATACCTCCCTATTGACTGTTGTGGGTTCTGTGAATACTGATTTACTTTCTTTAAAAAATACTGTTTCTGAGGCGACACAAATCCAGGAGGAACAGGCTGGTTGTTTGGCCAGTGTTGAAGTGGAGCTGGGTCATCTTCAAGGGCTGTGTGTTGCCCAGGTTAAAGACAAAACTTTGCTATCCAGGAAAGCTGAATATTCGGAGAATCATGTTTGTAGGAATAACTTGAGACTGTTGAACTTTCCTAAATCTCCTATTACATCTGCTTTGGAAATGATTTGCAAATATTTCCAGGAGGTGCTTAAACTTCCTGGGGATAATTTGCCTTCCATTGTGAGAGCACAGTATTTGTCCATGGGCCCCAGTCCTTGTGGCTCTGCCTCTGAGAATCCATTTTGGGGCACCAAAGACCTTACTACGTTTCTGGAAGACTCTGTGGAAGTGGTTACTGGGCGGACAAACTTGCTTGTGACCTTGGCCTTGAAGCTGGATAAGTCTTTAGTTCTGCGGGCATACTTCAGAAATTTCAATGTAACTTTTCTAGGCTCTAAAGTTTATATTTTTCCTGATCTTTCACGTGTAACCCAACTGAGGAGGAAGGAATGCCTGAGCCTTCGATCTAGGGTCCTTTCCCTCCGGGGTACTTTTGTTTTATGGTTTCCCTCTCTGTGTATAATTATCTATAGAACAGGTAATAAATAGAACAAGTGGTTAACATTAAACGTAAAACATAACTGGGAAATGAACTGGGGGGGGGGGGAATAGGGGAGAACTAATTGCAAGCTAGTCAGTAGAGTAAGCTAGTCAGTAAAACGGTTACATAGGTGAGGGGTGACAGGTATTGTGTGAGTCCTGACTGGGGTATATGGTCATAGACAAGCTGGAACAAATGAGTCTTTATGGCCTTTCTAAAGGGTGACTGGTTGGAGATAGCTCGGATTGATGCAGGTAGGGTGTTCCATAAGGTCGGTGCATTATTCTACACTGTCCAATTTTTGCATCAATATGACGTTATTGAAAATAACATGGATTGGACAAGTGCAATCTTTGTACTGAAAAAATACATCTCTGCTCTTGACAATCTTGTCTAGGTCCTTTGTAGTCATTCTGTCAAAAGCAATATGTTGTTGGATTTCTTGATGTTTCATTATTGATTATTGATCCAATCAGGTTAAAGTTGTCTACTATTTCTACTTCTTAATCAAGGATGAAATTGTAGCATGATTGGTCTTGCCCATTGTCAGGATCTTTGTCTTCCTCCTGTTCAGATGGAGGTCCATTGTAAGATTATATTCCTTAACAGTTAATATTAATGAGATGTATTTGCACACACTGCATGCATGGGGAGGCAAATTTCTCTTATCTATATTCATTGTGGATATCCTGAAAACCCAACAGCCTCAAGGACAGGTTGGGGGACCATAACCCTAACTTCCACTCGTCCTTGCTGATTTCACATGGATGTAATAACAGACTGCAAATCCCAAAACGTATTAGAGATTTAGGGGCATGTTTACTAAACTGCGGTAACGGACTGCATGTGATAGCGGAGCCGTGAGCCATGGGGCTATGGCTCTGATATCGCACGCAGTCCGTTACCGTGGTTTAGTAAACATAAAGCTTAGTGTCTACCTGCAAAATAGAACAACCAGGAGTGGTCCAAAGTTTCCCTCCATAAACCAGTTTTCACTTGGCTACTCCATGCATGCATAAAGATAACAGGGCAAAGAACAGGAATTTGCACCCCTTCTACTTCCAGGTGACCTTCAGCAAAGTCACTTAACCTCCCCAGGTTCAAGGACAGGGGCTAAGTCCAAGACATAGCCTCTCTTTGACCTTAATGAATTCCTTTTTCTTCCCTGGGCTTATCTGGGGTTGAGGCAGCGAGGGTGGGGCACGGGGATGCGTCTGGAGTGGGGGAGGAGGGTTTTATTTATTCATATAATTTAGCAGCCTCCCATGCCTGCAAGGAGCGAAAGAGGACTGTGAAGTGACATAACTCCAACCCTGGGAGGCTGGGGGGGGGGAGAGGAAATGGTAAGAAGGAAGAAACCATCTCCAGGGTTGGTGAGGGAGGGTGGAAGAAACCATCTCTTGACCGAGGGGAGGGAATGAACCACGGTTAGAGGGGAACTGGAAGGCGCCATCTTCAGCCCCGGGGTGGTGAGAGGCGGGGAGAAAGATGCAAATACAGGTCCGAGGGAGGGGGGTAGAAGAAACCATGTCCTGCCTCAAAGGAGTTAGCTCGGGAAAGGAAAACCTGGGGCGGTGGAGACTCTAATTCGCAGAACGCGCGGACGCCTTCTCAGGGTCGGCCCGATGGTTTCTTTCGCCCCAGGCAGAAGCCACGGCCGCGCTGCTGCCGATTCCGGGATCGGTGGGACGGCGGACCCTCCTGACCCCCTTCCCGACACAACTGTCCCCTCGATGGTATCGCCCTTCACGTTCCTCCCTTTGGGCGCTTCTTCTTCACCCCCGCCCCGCTCGAGTGAGGCTGCGCGTGCCGGGAAGGCGGTTAATGACGGTTGGAGCCCGCGAGCGCAGCGAAGCGAGGGGTGGGGCGCGCGCCCTCCTCAGTTATTACAGTAATGCAGTCCCTGTCCCCGGCCTGCTTTTTGTGCTTCTAGATGTTGAGATTAGTCTGTTGCACCCCGTCCCGAATAAAACATTGTGTCCTGGGATCAGTGGCATGGGGTGGGGGAGGACAGCATCAGTCATGTTTGTGTTTTCATGAACCAGTTCCCGTGCTGCCAGGGCTATCATGATGGCATGTCTTTGTGCAAAGCTTTGGTGTCGAGGTTCATCCTGAAAAACTTTAATCCATCCCCAGGGCATCTATGGACTGGTAGCTCCAGTTGCTCTGTTCAGAACTATGGCTGTCATAGATGCAATAGAGCAAAACCAGCATTGGGTCAGCCTCTTAGGTTGAACCTGGGTCAGGTGCTTGTGTATTGGGTTGTTGGGGGGACTTCTGACCAGCACCAGCCTCAGTCTTAGGATGCTAGTCACAGAAACCTGGACCATGTAGGTTCATAAAGGCCATCTCCCCCTCACATTTACAATACACCTTGATCAGTCATCATTTATTTATTTATTTAACATGCTTTTGTTTTTAAACATTTATATTATTTTCCCTAGAGATCCCATGCACATCTCACACTTCATTGAAATCAGACTTTTTTTTGTCTCCATGACCTCCATTGGGAGATTGTTCCACTGATCCACCACCATTTCCATGAACAATTATTTCCTCAGATTGCTTCTGAGCCTCAAATTCCCCTTCTTTGGAAAAGGACCCAGCTTCCTGGGCATGTATTCCTTGGAGGTTTTTGGAAGTTGCTATCGGGCACCCATCTCTTTCCTAAATGTTTAGAACCTTAAATATCTGCCAATGCATTTTAGAGTGATAACCCCTGCCCTCTCAACTACTGCATCCTGTCAATATCCTTTTTCAGGTTTGGTCTCCATAACTGGTGCAATACTGTAAATGAGGTCTGATTGGTTATTCTTCTAATGCATACCATCAATCTTTTGAGACTACCTTGGCCACCTTTAGAGTTTCCCACTGGCACTCCTTGTGACCTTGGGCAAGTCACTTTACCCTCTATTGCCTTGGAAGAAAAGGCTGGCAATCTACTTCCAGTAATACATTGCCAAGAAAACCCAGAGGTAGCTGGGTCGCTATGAGTCAACACTGACTTGATGGCACTAAAAAAAAAAAAAAAAAAAAATGCATATTAAAAATATCTTCAATCACTGCAATGCAAGCCATTGACTCAATGCTGACTTCGGTTGACCCAGCAGCTCCTGGATGTTCTTGGCAAGGTGTGACTATAAGTAGATTGCTAGACCTTTCTTCTGAGGCAATGGAGGGTTAAGTGACTTGTCCAAGGCCACAAGGAGTGCCAGTACGGATCAAACCCTGGTCTCTTGGTCACCAGGTTGCTGCTCTAACCACTAGACTACTTCTTCACCCCTGCTTTCAATAGTATTGCATTTTTTAGTATTACATTTTAGTTCCCATTTTGGATCATTCCCAAATATTCTGTGCTTCTGAAGCAGCCATCCTATCAGATATTTTAATATCTGCAAAAATACATGTTTTCCAACATCGCTTATGTAAATGTTGGACAGAACCAGATCCACGACCTATCTCTGTGGCACTTTGGAGGTAACTCCCTACCTTCAGTGGCCTTCCTCCAATCAGTTTCTTCTACCTATCAGTCATTTTTGTACCCAGTCCTAGGGCAGTCAGTTTGTTGTAAGTTGTTCATTGCATCAAAGGCTTTGTTGAAATCTAAATATATCATATCAAGAGCTCTCCCCTGACTTAGTTCATTGGTCACCCAGTCAAAGATCTTGATTAGATTTTTTTGACGACCTACCCCTGGTGAACCTATTATTTTTAACACTAGCCAATACCAGGTGAAATTCACCCCTCCTCAGCCAAACCGCATCACTTCAGACCTGTATAGGTCCATTAGGCTCCCAGAGCCATGGCTGCAGGCAATGCACAACCATCCCAGCCTTCACAACTTCCTGCATGGCCTCTGTCTTCACCTCTTACTATGGCGAGGGACCACAACTTTCTCCAGGCATCAGTGGTCTGTCTTGTGACCCAGATTGGCTATGGTCAGACACAGGATGCTGGGCTTGATGGACCTTGGTCTGGCTCAGTGTGGCTTTTATTATGTTCTTAAATCCTACAGCTTTGCAAGAGTGTGCTGATGTGTGTAATTTGCAAAGTTCATGCATGTGTAGCACACATAAGAACAAGATATGCCATACTGGGTCAGACCAAGGTCCATCAAGTCCAGTATCCTGTTTCCAACAGTGGCCAATCTAGGTCATATGTACCTAGCAGTTTCCCCAAGAAACACAGGTTCCACAATGCTTGTATTGGGTCAAGCACTGATATCCTGTGTCCCTTCTTAATAATGGTTTATGGACCTTTCCTCCAGGAATTTGTCCAAACCTTTTTTAAACCCAGCTACACTAACAGCCTTTACTACATCCTCCGGTAACAAATTCTAGAGTTTGATTACACATTGAGTGAAAAAATATTTTCTTTTATTAGTCTTAAATAGTTTACCCTGTAGCTTCATTGCATGTCCCCTAGTCTTTCTATATTCTCATAACGTAAACAATCGATCTACGTTTACCCGTTCCACTCCGTTCATTAATTTATAGACTTCTATCATATCTCCCCTCAGCCGTCTCTTTTCCAGGTTAAAGAGCCCTAACCTTTTTAGCCTTTCTTCATAGGGGTATCCTTCCATCCCCTTTACCATTTTGGTGGCTCTTCTCTGAACCTTTTCTAATAATGCTATATCCTTTTTAAGATATGGCGACCAGAATTGCACGCAATATTCAAGGTGCGGTCGCACCATGGAACGATACAGAGGCATTATAATATCCTTTGTTTTATTTTCCATTCCTTTCCTTAGGATACCTAAGAACATAAGATATGCCATACTGGGTCAGACCAAGGTCCATCAAGCCCAGTATTCTGTTTCCAACAGTGGCCAATCTAGGTCATATGTACCTAGCAGTTTCCCCAAGAAACACAGGTTCCACAATGCTTGTATTGGTTCAAGCATTGATATCCTGGGTCCCTTCTTAATAATGGTTTATGGACCTTTCCTCCAGGAACTTGTCCAAACCTTTTTTAAACCCAGCTACACTAACAGCCTTTACTACATCCTCCGGTAACAAATTCCAGAGTTTGATTACACGTTGAGTGAAAAATATTTTCTTTTATTAGTCTTAAATAGTTTACCCTGTAGCTTCATTGCATGTCCCCTAGTCTTTTTATATTCTGATAAGGTAAACAATCAATCTACGTTTACCCGTTCCACTCCGTTCATTAATTTATAGACTTCTATCATATCTCCCCTCAGCCGTCTCTTTTCCAGGTTAAAGAGCCCTAACCTTTTTAGCTTTTCTTCATAGGAGTATCCTTCCATCCCCTTTACCATTTTGGTGGCTCTTCTCTGAACCTTTTCTAAAATCGCTATATCATTTTTAAGATACGGCGACCAGAATTGCACACAATATTCAAGGTGCGGTCTCACCATGGAACGATATAGAGGCATTATAATATCTTTTGTTTTATTTTCCATTCCTTTCCTTATGATACCTAGCATTCTATTTGCTCTCTTGGCTGCTGCTGCACACTGGGCGGAGGGTTTTAACATGGTATCCACAATGACGCCTAAATCTTTTTCCTGGGTGTTGGTTCCTAATGTGGAACCTTGCATCGTGTAACCATAGTTTGGGTTGTTCTTCCCTAGATGCATAACTTTGCATTTGTCCACATTAAATTTCATCTGCCATTTTGATGCCCAGTCTTCCAATTTATCAAAATCTTCTTGCAATTTTCCACAGTCCTCTTGGTTTTTAACAACTTTAAATAGTTTTGTGTCATCTGCAAATTTGATAACCTCACTCATTATTCCCTTTTCCAGGTAATTTATGAATATATCAAAAAGCAGCAGACCCAGCACAGATCCCTGGGATACACCACTATTCACCTTTCTCCATTGGGAAAATTGGCCATTTAGCCCTACCCTCTGCTTTCACAATATTACACTGCCTCCTATCCCATGACTCTAGTTTTGCCAAAAGTCTCTGATGAGGGACCTTGTCAAAGGCTTTCTGAAAGTCCAAATACACTATATCAACCGACCCATCTTTGTCTACCTGTTTATTCAGACCTTCAAAAAAACATAACAGATTAGTAAGACAAGATCTTCCTTGTCTAAAGCCATGTTGGCTGTCTCCCATTAAGCCATGACTATCTACATGTTTCAGCAATTTTGTTTTTTATGATGGTTTCTACCATTTTTCCCGGTACTGACGTCAGGCTCACCGGTCTGTAGTTTCCTGGATCACACCTGGAACCCTTTTTAAAAGTTGGCGTTATGCTCGCCATCCTCCAATCTTCAGGTATTACAGATGATTTTAATGATAGTTCACAGATTACTAATAGCAGGTCTGCAATTTCATATTTCAGTTCTTTCAATACATCATCTGACCCAGGTGATTTGCTACTCTTCAGTTTATCTAATAGCTGTAATACATCTTCCCGATGTATCGATATTTCCTTCAATTCTTCCGCACCTTTAAATACCACTTCAGTCATGGGTAACATCCCTACATCTTCCTCAGTAAAGACCGAAGCAAAGAATTCATTCAGTCTTTCCGCTATCGCCTTGTCGTCTCTTAGTGCCCCTTTAACCCCTCTATCATCTAATGAACCAACTGACTCACAGGTTTGTTGTTACGAATGTACTTGAAAAAGTCTTTATTACACGTTTTTGCTTCCGCAGCAAGCTTCTGCTCATATTCTCCCTTTGCCTGCCTTATCAATGCCTTGCATTTAACTTGCCAGTGCTTGTGCTGTTTCCAGGTTTCGTGATTTGGTTCTTTTTTCCATTTCCTGAAAGATGCTTTTTTGGCAACAACAGCCTCTCTGACCTCACCTTTAAACCATGCTGGCAGTTTTTTGGACTTCCTTCTACTTTTCTTAAAGCGTGGAATACAGCTGGTCTGGGCTTCCAAGATAGTATTTTTCAACAACACCCAAGTTTGATGTAAGTCTTTAACCTTTGCAACTGCTCCTTTTATTTTTTTCTTAACTATTTTCCTCATTTTATCATAGTCTTCATTTCAAAAGTTAAAAAGTAGTACTGTGGATTTCCTTACTATCCCTCCTCCACTAATTAAATCAAACGCGATCATGCTATGATCACTATTGCCAAGTGGCCCCAACACCCTTATCTCTTGTACCAGATCTGGTGTTCCACTGAGGACTAGGTCCAATATGGCTTCTCCTGTGGTTGGTTCATGAACCAGCTGCTCCAAGAAGCAGTCATTTATTTGATCTAGGAACTTTATCTCCCTAGCATGTCCTGCCGTGACACTGACCCAGTCGATACTGGGGTAATTGAAATCACCCATTATTATTACTGTGCTGTAACTTTTGTTAGCTTCCTTGATTTCTTTGAGCATTTCATCATCCATTTGTTCATTCTGGCCAGCCGGTCGATAGAACACCCCCAATGCCATTGCCTTCTCCTTTTTACATGGAATTTGAATCCATAGAGATTCTACAGCAAATTTTGTTTCCTGCAAAACTTTAATCCTTTCTGAGTCAATGCCCTCTCTAACATAGAGCGCAACCCCTCCACCAATTTGATCAGCTCTATCATTCGATATAGTTTGTACCCAGGTATCACAGTGTCCCACTGGTAGTCCTCCTTCCACCAGGTCTCTGAGATATCAATCATATCTAACCTCTCATTTAGTGCTATATATTCTAACTCTCCCATCTTATTTTTTAGACTTCTAGCATTTGCATACAAGCATTTTAGAGACTGTATTTTATTCATATTAATCTGGCTATTGGTAGGCATGGGTAATTTGGGGTCTTTAAGCTCCGTCTGCTCCATGCTCAAGGGCACACAACATGCTCAAGCAGCTAGAACCACCAAAGCTATCCTGGCACAGAACCTGACAGAAAGACACCATTCTCAGGGGCCTAAGCATATTATAGATGTTCCTCCTTGTCCCTCCTGAACAAATTATATAGACTGGTGTAGCTATAACCCATTCATGGTTCTGTGCTCCATATTTCAGTGACCACTTCATATTTAGGTCAGCTTTATACATGAGGCCTGCGGATCTGTGACTTTAATACCCATGCTGTGAGCATTTGTATACAATATTTTCCAGATTTTGATCTTCTTATCCTGATCGGAAGATACTATGTATTATCTGTGAGAAGCGTGCGGTTTATCAAGAAGGATATTCCTATGCAGAATCATAGGCTTCTTCACACGCAAAGCCCATCTCCGCATTTGAGCAGCAGCATAAACTAAACTCACGGCCAGGCTGTGAACTGTCTACTTTCAGCTATGACACCCACAGTCAGGGTTATGGCCAGCAGCACTGGATACGTTTCTCTTGGAAGAACTGGAAGAATGAAAGGTTTTTGGAAGCGAGGGAAAAGGCAAACATCATTGCCATCTTGGGGTCATCTGCCCCTAAAAACACTATCAGGGTGGGGGGGGGGGGGGGGGGAGAAGGATGGCTTCCTACACAGGGGTGTACATGTGAATGCATTTGTATGTGTCTCCCAGTCACTGCTGGGCTCTAATGTGGGTTTTTTTTTAATCAAAAGTCTTTCATGGTGGCATCACAGCCTTGCCCCCTTTTTTTTCTTTCTAGGGGGCAGGGTTGGTTCAAGGATATGAAGCGCCCTAGGTGAACCCTCATTTCTGTCTTTCTGTCTTCCCCCACCCGATCCCACCCTGCTCCTACCTCCATGCAAATAGAAAGTACATGTTGGAGGGGGTGGAAGGAAGCACCAACAGCACGCAGTACTAGAAGCTTTGGGTAAGCGCTATGTTGCTGTTTTAATGACATTGCTGCCACTGCAGGTCCTAGAGTGGAGTGGCAGAGGGACATCATCAAAACACCGGCGCTCTAGGCGAAAACCTAGTTCACCTAATGGGAGCACCAGCCCTGCTACGGGGATGCTTGCAGTGCAGAGTACTTGGCCACCCAAGGGTTTCTGCCGCCCCAGGCAGGAGCCCCAGCTGTGCCACCCCAACTCCCGTGCTGAGCCAAGCCACGCCGCTGCCACATCCTCCCCCCCCTCCCCCGTTGATTCTGTCTTCTGGGAGGAGTTTAAAAGCAGCAGCTTTGTCATCGCTTTGGTGCCCGCAGCAGGCCATGTGTACCGAAGCATATGGCCTGCTGTGGGCACCAAAGGGACAGCACAAAGCCACCTACCATGATGTGCCGTTCTAGGCAGCTGCCTAACCTGCCTCGTGGACAGGCCAGCCCTGAGAGTACTGGCTAAAATAGGAGGAAAATTGAGACTTTCAAATAATGTTTCTTTTGCTTTTCTTTCCCTTTGGTTTTCATGCAAGAGCCAGTTCCCTGTAACAGTAACCTCTTATGGAAGTTAAAATGGTCTACATGAAGCTCCAAGCTCTTATTAGCCATCCTTCTCCACTCTCCCTTTTGCTTTGCTGCCAGATATCTGCCCCACTCTACAATAGTTCCTAGGAATGATGTCACACTCATGGAGTACACAGGCTTTGCTGACTTCACAGCTGCTGGTTGCAGGTCACTAAGATGTCAGCCATCAGTCGTAATCCATTGTGGTATTGCACCAGTTGATTCCAAGAGAATTTTCCACTTGATGGCTTGCATTTTCCTTTGCCAATTCTAACTTAGCTCAGCCTCTTACTGGTGGAGAAGCAGGGTTGACTACAAAGGCACCCTTGGGCATTCATTTTCAAACTGCTGAGGATTTTATCATAGAATCCTTCCATCGTTCTGGATGTTGCAGAGGTAAGACGGTGGTGCCAAGAGCACCCTTTGTTTGACTGATGGGTGCCATTTCCGAGCTGCAAATTGCTAAACATGGGAATCTTAAAAGGTTGCCCATGTTTCGAGCTTGGAAAATCAGGAACAGATATGTAAAATCACATACAAAACTCCTTTACTTTTATTTTTTAAGTGCCATCAAGTTAATGCTGACTCCTGGCAATCCAGCAGCCCTTGGGTTTTCTTAGCAAGGTATGATCAGAAGTATATTGCCAGGCCTTTTCTTCAGAGACAATGAAAGGTAAAGTGACTTGCCTAAGGTCACAAGGAGTGCCAGTGGGAATCTAACCCTGATCTCTTGGGTACTAGGCTGTTGTTCTAACCTCGTCATCTAAATAACATAGTTATTCACATAACAGTTTTTGGGCAACATGTTAACAAGATTTAGCAGAAATATAATGGTTAGCTCAGTGATTTTATCCTGCAAAGATTCTCAAACCCCAGCACTAAAGAGCATGAGTCATGGTTTTCACCAATTAAAGCACATCTGGAAACTAGAAATAGATGCTTTAGCACAGGCCCCTCTTCTGAGGACTTTCTTCATCTAACAAAGTTCCAGTTGAACACAATCACTTTTTCTTGTCCTCGGGATAATGCTATCCAAAAGGATAGTATACTTACATTCAAAGAAAGATGGTGATTCCTTCCAGGTCATATACAGAGAGTTGGTGGCCATATTACCTGAAATGCACCCCTAGAAGATCCTGACTTTCGGTCCCATGTTCTGGACACAACAGCATTCATCTGCCAAGCCTACAACTAACTTCAGGCCTCTGTGAAGCTTAGTGTACTTGTACATGGTGCCGCGGACTGCTGAGGTGCAAACCATGGAGAAGATTATGACTTGTAAAGCAAACTTCAATTAATAAAGCTGAATTACTCTAGTAGAGAGAGAAAAGAGAGCCCTACACATGTTAGATAATACTTTATCTTCACGGGAGCTGTTTAAAATTAAGTCAGCAGGGTTGCACCTGCTACTACCTGGATAGGAGACCACCTTGGAATACAAAGTGCTGTAGACTTCTTGTTGTTGTTAAGTGCTGTCAAGTCTGTGTCGACTCATGGCAACCCTCTGGATAGTTGTCCTAAATTGTGTTTGGTTTTCAGTCAGGCGGCTCATTGTTGACAGACTGGCACCTGTAGCTGCTGTTATTGTATCAATCCATCTCATTGCTGACCTTCCTCTTCTACCTTACCAAGCATGATGTTTTTCTCTAATGATCTCTCTCTTTGCATGGTGTGTCAAAAGTATGAAAGTTGAAGTCTTGTCATCTGAACTTCTAAAGAAAGCTTAGGTTTGATCTCCTCTAGTACTGACTGGTTTGTTCTTTGGGCAGTCCATAATACGCACAGTATTCGTCACCAGCACCATAATTCAAAGGCATCAATTTTCTTCCTGTCTTTCTTTTTCACTATCCAACTTTCACATCCATATGATGTTATTGAAAATGCCATGGCTTGGACAAGTGAAATATTTGTATGGAGAGAGACATCTCTGCTCTTGAGAATCTTGTCTAGATCCTTCTTAGCCATTCTGCCAAGAGCAATGCATCGTCGGATTTCTTGACTGCTTGTTGTTTCTTTATTGATAGTTGATCGAAGTAGGTGAAAGTTGTCGACGTGTAGACTTACTGCACAGAAGAAAGGTCTGTCAATCTACTTCCATCACATCTCGTCAAGAAAGCCCAGGGGCCAGGTCGCCAGGAGTCAGCATTGATGGCACACAGACACAGCAAGCATTGGCCTATGATGAACAACGTGGACACCTCGGGTCATGTTCCTCAGGCTGACTGAGTTTAGTGGGATAGGGAGATCCAAGTACTGATTTTACAGTGACTCCTGCTGGCCAGTCCAATAGCCATATAACCAAATTGGAAAGAACAAAAACATGCGGGAGTGATGGCCTTAGAAGTTTTCCCTCGTCATTGCCCGCTTTGAAAGATAACATAGCTTAAGAACATAAGAACATAAGATATGCCATACTGGGTCAGACCAAGGTCCATCAAGCCCATCAAGCTTGTCCTGTGTTTACTTGAAGAAATGTCACCGCATGGTGAATTGATGGATTTTAATGTCTTGCATCTTCTATTCAAAGATGGTGAACATATGGAAATTGAAAGTTTTGTGTGAAAAGTTTAGCTGAGGAACATATGTATTTAAAATATCCCCCTATTAAGTCTTTTGATCACGCGGTGTGTCAGAAACAAGGGTGCTAGAGAGCCATCAGGCCAGAAGGGTCCACAAAGTCCTGAAGTCTGATCTCTAGACTACACCTCATTTTAATGCAAAGCACCAGCAAGACCTTTGCTAAATGTGCTTTAGTTTGTTAAAACAAAACAGGTGTTATTAAAAATAAAGTTATCTACTATGCTGTAGATAATAAACATTGGTTCATGGTTGGAAAAAGTTTGGCTCTAGATGCACAGAAAAATATTCTTGACTCATTCATAACACTGGTCAACATTGAAATCGTTACTGACTTTAAAAGGCCCTAATCTGTAGTATCTTGGTGAGCTGAACACGAATATAACATTTAAAAAAATGTATTGGCTCTCATTTTGAAGATATTGCATGTAGTTAATTTTTGACGTTTTACTGTGTAAATTTATCCAGTAGGGCATCAACAACATCCCAAATAAGCCTTGAATGATGTAATATTGCATCACATTACATAATACCAGCATGCACACATCATCCAGAGTTGATTGCATCATTTTCTGATGCAATGCAATACTACTGCCAGACGGCTGCTGAAGCCATCTGACATCAGCAGTGTACTATACGCAGTCAGAAAGGCTGAGCATTTAAAATATTTCAGACTGTGTGCGAGACAGTTTAAGCTACTGTACATGTAACTTTTATTAATCATATAATTTTAGCCATTTATGTACAATACATAACAGTAATGCTGTGAAAGTGCGTTAATACCATTGACAATTTCTGCTACATTTGTGGGGAAGTGACATTTTGCCAACCAGAAGAAAAGTATCACTTCTCAACTGAAGAAGGCATATCATCTTTACTTCGGATGCAAGATTGGTGACCAAGACAAGCCTTGGGCCCCACATATATGCTGCGCTACATGTACAACACAGCTTTCACAGTGGTTGAATTGCAAAAGACCATCAATGCCGTTTGCAGTCCCCATGGTGTGGAGAGAGCCAAGCAACCACATAAATGACTGTTACTTCTGCTTGGTTTCTCCTCTTTCCAGCAGAATAACGAAGCAAAAGAAGTCGAGCATAGTCTACCCAAACATTCCGTCTGCATTGAGACCAGTTCCACATGGTGAGGGACTTCCTATTCCAGAACCTCCATCTGATGAGGACAAGGGTGAGCCGACCTGTTCTTCTCCTGGCCCGTCAGCATGCAGTGACCCAGATTTTCACTGGGATGCATTATCAACTCCACACAGAATAACACAGGAAGAACTAAATGACCTGGTTTGTGATTTGGACTTATCTAAGAACAAGGCAGAATTGCTAGGATCAAGACTCCAACAATGAAATCTTCTAGAAGAAGATGTCAACATTACTTCATATCGAAAGCGCCACCAGCAGTTAGAGCCTTTCTTCAGAAAGGAAAGTAATCTGGTATTCTGTTCCGATATTGAAAGCCTCATGAATGCCTTAAAAATCACTCATTACCCATAAGACTGGAGACTATTTATAGACTCTTCGAAACTGAGTCTGAAGGCTGTGCTTTTGAACAATGGAAACCGTCTTCCATCTATTCCAGTAGCGCATGCTGTCCACATGAAAGAGACATACGATAACCTAAAGCATCTACTGACTTCCATTAACTATAACAAGTACAACTGGCACCTCTGTGGTGACTTGAAGGTAGTTGCCCTTTTAATGGGACTGCAGCAGGGATATATAAAATACATGTGTTTCTTATGTGAGTGGGACAGCCGAGCAAGGGATTGGCACTACTTGCGGAAGGAATGGAATCGCAGACAAAATGTAACAGTTGGAGAGAAGAATATCCAGCACCCAGCTCTGGTTGAGGCTCACAAAATCCTGCTACCACCCCTTCACATCAAACTAGGTTTGATGAAAAACTTTGTGAAAGCCATGGACCGCACTTTGCCAGCTTTCCGATACTTGCATGAAAAATTCCCTCGACTCAGCGAAGCAAAGATTAAAGAGGGAGTTTTTGTGGGTCCTCAGATTTGAGAGCTCTTCAAAGATGACCGGTTCAACAACTTGCTGCAGGGTGATGCAAAATAAGCATGGAATGCTTTTTGCCTAGTGTCAACAAACTTTCTCGGGAATGTTAGGGCAGAAAACTACAAGGAACTAGTGGAAGACATGCTGATGCAGTATCAGAAACTTGGCTGCAGTATGTCTCTAAAGATCCATTTCCTTGATTCCCATCTCGATTTCTTTCCTGACAAATGTGGTATGGTTAGTGATGAACAGGGCGAACGTTTTCACCAGGATATCGCAACGATGGAACAAAGATACCAGGGAAAATGGTCCACTACAATGCTGGCTGACTACTGCTGGACACTCCCCAGAGAAACTCCTGAACAGCTATACAAGAGACAGGCAAAAAAATCTAAGAAGTAGTCTATGACTTGGTTTTTTTACAGGTATTAACTGAAGGCCTATTATATTTACTATTGACATGCATTTCGTGATGTAAACATTAATTCTTGTAGATTACAAAAAAACTAGAGCCAACTTTGCAATTTCACTGTCATATTCGTGTTCAGCACATAAAAATTGATAAGAAATTACTATTTTTATTTCAGCAACATGACTTTTGTAAAACATTGTTGACCAGTGTAATGGAAGCCTGGATGAATAGCTTAGAGGTTAGAGAAGTCTGTGAACAAAGGAAGCTCAGGGTTCGAATCCCAGTTTCCTACTGAAACTCTTTGTGACCTTGGGCCAGTTGCTTCACCTTTCATTGCCTTAGGTACAACTTTGATGGGGAGCCTACTTGCACAAGAAAATAACTTGTGTACATGTTTGTAGCTCACTTTGGGCTTGGATTTGGAAAACCTAAGTAAACGTTCACCACCATCTGTGCAACCCTGCAATAGACATTGTAAAGTAATTACGTATTGACATGCATAAGGTTTTTTTTGTTTGTTTTTTACTGAATAAGTGGAGATGGGTCTGAGCTGAAAGCAACACCAGTGGCACCACATCCCCTGGGATAGAAATTAGGTTCATGACTGTTATGATATGTGCAAAACTGATCCATTTGGAGAAATTGCCCCAGGATCTGAACATATCGGTAATCATGGTAATGATCTTAGTTAAGGGAAGTCTCGCCTAACCAATATGCTACTTTTTTTTAGGGTGTTTGTTTATTGTTTATTGTTAAGTGCTGTCGAGTTGCTATTGACTCATGGCGACCTTGTGGGTAGTTGTTCTAAACTGTGTTTGGTCTTCGGTCATTTTATTGTTTATATCATGTCTCGATATACCACCATATTGAAGCCATTAAAGCGGTTTACAGTGGATAAACTAGAAAAGTTAAAAAATAAGAAATAATACAATTGCATGAAACAGTTAAAAGATTTTGAAACCAGAAAGAAACCCAAAGAAGGGAGGGAGGAGTATGAATGTAAAGACTGATAATATTAGTCCAGTGAGGTGGACAGAGATGAACCAGTTTTGTATCTGGATTTTCAGAAAGTGTTTGATGAAGTCTCTCATGAAAGAATAAAAAGGAAATTAAAAAGTCATGGGATAGTCTATTGTGGATTGGGAACTGGTTAAAATATTTTTTTAACAGGTTTTTTTTTTTTTTACTTTTTATTCTGCTTTATCATTTCAGTCAAAGCGGTTTACGTTGTAACTTAAACTTGGTAATGTGCATTAGAACATAAGAACATAAGATATGCCATACTGGGTCAGACCAAGGTCCATCAAGCCCAGTATTCTGTTTCCAACAGTGGCCAATCTAGGTCATACGTACCTAGCAGTTTCCCCAAGGGACACAGGTTCCACAATGCTTGTATTGGTTCAAGCATTGATATCCTGGGTCCCTTCTTAATAATGGTTTATGGACCTTTCCTCCAGGAACTTGTCCAAACCTTTTTTAAACCCAGCTACACTAACAGCCTTTACTACATCCTCCGGTAACAGGGACATTGATAACTTGGATTTTTCTGAGGCAATGGAGGGTTAAGTGACTTGCCCAAGGCTACAAGCTAGGAAACGGGGCTAAATGGCCAATTTTCTCAATGGAGAAAAGTGAATAGTGGAGTACCCCAAGGGTCTGTACTGGGCCCTCTGCTTTTTAACGTACTTCTAAATGATTTGGACATGGTGTGAGGTGGACGAATCTGCAGATGAGACAAAATTATTCAAAGTTGTTAAATTACAAACTGTGAGAAATAATAGGAGGACCTTGCAAGATTGCAAGGCTGGGCATCTGGATGGTAAATAAAAATATTTAATGTGGGCCAGTGCAAAATACTGCACATAGGGAAGAATAATGTAAATTATAGCTACACGATGTTAGCTTTTTATACGAGGAGTTGCCACTCAGGAAAAGGATCTGGATGTCACTGCAGACAATATATTGAAATCTTCTGCTTGGTGGGTGGTAGGGGCCAAAAAAGCAAAGAGAATATTTGCAATTAGTAGGACAGGAATAGAGAATAAAACAAAGAAGATCATAATGCCTTTGAGAAAGTACAGAAAAGGGCAACCAAAATAATAAAGGGGAAGAAGGAAGTCCCCGGCTCAGGGAGATATGATAGAGGTCTATACAATTCTGAGTGGAGTGGAACACGTAAATACAAACTGATTCTTTTTTTTTTTTTTCAAAATGTGCAAAGACTAGGGGAACATGACATGAAGCTACTATGTCGCACATTTAAAACAAACAGGAGAACATATTTTTGCACTCGAGGCAAAACTAAGCTCTGAAATTCTTAGGCGGAGGATATGGTAAAAGCTGTTAGCATAGCTCGGTTTCTAAATGGTTTGGACAAGTTTTGGAGATAAAATTCATAGACCAATATCTTTCCTTCTCTGTTGCTCTCCTAAGACTTTGTCTTTCTCTTCTCTGCCTCTCTCACGCTCCCTCCCGCTTCTTACAATCTCTCGTCCTCCCCTTACCCCTCGCTTCATCCCCTCTAATGACAACTACATCTTCTCCTCCTTCCCATGTCTCTTCATTCCTTGAGCAGCTCTGTCTATCCCCATTCCATTTCCCCTCTTATCTCCTTCCTCCCCCCATCATCCCTCGTTTCCTCTCTTCCTGTCCCCTTCCTGCCTTTCTCCCTTTTGCCATTGTTTTATGGCTACACCAGCATCTGTTTGTGCATCTGCTTCTTAGCTACCCTCATCCAGTTTTTGACAGGGGTAATTACTGGGTGGGGTTCTCTCAGACAGCAGCAGGGCTTGTTAATGATGCCCGTGGCAGTATATTATCCGGCGTGCAATGAAATGAGGGCACCGGCAAAGATATTTATAGCTGCAAAGCAGCGGTTTACAATGGAGCAACGTCTTCCTTCACAATGCAGGATTCAGAATTGTGCTGACTTCAAGAATATGGATGTCCTGTAAGCAGATCCGCCACAGTCGTACGCAGACATCCATACAGCGGAAAAACACCCTCTGCGGTCATCCACGGATACACAGACACTGCACTCACACATGGAATCATATACAGTCGGACATCCGTGTACACAACCGTTCTGATGCATACATACACCGGAACGGTCCCATCCGATGTCTCATTCTTACAGGTGCACAGTGTCCCAGGACACGCTGACAAAACAATTGTAAAGGATGCTACCTCAAGTATATTAGGTTCAATGTAAAACTAGCAATAGAAAAAAAAAGACAAAGATGACTAATAACTGATTCCAAATGCTTTTGAGACGTCTGACGATCAGGGCTGATGCCCAAGATGAACCTTCAGCCACATGTCTACCCTGGTAGTCCAGCATCTTTCCTTCCTTACTGCCCTCCAGGAGTCCAACATCTCTCTCTTCCCCTCCACCCCCGAGGTGGCCCTCCACTTCCTTCTGCCACCGCTGCTGGTGTACCTCCTCCCAACTTGCGCCCCAGCTGATTCAGATGAACTTGCAATGAAAATAAAAGCAGCATGGCGGCGGGTCTTTGAGCACCGCACACACACTCATGTCCTGCTGTCTTTCCTCCTCCAATGTAAGCAGAGGGGGGCAGGAGAAAGCCGTGACACAGTGCCAAAGTGTTAGTGAGCACTGTGTCATGGTTTTGTGAATATTGCTGTCGCTTAAGGCCCCCGGAGAGGGGCGACGGCAGCGACAGTGGGGGTAGGGGAGCCCACATGGGACATCTCCAATCTTTGCGCCAGCCCTGCTGAGATCTGCTGCCCTAGGGAAATGCATAGTCTGTCTTGTGGAATGTCACCCCTCCCAAAATGGTGACAATTAAACTCAACAATCATGATCATCGAAATGCAAAAAATCCTGTAAAAATGCACATTTGTTCACCGTATTAAATTTTGCTTTGAAGGCGTACACAGCCACTCTCCCTACAGGTAAAAGGATGGGCTGATAGCTCTTTGAGTTTGTCTGGCAGCCTGGATCCATTAGTTTGCTTTAAATGCTGCTTCTTTTGGCTGCCCCTCAGAAACGTCTGCCCTAGGCAAGTGCCTGGGCATGCCTGATGGTTGGACCAGCCCTGCTATACATAGAACCATGTCAGCAGAAAAAGACATTTATTTAACAGGATTTTTATACTCCTTTATCATTTCAGTCAAAGTGGTTTACATTGTAACTTAAATTTAGAAATGTACATGAAGCAGGGACATCAATAACTTGGATTTTTCTGAGGCAATGGAGGGTTAAGTGATTTGCCCAAGGCCACATGGAATGCTAGTGGGACATGAACCCTGACCTTTTGGTGCCCAAGTCGCTGCTCTAACCATTAGGCTACTCTTCCACTCTTCCATGGGACATATGGCCTATCTAGTCTGCCCTTCCATATCAAATGCTATAGGCCCTTGTTTTCCCTTTAGAGATCTTTTGTGTTTATCCCATGCTTTTTTTAATTTGGATACTGTCCTCGTCTCAACTACCTCCACTGGGAGACTATTCCATACATCTAACATTCTTTCCATAAAGAAATATTTCTACATTATTGCTCCCAAGTCTATCCCCTTTCACCCTCATCCCATGCCCCCTTGTAGCAGAGCTTACTTTCAATCAAAAGAGGCTCTCATTCATTTATGCAATGGAGGTATTTAAACCTCTCTATCATATATCCTCTATCCTGCCTTTCCTTTAACGAATGCATATTAAGATCTTTAAGTCTGTCCCCATATACTTTATTACAAAGACCAGTAACCATCTTAATAGACACCTTCTGCACTAACTCCAACCTGTTTATATCCTTTTGAAGATGCGGTCTCCAGAATTGCACACAATACTCCAAATGAGGTCGCTGAGCAGCAGGTACAACCCTAAACACAGGCACAGAGGGGGTGACCTGCATGCAATTACAACCATTCCAGCCACCTTATTGGGCAGACTAGATGGACCATACTTTTCTTTATCTGCCATCATCTACTATGTTACTATGTTACCAGAGACTTATAAGAGACACTGTCGCTTCCTTTTTTTTCTGCTGGCCATTCCTCTCCCTGTACGTCCAAGCATTTTTATGACTTTCGTTGTCGGCTTTTCTACCTGTTGAACCACTTTAAGATCATCAGAAACAATCATGCCCAGGTCCCGCTTTTCTTTCGTGGACAGAAGTAGTTTCCCCCTACATTGTATTGCTCCCTTGGATTTTTTGCAGCCCAAATGCATGACCCTGCATTTTTTTTAGCATTAAATCTCATCTGCCAAATTCTCGACCATTCTTCAAGCTTAGCTAGATCCCATCTCATACTAGCTAGCTAGGAGTGGAGGAGTAGCCTAATGGTTAGAGCTCTGGCTTGGGAACCAAGAGACCAGGGTTCAATTCCCACTAGAACTCATTGTGGCCTTGAGCAAGTCACTTAACCCTCCATTGCCTTAGAAAATTCCAGGTTATCAATACCCCTGTTTAATGTACATTACCAAGTTTAAGTTTCAATGTAAACAGCTTTGATTGAAATGATAAAGCAGTATATAAAACCTGTTAAATAAAATCTACTCCTTTCTGGGTGTCTACTCTATTGCAGAGTGAGCTCAATTTACCTGTACACTTTGTTGTCTCCCACTCAACCAATTTTTAACCCAGTCAGTCACTAGAGTCCATCCCTAGGGTGCTCAATTTATTTATAAGTCGCCTGTGTGGAACAGTGTCAAAGGCTTTACTGAAATCCAAAAACACCATATCTACGGCTCTCCCTCAGTCCAGCTCTCTGGTCATCCAGTCAAAGAAGTCAATCAGATTTGTCTGACAAGACCTGCCTCTGGTGAATCCATGCTGCCTCAGATCCATTCGACTCCAGAAACCTCACTATCCTCAGTTTTAGCAGTGTTTCCATTAATTTACTCACCACAGAGGTTAGATTAACTGACCTGTAGTTCTCAACCTCATCTTTACTTCTGCTTTTATGTAAAGGGACAACATGCACCTTTCTCCAGTCCTCTGGGGCCACGCCCGACCCTAAAGAAGCATTGAAAAGTTCAGTCAGTGGAACTGGTAGAACATCTCCAAGTTCCTTCAGTATTCTCAGATATACCCCATCCAGCCCCATCACTTCTTCTACTTTTAGTTTAGCTAATTCTTCATCAACATAGCCTTCTGACAATTGTTCAAGATCCCCTTCACCTCTGTTCCTATTTATGGGTGTTTTCTGAAGTTCTGTTCCTGACACTTCATCTGTGAACACTGAACAAAAATATTTGTTAAGCAATTCCACTTTATCCTCATTAGCTTCTACATATTCCTCCCCTTCGCTCTTTAGTCTGACAATACCATTTTTGCCCTTCCTCATCTCACTAACATATCTGAAAAATGTATTGTCCCCCCATTTTATTGCATTGGCTATCTCTTCTTCTTTTTGTATCTTTGCTTTCCTGACTACTTTCTTAGCTTCTCTTCTTCCAAATATAGATGCCTGTCTTCCTCTCTCTGTGGTCTCTTGTTTTCTTCACCTTTTCAGCTACTTCTTTCGAGACCTATAGTGGCCTCCTTTTCCTTTTACATTTATTTACCTTTCTAACAAAAAGGATTATTGCCCTTAAAATATCCCTTTTCAGTTTTGCCCACTGTTTTTCTACATCCCCCAGCTATTCCCATCCCGCTAATGACTTCTTGAGGTATTGTCCCATCTTGACAAAGTTAGTTTTCCTAAAAAGTCTAAGACCCTTGCTTTTGAATGGACTTTATCAGCCCTAGTTCTAATACTGAACCACAGCATCTGGTGATCACTGGATACAAGATGATCTCTCCCTATAACACCAGAAACACTTTCCCCATTGGTAAGCATTAAGTCCAGTATGACCATTTCACGTGTGGGTTACCAGGTTCCGGAATAGTTCTCCCTGTAGAGAATCTAAGATCTCCTTACTTCTAGATGACACTGCAGCAGGGATGTGTCCATCAACATCTGGCATGTTGAAATCACCTATCAGTAGCACTTCTTTCATGGTAACAATCTGAATGTCTTCAATTAAATCTCTGTCCACTTCTTCTCCCCGTAAGGTGGATCTGTATATCACACCAATGCAAATGGATTTCCCTTTCCCTCTTTCTAATTTAACCCACAGTGCCTCCTCGCTCCCTTTCAAAAGATAAGATCTAGAAAACTCTGCAATAAAAGCATTTCTTCACAGACCTGTGGTGTCCACATGAAGATGGGGTCAACATGGTCTCCAGAGTTAATGCCCAACACCCTTTCTGAATAATTATTGTTCTGGTTTAATAAAACGTTTCACATATGTATACAACAATGGGAAAATCCTTCAGTGAAAACAGGAAACTAGTGGAGGGGCTGAAGGCAAAACCAATTACGGAAAGTATAGAATAAGCACAGTAGTGGGGGAGTGAGCAGTAAAGCTTGGGATGGGCACAGAGGATCTTCAGTGGTGGGGGAATGAGGGATAAAGCCTGGGATGGGCACAGAGGATCCCTAGCAATAGGAGGTTGGAGTGGAGAAGGAGTCTGAGAAGGATCTTTGGTATTTTAGCAGTAGAGGAGAATGGACAGAGAATGGATGGGCCCAGAGATCTTTGTTTACCCTAAAGATATACACTTCTATGTCAACCTTTCAAATATTTACATTTTTAGGTTGACAGCATTGGATTCCTACCAGACACTGCTTTCAACTAACTCTACCCAGAAGGAACATTTTAAGCCTGTAATAAGTTTTTCTCTCTCAGCTCCATGTGTTTGAAACTTCTTAATCCTGAATTTCAGCACACTGACAGGTTTATGGACCTTTCCTCCAGCCCTCCTTTCTGCCTTGGTGATGCAGCTCCTGCATAGTGGGGGTAGTGATGAGGACCCACACCCTCAAATCTGGGGTCTAGGGTTCTGCTTGACCTTTTCCCTCCATTCTTCATCTGGCATGGAGGAGTAGCCTAGTGGTTGGGGCAAGGTACTTCAGGCCAGAAGGTTGGGGGTTCAAATCCCACTAGAGGACAGTAACCTTGGGCTGGAAGGACTGGGGTTTCTAGTCCCACAGGTGCCCCTTGTGGTCTTGGGCAAGCCACTTAACCCTCCATAGCCCATGTTCCCTGTAAAATAGTTATCTCCAAGTTATAATGCCCTGTTCAATGTAATTTCAGTTTGTTCAATGTAAACCACACTGATGCAGAATAGCACAGTATATAAGAGAATGTAAATAAATAAATCACAATTCCCTATGGGAAAAATGGAATGATCAATTCCTTGTCCCTGGACTCTTCCTCCTAGTGATGGACTAGCCTGGGTCGGCTTTCTCGGTTGGTGGGTCCTCTGTCCCTTTGTAGATGCAGTCTTGTTCTCAAATTTACACCTGCACTCCAGCCCGGTCCACCTTGCTCTCTACTATGTACCCAACGGTGAGAACTTCCCTAGGAGCTACGTTGGTAGTTCCCCTGGTAAAAAAAAAATGAATCCACATTGCTGGTCCCAAGACCAGGCTCAGACTGAGGTGGAGTTTCCTAGTGGTTCAAGGAGCAGCATGGTAAGAAAAGACCAGGATAATCCCATGGGCACCCCCTGTAGCTTTAGACAAATCGCTTAGCCCTTCATTCAAAAGGAAAAAAACAATAGACGAGACAGCCACACTGATCTCTCCACTTCCAGGTTCCTAAACCTGCATCCCTGGAATTCCTTATGATGGCGGCTCCCCTGGCCAGCATCAAGTAAGTCTCTCCCCATCACCCAGAGGAATAGAGTGCTGCTGGGTAGATATTGCCATGGAGAATAAGGTGGCGGCAGTGATGATTAGAAAGGCCATTGGATAGCATAGCTGAGAGCAGACCGCCTTGCAGCAGGGACCATAACAGCACACCACTCTGACTCCTCTGGGCAACTCAACTTATTCCAATGAGGAGTAGCCTAGTAGGCAGGATGGCAGCTTGGAAAAGAAATACCAGGGTCCAAATTCTACTGATGCTCCTTGTGGCCTTAAGGGAGACACTTAACCCTCAATTGCCTCAAGTGCAAATTTGAATGGTAAGCCCTCTGGGGTCAGGGAAATAGCTTCTGTAGCTGAACTGCTACTGGAAAGGAGTGAGCTCCATACAAATAAATGAAGGTAACCAGGTTCTACAGGTTGGTGACCATACAGGATCATCTTCAACAGAGGGCTTGCCGCAGACATATTACCCTGCCTATAAGATGATCGGCAGGGAAATGCCCCATGCCTGACTGGTTCCATCCACTTAGGCAGGGGCACCATCTTCTCCCCAACTCTTCTCTTACTCAGCCATCTGCAGCAGCGCCCTCAAGCAGTGGCTGGGGTCAGGACAATTAGAGAGCTGCTGGAGTCATCGTCAGACTGATCTTTCAACCCGAATCATGGCAGTCACTGCTGGCGGGCGCTGAGTACTGGAACAATCGGGAGAAAATTATTCAGATTTAGTCACAAAATGAATGCCACCAGAGTCCTGTATCCCTCAGTATTTTACCAGAATAGTTAGCAAATGGGTCAGAAAAGAACATTACATAAGAACATAAGATATGCCATACTGGGTGAAATCAAGGTCCATCAAGCCCAGTATCCTGTTTCCAACAGTGGTCAATCCAGGTCACAAGTACCTGACAGGTTCCCAAAAGACACACAGGATGTGGTCCTTGCTCAACTTAGCAATGGATTATCTAGATTGGTTCGCCAGTTCTCCAATGTTCGGGTAGCCAGTTTGGCAGGGACGAGAGATGCCCTGCTTTTACATGGGCGGCTTAAACTGTCGGAGAATGTGATATGTAGTAAAAATTTAAGATTTCTGAATTTTCCTAAAACTCATTATCTTTCACCATTAATTTTCCTGCAGAAATACTT
Source organism: Ichthyophis bannanicus (assembly GCA_033557465.1). Classification (NCBI taxonomy): domain Eukaryota; kingdom Metazoa; phylum Chordata; class Amphibia; order Gymnophiona; family Ichthyophiidae; genus Ichthyophis; species Ichthyophis bannanicus. The sequence goes on along the minus strand of CM066051.1, from coordinate 44,173,164 downwards.
TAAGGAATATTTAAAAATGGAAGATGTAGAAAATATAAAAGTTACTAAAGTTATATTATTTGCCGGATAAGCTGGCTAATATACCAGCGGGGTCCTCTCCAGTTTCCATTGATTTGTCTCAATTTTTGGAACAGTCAGTGGATGATATTCCTGGGAGGGCCACTTTGGTAGTTTCTTTTGCTACTGATATTGAGAAATATTTTAAGTATGACTGTTTTATTTTGTGGTCATTGGTTCAGGTTTTTCCAGATGTGGCTAGGGCTACTCAAATTCGACGTAAGAGTTTCCTTCAGTTAAAACCCCGGGTGATAGCACTGGGAGCTACTTTTTATTTGAGATTTCCTTGCAAATGGGTGGTATCTCTGTTGGGTGTCCTATATGTTTATATGGACCCTCAACAGTTAGAGGGTTTTTTGAAGAGTAGGGAAGGTGGGGTACGTAGTGGTACCTAATGGGTAGTTCCTTATCGTCTCTCCAGTCTAGTCCCGAACCTCTGGGTTTAGTACCTCCTCCTGCAGCTTTGGAGAATGAGCATGTCATTTTCTTGTTGAAACTGGCATAAATAGCCCAGGAACCGCCTCCTTGGTCCAGTAATCTCAGTCTCCAAGCAGCAGGAGGAGTAGTGAGCCCAGGAGGTCAGGTCTCACCGGAGGAATGAATAAGAAGGTTTTGGGCCCAGTAGTTGAATTGGTAGGGTAATTTGGTTAAAAAAAAAGAACAGGAAGAAGGATTAGCACCTTTAATTGGTGCAGTAAGCTGTGATTGCCCTGTGCTGTGATCTTGCACAATTGCGTGGGCTTTCCCCTCTCCCCCCTCCCTGAGAGCCGGTTGTTTGTCACAGGGCAGAGTGAGGGAGTGGACGGTGAGGCCTCCGGCTCCCAAACCCGCGGCAGGGTGAGGAGCCATGAGACGGAGTGATCAGGCGAGTTGGCGTTGTGCGGGCCTCGGAGAGTTCAGCAGTACTTCAGCCGGCAGCTCTGGAGTCAGCGCCTCTTTCCCCGACACTGCAGACGTTGAGTGACAGGCTGAGCGCGAGTGAGTAGAGCGTGGTTTTCATCAGCGGCAGAAGAGCAGGAGGTAAGAGAGCTGCGTGAGCGGCTGGGAGCCGATAGCCGGGGGTTTGTTCTTGGCATGAAACGGCGCTCCATAGCCGCTAGGCCTGGGCCACGTGGCACCAGCACGGGAAGCCGTGGTGAGGCAAATTACCTGTCATCGGGGGAGTTTCGTTGGTCGGAGGACTGCAGGTGGCAGGGGACAGAAGGGAGACACCTTGGATTGATCTCCATTTTGGCTTTTGGGTAAAAAAAAAAAAAAAGGAGTTTGGTGAAGTGCTGACTGGCAGGATGTCATGCCTCCTAGGCCTCAATGTTTGTGTGTGGAGCCAGGAGAGGGTCAGTTTCTGAGGCAGGGTTGTGCAGGGGCTGCATACAAGAGGCGGCTTTGGTGGATCCTTCTATGGAAACTGAGGTAGAGGTTCAGAAGGGGAATTCTCCGGCCTGCCCGGAGCCTCTTTCATCTTCTGTACCACCCTCGGAGCCGGTAGCAGGCTCATCCTTGGCTCCTGACCTTCCCTCTTCCCAACCTCTGTTGCAAGGGGGGTTGGCGGCAATATTTTTGCAGGAAGTTGTGACACTGCTCCAGCAAGCCATTGGGGGGAGGGGGACTTGCGGGGAGCAGGAGGTAATGCCGTGGAGGGGGAGCTGGGAATAAAGCACCCAGAATCCCCCTGGAAGCGGGGGCGGGTGGCGTCCCAGCTAAAAAGCCTGGGATGGTGAAAGACAGGGCGGAACAGATGGTAGCCTCGGAGGATCCGTCAGAGGACGAATTGGAGGTAGAGCAAGAGCTTGAGGAAGGTGAGATCATGGAACAGGAGGACCAGGCAAGGCTAGTTCGAGTGTTCTGGCGAGAAGAGTTGCCGACGCTTATCGCGGAGACGCTTAAGATGCTTAACATGCCAGTTACAGGATCGACGGAGGATGCCACATTGGAGGATCCGTTATTGCAGGCTGTGCGGAAGTCCCAGAGAGTTTTTCCAATACATAGGGTAGTTAGGGAAATGATTCAGGAGGAATGGGACATGCCTGAGTCTGGATTAAAGGGTTCCAGGGTTATGGCTCGCATTTATCCTTTGGCGGACCAGGATAAGGATCTCTTTAAATCTCCTAAGGTGGATGTGGCAGTGTCGGCCGTTACTAAAAAGACAACGATTCTAGTAGAAGGTAGTGCGGCGCCCAAAGATACCCAGGATCGGAGGCTTGACGCTTTGTTGAGGCAAGTCTTTGATGTCAATGCGCTTTCCATGCATGCTTCTATTTGTGGGGCATGGGTGGCAAGAGCCTGTCTTCGGTGGTCCCAAAGGATTCAAGGAACACAGGTAGAGGTGTCCCAGTTGGAGTCCAGGGTGGCTTATCTGGCCAATATTCACTATGATCTTATCCGAGGTCTTTCGAACGGTATGGCATCAGTAGTGGCGGCGCGGAAGTATCTGTGGCTGCGGAACTGGGCGGCAGATGGTTCCTCTAAAGCTAGATTAGGTAAGCTCCCCTTTCGGGGGAAGCTCCTTTTTGGAGAAGACTTGGATAAGTTAGTCAAGGACCTAGGGGAGTCTAAAGGCGGAAGGTTGCCTGAAGACAAGCAGAAGCAGGGACGTCCTGTAGGGGCAACCAAAAGTCAGCAAAGGGAGTTTCGTCATTTTCGTTTGCTGAGAGTTGGTCAGTTCCAGAGGGGTCATTTTCCGTACCAATCCCAGGGGTTTCAAGGATTCCGAGGAGCAGGTAGGGGCTTTGGAGCTGCCTCGTCCTTGAATCTCAAGAAATCACAATGAAGTGAGGGGGGTCCAGGTAGGATTAGTATTAGTACCCGTGGGAGGACGCCTAAGGGAGTTCTATCCTGCCTGGGCCCAAATTACGTCAGACCGATGGGTGTTGGAGGTAATTTGAGAAGGGTATGCTCTCGAGTTCCAACGCCCAGTGGTCGATTCCTTCGTTCTATCTCCCTGCAGGGCGCAGTCAAAGTTGGCTGCAGTGCAAGAGACTTTAGAAAGACTTCTAGCCCTCAGGGCGGTGGTGCTGGTTCCTCCAGACCAGTATGGATGCGGTCGGTACTCCATATACTTTGTGGTGCCAAAAAAGGAAGGAACCTTTTGGTCAATTCTAGATCTCAAAAGAGTGAACAGGTGTCTCAGAGTCTCTCATTTTCGGATGGAGACTCTGAGATCAGTCACAGTAGCGGTAAAGCAAGGAGAATTTCTCACGTCCTTAGATCTGTCAGAGGCCTATCTGCACATACCAATTTGTTTAGAGCATCAGCGGTTTCTAAGGTTTGCTGTTCCCATGGGACATTTTCAGTTCCAAGCATTGCCGTTTGGGTTGGCAACAGCTCTGCAGACCTTTACCAAGGTGATGGTAGTGATGGTGGCAGAGTTGCCCAAAGAGGGCGTGTTGGTTCACCCTACCTGGATGATTGGTTGATTTGGGCCAAATCAAGGAGCGAGAGCGAGAAAGCTACCCGCTGGGTGGTACACCTTTTACAGAGCCTGGGATGGGTAGTCAATGTAGCAAAGAGCAGGCTGGAGCCATCGCAGGAGTTGGAATACTTGGGGGTCCGCTTCGACACGAGAGTGGGAAGAGTATTTCTGCTGAGGATCAGAGCACAAGGGATAAGAGAACTCGTCCGAGCTTTTCTGCAGATGAGGGCTCCCACGGCGTGGCATTATTTGCAGCTTCTAGGAACAATGGCAGCGACGCTCGAGTTGGTGCCGTGGGCCAGGGCCCACATGCGGCCGTTGCAGAAAGCCTTGCTCAGACGGTGGTCGCATCAGTCAGATCAGCTGTCGCAAAGACTGCCTTGTCCTCGAAAGGCAAGGCAGACCCTTCAGTGGTGGCTAAGTCCGGGGTGGCTAGACAAGGGAATGCCTTTGAAGGCCCCGAATTGGTGGCCACTGATGACGGATGGCAGCCTGTTAGGCTGGGGAGCGCATTCCGAGGGGGCGGTTTGCCCAAGGCCAGTGGACAGAACGAGAACGGAGTTGGTCCATCAACAGGTTGGAGCTAAGGGCAGTGACGCTAGCACTTCGGGTTTTTCAGTGCTACCTGAAGGGGACAGCGATCCGTGTGATGTCCAACAACGCCACAGCAGTGGTCTATATCAATCGCCAAGGGGGCACCAGCAGCGTAGCTCTCAAAGAGGAGGCAAAGGAACTGTTAAGCTGGGCCAAGTGTCATCTGGAAGCTCTATTGGTAGTGCATGTGACAGGAATGGACATTGTGACAGCCGATTTTCTGAGTCGCGTCAAGGTGGATCCAGGGGAGTGGGTTCTCCATCAGGAGGTGTTTGACTTACTGGTGCATCGGTGGGGGACTGCAGTGATGGATCTCATGACAATGTTCGGATCAGCAAAGGCCGAAAGGTTTTACAGCAGAAGACAAGAAAGGGTGTCAGAAGGTCTGGATGCCCTCATTCAGAGGTGGCCGGAGGAAGAGCTCCTATACGTGTTTCCACCCTGGGTGTTGATAGGCCGGGTACTGCAGCACATAGAGTGGCACAAGGGTCACTTAATCCTGATTGCACTGAATTGGCCAAGAAGGCCGTGGTACGCTGACTTGATACGTCTTCTGGAAGAGCGGCCGTGGAAGCTGCCGGTCAGGAAAGATCTGTTGATGCAGGGTCCGTTGAATATGGCTCAGGTGGATCAGTTCTCGCTTTCAGCTTGGCTCTTGAAAGGGTGAGGTTAAGGGTGAGGGGTTACGCGACGGCGTTAACTGCAACCTTGTTGAGGTCGAGGTGTCGATCTACCTCGGTCGGTGGCGTATGTACGGGTCTGGCGTGTGTTTGAGTCATGGTGTGAAGATAAGCAAGTGACGGCTTTGAAAGCCTCGGTACCGCAAGTTCTATCCTTTTTTGCAAGATGGTTTTGATAAGGGCCTAGCGGCTGCATCCCTGCAAGTTCAGTTAGCAGCACTGTCCTGTTATCGGGGGAAAGTGCAGGGGATGGCGCTGGGGATACACCCCAATGTTAAGCGGTTCCTACAAGCGGCGTTGCTTTTGAGGCCTCCATACAGAGCAGAGGTGCCTAAGTGGGACCTCAATTTGGTGTTAGAGGCGTTGGTACAGGAACCGTTTGAGCCTTTGAGTAATGCTACGTTAAAGGATCTTATGCTCAAGGTGGTGTTTCTGGTGGCTATTTGTTCGGCTCGGAGGATTTCGGAATTGCAGGCGTTGTCCTGTAGGGAGCCTTTTTTGTCCTTCTATGACAAGAAGGTAGTTTTGAGGACCGTTCCCTCGTTTTTGCCTAAGGTAGTGTCGGCGTTTCACTTGAATCAGGTGGTCTCGTTGCCTGTTTTCGGGAAAGGCAGTAAGGATGAGTCAAAAGGGCTGCGTTTTCTGGATGTGCGCCGAGCGTTAAGGCAGTATTTGCAGAGTACGGCTGGGTTCCGCAAGACGGAGAGATTGTTTGTCTTATTTGGGGGACTGAGGCAAGATGAAGCAGCGTCGAAGTCTTCCATTGCACGATGGCTTAAGGAGGCTATTGCGTTGGCGTATGTATTGAACAACAGGGCGGTTCCGAAGGGGCTCAGAGCTCATTCAACTAGGGCACAAGCGGCTTCCTGGGCGGAGTGTAGTTTAGTGCCAGCAGTTGAAATTTGTAAGGCAGCGACTTGGTCGTCATTGAATTCCTTTGTTAGGCATTACCAACTGGATGTTCAGGTGGAAGGGGATACTCGGTTTGGATCAGCAGTGCTTCAGGCTGGTCTGGCAGGTCCCACCCATTAAATTGTTTACTGTTCTGTTACATCCCCAGAGGTTCGGGACTAGACTGGAGGGACGATAAGGAAGGTGAAATTAGACATCTGCTAATTGTTGTTCCTTGAGGAACTCCAGTCTAGTCCCGAATCCCTCCCTGGTGTTGTTTTTGGACTGTAGCCTGAAGCGAAATGAGAGTTTATCAGTGAGCTGCAGGGGCAGCTATATAGGTGGTGGTCCGCTGTTGGGGAGGGAGGAATTAGTTCTCATTGATAATAATTGCTTCTTAGGAGTCCTCGGGAGAGAGAGAGGGCATGCCTAAGCAAGGGGAGGAGTAGCCTAGTGGTTGGGGCAAGGTACTTCAGGCCAGAAGGTTGGGGGTTCAAATCCCACAAGAGGACAGCAACCTTGGGCCGGAAGGACTGGGGTTTCTAGTCCCACAGATGCTCCTTGCGGTCTTGGGCAAGCCACTTAACCCTCCATTGCCCATGTTCCCTGTAAGTATTAGTGTATGTGTCTCATATCCCCATGTGTTAAATGTATCCCCCAATTGTGTTGTGACCGCTTTGATTGAAGGATAAGGCGGTATACAAAACTGTCTAAATAAATAAATAAAATACAAGAAATAGGGTTCGCCTAGTAGGTTTAGTTCAAGAAGTTCCTTTTAAGGGAAATTCTAAAGAGTTATTTTGTTTTTACAGTTAAGTTTAAAAAATAATAATAAAATAATAATAATAAAAAGGTTTGAATAACTACTTAGTTGTTGCTCTGGTGAGTCTGCTTTGTTACTGGACCAGTGTCATCAAGAAAATGACATGCTCAGTCTCCAAAGCTGTGGGAGGAGGTACTAAACCCAGAGGTTTGGGACTAGACTGGAGTTCCTCAAGGAACAACAATTAGCAGGTTAAGTCTAATTTCACCTTTTCTTATGTATATTATTTGTGGTTTGGTTTTGTTATTGAGATTTGGGAATTTAGAGCTTGACAAAGTAATTTGCCCTAGGTCATTGTTGCGCTCTGCACTCGGATGTGGTCTAATTGCAGTACATATTTTTTTCTTTTGGCAATCCTTTGGGGATATGGTTCCCCTTTTTTTTCCTTCTTTGATGTATTTCGCATATTTCTTTGTATATGTTTCTGTTGTATTAAATAGAAATTCTTAATAAAAAATATGGATTACACTGTAGCTTCATTGCATGTCCCCTAGTCTTTCTACATTTTGATGGTGTAAACAATCGATCTACATTTACACGTTCCACTCCATTCATTAATTTATAGATCTCTATCATATCTCCCCTCAGCCGTCTCTTTTCCAGGTTGAAGAGCCCTAACCTTTTTAGCCTTTCTTGGTGGCTCTTCTCTGTACCCTTTCTAATAACGCTATATCCTTTTTAAGATATGGCAACCAGAATTGCACACAATAGTCAAGGTGCGGTTGCACCATGGAGTGATACAGAGGCATTATAATGTCCTTTGTTTTATTTTCTATTCCTTTCCTTATGATTCCTAGCATTCTCTTTGCTCTCTTGGCCGCCGCTGCACACTGGGCAGAGGGTTTCAACATGTTATCCATGATGATGCCTAAATCTTTTTCCTGGCTGGTAGTTCCTAATGTGGAACCTTGCATCATGTAACCATAGTTTGGGTTCTTCTTTCCTAGGTGCATAACTTTGCACTTGTCCACATTAAATTTCATCTGCCATTTGGACCCCAGTCTTCCAATTTATTAAGGTCCTCTTGCAATTTTTCACAATCCTCTTGGGTTTTAACAACTTTGAATAATTTAGTACCATCTGCAAATTTGATCACCGCACTAATTATTCCCATTTTCAGGTCATTTACAAATATGTTAAAAAGCAACAGACCCAGCACAGATCCCTGGGGTACTCCACTATTCACCTTTCTCCATTGGGAAAATTGGCCATTTAGCCCTGCTCTCTGCTTTCTATCGTTTAACCTGTTCCTGATCCACAATATTACACTGCCTCCTATCCCATGACTTTTTAATTTTGCCAAGAGTCTCTCATGAGGGACCTTGTCAAAGGCTTTCTTAAGATCCAGATACACTACATCGACCGACCCAACTTTGTCTACCTGTTTTTATTTACACCTTCAAAAAATATAACAGATTAATAAAATATAGAAACATACAGGAATGTGTTTCTACGTCCACACACATCCTAGGTCTCTTAAGACAATTTCTCTCTGCTGTACTCTGCTTTTAAAAACAAGGGGTGGATGCAATTTAACCAGCCAACTTTCTTTTGGGTTGGTGCGATAGTTTCTTCCTTCTCCTTAGGTCTTCCAACTCAATTGGAAATGGTTTCTGGGGCTACAGTGTCCGTAGTGTTCTTGTTCAACCCCCTGGAGATTTTTGCACTGTTTTATATACCTGATCTCTAACTCAGCCTAGTTATTTTAGTGAAGTTCTTAGGTCAGGGACCACAGGCTTTGTCTCTGCTCAGACCCTGTCTAATGTGTTATTGAGTGATGACTGAGACTACCTGCTTGACCAAAGGCTGTGTGTCACCTCTACAGTATATTGGTGCTGCCTTAGAAATCAAAGCCCAGTCATCTTTAAATGGAAGTCATCAAGTAGGGATCTGTTCTAGACTAGTGCCCATTAGCTTCAAATGAGGACTTTTCCTTTGTCCATGTACTGGTGATCCAAGAGACCTTTCTCTGGACATCAAACAGTGGTTTTCATCCCAGTCCTTGGGGCACATTTAACCAGTCTGGTTTTCAAGAATCCACAATAAATATGCATGCAATAAGATTTGCATACAAAGGAGATAGAGCATACAAATCTATCCGTGCATATTCATTGTGGAGATCCTGAAAATCTGACAGGCTAGGGGGTTGAGAACCACTCATGTAGGAAGTAGAGGCAAAGGAAGAGGGAGACTTGGTAGCTCCAGGCAAAGTCAAGCTGTTGGCCAGTTGTACGATGATCCCTAAAGTTCTAGGAGGAGAAGGGGGTCTGCTCAGGAGAAGAGAGGATCGTACTGCAAATCTCTGGACCACAGTATTGAGGAGGAGGGAGGGGGTCGACTCCCAGACTTTAAGCACAGTGCCCCACTTTTTGTAGTTTCACCTGCTTTCTTCTTTTCCCCTCCCCTCCACCATCTCTAGCAGAGATCAGATCTTGAAAGCGAGCCATAGATATCTTTCAGAGTTGCCAAGTTACCCAGTTCGAGGAGTGAGATTTGAAGCCAGTCCTGGATTTCTGACCATCTCATCCGGATGCATCATGGGACCTGCTGCACCGATTTCAATGGGTAAAATCAGGGACTACAAACACCACACTGCACTGCAAGGCAAATTTAAAACCAGAACTGGCAAAAAAAAAAAATCACTCCTGGAACTGGGTGACTTGGCAACTCTGCTATTAGTTAGCCCAACAGAGAGAGGTCTCACCTACAACTTCTTCCTACATGTTCAAGCCTACTAACAAGGCAACACAGCTCAACAGAGCTTAGTTCTTACAGGACGGCCTTTGGAAAAGCGGAGGGGGCGTCTCTAAAGTGCGGGATCCTCCCTGGAGCGTGCAGGATTTTTCCTCACTACCAGTCCAATTTCAATTTTCCCCGAGGGTCCTCGTGGGCAGGTGGGTGCACCTAAGGGGCAAGGGGAAAGCGTTCCCCGGAATGGAGATGCATCGTCCTCGCTGAGCTGTTCCTTCTCTCCCCTGTGTGGGAATTCGCAGACGTTCCCTGCCTGAAAGGGGAAATGAGCCGGGTTGGAGGTGGGTGAGTTCTTATTTTTATTCTTCTTCTTTCAATTGTTGCTCTTTTAGAATCCAATGTTGCCGTCGTTTTCCTCCGTGTGCCATTTTCAAGAGGGATCGGCCTGGGATCGTGCTTTTCCGTGGACGATCCCTCCCTCCCCCCTTTGCAATTTCACAAAAACAAAGTCTTTCTAGCTTGCATCACATCTTGCATCTGGTTGCTCTTCTGGCTTTTTATATCTTTTCTGCAATCCCGTTGCTTGCTCTTGATTTTTTTTTTGCAAGAGAGATGCGTGTGCATATGTATGATCACATCATAATTGCCCCTTTGGTGCAGAAGAGACCTACTACATTGAAAGGTTACAGGAGAGAGAATCCATCTTAAACTCCTTTTATTTTACGCGCATATCCTTGTTTAATTTCTTCCTATCGCCGCTTTGCATTTAATCTCATGTCTGCTCTGATCCGATCTGCACCTTCCCTTAAGCCGATCGTTGGGTTTAGAGAAGGTTGGTGGATTTTGTGGTCTTTGCCTCTGCACCTCACCTTTCTGTTTCCCATGTTTAGAAAGAAGGAAACGGGGATAGGGGTGTTAAAATAAAGGTGGATGGAGATCAAAATTGGAGTTTGTGGATGAGAGAGGCGTTGGTAACCTCTTTTACGATTTATATGCTGACAGATGTGAAGGGGAGAGTCTGATACTTCTGGACGGGGGTGGGGAAGTGAAAGAAATAAATACCTAGATTATTCACCCCCCCATGGGTTTCTGTCATGACTGTGGCGTTGTAAGTTCTTGCACTCCTGGGACTGGAGGGTGTGAGGTCGGATACCTGACACTGGGCAGGTGATGGGGTGGGAGGCAGTTGTGTGTAATATCATCTGAGTATATGTTTTAATAAGGCCACATAGGGACCCCTGGGGCAGGGGCATGCTGTGAATTCCAAGGGCACCATGTAGATGCACTATGTAAGTGTACGGGGGCACATCTAGATCCTGAAGGTTTCATGGGAGATGTCTCTCAGACCTCAGATTGTAGATCCCACAATGCCATCTGGGTTAATGCTTTGCAAGATATATAGTAGGGGCCACCCAGCTTTATGGTAAGGCTAGGCAGGAGCCCCATGGATAGGTCCTGTAGGGGCCATGATAGCTTTTCACTGAACAGGAGGGCCTCTGGGTTGGGACATAGGTTCCAGGGCTGAGGCTGTGCCTGCACCTGCAGCCTTGGGTCCATATTCTGGCTCCAAGAGGAAACCTGGGGCTGGACCTTGGTTGAAAATTGGAAATATATTTAGAAAATACAGATTCCAGTCAAACATTTGTAGGGGCTGAGGACAAATATCTTTCTTCCTTTCTTCTTGTTTTCACTCACTTTTGTTGCTATTTTTCTTGTAGTTTCATATGGCTTTTTTACACTTTCATAGTTTTTTATCTTTTTTTCTTTGTTTCTTTTTGTGTACTTTTATTTTTTGCTTCTCTGAATTTTATGCAGAATAATAATTTAGGTAACCTGGATTCTGGGATTTTCTGGGTCTGCCTTGAGTGTCTATAGGATCGCAGAGGAGCCTCTGTGCCGTGCTTTGCACTGGACCTTTGGGGCTAGGATCTGTTATGGTTACCGTCGGCTCCTAGCTCATGTGATAACACAAAATGCCCAGGGAATCTCAGCTAGCAAGAACCTAAGAACATTTGGAAGTGGACAGTCATAAGTATTTGACAGATTGAAAAAGTAGATGCAGTTTTTCATAGCTCTTTTCCAAGCATAAGCAATGTATTTTCCAAGTCTGCCTGGCTCAGTGTTGGTGTTAGGCAAGATAAGGCCAGAGCTATGGTTTCTGGCACCCCCACCCCCAACCTATAAATTAGCACTCCCCTCCCCTATAGAGATAGCAGAGCAGGCTCAAGGTGGCTTTTGGTACCACATCAATTGTCAGCATCCCCCGCTCTGCTTGCCACACTTAGGGGCATGTTTACTAATGTGCGCTAACAGGTTAGCATAGGGTTTGGTGAGTGTTATAGTTGTGGTCAACATTATTGGCACCCTTGCAGTTCAACCCCGTAATGTCCAATTTCTCCTAAATAAAATGGCCATTGAAATGGATTTGGACTATATATGCACACCTATTTGACCCATAAAAGAATGAAATAAAATGAAATAAAACAAGACAAATTAAAAAAGGAAAAAATATAAAAACTGGGCCATTGCCAGGACATGATTATTGGCATCCATATAAACAATTCAAATCAGTTTGAACAGAGGAACCACATTCCCATTGCAGTAAAATTAGAAACATACAAACATGATGTCAGAAAAAGACCATATGGCCTATCTAATCTGCGAATCCATGTCAATGACAGTAGTCTCTTTTTTTTTTTCCTTTAGAGATCTTCTGTGTTTGTTCCATGCTTTTTTGGAATCAGATACTGTTCTCGTCTCTACTACCTCCACTGGGAGACTATTCCACATATCTACCACTCTTTCCATAAAGAAATATTTCCGCATATTACTCCTGAGTCTATCCCCTTTCACCCTCATTCTATGTCCCATCATAGCAAAGCTTACTTTCAATCGAAAGAGGCTCTCCTCTTAGGAAATAATGCCATATAGGTATTTAAACGTTTCTGTCATATATCCTCTATTCTGCTTTCCTAGAATGTATACATTTTAAGATCTTTAAGTCTGTCTCCATATGATTTATAACCACTAACCATTTTAGTAGCCACCCTCTGCACCAACTCCATCCTGTATATATCTTTTTGATGCTGTAGTCTCCAGAATTGCACACAATACTCCAAATGACGTTGCACCAGAGACTCATACAGAGGCACTATCACCTCCTTCTTTTTGCTGGTCGTTCCTCTTCCTATGCACCCAAGCATCCTTCTGGCTTTCGCTATCATATTTTCTACCTATTTAGCCAGTTTAAGATAATCAAAAACAATCACGCCCATGTCCTGCTCTTCCTTCATAGACAGAAGTACTTTGCCCACTATACCGTACCGATCCCTTGGATTTTGGCAGCCAAGATGCGTGACCCTGCATTTTTTAGCATTAAATCTCAGCTGCCAAATTCTTGACCAAGCTTAGCTAGATCCCTTCTCATGTTATCTATTTTTTCCTGAGTGTCTACTGTATTCCAGATTTTACCCTACTGCAATATCACAAACAAAAAAATGTTTAAAAGAATCAGACTAAGGAAAGATCCCTACAGCACACCACTGGTAATATCCTTCTCCTCAGAGTGAGCTCCATTTACCTATACCCTTTGTCGCCTTCCTCCACAGATTTCTAACCCAATCACTTTAGGGCCATCCCTAGGGTGCTCAATTTGTTTATAAGTATCCTGTGAGGTATGATGTCAAAGGCTTTACTGAAATCTAAGTACACCATATCTAGGGCTCTCCCTCAGTCCAACTCCCTGGTCAGCCCGTAAAAGAAATTAATTAGATTTGTCTGACAAAATCTGCCTCGGGTAAACCCATGCTGCCTTGATCCTGCAATCCTTTGGACTCCAGAAACTTCACTCTCTGTTTTAGGAGTGTTTCCATTAATTTACTCACCACAGAGGTCTGATTAACCGTCCTGTAGTTCTCAACCTCATCCTTACTTCTGCTTTTGTGTAAAGGGACCACATGTGCGTTTCTCTAATCTCTGGGACCACTCCTGACTCTAAAGAAGCATTGAAAAGGTTAGTCAATGGAGCCACTATAATGTCCCCAAGATCCTTCAATATTCCTAGATGTATCCCATCCAGTCCCATCGCCTTGTCTACTTTTAGTTTAGCCATTCCTCAAGAAAACAGTCTTCAGAAAATCATTCAAGATCCCCTTCACTTTTGTTCCTATTTATGGGTATTTTCTGAGGTCCAGCTCCTGTTCCTTCATCTGTGAACATAGAACAAAAATATTTGTTAAACAATTCTGCTTTATCCTAATCAGCTTCTACATATTCCTCCTCTTCACACTTGAATCTGACAATACCACTTTTGCACTTCCTCCTCTCACTAACATATCTGAAAAATGTCTCATCTCCCCATTTTATTGCATTGGCTGTTTCTTCTTTTTTTTTCTGCTTTCCTGACTACTTTCCTAGCTTCTCTAAGTTGTTCCAAATATTGATGCTTGTCTTCCCCTCTCTGTGATCTCTTGTATTTAATGAAGACCACCTCTTTTTCTTCACCTTTTCAGCTACTTCTTTTGAGCACCATAATGGCCTCCTATTCCTTTAACATTTATTTATCTTTCTAACAATAAGGTTTGTTGCCCTTAAAATAACCTCTTTCAGTTTTGCCCATTGGTTTTCTACATCCCCCAGCTGTTCCCATCCTGCTATCGATTCCTGGATGTATTGTCCCATCTTGGCAAAATTGGTTTTCCTGAAGTCTAAGACCCTCGCTTTTGAATGGATTTTATCAGCCCAATACTGAACCACACCATCTAGTGATCACTGGATGCAAGATGATCTCCCACTATGACATCAGAAACACTTTCCCCATTTGTAAGCAGCAAGTCCTTTATAGCCCCTTCATATGTGGGCTCTATTACCAGTTGCCAGAATAGTTCTCCCTATAGAGAATCTAGGATCTCCTTATCCTAGATGACACCGCAGCAGGGATGTGCCAATCAACATCTGGAATATTGAAATCGCTTATCAGTAGCACTTCTCCTTTCATGACTGTACTGCATATGTCTTCTGTTAAATCTCTGTCTACTTCTCCTTGTGAGGGAGATCTGTATATCATACTGATGCAAATGGATGTCCTTGTCCCTCTTTCTGGTTTTACCCACCATGCCTCATTGCTCCCTTTTAAGCCCTGTTATTCTGTAGCTTTAATATTTTTTACATATAGTTCCACTCCTCCTTGCTTTTTCCCTATCCTGTCCTTTCTGAATAAAGTATAGCCTGGTATAATTATATCCCAATCATGGTTGTCCATGAACCATGCGTCCGTTATCACTGCTAAATCCAAGTCAGCCTCTTCCATTAAAGCAGGGGTCACCAACCTGCGGCCCGCGGGCCGCATGCGGCCCACGAGGTCCCTTCGTGCGGCCCGCAAGGCTCTACCCCGGTTAACATTACGTGCGGCCCGCCAAGGATTCCCGCCATTGTATCCACGCGCTCGCAGCTCACCGACGACCACCTGCAAGCGTCCCTTCTCCTGTCAGTGTCATCTGTGAAGCCGGACTTTAAGCGTTTGTCTGCTAGCATGAATCATCAGCCATCTCATTAAATTCAATAAAGGTGATCAGCCATTGTTTTCATAATTTTGCGTTTGTTGTTTTTTTTCGCGGGGGCGGGGAGAAGGGGGGTGCGGCCCGCGAGGCTCCCGGTAGTCGGCTGTGCGGCCCGCAGCCCTCTGGAGGTTGGTGACCCCAGCATTAAAGCCTCAACATCTGGGATCTTATTTCCCATGCTATGGGCATTTATGCACACCACTTTCCAGATGTTGCCCCTTTTACCAGTTTCTACAGAGGAATTTAATGTTTCAGTTACCCGAGGACTTTCAGTTACCGGGGTGCTTTCTTCACCATTTCCAATGAATCCAGTTTAAAGCCCTCTTCAGTAGGTTAGGCAGTCTTAGACAGGTGGACACCATCTCTGCTCTGCAGCCCTTGGAAAATCATCCCATGATCCAGGAACCAAAACAACACAATTTAGATATTAAAGATGACACACCTGTGATCAATTGTCAGTATTCACATGACTTGAATCAACCAATGAATGATGGATTTAATGTTTAAAATGGCCACATTCACTCCCTGTTCCATTTTCACAATGGTGAAGACAAGAGAGCTGACTGAGAATGTCAGAAAAGCCATTATCACCAAACTTCAAAGAGGTACAAGGCCATCTGCAAAGACCTTGGGATTCCTGGGTCTACAGTGTGCAATGCTATTAAGAAGTTTTCTGCTCTTGGAACTGTGAAGAACCTTCCAGGATGTGATGGAAAGAGGAAAATAAATCCAAGAAGCCTTTGAAGGTTAGTGCAAACTGTTGGAAAAACACCATGTACAACACCCAAAGAGCTTAAGGCTGACCTAGAGCAATCTGGAGTGGTAATTTCAATCTGCACCATACATTGTGCACTAAACAAAGCAGGACTTCATGGGTGAAGGCCAAAAAGGAATCCACTGCTCAAAAAGAGACATAAAAAGGCATGCCTGATCTTTGCCCACACCCATCCTGAGAAACGAAATCCTGGGAAAATGTTTGGTGGATAGATGAAACCAAACTTGAGCTCTTCGGCAATGCAGACCAGTGATACATTTACAGGTGAAGAAACCAAGCTTATAAAGAAAAAAAAAGACCCTTCCTACAGTTAAATATGTTGGAGGTTCCATAAAGTTGTAGGGCTGTTTTGCTGCCTCAGGAACTGTAAGCATGGAATTTATTAAAGGGATCATGAAGTCAGAGAACAACCGAGGTATTTTGGAGTGAAATGTGTTACCTAGTGTCAGAAAGCTAGGTCTGGGTCAAAGGTCATGGGTCCTCCAGCAGGACAATGACCCGAAACATATATTCAAAAGTACAAAAGAATGGTTAAAAAGGAAAACATGGACTGTTTTAAACTGGCCAGCAATGAGTCCTGATCTCAATCCAATCGAGAACCTTTGGAAAGAGCTGAAATCTGCCATTGGTAAAAGGAATCCTGGAAACATTCATGAGCTGGAACAAATCACAGTTGAAGAGTGGGAAAAACCACTAGCAGACAGATTTTAAAAACTTATAGATGGCTACAAGAGAAATTTGGAAGTTGTCATCACTACCAAGGGTCTGCAACCAAATATTAGTGAAGGATACCACTAATTCTGTCCAGGTCATTTTTTTTCTCAGAAATTACTATGTCTAAGTTGCACAGACATCTGTTTGTTTTGTTGTATACCTTTGAACATATTATTAAAATATGATGAGATACAGGCGGAATTCCATTTATTTCCCAAGATACTGTACACACCACACCTAAAATGCAAGGGTGCCAATAATGTTGACTACAACTGTAAGGTGGTCGAAATGTTTTCTAAAAATCCTGGGCTAACCGGTTACCACAAGATTGGGCAGGGACTGAGTGGGTTGGGATGTAACATGGGCATTTTGAGCATGCGCCAACTGCGTGGATGCACCGAACACCACCTTCATGGGTAGCGTGAACTGCACTCGAGTGCAGGTTACCACAGTGCTATTAACACACACACGCTCCCAAATAGTGCACGCCTCTGCGCTAGTTTGACAACCCAGTCGCATGCTACCAGCATACACCTTAATAAACATGCTCCAGAATTTAAGTCGGTCCTGCCCACCAGCATGCTATTTCCTCCACGGCACAGGGAAGGCTTGGGGTCCCCTTCAACAGGGAGCCCAGAGCAGCAGCTCCTGTTGCAGACTCCTAATATTGATCCTGACTTGGCTAATAATTTTTTTACTGACTTTTCCTCCAGGAACTTGTTCAAATCTCCTTTGAATCTCACTATGCTAGTCGCCCTGACCATGTTCGTTGACCACAGATTCCACTGGTTAATTATGCGCTGCATGAAATAGAGCCTTCTACAATTAGTTTTATGGAGTAGCCGCTTGTTTTTTTGTGATCTGAAAGGGTAAACAACTGTTCTGTATTTAACCATTCCACTCCACTCTTGAACTTCTATTATATCCCTTTGCAGTCATCTCTTCTCCAAGCTGAAGTGTCCTAACCTGTTTTTTATCCCCTTTACCATTTTTCATGCCCTTTTCTAGCGCTTTTATATCCTTTTTGAGATGGACAATAGTCAAGGTGAAGTGGCACCAAGGACCTATATTCTTGGTAAATCTCAAATTTCCTCTTCATAGGGTGAAGATCTACTGGTAACAGTACCACTTCCTTCTTGAGAAGGAGGGAAGAAACCCTTCAGGGAGCGGTGGGGCTGGGGGCCACTCTCCTGGAACGCTGCTTTTTCTGTATACTTTACAGGTATGTCCATCTCTTGATTGCACATGTATGTATATATGAGAGAGTGCTGGATGATGTAAGGAGAGGGCAAGGGAAGTGAAAAGTGACTCAAAAATGTTTAATTCCATTTCTACTGTGATAGCTCTCAAGACCTTGGGCAAATGACTGTCTCTCCCCTTTGCATTTAGATGGTAAGCTCTTTGAGACAGAGTCTTCTGTATTCTCCTTCGGTTGTCATTCAAATTTTCAGTTAAAAAATAAAAACACGTTTCTATCACCCCCCTTTCCTGCTCGGGTGGGTTGACTGAGGTTTAGAAACACGACGGCAGAAAAAGACCATATGGCCTATCTAGTCTGCCTGCCCATATCAGCGTCTGTAGTCCCTTTTCTTCCTTTAGAGATCTTTTGTGTTTGTCCCATGCTTTTTTTTTAATTTAGATATTGTCCTCGTCTCTATTACCTATTACCTCCACTGGGAGATTATTCCATGCTTCTACCACTCTTTCCATAAAGAAATAGTTTGGCATATTACTCCTGAGTCTATCCCCTTTCACCCTCATCCTATGTTCCCTTGTAGCAGAGTTTGCTTTCAATCGAAAGAGGCTCTCCTCCTGTGCATTTATGCCATGGAGGTATTTAAATGTCTCTTATCATTTCTCTTCTATCCCACCTTTCCTCTAAAGTATATATGTTGAGATCTTTAACTCTTTCCCCATATGGTTTATAACAAAGCCCACTGACCATTTTGGTAGCCACCCTCTGCACCAACTCCATCCTGTTTATATCCTTTTGACGGTGTGGTCTCCAGAATTGCACAAAATACTCCAAATGGGGTCCCACCAAAGACTTCTACAGAGGCACTATCACCATATTTCTGCTGGTCGTTCCTCTCCCTATGCACCCAAGCATCCTTCTGGCTTTCACTGTAGCCTTTTCTACCTGTTTAGCCACTTAAAGATATCAGAAACAATTGCGTCCAAGTCCCGTTTTTCTTTCGAAGACACCCCCAATATTTTTGCAGCTCAAATGCATGACCCTGCATTTTTTAGCGTTAAATTTCAGCTGCCAAATTCTCAACCATTCTTCAAGCTTAGCTAGATCCCTCCTCATGTTATCTACTCCTTCCTGGGTGTCTACTCTTGCAGAATTTGGTATCATCTATAAAGAGGCAAACCTTAACCTATAGCCCTTCCCCAATATCACTAACAAAAATGTTAAAAGAATTGTACCAAGGACAGATCCCTGCGGCACACCACTGGTAACATCCTTCTCCTCAGAGTGAGCTCCATTTACCTGTACCCTTTGTTGCCTCTCACTCAACCAATTTCTAACTTAATCAGTCACTTTAGGGTCCGTCCCTAGGATGCACAATTATTTATAAGTCGCAGGTGCGGAATGGTGTCAAAGACTTTACTGAAATCTAAGTACACCTCATCTAGGGCTTTCCCTAGTCACCCAATCAAAGAAATCAATTAGATTTGTCTGGCGAAACCTGCCTCTGGTAAGCCCATGCTGTCTTGGATCCTGCAGTCCATTGGACCCCAGAAACCCCACTATCCTCTGTTTTAGCAGCGTTTCCAGTAATTTACTCACCACAGAGGTTAGACTAATTGGCCTTTAGTTTTCAACCTCACTTCTGCTTTTGTGTAAAGGGACCACATGTGCCTTTGTTCAGTCCTTTCAAACCACTCCCAGCTCCAAAGAAACATTGAAAAGGTCAGAGAGTGGAGCTGGAAGAACATCCTCAAGTTCCTTCAATATTCTTGGATGTATCCCATCTGGCCCCATTTCTTTGGCTACTTTTAGTTTAGCTAGTTCCTCTTGAACAGTCTTTTGACAATCATTCAAGTTCTCCTTCCCTTCTGTCCTTATTTTAGGGTGTTTTCTGGCCCTTCATCTGTGAACACAGAACAAATACATTTGTTGAGCAATTTTGCTTTATCTTCATCAGCTTGTACATATTCCGCACCTTCACCCTTGAGTCTGACAATACCACTTTTGCCCTTCCTCCTCTCGCTAACATCTGAAAAATGTCTTGTCCCCCATTTTATTGTATTGGCTATTTAAAGTATCTGTTATATCATTATATAGCACCCCTCTGAAAGTATCTCTTGCAGATCCAAGTCTGTTTATTAAAATAAAGAAAAATCCCTCCGGAGTGTCCTTTCCCAGGCATTCCTGCTTCTGTCCCAAAAAATCTCTTTTTGCTGCCATGTTGTCTTCTTTCTGGGCCAGTTAAGGTTTCCCCTTTATCTGTTGGTCCAAGAGAGCAGAAGTGTTTCTGTCATGAATGGTAGTAACGGTGGGATGTTTATACATTTTGTGCTCTATTCATTTTTTTTTCATCCCTGCAGCCCCGCTGTGGAAAACGTGGCAGCCGAGGCCGGCCGGCAAAACCCGTTCTGCGCTGGAGACGCGCTGGACACGAGGTGCCATGGCCGGCCGGAACCATCAGAGACGAACCAGTAAGATAACAACATGTTTCCATCACACCCTGCCGATGGCACAGTTTCACAAAAACATACAAGGGGGAGGGGCTCAAGTAATAAGGTGGAATTTTAGTGTCTTGATAATATATTTTAATGCACTTATTTGTTGGTTCCCCCTCCTGTCTATATATGTGTGGCATCCTATCCCCCTACCTGGCCTCTCCTCTCTGGTAATTTTTTTTTGTTTGTTTTCTTTGCAGTGAAGAAGGATGAGGAGGCCTACGAGATTTCCATTCCCTTTGAGGAGACCCCGAACACAGAGTATCAGGTCTTTTACAGCCTCAGCCCACCCCAGAACAACTTTGAAGGTGAGAAGGGGGAAGAGGTAGGGGGGGACAGGAGATGGGAGTGGGGAGGGAGGGCACGGCGAGGGGGAAGGTAGGAAACAGAGAAGGTGGGGGTGTGGCAAGAGACCATCTATTTGGAATTTAGGAAGAAAATGAAAGCTTTCTGGTTTCCTAGAAAGCAGTAGGGGGATGAGGTGACCTGCAAACTTGGGGGGTGGGGTTTGAGCTGAGTTTTTTTTTAATATACTTTTTGCATCTTTTTGTACTGCCCCTCAAGCTTTTTTTATATTCATGTATATATATTTTAGTTTTATTTTGTATTATTTTTAGTTGGATCATAATAGATTTTATGGGATTGTAAACCACGATGATCAGAGAAACGGTATGGAAATGTATTCAATATTTAAGATACCAAGGCAGAAAAGGAAGGGTATCAGAAGGATGGCAAAGAGAGATAGTGCCAAGACAAGAGGCCTGGTTGCCCTCAGGTTGAGGACCATTGTAGGTTTTGTGTATGAGGGGCCACCCCACTTCTGTGTATGGTATGCTCAGTGGCAGGCGGTTCGCTGTGCTTACAGAAATTCCCGAGACCAACGCGCCCTCCTTCACGCTTGTGAACAGTATGAAAACGCAGCTGCACATGGCCCTGGAAAGGAACTCCTGGTTGCAGAAGCGTATTGAGGACCTGGAAGAGGAGAGGGACTTCCTGCGTTGCCAGCTGGACAAGTTTATATCTTCCACCAAGAGTGAGGCAGGTGAGTCCCGTCGCAGTGCTGGGGGAGGGAGGGTTCTAGTAGGATGAGCTCCCTCCATGCTGTGTCCTGTCACAGTGCAGACAGCAGCTCCAGGGGGTGAGTTTCCCCTGAAGAGCCCAGTCTATGCATGGCAGGTGTTCCTGCATACCAGCCAGCAGTGAGTTCTTTGCTTGCAGTCCCCCTGGCACATGTCCCCCTGTCTTCTAGAAGAACAGGCAACAAGGACAAAGCAGGTACCACGAAGGCCAGAGGTGACAGATAGTCGCAATGGAGACCTGACAGACAACGAGAGCATGCTGTCTTCCTTCAGTGGCGTCTCAGAGGAAGGGAGCTCGGTGGTGGACCGGAAAAAGCAGAAGCAGAAGGCAGGCTTCAGTCGGAGGCGTTTCACGAAACCAAAAGGCAAAGAGAGGCAGAGAGGTAAGACGTTGGAGTAGTCTTCTGGGCAGGATAAAAGAGTGGAAGAGGAAAGGGAGCAGGTGCAAATAACAGCGGGATAGGGAGGAGGAAGGGCACTCAGGGAAAGGGTGTTGGCTGCATGGAACAGCTTCCTGGAATCGTAAAAATCCTGCGACAAGACCAGAAGATTCTCTGAAATGCGGAAACGAAAGGCAAATCCTGGGATGGGCACAGAGGATCCTCAGCAGCGGGGGCGTTTAGAGGTAAAGCCCAGAAGGGTCAGAGAAGACCCTCAGTAATGGAGAAATGAGAGGTAAAGCCTAGATTGGTCAGAGGTTCCTCAGAGGTGCGGGAGTGAGGTAAAGCCTGGGACAAACAGAGAAAATCCTCAATGATGAGATGGAGGAAAGAGTAAAACTGGATATTAGGTGGGATTTTTAGTACTACAGCAGGCAGGGAAGCTGGGCAGAGACTGGTAAGGCCTGGAGGGCCCGCTTTGGCCCTCTAAATTTAAGAAGCGTTTTGCTGTATGTAGCAACTTCCAAAATTCCAAGGGGCTGAACATTTCTGACATTCAGAAACTATGTTGTGTCTCTTTCTTTTCCTGTTTTCCATTCCGTCTCCCAATTCCTTTTTTATTCGTGATCCTCCACCCCCTCTTCCTTATCTCCCTGTATTTTTGTCCCTTCTCCCTCTTTCCACAGTGAAAGATGCAGAGGGTGTCCTCTGCCGTTACAAGAAGATACTGACCACTTTCCAAAAACTACAGAGCATGAGCAGGGCCTTTGAGCACCATCGGGTGGACCGCAACACGGTGGCCCTGACCACGCCCATCGCCGAGCTGTTGATCGTAGCCCCCGAGAAACTAGCCGAAGTGGGGGAGTTTGACTCCAGCAAAGAGCGACTGCTGGAATATTCCCGCCGCTGCTTCCTGGCATTGGACGAGGAGACACTCAAGAAAGTGCAGGCCCTAAAGAAAAGCAAACTGCTTCTCCCTATCACGTACCGCTTTAAGCGGTGACGGGCCCGCATTGTGCTGCACTGTGTTGCAGGAGCATACGTTTTTAACTATTTTTTTAATGTTATTAACTTTCTGGATATTATAATCTGTGTATTTTTCCTAGCAAAAAAAGGTACCGATACTCACATGCAGGGCTCTTTTGTTAATACATGTGGACTATAGGGCGATGTTAGCAATCAGTGGAAAAGGTGCTGGTGCCCTCTCAAAAAAGCCCCGATTATAATTATTTTCTGGGGAATTTTTGGGATGCACACCTAGTTTCCTTTCTACTTCCTCCATCTCCTACCAGTTTTAATAAGAGACTCGTGTTTGCCCTATCTTGCCCTGACTCTTCCCTGAAATGTTGACCTGGGCAGCTATAATGTCACAGTAAGTCCTCACCCTTTCTCCTCCCAGATCTCCAGCAAGCTCCAGCCGACAGCGATGGCCCAAAAGCTAAGTCTGTTTCTTAGCTAGGATTGATGACCTGGAGTTCAGTAGTACCCTTAGCCTCATTAACTCCCTCTCCCCCTCCCAAATATTTTCAGAAATGTTGCTGATGACATCGCTGCTCAGCACACTGGGAAAGTATGACCGCATCACTCTACAGTAGTAGCTGTAGCCATAGGCCTAGTTTGGGAGGGGCATGGGATGTTGCAGGCCTTTAATGGTGATCTGGTACCCCTGTCCACACTGTTAAGTATTACTTCCTTACCCTTTTCCCCTTCAAAATAAGAAGGTAAACTACACAGATGGCTGTAACCCCTGGCGAGAACAGAGCAGGATCATAGTTAGGACAAATGGGTTTTTTAAATAGCATTCTCTTAGCTGATCCCCTTTTTGGATGTGTATTGTTTTTATTTAGTTTTTCATTCTCCCTCTGTTATGCATTGAAATACTGTGATTGAAGAAATTGATAAGAATAAAATCAATTTATTAAATAGAATTTAAATAAAGATTTGCAATAATAATATGTCTTGTGTACTAGTGTTTTGCTTTGACTCCCCCCCTATGATTTAGAATCCTGAAATTCTACTACTACTATTTAGCACTTATAAAGCGCCACGCACGCAGCGCTGTACAGCAATCCTACAAGAGGTAGACAACATGCAAGAGACTATCCTGCTTGTCAGAGTCATGCTCATCGTAGCTTACAATCTAGAACAGTACAGAGCATTAGTTGTTAGTGTGGGAAATTGTTAGTGTGGGTTTTTTCCTTTCCCAGTACTTTATATCACTTACCCTCGGGACGTCCGTTAATCCTCTGGGCCGAGGAATCACCTTACCTTCTCTGGAATTCCAGGGGAACAAACACACACACACACTCGCACATAAGTAGTATGTACGTTTATTCCATCTGTTAAAGGGGCTGCCTGTCTTTTTTACATTAACAAAAACATATACATACGTCATCAACTCATCCCCTGAAGCCCACCACTGCTTATCAGTAACCGCACAGATGTTAGTAATTTCCTTGCAGAACAATCAATTTGTCTTAGCACAACACATTCCTTTTACATATATAGATATGTACAAGATTCCCATTTCCCCATGTGGGCCTGGTGTTCCTCCTGTACATATTTTTCAACCTATACAACTTATTCTTCCCCTTACATTAGTCAGTTCTGCAGACGGTACGGTGTGGTACAGTTTGGTCTGTGGTTTGGTCATAAAGGTGAAATTAGACTTACCTGCTAATTGTTGTTCCTGGAGTATAGACAGTCTAGTCCCGGACCTCTGGGTTCCCTATCTCATCCAGAAGCTTGGAGACTGAGAAACTACTTTTTATGATGTCACCAGTATATCTTCCTTGAATCCGCTTCCAATCCTCAGTAACCTATTGACAAAGCAGACTCACCGGAGATACAAGTAAGCCTTTCATCAAATTAAGAAACACTGAACTGTCAAAACACCCAGCTTGGGAAACCCCACTGGAACAGAACACTAATCTAACGTGGCTTTAAGCTAAGCAGGCTACTCCCTCCGCCACCCACGAGGGAACAACCCCTGACCAAATTGAAAATTAGCGAGAAGACCCCCTTTTTGCCCTCGCTTTTTTTTTTTTTTTTTCTTTCGGATACTCTGATCGCCCCGAAGTTAGGCTAGGCATCAGAACGTCCTCTTACCTTTAAAGGCTCTCCGTCTCGCAGACCACCCTATAGCGAAAAAGACCCCTGGGTGGGACACGGGACTAGACTGTCTATACTCCAGGAACAACAATTAGCAGGTAAGTCTAATTTCACCTTCCTGATCGTGCTAGCCAGTCTAGTCCCGGACCTCTGGGTCTGTACCAGAGCACTGAAAAGCTCTTCAAGCATGGGAGGGACCTGGAAGACCAGCCTGTAGAACTGCTGACCCAAAACAGGTTTCTTCCGCCCTCTGTACCTCCAGGCGATAATGCCTCACAAAGGAATTCAAGGAGGACCAAGTCGCTGCCTTGCAAATCTACGCCGGCGGAACCAAACGCGCCTCCGCCCAGGAGGAAGCCTGCGCTCTTGTAGAATGTGCCCGAAGCCCCTCCGGCACAGCCTTCCCTTTCAAAATGTAAGCCAACGCAATGGCCTCTTTGATCCACCTAGCAATGGACCCTTTGGACGCCGATTCCCCCTTTTGCGGACCCGCAAAAAGGACAAAGAGTCTGTCCAACTTGCGGAAACTGACCGTCCGCCGCAGATATTTCTTCAGCACCCTACAGACACCTAATAGATGCAACTGCCTAGAAACCGACGCCCTATCTTCCTGAACAAACACCGTCAGGGAAATTTCCTGATTCACGTGAAACAGCGAAACCACTTTAGGCAGAAACCCCGAACAGTTCTTAACACCACCTTTGACTCAAAGAACGTCAGACAGGGCTCCCTGCAGGAAAGCGCTTGCAATTCGGAAACTCTTCTCGCCGAACATATGACCACCAAAAACACCACCTTGAGAGTAAGATCTTTGAGCGAAGCCCGAGACAATGGTTCGAAGGGCTCGCGTTCCAACGCGTCTAACACGAACGACAGGTTCCACGTAGGGAAGATCGGACTAGCAGGAGGCCGCGCTAGCGATACCGCCCGGAGAAAGCGCTTAACGTCACACTGACTCCCTAGCGCTAGCCCCCCTACCTTACCTCTGTAACATGACAACGCCGCCACCTGCACGGGGAGCGATGCCGCCGCCAACCCTTTAGCAAAACCGTCCTGCAGGAAGTCCAAAATCTGAGGGATGGTGGAGTTTAATGCCTCACAGTTCTTGTCCGCGCACCAGGCCTCAAAGACTCTCCAAACACGTACGTAGGCCAGCGAAGTGGAGCGCTTCCGGGCTCTCAACAGAGTAGACACCACTGCCGCCGAATAGCCCCTAGATTTCAACCTCGCCCTTTCAAGAGCCAAGCCGTAAGCGAGAACCGATCCACATGAGGCATGAAGAGAGGCCCCTGCAACAGCAGATCCGGGCGAGGTGGAAGCCGCCAGGGCCTTGCCACCAATAATCTCACCAGGTCCCCGTACCAGGGCCTGCGGGGCCAGTCGGGGGCTATCAGAATTACCTGCCCGTTGAAACTTTCTACGCGCTGCAGGACTCTTCCTATCAGTACCCACGGGGGAAACACATACAGTAGCTGCCCCACTGGCCACTCCTGAGCGAGAGCGTCCAAGCCTTCCGACATCCTTTCTCTTCTCCTGCTGAAAAACCGGCTGGCCTTTGTCGAGGCGAAGGTCGCCATGAGATCCATGACCGGTACACCCCACCGGCGCACCACCATCTCGAAGACCTCTGGATGGAGAACCCATTCTCCTGGGTCCACTTTCACTCGACTGAGAAAATCGGCCTGCACATTGTCCACTCCCGCTATATGTGCTGCCGACAGATCCAGAAGATTCACTTCCGCCCAAGCGCACGGGGCTTTGGCTTCCGATTCCAGCGCAGTGCTGCAGGTTCCTCCTTGTCTGTTGACATACGCCACCGCTGTGGCGTTGTCGGAGAATACTCGAACTGCCCGGCCGGCAACTAAGCTTTGAAAGCTCTGCAACGCCAGGGATACTGCTCTCAACTCTAACCGGTTGATGAACCATGTCTGCTCCTGCGTGCCCCAGCTCCCCTGAGCGAAGCCGCCCTGACAATGCGCTCCCCAGCCCAGCAGACTGGCATCTGTCATCAGCGACACCCAGTCCGGAGCGTCCAGGGCCTTCCCGCTCTCCAATGACTCGGGACGCAACCACCACTGAAGGGACTGACAGACTTCCGCTGGGCAGCGCAACTTCCGAGATAAGGGGTCCCGCTGGTGCGACCAGCAGCGGAGCAACGCCCTCTGCAATGGCCGCATGTGGGCCTTTGCCCACTGCACTGTCTCTATGGAGGCTGCCATCGTGCCTAACACTTGAAGATAATGCCACGCTGAGGGCGTCTTGCGCCGGAGAAACTGGCCTATTAACCTCCGAAGGGCCTGCGCTCGCTCCACCGTGAGGAATACCCTTCCAGCCCCCATGTTGAAGCGAGCTCCCAGATATTCTAGATTCTGCGGGGGAACCAGTCGGCTCATTGAGAGGTTGACTACCCAACTGAGCTCCTCCAGAAAAGCCACCACGCGGGCAGTAGCTGTCTCGCTCTCGGAGTGGGACTTCGCCCGGATAAGCCAATCATCCAAATAAGGATGCACCAAGATACCCTCCTTTCTGAGCGCCGCCGCCACCACCACCATGACCTTGGTGAAGGTGCGCGGTGCCGTCGCTAAGCCGAAGGGCAACACCCGGAACTGAAAGTGCCCGAAGGGAACTGTGAATCTGAGAAACTTGCAATGGTCTGGCCTTATGGGAATGTGGAGGTAAGCCTCAGACAGATCCAGAGATGTAAGAAACTCCCCTTTCCGCACAGCCACTATGACCGACCGCAGAGTCTCCATATGGAAATGTGACACCCGCAGGCAACGATTCACTCCTTTGAGGTCCAGAATAGGACGGATGCCGCCGTCCTTTTTTGGCACCACGAAATAAATGGAGTATCGACCGGACCCGTGTTGACTGGGCGGGACGGGCACTATTGCTCTGAGCTGTAGCAGCCTTCGGACTGTCTCCCGCAAAGCCTCGCACTTGGCTATCGACTTGCCGGGGGACTGCACGAAGGCCTCTCGAACCGGTCTCAAAAATTCCAGTGCGTAGCCCTCTCGAATCTAGCACATCTAGCACCCACTGATCTGAAGTTACACGGACCCAGGCAGCATAAAACTCTTGTGACCGCCCCCCTACCGGCAGCAAGGGTGCCCGGGTCCCCCTTATCTCATTGCTTTTTGTTAGCGAAGGAAGAGGAAGGGCCGAAACCCCGTCCCGCACCTCGAAACCCTCGGAAGGCTTGGTTCCTATTAGGGAAGCTCCCTCTCTGAATTGTACCGAACCTCTGGAACCGAGACCGGCGAAAATCGCGTTGCTGCCCCCTACTAGGCTGAAAAGCTCGGCTCGCCTTGGGCTTGTCCTCTGGCAACTTACCACCTTTAGATTCTCCCAAGTCCTTAACCAGCTTTTCTAGGTCTTCCCCGAGCAAACAGCCCTTAAAGGGAAGCTTACTCAACCGAGCCTTGGAAGAACTATCCGCTGCCCAGTTGCGGAGCCACAAGTACCGTCGTGCTGCCACTGCTGACGCCATGCTCTTTGACAGCCCACGCATAAGATCATAATGAATGTCCGCTAAGTAGGCCGCGCCAGACTCCAATTTAGCCCCCTCACTAGAGTCTGAGCCGTCCGGGCTAGACTGTTTGCGTTGTGACCAGCGAAGGCAGGCTCTAGCAACCCAAGCCCTGCAAATAGCTGCCTGGAGTGCCAGGGCGTTCACATCAAACACCTGACCTAGTAACATATCCAGCTTTCTGTCCTGGGTGTCCTTAAGGGCCGCACTGCCTTCCACAGGAATGGTAGTTTTCTTGGTGACAGCTGACACTGCCGCGTCAACTCTTGGTGATTTAAACACCTCCTTATCCTGCTCCAATAAGTGGTACAGCCGACCCATCACTCTGGCCCCTCTAAGGGGAGCCTCAGGCACGTTCCACTCTTCCTGAATCATTTCCCGAAACACCCTATGCACCGGGAATGCCCTTTGATTCCTCCTGAAAACCTGCAACAAGGGATCTTCCAGCGAGTTTTCTTCTGTCGTCCCTGGCGCAGGCATATTTAGGACCTTTAACGCCTCAGCTATCAGTGCGGGAAGCTCCTCTCTCTGGAAGACGCGCACCACTCTAGCCTGATCTTCCTTCTCTGAAAGCTCCCCTTCTTCCAGCTCCTCATCAACCTCCAAACCGTGGTCCTCATCGTCGGACAATAGGCCCTCTGAGGCTACAGATGTCGCTCCAGTTACCCCCTCCAGACGAGGTCTCTTTGCCCCTCGGGCAAGGTCGTCTGTCTGTGAGGTCGGAGCGGGTCTCTTCTGCCCGCCCGAGATCTCAGAGCCTGGCCGCTGCTGATCTCTACCAAACACTGTACGTTGCAAGAAGGTAACAAAATCCTGAGAAAAAATAGCCGCTAGCTCCTTAGGGAATGGAGCCTGAGGGAGAAGAGTGTCCGGCGCCGAAGATGGCCCAGGCACTGGCTCCACCTGAGACTCCTCCGAAAGCAATGCCACCAAACTCTCCTTCTCGGCCTCTGGCACAGTCCCTTTTCCGTCCCTGGGCTGTTCCATCAATGCTGCCTCCCTCACACAGGACTTGCAGACACCTGAATCAGAGCCTCTCTTCAAGCCACAGACTAGACAGAGTGGCCTAGAGGGCATGGTAAACTAGGTTAAAGCGATCTCTTTCAGCCCAGACAGGCTGCAGTCCTGAA
Source organism: Ichthyophis bannanicus (assembly GCA_033557465.1). Classification (NCBI taxonomy): domain Eukaryota; kingdom Metazoa; phylum Chordata; class Amphibia; order Gymnophiona; family Ichthyophiidae; genus Ichthyophis; species Ichthyophis bannanicus. The sequence goes on along the minus strand of CM066051.1, from coordinate 44,144,053 downwards.
AGCCCCCCCAACAGCTTTCAAAGCACTACCAGCCTAACAGAAAAAAACGGCAGCGAACCGTCCTGTATATGTTTTTTTTTTGTTGTTTTTTTTACCGAACAGATGCTCAGGAAAGCTCTAGTGGCCAAAACGCAGTGCAGAAAAACATATAACGAGGTTCCGGCTATCGTTGACAATCGAAACTGACTGCCCAAGCCAGCCGCGTTAACACGCGGTCACGCCACGCGGCTAGGCCCGCCGCCGGCGCCTTCGCGCCAAAACATGCTGCACACACTCCCGCTTTAAAATGATGTCGCTTTACCTCAAACCGCGCCGCAACAAGCACTCTGCACTGTGCTCCCAGAGTAGTTTGTCAGCGGCTCCGGAGATCTTCCAAAAGCAAACAGCCTCGCTACCGGATCACTCTGTCCCGCTCAGAATGAAACGGAACGGGCCGAGCCAGCCAGCGCTCGAACAGGCAGACCTCTGTGTGGCACTGGCTTGGCTCTCCTCCGGCTCTCACCCCCTCAAAAAATGTAGTGTTAGCACCGCAACAAGTGCCTGCCGATCCGGGTCCCCCTTAGGAATCAGCCACTGTTTCAGTCAGAGGCAAAGGCCGCCGCGGGAGAGGGAGGAGGGGGGGGGGGGGCGGGTGAGGAAGAAGCCTGCAGCCAACTTAAAGGCACAGCACCCCCAAGATAAGCTGCCTTCTTAAACGTGTTCCAAAAGTTATCTATAAGCCTAATCCCTATCTAACACAAACTTAATTGTTTCTCTAGTGAGCCCGGTCCTCCGGGCTCTATTCCATCCAGCTGCTTGGAGACTGAGGTAACTGAGGATTGGAGGCGGATTCAAGGAAGATATACTGGTGACATCATAAAAAGGAGGAGTTTCTCAGTCTCCAAGCTGCTGGATGAGATAGGGAACCCAGAGGTCCGGGACTAGACTGGCTAGCACGATCAGGAACGTTAATGGGGGTTAGGATAAGATGAGGAAGGAAGTCAGGATCTGAGTGCAACGGTGAAGAGGTGGGTCTTCAACCTGGAGGATGCCTGGCGCACAGACGCAGGTAGGCTGTTCCAGGCATATGGTGCCGCAAGGTGAAAGGAGCGCAGTCGATTTCCTAAAATGAAAATTTTGATTTTAGGAAATGTGGAATTATTTTTCTTTTTAGCTGTTTCTGTCTTGACTAGTGTCACTGCCTAGTTCCAGTTCCTGGGATTAGGAAAATCCAGAACTGGTCTTCCCTCTTTTCAGGCGTGACAATGGTACACATAAAGCATGAATAACATAGACAGCAGATCTCCATCAGCGCACCATACAGGTGTTGCATTGATGTATGTATACAGCAGATAGCTGAAGAGCAGATCTCCATCAGGGCTTCATGGAAGCATCAAACGGATGCACACATGAATATAGGATAGAGAGCTGAAAAGTGAATCTTCATCAGTGCCCCAGGGCAGTGTCGAACTGATGATGCATGTAACATGAATACAGCCTGGACAGCTATGGAGTGGATCTTCACTGGAGCCACATGGAAGCAGGTACAGACTTAGATTGTAAGCCCTCTGGAGACAGGGAAATAGCTACTGGATCTGAATGTAACTGCTACTGGGAAACTGTGAGCTAAATACTAAAAAAAATAAAACACATGCAAGCATGAATACAGCACAGACAGGTGAAGCAGTGTTCGCATTGACACCTGTAGGACGTGAATACAGCACAGCTTACGCAGGTGTCAGAATCATACCCATAATTCCTGACTAAAGGCAAATATGACAGCTGGTTATGAGCTACCGCGAGAGCCGTAAGTAACTGGGTCTGGCCAAAATGACATGTGGTCCTTAATGCCCCTTGTTACTGCATACCGTGTTTCCATAGAAACAAGCAAACCAGCCAATCCCTCAGTGCTCACCGGCCATTGGCCAGCGCGGTCTGGCTGCACCGCCTCTCTTTTCTTTCTTGGGAGCGTCTACTCTAAAGCCAGGCGTCCTTGGAAAGCTCCTCCTCCTTTTATTGCTCCTCCCTCACAAGCATCCGATTGGTTCCTCGCCGTTCCCTAGGCGATTTGGAGCGTCCAAAGCCGACTCCCAGAGCCTCGTTCTTGTCTGGATGGATGACGTCAGCTGCAAGATGGCAGCGGTCTAAGGTGGAGTTGCAAGTAGCGTGGCTGATTGCTCATGTCTCGGATGGTTCCATTTGGTCCGGCTTCCCTCCCTGTTAGCATCATTTCACTCCTGCTTTCTCCCCCCATCCTGGTTGTTCCACTCTGTAGAGAGATTAGTAGGTCTGGTTTTTATTTTCCATTTAGTATTCTGAAGGGAATCAGAACTACAATTCCCTGCATGCAGTTTTAAAACCTGGATGGGATTAACAGGTTTTGTAGACCTGGGCTGAAATGGCAGACCTCATATGTATTGCGTTCTCAACCCTGTCCTGGGGACCCAACTAGCCAGTCGGGTTTTCAGGATAACCACAATGAATATGTATGAGAAAGATTTGCATACACTGCCTCCATTATATGCAAATCTCTCTCATGCATATTCATTGTGGTTATCCTGAAAACCCGACTGGCTAGGTGGGTCCCGAGAACGCCAGCTAGTGGTTCCTTGCTCATTCCAGTTTTAAAGCCCAGAACTGAAATCGTCTAGTAATTAACCTTTACTGGCAGGGAAACTTTGTTTTAGATGTTGTTAGTGCTGTTTCCTATTTACCCATTTCTGGGGGCGGGGGGGGCGTCTATGTAATTGATTGGACTCCGTCATCTGTGATGTCACACACATGCATGCACCTGCTAGATCGCCTTCTGTCTGAGCTCTTTGCTAGCAGTATCTGCAAAGATTTATACCTGGCTGGTTCTTATCCGCGTTAGTAAAGTCCTTTGCCTACATTTTCTTGTGCAGAATTATATAAAGGTAATACAGAAAGGCAGGCATTAGTATCATTTAATAAATGCCTTTCATACGCTGTGGGTAAAATCAAACCCTGCTTAAGCTTGTAATTATGACTTGGTGCCATCTGTTTGCCCTTTCTGATGTTCGGTTTTATTTATTTAAACAGTTTTCCATCTTCTAACCCATACATCCACAGTACGGAGCAGATTACAATAAATAAAACATTATTTTTATTGTTTAGTATTTGGCTACTTAGCGTTGTTTTGTTATGCCCTTACAGAAAAGAAATACACTAAAATGATTTTTTGTTGATGTTCTGACAATGATTGCTATCTGATAGAATAATTATTGAATGGTTTAACTATTTTATTTTGGGTCAGGTATTCTGTAGCAATTGCTATTATAAAGTAAATACCAGACCATAAGAGCAAAAGGGATTGTGGATTTAGCTCAATCCTTTTTTCTACAGTAGCTCAAGGTTAAGTTACATATTGAATAAATGTTAAGCTAGCCAGACCAATAGTCCTAATGATCCCAGTATCCTGTGACAGGCAGTGAGCAATCCGGGCCACTAGAGAGTACCTGGAAGATCCCAAAGAGTAGCTATTTTCTGCAATTCAGACTGATGCTTTCCAGGTCCACCTGGTTAAGAATGGTTTCTTTGAGATGTAATAAACATGAAAATTGAATGAAAAAAAAAGATTCCCATATTGTCCTGTTAGACCAGTCCAGACAAGTGGGTTATGTTTCTCTATCAGCAGATTAGTGGAGACAAAGAATCATTGAAAAGCCCAGGTTTCAATGACATCAGCCTTATGCCTCTATCAGCCTCAGCCATCAGAAATCCATTCAGTATGTCTTTGTTTCCGGTAGATAGCGGATGATTTTTTTTCCTCTTTGAAGAAAATGTGAAGAATTGAGAGGAAAAGCTTCATTAAAAGCTTGTGAATGACCTTGAGGGTGACTCACTTGAGCACTACTTGGGAGGCTACACAAGACGGCGGTCTTTTTTGGTAGCCATAGGAGGAGGGAAAATTGGTTCAGCTCCCCACTCTTACCCTGGATAAGAGCCTGTTAAGCAGCCAGAAATTGGAAGGACATGGAATAGTACAACTTCTTCAAGTAACTTCAACACCTCCTCCCTCCTTCTCTGTTCCCCCCTGCTCTCTCCCAAAGATTGCAGAAGGCTCTTAGAGGGATCTGCTAGCTAGTCACCTTAAATGATGTGCTGCACAGCCAGAGAGAAAGTTCCTGGGGAGTAGAGCTGAGCCTGGCACTTTTTTTCGACCTGGGGCTTTCAGGGGATGAGTACAAGGCTTGATCTTGTCACAGTTCTTTTTGGGGGCTCCTGATTCCGTCTGTCTGGAATGTAAGTCAGGGTGGACTACTGGTGACTTATGGGGGTTTCCTGCCATTTTATGCAGTTGGTAGAACAAAAGCAACTTCTCAAAATCATAACAATGATAAACACCACCACCTCCCCACTCGACCCATGCCCTGTTTCATGGATTAAGTGTGTGAAAGATGAACTAGCGGTAAATCTACAACACATAGTTAACCAATCCCTTTCACAGGGCATCATGCCTGATGCCCTAAAACTCACAACACTCCGACCAATAATAAAGAATAATAAGCTTGACTCAAAAGACCCAAACTCATACAGACCCATAGCCAGCATTCCATTCATAGCTAAAATAATAGAGAAAACAATTCAAATTCAGTTACAGGAACACATTGATGAACACAAACCACTTGACTCACACCAATTTGGCTTCCGCCCTTTCCACGGAGTAGAAACCCTCCTAATCACACTTATGGACTTCCTCATCAAGGGCACAGATGACAAACACCAAGGCTTCTTACTCCTATTTATAGATATCTCTGCTGCCTTTGATAACATTAATCACCAGACACTGATCAACAGATTAGAAAACCTAGGAATAGGCGGGATTGTCCTTAACTGGTTCAAATCCTACATCTCACATAGATTAATACGCGTCCAAATTGATCAACAAACATCAGAAACATTCCCCCAAGGACAAGGAATACCCCAAGGATCAGCCCTTTCAGCCCTCCTATTTAACTTGTATCTACAACCGATAACAAACATATTTAAAAAACACAGGATTAACCATTTTATATATGCTGATGACATCATGCTAGCTATCCCCATAACCACTAAAAACCATACATATGACTCTCTATCCAAATGCATGGCCGAGACCTCCTCCTGGATGGAAACGAACTACCTCAGCATAAATCTCAAAAAAACTGAGGCAATGTTTGTAACAAGATCTTCTATGACTGAAAACACTTACCCGGAAACAATCACAATCAACAAAACTTCAATACCTGTCAGAAAACAGGTAAAATACTTAGGGGTAATAATAGACCACACCCTATCCATGCTGCCACACATAAAACAAACAGTAAAAACCATTTTCTACAAACTCAAAACTATTCAGCACCTAAGGCCACTCCTTGAAACACAAGACTTTAGATCCGTAGTAAGTACACTGATCACCCCTCACTTCGACTATTGCAATAGTCTCCTAATAGGCCTCCCTCAAAAAAGCACATACCTTCTACAAAGAGCACAAAACATCTGTGCAAAAGTAATTGCTAAAGCCCACCTAACAGACCACGTAACCCCAATACTGCTGGAACTCCACTGGCTTCCTATAAACAGCCGAATCAAATACAAAATTATCCTAACAACCTATAAACTCATAAACGACATAGCCCCCTCACACTTAACCACATTACTGCAGTCTCCAACATCGACAAGGACCCTCAGACAAAACGCAGCCCACTCCCTCATCATACCTAAAGCCATCTGTAAAACCAAGAATACCACTAGCTCTAGAGCATTCTCATTCACTGCTCCTACACTCTGGAACGACCTCCCTATTGAACTTCGCACCATAAGAGACCTCATCCAATTCAGAAAAGAATTAAAGACCTACCTGTTCACTGAACACTTCGAAATCCCCTACTCCCCCAAAGCCAGCTCTACCACAAATGTGGGCACCCATGCACAAACTCCTTTAACCCCAACAATCTAACCACAAGCCTGTCCCCCCCACACACGCCCCAAAGATGACAAAAATAAAAGGAACTAAATTCCAGCACCTACGCCAATCTCTACCCCATACACCACACACACTACACGATGTAAATATACTTTTGTACAAAGTTTGATATGTTTGCTTGTTTTTTGTTACAATACCTACAAAGTTTATACTTACTGTTCAATGTAAATAGTTGATTTCTACTGTTCTATGTAAAATGTATACAAATTGTGTACAAGACTGTTAATCTGTTATATGTAAACCGCCCTTGATCTCTGGAAGGGGCGGTATAAAAGAAATAGTTAAATAAATAAATAAATAAATAAATAAATTATGTTTTATATTTTATTTATGCTTAATATACTGCCCTTTGTGGGTCATACAGAGCAGTTTACAAAAACTATGCACATTCAAGAAAAGAACTGCAATAGCAATTGGACAGCACATAGAACAAAATGCTTGCCCATAGTAGAGGCTCGCCAGCTAAATCAGCTGCACTGAATGCTCGTAGCCTAGAAGGGGAGAGAAACAAACAGTGAAAACAGTGTTTTACAAGTTAAAAACAATTCAACACATATGGCCATTTCTAGAAGAAAATGACTACAGATCAGTAATCCAAGCTATTGTCACATCCCACTTCGACTACTGCAACAGCCTGTTGCAGGGTCTACTTGCCAAAAGCCTACACATCCTCCAAAGAGCACAGAACATCACTGTGAGAATCATCTGTAAAACCTCACTAGCTGACAGCATCACCTCCATCTTATATGACCTCCACTGGCTCCCAATAGCAAGTCGAATAAAGTTCAAAACACTTACCACTACTTTCAAACTACTGAACAATATAGCCCCATCCATTCTCTCTGCACTCATCCAGATCCCCCCAAACACAAGAACCAGAAGAGAAAATGCACCGCACTCACTTGAGATCCCAAACACATTCAGGAAAACAAAGCAAGCCACAAGCTCCAGGGCATTCACTTTCACCGCCCCCTCCCTCTGGAACTCCTTACCTCTATCAATCCGCTCAATCGAGGATCTCCAGCAGTTTAAAAAAAATCACTTAAAACATACCTCTTCACTGCACACTACGGAATGCAAAACACAACACAACACACCTCCAAGAACTCACAGGCACACTAACTGCATACCCCGACCCAAAGTACAGGCAACATTCACCTTTAAACAGCATGTACATAGTTCTAAATAATATGTTAAGTGTTGCAAGTTTTTATGTAAATAGTTCTAAAAACAAACTGTTTTATGTAAAATGTTAGTTATATGTAAACTGTCCCTGATCTCTGGAAGGGGCGGTATAGAAAAATGTAACAAACAAATAAATAAATAAGAATAAACGGGGCTGAAAGCCTGGCACCTTTTTCTATTGTGTGTCTGGCGGTCACATGGTCCTTGCACGTGTTCTGCCCAAGCAGCTGCAATGCACGTTCCTTCCCTTGTGCCCATAACATGCACTGTAGTTTAAGCGCAATTAGCATGCGCTCCATAGGCCGCCATGGCCTTAGCGCACGCTGTTGTATTGCTTGCCTTAACTCTCTATGTTTTCTTCCAGGAAACGTTTGGCCTGTGGCAAGCGTGGTGCCTCACCACCAGCTTCTGGACTCTGCTGTTCTTGCATGGCAGTTTCGGAGTTGTCCCTGGAGGGTCTTCTCCCCTTCTCTCAGCTGGGGGGCTACAGTTAGTCTGGCCTTACCTGCCTCAGTAGTCCAACAAGGAACAAAAAACACCCACTCAAGGCAGGAAGGACGACAACAAAAGTGGGTGTAAAAGAGTGGTCCAATAAACTTTATTGAGATCCCAACGTGTTTCGGTCGCCTAGGCCTTCTTCAGAGGATAAAAACCTCAAAATTACAAACAAACAATTATCAAATAAAACTATAAAGAAATAAAAACAAAGACTCACGCAAAGGTTAAAAGATTTAAAACACAAAATCAAAACCTACATATTCAAATTTCAACTTATAAGTTCAGGAAGCTGATGAGAACAAATCCATGGCAGGAACAATAAAAACAAAATATTCACGTGTAAAGAGTGCCATTAAGGGATGAGGAGGACAAAACAAAGTTAAAACGAGCCTTCTGAGAGCCAAATTACCAGTGCATGATTACTAACATCATATAAGGCAGCGCAACATCCCAATACCAAAGGGAAAATAAACTAAAGAGGCAGAAATACCTAACACCACAATGAGGAGCACTAGAGTTAAGGGACTTAAATTCTCAATAGCGTATCTGTACATGAGGGATGATAAAAGAGTAAACCAATAAAACACAATGTGAGTTTCTACATAAAAAAAACCCAGTTTGCCAGTAATCACAGTGCAAGGGACAACCGAAAGTAACTTGCCGTATGGCCGTGCCTGCAATCTCACTGCGTTGCACAATGAAGGAGCACTGTGGGGGGAAACGGCTTCTTTTAAATGCTTTGTGAAAATCCGTGCCAAAAGTGGGGTCAGAGTTCACAACTCAAAAGAGACCTTCGTGAAAAAATTCCACAAACAGTGGACTATAAAAAGAAAATAAAAGAATTAAAACATATGTGAATTGTGATAGGAAAACTACACAGGATGAGGGAAAGGGAAAAAAGGGGGAAGGAAGGGGAGGGGAGGGAAAGAGGGGGAAGGGAAGAGGGGAGAATGTGAACAGTTCTTCCTGGGTTGTAAAAGGATCATGTCTCTTGGTTGGTACATATGTGGAAGCTAGATGATATTAAAGTATTAAGAAAGGGGCCCTACTTCGAAACAACCAAGAGACATGATCCTTTTACCACCCAGGTAGAGCTGTTTACATTTTCCCGTAAAATAAAGATTAGAGATTATTTTGATACACATACATGCATCACCTCCGATCCATCAGTGGTTAAGAAGCCTTCCTCCTGGGTATCTCCTAATATGCAGAATGTACTAAGAGAAGCCTTTGAGAAGGTGGTTTCCCATAGGATAGAGGATCTTTACAAGAAAAAAAAATCTTACTTTTATTTTAATTTATCCAAGGATGAGAGACATGCACTCTCAGATTTAAGTAATAATCATGAAATAGTCATTAAGCTCACATAAAGGAGGGGCATTAGTCATTCAAGATTGTTCAGATTATGTACAGGGAGTGTATCGTCAGATAAAGGATACTACATTTTATGTTAGGGAGTAGGATCCTCATACAGTCTATCTTAAGAGTAAATTGGACACACTGATCTATGTTGTTCAGCAGGCCGGTTATTTGACGCAAAAAGAATGTGACTTCCTGACGGTACAACATCCAGTCACTCCCAACGATTTATGTGCTCCCTAAAGTACACAAATCCTTACATCATCCATGGGGTGGACAGTTATATCGGCCATTGGCTCTTTGTTTGAACCGGTTTCCTTGTTTTTGGATGTGTTCCTCACAGGGCTGGCCCGTCCATTGAGTGAGAATGTTGTTCACACAGGGTCCCGCGTGAACTTCATTCTGCAGGATTTGCAGGGCCGGCTTTAGAGGGACCTGGGGACGCCAGAGGCCTTGGCTTGGCTCTACACAGCGCTGGAGTGAAGAGCAGCGTTCTCCTTCACTCGCGCTGTGTTCATGTGAAGTGCGCTGAGTGCCGGGAAACAGGAAATGACCTTTAACCTTTCCTGGTACTCAGCGTGCTTCATGAGAACACAGCGCGAGTGAAGGAGAACGCTGCTCTTCACTCCAGCGCTGTGCAGAGGTGAGCCAGGGCCTCAGGCATCCTTGACTCCCTCATAAGCTGCTCAGACAGGCGCGGGGCTCTTCAGAGTGGGGGTGGGGGCTAGGATAGGATTGGAAATGGACTGATGGGAGGAGCTTGGACTAGAAATGGGCTAATGGGAGGCTGGGATAGGATTGGAAATAGGCTGATGTGGTGGGATGTGAGAATGTGACTAGAAGGGAGCGGATGCTGGGTGGGGCTGGAACTAGAAGGGAGCTGATGTTGGGGGGAGGATGAGAATGGGATGGGGCTGGGGGGGAGTGAGGATGGAGAGGGGAAAATATTTTGTGTGGGAGGGAAGAAAAATCTACGATTGGCCGGGTATTGAGAGAGTAAGTGGGAATTGAGGATGGAAGGGTGAAATTTGAGTGGATGAAAAAGAAATAAAGAAAAAAATGGAGGAAAGAGCAAAAGGAGAAGATCAATATGTTAAAGCAGATGTAGAAGAGAGAATGGAAAAACTAGAAGAGAGAAGAAAGGACAAATGGACAGCAGACGATGGAGAGTTAGCAGAAGACACGAAGAAACCAGAAGAAAGTGACTGGAGCAATTGCAACTGAAAAATAAAATACCCAAACAACAAAAGGTAGAAAAATACTTTTTTATTTTGAATTTATTAACTGGAATATGTCAGCTCTGGGAAATGTGCATTGCTAATGCCTTTGCGTTTTTGTTTAGTACAAGAGGAAATTCATTTATAGTTTTATTTCTACAGCGTTGTTGTACATTTCAAGTTTGGCTTTTGGGGTTCCCAGTTTAATTATTGTGTTCCTGTTTCTAAATTGTGATCCCTTGTTCTTTGTTTGGTGACATTCTATGTTCCACATGTGTAACCGAGCTGAGGTGTTCTGTTCAAGTAGTTTCTATTTGACATTGCCACTTGTTCTCTTTCCCCAGTAGGAGATAGTAATTTAGAAATCTGGGAGTCTTTCTTTATCCAGATACTCATTAAGAGGCATGTTTACTGAAAGTTAATGCGTGTTAGCATTATGCAAATGAGGCCCTGCAATGAGTCTCCACACATGGCCCCGCACTCCCTTTCGGCTGCCCCTGGTTCCTCAGGCCATTTGTACAACAGGCACCATTGTACGTGTGTGACTTGCTGCACCTGTTGCAATTACTGATTTTCATGATGATACTATCTATACTTGTCACCTTAGATCTCAATTCTTTATATACTAACATCCCGCAAATTGCGACTTTGAACATTTTAGAAGATACACTTATTACAAGAACAAGACCTGTGCAGACCACTAAATGTTTAATCCAACTTGCCGCATTAGCAAAGACAGAAAACTTATTTTGTTTCCGTGAGATTTTTTATAATCAGATTAAAGGGGCTGCCATGTGTTCCTCGATGGCACCAGACGTTGCCAATCTGTATGTCTCGCATTTTGAACATAAGTATCTCACAAGACATCCATTCCAAACTTATATACATATGTGGAAAAGATACATCGATGATGTGTTTTTAATTTGGGAAGGTCCAGAGGCTGTAGTTTTTTTTTCAGCTGGCTGAACTCTCTTGATGCAAATTTGCAGTTTGAACACCAGTACAGTTTTGACCAAGTTGCCTATTTAGAAATCCTTATCAAAAACCATGATCATGGTTTCATTACCACCCTACCAACAGGAACTCATTATTACATTTTTCCAGTTTTCACAACCGGTCTCTTAAGAATATAATCTACCACTGAGCCAGTTTCTGAGAATTAGGAGACTCTGTACAACTGCTGCAGAATATGAGCTCCACGCACAAGACATGGGGCGACGGTTTTTGGATCGAGGATGCCCATGACAAAGTATCCATAGAGCATATCATCGAGCAAAAGTGTCTGACCACGCCATGCTGCTTCAGGGTAGCACCCGTCCTGATAGAATTATTTGCGCCTTGACCTTTTCTGACTTGTCCAGGGACATTGCATGTATCATCAAGGAAGAGCGGCACCTCCTGGAATCTTTATCGACTTTTAAAGGAAAGAAGTTAACTTCTTGGGCCGAACATTCTCAAGTCACTCCTCTCGATATCTGTCGCACGGCAACCTGGTCGTCCTTGTCCACGTTCGTTCGGCATTATTGACTGAACATCCAAGCGCGAGAGGACAGTCAGTTTGGAGCCGGGATGCCTTCAGCGGCTCTATCTGCCCACCCTGAAGCTTGGGTACTTCCCGCTTGTCTGGAATGGTCTAGCAGGATGAACTGGAAGGAGAAATTTCACTTACCGTTAATTTCCTTTCCTGGAATCCTGCTAGACCAGTCCAGGACCCACCTGGTTGTCAATTGCAGTGGTGACGGTGCAGTGGAGCCGATGCTCGTCTTTCAGGCAGTGCCACAATAGCTGTCTTTAGTACTCTTTGTTGTCCTAGAGACGCTTCATACAGATCTTCTGTTCTGTAGATAGTTGAGCTAGTCTTCTCACATGTACATAGTTGGCCTTGGTTAGCCAGTTTCAATAGTAACATTTGTTGCTTGTCAGAATATACTTAGGAGGACCTCTAGGGGTATGCCTATACCTACCAGAGCCCAACCAATCAGGGCTCTGGAAGGTTTTTTTTCTCTGTCTCCACCATCTGCTGGCAGGGGGACTTAACCCGCTTGTCTGGACAGGTCTAGCAGGATTCCAGGAAAGGAAATTAACGGTAAGTGAAATTTCTCCTTGTTGACCATTGGATAACAGAGAACCACAACGTTTCAGATTTACAGTTTTGGTTCTTAAGGTACTTAAATATGGATTGGAGAGGTGGTGATGTGGACAAACTGCTCCTATGATTAGAACAGAGGTTTATTTTTACCTTGAAGACCCTACACCCATATGAGCTAAATCATGATTATGATCTGTGTTTCTTCAATGACTCAGGTCATTGATTTTAGCCACTGGACATATGATGTACGTCACCCCTTCCTCACCTCCTTCTGTCCCCCTCCCCCACTTCTCACCCCATCTTCCCTTCCCCCTCCCCTTCTATCCTCCACACCCTCCCCCCTTCTTTCCCCCTCTTCCTCCATGCTTCCTTCCCACTCCTCCTCCCCCTTCCCTTATTCCCTCCAACATCTTCCCTTCTCCCCTTTTCTTCCCCCCTTTTTTCCCTCATCCTGTGTAGTTTTCCTATCACAATCCACATATGTTTTAATTCTTGTATTTTATTTTTATTGCCCACTGTTTGTGGGCATCGCCCATGGCATACCCCTTAACTGCTTTTTAATTGATTTCCTAGTTTTTAATTGGTTCTTCTTTTAATTGACTTTTCTTATTTCTTAACTAGTTTTCTGTCATTGCACCTAGCTCCGCAGTCCCGGGGTCTGACTGATGTGGCTCCCTCTATACACATAATTAGATATAGTGCACATTCCTTCATGTTTTTCCCTTTTTTTATAATATTGTTTATAACACTGTTTTAGTTATGAACTTCCTTTGGGTTGGCTCTTAGTTTTTTTATGTTGTACATGTTTATTCTCATACATAGTTGTAGATTTTTGTAGGGTGCTTTTTATCTATTTATTATTCTTTTTATCAGTTTTTAGGCGTTGTTTTGGGAGTTACATGGATATATAGTTATTTATTTGTATTCTTAACGATGCTTGGCTTATAGATTTTTGCATCCCATTGTTTTTAAGGTTTTAGTCATTCTGTACAATCTGTGGACGGCACGCCCTCTTATGTAATCTTTTACTCCACTGGCATTAGCTGTGATAAATGCATAGGTGCATTCTGGAGTTATCCAATAATGATCTCTTGAATATTTTTAGTTCACATTTTTATTGGGTCACAATGAGCTTCTCCCTATTTGCGGTTCCTGTTTTTATATCAGTGCATTATGTGTAGTTTGGTTGGTAGGGAGCACAAGGCTGGGACCAGGCCCCACCGAGCAGTCCAACGGGAGAAGCAAGACCATTTAAGTTGATAGAAGTGCTGTGTAGAAGGTTGGCATGACACTTGAAGTATAGCTTGAACATCGGCTGGTATGGGGGGGGGGGGACTGCAGCATTCAGCCATTAGTTTCCAATCAGCTAGAGCTAGTGATTGCAGGTTGTGATATAGGAGATGACCTTCCTGCTGTGTGAGAAGAAAGTGAAGAAGTGGTAATGGCCAGGGGCCATGTGGTGTCGTGGTGAGGAGATGTGGGTACCAGGTCTATCTGGGCCACTGAGGAGCAATGAGGATCAGAGTTGCTTTGTCTGCTCAGACCACGAGGAGGGTCCAAAGAATTATTGGGAATGGTGGGAATGCATAGAAGAAGTGACCTGCCCAGAAGATGAGGAAGGCATCCACTGCCCATCTGTTGGAACTGGGATGAAGGGAGCAGTATAGAGGACATTTGGCATTGTCTGAGGCGAAGAGATCACTTCTGGAGTTTCCCAGGCTTGGAAGATGGAAATTAGGACTGTGGGATGCAGTGACATTTGGGTAGGTCCAGTTGACGACTAAGGGAGTCTACTAACTGATTCTGACTGCCCACAGGAAGACTCCGATGGATTGAGCATAGAGCCATAGGCAGACTGTTTTGCGGCAGAGGTGGAGGGAACCTGAGCCACCCTGTTGGTTGATGTAGAACATGGTGACCTGTTTGTCAGTCTGCACCAGAATTGATTTGTTGCAAATCCAATGAAGGAAGGCATGAAAGACATAGTAAACTGCATGCATCTCCAGCAGGTGGGTGTGCAGAGAGGCCTCCCTGCAGGTCCAATGTCCTTGAGTCATGAGGTGCAAGAGATGGGCTCCCCAGCCTGTATGAGAAGCATCTGTTGGAATAAGCTGACACGAGTGTTCTAGCAAGGGCCTCCCATTGGTGAGGCTGGATGGAAGTGTCCACCAATGAAGAGACAGGCATAACCTGTGGAGGTTTGGGCCAGAGAATGTGATCTGATGACGAAGGAATTGAGAATACTGATTCCAGTTGAGTTTGAGATGCCACTGGAGCAGCCGCATGTACAGATGAGCGAATAGGACCACATGTACTGAGGCTGCTATGTGGCCTAAGAAGCGTAAAAAGGTGCGAGCTGAAGCACTTTGTAGATTGAGTAGTTGGGCACTGACTTGCTGAAGGATAGAAACTGTCTAATGGCAAAAAGCTCGAGCCACTTTAGTGTTGAGACGAGCCCTGATGAAATCCAGAACTTGACAAGGTTCGCATTCTGACTTTTGGAATTTGATGTTACAGAAGTAGGGATGTCCTGATAACTGACAGATGAGTTGAGGCTTTGTTGAGCCCTGAGATGAGCCAATCATCTAGATATGGATAAATGCACAGGCCCTGCATGTGCACTGCAGCTACTGACAGACACTTTGTGAAAACTCTTGGGGCCGAAGAGAGTCCAAAGGGTAGCACTCTGTATTGACAGTGTTCTGTCTTAAAGTGAAACCGGAGATATCACCAGTGACAAGGATGGATGGAGATATGGGTGTAGGCATCCTTGAGATCCAGAGAAGTGATCCAGTCTTCCTGTTTCAACAGGGGAAGAATGGTAACTAGAGAAGTCATTTTGAGCTTTTTCTCACTTGAAGCAGAGGTTGTGTTCCCAGTGGTCGAGGATCAGATGAAGGCCTCCTGTCTTCTTGTGAATAAGGAAGAACAGGGAGTAGAACTCCCGGTTGCGTTCCTGTTGCGTTACAGGCTTGATTGTATGATTTTTGAGCAGTTTTGTGATCTCCTCTGCTAGGAGGGGAAGATGTGAGGGAGGAACCTTGCCGGGTGAGGGAGGAACCTTGCCTGGTGGGGGTGGGTTTTGAGGGGGGTAACCGTGAAATTGAGTTTGTAATCGGAAGCAGCGATGCTGAGGACCAAATAATCAGTTGTGATGGACTGCCAGGCCTCCTGAAAATGCTGGACATGACCTTCTGCTGGTAGATAGTCAAAAGCTAGGGGCCTCTTTAGATGGCTGGGCTGAGGCATCTGCCAGTTGTTTCCTCTCCCTTTGCCTGGAGTGCTGAGGATATGCAGGCGCAGGCTGACACTGTGGTGGAGGACGAGGATAGAGCTGAAAATGTCTATGAGGGTAAAATTGTTGGAAAGATAGGTAGTGGTACATCTTCCAATACTGAGGGTATTGTGGGCATCAAGACTGGTGACTTGCTTCCTGAGGCTGAGCTTCAAGATCCAGTACCATAGAGGAATGGTCTTTGACTTCTGAGACTGCTTCTTGAACCTTAGGACCAAAAAGGCTATCTCCCTGGCAGGGAGCATCTGTGAGGTGGTCATGGAGATTTTCTCGCAGGTCAGAGACTCGGAGCCAAGCTGTGTGGTGGACAAAGATGGAATTAGCTGTGGATTGGGCGACTAAGTCAAAGGCATCATAGGCAGTCTGAATGATATGATAGAAGGACTCTTGCAAATTATCCTGAAGAGTATGGGCCTCTAATGTTGGAATGCTAGTAGGATCTGGCATGTGTGAGAGTTAATCATGATGATATTGAAGTCGATGGGCCAGGATCCTCATGGCTAGAACTCCGCTTTGAACAGTTTTTTTTCTACCTACTGAATCCAACGTCTGCTGGTCTTTTCCTGAACATGTCTGAATATGAGACTTGGAAGACTTCGGCTTTCTTAAGGATAGCTTCAGAGACTATGGACTGGTGAGGTAATTGCTAATGCTAGAAACCAGTTCCAGGGAGTACTTTGTACTTAAGGTCTAGACGGCGAGCGGTGGCATGGACTGATGCTGGTGCCTTCCAAACGGGTAGAAGGAGATCCTGCAGAACTTTGGGAATTGGAATAGCCAGGACTTACTTAGGGGTGGTACAGGCAGAGTCTGAGTCTAAGAGCAAGTGCTCTGGAAACTTTCTGGAAAAACGTCAGATAGGAGAAATCCTCAGGATGGTCTTCCCTTAGTGGGTGTTCGAGGAGGGTGCTGGCTCCATCTCTCCCAAAAGGGAGGGCTCCAAATTCCACTGTTGGGAGTAAAGGGGACTTGCAGGAGAAACATCTACTTCTGAGATTACAGGGGCTCCCCATTCCAGAAGAGAAGAAGGTTCCTGCACCATAACCAGAGGAGGCTGGCAGGGAGGGGCCTCTACAAGTGACAGTTGATCACTAGGAGGGGCAGCTTCTACTAGGGCTGCAGTATCCTGGATGAAACGTCACAACAGTTACAGAAGGGAATCATTATAGAGAGCCCTATCTGTTGTCAAGAGAGCCAAAGGAGGCAAGATCTGTATATGGGCCATGTGCTGTTTAGCCCTTTTGGACCTCCGAGTGGAAGTCCCAGAGGAGTCTCTGTCGGGCTCCGCTTGTGCAGGCGCCAGTCCTGGGAGCTCAGTGCACTTGTGGAGTCGGTCTTGCGGCAATGTTTTCATTTAGATCGATGTTTGCCAGCTACCTGAGGCTGCGGCCTCAGAGACAGTGGTATAGAGGCCGGGTTAGGCGGTGATGGTGTAGGGCCTCAGGCCTGCTTTGGAAGGCTCTGGGCTGTCTTCTTAGATGTCGGTGCCAGTAGGAGGTCTGCCTCCTGCCACACAGCAGCCCCATCCGGTCCTGATCGTGCCTTGTCTAGGCCTGATGGGACGGGGCGGGCAATGAAGCAGGAGTTGCTATGAAATGGAGAGAGATGGCAGCTGACAGGACCCAAATTTACAGTCGTCAAATATGTGGGCAGGTAGGCTGTCACTACACCAACGGAGGTGCTGTGCTGTGCCGTGCCATGTTATCCTCTATTTTTATAATATAATCATTGCAGGCAGGAGAGGGGCTGTTGGTTCTCTCTCCCCGGTGCTACTGCCCTTTATTTCTGCTGCACTTTTTTTTGTCAGGAAGCGACGGTGGAGACCGCAGAGGCAGGGGAGCCACTGAGAAATGTCTGGTGTTTTGCTTTTTTTTTTTTTGTTCAGTACGGCAGAGGAAAACAAAACCTGAAAGGAGAAACAAAATAAGAAAACAAATCGCATGAGTGAGGGTGCGAGGGAGAGACGTGGCTGGCTGCCGTGGAAACAGAAGACTGCAGAGGACACAGGGCGTGCGGTTGGGTGGGAAGGTGTGTTGGCACTGGCGTTGTCTCCCCGAGGGTACCTCCGAGTGTGCCTGCATCACCCCTTGCTTCAATATGAAGAAACTCACTCTGCTGCATGATGTGTTGAATGGAAAAATACTTTCTCTGGTTTGTTTTAAATTTGCTATTCATTTCATTGCTTGTTCTCTAGTGGTTAGAACAGCAAGACCCACAGAAGACAGGCTTCCGTTCCCACTGATACTTCTTCTGACCCTGGACAGTTACTTAGCTCAAAATTATCTCGGGTACAAGTTAGGGCTAGAGCCCAGGACAAAAGCCCTAGCACAGGGTTTCTTAAGTCAAGTTTAATCAGGCTTTTTGCACAGTGATGCTGCAAATAAACTGTGCGCACAAAGTCTATGCTAAACAAGGGGAACACACTGGCACCTGCACGCAAAGCCGACCCAAGGGTTTCTGCTGCCCTAGGCAGAAACTCCAGGGCCGCCGCCCCCCTCTGATGATACCCCCCACCCCCCAGCTGACGCTCCCACCCAGCTGCCACTGTGGGAGGCGAGTAGCATTTCCAAAAGCGGTGGCTTTTTGCTGCCACTTTTGGAAATACTGCCGTTGCCTGTCTTCCCCCTCCCCCCGAACAGAATCAGCGGAGGCTGGGTGGTTGACGCGACTGCTGCCACGTGGGCTAGCCACCCTAGGCAGCCGCCTAACTCACCTGGTGGACAGGCCGACCCTGCCTGCACGCAAGGGTCTGTGCTAGCAGTCTGGTACCGGTGGGCATAAACGGCATTGCAAAAAAAAAATAAAATAAAAGGTTACCTGAGGTAATACAATCTCAGATAACCAAGACAGACCACCCATGTCTGAATCAACCCTAACCTGAATTCCTCCACCCCTCAAACCTCCAGCAGCATTCTGGTCCCTGCCTCCTGGTACCTTAACAGTTGAGGTGCAGAAGCGATGCCCACACACTCCCATCCCGGTGCCAGCCTGGAAAATGGCAGTACGGGGTCAGGCACCAGCATTTTCCAAGATGGTGGCATGGGAGCATGTGCGTCTCACTTTTGCCCCTCATTAAGGTACTGGAAGGGGGGAATCAGAATGCTACAGCGACTTCAGAGGTGGGGAGTAGGGGCCACTGGGCCATTGGATACGTTTCTTTGGAGAGTGGAGGGGTGTGGGATTCAGGGCCACCAATGATATATTGGAAGTGTTGGGGTACAACTGGGGGGACTGCCTTGGATGAATCATCTGAAGTGGGGTGCCAAACTCCCCTCAGCTGATCTTGTTGCTGCCCAGTGCATCTTTATGTCTGCCTGAAATGGTCATAAAGATCCAGGTTAAAAAAAAAAAAGAGTAAGAAAGCATGCCGTTCCAGCGGAGATGTCTTTTTACAGCGGGAGCAATTCAAAATCCATTGAGATTTACAAAATTAGGAGTGGAACAAATACTGTAGATAGTATTTGTTCATTTGAATTTAGCTCATACCTTTTCATCAGTAAGTTAGACCTTTGCATTTTGATCTAGTCTTTCCCTGTTCCCCGAGGGTTTCCAAACTGTGCTATGTCCTAACACAGTGTTTTGCTAGAGATTTCCCTGCTCCGTGAGGCAGAAATCATGTACAAAATCCACTGTTCTAGGTGACCGCACAGCGTGCATGCTAAATGCAAAAGAATGCTTTCCCCTCTGTCATCTGTTCTCAAAGCTGAAGAGGCCTAACCTGTTTGGCATGTCTGCATAAGGAACAGTGTCATTGACATTTATCATTGTGGTTATCGCTCTGTAGTTTTTCTACCTCACTAGATTACCCTTGATTTTATATGGAGGCCCTGCAGGAATGTGGTAGGGAGCTGCCTGTACTTGACTGTGCCCACAGGGTGCTGTGAGCCTGCTAAGATATGACCATAATAGATGACAGCAGAAAAAAAGAGCGATTAACCCAGTTAGTTTAGTCCCACATTGCTAAAGCGATATCCCAGGCCTTAGACACGTTCCACCGCTCCATTTTTCTAGGCTTTGTCATTTTTTTCCCCTTTGATTTTTACAGCCCCTTACTTCTCAAGCCCCCTTTCATTTTTTTTACCACCCCGTATTGTAACAGAGCCACCAAAACCAGTGAGGCTGTTTAAGAAACTCCAGCCTCATTGATGTTTGGCTTTTCACCGGGGTCTCTCCTCGCAGATTAGCTCGAGCTTCCTGGAAGCCTGGTGACGGTCCATTATGCATCTCTGTCCAGCAGAGTTTTTCTATGCACTATATATATATTACTGAAGCCAGACCAACACTGTTAAGAGTTGTATTTTATTTTGGTAAATATTTATGTCTCACATTTTATACTGTGACGTCTCAGACAAAAATAGAAAGAAAAACAAATAGAACAAAATCAGTAATCAGCAAGCCCTTGTTTCCAGCAGTGGCCAGTCCAGATCGCAAGTGCCTGTCAGGTTCCCAAAGAGGCACACAGATCCCACGGCGCTTGTCCAGGGTAAGCAGTGGATTTTCCTGGTCCTCTTTAATAATAGTTGACCCAACAACACATTACACCACTTTCCCATATTACAAGGCTCTTTTCAGACAATATGTCTTCCTAATGTAAATAATTACTCTGACTGCTTTTGTTGTAAATAATTGCCCCGGTTATCCAAGTTATTGTTCCTGTTATATGTAAAACCAGATAAATGTAACTTGTCTGAAGTTTTCTTGTTCTCTGTAAACCGCGCTGATAATGAATAGTGCGGTATATAAAAGATGTTAATAAATAAATAGTTCATGGACCTTTCCTCCAGGAACGTGTCCAAACCTTTTTCAAAGTACTCAATATGGGTTTCCAGCCTAACAGGAAGCGTACCCAGGAGGGGCAAAGGTCAATGCATATTCACTGGCTCACAGGCCACTTGCTGACTGTTGCCTTGGTATAGGTCACAGTAGAAGTCAAGGAAGATGGGGAAATGGCCATATTTCTGGGAACCGCTGTCCTATACCTTCTACACTGTTTCCTCCTATGAGCATTAGGGTGGAAAGGGGAAGGTTACCTAATAAAGTATTGCCACCCTATAGCTTTACATTACGGTTTTTCCCTCAGCTCAGATCAATCAAGAAATTCAAATTTAGAGGTTGATGCAGAAACCCTGTGCTAGAACCCAGTGCTTAAAGCTCTAGGACAGGGTTTTATAGCACAAATTTAACGCTGACTCTTTGCACTGAGATGCAATATGCAGATTACCCAGTCCACTGACAGTCAGCATTAAACAGGGAGAATGAGCCAAACACACGTGTACAGAAGTTGGCGCAAGTTTGGCATGATGTCCCGGAGAAACAGGGTCAGCCGAGGTGAAGTTTGACACTACATCTCAGATGACTGTTGTGGGGCAAGTACCCCTCTGGACACCAACCCCCAGACAGAATCACTGGTGGTGCAGTGTCCACAATCCCCCACACTCTTTCCCCCCCCCCCCCCAAAAAAAAAAATCCCTGGTGGCCAAGTAACACCTGAAACCCCCACCAAACACCCAAACAAAAAAAATCTCTGGTGGTCCGGTAGCCCCAAAACTCCTCCCCCCCCCCCCCGAGTACCATAATTATTGGTCTGGAGCATTGCCCATACGCTTCTGCCTTTGCGCAGCCATCTTGAAAAATGGCAGCACCTGGCCCCTATTCTGGGATGCACCGGGCGGGGTCAGACTGCCTTATAAGGCATAAAAGGGGCAACATCTGGAAACAGTGTGTAGAAATGCCTGTAATATGGGAAATAAGAGCCCAGATGTTGAAGCTTCAATGGAAATGGCTGACTTGGATATAGTGGCGGTTATGGAGACATGGTTCATGGACAAATATGACTGGGATGTAATTATATCAGGCTAAACTTTATTCAGGAAGGGGGAGGAGGAGTGGCGTTATATGTAAAAATAATATTAAAGCTATATCATTTCAGGGCTTAAAAGAAAGTGAGGAGGCACTGTGGGTTAAACTAGAAAGAGGGAAAGGGAAATCCATTTGCATTGGAGTGATATACAGATCCCCCTCCCTCCACAGAGAGTAGAAGTGGATGGGGATTTAATAGAAGACATACGCAATATTGCCATGAAAGGAGAAGTGCTACTGATAGATGATTTCAATATGCTGGATGCTGATTGGCACATCCCTGTTGCGGTGTCATCTAGAAGTAAGGAGATCCTGGATTCTCTACAGGGAGAACTATTCCAACAACTGGTAACAGACCCCACACGTGAAGGGCCAATACTGGACTTGGTGCTTACCAATGGGGAAAGAGTTTCTGATGTCATAGTGGGAGATCATCTCGAATCCAGTGATCACCAGATGATGTGGTTCAGTATTGGTACTAGGGCTGATAAAGTCCATTCAAAAGTAAGGGTCTTAGACTTTAGGAAGACTAACTTTTGCCAAGATGAGACGATACCTCAAGGAGTTGTTAGCCGGGTGGGAACAGCTGGGGGATGTAGAAAAACAGTGGACAAAACTGAAATGAGCTATTCTGAAGGTAACAAACCTTTTTGTCATGTAAATAAACTTAAAAGGAAAAGGAGGCCACTATGATTCTCAAAAGAAGTAGTTGAAAAGGTGAAGAAAAAGAGGGAAGCCTTCATAAAATACGAGAGATCACAGAGAGGAAGACTGGCATCTATATTTGGGGAAAAAAAAACCTTAAGAGAATCTAGCACGGTAGTCAGGAAAGCAAAGATATAAAAAGAAAATGAAATAACCAGTGCAATAAAATCCCTGGGGGATAAGACATTTTTCAGATATATTAATGAGAGGAGGAAGGGCAAAAGTGGTATTGTCAGTCTCAAGGGTGCAGGGGGGGATTATGTAGAAGCTGATGCAGATAAAGCAGAATTGCTTAACAAATATTTCTGTTCTGTGTTCACAGAAGAAGGTCCAGGAGCAGGACCTCAGAAAATACCCACCAACAGGAACAGAAATGACGGGGATCTTGAATGATTTTCAGAAGACTGTGTTTGAGAGGAACTAGCTAAACTCAAAGTAGACAAAGCGAAGGGACAGGATGGGATACATCCGAGAACATTGAAGGAACATAGGAATGTTCTAGTGGCTCCATTGACTGACATTTTCAATGCTTCTTTAGAGTTGGGAGTAGTCCCAGAGGACTGGCAAAAGGCACATGTGGTTCCAGTACACAACAGAAGTAAGGATGGGATTGAAAACTACAGGCCAGTTAGTCTAACCTCTGGTGAGTAAATTATTGGAAACGCTGCTAAAAGGGAGGATAAAGAGGTTTCTGGAGTCCAATATATTGCAGGATCTGAATCAGCATGGATTTACCAGAGGCAGGTCTTGTCAGACAAATCTGATAGATTTCTTTGACTGGGTGACCAGGGAGTTGGACTGAAGGAGAGCCCTAGATGTGGTGTATTTAGATTTCAGTAAAGCCCTTGACACCGTTTCACATAGGCAACTTATAAACAAACTGAGCACCTTTAGGGATGGACCCTCAAGTGATTAACTAGGTTAGAAATTGGTTGAGTGGGAGGCGACAAAGGGTACAGGTAAATGGAGCTCACTCTGAGGAGAAGGAGGTTACCAGTGGTGTGCTGCAGGGATCTATCCTTGGTCCAATTCTTTTTAACATCTTTGTTAGTGATATTGTGGAAGGGCTGTCTGGTAAGGTTTGCCTCTTTGTGGATGATACCAAAATTTGCAATAGAGTAGACACCCAGGGAGGAGTAGTTAACATGAGAAGGGATCCAGTTAAGCTTGGTCAAGAATTTGTCAGCTGAGATTTAATGCTATAAATTGCAGAGTCATGCATTTGGGCTGCAAAAAATCCAAAGGAGTGGTATGGTATATGGGACAAAGTACTTCTGTCCACGAAAGAAGAGTGGGACCTTGGTGTGATTGTTTCTGATGGCTAGACAGGTAAAAAAGGCGACACTGAAATCTAGAAAGGATGCTTGGGTGCACAGGGAGAGGAATGGCCAGCAGAAGAAATGAGTGATGTTGTTGTTGTTAAGTGCCGTCGAGTCGGAGTCGACTCATGGCGACCCTCTGGATAGCTATCCTAAATTGTGTTCGGTCTTGAGTCAGGCGGCTCATTGTTGACAGACTGGAACCCATAGCTGCTGTTATTGTATCGATCCATCTCATTGCTGGCCTTCCTCTATTGCGCTGACCTTCTATCTTGCCAAGCATGATGTCTTTCTCTAATGATCTCTCTCTTCGCATGATGTGTCCAAAGTATGAAAGTCAAAGTCTTGTCATCTGAGCTTCTAAAGTAAGCTTAGGTTTGATCTCCTCTAATATCGACTGGTTTGTTCTTCGGGTAGTCCATGGTATACACAGTATTCGCGGCCAGCACCATAATTCAAAGGCATCAATTTTCTTCCTGTCTATCTTTTTCACTGTCCAGCTTTCACATCCATATGATGTTATTGAAAATACCATGGCTTGAACAAGTCAAATCTTTGTATGGAGAGAGACATCTCTGCTCTTGAAAATCTTATCTAGGTCTTTCATAGCCATTCTGCCAAGAGCAATGCGTCGTCTGATTTCTTGACTGCTTGTTGCTTCTTTATTGATAGTTGATCCAAGTAGGTTAAAGTTGTTCACGATTTCAATTTCTTCTCCTTCAACGATGAACCTGTTGATTATGCCAGTTGTCATGATCTTTGTCTTCTTTACATTAAGGTGCAGGCCCATTTTGAGACTATGTTCTTTGATTGTGATAAGCAAATGTTTCAGAACATCTTCACTTTCAGCCAGTAATGTGGTATCATCAGCATAGCGAAGGTTGTTGATGAGTCTTCCACCAATCGTCACACCTCTGTTGTCTTCATACAATTCTGCTTCTCTGATGATTTGTTCTGCATATAAATTAAACAGGTAGGGGGAAAGTATGCAGCCTTGTCTTACACCTTTGCTTATTTTAAACCATTCTGTTTCTCCTTGTTCAGTTCGAACTGCTGCTTCTTGATCAATGTACAGATTGTGCAAGAGTACGATCAGGTGTTCTGGTATACCCATGCTTCTTAATGTGGCCCAGAGTTTCTCATGGTTTACACAGTCAAAAGCTTTGCTATAGTCAATAAAGCACAAATAGATATCCTTTTGGTATTCTTTAGTCTTTTCAAGGATCCATCTCACATCCGCAATGATGTCTCTCGTTCCTCGCCCTTTCCTGAACCCTGCTTGCACTTCAGATAGTTCTTGTTCCAGGTATGGTTGTAGTCTCTTTTGAATAATCTTCAGTAGAAACTTGCTGGCATGTGGGATCAGAGCGATTGTGCGATAATTTCCACAGTCAGTTGGATCATCTTTCTTTAGTATTGGTATAAACACAGATCTTTTCCAGTCAGTTGGCCATGATGTTGTCTTCCATATGTCTTGGCAGAGCCTTGTAAGTATGGTAAAAGCTGTATCAGATTGCTGCAATACTTCTATGGGAATGTTATCAATGCCTGGTGCTTTGTTCTTTGATAAGGCTTTCAATGCTGCTTTAACTTCTTCTTTCATCACCAATGGTTCCTGATCATAAGGTACAGGTTGAAATGGCTGTTGGTCCACTTGATCTTTATCATATAAAAACTCTGTATATTCCTTCCACCTTTTCTTGATCTTCTCAGCATCATTCAACATAGAAACTTGAGCATCTTGTAACATTCCAATTTGAGGCTGGAACTTTTTCTTTAACTCTCGTAGCTTTAGGAAAGCCTGTCTTGTTCTTCCTCTAATAGTTTCTGCTTCTATTTCCTTGCATGCGTCATTGTAGTACTTTTCCTTGTCCTGTCTTGCTGCACATTGGAAATCTCTGAGTTCTGTTATTGTCTTTCTTTCTCCTCTGGCTTTAGCTTCTCTGCGTTTCTGGGCAATTTTCAGAGTTTCTTCCGTCATCCATTTTGGCTGTTTTTGCTTTTTCACCTTTTGTAGAGACTTCTCGCTTTCTTCCAACACAACCTTCTTGATGTCATTCCATAACTCTTCTGGAGCTCTGTCATTTGTATCTAAAGCAGCAAATTGATTTCGCAGGCAGTCTTTAAATTCCAGTGGTATATTCTCAAGGTCATATTTTGCTGTATTCATGAGTGGTTTGCTCTTTTTCAACTTTAGCTTGAGTTTGCATACTAGTAGTTGATGATCTGTACCACAGTCAGCTCCAGGTTTTGTCTTTGTTGATGTTATAGAGCTTTTCCATCATTGACTTCCACAGATGTAGTCAATTTGATTTTTATACAATCCATTGGGTGAAGTCCATGTGTACAGTCGCTGCTTGTGTTGCTGGAAGAAGGTGTTCGAGATGAATAGATCATTGGTCTTTCTCCAGCTTCATTTCTGTTGCCAAGTCCATATTTTCCAACTACTTAGCCTTCTTCTTTGTTGCCAACTTTTGCGTTCCAGTCACCCATGACTATCAGGATATCCTGTTTGCATGCTCTGTCAATTTCAGCTTGTACTTGTTCATAGAACTCTTCAATTTCATTCTCTTCTGCAGCTATTGTTGGGGCATATACTTGATTATAGTTGTGTTGATAGGCATTCCTCGTAGATGAATAGAGATTAAGCGTTCGCTGACTGCATTGTATTTCATTACAGTTCTTGCAAGTTTCTTCTTTATTAAAAATGCAACACCATTTCTTCTTTGTCTTTCATTTCCAGCATAGTAGACCATGTGATCATCTGATGCAAAGTGCCCGATGCCAGTCCATTTCAGTTCGTTGACACCCAACAGATCAAGTTGTACACGTTCCATTTCATTCTTGACCACCTCCAACTTCCCTTGGTTCATGCTTCGTACGTTCCATGTTCCAATGCGTAAGACATCTTTACAGCTTCTGACTCTCATTTCATGCGCATCTACATCAGCAGTCAGACGTCCCGAGGGCTTTGATCCAACCACATCATAAATGCTGGCTTTACTCTGAAAAGTCTTCAGCTCTTCCCCAGTAGCTAGTTGAGTGCCTTCCGACCTGGGGGTCTCATCTTCCAGCACTATAGCACAATTTGTTTTGTTGTAACTATCCATTGGGTTTTCATTGGTGCGACCTCATTTGGAGTAATGTGTGCAATTCTGGAGACCGCACTTTCAAAAGGACATAAATAGGATGGAGTCAGTACAGAGGGTGGCTACTAAAATGGCTAGTGGTCTTCATTATAAAGCATATGAGGATAGACTTAAAGATCTTAATATATACTGTATATGTTAGAGAAAAGGCGGGATAGAAGAGATATGATAAAGACGTTTAAATACCCCCATGGCATAAATGCCCAAGAGAAGAGCCTCTTTCTTTTGAAAGCAAGCTCCGCTTCAAGGGGACATAGGATGAGAGTGAAAGGGGCTAGACTCAGGAGTAATATGCAGAAATATTTCTTTATGAAAAGAGTGGTAGATGTATGGAATAGGCAGTAGAGATGAGCACATTATCTGAATTCCAAAAAGCACAGGACAAACACAGAAGATCTCTAAAGAAAATGAAGGGACTTTAGTATTTGACATGGAAGGGCAATCTAGGTAGGCCATGTGGTCTTTTTCTGTCATCATGTTTCTATGTTGCATCCTGGAACACATGAGATTTGCATCAAGTGTGCTGCAATTTAGCGCAGTTGTTTGTTGGGTGTTTTTCTGGCACTAGCTTGCTTTCTGCATCGGAGAGCAAGCCCAGCATAAGAAAAGTGCCAGAAAAATACTGCGCTAAGCTTCCATGCATTGGCCCATTAGATTGGAAGCTTACTGGGCTGGGCTGGCGCTTACCATTAGGTGAACTAGGTGGTTGCATAGAGCGCCAATATTTTGAGGGTAGCTCACTGCCACCACCCTTCTGCAGGCACCTCATATACTTGCACCAACCCTGTTTTGGGGGGACTGTAAAAATACTTACTGTACCTGAATGTAACTTATCTTGAACTGTTGAGGAAAGGTGTGAGTTATAGTAAATCCAATTCTCATTAGCACTATGCATGGAATATGAAAAAACAAGGAGTGGATCAGTCAGGTTAACACAGAGTAAGCAAGAATGGTTATGGAAAATTTGGGAACATCTGGGACCTTTTGAACATCTGGGACCTTTTTCTACAACCAAAGAGTTTATTTGACTTTGACAGTTCTTGCTGAATGACAGTACCTTTTGAGATGATATTGTTGCAAGTCTGGCATCTCTAATTTTGGTGCAGGAGAAGGGTGGGAGGGAATGGGAATTTTGGGATGTGGGAATTGCGTGTGATTGCATTCTGTTTTCTTTTTGGAGATTTTCGGGCTGATGCAGAAAACTAGTGCGGCCTTTAAGCACAGATAACGCCACTTTTAAGCACACTTGCTGCCCTGCCAAATGCAGAAAAGAGTCTGATGCGTGCACAAACAGCAAAGGAAAAAACAGCGCACAATTAATGCCAAGAGTATTTAAATTCATTTTGATTAGAGGCAAATGAGCTGCATATAATAAATTGGCACGCAAATATTGCCTGTGCCCAATGCAGGGAAATACATAGAGGATTTTGCAGCTAGCCTTAGTGCCAATATCGCTACACCTGGTCTTGAGGTGGCTTAAACATCTAGTGTGTGCACTCCAACAGTATTTTGATGACAGTGGGGGCTTTCCCCAATGCCTGGATCATTTTTGCGGAAATGTCAAAGATGATTCAAGCATTGGGGAAAGCCCCCAAAGCCATCAAAATAATGTTGGGGGCACTGGATTCTGACATAAAGCGAATCCCTGGAGGCCCAGCGTCCTCAATTTTCCCCCCCAACTCCCTCCCAACTAAAAATAAACCTAGTCCAGCGGCCCTGAATTTCCCACTTCCCACCCAACCAAAAATAACTGGTGGTCCAGTAGCCTCAATCCCACCACCCAACTAAAAATAATCCCTGGTGGCCCAGCGGTCACGATCCCCCCCCCCCCACCAGCCCAACCGAAAATAACCCTGGTGGCCCAGCAGTCCCGAACCCCCCCCCCCCCCCGGTACCTTTACAAACCAGCAGGAGCGCTGTTCATGCACTCCTGCTCTTGTGTTGCCATCTTGAAAAATGGCAGTTCCTGGCCCCATGCGATGCATCCTGGAATGCACCAGGTGGGGTCAGACTGCCGGATAAGGTAGAAAATGCCTTATATGGCAGTCTGACCCCGACCCATGCATCCCAGAATGGACTGCGTGGGGTCAGGTGCCGCCATTTTTGAAGATGGCAGCACAAGAGCAGGAGCATGTTGTAAGGCTCTTGCTCATTTGTAAAGGTACCGGGACGGGGGTGGGGTGTTCAGGGCCACTAGGATTATTTTTGGTTGGATTGGTGGAGGGAATTGTGGCTGCTGGGCCACCAGGGTTATTTCTAGTTGGGTGGGGGGATTGGGGCTGCTTGGCAACCAGGGATTTGCTTTCTGTATTTTGATGGCATCGGGGGCTTTCCCCAATGCCTGAATGATCGCATTGGAGAAAACCCTCCAATGTCATCAAAATACTATCGGGACACATTTCAAATTAGCCATGCGGTGCCGGTTTCTCTGGAAGTGCATGCCAAACTTGCGTCAACTTCTGTGAGCGTGTGTTTGGCTTATGCTCCCAGTTTAACGCTGCCATTTGTGCAAGTTTAGCATGTGATTAATTTGCATATGAGACCCTTTCTGCATGCCGGTGTTAAAGTCGCGCTCTATCGGTGTGCTGCAAACAGGGCCGGCCCGTCCATTGAGCAAGAATGTTCTTTGCACAGGGCCCCGCGTTTCAGGGGGCCCCGCGCAAAGAACATTCTGCTTTTTTTTAAAAATTATATTAAAAAAAAAAAAAAGCTGGCTCTGGCTGCTGCCGCGGCCTCCGCAGCAAAATGGAGTGTCCCGCGGGGCCCCCTCTCCTCACTGAGCCTCTCTGCAAGGGCTTTCAGATTCGCGAAGGGAGAGTGTCTCCCTCGCGTCTCTGTTAAGCCCGCAGGGGCTAATGGGAAATTTCCCATCTGCCCCTTTAGACGCGAGGGGCTGATGGGAAATTTCCCATTAGCCCCTGCGGGCTTAACAGAGACGCGAGGGAGACACTCTCCCTTCGCGAATCTGAAAGCCCTTGCAGAGAGGCTCAGCGAGGAGAGGGGGCCCCGCGGGACACTCAATTCTACTGCTGTTGCGGCGGCAGCGGCAGCAGCCAGAGCCAGGTTTTTTTTTTTATTTTAAATTTGCCATAAGCCGATATGGGGGGGGGGGGGTGTTAAGACCTGGGCTGGGCTGGGCGGTTAAGACTGGGGCTGGGCTGGGCTGGGCTGGGGGGGGGGGTGTTAAGACTGGTGCTGGGCTGGGCTGGGCTGGGCTGGGGGGGTTTGGGGCTGGGCGGGGCTGGGCTGGGGGGGTGTTAAGACTGGTGCTGGGCTGGGCTGTGGGGGTGTTTAGACTGGTGCTGGGCTGGGTTGGGGGGGTGTTAAGACTGGGGCTGGGCTGGGCTGGGCTGGGGGGGTGTTAAGACTGGGGCTGGGCTGGGCGGGGCTGGGCTGGGGGGGTATATAGACTGGTGCTGGGCGGGGCTGGGGTGGGCTGGGGGGGTGTTATGACTGGTAATGGGATGGGGTGGGGGGGTGTAAAGAGTGGGGCTGGGGTGGGCTGGGCGGGGCTGGGCTGGGGTGTTTAGACTGGTGCTGGGCTGGGCTGGGCTGGGGGGGGGTGTTTAGACTGGTGCTGGGCTGGGCTGGGCTGGGGGGGTGTTAAGACGGGCTGGGCTGGGCTGGGGGGGTGTTAAGACTGGTAATGGGCTGGGGGGGGTTAAGACTGGTAATGGGCTGTGGGCTGATGGGGTGATGGGGGGTTAGGACTGGTAATGGGCTGGGGGGGGGTTAAGACTGGTACTGGGCTGTGGGCTGATGGGGGCTGTCTGGAAATGGGGTGATGGGGGGTTAGGACTGGTAATGGGCTATGGGGGGGTTAAGACTGATAAAGGGCTATGGTGGGGCTAGGACAGGAAATGGGCTGATGGGGAGGGGTTAGGACTGGTAATGGGCTGTGAGCTGTTGGGGGGGTTAGGACTGGTAATGGGCTATGGGGGGGTTAAGACTGGTAATGGGCTGTGGGCTGATGGGGGCTGTCTGGAAATGGGGTGATGGGGGGTTAGGGCTGGTAATGGGCAATGGGGGGATTAGGACTGATAATGGGCTATGGGGGGGGGCTAGGACAGGACATGGGCTGATGGGGAGGGGTTAGGACTTGAGGTGGGCTGATGTGGTTAGGACTGGTAATGGGCTGTGGGCTGATGGGGGGGGAGTTAGGGCTGGCAGTGGGCTATGGGGGGCTGACTGGAAATGGGCTGATGGGGTTAAGACTGGAAGTGGGCTGATGGGGGGTTAGGACTGGTAATGGGTTATAGGGGGGGCTTAAACTGAAAATGGGGTGATGGGGGGTTAGGACTGGAAGTGGGTTGATGGGGGGCTAGGACTGGTACTGGAAATGGGCTGTTGGGGGGAGCTAAGATTGGAAATGGGCTGTGGTGGGGGCTTGAATTGAAATGGACTCATGGAGGGGCTAGAACTGGAAGTAGGCTCATGGGGGGGCTTGGACTGGAATTGGGCTGAGTGGAGGGGAGCTAGGATTTGACATGGGCTGATGGTGGGGCTAGGAAATTACTAGAAATGGGCTGATGGGGGGGCTAGGATTGGAAATAAGCTGATGAAGGGACTCAGACTGAAAATGGATGGGGGAGCTAGGACCGGAAATGGGTTGATGGGGGGTAGGACTGGAAATGGGCTGATGCAGCGACTAGAAGGGAATGGATGCTGGATGAGACTGGAACTAGAAGGGAGCTGATGTTGGGGGAGGATTAGAATGGGATGGGGCTGGGAGAGTAAAATGGAGAGGGGAAAAATATTTTGTGTGGGAGGGATGAAAAATCTACAATTGGCCGGTTATTGGGAGAGTAAGTGGGGATTGAGGATGGAGGGTTAAAATTTGTGTGGATGAAATAGGAATGAGGAAAGAGCAAAAGGAGAAAGATTAGTATGTTAAAGCAGATGTAGAGAGAGAGAATGGAAAAAAAAACTAGAAGAGAGAAGAAAGAACAAATGGACAGCAGACGATGGAGAGTTAGCAGAAAACATGAAGAAACCAGAAGAAAGTGGCTGGAGCAATTGCAACTGAAAAAAATGCACAAAAGGTAGAAAGATATCTCTTTATTTTGAATTTATTAACTGGAATATGAAAGCTCTAGGAAATGTGCATCATTAACGTCTGCGCTTTGTTTGGTACAAGAGGAAATTAATTTATAGTTTTATTTCTACAGTGTTGTACATTCCAAGTTTGGCTTTTGGGGTTCCCAGTTTAATTATTGCCTTCCTGTTTCTAAATTGTGATTCCTTGTTTGATGGTCTGTGTTCTGCATGTGTAACTGAGCTGAGGTATTCTGTTTATGTAATTCCTATTTGACATTGCCACTTGTTCTCTTTCCCCAGTATTCTCTGAAATGTATTGGTTTAATATTTGCAGTGTTGCCTTTTGATAGGTAGGGTATGGTGCTTTGTGAGTCCTGGTAATGCTGTCAGGATATGGCGGGTTTGCTATGGGTTCTAAATGGGCAGCGTTTGTAGTAGTTCCTAATGTGCGTGGCGGTTGGCACTGGATTATAGTAATGTAGAAATCTTTTAGTCTTTCTTTATCCATACCCTCATTAAGAGACATGTTTACTAAAAGTTAGTGTATGGTAACATTATGCAAATATTTATGCAAATGAGGCCCCGCACCGAGTCTCCGCACATGGCCCCGCACCCCCCTTGGGCCGCCCCTGGCTGCAAATAGGCACATAAGGTTGATAGCATGCACCTTCAGTGCAGGCTTTCTTCATCAGCCTGTTTGGTTTGTTATGCTCTTGAATTTTCACACTTTGCATTTTGTAAACTGTTAAAACACATTAAAAATTGTAAACAAAAGTACAGGGATTGAGCTGGCGCCTGTTTATGTTGGGACTTTAATTTGATGTTGACATTTTCCTTCCTAGTTTGATAAATCACATGATAGCCTACTGCAAAAGAAGCAGCCTCTCCCAAAATACAGCGGGATTTAATTATATTCATGTACATTTCACTTTTTCTATGGTGAGAAATGTAACAACCCCGTGGTCATGACGTCACAAGAGCGAGTAATGACGTAAGGCCAAAGAAGAGGCGTGCACCGCAACGCACAGCAGTTCCTATCCCGAGGCTTGGAAGGCACGCAGCAGCAGCGAGCGTCCGCGGGGGCGTTTCCCTAGCGACCTGTCCGGAAGTAGCAACGGTGAAGCACTCTTTCCTCCCATTCCCACCATCTGTACAGTAGAAAGAGGGGAAGCGGGGGTGGATATATGAAGCGTGCCTTGCTGAAAATAATAACAGGAACAGTTTATTTCAAAAATATGAAAGTGCACCTAAGTTGGAAGGCACGAGCCGGTTCCGTTCGAGCGCGGCCCCCTGCTTTTTCGTCAAAGGGGGCGGGGGAGAATCGCAGGGGCGGGGTTTTTGAAACAATACAACGGCCGGGGAAAGGTGGGTGGGGCTAGCGGAAGGATATGCCGGTCCCAGAAGAGCTGCTGTGCCGGAAGCAGGGTGAGGCGAATCTCGGGCTTCCCCAATCTCTACCTCTCCCCTCTTAAAGGAGAGATATACCTAGGAGTCGCCAAGGGGAAATCATATTATGTTCTTGGGTTTGGCGGGGGATGGGACGTGATTGGCGAGCAAATTAGCTATGTTGAGACTTGCCAGGCCACCTGGAATAATTCTTAAATTACCCTCACCCCAGTGCATGCTGGGACATGATATGTTTTAGTTTCAGCAGGGAAATGTTATTTATTTATACATATTTGTATACCACCTTATCCTACAATCAAAGTGGTCACAACACATTGGAGGGTTACATTTAACATGTAATAGGGAAACTACACATCAGAGGGGGCACCTGGATGGGGAAGATCTTGGGAGATATGACTAGGCTACACGAGCCTGATTGGAGAGGTTGCATGCAGACTTTTGTATAATTTTTGAATATTTAGTTGCTATAGAAAAAAACCTGAGAGGGTGGGTTAAAGATTCCTAAGCAGAAAACCAGGGTCAATATATTTTTGTTCTCTTCATGGACCTAATTCATGAAAGCTTGTCCAAAATATATTTAGTTGAT
This sequence comes from Ichthyophis bannanicus, assembly GCA_033557465.1. Lineage (NCBI taxonomy): Eukaryota > Metazoa > Chordata > Amphibia > Gymnophiona > Ichthyophiidae > Ichthyophis > Ichthyophis bannanicus. Next base: position 44,110,383 of record CM066051.1, on the reverse strand, counting down.
TCAGTAAGAAGGTATCACTTATAACTTGTTTGTTGCAGATCCCTCGCAATGTTAAATAGGAATACCTCTCTGATCTGCTTTTTCCCACATTGTAGGCCCCACAGATCATACGATTGCCTTTCCATCTGCAAAGCTCTTAAAATAGTCCCTGCTTAATGGAGTGGAGCAAAGGAAGTAATGAGTTTGATTTTTAGGGTTGCACTGAGCAAGGTGACAAACCCATATGTTCTGTGTGCTGGAGGAGTAGGGAGATTAAAGTTAAACCCACTTAAATTTGCTTTTTACCTCCCTCCTCCCAATAACTAAAGGTAGTATGATAAAATTTAATAATTTTCAATATATGGGTACCCCAGAGAAAGTGGACACATAGCCAAGACTAAAGAAACAGACCCTTCACCCGTATATTTGCTGGCACCCTCTAATGGCTGCAGGCTCTGCAGTCCCCTTTCAGAAAATGATATTAATTTCAATGGAAAAGGGTGCTATTTCTACAGATGCACAAACAGATGAGTATTAAAAGCAGATCTACTTCAAGTCATAACCTATACAAGGTTGAAAAGCAGAAACTAAATGAATCAGTTATTTACATGCTTTACATTAGATTTTCTTACATTCCTCTTTTATATACGTTTCCAAAAATGCACCAGTGTGCAACTCTTATCAAAATATACATTCTTTATCATCTATCCAATCCTGTTCTGTCCTAAAGCATGGGTTTATGCCTTTCTTCCAGCAGATGGAGACTGAAAACCAGTAGTTTGATGACGCCACCTGTTCCCCACTATTTCTCAGGCTCCAGCAGATGCTAGTGGCATAGGCTCCTGTGCAGACTGGACTCGACTGTAGGCAGACAATAAGGAGAAAAAAAAGGCACAATTCTGCTGAGGGCCCAAAGGCACTATCTGCCCAGGGTCTAGAACCCAGCAGTGCAGATCTACCCCTCCCTCCTTGCTTCACCTTCTTGAAGCTCTCCCAACACAGTTTGAAACTTCCTCTGCAGGGGCTCTGTTCCTCTTCAGTATTTGGGACGGGGCCTAGCGTGATTATGCCGTGTGCCGCAGTACTATCCTTTTACTGTAAATACAAAAGAAAAACCAATGGACAGAGCTAACACAGTAGCAAGATAATTGCTCGAGCAGGCTGTTCGGGAAGGAATCGGGCCCCAACAGCACGATTGAGTGCAAATTCTTCCAACATTGAGTAGATTCAGGTGGGGGGAGGGGGGCAGGGAGGAAGCACATTTCATGGATAGCATGGTCTCACAGGGCAGCAGCTGTCACAGTCATCTGACACCAGTTTCTGCTGTGGCTGCAGGCATAAGGATTTAGCTGCAGGGGACCTACTTCAGACCACTCCAGGCTTGTGGACAGGCTAGCAAGAGATCATGGGGCCTCTGAATCAACAAAATCAATCTTTCCTCAGCCCTTCTCCCCCCCCCCCCTCTCATTCATCCTGTTTTTGTATCAGGTCTTTTGCATAAAGCAGGGCATGATACAGGGGCCCACTAAAATCCTGGGAGCAGCTTCCAGGGTCATATAGGCAGCCATTGCTGTGCTTGGGTCCCAGTGGTCACAGAGACCCAGGAGACGACTGGGAGCATAAGGTTTTGGTCATCTCAAGGTACTTGAAGATCTATTGGAAGTTCCCTTGGAGTGATGTGATAGAGCCTCCGAAGAGCTTAATCTCAGCAGGGAGAAATCCCAGAGGAATGATGGTCTTTTGTAGGTACGAGTTGGCCTCTTTAATTTCTCAGTCCCTGGCAGCCCTTAATAAAATGGAGGAGCAGCCCATGGCGGTGGGCACAGTGGAGGACCCTTTGTTGGATGGCATCCATAAGCCCCTAAACTCTTTGCTCCTGTATAGGGCCTTAAAGGAAATGATACTAGAAACATGTCAACAGAAAAAGTTAGTAAATCTCTCATATGGCTCGGGTTGTATTGATCTTGCTCGCCAAGGAGCTTCTGTGGCTGTCAAAGGTGGATGTATTGATTATAGCAGTTACCAAGAAGATTATGATCCCGTGGAGGTTGATACTGTGCTGAAAGACTCTCAGGATCTGAAGCTCAAAATCTTTTTGAAGCAATCTTTCAAGGTCTCAGCTCTGGCTGTGCATGCAGTGGTCCAGAGGGTTATGCCTGTGATAGTCGCAGAGACTTCCCAGGTGCACTCAGGAAATACACAGCTTCCAGTTGGAGGCAGCTCGACCATTGTCAGGTGCAGTTTTTCTGGCAGATGCCCTGTATGCCTTAATTTGGGTCTCGACCCATAAGACCATTTACAATAGACAGATTATTTATCACATCATCACTTCATATGCACCCCACTCTGTTCTGTTCATTGGAATCAGTTGGTTATTCCTATCCTCCCCCTCAAAAGTCAAATATGAATCTATGCGAAATTCTGCCTTTTTTGTTGCCTCTTCTCCATGGAACACTCTGCCTTCCTATATTCCTTTTAAACCAGTCTTTAAAAATCTGACCAAATCTTTTTTGTTTGAACGTGCATTCTAGCGAGGGCTGGAGGCCAAGGCCGACCAATCTCTTTCCTAATTTGTTACTGCACTTACCTTCTCTCAACTGTCCTTTCAGGTGAATGGAGTTCCTCTCTGAAATCTTATACCCTATGTTTATGTGATTTTAAATTCTTATTTGACTTGTGTAAACCACTCTGAATGCTTGCTCAAGAACAATAAACCATAAACTAAAGAATGGCTGCGGTCATGATAGTGAGGCATCGGTTGTGGTTATACAATAGGTCAGCAGCTGTGGCATCCAAGTCTTGGCTTAGTGAACTCCTATTTAAGGAAAGTGATTCTTTGGTAAGGCATTGGAAAAGTTGGTGAAGGATATGGGGCTTGGCTTCCTGAGGCTAGGCTGCGGCGGTCTAAGATTTCCTCTTTCTCTCTGGGTCGGTATTGGGAGTTTCAGAGGTTTTGTCCAATGTGGTTTGGTTCCTCCCACTAGTCAAGATTTCTCTCTCGAGCTCAGTCATTTTGGAGTGAGACAAGGAGGCCTCTAGGGTCCCAAGAAAGCCCTAAATCTTTGCCATGAACTTTTGAGGTTCAGGAAAAAGTGGTCCAGGTGGATGGTCATTTGGAGGAGTCCCAAATAACCTCAGACTAATTGGGTGCTGGAAGTTATTGAGCTAGCATGGCCCCTCTCTCAGACGCCTTTATGGAGTTCTTATGTCAAGAGCCAGGAAAAGCACATGCAGTGGCAAAGACCATTGAGCAGCTGCTCCAGTTCAAGGCCTTGATGAGAGTGCCTCCAATGGAATGGGGACTGGGATGGTACTCCATTTACTTCAAGGTACCTTCTTTGGACTTAAAGCAGGGCTCTATGAATGCTATGCTTCTGTATGGAAACCTTGCAGTTGGTGATAGTAGCGGTGCAGCAAGGGGAGTATATGACATCCTTAGATCTTTCTGAAGCATACCTACATATTTCCATTTGTCTGGAGTATTAGTTATACCTGCGCTCTGCAGTGCCCATGGGTCATTTTCAGTTTTCAGCCCTGCCCTTCAGGTTGGCTGGCCACAGCACTCTGGGACTTTCACCAAGGTCATGATTGTTGTGGCGGCAGCCTGTTAAGTTTACCCTTTTTTCGATGACTGACTGATCAGAGCAAAGTTTCTAAAGGAGAGTCAGCTAGGCATGAGACGAGCAGTGGTTTTCCTCCAACAGTTGGGCTGGGTCATCAGTTTTTCCAAGAGCAGATTGGAGCTAACTCAGTCATTGGATTACCTGGGTATGCACTTCGAAACCAAGACAGGACTGGTTTAGCTGATAGTGGAGTGATCCAGAAGTTGCAGGCTCAGGATTTGAGCTTTGTTGTGGATGCCTTCTCCTTGGATCCATGGCAACTATGTTAGAGTTAGTGCCTTGGGCTGAGGCACACATGTACTGTCTTCAGAGGATGCTGTTGTTATAGTAGATGTTTGATGTATCTGCCTTTGCAAGGGAGGGCAGAGCAAGTCTACGCTGGTGCTTGGATTCCACCGAGATGTCAGCAGGAATGAGTCTGGAGAGACAAGTAGGTGCTAGTCATCACAGATGCCAATTTGAGCAGCTGGGGAGCCCCACTGTCTGTTCCCAGTGGCTTAAGGACACTGGTCTGTGGCAGAAAGCTCTTGGTCAAGAAATTGGTTGGAGACATGGGCAGTGTTCTTGGCTCTGAATGCTTTTTATTCCTGGTTCCAACACAAGGCAATACAGATTCCGTCTGACAATGCAATCATGGTATCTCACATCCATCACCAAAGGGGCATGGAGAGTCTCATGTTGGTGGCAGAACTGGCGCCTCTTCTGGAGTGGACAGAAGCCTTCCTGGCAGTGCTGTTGGCAGCCCTAATGGCCAGAATTAAAAAAAAAAATCAAGCTGATTATATCCGCCAAAATCTTAGACCTGGGAAAGTGGTCTCTTATGGAGTCCGTGTTTCACCAAATTGTGTGCCACCAGGGACTGCTAGTAATGGATCTCATGGCATCCACTTACAATGCCAAAAGTGAGCAGTTTCTTCAGGCGCAGAAAGGAAACAAATTTCAGAAGGCCTGGATGTGTTGGCTCAAAGGTGGCCTTGGGAGGGTCTGCTTTATATAGTCCCCCCCATGATATGATAGGTAGCATGGTGCAGAAAGTGAAGGCCCATCCAGGTTTGGTGCTTCTGCTAGCTCCAGATTGGTCGTAGAGACCATGATATGCAGATCTGGTGTGCTTGTTGCTGGAAGATCTGTACCTACTGCTGGTGATGGACAATTTCTTGTCTCAGGGGCTGATTCATATGCTAGAGGCAATTCAGTTCTCCCTTACTGCTTGGCTTTTGAGAGGTCTAGGTTGAGAAAAAAGTTTATGCCCCTCATGCCATAGAAATCTTGCTTTGAGTGCATACATGTTCCACATTGTTGGTTTATGTTTGGAGGGTTTTTGAAAGTTGGTCCAAGGAGAAACATCTTTGCCTCTTGGGTTCTTTGCTGCTTGACCTATCAGCCTTTTTGCAGGTGGCACTGGAGAACAGGCTTGCCCCAAATTCCCTGTGAGTGCTGGTGGCAGTGTTAGCTTGTTTCTGAGGTAGGATTCAAGGTGTATCTCCCTTCTCATCCAGATGTAGTGAGGTTTTTGAGGGGGGCTATGCCTGTGTGGTCTCTGACCCATGCTCTAGTTCCTCCATGGGACCTTAATTTGGTGGTGGTTTATTGTTTATTAGGTTGCTTAATATACCACTCATCACAACAGCGTCTGAGCGGTTTACAACAAAAAAAGGCTGCTAAAGGTAGAAAAGAATTATAAAGAGATTAAGAGAGAAAAAAAAGAATAGGAGAGGCAGCAGGAGAAAATGGACTAGCGGGCATCACAAGGGAGGGGGAGCAGGGAGAGAGGGACGGTTGGTGGAGGAAGGTCAAAAGCTAGACAGGTGGGTTTTTAGGTTTGCTTTGAAGGTTTTGAGGGAGAGCTCTAGGCGGAGGTCTGGGGGGAGAGAGTTCCAGAGACGGGGCCGAGGAAATAGAAAGCGGAGGAATGGGTGGATTCTAGACATGCCTGGGAGGGGGAAGGGAAGACCATACGATTTTGCATGAATGGAGCGAAGGGAACGGTGGGGGGTGTGAAGATGGACCAAATCGGCAAGATAAAGGGGGGTGCCAGTGTGAATAGACTTATGAACAAAGATGAGACGTTTATAGTGGATCCGAAAAGGGATTGGGAGCCAGTGCAAATGGATGAGAAGGGGGGGGGGTGTGTGATATGATCAAAACGAAAGGAGCAGGTAAGAATACGTGCGGCAGTGTTATGGACTCATTGGAGCTGAGATTTGGGGAGACTGCCCAGAGAAACATTGCAATAGTCTAAGCGGGAAACAACAAGAGAAAGAAGAAGGGTAGTCATCAATGAGAGAAAGGGGCGGGCAGAGCGAAGTTGTTTTAGAGTGGAAAAAAACAGCGTTGGACTACAGAAGAGATGTGGGCCTTGAAGGACAGGGAGGAATCGATGGTTACGCCAAGATAGCGCAGAGAGGATACAAGAGAAATAGGGGAGGATGAAAGTAGGGGGGTGAGAGAGGGAATAGGACTATTAGCAGTAAACCAAATGGCTGAGGTCTTGGAGAAGTTAATGTGTAAGAAATTAGAGGAGAACCAGGATGCCACAGAGGAAAGACAATTATTAAGGGGAGTAATATCGGGAATGTCTGAGTCAGTGTGATAGAGGAGAAAGATGTCATCAGCATAGTAGTGGGCAGAAACACCGTGTTGCTGAACCAAGAGAGTGAGGGGAACTAGGAAAATGTTAAACAAGAGAGGTGCAAGGACGGAGCCTTAGAGGACGCCACAAGGGAGGGGGGTGGGAGGTGAGGAAATGGAAAAGGAGCGGCCAGAAAGGAAAGAGTGAAACCAGTGAAGAACAGTGCTGGCAAGGCCGGCATCGCATAAGCATGAGATGAGGGTGCTGTGGTTGACAAGGTCAAATGCGGCAGAAAGATCAAGGGAGACAGCAAGGGTGAAGCAGCCGTGATCGTGCGCAGTGTACAGTTCGTTCAAGAGGGAAAAAAGGACAGAGTCTGTGCTATGGCTGGGGTGAAAACCTGATTGCCGGGGGTGCAGAGTGAGGGAGGCTTCAAGGTGGGAGGACAATTGGGTGAAGACGAGTTTTTCCAGAAGCTTGGAAAGAAAAGGAAGATTAGAAATAGGACGCCAGCTAGAAAGGGAGGAGTGATCTGGGGATCCGTTTTTTAGAATAGGGTGGATAGTGGCATGCTTCCAGGGGGTGGGGAAGATGCTGGAAGAAAGACTAGTGTTTATGATGGAAAGAATGTGGGGAGAGCGAGCCAGAGAGAGATCTAAGAGCCAGTGGGAAGGAATGGGGTCGGAGAGACAGAAGGTTTTGCGGACAGAGCTGAAGGTCTTAGAAAGGACGGAGGAGGAAATAGGCTCAAAGGAGGACCAAAAGTGGGAAAGAGGGGGAAGAGGAAGGAAGGGCAAGGACTGAGGCTATAGGGGGAGGGCAGGTGGGAAAAGAGAGGTGGAGAGAAAGAACTTTGGAGGAGACGTGCATTGCCAAGGAGGCAGGATCAGGGGTAACGGGGGGAGGGGGGAGAGAAGAGGAAGAGTGCGGAGCAGAGAGAGAGAGCGAAGAACAGAATACAGCCGACAGGAGGAATTGGTGGAAGAGGAGATGAGAGTGGAGAAATAGTCACTTGGTCCCAATTAAGCCTCTTCTGAACACTTTTCTGAAGGTTCTGACGCTGAAGGTGCTGTTCTTAGTAGAGGTTTGTTCATCTCATAGGATTTCAGAGCTCCAGGCATTGTGCAGGGAGCTATTTCTGTCGATCTCTAAGGAAAAGGTGGTCATCTGGCTGGTGCCCTCTTCTACTCAAAGTGGTGTCGGCCTTCTTCCGTATTTGGTCTTGTCTCTCCCATTTTTTTCAGACTAGGCGAAGATCTGTAGTCTTGTATTTTACACCAGTTGGATGTCTGCTGGATTTTTCATCAGTATTTAAAGAAAACAAAGGTTTTTTGATGGTTGGGTCATATTTTTGTGTTATGGGGGGGTTTGCATGCAAGAGTGAAGTAATTTCCAAGGGCTCAATTGCTGTTGACTGAAAGAGGCTTTTCTGTCAGCCTGTCTGCATAAGGGTTGGCTGGTGCTGGCAGGGCTCTGGTCCCCTTCCACTAGGGCTGAGGCATCTTTATGGGCAGTTTGGCATGATACCACCCTCCAAAATTTGTAAGGCAGCGATGTGGTTGTCCCTCCACTCCTTTATGCATCATTATCAGCTGGATGTCCAAGCACAAGGGAATGTGCGATTCGGAATATGAGTGTTGCAGGCCAGGCTCTCCTGTCCCCTCACCCTATCCTTAGGTACTGCTTTTGTACTTTCCATGCATTTGGACTGGAGGGACGATAAAGAAGGTGCAATTTGGTCTTACCTGCAAATTTTCTTTCCTTGAGTCCCTCCAATCTTGTCCAGTACCCCGCCTTAAGTGCTTCTGTTTCTGAGCTCAGTTGTGCTGGGGGGAATGATACTGTGAAGCTAGGTATACACTTCTGTGGGTGCGGCTCAGTCACCTTGTGCATGTGAGTAGTCTCTGCTGTGTATTAAGGTTTATACATTGCAGCTTCAGGCTGCGAATCGCTGACTGCTGGGGAAGAAAGCATGGCCGACGAAGGTTCCCTTGGGTTGGAAGCACAAGCGGCACATAACTGCTCAAGGAGGTAGCAGTGCCACTTACTGTATCCAAGGCATTATGAAATACAGCTCAGCATTTGACGGTGCATGTGCACGAAAGCAGGCCACATCACTTAAGACCCCCAAACTGCAAGCAGCTGCTGCTGGCAGGAAAAGGACAGTACAAACGGTAGCTGAAGGCAACATTGCTGCTTCCCCCCCCCCCTTAGGTACTCCAAATCCGACCGTCAGCCTTCTCCTCAGGGTAGGAGAGATGGCGGGAGAGGGGGAGTGAATTTCTGAACACAGAGTTGTCTGAAGACCTGCTGCAGTAATCACAATGTCTCACTGCTGGTTTAACTAAGTCCGCCCACCTCCCTTTTTTTTTTTTTTTTTTTAAGTTTAAGAAAACAAAGAACCAAAAAGAAGGAATGAGACAGGTCAGGCAACCCACTAAGGTTTCCTCTGACATCTGAACTGGCCCTCATGGCCTGAAACTGCACCCCCCCCCACCCCTGCTAAACCAGTTTACCAGATGGGGTATCTCCTATACTCCTGGGGACAGAGTTCAGCTGGATTGCTTCGTGTCCCCTAGATGTTCAACAGCAGCTGAAGTTCTTTTGCTGTACTGGAATCCAACAGTTCTTCTAGTAGCTTCTCTGTCTCATAATCTATTGGTTGGGGGAGATGGTGAAATTTCACTTACTGTTAATTTTCTTTTTCCCAGGACAAGCAGGATGAGTCAGCCACAAGTGGTGGTGCCATAGACGGAAGTATTCTCAGCAGCTCAGAAGGCTTTAGCCTTCTGAGCATGGCTAGTAGCCCCACTTCTAGGACCGCCCCTACCTAGCCAGTCTTTTATCTTCCGCCTTGCCAGCAAGACGTTTCTCTCTCACTCTCCATCAATTTTAAAACTACAATTAAATATTCAGAAGAATTCCTTAAGATCATCTTCACAAGAACTACAAACAACTATGAAGAAATTACTTTCAAAACCGGGTTTCAAAAAGTGCTCTGATGCCTAGGTAAGGAGCACCAGGTAGAGGACTGCGATATCTGCGCCCGCATGTCTCCCAGGGCCTTAAAATCTCGCCGAAATGCTCTTTCCGAGTTCCTCCCTCCCATCCCAGCTCTGGGATCTCCTATGCCCTCTGCGATGCTGTCTCCGGATGCGGCTCAAAATGTGGCTCGAAGTCTTCGAGCAACCCCAGCCACTGCTCCGGCCAGAGATGTGCCTGCTCAGGCCTCCGTCTCCGGCCGTGACAAATTCCCTTCGGCCTCCATGTGCGATCCTCTCCATGCAGTCTCCATGGCCGCCATCACTTCTGGGATGGCCCCCTCTTCCGGCTTCAAGTCACATGACAAGGGCCTCTGACACGCACACCAGACTCAGCCCCGGGGCTCAGCGCAGAGAATCTCGGAGCCCTTATGCAGTGGAGGGCAGGCATTGGAGCAGAGATTGGAGCAGACATCGGAGCTGGAGCTGAGGCAAATGGCACAAGGAGCGGCACCGTCGCAGCACCTCGGGCAGCAGGAACACCCCGCACGGTGCTGAACGGCACCAGAGCTGCAGCCGAGGCAACGGGACCGAGATCGCCGACATAGACGGAGCAACTTGGGGCACAGCAGTACATCCTACGTCAGCAGCCACTACTCCTGTAGGGATGAGGATTTACCTACCTCCCCTTCCTCCACTCCGGGAACAGACGGAGAGCAGCAAGGTGGCACAGAACTGACTGACCTGCCCCCGCAGCCCTCCACCGTACCATGTACTTCTGCTAACCCACCGGAGACCCTCAAGCTTCTCTCCAACATGCTGCAGCAGTGGGCCTCCACCCTCTCTCTTCTACTCGTGGAGCCCTTGCCCTCCAAGCCTGCAGCTAGCCCACCATCCCCCACCCCGCAACTTACGGAGGTTGGGATCAAGGAGCAATCACAGACTGAGGAATCATCACACCCTGGGGACTCTCTCACGACGCCCGCCACAGAAGGTTCCTCGGCCCTCACCAACCTACAGGAGGACCTCACCTACCCCAAGCTTTTGCGTAAGGTCACTTCTGCGCTGTCCATCGCCTCTGTCAACACCACAGATCAACGGACCGAGGTGCAGAGCGCCCTCAAATTCATGGATGCTCCCAGGGCCATAACCTCCCTGCCCGTCCATCAGCTCCTCCGGGACAATCTCACCAAAATGTGGCTTACCCCAGCCTCCAACCAAGCCTGTCCACGCAAGTTGGATACAAAATACGTGGTCCAACCATTGCCAGGCTTCGAAAAACAGCAACTCCCTCATCAATCCATCGTGGTGGAGTCTGCCCTCAAGCGGTCGAAATCCTCGCGAAATACGGCCAATGGCCCTCCAGGAAAGGACAATAAACTCCTCGACGATGTAGGGAAAAGAGTCTACCAGAGCGACATGTTGAATGCCAGGGTGGCGGCGCACCAATTCTAACATGCCCTATACCAAGATCTACTTCTAGCCAACCTCAAGACTGCCGTCTCCCTGCTCGCTGAGCCTCCGCCCTCCATCGCAACAGTTCTGGCGGAGCTCGAGGACTGTACCAAACACCAGGGCCGAGCAGCCTATGACACCTTTGAGGCAGCTGCCAGAACCGCAGGAACAGCCATCTCAGCCTGCAGGCTGGCCTGGTTATGAGCCTCTGGCTTACGTGACGATACCCATGACAAGATCGCCAACACCCCCTGCACGGGAGATTCTCTCTTCAGGGATAAGGTCAAGGACACTGTCAACGACATGCGCGAACACTGCACCACCCTCCAGACCCTCGCCGAAGAAGGCTTGGAGCGCCCTCACCCCTACCGCAAAGCACATACACAGAAATCAACTTCTAAACGTTACAACACGTACCGCAAATGGCAACAACTACGGTACAAGCAACAGCCCTATCAGGCTCCCTACCGACAGAAACCACGTCAACGTGAGTGCACTCAAAAGAAAAACCCGTCTGCGCCAGCGAAAAACAATCCTAGTTTTTGACTCACTGCCCAAACCACACCTACCCACGGGGGGGCCGCTTATCTGCGTTCCTGGGAGACCATCACGATGGACCAGTGGGTTCTCAACATCCTCAAGCAGGGCTATTGCATCAAATTCTCTTCAGCTCCGATTCAACGTTCACCGCCTGTGAGCAACGTTCCACCACACCACCCTCTCCCCATGACTTCAGAAATAATAGCCCTCTTAGCATCCTGGGCTATAGAACCTGTTCCTCCCGGCGAAGTCAATACAGGGTTTTACTCCAGGTACTTCCTTGTCCCCAAGAAGTCAGGGGGTGTCCGGCCCATCCTCGATCTTCGAAAACTCAACATCATAAAAGAAAAATTCAGAATGCACTGACTGACCTCCATCCTCCCCCTCATCCAACCCAAGGAGTGGCTGGCCTCGCTGGATCTCCAGGGCGCTTACACTCATGTGCCCATCCACAAACAACACAGGAGGTTCTTGCGCTTTCAGATTCTGGGGAATCATTACCAATACAGAGTCCTCCCATTCGGACTCTCACCTGCCCCACGGGTCTTCACCAAATGTGTAGCAGTGGCAGCGGCACACCTTTGCAAACACAGCATATGTGTCTTCCCCTATCTGGATGATTGGTTGATTTCTGCAGCCTCCCCGAAGGAGCTCCAGGGAGCAGTCAAGGAAGCCACCTCCCTCCTCTTGTCCTTGGGTTTCCTAGTGAATCACTCGAAGTCTCATCTCACCCCGGTCCAGAAGTTGGAATTCATAGGAGCATGGATAGACACAGCTTCGACCAGGGCCTTCCTTCCATGAAACAAGAAGAAAATCATTATCGCCCTTGCCCTCGACATACTCGGTTCCACGTGCTCGACGACAAGAACCCTCCTGCGCCTCCTTGGTCATATGGCGGCTGCCACCCATGTTCTTCCCCTTGTGAGGCTGCAAATGCGACTCCTACAGCGGCACCTTCGTTCCCATTGGTGCCAACACTCCCAACCCCTGTCTACAGTCATTCTCATCAACATGTTGGCGGCTAGAGCAATCCGCTGGTGGACGCACTCAGCCAATCTCTCGCAGGGCCACCTGCCCACCAAGTCACCATCACCACAGATGCGTCCACACTTGGGTGGGGAGCCCACTGTCTAGAGTTCCGCACACAGGGCCCTCCACATGAACGTCATCGAGCTCAGAGCTGTCCGCTACGCACTTCTGGCCTTCCAAGATCAAATAACGGGCAAGATCATCAGGATACAAACCGACAACCAAGTAGCCATGTTCTACATCAACAAGCAAGGGGGGACGGGGTCACGCCCCCTATGCAGGGAGGCATGGCACCTGGCAGTCTCATCAGTGCACCCTACAGGCCTGCTACCTGCCAGGGATAGAAAATGAACTAGTGGATCGCCTCAGCAGACAGCTGAGCCCCACGAATGGGTGCTCCACGAGGACGTGGCATCGGCCCTCTTCACGAGATAGGGCCCGCCATTAATCGACCTCTTTGCAACCCAACAAAATGCCAAATGACCCGCACACAACAGAGTAGCTGTGGACGCCTTCGACATGACCTGGGAGCGGTGGCCTCTGATTTACGCCTTTCCCCCCACGCCGCTCATTTCACGGACCATACAGCACCTGATCAGGGACAAGGCGCTAGCCATCCTGGTAGTCCCTCACTGGCCCAGGCAAGTCTGGTTCCCCTACCTGCAGCGCTTGGCCCTGGAACCTCCAGTATGTCTACTGCTGAGGCCGGACCTAATCTCCCAAGACAACGGCACGACCCTTCACCCCAACCTGCAGATGCTATCGCTAATGGCGTGGAGGCTGAAAGGATGACCCTCGTGTCCCTTGACCTTTCGGCCAAGGTCCAGCAAGTCATACTGGTGGCTCAGCACCCGTCTACTAGGAAGTCATACAACCTAAAATGGCGACGTTTCAGCATTTGGTGCGAGTCACATCGTCTGGACCCCTTCTCGTGCCCCGTGCCTCAACTCCTCCAATACCTTGCTTTGCTCTCGGCGCTCGGACTGAATACCCAGACCATAGCGGCCTTCCACGACCGTCCCGGAGACGCCTCCATAGCAACGCTGCCACTGGTGGTTCGCTTCATGAAGGGCCTCACCAATCTCCATCCCCCCATCCGAGCGCCTGTCCTGGCATGGGACCTGAATGTTGTTCTTAACCAGCTCACAGGGGAACCTTTCGAACCACTGCAGTCAGTGATTCTCAAATTTGTCTCTTGGAAGGCACTCTTTCTCATAGCCATCACCTCTGCCAGGTGCATCAGCGAGCTGCATGCCCTGGTGGCTTACCCGCCTTATATCATACTCCACCATGACCGCGCCTGCCTGCGGACACATCCTAGATTTGTCCCCAAGGTGGCGAGTGCCTTCCACATCAATCAGACCATAGAATTTCCCTGCTTCCAACCAGAGCCGCACTCCAATCAAGAAGAGGAGAGGCTACACATTCTGGACTGTGTCAGGAACTTACGCTGCTACCTACACCGGACCTCCTCTATCTGGAAAGGGTCACAACTCTTTGTCTCCTACTACCCTAACAAGCCTGGTCGCCCAGTGTCCAAATGAACACTCTCCATCTGGATCTCCTCGTGCATCGCCTTTTGCCTATCGCAAGCGGGTTCACAACCCACACCAGGGGTCAAGGCGCATCATCTGTGGGCGTTAGTCGCCACGATTGTCAACCTACGCTCCATTCCGGTACCAGAGATCTGCAGGGCAGCCACCTGGGCCTCCATCCAAACCTTCCAGAGACACTACTGCTTGGATCAGGCAGATCAGGCCAGCTCTGCCTTCGGCAGTGCGGTGTTAGCCACAGCCGCCCCCTCTGGCACCTGATTGCAGATCCCAGGGACTCTGACCTGTTTCTTATGCAATACTGTTATATGGTTTTGTTATGTTGTAGGGTGCTGTTAATTATCTCGTGCTGTTACTCATATGGTGCTGTACTCTCGCACCGTCCTGTTAGATGGTGCGCACCCACTTGACCGTAATGTTGACGATGACCGTTGTTGAGCACTACTGCTATGTTTGCACGATATTTGCATGTTTGCACGATCTTTGCTAGGTTGCACATGTTCACTGTTTCCCACACGTGGTTGATTTTTGCACAAGTGCCTCTTATGCCATTAAATCTGCCTTGTTTGCATCCAAATGAAATGAATCTGCCTTTCTTGCATATAAATGAATCTGTCGTCTCCCCCCCCCCCCCCCTGAACGTGTAGCTTGAGAGGCACCACTTGTGGCTGACTCATCCTGCTTGTCCTGGGAGACAAATGAGTTACTTACCTGTAATGTGAGTTCTCCAGGGACAGCAGGATAAGTCAGCCACACATTCCCACCCACCTCCCCGGGGGGCGTTCCGCGGCTTCTGCCGCCTCCTAGCTCGTGGCAGTGCCTCAGCGGGGGGCTGTGGGGAGGGGGTGTCTGGCTAGCTAGGGGCGGTCCTAGAGGTGGGGCTACTAGCCATGCTCAGAAGACTAAAGCCTTCTGAGCTACTGAGAGTACTTCTGTCTATGGCGCCGTCGGATGACGTCACCACTTGTCTGACTCATCCTGCTGTCCCTGGAGAACTCACGTTACAGGTAAGTAACTCAGTTTTCCTGGATTACTGCTAGACCAGACCAGTCCAGACTAGACTAGTGGGTTATTTCCCCCAGCCAGCAGATGTTAAAGACAGCGACAGTACCAGAAGCTTTGTGATGTCGTCACGGGAACTTATACCTATGCCCCTAGGGGCCAGCTTCAGTAATACACTGGCAAAGCAAAAAATGTCTCAATCTCCCAGCTTCCAGCATAGCAAAACAGATCTAAGCAAATTGAACAAATGATTACAAAAACGTATGGGAGAAAACATGTCAACTATAGGTAGGGCAGCGGAGCAGCCAAACTATATACAAGAACTAGCCGAAAAGATGATTTTGACAAGGCATCACTGAACCTTAGATGCCAGCAAGGCTAGAACAATAGAGCAGATAGAGGGTGGGTCCTGGACTGGTCTAGCAGGATTCCAGGAAAGGAAAGTAATGATAAGTGAAAGTTCACTTTCCAATTCATCCTGTTAAACCAGTCCAGACTAGTGGGAAGTACCATAGTTACACCACCTTAGGGCAAGATGAAGCAGCCACTGCCAACATGGAGGCTCCAAAGCGAGCTACATCCTAAGCTTGGAGGTCCAAGTAATAATGATGGTTCTCCAGGACCAAGCAGGAAGTCAGTCCTCACATATGGGCGACATCGACGTCGATGGAGCCCCATGCGGAGCATTTCCCCAGCTTTCTATGAGTCCGTGTCACCCGGAAAAGTTAGATTTTTTTTTTCTGCGTTATTCGCTCTCTTTTTGTCCGGTTCGATGCCGGTTCCCCTTCCCGCCTGGGTTCAGTACGCCGGTATCGATCCGATCTCTATTTTTCGTTTTTTTGCCCTTCGTGGCACGCATTCGCGCCTTTTTTCTTTTTCCCCTGGAAGGCCAGTCTTTTGACCTCGCGGGGGCCCTTTTTTCCCCGATGGCCTCCAGTGGTTTCAAAAAGTGTGATCGTTGTAAGAAGCTCATGTCTCTTACCGACACACACGACTGCTGCCTGCATTGCCTCGGGCCAGACCATGATCCCAAGGTCTGTCTCCCGTGTGGAAAAATGTCCACCAAGGCACTCAGAAGCCGGCAGCATCAGAAGGAGAGAATTTTTTCTGACTCTGCCTCCGGCCGGGCCCGGACCTCGTCAGAGGCCTCGACGTCTCGGGAGTCTGACCCCGAGCATTGTCGGGGTTCCTCTGAGAGGGGGGTCCCCCAGTCGGGAACGTAAGAGGAAGAAGAAGCTCGTGAGGGCATCGTCGGAGGATACCCCTGGTTCCTCGAGGGCCAGGTCTCGGACCCCTGACCGCCGCCCTGGGCCTTTGGAGCTGGAGAAGCCGCCTAAGCTGCCTCATATAGAGCCGGAGTCCGTCGAGCACGTAAATCCTGTTGTCCTCGAGGACTCTCCTCCCAGGGAGCCGACGTTGGGCCCGGCGCAACCGGGGCCCGAGTCGGTGGCTGCTGAGTCTTCTGAGCTTGGACTCAGGCTGATAGCCTTGGCGTGCAGACTGTCTGCCTTCATGGATCAGCAGCGGGTTCTGATGGCCAGCCTGACTGGTGCATCTGCCCCGACCACCGGGATGTCGACGTCCAAGTCGACCCCGGAGACCGAGCCGGTTCTCGAAGCCATCAAGGCCCGAGTCCGTCCTCGGTCACGGTCTCCCTCGACCTCCCATTCGGGACCGAGGGCGTTGACGCCGATGCCTCCGGCGTCGGGGCGGTTGCCACCGGAGCCCACATGGTTGGAGCCCCTCGACTCTTCCTCGGACGAGTCTGCGTGGGAGACGGAGGACGAGGAGTCCCCCGATACCTTTTGGACTTGGTGTGTCCCTTCGGACTCACCGCAGTCTGAGCCCCGGAGTAGGTCCCCACTAGAGGACACCCGGTTCTCGGAGTTCGTGAGGAACATGGCCAAGGCTTTGGCCGTTCCTGCGGATCCCGAGGAGGAGCCGAGGAGCTCCAGGCCCTACAGTATGACTTTCCCCCGAGGGAGGCCTTTACTGTGCCGGTTCCTCCGATGCTGGAACGGCTCCTCTTCCGGATGTGGGAGGCACCGGCCTTGGTGCCGGTTTTGAGCAAGCAGGTCGAGTCCCTGTATCGAGTCCGAAAGAGCCCTGGCTTCCAAAAGGCGCAGCTGCCGCACCATTCTATGGTTGTGGAATCTGCCATGCATTGTCTGAAGAGCCAGAAGATGCACTCTGCGGTGCCCCCTGGTAGGGAGGCCCGGAACCTGGATGCCATCGGCAGAAAGTGCTTCCAGGGCTCGATGCTTGCCCATGTACAGCTGGTAGGACTGGACACGGCAAGCATGTACCTACGAGACCTGGCTAAGGAAATAGCCGTGTTCTCTGCTGGCCTCTCCAGGGAACCTTTGCAGAGGTTCAAGACCTTGTCCTCGGGGATCCGGGACTGCTCCAAATTCATCTCCCGGGCGGCCTACGATGGCTTCGAGACTTTGGCCCGAGTAGTGGCGGCCGGCATCGGTGCTCGACGCCAGGCATGGCTACAGTCATCGGACCTCGAGCCATGGGTGCAGGACAAGTTGGTCGATGTCCCTTGCCGAGGTGAAAACCTCTTTGGCAAGCCCATGGCCGAAAAGGCTGCTGAACTCGAAACAGAGACTCTCACGAGGACAAGGTTGTCCAGGAAAACCTCTGCCCCTTCTCATAAGAAGGGGGGCTCGGAAAAAGGCCTTTTACCCAAGGAAGTCATCTGCCTACAAACCTTTCCCTCAATATCAGGTCTCCCCAGCAGGGTCAGCAGGCCAAGGGGCAGGGACATGGGCCCCGTAGGCAGAAAGCCCCCAAGCCTCCAGCTCCTGCTCCTACCCAGCAGGGAGGGGGTTTTTGACTCCCACTGCATAGCCTCGCCACCTCTGCTGGCCCATCTCAGCACAGGAGGTCGGTTGGCCCTGTTTGCCCACCGGTGGCCACTCATCACAGGAGATGCTTGGGTACTAAGCATAGTCCAAAAGGGCTACCTGCTCCATTTCCATCAGGTACCCCCCTCCTACTTCCCAGGAGAGCCTCCAAGGCCTACTCTGCATCGAGACCTCCTTCTCCAGGAACTGCAAGGTCTCCTTCTAGACAGGGCGGTGGAGCCTGTGCCTCCCCACCTGCGGGGTCAAGGCTTCTACTCCAGGTACTTTCTCGTACCAAAGACAACTGGAGGTCTACGGCCCATTCTGGACTTGAGGCATCTCAACAAGTTCTTGGAAAAGTTCAAAATGCTTACTCTTGGAACTCTGCTGCCCTACCTCCAGCAGGGAGATTGGCTATGCTCCTTAGATCTAAAGGATGCATACACTCACATCCTCATTCATCCAGACCACAGAAAATACCTCAGGTTCGTGGTGGGAGGAAACCATTTTCAGTACAGGGTACTGCCTTTTGGCCTAACCTCCGCCCCACAGGTCTTTACAAAGTGCCTAGCAGTGGTGGCGGCCTACTTGAGAGACCAGGGTATTTTTGTCTTCCCCTACCTGGACGACTGGCTCATCAGGGGTCAGACTCTCCAGGAGGCCAGGCAAGCCACCCTCCGTACTGTCTCTCTCCTTCAACAACTAGGCTTTGTCATAAACCTAGCAAAGTCCACTTTGCTCCCCTCCCAGAACCTAGAGTTCATAGGAGCATGGTTGGACTCCCTACAAGCAAAAGCTTACTTGCCAGAGGACAGGGCGCAAAGGCTGATGGACCTGGCCAACCAGTTTCTAAACAATCCACTGGTTTCCGCCAGACTCTGTCTAAAGCTCCTGGGCCACATGGCATTGACAGTGCATGTGACCCCCAATGCCCGCCTGAACATGAGGCCTGCACAGTGGTGTCTCAGATCTCAGTGGAGGCAGGCCACAGGAAGCCCCAAAGACAGAGTATGGGTGTCCAAACCATTCCTGAACTCCCTGCACTGGTGGCTACACCCCCCCCCAACCTTCTACAGGGAATTCCTTTTCAGGTACCTGTTCCCACTGTAGTGCTCACCACCGATGCCTCCTTACAGGGCTGGGGTGCACATTGTCCAGACAAGTGCACACAGGGCCTGTGGTCTCCATGGGAGACCACACAGCAAATCAACCTGCTGGAACTCTGGGCTATTTGCTTAGCCCTCAAAAACCTCTCACACCCTTGCTCACCAGTCTGTCTTGGTGCAGACAGACAACCAGGTAGCAATGTTCTATGTGAACAAACAGGGGAGCATGGGGTCCCGGCTCCTGTGTCAGGAGGCACAGGCCCTTTGCTCTTTTGCGCTTCGACACCACATGTTGCTCAAGGCAGTCTATCTTCCTGGCCAGGAAAATTTCCTGGCGGACAGATTAAGCAGGGTTTTACAACTTCACGAATGGCAACTGCACCCATTAGTGGTTCAAAACATTTTCCTGAGATGGGGACTTCCATCCATAGACCTCTTTGCCAGTCCCCTGAACCGGCAGCTGCCCCAGTTCTGCTCCAGGCAACCATATCCCACGGGATTTGCAGCAGATGCCTTCCTGATCTCATGGTCCATGGGCCTTCTGTATGCGTTTCCTCCCACGCCCCTGGTGGCACGAACCTTGTTCAAGATTCTGAGGGATAGGGCCTCGGTCATACTGGTAGCCCCCAGGTGGCCGAGGCAGCCCTGGTTCCCACTTCTGTTACAGCTGGCTGTGGACACCCCACTCCCTCTGGGGTTGCAACCCGATCTTCTTTCTCAGGATCAGGGTTCCCTTCTGCACCCCAATCTCAAAGCTCTCAATTTGATGGCCTGGAGGCTGCAAGGGTAGTGCTGGCTCCCTGGGGCCTTCCTCAGGAAGTTGAAGAGGTGGTCTTGGCCTCTAGAAAGCAATCCACCAGAAAACCTATGCCCTGAAGTGAAGACGGTTCTCCTTGTGGTGTGATCAACGCCAGGAGAACCCTTTCTCCTGCCCTGTGCCAATGGTGCTTCAGTACCTGCTGCACTTATCTAATCAGGGTCTTAAGTCCAATTCTGTTCGGGTACACCTTTCTGCTCTGGCAGCTCACCACTCACTGGTGGAGGGACATTCTTTATCGGTTCACCCCTTGGTGTCCCGGTTCCTCAGAGGCTTGCTTTTGCTAAAGCCTCCTCTCCGTCCACCAGCCCCTGAGTGGGAGTTGAATGTGGTCTTGCAGCAGCTTACTCGCCCTCCCTTTGAGCCGATGGCTACGTGTCCTCTCTGCTTCCTTTCTTGGAAGGCTCTTTTTCTAGTGGCACTGACTTCAGCCAGGCGAGTGAGTGAACTTCAAGCCCTGGTCTGTGACAGGCCATACACTCGTTTCTATAGGAACAGGGTAGTCCTTAGGATTCATCCTAAGTTCCTCCCAAAGGTAGTCTCCTCTTTCCACCTCAATCAGGAGGTGGTTCTTCCAACATTCTTCCCTAGGCCCCATGCCAGCCGGGCTGAGGAAGTCCTGCATACCCTGGACTGTACAAGGACCTTGTCTTTCTACATTGATCATATTAAGGGTCATAGGAGGGCTACTCAGCTCTTCGTCTCCTTTGACCCTAACAACTTGGGGTCACCTGTCTCCAAGCGTACCCTATCCGTCTGGGTGGCTGATTGTATCACCTGGGCTTACAGGGCAGCAGACCTTCCCTTGCATGGTCAAGTCACAGCCCACCGTATCCAGGCAATGGCTGCATCAGTGGCTCATCTCCGTTCTGTTCCTTTGGCAGACATCTGTAGGGCTGCAACTTGGTCCTCAAGCCAGACTTTTGCAGCCCATTACTGCCTGGAGAAGGAGTCCCATAGGGACAGTGCTTTTGGTCAGGCAGTACTCCGGAATCTCTTTGAAGTTTAGGCAACTCCTACCCTCCAGTCCTCTTGTTGGGCTACCGGCGGGGGTATGTTCTCAGTGAAATTCTTTCCCTGATGCTGGGGTTTCACAGAGGGAGCCCTTTTTTCAGCTTGAGGTCCTCGGTAGCTTCCTGCTTGGTCCTGGAGAAAGAGTAGTTACTCACCTGTAACAGGTGTTCTCCAGGAGCAGCAGGAATCAGTCCTCACAACCCTCCCTCCTCCCCTTGGAGTTGCAGTTGTACATAGTTCATTTTGTTTTTTGTGCTGTCTTTTAGCTATGTCATCAGACTGAGCAAGTTGGCACCTTTGGGCGGGAAGGGGACCGCGCATGCGTGGGTGTATTCCCAAAGGCTTTCATAGAAAGCTGGGGAAATGCTCCGCATGGGGCTCCATCGATGTCAATGTCCCCCATATGTGAGGACTGATTCCTGCTGCTCCTGGAGAACACCTGTTACAGGTGAGTAACTACTCTGAAAAGTCAAAAAGGAGGACCAAGTTGCCACCCAGCAAATGACAACCAGTGCAACGCTGGTTTTCTGTGCCCAAGATGCCGCTTGAGCCTGCGTGGAATGAGCCTTAAGATCCACCAGTACAGGCTTGCCTCACAAAATATAGGCTGATTCGCTAGCCTATTTAATCCAATGTCCAATGGAAGGAGGAGTGGCCTAGTGGTTGGGGCAAGGTACTACAGGCCGGAAGGTCGGTGGTTCAAATCCCAGTAGAGGACAGCAACCTTGGGCTGGAAGGACTGGGGTTTCTAGTTCCACAGGTGCTCCTTGTGGTCTTGGGCAAACCACTTAACCCTCCATTGCCCATGTTCCCTGTAAGTATTAGTGTATGTGTCTCATATCCCCTCGTGTTAAATGTATCCCCCAACCGCTTTGACCCAGTGAAAAGCGGGATATAAATGCAGATAAATAAATAAATAAATAAATAAATAAATAATGTGTCCATCAAGCCCAGTATCCTGTTTCCAACAGTGGCCAATCCAGGTCACAAGTACCTAGCAATTTCCCCTAAAGACACAGGTTCCTCAATGCTTGTACTGGGTCAAGCATTGATATCCTGGGTCCCTTCTTAATAATGGTTTATGGACCTTTACTCCAGGAACTTGTCCAAACCTTTTTTAAACCCAGCTACACTAACAGCATTTACTACATCCTCCGGTAACAAATTCCAGAGTTTGATTACACGTTGAGTGAAAAAATATTTTATTAGTCTTAAATAGTTTACCCTGTAGCTTCATTGCATGTCCCCTAGTCTTTCTATATTCTGATAACGTCAACAATCGATCTACGTTTACCTGTTCCACTCCGTTCATTAATTTATAGACTTCTATCATATCTCCCCTCAGCCGTCTCTTTTCCAGGTTAAGAGCCCTAACCTTTTTAGCCTCTCTTCATAGGAGTATCCTTCCATCCCCTTTACCATTTTGGTGGCTCTTCTCTGAACCTTTTCTAATAACGCTATATTTATTTATTTTTATTTCTTATATACTGCACTTTCAGTCAGTGTGGTTTACAAATGAACAAATTTAAACACAATGAGACAAATTTAAACACAATGAGACAGTCAACATTGGTTTTACAGAGAACAGGGTACAAAAAACTTGGGGTAGACAGGGTTAACTATATACAAATAAAATGTAGCGGTAAGTATGGTTGACTATATACATGGCAGTTTGGTTATATCCTTTTTAAGATACGGCGACCAGAATTGCACACAATATTCAAGGTGCGGTCTCACCATGGAACGATATAGAGGCATTATAATATCTTTTGTTTTATTTTCCATTCCTTTCCTTATGATACCTAGCATTCTAGTTGCTCTCTTGGCTGCCGCTGCACACTGGGCCAAGGGTTTTCACATGTTATTCACAATGACGCCTAAATCTTTTTCCTGGGTGGTGATTCCTAAAGTGGAACCTTGCATCATGTAACCATAGTTTGGGTTGTTCTTCCCTAGGTGCATAACTTTGCACTTGTCCACATTAAATTTCTTCTGACATTTTGATGCCCAGTCTTCCAATTTATCAAGATCCTCTTGCAATTTTCCCCAATCCTCTTGGGTTTTAACAACTTTAAATAGTTTTGTGTCATCTGCAAATTTGATAACCTCACTCGTTATTCCACTTTCCAGGTCATTTATGAAAATGTCAAAAAGCAGCGGACCCAGCACAGATCCCTGGGGTACACCACTATTCACCTTCACTATTCACCTTTCTCCATTGGGAAAATTGGCCATTTAGCCCAACCCTCTGCTTTCTATCTTTTAACCATTTCCTGATCCACAGTAGTACACTGCCTCCTATCCCATGACTCTTTAGTTTTGCCAAAAGTCTCTGATGAGGGACTTTGTCAAAGGCTTTCTGAAAGTCCAGATACGCTATCTCCAGGAACAAGCAGGAATGAGTCTTCACATATGGGTATCGTCGGTACCGACGGAGCATGCGTGGGAACGCTCCCCAGTGTCCAGTAAGAAAGCTTTTGGGAGCATCCCACAGCGCCTGCGCACTGCCTTCCTGCTTTTCCCAACCGCCTCTCTCCAGTTCTTCTTTTCCGCGGAGCCAGCAGGTCGTGTTCCTGTCACCGCAGACGAATTCTTTATTTTTTTCTTTATTTTTCTGTGTCGCGTCTGCCTTCTTCGACATCAGACCGGTACCGACGGTCTTTTCTTTTCTTTCTTAACAAAACAAAAACCTTTTCTTTCTTCAACTGTGCATTTTCGGTTTGGGCCTTAGGCCTGAACATATTTTCTCCTCATGGAGAAGCCCGCTTCCGGGTTCAAAAAGTGCACGAAGTGTGGCGGTACTATGTCTGTCACCGACACCCATGACTGGTGTCTAAAATGTTTGGGTCCTGACCATTCCATCGCAGATTGTGTGTCCTGTACCATGATGTCTAAAAGGGGGTCGGCAGAACCGAGCAGCCAAGCTCAGTACCCTGTTTCCCTCTGATGCAGCCTCGGTGGCATCGACGTCTTCCAGAGCTTCTTCTTCCTCCCATGGATCTCAGGTAACCAAACATAAATCTAGCCGGTCCTCGAAGGGCAAATCTCCCTCTAAGCATCGAGATGCCTCCAGGCTTCTCCTCGAGGATTCCGCACCGGCAAAATTACCACGGCGGGAAGTTCCGGCTTCCAAAGCATTGTCTATGGGGTCACAGGTTGACATCGATGACTCGGCCTCGACCGATCATCTGTTGCCGTGTTCTGGGGTACCGGTGGCCTCCACTGGTACCGACATCCAGACTCTGGTGGCGTCGATGGATCAGAAGATTCTGTCCATGCAGCGCACCCTAACGGCGTTTATGCAGGCTTCGACGCCTCCGGTACCGCAACAGTCTCCGTTGCCTGTACCGACTCCGGCACCGTTCCCGGTGCCGGTACCGATTGCATCGACATCGGCTTCGATGTCGACTGCAACGGTACCCTGTCCTATGATGCCCATCAGTACCGAACCGGTACCGCTTACTCCTGATGTCAATCCCACTCGGTACGCGTATCGGACTTTACAGGAGCATGCAGACAGGTGATACTTCGATTCCTCCGAAGACTCTAATGATTCGGAGGTTTCTGTCAATGCACCGGTACTTCTTCCTCAGGAGTCTGATTCTCCAAAACGAAGAATGTCTCCTCCAGAAGACCTGTCTTTTCAGGACTTCATTAGGGAAGTGGCTAGGGGCCTCTCCATTACAGTGGCCCCTGAGTCAGAGCCTAGAGCCAAGCAACTAGATATTTTGCAATATCCTAAGGCTCCTAAAGAAGCAGCTACTTTACCTATTCATGAGATTCTCTATGATCGCATGTTGAGCATGTGGGAGACTCCTCTTACCACCTCTCCTCATTCTCGTAGATTAGACACTATGTACCGTGTCCCTCCTTGTCCTGGCTTTCATAAGTCTCAGCTTCCTCACCACTCTATTGTGGTAGAGTCTGCCATGAGGAAAATAAAGAGTGCAAAGAGACACTCATCTAATCCTCCAGGACGTGAATGCAGGACCCTTGATGCTTTTGGCCGAAGGGTTTTCCAAGCTAATATGCTTGCTGCCAGAATCAACTCCTATAGTCTCTATATGGGGATGTTTCTAAAAGAAGTCACAGATCATCTGCAGACTTTAGCCCCTTTTATTTCAGAAGATAAAAGGCAGGAATTTCTCACTTGGCTTAAACATGCCCAAGATGTTTCCAAATTTTCCAACCGTGCAGCCTTTGACTCTTTTGAGTGTGTAAGCAGAGCCTCGGCTATTGCCATAGGTGCACGCAGAATTGCTTGGTTACAAGCCTCTGATTTGGAACTTTGGGTCCAAGATGAACTGGGAAATCTTCCTTGTACAGGTGAAAACCTTTTTGGCAGGGATTGGAAAGCAAAGGCCACTCAGATGGATGCTGAGAACTCTGCTTTAGATCGACTTTCAAAGTCTACCTCTGCTCCTGCTAAGAAAAGGTTGTTCAAAAAGACAACTTTTTCTAAAAAGGGAAGATACTATCCTGCTTATGGTCAGCAGGCATCATCTGCAGGTCGTTTTGCTGCAAAGCGTCAGCAACCACCTAAACAGGCCAAGTCAAAGGCTGCCAGGCCTCCCACGACTCAGCAGCCTCAGTCTCCCCAGGGCCTTTGACTTACAACTAGAGAACTTAGCCTTTCTGGCTCTGGAAGAACCAGAGCCCCTCACCATTCCAGGAAGGTTGGCTTACTTTGCTCCCAGATGGGAGCAAATTACAGCAGAGCAATGGACCCTCTCCATTGTAAGGGAAGGGTACAAGCTTCATTTCTTGAACCTTCCTCCCCACACCATGGTGAGACAGTTCAATTCTCCAACATCTCTCCTCAACCTTCTGGGTCAGGAGATTGCTACCCTTCTTGCCCAAGGGGCAATAGAAGAAGTACCCCTTCTTCAACAGGGCTCAGGGTTCTACTCCCCTTATTTTCTTATTCCAAAGAAAACAGGGGGCTACAGACCCATATTAGATGTCAAGAGAATTGAACAAGTTTCTATTCAAAGAGAGATTCAAGATGATTTCTCTCGGTACTCTGCTGCCATACCTTCAGAGTCAGGATTGGCTTTGTTCTCTAGATCTCAAGGATGCGTACACCCATGTCCTCATCCATCCAACACACAGAAAGTTCCTTCGGTTCCTTTTTCAAGGAAAGCACTACCAATACAGGGTGCTTCCTTTCGGTCTGGCCTCTGCACCAAGGGTGTTCATGAAATGCATGGCAGTAGTAGCTGCATTTCTACGCACTCTAGGAATATTCGTTTTCCCATATCTGGACGACTGGCTCATTCGAGCTCCATCCCAGTCAGAGGCCCAGATTTCTCTAACCTGCACAATGCGTGTCCTTCAGTATTTGGGACTGGTAATAAACATCCCAAAATCCCATCTCACCCCTACTCAGTCTCTGGAGTTTATAGGGGCCTTGCTGGATACCACAACTGCAAGGGCCTATCTTCCTCAGGCCCGTTGCCTACGCTTGGTGCAGTTAGCCTCCCAGATACAGTTAGAGTCCCATTTAACTGCTCGAGAGATGTTACAACTATTAGGCCACATGGCATCCACCGTGCATGTGGTTCCATATGCTCGCCTTCACATGAGGGCAGCTCAATGGACTTTGTCCACCCAATGGACTCAGGCATCAGGTTGCTTGTCAGACAAAATAGCAAACTCCAGTCGCCTATTTTGGTCTCTCCAGTGGTGGAAGTCCCCTCCAAATCTGTTGCTGGGGTCTCCTTTTCAGCAGTCGCTACCCCAAGCAACTCTGACAACAGATGCTTCTCCAATGGGTTGGGGAGCTCATCTGCAGGATCTCTCCACCCAGGGCATCTGGTCTCCACAGGACACTTCTCTGCATATCAATCTCTTGGAACTCAGAGCAATATTCTTAGCTCTGAGTGTTCCATTCCCTGCTCAGCTACAGGACAGTCCTCATCCATACAGACAACCAAGTAGCCATGTTCTATGTAAACAAGCAGGGCGGGACTGGCTCTCTGTCGCTTTGCAACGAAGCTTTGCGACTGTGGGCCTTCGCCAGAGAGCATCACATCCATCTTCTGGCAGTATATCTTCCAGGTGTTCAAAACTCTTGGGCGGACAGACTCAGTCGAGTTCTGCTTCCACACGAGTGGTCCCTCCATATGGACCAGGTAACCAGGATTTTTCGAATTTGGGGAACCCCAGACCTCTTTGCAAGTCCGTGGAATGCCAAACTTCCCCGGTTCTGTTCCAGAATTCCGTGTCAGGGAGTTCAGGCCAAGGATGCCTTCCTCCTTCACTGGGGTCAAGACTTCCTTTATGCCTTTCCACCAATTCCCCTAATTCCCAAGACACTATTCAAGCTTCAGAGAGATCAAGGGACCATGATCCTCATAGCACCACATTGGCCACGCCAAGTGTGGTACCCTCTATTTCTGCATCTCTCTCAAGCTCCTTCCTTGGACTTGGGCTCTGCACCAGACCTTCTGTCCCATGAAGAGGGAACTTTGTGGCACCCAAACCCCCAGTCACTCCATCTCAGGGCTTGGTTGCTGAGGGCCTAGACCTTCAAGATTTTCATCTCTCTCAGCAAGTCAGAGATGTTATTCATACCTCTAGAAAGCCTTCTACTAGACGTTCCTATGCTTTCAAATGGAAACGATTACCATTTGGTGTTCAGGGAAAGGTCTAAACCCTCTTGCAATACCTCTGAATTCTCTACTAGAGTATCTCCTGCATCTATCCCATGCAGGTCTGAAAACAAATTCAGTAAGAGTCCATTTGAGTGCTATTGCAGCGTCTCTCAAGCCTCTCAATGGACAACCTGTTTCCTCTCATCCTCTTATAGCAAGATTCATGAGAGGCCTTCTTTTAACTAAACCTCCCATTAGACCACCTCCAGTGGCATGGGACTTAACCCTGTTTCTTGGCCAGCTTATGGAGCCACCCTTTGAACCTTTAGCCACCATCTCCTTGAAATTCCTTTCTTGGAAAGTTGTTTTTCTCATTGCAGTCACCTCAGCACGCCACATCAGTGAGTTGCAAGCTTTGGTGGCTAATCCTCCTTATACAAGGTTCCATCATGATAAGGTAGTCCTCAGGACCAATCCACACTTTATGCCTAAAGTGGTCTCACCTTTTCATCTGAACCAAGAGGTATATTTACCTGTCTTTTTTCCAGGACCTCATGCATCAAATGCAGAGAGGAATCTTCATACCTTGGATTGTAAGAGAGCTCTGGCTTTTTACTTACAAAGAACACAGCAACATAGAAAGTCTTCTCAACTCTTTGTTGCTTTTGATCCTTCTCATTTAGGACTTCCAGTCTCTAAGAGAACACTGTCCAACTGGATTGCTCAGTGTATTTCTTTCGCCTACCAGAGTAGGAACATTTCTCTGGAGGGCCATGTCACAACTCACAATGTGAGAGCCATGGCAGCTTCATCTAAACTCTGTGTCCGTCGACCAGATCTGTCGAGTGGCCACCTGGGCCCTCGGTTCATACCTTCACAGCCCATTACTGTTTGGACAAGGACTCCCGCCGGGATGCCTCGTTTGGTCAGGCTGTTCTCAAACACCTGTTCCATTCTTAATCAACTCCTACCCACCTACCCTGGTCGGATGCCAGAGATCCATGGGGGGAGGTAGAGTCCTTTTCAAGGACACACAACCTGGGGTTTCTCTCTGGCATCTGCAGCTAGGGAGTCCCCATATGTGAAGACTCATTCCTGCTTGTTCCTAGAGATAGCACAGTTACTTACCTGTAACAGGTGATCTCTGGGAACAGCAGGAATAAGTCTTCACAACCCACCCACCTCCCCTAGGAGTTGTATCTCTCTATCTATCTTTCTTTTCCTCTCTCTCTCTCTTTGTCTCAGTTTTAAAACTCGAACTGGAGAGAGGCGGTTGGGGAAGGCAGCGCGCAGGCGCTGTGGGATGCTCCCAAAAGCTTTCTTACTGGATGCTGGGGAGCGTTCCCGCGCAGGCTCCGTCGGTACCGACGATACGCATATGTGAAGACTTATTCCTGCTGTTCCCAGAGATCACCTGTTACAGGTAAGTAACTGTGCTATATCAACCGACTCACCTTTGTCCACCTGTTTATTCACACCTTCAAAAAAACATAACAGATTAGTAAGACAAGATCTTCCTTGTCTAAAGCCATGTTGGCTGTCTCCCATTAGGCCATGCCTATCTACATGCTGAGTAATTTTATTCTTTATGATGGTTTCTACCATTTTTCCCAGTACTGACGTCAGGCTCACCAGTCTGTAGTTTCCCGGATCACCCCTGGAACCCTTTTTAAAAATTGGTGTTACATTGGCAATCCTCCAATCTTCAGGTATTAGAGATGATTTTAATGATAGTTCACAGATTACTAATAGCAGGTCTGCAGTCTCATATTTCAGTTCTTTCAACACCCTTGGATGTATACCATCCGGCCCAGGTGATTTGCTACTCTTCAGTTTATCTAATAGTTGTATTACATCTTCCTGATGTATCAATATTTCCTTCAATTCTTCCACAACTTTAAATACCACTTCAGTCATGGGTAACATCCCTACATCTTCCTCAGTAAAGACCGAAGCAAAGAATTCATTCAGTCTCTCCGCTATCGCCTTGACTGACATCTAGCGTCCCGTACACTGCTCAGCTGAGAAGAAAGGGAGTGTGATAGTCTGATTCAAATGAAAAACAGAGAGCACTTTAGGCAAGAAAGATGGCACCACCCAAAGAGTGACATCCCCCACTGAAAAGGATCCTGGCATTAGACTGCCTGAAGCTCTGACAACCGGCAAGCGGAAGTAATAGCTACTAAGAAAACCGCTTTTAAAGTGACATCCTTCAACATAGCTTGTTTCAAAGTCTTGAAAGGGGCACCTCGGAGAGCCTGGAGCACAAGAGAGAAGTTCCAAGATGGCACGACTGGCTGCATCATAAGGCATGGGCCCCTCAGAGAAAACGGCTGACGTCACTGTGAGAGGCAAGAGAGTGACCACCAACTGGTCCGTGAAAACAAGTGAGGGCAGCCATCAATGTTCCCTCTAATTTTCTGTAGGCTGTGTGCGCATAAAATATCAGCTGTGCGGCTTTTGAAGGAAGGTTAAATTTTTTGTGCGCTACATAACGACACTTGGAGTTATATACTTTAAAATTTGACTACACATTAGAATACAGTATGTACACCACATTGATGTTAATCAAATTAAATGAAAACAGACAATTACTAAATGAAGCGGAAAATTTCTAGTAATTACAATCACAAATGTGGTATTATTTCAGTTAATTTTTATTGAAAGCCATTGTTATTCCATGTAAATAATTTATGTATGGAAGAAGAGTTCGGTGTCCTACATGGAGTACCCTTGGCAAAGGCCTTGCGAAACACCAGGGAGAATTTTTTAATATCCTTTGCAATTTATTTCCTTTTAACATGTTCGTAAGTCACTGGGATCAGAGAAAGACAGTTCTGTCCTGCAATAGTGGAGAACCAGTTGTGTTTAGTTTCAGCTTTCCTATAAGAGCATTATGTTTTATTATTTTCTTTTCATCATGGATCCCTATATTGTCGGCTAGAGCTGGGGTTGCTAGACATTTTCTTTATGGATGTATTTTCTTCTTTACAGGATGTGTTCTGTTATTTTAGGCAATCCCTATTTCTTAGAAAAGGTGTGTTATTGCTTGTATTTTTTTAAACTGCATAAATATAAACAAAATAAGAGAAAATCACCAGCCCAGAAAGTTATGTACACCCTGACAAACACCAGTAAATATTTTCACAGGAGTCACCAAAAGATAATGTAAAAAACTAAAATAAAACCTCCAATGAATTGTGAATAGGTAAATCCATTTCTGCATACCTTTTAACTAACTGCTTTTCATAAATATCTAATTTTTAAAGGCTATACCTAAACAGCAGCACAACCCTTTTTTCTAAGGCCCTCGATCACTGATCTATAAGCAATTAAAATCCTTTACGCATAACTCAAAATCATGAAGGCAGAAAGTCTCCCAAGAACCAAAGTTTGCTTTTTTTTTCCTGTTAGTTTCCAGCACCCCACATCTATACTTTCTATGCTTGTCTTCCAAGATGACAACTCTCCCCCCCTCCCCAGCCCGCCAATTGTCCTCTGACTGCTTAATTTGTACATAAAGAATGCATATTGAGAAATTATGTATTCTGTCATTTGACGCACCTCATCTCTGGTTGAAAGAAGAGAGAAAAGTGGGGGCAAGTCAAGGACATTTTCCCTCTTTCACAGGGTTCCTATGCCTGTACTCGCCAGCCCTATGGGAAAACCACCTGCATCCAGCGCAGCGGCGATGGGGTACTGCTGCTGGTGGCAGGGTGACAGTGTGGGAGGCGGAGGCGGCTGCGGCAGGGCTGGGCGCAGTACAGACATGCAGGCAGCTCGCAAGCGGGAGAGATAGAGAAGGACGACGAAGGACCCCAAATCGAGGAGCTGTCGCTGCTTGCTCTTCCTTGCCCAGGCCCGCCGCCTCCTCTTCCTCCTGTACACTAGTTGTGTAGGCTCTCGCGATGCCTCACGGGGACTCACAGTCAGATTACTACAGATATGCAAAAAGCAACTA
This sequence comes from Ichthyophis bannanicus, assembly GCA_033557465.1. Taxonomy (NCBI): domain Eukaryota; kingdom Metazoa; phylum Chordata; class Amphibia; order Gymnophiona; family Ichthyophiidae; genus Ichthyophis; species Ichthyophis bannanicus. The sequence goes on along the minus strand of CM066051.1, from coordinate 44,079,303 downwards.
ACACCAAGACTATCCTTACACACACTATAAAGGGCGGGAAACCGCCATGCCGGGGCATAAGAAAGCAGTTGCACATAAAATGACAGAAGCTGTTTATACCATGGACTGCCCGAAGAACAAATCAGCCAGTACTAGAGGAGATCAAACCTCAGCCTTCTTTAGAAGCTGAAATGACGTTTCCCAGGAAATGTCCTCAGCACTCACCTGCTCCGCTGCCGATAGCCCGTCCCCAGGCAGCAGTCCCGGAGCACCGGTCTCCTCTTCTTCGCTGGTGCGGTGTGTTGCTCTCGCATCCAAGGCAGCACGTGGCACTGAAGGCTGGCTGAGGGAGGGATCAAAGGAGGTGCGTGGCTGGCAGGCAGGCACAAGAGCAGAAAGAGGCTGGCTTGCTGGCTGCCCCTCCCTTTTATTTCCCTCTTTAGCCTGTCATGATTCGTCAATCGTCGGTCACATGTGAGAGGAGTGAGGGCAGGGGACTCAGTGCAGACAGAGGAGAGATTCGGAAGTGACAGAAATTACAGAATGGCAGTAGATCGGTGGTGCAGCCGCAGCCTTAAAAAACCCAAGGTTTGAAAACCCATGAACTCAGTAATTTTTGTGCGCTCCTTTAAAAGTTGTGTGCGCTCGCTCGGCGAGGTGTGTGCGCGCGCACACGCGCACAGATTAGAGGGAACAGTGGCAGCCATTTGTACTTTCAAAAAATTCAAGGCCAAGCTTTGTCAAAACCATCCTGCAAAAAAGCTAGAATTGATGGGACCTGAACCTGCCACAGTGGAAGGGATTGCCTGGAGCACCAGGCCTCAAAGAGATGCCAGACCTGGGCATAAGCTATCGCAGTAGAGGGATGCTATACCTTAAGCAAAGTAGCAACTACTAAAGGAGCATAGCCCTTATGCTCATTTGTCACCTTTCAAGAGCCAAGCTGTAAGTGAGTAAGGAGTGGAGTCATCCAGTAAGATCAGACCCTGTCACACCAATGGGCCCCCCTGCAAGAGACAGATCAGGTCAGCATACCACAGACGACTAGGCCAATCTGTCACTAGAATCACCCAGCCTAGGTGAGACTCAATGCGGTGGAGTATTGGGCTATCATGGCCCAGGGAGGGAAATCATAAAGAAGCTGTGAGAGAGGCCACACTTGAGCTAGAGCATCAAGACCCTGAGTTCAGAGTTCTTGCCACCAACTGAAAAAGGTGCAGGCTTTGGCATTGTGCGTCATCAAATCCAGACAGGGTCGACCCAAACAATTCCCGATGCACTGGAATGCCCAGTAAGTGAGTTCCCACTCGTCTGGGTTGAGAAAGGTATGACTCAGGAAATTGTCTTTCACATTTTCCACTCCTGCAATGTGTTGTACCAATAAGGCCTGTAAGCAGCGCTCAGCCCATGGAAACAGAAGAGCCATCTCCAAGGCCACCCCCAGGCACTTGGTGCCACCATGCCTGTTGAAGTAAGAAACTGTTGTGGCGTTGTCCAACCAGACCTGGACTGGACGGATATGAATGAGCAGGAGAAAGACACAGAGTGCCATACGAACTGCTCGAGCCTCAAGATGATTGATGGTCTAGCTGCCTTGCGCAGTCTGACTGAGACAGTGTGCTCTCCAGCTGGATAGGCTGACATCAGTGGTAAAGACCACCCAGTGAGGAATTGCCAAGGGAATGTCACGCAACAAGTGGTCCCACGAAAGTCACTACCGAAGACTGCTATGCACAATGGACGGGAGGGGAAGGTGTACTGTGTAATCCAGGCAGCAAGAGTTCCAGTGTGATAGCAAGGAGCACCGAAGTGGATGCATGCGAGCTTGAGCCCAGGGAACCATGTCTAGCATGGCTGCCATGGCCTCTAGTACCTGCAGATAATTCCAAGCTGTGAGAGCCCGACAAAACTGAAACCAGCTTACCAGATTGCAGAAGGAATGCTACCCTCTCTTGAGTGAGGAAGACCCAGCCTAGGCTTGTATCAAAACAAGCTCAGAGGGATTGAGATGGACGAAGAGAGCTTTTTGTCGTAACTGACCACCTAGCCGAGCTCCAGAAGGGTTAGCATGGACGCTGTGGCCTTCTGCGATTCCTCAAAAAACTTTGCTCGAATGAGCCGGGTCATCCAGATGGACCCGAATCCCCGTCCAGTGCAAGGCAGCCACAACAACTACCATAATCTTGGAGAAGGTTTGCAGAGCAGTGGCAAGACCAAATGGCAGGGCCCTTACCAGATAGTGATTTCAGAGCATGGAAAACCATAGAAAGTGCTACTGATCTTCGTGAATGGGGATATTAAAGTAGGCTTCTGCAGGATCCAGAGAAGCTAGAAACACTCTGGGATGCACCACTTGAATGACAGATTTGAGGGTTTCTATCCGAAAACAGGGCACTCGCAAATAGAGGATGACTCCTCTGAGGTCCAGAATTGGGCAAAAAGATCAGTCCTTTTTGGGAATAACAAAATAAATGGAATAATGCCCCAGGCCAGCCTCGTGACTGGGGAACTGGACAAAGGGCCCGAAGGAGTAGGAGTTCTGAAGAGTGGCCTGCACCGCCACCACAGCCATATGGAGAAATCAGAAAAGCATCCAGAATGGGCTAGGCGCAGTCCAGGACATAACCTTGAGAAACCATGTCTAGCGTCCACTTGTCCATGGTGATACAAGCCCATTTGTGGTAAAAAATAAAATAAAAAGACACAAACATCTACCGACCTGCAGCATCCCCGAATGGACCCCGGACCCATCAGTGGGATGCTAGGACAGAACCGGAGAGCTTAACAGGTGCAGAATAATTGTCTCACGAGTGACGGACACCCTGAAAAGACTGAGTCTTCTGACCAGACTAGCTGGAAGAGGAGGATGGCTTCCCTGGCCAATAGCAACGGGAGTTGCGAAAACGAGCCTTGAAGGAAGATAAAAACAATGAGCCCATACCAAAACTGCAGAAACTGGACTTAGGCCTGTCCTCAGACAGACGCAGGGGCTTCACCTCACCCAGGTCTTTGACAAGCTTCTCGGGTTTCTCGCCGAACAGGAGTTTACCCTTAAAAGGTAGTCTAGCCAAGCAAGCCTTTGAGGCAGCGTCTGCATTCCAATGGCACAGTCACATCCACTGCTGCGCCACAATAATAGTAGATGCCAAGACGAACATGATCATAAAGAGCACCTGCTATGAAGGCCATTACTGACTTAAACCATGCCAAGGAAGGATCCTGAGGCAGTAGTTCAAACCACCTCAAGAGAGCATGGGTTGCTAGACTGCCACAGACAGAGAGTTGTAAGGTGAGAGAAGAGGAGGAAAAGGCTGTCTTCAAAAGCCCTTCCAGTCCTGTTGATCATGAAGAGCTGCTCCTCCCTCCACTGGGATGGTAGTATGCTTTGTTACCGCTGTCACCAAAACATCCACCTTAGGAAACCGAAGCCAGGCATCCAAGTCGGCGGTTGACCAAAGACTGAAATGCTGAGCAGAACACAAGGAAGCATCAAGAGAGTCCCATTCCAGAGATACCATCTGTTGAAGCTCCGGAGGAAAGGGAAAGGCCTTAGAAGGCTTACGAATACCCACAATAATCGGGTCTGCCTGTGACTGAGCTTATGCAGAGGTTTGCAGCTCCTGGGGGTAAGGAATATATAGAGCTTCAATGATTTGAGAAATCAAAGCAGGAAGTAGTTCTTTACAAAACAAGCAAATGTCCTGGCCGTCATTCTGAACCTTCAAATTGTCCTCTAGCAGGGACAATTTGCAGGCCTCACAGTCAGAACCACTGGAGAGACTGTCAGCATCTGAGTTATCCTGATCTTGGGCATGGAGGGGACCAGTCCCCAGAGGCCCTGGAGGTGCCCTTGGGAGCATGCTCCCCATCATATGCCGAGGCAGCCCTTTTCCTAGAAGACTGGGCAGGGAGTTCCGCTGCTTGTAGGTACACCAAGCCAAACTGAGAAGCCAAGGGGGCAGAACACCAGAGATCCTAAGCCTAGTGAAATAAGGCCATGAATTGCACAGAATCTGTATCCTGAGACTGGTCCACATGCTGAGGAAGCAGAATTGGGAGGAAGGTCTCCTGAATGAATTTAATACCACACCCACCGTGGGTGGTCCAGAGGGAGATACTGCAGAAGGAGCTGCCACTAGCCACTGAAGACAAGTTACCAAAAGTAGAAGTCTCTCTTGGATGAATAGCACACACTGAATGCAGCATGTTCTCTAGGACATAACGCTTACGACTACAGCCCAAACAGTGCTGCAAACTGATGGACATTGGCTGGCAAAAGAAAGATACTAGAAGCTTACCTGGCAAAAAAAACAGTGTCCCCAGAGAACTGGAAAAAACTTGATAGCAGAAGCGAGAGGAAAAATGGCTGCAGAACGGTCTGAGAGCATCCTCTGAAAAGGCGAGAAAAAATGGCCCAGGTTTGCTATTGCCTTTGCAGAAAGCAAATGAAAGGCAAAGGCTCTCACTGTCAAAGAAAAAGAAGCAGAGGATGCGGGAACAAGAGAAAATGTCCGGGGAGGGGAGCGTTGTCTATGAAGAAGAGTCGCCGAGCAGAAAATGATAATAAAAATTAACGCGGTGAAAGCTGTACGCTCAGGGTGATGGGAAAAAATGCAGGAGAGCAATTGGAAAAGAGAGGGGGGAGGGGCAGAAGTAATAACTCACTGCGATCCCAAAGATGAATGTCTGTCTGCTGCTTAGCCCATTGTATATAGTCTTCTCCTTTTATTGTTAGAACTTTAATAGAAAAATAACAAAATTGCTTGCTGATATTGAAGAAGCAGCTGCTGCAGAGCTAGAAGACTGCCCCCCCCATCACCACAGCAGAAAAACCCTACCTCAGAGACGTTCTACTGATCCTCCTGATCAGGAACTAAACCCTGAAATGGAGCAGGAAATCCCAGGGGACGTCCGCTAAGAAAAAGCTACATTGTCAAAAAAATGCAGTTAGAGTGACTGACAGGAGCAAAAGAAACTGAAGCCTTTCACCTGCTGGAGACAGAGAAATACTGAAGTTGGCCCCTAGGGGCATATACATATGTACCATTGATGACATCATAAAGTTTCTAGTACTGTCTCTGTCTCCAACATCTGCTGGCTGGGGGAGATAAACCCACAAGTCTGGACTGGTCTAGCAGGAGGAATTGGAAAAACGGCTTATCTGGACTGGTCTAGCAGGGTGATCTGGAAATTGCCTTTAGGGTCTGGTTGTTCTTATTCTCTGTTTTGGACTCTCTTCAGAGCAATTATTGGGAGTCTATATGCATGACTAGTTAAAACATTAATCAATTAATGAATAGCCTGTTTGTGTAGTCTTCTTTGTTACAGAAATAATGGCGAAGTAGGTGGCTGCACAAGACCCTTAAACCATGACATCATCAAACCAGTGGTTCTCAGTCTCCATTTGCTGGTAGGATGGCATAAACACAAGTGTTTGGACTGAGGGAGCAAGGAAAGAAAATTAGCAGGCAAGGCCTAATTCCATGTAAAGACAACCTTGCATATAAAATCAACCCACCCATCACTTATAATTCTTATAGCCGGATCCCAATCAAGTATGCATTCTTATAAAGCACTGACAATGCATGCAAACAATGATGTTGTTGTTAAGTGCGACTGAGTCTGTGTCGACTCCTGGCGACCCTCTGGATAGTTGTCCTAAACTGTGCTTGGTCTTCAGTCATTGTTGACAGAATGACACCCATAACTGCTGTTATTGTATCGATCCATCTCATTGCTGGCCTTCCTCTTTTGCGCTAACCCTCTACCATGCCATGCATTATGTCTTTCTCTAATGATTTCTCTCTTCGCTTGATGTGTCCAAAGTATGAAAGTCGAAGTCTAAGGAAAGTTTAGGTTTGATCTCCTCTAGTACTGACTGGTTTGTTCTTTGAGCAGTCCATGGGATACACCGTATTTGTTGCCAGCACCATAATTCAAAGGCATCAGTTTTCTTCCTATTTTTTTTCACTGTCCAACTTCTGCATCCATATGATCTGATTGAAAATACCAAGGCTTGAACAAGTTGAATCTTTGTATGGAGAGAGACATTTCTGCTCTTGAAAATCTTGTCTAGGTCCTTCATAGCCATTCTGCTAAGAGCAATGCGTCGTCTGATTTCTTGACTGTTTGTTGTTTCTTTGATAGTTGATCCAAGTAGGTTAAAGTTGTCAACTATTTCAATTTCTTCTCCATCAATGGTGAACTTATTGATATTGCCAGTTGTCAGGATTTTTGTCTTCTTTACATTAAGGTGCAGGCTGATTTTAAGACCATATTCCTTGATTTTGAGAAGCAAATGTTTCAGATCATCTTCACTTTCAGCCAGTAATGTGGTATCATCAGCATAGCTAAGGTTGTCGAATCTTCCACCAATCTTCACAACTCAGTTGTTTTCATACAGTCCTGCTTTTCTGACGATTTGTTCTGCATATAAATTAAACAGGTAGGGGGAAATTATGCAGCCTTGTTGTATGCCTTTGCTGATTTTAAACAATTCTGTTTCTCCTTGTTCTGTGCTTCTTAATGTGGCCTAGGAGTTTCTCATGGTTTACATAGTCAAAAACCTTGCTTTTTGTTGATAAAACAAAATATAGATATCCTTTTGGTATTCTTTTGTCATTTCAAGGATCCATCTTGCATCTGCGATGATGTCTGTCATTCTTCGACCTTTCCTGAACCCTGCTTGCACTTCAGGCAGTTCTCGTTCCAGGTATGGTTGTAGTCTCTGCTGAATGATCTTCAATCGAATCTTGCTGGCATGTGGGATCAGAGCGATAATTTCCACCTTCAGTCCAATCACCTTTCTGCAGTATTGGTATAAACACAGTTCCTTTACGTCACTCCAGTCCAGTCCCGGAATCTCTGGGCTATAGATTCCTCCTGCAGCTTGGAGACTGAACAATGACATTCTTCTGATGTCACCAATATAACCACTTGAGGGACTGCCTCCTTGCTCCAGTTTTTGTTCAGTCTCCAAGCAGCTGGAGGTTGTAGAGCCTAGAGATTCTGGGCTCCTTGTAGGGACAATTAAGTATTTTTGTTAATTAATTTTAAATCTTCCTTTATTTTGCTTTATTTAAAAAAAATGTTACTATAGCTTTAAAGGCTCGGAGATGCCCCCCCCCCCTCTCCTTTTAAGGATTTTACTCTGCCATTTGAAAGCCGCATTTTTCTTAAGCTGTTTGAAATGATTCAGTAAGTCTCCCGATCCTACTTGTATTAGGAGAGGAGTACTTGGCAGGCTTAAGGCATCTCTTACCTTTTGAAGAGTATTTTTTGTGTCTGCGGGGAGCATATAGATTTGCCGAGATTTCACTTTGCTGATTTCTTCGTTAGGCGGCACTTCCGGGTTTTCTCCGACGCAGATGAAATCTTAGCGTCGGAGACCCGGTGAATGGAAACAGCATTTTAAGCATTTATTACTTTGAAGCGCTGCAGCTAAGACGCATTTATTACTGCGCAGTTGCTTTGTTGTGGCGGTTGGCTTCTTTGAAGGCTGCGCTGTTTGTGTGCGTGCACGAACTAACGTCGAACAACGAGGGCAGTGAAAACAACTAATAGTGAGTGCATCTCCTTAGTTTTTTCTTTAAAAAACTTTACTAAGGCATATAGAGTTGTATTTTTTTTATGTCTTTTTTGTTGCTCTACATTTCAATTTAAAGAAAAAAAAGAGAAGAAAGAAGAGGACAGAAAGTTATATCTTTTATTCTAGTTTAGAAATTTGTTGCAGTAATGCCTTCTAAACCACAATGTTTGGTGTGTGGTTCTAGAAGGGGGATAATTTCTGACTCAGGGGTCTGTAAGTCCTGTGTTCAGGAGAATTCAGATGTACAAAATGTTTTGGAAGCCACTGCTGAGGGAGTTAAGCATGCTTCTTCTCCTTTAGAGGAGGTTGATTCTCCTCCACAGCTCTTGCCAGAACCTGTTGCAGGTCCTTCTTCTATTCCTGATGTGCCACTGATGCCTTCAATTTTTTCTTCTGGTTTGGCAGCATTATTTTCAAAGGATTTTGTTTCGCTGCTTCAGCAAACTTTTAAGAATGATCAAAAGGGCTCTCAACCTTCTTTTGTGGCTGATCTTGGAAAGAAGCGTTTGGCTATTCCTTTGGAGGCTGATGACGCTTCTGTACCTGTTAAGAAGATTAAGGTAGGAAAGGATTTGAAGGATTTTTCTATAACATCTGAAGAGTTTCATTCGGATTTAGATTTAGATGTTGAGGAAGAATTAGAAGAGGGAGAACTTTTGGATCAGGAGGATCAATCTAGAATAGTTTGTGTTTTTCGTCGTGAAGAGTTACCAGCATTAATTATGGAAACTCTTAAAACACTTAATATGCCTGTGTCAGGACCAGAGGAGGACTCGGTATTGGAGGATCCTTTGTTGCAGGCATTTAGGAAAATGCAAAAGGCTTTTCCCGTTCACAGAGTGGTAAGAGAAATGATTCAACAAGTGGGATATGCCTGAAGCTGGATTAAAAGGCTCCAGGGTCATGGCTCGTTTATAGCCTCTGCTGGATCAGGATCGTGAATTGTTTAAACCACCAAAAGTAGATGCAGCGGTTTCAGCGGTTACTAAAAAGACTACTATTCCAGTGGAGGGTGGTGCCGCTCTTAAGGATAGTTATGATAGAAAGTTGGACACTTTGTTAAAACAGGTGTTTGATATTAATGCTCTGTCTATTCAGGCATCCATTTGTGGAGCATGGGTAGCCAGGGCATGTCTTCGTTGGTCGCAGAGGATACATGGTGAGAATGTGGAAACCTCTGCGGAAGAAGTGTCTAGGTTAGAGACTGGAGCAGCTTATTTGGCTGACATTCATTATGATCTTATAAGAGGATTATCAAAGAGTATGGGCTCCGTGGTAGCAGCTATAAGATATTTATGGTTGCGCAGCTGGGCTGCAGATGCTTCTTCTAAAGCAATATTTTCTAAGCTTCCTTTCAGGGGTAAGTTTCTTTTTGGGGAAGACTTAGACAAGTTAGTAAAGGATTTGGGAGATTCTAAAGGAGGCAGGCTGCTGCCCGAGGATAGGCAGAAGTTGGGACGACCAGTTCAGGCGTCTAGAGGCCTGTACAGGGATTTTCATTGTTTTCGTTCCGTTCGTTTTGGTCAGTTTCAAAGAGGCTGTCGGTATTTCAGGAGTCGGGGGTTTTGAGGTTTTTGAGGAGCAGGCAGAGGTTTTGCAGCCTCCTCTTCCTCTGCAAACCCGAGAAAGTCGCAATGAGATGAAATACACCCAGGTGGATTTTGTTCCCGTAGGTGTTCGTCTCTGGGATTTTTATTCAGCCTGGGTTCAAATTACATTCTTTCGGTGGGTGTTGGAGGTCATTCAAAAAGGGTATGCTCTGGAACTTCAGTGCCCGGTGGTCGATTTGTTCATTCAATCTCCTTGCAAGGCTTGCATCAAATGTGTAGTGGTATGTGAGACCTTGCAAAGACTATTGAATCTCAAAGCTGTTGTGCCAGTGCCGCAAAGTCAACGCAATTCCGGTTGATACTCAATTTATTTTGTGGTACCAAAGAAAGAAGGATCTTTTTGTCCAATTTTGGATCTTCACGGAGTAAATCGTTATCTTCGGGTAACTCATTTTCGTATGGAAATGCTGAAGTCTGTTATAATGGCGGTAAGAAAAGGGGAGTTTCTTACGTTTCTGGATCTAACAGAGGCGTATCTACATATTCCCATTCGTCAGGAACATCAAAACTTTTTAAAGTTTGCAGTTCCAATGGGTCCTTTCCAGTTTCAAGCGTTGCCGTTCGGTTTAGCAAGAGCTCTGCGCACATTTACCAAGGTAATGGTGGTCGTTGCGGCAGCATTGAGAGAGAATTCTAGTTCACCCATACCTGGATGATTGGTTGATTCACGCAAAGTCCGAAAAGGAAAGCAGGTTGGCAACAGCCAGAGTAGTGGAGTTTTTACAAAGTCTGGGTTGGGTTGTCAATATGGCAAAGAGCAAGTTAATTCCGTCACAGGACCTAGAACATCTGAGTGCTCGATTCGATACAAAGATAGGAATAGTTTTTCTCCCTCATTCTCGAGCCTTAGCATTGAGAAATCTGGTACGGAGTTTCTTAATCAGAGAAAACCCAACTGCATGGCATTATCTGCAATTACTCTGAACCATAGCAGCGACTTTGGACTTAGTGCCATGGGCGAGGGCTCATATGCGACCGTTACAGAAAGCGTTACTAAAGAGGTGGTCGCATCAAAAGAATCCTCTCTCAAAGAGGTTACCCTGTCTTCCGGAGACGCGTCAAGCTCTACATTGGTGGTTAAAGCCGGAGGTTCTGGAGGTGGGAATGCACCTGGAATCTCCAGTTTGGATTCAACTTACGATGGATGCCAGTCTTCTGGGCTGGGGAGCACACGTTGAAGAAAGATTCGTTCAGGGTCAATGGACTGAACACAAAAAGGTTTGGTCAATCAACAGATTAGAGTTGAGAGCAATAACTTTAGCACTACAAGCATTTCAAAGTCATCTTCAGGAGAAGGCTGTTCACGTACCTTCAGACAATGCAACAGCAGTAGCTTACATCAGCCGTCAAGGGGGCACAAGCAGCGTTGCTCTAGATGCCGAGGCCGAGCAGTTGTTCATGTGGGCCGAGAGGAACTTGAAAGCTTTGTCTGTGAGTCATGTAGTGGGCATAGACAACTTGGAAGCCGATTTTTTGAGTCGAGTAAAAGTGGATCCAGGAGAGTGGATTCTTCATCCACAGGTGTTTCAGTTAATAATGAATCGTTGGGGAGTTCCAGTAATGGATCTCATGACAACCTTCAAGTCAGCAAAAGTCAGTCGTTTTTTCAGTCAAAGGCGAGAGAGAATGTCGGAAGGTCTGGATGCACTCGTTCAAAGTTGGCCGGAAGAACAGCTCCTATACATCTTCCCTCCGTGGGTGTTGATAGGTCGAGTTCTGCAAAGAGTAGAACGACACAAGGGGCTAGTGATATTGATAGCTCCAGATTGGCCAAGACGGCCATGGTACGCGGATCTCATGAGGTTATTGGTAGACTGGCCTTGGCGCTTACCAGTGAGAGAGGATCTATTGAGTCAGGGTCCGTTACGCATGCCTCAAGTGGATTGATTCTTGCTTACGGCTTGGCTCTTGAGAGGGCGAGATTAAGAGCCAGGGGTTACTCTTCAACAGTGATTTCCACTTTGTTAAAATCAAGAAGGAGAACTACCTCTTTAGCTTATATTCATGCATGGAGAATATTTGAGGCGTGGTGTGAAAACAAGCGTGTTGAAGCATTGAAAGCTTCTATTTCTCAGATTCTATCTTTTTTGCAGGAAGGATTTGAGAAAGGTTTGGCTCCTGCGTCGTTGAAAGTTCAGTTAGCAGGTCTTTCTTGTTATAGAGGGAAAATAAAGGGTGAAGTGATTGCAGCACATCCAGACCATGACTCAATAGTTGATATAGTGTATCTGGATTTTCAGAAAGCTTTTGACAAGGTCCCCCATCAGAGACTTTTGGCAAAGCTAAAAAGTCATGGGATAGGAGGCAGTGTACTATTGTGGATCGGGAACTGGTTAAAAGATAGAAAGCAGAGAGTAGGGCTAAATGGCCAATATTCCCAATGGAAAAAGGTGAATAGTGGAGTACCCCAGGGATCTGTACTGGGTCCACTGCTTTTTGACATATTCATAAATGACCTGGAAAAGGGAATAACGAGTGAGGTTATCAAATTTGCAGATGACACAAAACTGTTTAAAGCTGTTAAAACCCAAGAGGAAAGTGGAAAACTGCAGGAGGACCTGGATAAATTGGAAGACTGGGCATCCAAATGGCAAATGAAATTTAATGTGGACAAGTGCAAAGTCATGCACCTAGGAAAGAACAACCCACACTATAGTTACTCGATGCAAGGCTCCACATTAGAAGCCACCACCCAGGAAAAAGATTTAGGAGTCATCGTGGATAACATGTTAAAACCCTCCACCCAGTGTGCAGCGGCGGCCAAGAAAGCAAACAGAATGCTAGGTATCATAAGGAAAGGGATGGAGAATAAAACAAAGGATATTATAATGCCTCTGTATCGCTCCATGGTACGACCGCACCTTGAATATTGTGTGCAATTCTGGTCACCGTATCTTAAAAAGGACATAGCGTTATTAGAAAAAGTACAGAGAAGAGCCACCAAATTGGTGAAGGGGATGGAAGGCTACTCCTATGAAGAGAGGCTAAAAAGGTTAGGGCTCTTTAGCCTGGAAAAGAGACGGCTGAGGGGAGATATGATAGAGGTCTATAAATTAATGAATGGAGTGGAACAGATAAACGTGGATCAATTGTTTACGCTATCAGAATATAGAAAGACTAGGGGACATGTAATGAAGCTACAGGGTAAACTATTTAAGACAAATAAGAGAAAATATTTTTTCACTCAACGTGTAATCAAACTCTGGAATCTGTTACCGGAGGATGTGGTAAGGGCTGTTAGTATAGCTGGGTTTAAAAAAGGTTTGGACAAGTTCCTGGAGGAAAGGTCCATAAACCACTATTAAAAAGGGACCCAGGATATCAATGCTTGACCCAGTACAAGCATTGTGGAACTTGTGTCTTTTGGGGAAACTGCTAGGTACGTATGACCTAGATTGGCCACTGTTGGAAACAGGATACTGGGCTTGATGGACCTCGGTCTGACCCAGTATGGCATGTCTTATGTTCTTATGTTCTTAGATGTGAAACTTTTTTTGAGAGCGGTTTCGTTATTGAGACCACCGTGTAGACCACGCATTCCGTCTTAGAGTCTCCATTTGGTTTTAGAGGCTTTAGTACGTGAACCGTTCCAGCCATTGTCTCGAGCGTCATTAAAGGATCTTTCGCTCAAGGTAATTTTTCTTGTAGCTATTTCATCGGCCCGAAGGATTTCTGAATTGCAAGCTTTATCTTGTAGAAAGCCTTTTCTATTATTTTTCAAGGGAAAGGTCGTTTTAAGGCCAGTGCCTTCTTTTCTACCCAAGGTGGTGTCGACTTTTCATATGAATCAGGAAGTCTCATTGCCAGTATTTGAAAAGAATATCAAGGAAAATCAATTCAACAAGTTGTATCTTTTGGATGTTCGTAGGGCATTGAAGATATATTTAAAACGAACGCATGAGTTCCGTAAGACAGATAATTTGTTCTCTTTGCAGGTGCAGGTGGCTTCTAATGCTAGGTGGTTCAAAGAGGCTATAGCTTCATTGTATTTGTTAAAAGGTAAGACAGTTCCTGATGGGCTTAAGGCGTATTCAATGAGAGCGCAAGCTGCGTCCTGGGCTGAGTACAGTTTGGTGCCGCCTGTAGACATCTGTAGAGCGGCCACTTGGTCATCATTAAATTCCTTTGTTAAACATTATAGATTAGATTTACAGGCAGAAACTGATACCTGTTTTGGTTTGGCAGTGCTTCAGGCTGGTCTAGCGAGACCCACCCGTTAAAGTTTTTACTGCTCTGTTATATCCCAGAGATTCCAGGACTGGACTGGAATGACGTAAAGGAAGGTTAATTTAGACTTACCTGTTAATTGTTGTTCCTTTAGAAACTCCAGTCCAGTCCCGCATCCTTCCCTGATATGCATTTAGTTTAAAATCAGGCCTGAAGCATATAGATATAATAATTTCATGTTAAGCCTTAGGGTTCATTTAGAGTTGTTGATACTTTTGAGTATGTTTTGTAAAGCAATATTCCTTTATATAGAGACGTTGGGCAGTATGTAAAAATGAAATAAAGAGAAGTTTTAACAATTTCTTTAAAGCACATTAAATGTCTTAATTTAATAATTAAAAAAATTATTAATGTTTATTATAGTTTGTTAACTATGAGAGTTACTTAATTGTTGCTCTGGTGAGTCTGCTTTGTCAATAGGTAAACTGGAGCAAGGAGGCGGTCCCTCAGGTGGTTATACTGGTGACATTAGAAGAATGTTATTGTTCAGTCTCCAAGCTGCAGGAGGAACCTATATCCCAGAGATTCCGGGACTGGACTGGAGTTTCTAAAGGAACAATTCGCAGGTAAGTCTAATTTAACCATCTTTTCCAGTTAGTTGGCCATGATGTTGTCTTCCAATTTTCCTGGCAGAGCCTTGTAAGTTGGTAATGGCTGCATCCAATTGCTGTAATACTTTATTGGGAATGCCATCAATGCCTGGTGCTTTGATAAGGCTTTCAATGCTGTTTCGACTTTTCTTTTATCACCAGTGGTTCCTGATCATAAGGTACAGGTTGAAACGGCTGTTGGTTCACTTGATCTTTATTGTTTAATGACTCTGTATATTCTTTCCACCTTTCTTTGATCTTCTCAGCATCATTCAACATGGATCCTTGAGCATCTTGTAACAATCCAATTTGAGGCTGGAATTTTGTCTTTAACTCTTGCAGCTTTAGGAAAACCGACCCTGTTTTTCTAATAGTTTCTGCTTCTATTTCCTTGCATGCATCATTGTAGAACTTCTTCTTGTCTTGCCTTGCTGCATCTTGGGAATCTCTGAGTTCTGCGATTGCCTCTTTCTCTTCTGGCTTTAGCTTCTCTGTATTTCTGGACAATTTTCAGCAGTCATCCATGTTGGCCGTTTTTTGCTTTTTCACCTTTTGTAGAGACTTCTCACTTTCTTCCAACACAACCTTCTTGATGTCATCCTATAACTCTTCTGGAGCTCTGTCATTTGTATCTAAAGCAGAAAATTGATTTTGCAGGAAATGCAAACAATAAGTTAAGTAAGGTGCAAAGAATACAGGATCTTGAAAACAAAATTTAAAGTTATGCTTTTTAAATTAGAAGTCCAAGAAGCAGAAACAATACAATGGCCTCTAAAAGACCCCAGCTTTAATTTCATTTAAATTTTTCTGTATCTCTACATACTCATAATTGAGACAAAACAGTCTTTATGTTGTATTGTGCTGTAGTGTGCAGTATTTGTCCTTGGTTCTCATTACTTCAGAGATAAGATTTGATTATATACCAAGATTTTCATTATTAAAGTTAATTTGGCACACGTAAGAGAAGGCTTGCATAACAATTGGAGGGAAATGGCAGGAAGGAAGAAGGGAAGCGATTCTTCCCATCACATACGGTATAAGTAGTACTGGTGGCAGAAGAAAAGAAGATGTGGTTTGGGTTTTAAGCTAAATTGCAATATGCCCCCCCTTCATGGGCAATAGTGTTTGGCAACGGCTTTATTTTTACATGACTTGGGAACTGCATTTCTTTTTGGCAGGTGGGCGCTGTTTGCTGAAAATATGTCTCCTCGCTGTCAAATCCTACCTGCGAGATGCTTCCGAAGACATCACTCTGAATGCCAACCCTGACCCCAGAACATCTGAACGCAAAATCCAGTCACATGACAGGTCAGTGACCATTTCACAGCTACCAAATGCTGCCCATCACCAGTAGCGCCATAAAGGCAGAAGTCATTACAAATAATATTAAACAAGTGGGGAAAGCATGCAGCGCATGGCTCATAGAATTCTTTCCAACCCCTCTGCATGTGTACGCACACACATATACATTTGTTTCTGTATTGTCTCTATATGTGTTTGGTCTGTATGCATGTGTATATCTGGTTTTGTTTGTGTCTGTATATATCTTTGTTGATTGGTATGTTTGCATTTGACTGCTTGTGATTGCTTGCATATAGTACTTATATCTGTGTTGGTTTTCTGCATTTGCAAGGGGAGGGGTAATTTTTTTAGGGTGAAGGCAGTTTGCAAAGTCGTGGGACAGTTGCAGGGTGTAGTAATTGGGGGTAGGTTAATTTGGGTCGTTAGGGAAGTGTTCCTTTAAACACTCTCCCAACTGCTATATTTATATGTTAGAAAAGCTGTAATCCCTTCCCCCATAGAAATGCAATGACCAGTTTTTTTTTGTTTGTTTGTTTTTGATTTGGGAAGGGGGTGGCTTTATTTCTTGAAACCCTTGGTACAGTTGGTCCATCAAACATGTTAAGTTTCATTGCACCCCATGAAATTTTCAGAATGAAAGACGGATATTCTCAACCCCTTTTGTGTAATTCTTTCCAGCTTCCATTGCGTTGGAAAGAATAATGAAAAAATGCAGCCATGCCTGAGTGGAGGCGCTTTGACTTTATACTGGCACCCAAAAGTAGAAGCTTTTATGGGGAAAGGAGGTAGTGTTGTTACCACCAATCATAGTTGGCTAAGTTGTGAGTAATTTTGTACAGGTCCATACACAATATCAGGAACAGAATCTGCTGTGTTTATTTTCTCATCTCTTCGGAAAAGAGAAAAATGATTGTCCTTCCTTTCCCTGCAGTGTAGAAGATTTGTTTTCCATGTAGAATTTTTTTTCCTGCGGAATATTCCTTCTAAAAATTGGAGGGAATTAAATAGCTGGACAAGAGTCACACTGCATTCAGATTATGCAAGCAGACTCATGAATCCACTTCTGGGAATAATCACATCTAAGGAGGATAGTTGATCTGGTTGATTTCCATTGCTCCTGGCTATGATGGGGGGGGGGGGGGAGAGCTGTGCCTTTGAGCTGAGATGACGCCCCCCTCCCCCAATGATTTTATAGAAACCTTGCTAACTGATTAGCCACCGGACAGCAATAAATTTTGGGTGCTAAGGTCCTAGTTCCAAAATAACCCATACCTCTCCCACTCATCTAGCTTGGTAAACAAACTAGGTATTGCCATGTGGTGGGAAAGAATTCCATATGCCCAACATAAGCTGCCTTCCACTAAGCTGACTTACGATCTCAACCATTAATTGTATATAGGTTATTTTGTTAGAATCATGTAAATTTTTTCTGTCAAATGATGGGATTCACCAGAAATGCTCCCCCCTTGTTTTCTCTATTCCTCCAATAGCTCATCCCCTTCTCTCCTTTTGTGTGGATTGTTGTAACATCTCCTTTCCCACTTTGCAGGCTCTTGGATGACTGGAAAGGATGAGGAGCTACTTTGCCACTGGATGCTGTGGGATAAACCCCAGGATTGGGTCTATAATGGCGGGAGTATATATGATTATGGTGTGCATCATGCAGGTGGTGTTCAACCGGGGCAACCTCCGGGATGCTCAGCAACGGTTAGCGAACTCTACTGCCAAGCTCCCCTCTCATATGAAGTGGCTGTTGGACATCATACCAGCCCTGTATTACCTTGTCTACTTCCTCCTCACAATCACCTTCTTTATGAGCCTCTTCCTGCTTCTCTCCATCTACAAACAGTTTTATCGGGGCCTGCTCATCTACGTTGGATGGATCATCTTGTATGAGATCATCAACACGGTGCTGCTGACAACAACGGAGATACTAATGAAGAAAGGCAGCTCTTACGTAAGGGCGACAGAGTGGTTTGGGTATAGCATCCGCATAGTGCTGCACTTTTTCTGGTTGACTTTTATTGTCTCGTATGCCTTTGAACTGGCCAATTTCAGTGGTAAGCCACTTTTCAGTATTAGGAGACTGAGCAGATTGAGTAGATCAAAACAAAAAGCAAGCAAGACTCCACCCACACTCAAGTTCACTGTACAGCAGGAAGCATGACAGGGAAGGAGAGGACACATTTCTTCCGTCTTTGGTGCTTTCCTAACCTCCTCCTGACCCATGGGAAAGGGTTGTGCTCTTGCTCACTGCCGTTTAAAGCTCTTGCCACAAGGAATTATTGGCTGAAAAATACGATGAACAAACTCTTTCAGGACAGGGCTGGCAATAAAGCGAAGCTGGTAAGAATTACTACGAGAACCTCAGCAATAACTAATCCTATTGCCTGCTGCGTGGTCCTGAATAACTGCTAGCTGTCACAGTCCCAAGTATTCTTATTGTTCAACCTTACAAAGGAGTGTCCAATTCAGATGCGTCAACCATGCTCTAATCAATCCTCTGTTCTCTCCCCCATTCAGCCTCTGATTTCTACCTTGTCAAGAACTCACCTCCTTCCCTTCTCAGTCAAGCCCCAGCCAGGTTTAGCCACACCTGGACACTGTTTCCATGGCTATTCTGCAAGGTTATGTTCCCTATATCAGTCAGAGATTTGCCTCATATTTTCCTTGTATTAAGGCTATCACCATAGTCTTCTCTTGCAATGTAAGCCCTTAAGATTCTATGGTGTTTCTTCCTTGTAAATCTTCTTTTACTAAATATGCACAATGCAGTAATGATGTTAGTATCAGCCTATGTGTCTTCCTCCATCCTTCCCCTTTTTAACAGGTTTTACTGCAGAGCAGAACTCATGTGAATTCTCTCAGGAGCTGACACACACACTGCAACGACCCTGTATAATGGTTATGCCAGGAAAAAAAGCATAGTAGGATTAGTAAGCTATTGTTATGGTTTCATTTACCAAGTGTAATAGAAAGGGAGATTGTTTCCATTACACCAAACAGGTATGTCTTGATATAGAGCTGATCTTGGAAGCTGCTTTTAAACAGCTATAACCACTGGAAGACTGGCATACAATAAGCAAACATTCTTTTGTTTCATAAATGAGGGAATATATAGATTTGGGAATTTTTTCTGACATTTTACTAACCACCCACTTAACTACTTGTTTTGTAAATGCATCTCCAGGGCAAAAAAGTGTGTATTTTGTACATTCCATATTGCCAATGCTACTGCTTAAAAAGAAACTCATGATTTTCTATGTAATATATTTCTGAACAGAAGACAAAAATTTGGACTGACAGCCTGTACCTAGCACTTAATTCTAGCTTTTAGACTCAGGCAAAGGAAACCTATCATTTCCCTGTTTCCTAAACATACAATCCTAAAATGATACAATAAAGGGAAATTAAGTAGGTTTTTTGACATATGTGATATGTGTTCAACATCAGAATGATTGTGTTTTGTACCACATCAAATGGTATGAACAATGTTGCGACTTATAAAATATTATGTTCCTCAACTCATTCCACTTAAAGAATGAGTGTGCTTCTGCATATTATTCATACTCAGCCTTTGGATATCTCTTCTAAATATAATTCATTTTCATAGACTAGTTGTATCACTCTCTACACAAAATTTAATTTCCCCCCTCCTAAATATATCTTCCTCTTTTCATTCACCACTGTAGACTTATCATCTTAAAAGCTACTTTCTCTACACACAAAAAAATCACAACTGCTTTGCCTCTCGGAACAGTAGATGTATTAGGCTATGATGCAGTTGATCGGCCATGGCTCCGAAGAATTACCCTTAGACATCACTGCTTCATCTGAACAGGGACCCCTCCATTTAGCAAGGTGGTAGATCTTGACTCTTTAAAGGCCGGCCAGTTAAGGGAGACCTGAATATTATCCCCTACCCTCCAACTCTTGTGGTGAAGGGAGGTAGGATACCTACACACTAATCTGTAGTAAATCACCTTTAACAACCTTCCATTTTAGCCAAGCACATCATGAGTATTTACAGAACCTATGAAAATACACATGTACAGCATTCTAGAGGAGTAGCCCAGTGGTTAAAGCAACAGTCCAGTAATCTTGGGCAAGTCACTTTACCCTCCATTGCCTCTGAAGAAAAGGTTTGGCAATCTGTTTCCAGTCATATCTTGCCAACACTACCCCGAGGCTGCTGGGTTTCCAGGCATCAGCACGGACTTGATGACACTTAAAAAAGAACATTGAATACAAAACACAAAGACCTTACATGTTCCTAACTACATCCTTTAGTTATATAATGCATACTAGTTTACATGGAGGAATGCCTTAGCTTGGGAATAAATAAATGAGTACGAACGGAGGCACCAAATGCACTATTTACCTTTTGAATGTAAACGTCCCTGATATTGCGAACTCCACAAACCACACATATCATCCCCATAGCCTCCCATTACAAATAAATGTTAGTTTTAGATTTGTAGAATAAAATTTAAAAAAGTGTACTTTAGCTCTCCTCATGGAGACCCACTATGTACTTTAATAGGAGCTCTCATAAACCTACTTCCACCCTTCGCAATACAAGCGAAGCTACCACGACCCTACCTTTTCTATCATAATCAACCCCTATTATAATATTATCTCCCCCGCCCCAGATTCATAAATCATAGCACTCATATCAGGCTGCTATCAAGCCCCGTCTGTTTATCACCACCATGTGCAGTGCAACCCGAGTCCCTGAGCTTCCGCCCCGCCGCTATAAGCTCTGGGTAAAAGGGGGCGGGGCGACGAACACCTTTTTCCTCGTGAGTAGCTATAGGGCTGGGATGTTAATAGAACTCGCGTCTTCCTTAACAGTTAAAAAAAGGAGCAGCCCCACCGTGACGACACTTCCGCTTAGAGAGCGCCCTTCCCCCAACGCACATGCGGTTTTCTTTGTCTCGCGCGAAAGTGAGGGGAGTCAGTCAGTTGCCGTCTGAGAAGAGCGAGAACGAAAGAAACATTAGAGAGAGAGACAGTGCTAATGTATCTATTGTAGTCAAGTTTCTGATTATATTTATTAAGGCTATCGTTCGTCTAGTAGAACTGCTTCGTCTCGGCGGCCTTCGGGGTGAGCGCGCGCTTTCGACCTCCACCCCACCTTTTGCTTTGTAGTGATTGGTTGAAGGAGCGCACAAAGCCGGACAGAGTCGTCCAATCCGCTTACTTTTCATCCCACCTTCGCTCACTTTTTTTTCTATTTCCCGGCAACCGCCCCCAAGCCCCACCCCGAACGCTTTTACTATTAACCTTGCTCGTCTTGTAATTGGTCGACCAGGGTGCGCTTGCGCACAATCCATTTTGGGATTTTTGGTTTAAGCCCGTCCTTTTCTTCCCTTTTTTCTCCTTCAATTGGGGAAGGAGGGGATGGGAGGAGCTTAACGCGACCGAGAAACCTTGGATTGGTGTACCCAGAAAGCGGAGCCGCGCGAGGTTTTTCTTTGTGGTTTGTAGCCCGATCGTTTCCGAAAGTGTCCGGAGATTGCCGAGGCCCCAGACCGCGGCTGCGCAGTGACTAACGTCGTGTAGGGCCTGCCGCTACCGCCGCTGAAGGAGAGGCGCGGGAGTGCGCGGCTTCCCTCCTTCCTTCTCCTCTTCCTGCGCCGCCGTCGCCCTCATGATGTCGGACTTCGACGAGTTCGAGCGGCAGCTGAACGAGAATAAACAAGGTGAGAAAAGGCAGCGAGCGGGGCTGCCGCCTTGGCATGAGTTAGTGTGAGGCGGCCGCGGCCTAGTCCTAGGAAGCTCCGCGGCCTAAGCCGAGGCTCGCGCGGGACCCGGAGCCGACCCTGCTCGGTGAGAGATAAGAGAAGGACTCGGCGGCTTCCTCTCTCCTCGTCTCCTTCTCCCGCCGCCTGCCCCCTTCCCTTCTCCCTCCTCTTTGCGCCGCGCACCGGGGAGCACACGTGTGAGGGGCTTTGGCCGCCCTTCCTGTCTAGTTTCTGCTGATCTTAGGCCGTGGGTCCGACTTCTTTAAGGCAGTCTGTAGCTGTAAATGTGCGCGTTAATGCGTCTGCAGCATGCGCGCGTGTTTCTGTAGCTATAAGCAACTGATACGCGTGCTTGCATATAATTACATAGGGTTTTATGGTTGCATGTGTGTGCTTCCTTAACTCTTTTTTTTTGATCCTCTGTGTATATGGAGGAACAACGTTGTGTGGGGTTTTTTTTTTTTTTTTTTGCAAACCAGGAGGCCTGGTAAAATTTAACTAACTTACATATACATTTGTCTTTGTACGTGTGTACTTTTTTGGGCACGTTATGATGGATTGGTGTCTTTGCTTCGTTGTCCCGTGTACCTATTCCCTTCTGTCTTCCTCTCATCCTTTCCCAGTCTCTCTCCTTTTCATCCTAGAGTTGGCTTTGGGAAGCTCCTTAGTTTTTGGATCTTGCTATGGTAGTAGACAGCCCACATGTGTTCAGTGCCTTGGACTTTTCAAACCTGAGGAACTGATGCTAAACTTGGTGCAGTTTCCCAAAGCAGAGGTTTTTTCTTACTGATGCAAGCATAGAGCATTCAGATACTGTGCATGTATTAACTTGCTGTCCTTGTTTAGTGTAGATTTTCAATATTTATTTAAGTTAGTTTTCAATATTGCTTTTCACGTAAAGCGATTTACATGAACAAGGAACCATTACGTTATGACATTAGAAACTTACAGTATAACATTGTAGGTAGTAAACAATGGATAATCAAAAGAATTACAAATAATTACATAGGTTAGAACAAGAACTAATGTACAATGTAATGATCAATACGTGAACTTATCTGCACTTAGGATGCAGATGCCTCAACTGTTATGCTGTAATCTGAAACTTCTTAACTTGTAATTGTTTAGTGCTCTGATTAAAAATTTTTTTTGGGGGGGGGGGATAAAACTAAGAGTGAAGATTAGGTTGGGTAGAGGTTTTTTTTTTTTTCAAGTAAATTTAGATCACCAAATATGTGTGCAGACGTCTGTCACTTGTGCGCTTATGCTGGAATGCTGTTTGCTGCAAAAACTAATGGTGATTGTGCTCATAAAGTTTGCTCAGAATATTGTGGGCTTTTTCCACCATTCCCTTTAGTAGAGACAGAAAAATGTTGCAGGTGCTATATGCTCAAAATAGAGAATGAGCAGACATAGTAAATTCCTTTGCAGAAAGCAAAATAGGGCAATATGTTCAGCATATTTACTTTATAAGCTGCCGCATTGAGGTGAAGGGTGTTTTCTGTCTGTACCTCTCTTCTTCTGCATCTGATATTCTCAGTGGGTTGGTTTTTTTTTTGGAAGAGTATAAACATGTATGACTGACTTGAATACATCTTTGATCCTCTGACACAACCGACTAGTCAAAATACGGCCCTGTTGGGTCACTAATAAAGTTCATTTGTTTATATGCTGGATGTATTGGTCTGGTGTTATTTTCTGCTGTTTCTATTATTTCTGGATTAGTGGATTTATTCTTTGTCTTTTATAACAAATTTCTCATTAGCATTGACCATCGACCTATAAGCTTAACCCTTGGTCTTCGTGGACCTTGGTGAGCTCAGCCTTCTGGTCTTTTGTGCACGTTTCTACATGGCATGGGTCCTGCTGTCTGCTTAAGGTTAGGCAAGTCACTTAGATTTTTCTGAGCTAATGGAGGGTTATCAATATCCCTGTTGTACATTGCCAAGTTTGTTACAATGTAAACCACTTGGACCACAATGATAAAGCATTATAGAAAACCTGTTAAAGAAGTAAACCTGTTTGGAAAGCCTAACATACTTTTCTGCATTGGTCTGCGGTCTGCGCGTGTGTGTGTGTGATTATGCTTAAATATCAGTGTGTTTAAATACACATAGGGGAATGCATAACTGTCTCTCTTTTTTATTTCTGTTGGGCTGGCTGCAGCCATTTAAATAATAGGGGAAAGGGGGAGGGGTGGAGATGGGTAAATAAAACTTTCCCTATGTTAAAAAATTAAACACTGATAAGTAAATCACATGGACTTTTTTGTGTAAATCAAAGACTGTCTCATCACTTAAATTGCTTTATAGATCTTGGAGGAACCTCTAGAGTGGTTGTGATGTCAACAAATTCATGTTCTACCCTCAGAGCTCTTGTTTAGAGGTTTGGCGACTGACGAGAGTTTCAGGGGATCTCTCTACTTTCAAAAAAGAAATAATTATGAACAAATAGAAATCTTGCCCCTTCCCTCTCACCAGGTAGCTTGATTTGTAGACTTAGTCCATGTGCTTTAGTCTGTCATCTGTAAGTGCGAGATGTAAGGTAGTAAATGGACAATGCAGGTCTTTATCTGCCTCCATCTAGTCTGCCCAGTGAAGTGGCCAGAGTTGCACCCGCCACTCCAGCCAGGTCAACCCTCTCCTTTTATGAAGTGTTTACATTTTATCCTCTTGCTACAGTGATCTTCTATGTTTGTCCTGTGCTCTTTTGAAATCCATCACTTTTGTTTGTTCCCACCACTTCCTTTGGGAGGACCTTCCAGGCATCCACCACTCTTCCTGTGAGAAAAGTATTTCTGAATGCTTTTAAGTTTACTTCCTTGCAGTTTCATTTCATGCCCACTAGTTCTACAGCCTCCCTGTCTTTGAAAAGGTTTGTTTGTTAATACGCATTAGGTATTTAAACTTCTGTATTATATCTCCCCCCCCTCCTCTGCTCTAGGGTATGTATATTTAGGTCCTCAAGTCTTTTCTCATATGCCTTCTGAATGTGGTCTGGGGAAGGGGGAAGTAGTCATGTGGTGGAGAGGAAATCTGGGCAAGAAATGGGAGGGAAAGTTGATAAGTGGGCTGGAGGGAGGGACAGCACTAGCAAATAGACTGCAGAAGAAACACAGAGCCTCCATATAAGAACATGTTTGAAAGTACAAGCTGTGAGCATATATAAAAACATTGGTTAAACATGCTCCTACGTGTGTGTGGTGGGAGGGGGGTGGCTAGTGAATGTGGCCTGCTGCATTCTCTCTTTCCAGGCATAGCTTTTTGTTGTCCATGTGCAAATAAAGTTATGGGCATGGACAGACAGACAACTTGATGTTCAACAATAGGCAAATTTTGCCTAATGCAAAGCATGCCAAAAAATATAGAAAACTATCTGAGAACCAAATATTATCTTCGCCTGTTGTTAAGTGCCGTCAAGTCGACTCGATTCATGGCGACCCTCTGGATAGCTATCCTAAATTGTGTTGGGTCTTCAGTCAGGCGGCTCATTGTTGACAGACTGGTACCTGTAGCTGCTGTTGTATCGATCCATCTCATTGCTGGCCTTCCTCTTTTGCGTTGACCTTCTATCTTGCCAAGCATGATGTCTTTCTCTAATGATCTCTCTCTTCGCATGATGTGTCAAAAGTATGAAAGTCGAAGTCTTGTCATCTGAGCTTCTAAAGAAAGCTTAGGTTTGATCTCCTCTAGTACCGACTGGTTTGTTCTTCGGGCAGTCCATGGTATACACAGTATTCGCCGCCAGCACCATAATTCAAAGGCATCAATTTTCTTCCTGTCTATCTTTTTCACTGTCCAGCTTTCACATTCATATGATGTTATTGAAAATACCATGGCCTGAACAAGTCAAATCTTTGTATGGAGAGAGACATCTCTGCTCTTGAGAATCTTATCTAGGTCTTTCATAGCCATTCTGCCAAGAGCAATGCGTCGTCTGAATTCTTGACTGCTTGTTGCTTCTTTATTGATAGTTGATCCAAGTAGGTTAAAGTTATTCACAATTTCAATTTCTTCTCCTTCGACGATGAACCTGTTGATTATGCCAGTTGTCATGATCTTTGTCTTCTTTACATTAAGGTGCAGGCCCATTTTGAGACTATGTTCTTTGATTGTGAGAAGCAAATGTTTCAGATCATCTTCACTTTCCGCCAGTAATGTGGTATCATCAGCATAGCGAAGGTTGTTGATGAGTCTTCCACCAATCTTCACACCTCTGTTGTCTTCATACAATCCTGCTTCTCTGATGATTTGTTCTGCATATAAATTAAACAGGTAGGGGGAAAGCATGCAGCCTTGTCTTACACCTTTGCTTATTTTACACCATTCTGTTTCTCCTTGTTCCGTTCGACCTGTTGCTTGTTGATCAATGTACAGATTGTGCAAGAGAACGATCAGGTGTTCTGGTATACCCATGCTTCTTAATGTGGCCCAGAGTTTTTCATGGTTTACACAGTCAAAAGCTTTGCTATAGTCGCCTACATCCTCTTAAAGTGGAAATAGAAAAAAAAGAAACCTTTATGTTCTGCAATAGCACGCTTGTTCAGTGGAATAAGCTGTTTATAGATGGTTTACATAAATATTGTGGAGTAAAATGGTTATCTGTTTTTATGCATTTATATTATATTGATTAACAAAAAAATTAAGAAGAGCATCTGGAGAGTGAAGATCTATTATCCTATAACCATCAAAGCTTTCATAGGCTTTTTCTCTTGAAAAGGTTGCAGAATATGACCATGTAACTCTGGTTTTCTGTTATGGAGACCCTTTAAAACCCACCCATAAAGGTTTCTGCAGAATACCTGGCCAATCATCTCCTTCCTATATGATCTTCGAGGTCTACCAAATCATTAAAAGAAAACTTAATGTCACCTCCCTGCCATGGTAAGCACTCCCATATTGTATCTAAGAAAAGGTTTTAATAATTTTATTTAATTTACATCATTTCTAACCTGCCTGTCATTTGATTTGATTTATTTAGTTTTCTGTCTTTATCTCAGAATCTAAGCGGCTCACAATCGCATACAGAATAACACATACAAATGGATGTTGAACCCTACTGTGCTCTAGAATAAATGATCAAAAGGCAAGACAAAAAAAAGTGAGTGACATTTAACCTAAAAGCAAGATAGTCTGGGTAATGCATTCCATAACTTGGCCACTATGGAAAAAATCCTGGCATATGTGGTCTAAATCTGTACCCCAGATATAGAAGGTATGGTCAACATATTCTGTGAGGCTGACGGCAAAGCCTGTGCTGGGCTTTATGGGATTAGAGATGAGCATAGTTCCAAAGGAATAAACTTTTATTCGGAACACAGTTGTTTATACTGTAGGCAAAAAACAATTGGCAACTAATGGAGTTTGATCAGATCTGCACAGGCTTATAATTAACAGAGCAGTAGCATTCTGAGCCAACTTTATAGGTTTTAATGCTTGTTGCAGTGGCCTCAGGCCATATTACAGTTGTCCAGGTGGTGCAGAACCTGTACTAAAATCTAAAACATTGTAATTTCTGAACCAGCTGTAATTTGAGGGGGGGGGGGGGGGAGGAACTCGGTTCAAATCATTGCTACCACTTCATTCACGTCCCTCCGGTCCAGTCCAGACAAATGGGTTGTGTCCTGCTACCAGCACCTGGAGACCAATTATGTACATTTTTTTCAGTAATGTTGCCTTATTTCCCATGAGGTTGCTTCCTTGGTACTTCAGTCTCTGGCAGCTGGGACACATCCATTCAAATGATTATTTGGACTGTGAAGCTTAGGCTGATAAGTGTTTTGAAGTTAGAGCAGAACTGTGCCTAGCAGGTACTCGGAAAGCAAATTGAAGTGTACTGGTGGTTAAGAAAAAAATCACAGTAGGTTTAAACGGTACATGGCATTCCGCTTCAGAATCCTTCAGTGGGCAGGAGGATTTCCCCGCAGGACAGCGTGAGACATTCAGTCGGTGTTTGCAAGTCCTGATGGCAGCAGCAGCCTGGTGGGTGCCTAAGGAGCTGATTGCCAGCATATTGGTGACTCCGCACACAAGGCAAACTGTTTCTTCTGTTATATTGGGTTTACTTATGACTTGGCATTTCTGGCAGTTGTCAGCGTATGCTTGGCCTGGCTAGTAGGGATGCTGGGAACTAGATTTGTTTGCGCTGCATGCGGCATGTGCTGTGTCTCAGGCAGGTTGTTGTAAGTCACATGAGAGAGAGAGAGAGAGAGCCGTGAACTTGAGGAGTGTAGAGAGGGTAGCCCATGCCCGAGAGGTGCAAGCACCTCAAGATGCATTTGGTCTGCAAGACTGGGCCACTGGAGCCCTCACATAGAGGTGGGAAATTTTCCTGTGATTCTCCCCCAGTGGCCATTTTGTTGGATAGCTCGGGCCCCGTGGCAGCCATGTCAGTGGGTGAACACAAGGTGGCAAGTGCAAGAGGGGTGTTTCAGCCTTCCCAGGAGCCTAAGCAGGGCTCCGGGGAGAGTTCACTTTTCTCCAGAGTTTATATTGTTCCTGCCTAAGGTATATTAAATGCAGTAGGGTAAAGGTCCAGAGCAGCCCTTGTCAGTAGCTGACAAGGTGTTGTAGTGTCCCCGGGGGGGGGGGGGGGGAGACCGATCTGGGGCAGCCAAAGCAAAGCAGGTGTGCTGCTGCGGAGGAGGACTGGGGGTCCAATGCCTCAGTGGAGCGTGAGGATCCTGGTGAGGACCCCTTCGGGCTAGGGGGAAACCTAGAGTCCCTGAAGCAGGAAGGGAACTTTCCACCAGGTGAGGATTCTGCTATTGTGAGGGTATTCCGTAAGAAGGAGCTAATGACACTTACATCCCAATCCTTAGTAGCTTTGAACATTCCTTTTAGGACCTCACAGGAGGAGGTTCTGCTTGAGTATACACTCTTGCAGGACATTCGTACCTTGCAAAATTCCTTCCCGGTAGAATAATGCAGTCATGCAGATGATTGAAGTGGAATGGGACATCCCAAGGTGGGATTAGGAGGAGGTTGGATGATGGCATGTCTCTATCCTGTGCCCATAGCGGAGAAGGAATTGTTTAAAACTGCTAAGGTGGAAGCCTTGGTCATGGCAGTGGAGGGAGGGACAGCTCTTAAGGATCTGCAGGATCATAGACTGGAGCCCTTATTGAAACAGGCCTTTGACATTAATGCTGTCATTACAGACCTTCATCTGCAGAGCATATTTGGCCAGGGCCTGCATGCGTTGGGTCCAAGCGTTACCGGGCCTCCTAGGGGGTTCCAAAACTGCACCTCCTGAGTTACCCAAACGAGTCAACTTCAGCTTACTTGTCTGATTTCTGTTATGATTTAGTGCACTCTTCCTCCAAGAGTATGGCATTAGTAGTAGTGGCGTGATGGTTCTTGAGGTTATGAAATTGGTCAGCTGATGTTTCTTCCAAGATCAGACTCTGCAAGCTGCCCTTTAAGGGTGAGCTGTTGTTTGGAGATCCTCTCAAGGAATTGGTTAAGGATCTTGGCGTTTTACAAAGGGGATTGGCTTCCAGAGGATAAACCTTGGGGAGGAAAAGGACAAGCTCCTCAGGCCAGGGGAGGAGCACGGGACTTCCGTGGGTTTTGGGCGACACGCTTTGCTGCTGCCCAAAGGAGACATTTCCCTTACTGGGGACAGTCTTTTAGGAGTCGGGGGACAGGCCAAGGGTTCTACTCGGCTATCTCCACCTCCACCAAGAAACCACAGTGAAGTGAGTTGGACCCAGGAGGTTGTCGAGCACTCGGAGGCAGTCTTCAGCATTTCATCCACTCCTGGGTCCAAATTACCTTAGGCCAGTGGGTGCTGGTGATCATTCGCAAAGGTTATGCCCTCTAGTTCCAGCATCCTTTAGCAGATGTGTTTATGGTATCCCCGTGCAGTGTGCCAGACAAGGTCTGGGCGATAAAAAGCACTTCCTTATCGGTACTCTGGGTTGTGCACCTCCTCCTGCAGCTTGGAGACTGGCATGTCACAAAAAAGTGAAATCACTGGATATAGCCTGCTGCTCTCTCCCATCATCCCCAGTATGTCCATTCTCCATGCAGCAGGAGGACGTAGTGAGCCTAAGTGCTGGGCTCACTTGAGAGCAGATAAGGAGCAGTTAGATTAGATTAGTTTTCCTTTTAATTTTTGGGGTGTATTGTCCCTAATTGGTATTTGTGCTTTTGTTTTGGGAGCTGTAGCTTTAAGAAAAAATAAGTCTAAGGAAGAGTGCTGCCTCTTGTGCCTGGCCCTGGTTCCCCCCTCTTTGTTCCTATTCAATTTTCTGCCGGCAACTATCTCTCCCACTTGATCAGTACGGGGGAGAGCTCAGCAGCACAAGGAGCAAGCTTGGGTTCCGGCAGTACGGAGATGCCGCGATTCTGCTGCCGGGCTTAAGGTTTACTGCTGGAAGTCTGCCTGTCGGCTCCCCGCTCGTATGCGGTGCGGAGCCGCGTGGTTTTGAGCTCTGCAGTGCCGGGAGCATGCATTTTGAATCGCCCTGTGAATAGTGGAGAAGGAGCTGGTGGTTGGTGAAGGGGGACGGTGACAGACGCGCCGTGCAGGGCTCGGTGTTTTTTGGTGCCTTTTTCCTCTGCCTCTCACAGACAGTGGCGGCCATCTTCGCAGCGTGTCTCTTTTTCATGTGGGCAGCTGCATGCCGCCGTACTCCATTTCTTTCAGGTGCAGCCACTTCAATTTTTGAATGCTTATTTCTTTTTTTTTTTTTTAATTTGTTTCATTGCCTTTTCTGCTGCTTTGGGTTTTTTTAGCAGGTTATATTGTGGTGAGTGGTTGCTTAAGCAGTGTTAGTTCGCTGACTGGATCTGAGGGTAGAACTTCTTCATTTCTGTTCATGGTTGGGCCTTGGCTATTTAGAAAAAAAAGAAACAGAGAAACGGATATTTGATAAATTGGAAGACTGGGCATCAAAATGGCAGATGAAATTTAATGTGGACAAGTGCAAGGTTATGCACCTAGGGAAGAACAACTCAAACTATGGTTACACGATGCAAGGTTCCACATTAGGAACCACCACCCAGGAAAAAGATTTAGGCGTCATTGTGGATACCATGTTAAAACCCTCGGCCCAGTGTGCAGCAGCAGCCAAGAGAGCAAATAGAATGCTAGGTATGATAAGGAAAGGAATGGAAAATAAAACAAAAGATGTTATAATGCCTCTGTATCGTTCCATGGTGAGACTGCACCTTGAATATTGTGTGCAATTCTGGTCGCCGTATCTTAAAAAGGATATAGCGATTTTAGAAAAGGTACAGAGAAGAGCCACCAAAACGGTAAAGGGGATGGAAGGATACTCCTATGAAGAAAGGCTAAAAAGGTTAGGGCTCTTTAACCTGGAAAAGAGACGGCTGAGGGGAGATATGATAGAAGTCTATAAATTAATGGACGGAGTGGAACGGGTAAACGTAGATCGATTGTTTACGTTATGAGAATATAGAAAGACTAGGGGACATGCAATGAAGCTACAGGGTAAACTATTTAAGACTAATAAAAGAAAATATTTTTTCACTCAACGTGTAATCAAACTCTGGAATTTGTTACCGGAGGATGTAGTAAAGGCTGTTAGTGTAGCTGGGTTTAAAAAAGGTTTGGAGAAGTTCCTGGAGGAAAGGTCCATAAACCATTATTAAGAAGTGACCGAAGATATCAATGCTTGACCCAGTACAAGCATTGTGGAACTTGTGTCTCTTGGGGAAACTGCTAGGTACATGTGACCTAGATTGGCCACTGTTGGAAACAGAATACTGGGCTTGAAGGACCTTGGTCTGACCCAGTATGGCATATCTTATGTTATATGTACGTAGAGGAGCTATCGCCGATTCTGGCATTTGCCAGGGTTATACACAGGTGTCTACCAGCGTGGAACAGCAAATGGAGGTTAAGGTAGGTCAGGATGGTCAAGGGGCCTTGTCTGGGTAGGACTTGGAGGAGCTGCCAGCGGTTGGGTTTGTGGTGACAGCCAGTCCGACGGGGGGTCCTTTGGCTGTGGGACCGCAGCTCGGGGATTTTTGTCCTGACTTTGTGTTAATTATGCATCAGGTGTTCTGTTTGCGACGGCAAGGAAAGATGCCGGAGGGCCTGTCGCTCTCTGTGGCGCCGCAACCACCAGGTCCGGCTGAGCCGGGTGCCATTTCTTCATGACCGCCAAAGCAAGCAAGGACTCGAGAGGCCAAGGAGAATGAGGTCGATCTGGAAGGCGGAGAGGAAGAGTTGGAGGAATGAGAGATCCCTGAGCCAGAGGCTCAGGCAAAAATTATTCTGGTGTTTCAAAGGGAGGAATTGACAGCACTTATCACAGAGTCCCTTCAGACGCTTAAGCTCGCCATGGAAAAGCCTGTTGAAGATGACAATGGTGAGGATCCAATTATTCAGGCAGTGCGTCAGATGCAGGTGGTGGTTCCCATTCACAAGGTAGTTGACAGAATGATACAGGATGAGTAGGATCACCAGGAGGCAGGGCTCAGGGGTGTTCGCATTATGAATAGACTGTATCCGTTGGCAGATAAAGACAAGGAGAGGTTTCGGTCTCCGCGGATTGATGAAGCGGTGTCAGCAGTGACCAAGAAGACCACTATTCCGGTGGAAGGCAGCTCGGCCTTGAAGGATGCACAGGATAGAAAGTTGGATGGTTTGCTGAAGCAGGCTTTTGAGGCCAACACGGTGGTGTTACAAGCCTCCATTTGTGGGGCATGGGTGGCACGAGCTTGTCTTCGATGGTTGCAGCGTTTAAGACAAGCGGACCAGTTGGAACAAGAAGGTCTGAGAGAGCTGAACTGCTTGGAGTCGGGATCGGCTTATCTTTCAGATGTTCATTATGACTTTAATTAGAGCCCTGGCTAATAGTATGGCATCGCTTGTTGCCGCTCGCAGATCCCTGTGGTTGTGGAATTGGGCAGCAGACGGTTCTTCCAAGGCACGGCTCGGTAAGCTCCCTTTCAAAGGAAGATTGTTGTTCAGAGAGGATCTCGGTAAGTTGGTAAAGTATTTAGGGGAGTCTAAGGGTGGCCGGTTGCCAGAGGATAAGCCCAAACAGGTGAAGTCTGCGTCAACCTTTCGGGGGTTCCTTTAGAGATTTTCGGAGATTTCGGACTTCTCGCTTGGGCAGATTCCAAAGAGGAAGATTTGCTCCTCGGGCCCAGGGGTTTTGAGGGTTTCGAGGAGCTGGCAGAGGTTTTGCGGCGGCAGCCTCAACAGCTAATTGAAAATCACAATGAAGTGAGGGGGACCCCAGCAGGAAGTTTGCCGCTAGGCGGGCAACTTTGGGACTTCCTGCCTGGGTCCAAATAACGTCCAACCAGTGGGTATTATGGTTTAGGCATTTGATATACCGCCCTTTACTTACGCATCAGAGCGGTTTACATGTATGCTAACAACAGGTACTTAGAAATCATCCGGGAGGGCTATGCACTGGAGTTCGTGCAGCCCGTGCTGGATTAATTTGTACAGTCGCCCTGCAGGGGGCAGCAAAAAGCGCAGGCAGTCCATTGCACGCTGAATAGACTATTGCGTTTGAGGGCGGTCGTCCCGGTGCCCAAGGACGATTACGGCATGGTTCGATACTCAGTTTATTTCGTGGTGCCAAAGAAGGACACGTCACTTCATTTGATTTTAGATCTAAAAGGGGTGAACCGCTGTCTTCGGGTTTCGCATTTCAGAATGGAAACGTTACGATCCGTCATTGTGGCAGTTCGCCAAGGAGAGTACTTGACCCTCTCTGATCGGAACGTGCAAATATGCCTGTGAGGTCGAGGGATGTCATCAAAGGTTTCTCTGCTTTGCTCTGCCGTGGGGTCACTTTCAGTTTCAGGTGTTGCCCTTCAGTCTCGCAACGGCACCGTGAATGTTCACCAAGATCATGGTGGTGGTAGTGGCAGCGTTGCGAAAGGAAGGCATTTTGGTGCATCCCTATCTTGACGATTGGTTAATTCTGGCAAAGTTCAGAGCCGAGAGCGTGAAAGTTACAAAGTGGTGACATTTTGGAGAAGCTCGGCTGGGTAGTCATCGTGAGCAAAAGTCATCTTACTCTGTCCCAGAGTCTCGAGTACTTCGGGGTACATTTCGACACTCAGAGGGGACTGGTGGTGGTGTTTCTGCCCAAATGGCAGGTCCAAGCCCTACAGCAAGTGGTTCGCTAGTTCAGGACTATTCCGGTGCCTTTGGCCTGGAATTATCTCCGGGTGTTGGGTATGATGGTAGCATCCCTGAAGGTGGTGCCCTGGGCCAGAGCGCATATGAGCGTTGCAGCGGTCGTTGCTTCACCGCTGGTCTCTTCGAGCTGACCTGCCCTCTCGGGGTTCGACGAGCGTTGAAGTGGTGGCTACTTCTGCAGTCGTTAAAGGCCAGGATGCCCCTGGAGCAGCCAGAGTGGATTCCATTGTTGACAGATGCAAGTCTCGCGGGATGGGGAGCACATTGCGGGGAGCTCTTCACGCAGATTGGAACTCAGTGTAACCTACATCAGTCGTCAAGGGGGTACACGAAGTACGGCCATGGAAAGAGAAGCAGGGGAGCTCTTTGCTTGGTTCGAGCTTTGGCTGCTGGCAATTTCGGCGGATGTGACGGTGGATTTTCTCAGCAGCGTCCAGGTGGATGCTGGCGAATGGGAGTTGCATCCGGAGGTCTTTGCGCAGGTGGGGGCTGCCGATCATGGATCTCATGGCGACCTTCCACTTAGCAAAGGCCAGTCTGTTCTTCAGCAGGCGTCGAAAGGATGTCAGAAGGGATCAACGCCCTGCTGCAATGCTGGCCGGTGTCGGGTCTTCTCTATGTATTCCCTCTGTGGGCCCTCATAGGTCGGGTGGTACAGCGGATCGAGGCCCATCTGGGAAGATTAGTGTTGGTGGCTCTGGACTGGCTGCGGTGTCTGTGTTATGCCGACCTCATGCGCCTTCTCGACGGGGATCCATGGAGATTGCTGACGTCAGTCTGCTACTTCAAGGGCCGCTGCGGATGCCTCAAGTGGATCGGTTCTCGCTCACGGTCTGGCCATTTAAAGGGCGCATTTGAAGAAAAGAGGTTGTTCAGGAGCAGTCATTGCGACTTTGCTTAAGGCTCGGAAGTCGTCTAAGTCTCTGGCATATGTTGACATTTGGCGCATATTTGAGGATTGGTGTTCCAGGAAACAAGTGCGCGTGGCAGCCGCATCCGTTGCAGTGATTTTGAGTTTCTTGCAGGATGGTTTTGAGAAGGGTCTTGCGGCCAGCTCCTTGAAGGTTCAGTTAGCAGCGCTGGCTTGCTATAGAGGCAAGGTGCAGGGAATAGCCTTAGGGGCGCATGCGGATGTGTTGCGTTTTCTCAGGGCAGTGATGAGGTTACGTCCTTCGCGTAGGATTGTGGTCCCGCTGTGGGATCTTAACTTTGGTTTTGGCAGCCCTGGCTAGGGAACCTTTTGAGCCCTTACAGCAAGCGTCCGTGAATGATTTAACCTTGAAGACGGTGTTTTTGGTGGCCATTTGCTCAGCGAGGCGAATCTCTGAGTTACAGGCGTTGTTGTGTAGATAACCCTTTCTCTTCTTTTCTAAGGAGAAGGTGGTGGTACGCATGGTTCCTCCTTTTTGCCCAAAGTGGTTTCTCCATTTCATATGAACCAGACGGTTTCCCTTCCGGTGCTGGGTTCGTTTGAAAACGTTGCATCGGACCGCGGATTGCGTCGGTTGGACTTAAAGCGAGCGTTGCATCGGTATTTGATGGTCTCAGAGGCATTTCGCAAATCTGACTGCCTGTTTGTTTTGTTCGCCGCTGCTTCCCCCTTACGGACTCCACTGAAGGCCTCCATATCTCGTTGGATTGAAGAGGCGATTGCTTCGGCTTATCTGTTGTCGGGATGATAGGTGCCAGCTGGTTTGCGAGCTCATTCTACCAGGGCGCAAGCGTCGTCGTGGGCTGAGCACAGTTTGGTGTCGCCTATGGAAATTTGTAGGGCGGCTACTTGGGCCTCTCTTCACACTTTCAGTAAACACTACCGCCTGGATATCTTGGCAGCCAAGGATGCTGTATTTGGGGCGGCGGTGTTGCAGGCCGGCTGGTAGGGTCCCTCCTGATGAGTACTGCTCTGTTACATCCCAGAGGTGGAGAACTAAACTGGAGAACCGGTAAGGAAATGGTAATTACACTTACCTGGTAATTGTTCTTCCTTGAGGGACGACAGTTTAGTCCTCATTCCCACCCGGGATACTACGTGGAGCTAAGCAGTGGAGGTTCAGCCGGCCGAAACATGAGATTACTGATAGGTAGATGTTTTTTTGCCTAAAATTTCTTCAGCTTTTATGGTTCTTTCTGGTCTGTCTTTTGGCGCAGGTGGAAGACGAGGGCACAAGAAGAAAAGCCTACCTTCCAAAATGACAAGGTTTTTTGTATAATGTGGTTGTTATACGTTCACTGAGAATGTTGTTTTTATTAGCTACTTATTTGTTGCTCCTTTAAGTGTGCTTTGTCAATAGTTCACTGGGGATGATGGGAGAGAGCAGCAGGCTATATCCAGTGATGTCACTTTTTTGTGACATGTCAGTCTCCAAGCTGCAGGAAGATGTGCACAACCCAGAGGTGGATGACTAAACTGTCGTCCCTCAAGGACGAACAATTACCAGGTAAGTGTAATTACCAATTTAGAACGCTTTCTCGTGCCAGATGCAGTTGTACCAGTACCGCCAGGCCAATGCGGCTGTGGTCGATACTCCATCTATTTCATGGTACCAAAGGAGGACGGTGCATTTCAACCATTCTGGTATTCTCAGTGGTCATCTGCTCGCCATGTCGTATTCGGAATTGCAGGCCTTGTCCTGTCGGGAACTGTTCCTGGTTCTTGCTAAGGAAAAAGTGGTATTGCGTACAGTTCCATCCTTTTTGCTGAAGGTAGTTTTTCCCCCTTTCATGTCATCCAGGTGGTGACATTTGCCAGTT
Source organism: Ichthyophis bannanicus (assembly GCA_033557465.1). Lineage (NCBI taxonomy): Eukaryota > Metazoa > Chordata > Amphibia > Gymnophiona > Ichthyophiidae > Ichthyophis > Ichthyophis bannanicus. Next base: position 44,043,371 of record CM066051.1, on the reverse strand, counting down.
TTTTTCCCACAGCAGGGGAAGAGGACACTGAGGGGAGACTCTATAGATTGGACATTTGTAGAGCATTAAAATGTTACCTGAAACGCATGCACTCCTTTCATGAATTGGACCATCTGTTTGTGCTCTTCGAAGGGTCACGAAAAGGGGAGGCAGCTTCAAAGGCATCTATCGGTGGGTGAAAGAAGCCATTGCCTCTGCCGACTTAAATGGTGTATAGTGCCGGTGGGACTACATACACATTCCACTTGGGCCCAGGCGGCGTCTTGGGCAGAATTTTAGTCTGGTGCCACCAGTGGACATGTACTGGGAAGCGGCACGGACCTTATTGCATACATTTGCCAAGCACTAATGACTGGATGTGCAGGAGGTGCATTTTGGTGCTCAGGTATTGAAGGCGGGGCTCGCGGGTATCTCCTGTCGTCAGATACTGCTGTGGTACATCCCATTTGTCTGGACTGGACCAGTGGGACAACATGAAAGTAAATTAGCAGGTAAGGTTTAATTTTTTCCTTGTGCCTGGAATGCAAAGTCTAGTGCACTTTTCTGTATCGGCCTATGTAGATCAATGCCCTTTTCATTTCAGACTGTAGATAACGGTGGACCAAAAAACCTAGCACAAGGCAGTTCTTCCAGCCCCGAAAAAATGAGGTCTGGGAGAGTTTAGCACCATTTTACATGAAATATTTTATAGGGATAGATTTTCTGAGCCTTAATCAGGTGCTGGGATGTCAGCATCAAAGGTTTATATTAGAATAAAATACAAGCAAGCCTTGGTTGAAAATCTAAGTAGAATAGGCAGAAACAAGACAAGTTAAATTAAATACATGATCTATAAGGGGGGGGGAACCATTTAGTTTAGCTGGTGCCTGTTTGTTTTTTCTTTTTGTCTTGCCTTTAGTTCCTCTCTTCTATTTCTTCCATTCTAATTAGATCAAGGGTATGGATATGGTAATGTGAATCTTCACTCACAGCTGCTGAAGTTAACTATCCGGTTGTTACAGCTACTGTCCTGCCTGGGATCCTTGCAGAACCTTGAATCATAGGCTTTAAATATATTGCCCTTAACGGTGACTCTGGATGCTTCCTGGGAGCTCTGAACGTTGTCCGTGCAGCATCCGCAGGCGATCCTGGAGAGCAGAAAATGGGATCTGGAAATTGATTTGGGGACCATCTCCATGGCAGTGCAAGGCAGTGATGCTGAAACACCTAGCTGGCACTACTCATCTAAATATTTTCTCCATGGGCAAGCAGAATGAGTCAGCCACACACTGGTGACATCATCTGATGGTGCCACAGGCAGATTGAGATCCTTTTGTATAGAGAACACCTATTTAAAGTTAAACAGCTTGGAGCTATTCATGATGGTTTAGCTAATTTGTTACCCAAACATGGTCTTTTGAAATGGCATGGATTTTTCTCTGAAAGGTGGGAAATCTGCAAGTGGAAAATCATTTATTTTTTTCACAGTTGGGGATCCTTTAAACAGTAAAAGGGGTGATTTGGGGACTTAGTTAAAATTAATCATCATTTCATTCTTCGAAATGCATAAGGCCAGAGTGGTGTTAAGTGCTGTTGTGTCTGTGTTGACTCATGGTGACCCTCTGGATAGTTGTCCTAAACAGTGTTTGGTTTTCAGTTAGGTGGCTCATTGTTGATAGTGGCATCCATAGTTGGCCTTGACCTTCAACCTTGCCAAGCATGATGCCTTCCTCTAATGATCTCTCTTTGCATGATGTGTCCAAAGTATGAAAATTGAAGTCTTGTCTGAGCTTCTAAAGAATTCTCAGGTTTGATCGCCTCTAGTACTGAGTATAGCTAAATGGCCAATTTTTTCAAAAGAGGAAGGTGAAAAGTGGAATACCCTGGGCCTGCTGCTTTTTAACATTTATGTATAAATGACCTAGAAATGGGAATAAAAAAATGAGGTAATCAAATTTGCAGATGAGCGAGTTATTCAAAGTTCTTAAAACACAAGAGAATTGAGTAAAAATTGGGGGACTGGGCATCCAAATGGCAGCTGAAATTTAATGTGGACAAGTGCAAAGTTTTATATACTTGGAGAAGAACAACCCAAACTGCACAAGGTTCCACGTTAGGAATCACCACTTGAGAAAAGGATCTGGGCATCAATGTAGATAATACGTTGAAACCCTCTGCACAGTGTGCAGCTGTGGCCAAGAAAGCAAATAGAATGCTGGGAATCATAACGAAAGGAATAGAAAATTAAAACCAAGGATGATATAATGCCTCTGTATCGCTGCATGGTGCTATTGCACCTTGAATATTGTATGCATTTCTGGTTGTCATATCTTAAAAAGGATATAGCAGAATTGGAAGAGGTACAGAGAAGAGTGCCAGAACTGGTAAAGGGATGGAAGGATCTTCCTATGAGGAAATGCTTAACAAGTTAGGGCTCTTCAACTTGGAAAAGAGACAGCTGAGAGTGGAGATACGATAAGTGGTCTATAAGATAATGAATGGAGTCAAACAGGTAAACATCGGTTTATTCCTTCAAAAAGTAGAAAGACTAGGGACCTGCAGTGTAGCACATTTAAGACAATTTGGAGAAAATAATACTTTTTCACTCAATGCGTAATCAAACTTGGGAATTTATTACTGGAGGATGTAGTAAAAGCTGTTAGTATAGCTTCGTTTAAAAGAGGTTTGGACAAGATCCTGGAGGGAAAATACATAGACCGTGTGATAAGGAAGCTTATCATAGCTCAGGAAGGAGCTATAGAAAAGGTGACGTGACTCTGAACAAGCAACCTGTCAGTTCTGGTAGAAATAAGAAAACAGAATTTTCCCATAAAAGACTACCAGTTCCAGAATGCACCAGGTTTCCAACAGCCATTAGAGGAGCTGAAGTGGGGAAACGTGTGTTCAATCAGGAGGGCTATGAGGTAATCCCTAAGCACTCATCTCAAAGGGCAGGGCCTGATTCAGCACAGCTGTGCTGTGTTAGGGAGGAGCACTCATCTAAGCAGAATAAAGGTAGAGTTTATTCTACAGATGATCATCTTCATGATCACCTTGGATATCCTGAGAATCAGCTTGAGCTTGATCATCCTGAGGATCATCATCATCAGAAGCAGAAGCCAAACCGGACGGACAGAGAGGGAAAGAAACCCTTTGGAAGAAAGAGGAGAAAAGCCTTTGAGAGGTCTAGAAGAGTCCAGAGCAGTACGTATACTGGGAGGCATTCCAAGGGCCAGCATACACCATTGGACTGGGGAAAGCCAGAGGAATGGTGCTGCAGAGCTAGGAATCTCCAGACGCTACCTGTGAGGGAGACAGCTGCACGTGGAAGGGACCCTAAGACCCGTGCCAGAAGGTATGTGAAGAGAGATCCAGTGTCCAGGGATCTGGATTGGAAGGCTGGACATAAGAACTGGACTACATACTGGCCAGGCTATATAGAGAGGTACTCTAACAGCAATGGAAGCTCAGGTATGAACACTGATCTATGCCCTAGCTATAACCTTGAAAGACAGCAGGGAAACAAGTATTCTCCTGAAAGTGCTCCAGTGGGAGATTCATCTGTGCCAATCCATGATATTGAACCCATGTTTGTTGAAGAAGAGGGGGTGATAGCAGATGAAGAATCTGATTACATGGACTGCTCTGTCTAAACTCCTTTGGTGATTTTCTGTTATAAAGTACAGCAACCATCACAAAGAAATACAAACGTGTTCTTTAATCTACTCAGAAAAGCTCCTGTGTAGGTTTTCTAGCCATGCAGTACAAAGCAAGCCAGCTAAGGGGTTTCAGCTGGATAACTGCTAGCAATTGAGCCTTACCTAATTGCTTGTGAGCTAGGAGAGAATCACTTCTGAATCTATGTGGGAAGTTAACCTGAAAAGAACAGTTTTTTTCTTTCTTTGTGGCTTTTGGTTTGTTTGATATATGCTAAGAAAACATTAGCTAATGCCTACAGAAAAGACCAGTTTGTACCAACCAGGTCTTATTTCTTTTTGCTTTGATTGGCTGACAAGTTCAAATGTTTCCTCATTTTGTTTTTTTTCAAGTTTAACACTGAAAGCAAGTAACCTGATTTAGGTGCTACCAAGCATATCTGTGTTGGGAGAAATAACCCCATAAATAAATATCTTATTGGCTTTAACACTTGAGCACAACTAAATTATTGTCAGCAGCTGTGTCTGGTGTGAATGAACTGCATTGCCCACAATCCCTTGCAAATCATATAGATATATGCACTTGCCAAGACTGTGAAGATTCTCATCCAGGCAGCCGTCTGACAACCGTCATTATTAAAGAGGACCAGGGAAAGCCACTACTTACTTCTGGGACAAGCAGCTAGAATGTGTATAACTTTGGGAACCAAATGGGCACTTGAAACCTGGAATGGTGGCCACTGTTGGAAGCAGGATACTGGGTTTGATGGACCCTTGGTCTGATTCGGTATGACATACCTTGTGTTCTTATGACTGGTTTGTTCTTCGGGCAGTCCATAGTATACACAATATTCTTCTCTATTACTGTAATTCAGAGGCATTGATTTTCTTCCTGTCCATCTTTTTCACTGTACAATGTCTGCATCTATATGACGTTATTGAAAATACCATGGCTTTGGTAAGTTTAATCTTTGTATAGAGAGAGGCATCTCTGCTTTTGAGAATCTTGTTTAGGCCCTTTTTAACCATTTTATGAATGATTTTACCAGTTGTCGGGGTCTCTCTCTTTGCATTAAAGTGCAGGCACATGTTAAGACTATGTTCCTTGATCTTAAGCAAATGTTTCAGATGGTCTTCACTTTCAGCCAGTAATGTGATGGTATCGGCATAGCAAAGGTGGTTGGTGAGTGTTCTACCAATCTTCACACCTCTGCTGTCTTCATAAAGTCCTCCTTCTCTGATGATTTGTTCTGCATATAAAAATAACAGGGGGAAAGCATGCAGCCTTGTTGTATGCCTTTGCTGATTTTTAAACCATTCTGCTGTTTTACCTTGTTCCATTCAAACTGTTTTTCTTGATCAATGTAACGGTTGTGCAAGAGAACAATCAGGTGTTCTGGTATACCCATGCTTCTTAATGTGGCCCAGAGTTTCTCATAGTTTACACAGTCCAAAGCTTTGCAGTGATGTTTCTCGTTCCTCGCCCTTTTCCTGAACCCTGACTGAATTTCAGGCAGTTCTCATTTCAGGTATGGTTGTAGTCACTGCTGAACAATCTTGAGTAGAATCTTGCTGGTGTGGTATCAGAGTGATTTGTGCACAGTCGGTCAGATCACTTTTCTTCAGTATTGGTATAAACACAGATCTTTTCCAGTCAATTGGCCATTATCTTCCAAATTTCCTATCAAACCTTTGTAAGTATGGTAACAGCCTCATTCTGATTGCTGTAATACTTCAGTGGGAATGCCATCAATGCCTGATGCTTTGATAATGCTTTCAATGCTGCTTCAACATCTTCTTTCATACCAATGGATCCTAATCATAAAAGTAGAAGTTGAAGTGGCTATTGGTCCACTTGATCTTTATGGTATGACCCTGTAATCTTTCCACCTTTCCTTGCTCTTCTCAGCATCATTGAATATGGATCCTTGAGCATCCTGTAACATTCCAATTTGAAGCTGGAATTTTCTCTTTACCTCTCGTAGCTTTAGGAAAGCCAATCTTGTTCTTCCTCTAATAGTTTTTTTGCATGTGTTATTGTAGTGCTGCTTGTCTCGTCTTGCTGCACGTTGGAGCTCCTCTGAGTTCCGTGATTGCTTTTTTTTTTTTTTTTTTTTTTTTCTCCTCTGGATTTGGCTTCTCTGCGTTTCTGGGCAATTTTCAAAATTTCTTCTCATTCCTTTTGGCTGTTATTGCGTTTTTCATTTTTTGTAGAGCTTCTCACTTTCTTCCAGCACATCTTTTTTTGATGTAATTCCATAACTCTTCCGATACTCTTTCATTTGTATCCAAAGCAACAAATCAATTTTGCAGGCAGTCTTTACAGTCCAGTGGCATATTCAAGGTCATACAGTTGTGGTCAACATTAATTGGCATCTTTGCAATACAGCCCCTTAATGTCCAGTATCTCATGTTCAGTATCTCATTTTATATACATATATTTGAGGCATATATAAAAGAATCAAATAAAACAAGACCAATTAAAAAAGGAAATAGTATAAAAACTGGGACATTGCCAGGATATGATGATTTGCACCTTAGAAACAATTCAAATCAGTTGGAACAGAAGAACCACATTCCCATTCAATACTCGCATGACTTGAATCAACCAATGAATTGATGGCTGTAATGTTTAAAATGGCCACATTCAAAATGGTGAAGATGAGAGCTGCTTGAGATTGAAGCTTGCTGATAATGACTTTTCTGACAAAGGGATACAAAGCCATTTCCATAGAGCTTGGGATTCTTGTATCTACATTTCACGATGTTAAGACATTTTCTGCTCATGGAACTGTCAAGAACCTCCCAGGACATGGTGGGTAAAGGAAAATTAATCCAAGAAGTCTTTGAAGGTTAGTGTACGTGGTGGTCTTTCCAACAGGTTGCAATGTCCAAAGAGTTTAAGGCTGACCTGGTGCAATCTGGAGTGGTGGTGTCAAACTGCACCAAATGTTGCACACTAAACAAAGGAGGACTTCATGGGCAAAGGCCAAGGTGGGACCCCCACTGCTCAGAAACATACATAAAAAGGCATGCCTGATCTTTGCCCAAACCCACCTTGAGAAAATGTTCTGTGGATAGATGAAACCAAACTTGAGCTGTTCAGCGATACATTTACAGGTGAAGAAATGAAGCTTATAGGGAAAAAATGCCCTTCCTACAGTTAAATATGGTGGAGGTTCCATAATGTTGTGGGGCTGTTTTTGCTACCTCGAACTGGAGGCCTGCAACGTATTAAAGGAATGAAGTCTGAGGACTATCGAGGTATTTTGGAGCGAAATGTGCTACCTAGTGTCGGAAAGCTTGGTCTGGGTTGAAAGTCATGGGTCCCCCAGCATGACAATGACCCAAAACATACATCCAAAAGTACAAAAGAAGGGTTGTTTAAAATGGGGAAAAAATGGACTTGCTGAGGCAGCTCGGCTGGAGTCTGGTATTGCCTTTCTGGCAGACCACCTCCGATTTAATTCATGCTTCTGCAAAGAATATGGCTAAGGTGGTAGCTGCTTTACGATTTTTGTGGCTTTGTTGGCGGATCTTTCCTCTAAAACATGGCTCATCAAACTCCCCTTTGTGGGATAGTTGCTGTTTGGCGCGACTTGGAGAAGCTGGTCAAGGATCTTGGTGAGTCAACAGTACCTCTGCTTCCTGAGGATCAACCCAAGGACTCTAGGAAGGGGGCTTCCAGGGAGAGGTGGTGATTTTTGGAGGTTCCGGACAGCTAGAGGTGGTTATTCACAAAGGTCCATGTTTTGCCTCTATGCCAACCGTTTTGAGGGGGGTCACCGGTGTGGCAGAGATGGGGCCCATCAGGGGTGGTTCTCTTGAAGGTCTGGGGGGCTTCAGTGGGCGGCCGTTTGTAGCAATTTTACCTTGCTTGGGTCCAAATTGCTTCTATTTATTTATTTAGCTGTATTTATATCCCGCTTTTCACCGGGTCAAAGCAGTCAATTGGGGGATGCATTTAACACGAGGGGATATGAGACATATACACTAATACTTACAGGGAACATGGGCAATGGAGGGTTAAGTGGCTTGCCCAAGACCACAAGGAGTGCCTATAGAAATCCCAGTCCCTCCGGCCTGAGATTGCTGTCCCCAGGTGGGACTTGAACCCCCGGCCCTCCGGCCTGAAGTACCTTGTCCTAACCACTAGACCACTCCTCCCTATAAGCTTCTGATGCATCATTTGTGAAGGTTATGTGCTCAAGTTAGTGGTCCCTTGCAGATGCCTTTATGCCTTTGCCCTGTCAGTCTCCTGGCAAGGCGCAGGCAGTTTGTGTTACCCTGGAGCATCTTTTGCAGCTCAAAGCCATTGTACCAGTGCCAGGGTCTGACTGGGGCATAGGCTGGTACTCCATTTATAGGCGGTACTCCATTTATTTTTGTGGTTCCCAAGAAGGAGGTAACTTAATCGCTCATCCTAGATCTCGGGTGTGAACAGGGACTCTGAAGGTTCCCCATTTTCTGTATGGAGACACAGCATTCAGTGATGGTGGCTTTTAGGGGGAATATCTAATTTTCCTGGATCTCTGAGGCGTTTCCTGCGTTTAGCGGTCTTGATGGGGTATTTTCAGTTCCAGGCCCTTCCTTTCTGTCTGGCCAATGTGGCACGCATGTTTACCAAAGGGATGGTGGTAATGGCAGCTGCTCTGCAAAAGCAGGGGGTCCTGGTCCATCCATACCTAGAAGATAGGTTGATTCGGACAAAGTCCCTGCAGGAGAGTTGGAAGGCCACAGAGCTTCCTTTCCAGCACCTGCAGGACTGGGCTGGGTGGTCAACTTTGTGAAAAGCAGGATGATCCCCTCGCAGACCCTTAAGTATCTGGGGGCTTGTTTCGACATGCAGAGCGGCATGGTTTTCTTGCCTGATGGTGGAATTGTAGAGTTGGGATCTCGGGTCAGGGCCTTGCTGAGGTACCGCATCTGAGGGTGTGGGATTACCTTCAGGTCCTGGGGTTGATGGCAGCAACCTTGGAGCTTGTTCCCTAGGTGCAGCTGCACATGCATCCTTTTGCAGTTGGCACTTCTATTGCGTTGGTCCCCACAGAATCAGTCCATGGAGTGTGGGTGACTCAGCAGGGTAAGGACCAAAGAGAGCCTTCACTTGTTGTTGGATCTAGCCCAGCTGTTGGCAGGCATGTCTCTCAAGCCACTGGATTGGGTGGTGGTGACCACGGATGCCAGTCTGGGGGGTGGGGGGGGCACATTGTCAGTTGCAGGTGGCTTAGGGCTGGTGATCCCCAGTGGAGAGCCGGTGGTCAATCGACCAGTTGAAGATCATGTTGAGTTCTTGGCTTTGCAGGTCTCTTTCTTCCCCTTGGGCAGGGTAGTGAGTCCTGTCTGACAATGTGACAGCAGTTGCTTATATTAATCGGCAGAGGGGTATGACGTTTTAGTGTCAAAGGAACTCCTGCATATTCAGTGGGAAGAATGGCATCTGTTGGCGCTCTGGGCAGCCTATGTGACGGGAGAGGAGAATGTTGAAATAGATTACCTGAGCAGACATCTGTTGGACCCAGGGGAGTGATCTCTAAGTTTGTGTTACAGTTCATTGTGTGGTGTCGGAGAATGCCCAAATGGATCTAGTGCCAACCATGGCCAGTGCCAAGGCCTTTGTTCTTCAGCTGGTGCAGTGTGCATGGCAGAAGGGATAAAAACGCTGGTTCAGCTTTGGCCCAGAACTGGGCTTCTCTGTTTCTGCCATGGCTGTTGATCGGCAGTGTGCGCACCCCAGACTAGTGCTATTGATGGCCTTGAATTGACTGCTGCGGCCTTGGTATGCATTGCTATGAGCAGCTTGGTTTAAAAAAAAACCAAAACAAAATAAAACCCTTTTTATATAACATGAAAATTGAATTTTAGAGTTTTCTCTTGAACTCCTGTTCTTACACCGAGGAATTGTCATGCTATGTTTGTTTTAATGTTGTATGGGCTAGCGAAGACTTGGGATTTGTCTGCTTTATAACTATCATATTGGCTGAGTGAGGGTGCACACCTTCTTATAGGGTTGCTTTCAGCTCTGCTTTTTTCTCAGTCTCCCATCTGCTGGTGGGTGAGCATAACCGATGCAACTGGACTGGAGGGATTCCCAAGAAAGAAAATTAGCAGGTAAAGTTTAATTTCACCTTTCCCATCGTTGTCTTCCATAGTTGTAGTCAACTTGATTTTTATACAATCCATTGTATATGTGTATAGTGGCTGCTTGTCTTGCTGGAAGAAAGTGTTTGAAATGAATAGAATTCTGCAAGACCAACCATCTATCAGTCTAGCTTTATTTATTTCTGTTGGCCAAAGTCCATATTTTCCAACCACTTTATCATCATCTTTGTTGCCAGCTTTTGCATTGCAATCACCCATGACTATCTGGTTAACTGTTTGCATGTTCTGGTACTTTTTCTTAGAACTGATAACCACTTCATCCACTGCAGCTATTGGGGCATATACCTGAATAATAGTTGTGTTTGGTGAGCATTCCTCGTAGATGATAGAAATTAAAACTTCACTGATTGCATTATATTTCATTACAGCTCTTGCACCTTTTTTCTTAATTATAAATGCAACACCATTTCTTCTTTGCCTTTCATTTCTAGCATAGCATACCATGTGATCATCAGATGCAAAGTGCCCGATGATGATCCATTTCAATTTGCTGACACCCAACAGATCAAGTTGTACATGTTCTATTTTATTCTTGACCACCTTCAATTTACCTTGGTTCATGCTTTGTATGTTTCATGTCCTAATATGTAAGGCATCTTCGCAGCTTCTCTTATTTCGTATGTAGCTACATCAGCAGTCAGAAGTCCCAAGGGCTTTGATCCAACCACATGATAATTGCTGGTTCCTTAGCAGAACTCCAGTCCAGTCCCTTTACTCTCGGGTTGCGCAACCCTTCCAGCAGCTTGGAGGCTGAACCCATCATCGTTTTGATGATGGTGTGGTATAAATACCACTGGCACCACCCCTAGGCACCAGTATTCTCAGCCTCCAAGCAGCTGGAGGGCTACCGTAAGCCAAGAGCTTACTGGTCTCAGTTTGCCTTTTTATTTAACTTTATTTATCTTTAATTTCTTTGAGTTACCTTAGTGCAGTAGAGGGAGTTCTTTCTCCCGGATATTCCTTTAAACCGTTGGGTGAACTTCTTCTTCTCCCCTCCCTCCCCTTCCCGATCCTCCAGAACCCGCGGAAGGAGAAGGTGATTTCGGGGCAGCAGGCCACTTCGGGTCACCCCCCCCCCCCACACCCCCGCGAGGGCGGCCTCCGGTGCTCCGGTCTCCGCTCCTCTCCCTGTTGCTTCGCGCCGAAGTCCCCGAGGTGGACTGAGCGCTGGAGGCATTCCCACGCAGGAGGCACGATTCGGGGGCTGAGTACGGAGGAAAGCAACGCTACTCCCAGCCTCCCTTCCGCCTCGCGCTTTCAGCGTCTTTCAAAGCTGAGCGCTAGAGGCGGCGGCACATCGTCCTGGCGTGTGGTCTTAACGGCGGGGGGAGCCAGCAGCGAAGGCAAGCTCACCGGCCGCAAGTACTGACTCCACGTGGCTGAGGCCTACCACGTGGAGTCTACCGTCAGTCAGCGGATTCAGCGTGACGAGCGCGGCTCGGGGAACATCGGGTCACACAAACCGCAAGTATTGCTGAGCTAATATCTCAGAGGGAGAGTTTCTCTGACTGTACTCTTAATTTTGAATATTTAGTTTGCTTATTTATTTGGGCCTTGGGTGGATCCTCGCAAGGCCCCCCCCCCCCCCTCCCTTCCTGGGCCTAAGAAAGTTTTTGTTTGCATTAGTTTAATTTTTGTTTAATTTTAGTTTTTCTAGGGGAGATTCCCCCAGGTTTTAATTTTGGTCCTTGGCCTCCAGTCCTCCGGATCCTCTCCCAGGGGGGGACTCTTGCATTCAAATCCTAAAGAGAAGGAAGAATGACAGGAAAATTGCGCTGCCCGTCCTGCGGCACCCGCAGAAAGGCGGATTCTGAGGCAGGGATTTGCTGGAGTTGTGCTGCAGAAGCTGCTTCGGTTGAGCAGGAGATTCAGTTAACCTTGGATCAGACTGCTCAGGTCTCTCAAGGTCCCAAGGAAGGGGGAGGTGATTCTTCCACCGTCTCCCCGCCCTCCACATTGGCATGCCCAGGCCCCTCGCAGCCCCTTCCCCCGTCTGCCAGTGGAACGGAGGGAGGCTGGGAGTTTTTTTCACCAGACTTTGTCCTTCTCTTACACAAAGCTTATTGCATGCGTCAGCAGGGAGTCATGGGGCCTCCAATGCCGAAAGAGGGTGGTCGGTCCGGTCCAGGGAAGACAATCTCCCATGACCCCGGAGCTCCCCCTAAGCGCTCTAGGCTAATGGGCGAGGAACCTCTCACACCTACTTCTCCTACCACCCCGGATGAGGAGGGCTCAGACAGAGAAGGGGGCGAGGAAGATGAAGAGCTCGAGGAGGGGGAGATCCCAGAAGAAGAGCATTCCAGAATAGTTAGTGTTTTGCCGGGAAGAGCTCCCATCCTTAATGAGTCCATGAAGGTGCTCAATATGTCATCAGACATCCCTACAGAAGAGGAAGCGTTGGAGGATCCTTTGATCCAAGCCGTCAGAAAAACACACAGTCTTCCCGGTACACAGGGTGGTACGCCAGATGATCCAGGAGGAGTGGGATCAACCGGAGTCCAGCCTAAGGGGGGTACGGGCCATGTCTCGCTTGTACCCAGTGCCGGAAGCGGACAAGGACCTGCTGAAATCCCCAAGGGTAGATGCGGCGGTTTTAGTGGTGACAAAGAAGACGACCATTCCGGTAGAGGGCGGCGCAGCTCTTAAAGATAGGATAGAAAGCTTGACTCGTTATTAAAGCAAGCCTTCGATGTTAGTGCCCTCGCCCTGCAGGCCTCAGTTTCTGGGGCGTGGGTAGCGAGAGCCTGCCTGAGGTGGGCTCAACAGCTTCAACTAGCGGATGGTGCTGCCAATGCCGCGCAAGCTAGTGCTGCACGCTTAGAGTCAGGTTCCGCCTTTCTAGCAGATAGTCAGTACGACCTTATTAGAAGTCTAGCCAAAAATATGGCTTCGGTGGTGGCAGCCAGGAGATATCTGTGGCTACGCAATTGGGCGGTGGACCCCTCCTCGAAGGCTCGCCTGAGTCGCCTCCCCTTCAAAGGGAAACTACTTTTTGGTGAAGACCTGGAAAAGCTAGTGAAAGACCTGGGCGAGTCTAAGGGAGGTAGGCTCCCGGAGGATAGACCCAAGCAATACCGTTCGACGGTCCCTGCTCGCAACCAAACGAGGGACTCTCGTAGGTTCCGGCCGATCAGACAGAATTTTTTTACTAGGGGTCGCCCCTTACCTAGAGGTCAAGGGTTCCGAGGGTTTCGAGGAGCAGGAAGAGGCTTTGGTACTTCCCCCACTTCCTCAGGCCCTAGGAAAACACAATGAAACGACGGGGGCCCAGGAGAGAGACCTGCTGCTGTGGGGCCGGTTAAACCAGTTCCTTCCCGCCTGGGCCCGAGTCACATCCGATCGTTGGGTACTCGAAATAATCAGAGAGGGTTATGCCCTCGAGTTCTCAAAGCAAGTTCCCACAGCCTTTATGCAATCTCCCTGCGGATCTCCAGAAAAGAGAGCAGCAATAGAAGACACCCTTTCAAGGCTGATCGAGTTGGGAGCGGTGACCCCCGTCCTGAGAGACCAATACGGCTCCGGTCGATACTCGATCTACTTTGTGGTGCCAAAGAAAGAAGGGTCTTTCCGCCCAATCCTGGACTTAAAGCAAGTCAATCGTTGCCTCTCTGTTCCTCATTTCCGAATGGAGACTCTGAGGTCGGTCATTGCAGCGGTAAGACAGGGGGAGTTTCTAACATCGCTGGACTTGACGGAGGCATACTTACATATCCCGGTCCGAAAATCTCATCAGCAGTTTCTGAGATTTGCAGTGCCGAGGGGTCATTTCAGTTCCAGGCTCTTCCCTTTGGCCTAGCAACAGCTCCCAGGACGTTCACCAAGGTAATGGTAGTGGTAGCCGCGGCTCTTCGCAAGGAAGGGATTCTAGTACACCCATACCTAGACGATTGGCTGATTTGGGCAAAAACCGAGTCAGAGAGTCGTGCAGCTACGACCAGAGTGGTGGAATTCCTGGAGGAGTCGGGTTGGGTCATCAACCGGGCAAAGAGCAGATTAATTCCCTCACAAGAGATCGATTACCTCGGAGCAAGATTCGACACAAGGAGAGGAAGAGTCTTTCTGTCGGAGCAGAGGTTACGAGACCTGAGGAAGCTGGTCTCTCGTTTCATTGCAAGACGGATCCCTACTGCCTGGCATTACCTTCAACTGTTGGGCACCATGGCGGCAGCGATAGAGGTAGTACCGTGGGCCAAGGCACATATGCGACGTGCACTGTTACGACGTTGGTCCCCGCAGCTTCACCCCTTATCCATGCAGCTGCCCTGTCCTCTTCAGGTCAGAAGGACCCTCCTCTGGTGGGAGCGCCCAAAGAACCTTGGATGCGGGATGCCCCTAGACCCACCGCAATGGATACAACTGACGACGGATGCAAGCCTCGCAGGATGGGGGGCTCATTGCGAGGGACAGTTCGCACAGGGGAGCTGGTCCCCGACGGAAGCTCGGTGGTCCATCAACAGGCTAGAGCTGAGGACAGTGGCGCTAGCACTCACAGCTCTCGAGCCCCTGGTGCGGCAAAGGGCGGTCCGCGTCCTCTCGGACAATGTCACCATGGTGGCCTACATCAACCGCCAAGGGGGGACGAGCAGTCCTCTGCTGGAGAAGGAGGCGGACAGCCTCCTTCAGTGGGCTGAAGCACATCTATTGAACCTGTCAGCTCAACACGTGGCGGGAACAGACAATGTGACGGCCGACTATCTCAGCAGACACAAGATAGACCACGGAGAATGGGAACTAGCGCAGGAAGTGTTCGACCAAGTGGTAGCCCGTTGGGGAGTACCGATCATGGACCTCATGGCACGCTATGAATCTTCCAAAGCGAGTCGGTTCTTCAGTCGAAGAAAGGAAAGGATGTCCGAAGGTTTGGATGCCCTGGTCCAGAAGTGGCCTTCGGAGGGTCTCCTGTATGTGTTCCCGCCCTGGGCCCTCATAGGGAGAGTTCTAAGACGAATAGAAGCCCATCCAGGTCTGGTAATACTTATAGCTCCGGATTGGCCACGTCGCCCATGGTATGCAGACCTGGTGAGACTTACGGCTCTTCGCCCTTGGAGGCTCCCCGAAAGAAAGGATCTACTACGACAGGGTCCGGTGCTCATGCCCCACGTGCATCGATTCTCGCTTACGGCTTGGCCCTTGAGAGGGCTCGGCTCGTGAAGCGAGGTTACTCGGCCTCCGTAGTTACAACTTTGCTGAATGCTCGGAAACGCTCGACCTGTTTAGCCTATGTCAGGATTTGGCGCATATTCGAGTCTTGGTGCGCCGATCACCATAAGAAACCCTCAGCAGCATCAGTTCCGGAGGTGTTGGATTTCTTGCAAGCAGGGTTCGAGAAAGGTTTGGCTCACAGCTCGCTACGAGTCCAGCTAGTGACCATCTCTTGTTACAGAGGTAAGGTGCAGGGCAAGTCCCTAGGAGAGCACGCGGATGTGGGTAGATTCCTGAGGGCGGTCAAGCGCTTACGTCCTCAACAAAGATCAGATATTCCCCCTTGGGACTTAAATCTGGTGTTGGATTCCCTAACCAGGGAACCCTTCGAACCAGCTAGGAGTTCCTCCCTAAAAGACTTGACCCTCAAGACGGTATTTTTGGTAGCTATTTGTTCGGCCAGGAGGGTCTCGGAGCTTCAAGCTCTCTCTTCTCGACCTCCCTTCCTGTCCTTTTTCAAGGATAAGGTGGTTTTACGGACGGTTCCCTCTTTCCTACCCAAGGTCTCCTCCCCCTTTCATATGAACCAAACCGTCTCGCTTCCGTCCTTCACAGGAGAACCTCAGGAAGGAGAATGTACCAAGCTGCGTCTACTAGACTTGCGTAGAGTGCTCAGACGGTATCTTTCACGCACAGCGGCTTTCCGCAAGTCCGATAGGCTTTTCATTCAATTTGGAGGACCACACAAGGGGCAAGCGGCGGCCAAAGCATCCATTTCTAGGTGGATCAAGGAGACCATCGCCTCTGCCTACATTCTCAAGGGGAGGCAGGTTCCAACAGGCCTTCGCGCACATTCAACTCGAGCGCAGGCGGCTTCCTGGGCAGAGCACAGCTTGGTTCCACCGCTAGACATCTGTAGAGCGGCTACCTGGTCCTCGCTACATACCTTTGCCAAGCACTACAGACTGGATGTTCAGAGTAGAGCAGACTCCAGGTTTGCAGGTGCGGTACTTCGGTCCGGGTTAGCAAACCCCACCCAGGTATGAACTGCTCTGTTACATCCCGAGAGTAAAGGGACTGGACTGGAGTTCTGCTAAGGAAAAAGTAATTAGTCCTTACCTGCTAATTAGTGTTCCTGAAGGAACTCCAGTCCAGTCCCTGATCCCGCCCAGGTTCGACTTTCTAGTGATCAGAGGAGAATGAAGGACCGATGTAGAGGCACGGAGCGAGGCGGAAGATGGAAACCCTGGTAGGAAGAGCCCAAGCGGCGGGGTTAAGAGCTAGGGAGGTTCGGGGATGAGTGGCCAAGGGCTGGGTCGGCCTCGGGTGATCCTTCTCCTTCCCCCCCCCCTTCCTCCTGTTCTGTCAGTTTAAAAAAAAAAAAAAAAAAAAAAAAAATATATATATATATATAGATATATATAGATATAGATATATATATATATATATATATAGATATATATAGATATAGATATAGATAGATAGATATAAATAAAGTATGTATATATATAGCAGGTATTTCCTTATCTCCAGTCCAGTCCCTTCACCTCTGGGTTGCGTAACCCTTCCAGCAGCTTGGAGGCTGAGCCCATCGTTTTGGGGGATGGAGCGGTATAAATACCACTGGGACCACCCACCCACTCCAGTATTCTCAGCCTCCAAGCAGCTGGAGGGTTCCGTAAGCCTGGGGCTTACTGGAGTCCTACATTTAATTTGCTTAGTTTCCTTAATTTTTAACTTAATTTGTGTTTAATTTTACCTTTCAGTAATTTTATTTATTTGGCGATTTTAGGGGCTCTGCTCCTTTAAGAATTGTTTCTCCCTCCCCCCCCCCCCCTCCTCAAGCTTCGACGCGGCTCGCAGAGCAAAGCCTCGGGTTGTAGCAGCGAGGAGGTGCTCTGCTCTACCCGACTTCCTTCACTCCTTGCTCTGCCGTCGTGGGGGAAAAACAGCCTCGTGCCGAAGCCCTGAAGGTGGCTGAGCGCTAGAGGCTGCAACGACAACCGGAGGGGAGTCTTCCATCCCGGCCCGACGCGACTGACCGCGGAGAAGAACCACGAGGTACCCCGGTTTTCTCACGGTGCGATCAGACGGCGATCGCACTCGTGATTCTCTAAGGACTCAGCACCGGTCGCAGCGGGGGAGTGCAGGCAGACGCCAGAGTCCTTTTTCCCCGAGCAGGCTCCACGTGGTGAGGCCTATCACGTGTAGAGCCCTCGGGTGGGATTCTCAGCATCGGGCCCAGGATTGGCAATCTGCAAACTGCAAGTACAAGTGGCCTCAGATGTACCATCGCAGGAGGAGGCATTGGAGGACCCCTTAATACAGGCCATTAGGAAATCCCAGAAGGTCTTTCCGGTCCACAGAGTAGTACGCCAGATGATCCAGGAAGAATGGGACCAACCGGAATCCAGTCTAAGAGGAGTCCGAGCCATGTCCCGCCTATACCCTCTCCCAGAGTCAGATAAGGAACTGCTAAAATCGCCCAGGGTAGATGCAGCGGTATCTGCAGTCACGAAGAAGACGACTATCCCAGTTGAGGGCAGTTCAGCCTTAAAAGACGCACAGGACAGGAAGCTGGATACACTCCTGAAACAAGCCTTTGATGTAAGTGCCCTTGCATTACAGGCCTCCGTGTCAGGAGCCTGGGTAGCTCGAGCCTGCCTAAGATGGGCTCAGCAGCTTCAGTCAGAGGACTCTTCGGCCGAGATCCAGGCAAACTCCGCCAAAGTGGAATCCGGCGCAGCCTACTTGGCGGATAGTCAGTATGACCTCATCAGAAGCCTAGCCAAGAACATGGCCTCGATGGTGGCGGCTAGGCGTTATCTGTGGCTACGTAATTGGGCAGCTGATGCGTCCTCGAAGGCGTGGCTAAGTCGACTCCCTTTTAAAGGGAAACTTTTATTCGGGGAGGATCTGGGTGAGTCTAAAGGAGGTAGGCTTCCGGAAGATAGACCGAGACTAGGCCGCTCCCAAGCCCCTGTGCGCACTCAGCCTAGGGAGACGCGGAGATTTCGGACCGCCAGATCAAACCCCTTTTCCAGGGGCCGGTTTCCCTCTAAGGGACAAGGTTTCAGAGGTTTTCGAGGGGCAGGTCGGGGGTTTGGAGCTTCCTCCTCCTCCTCTTCCTCCTCCTTCTCAGGCCCTAGGAAGCAACAATGAGGTGTCGGGGGTCCAGGGGGAAGGACGGCCGGTAGGCGGCCGCCTGAGGCTGTTTCTCCCCGCCTGGACCCGGGTCACGTCCGATCAATGGGTTCTAGAGGTGATCAGAGAAGGGTACGCGCTAGAATTCGCAAAGCAAATCCCACCGGCCTTTGTTCAGTCGCCCTGTGGAGCTCCAGCAAAAAGGGCAGCGATCGAGTCTACTCTTGCCCGTCTAATAGACTTAGGGGCGGTAATTCCAGTACCCCCAGACCAATACGGATCCGGTCGGTACTCGATTTACTTTGTGGTCCCGAAAAGGGAGGACTCCTTTCGGCCAATCCTAGATCTAAAACAAGTCAACCGCTGCCTCAGGGTACCTCACTTTCGGATGGAGACCCTACGTTCAGTCATAGCGGCCGTGAGAGGAGGGGAGTTCCTCACTTCCCTCGACTTGACGGAAGCCTACTTGCACATCCCGGTCAGGAAGTCCCATCAACAATTCCTGAGATTCGCGGTACCAAGAGGCCACTTTCAGTTCCAGGCCCTGCCCTTTGGCCTTGCCACAGCTCTCAGGACGTTCACCAAGGTAATGGTCGTAGTGGCGGCCTTCCTAAGGAAGGAAGGCATATTAGTACACCCCTACTTGGACGACTGGCTAATCCGTGCAAAGTCAGCTCCGGAGAGCCACTCGGCAACGGCCAGAGTGATTCAGGTCTTAGAGGAGTTGGGGTGGGTCATCAACCGGACAAAGAGCAGGTTGACTCCCTCTCAGGAACTCGAGTATCTCGGAGCAAGATTCGACACCCTCAGGGGCAGGGTGTTCCTGTCACGGTCAAGGTCAAGAGATCTAAGGATTCTAATCACGCAGTTCCTGGCCAGAAGAAATCCCTCAGCCTGGCATTATCTCCAAGTTCTGGGAACTATGGCGGCATCAATAGAGGTGGTGCCATGGGCCAGGGCCCACATGCGACCGCTGCAGCGGGCGCTATTGCGTCGTTGGTCTCCTCAGCATCAGCCCCTCTCGATGCAGTTACCTTGCGCTCCACGGACCAAGCAGTCCCTCCAATGGTGGAGGTGCCCGAAGAACCTGGACCGCGGAATGCCCCTCGATCCCCATCAGTGGTTGTTGTTAACGACGGATGCCAGCCTGACAGGCTGGGGGGAGCGCACTGCGAGGACCAGTTCGTCCAGGGTCTCTGGTCACAGTTGGAATCACAGTGGCCCATCAACAGACTGGAATTGCGGGCTGTCACTCTGGCTCTCAAGGCATTCAGGATATTAGTGCAGGGAAAGGCTATTCGAGTTCTCTCCGACAATGTCACCGCGGTGGCCTACATCAACCACCAGGGAGGCACCAGCAGTCGCGCCTTAGAGAAGGAGGCGGACTCTCTTTTCCAGTGGGCGGAAGTCCCGGCTTCTAGCTCTGTCAGCGCAGCATGTGGCGGGAGAGGACAACGTCACGGCCGACTTCCTCAGCAGGTGCAAGATAGACCACGGGGAATGGGAGCTGGAACAAGAGACCTTCAACCAGATAGTAGCCCTTTGGGGCTGCCCAGTCATGGACCTCATGGCACGGTTCTCTACAGCCAAGGTGGACAGATTCTTCAGCCGAAGGAAGGAAAGGATGTCCGAAGGCTTAGATGCCCTGTCTCAAAAGTGGCCTTCGGAGGGTCTTCTCTATGTATTCCCCCCTTGGGCTATGATCGGGAAAGTTCTCCAACGGGTAGAGTCTCACCATGGCTTGGTAATTCTCATAGCTCCAGATTGGCCTCGCCGCCCATGGTATGCCGATCTGATCAGGCTGCTCGCCGACCGTCCTTGGCGGCTCCCTTTCAAAAGGGACCTGCTGAGGCAGGGTCCGGTCCGGATGCCTCACGTGGATCGGTTCTCCCTTACGGCCTGGCTATTGAGAGGGCGCGGCTGCTAAAACGAGGCTACTCAGGAGCGGTAATCTCGACTCTACTGAAGGCCAAAAAGCGCTCGACCTGTCTTTCTTATGTAAGAGTTTGGCGCATCTTCGAAGCTTGGTGCGCGGAGCATCGTCGGAAACCGCTTTCGGCCTCGGTTCCGGAGATTCTGGACTTCTTGCAAGCAGGCTTCGAAAAGGGTCTGGCGCATAGCTCCTTGCGGGTTCAGTTGGCAGCTATCTCTTGCTATAGAGGAAAGGTCCGGGGCAGACCCTTAGGGGCGCACCCGGACGTTGCCAGGTTCCTACGAGCGGTTAGTCGGCTACGTCCGCAACGGAGATCGGTCATCCCTCCTTGGGATCTCAACTTAGTGCTAAGTGCCTTGGTCGGGGAACCCTTCGAGCCAGTGAAGAGAGCCTCCTTAAAGGATTTAACTCTAAAGACAGTTTTCCTGGTCGCCATTTGCTCGGCCAGAAGGGTCTCAGAATTGCAGGCGCTCTCGTCCCAGCCCCCCTTCCTGGCCTTTCTCAAGGACAAGGTGGTTCTGCGTACAGTACCATCCTTTTTACCCAAGGTTATCTCTCCTTTTCATGTGAACCAGACAGTTACCCTGCCAGTCTTAGCGTCTAAGGGGCAGATAGGTAAAGACGACAGGCTGCGTCTTCTAGACGTCCAGAGAATCTTGAAACGTTACCTTTCGCGCACAGCGCCATTCCGAAAGTCCAACCGTCTATTCATCCAGTTTGGAGGGCCGCACAAAGGGGAGTCGGCGGCCAAGGCTTCCATCTCCAGGTGGATCAGAGAGGCGATTGCCTCCGCTTACATCCTGAAGGGGAAGCAGGTTCCGGTGGGGCTGCGGGCCCACTCCACTAGGGCTCAGGCGGCCTCTTGGGCGAAATTTTCCCTGGTACCTCCGCTGCACATCTGTAGGGCAGCGACTTGGTCATCGCTGCATACCTTCTCCAAGCACTATAGGTTGGACGTGCAGAGTGCAGCGGACGCCCGGTTCGGGCTAGCGGTTCTTCAGTCCGGTATGCCGGAACCCTCCCAGGGGTGAACTGCTCTGGTACTTCCCAGAAGTGAAGGGACTGGACTGGAGTGACGATAAGGAAATAGTAATTAGATCTTACCTGCTAATTGCTGTTCCTTAGCGTTCCTCCAGTTCAGTCCTCTACCTCTGGGTTGTCAATCTCTTCCTGCAGCTAGGAGACTGGTTTGTCAGAATGATGACATCACGGGATATAGCCTGCTGCACTTCCACTTGCATCCCAGTGTAACCAGTCTCCTTGCAGCAGGAGGTGTTTGACGAGCCTTGAGGAGAGGCTCTCTGGAGTAGTGGATAAGGAGCAAAGGAATCCTTTGAGGGTAGTTAAGGGGTTGGTTAGCTAGTGGGTACCCCTTTAAAATTAAAAAAAAAAAAAAAGGCAAACTGAGGTACAGCATTGGGCTCTGAGCCTTCTTGCTTCCTGCCTGTGGCACTGTGCAGTCTCTTTTTGGGGGGAGGGGGTTTGCTCTCAGATCGCGGTTTGCCTCCTTCCTCTGCTTGACCCAGGAGTCTCACCCCCCAGACGCTACGGGGGTGAGCCTTCCTTGACTGCCGGTCTCCCGGTGCTGCAGTCTAGCGGTCTCTGCTTCATCGGCTACTCACGTGCTGTTCGGCGATTGCAGAGTCAGAGGTTATTGCCGTGCTCACAGCCATTGCGGGGCAGACCTGTCCGGTAAGTGTTTCGCCGGTATCAGGTTGCTGCTTCGGGGCCCGCCACGCTGTCTCGGCAGTACCAGACCGCCGCTGTGCTTTGGCGCCCTTTTCTTCGCGGCTGACATTCGCGGCGGCCATTTTGTGGGCCGCGCGGCTGCCACGTGGCAGTGCATCGCCTCCCGAATTTCCTTGCATACGGGAGTCTGCTGCGCTGTTTTCATTTCGTTCCCTGACTTCGTTTAGTTAATTTTGTTATTTTCGTTTCTCATTTATTTCTTTATTCATTTCTTTGTTTCTTTTGTTCTTCGGCCTCTTCAGCCGGCACTCTGAGTTCCCGGCAGGGGGAGGGGGGCTGCGGGGGTCTTCCCTTCGTTTTTCTTTGCAGCTAGCTCCCCAGCTTATTCAAAGTTCAATAATACAAAATAAATAAATAAATAACATAAACCGGATACAGGGAGCCTGCCTGCTCCAGCTCTTGGGGCCGCTAGGATTTTTTGAATGGCTACCCGGCCTCTGTGCCTGGTGTGTGGGGCCCGCAGAGGTCCGGTCACTGACACCGGAGTGTGCCGGGGCTGTGTAGCCCTTTCCTCCGAGGTGGAGCTTCAGATGGCGGCTCCTGAGTCTCAGGAGGCGCAAGGGTCAACGCCAGGGGCGGTTTCTGAGCCCCTGCAGGTTTCGGAGCAGGAGCCCGATTTAGAGGTGCTCCCGGGTCCCTCCGGACTATCCGCAGCTCCCCTATTATCTGAGGTCTCTGGTTTCAGTCCCGAGTTTGTTGTTCTTCTACACCAGGCCTTTTGTCTGAGACAGCAGGGCAAGCGGACGCGCTCAGTTTCTCCTGCGCCTCAACCTCCGCAGGTGCTAGCGGAAGGGGTGACTGCCGCGGAGCCGTCGATTCCGAAGCGTGCACGGCTTGCGGACCAGTCGGACGGTGCCTGGGTGGAACCCGCGGATCCGGACTGGGATCCTGAAGAGGGTTCACAGGACCTGGAAGAAGGCGAGATCCAGGAGCCCGAGGAGCAAGCTAAGGTTGTTCGGGTGTTCCGCAGAGAGGAGTTGCCGGCTTTAATTTCAGAGGCTTTGCAGATGTTGCATTTGGCTACACCTCCAGCCGTGGAGGACGAACTGGAGGATCCGGTCATCCAGGCGGTGCGACAAACTCAGGTGGTGTTTCCGCTTTACCGGGTGGTCGAGCGGATGAATCAGGACGAGTGGGACAAGCCGGAGGCGGGTCTCCGGGGAGTTCGTGCCATGAGCAGGTTATACCCTCGGGCGGACTCGGCCAAAGATCGCTTTCGGGCGCCGCGCCTAGACGCCCTGGTAGCGGCTGTAACCAAACGGACCACCATTCCGGTGGAGGGGAGTGCCGCCTTGAAAGATCCTCAAGACCGTAAGGTTGACGGCCTGCTTAAGCAGGTGTTTGAAGCGGATTCTCTTTTGCTTCAGGCCTCCATTTGCGGGGCCTGGGTGGCCAGGGCGTGTTTGCGCTGGGCCCAACGGTTGCGCCAGTCCCCGCATCTTGACCTTGAGGAGGTGAAGGAGCTCGATCGTATGGAGTCGGGTGCGGCCTACCTGGCTGACGTACATTATGACCTGATTCGGGCGCTGGCCAACAGCACGGGTTCCGTGGTGGCCGCCCGTCGTTCTTTGTGGCTGCGTAATTGGGCAGCGGACGGCCCTTCTAAGTCCCGACTCAGTAAGCTCCCCTTTAAGAGTTGGAGAAGTTGGTGAAGGACCTCGGTGAGTCTAAAGGGGGCCGTTTGCCCGAAGACAAGCCCAGACAGGCTAAGTCGGCTCCGAGCGGTCGGGGTTCCTTTCGGGACTTTAAGAGGTTCCGTTCCCCGCGACCGGCTGGTTCCCAGAGGGGGAGGTTTCCCTCTAGAGGCCAGGGGTTTCGAGGCTTCCGGGGTGCGAGTCGAGGCTTCTCCTCCCTCCCGGCGCCTGCGGTCCGTAAGCCCCAATGAAGCGAGGCGGGTCCCGGCGGTGGAGCCTCCCATTGGAGGTCGGCTGCGGGAGTTTCTACCTGCCTGGACCCTCATCATCTCCGATCAGTGGGTGCTGGAAATCATCCAGCACGGTTATGCTTTGGAGTTGGCCCGGCCCGTGCGGGACGCATTCGTCATGTCGCCTTGCCGGGGTCCTGCGAAAGTGGCGGCGGTTCGCGAAACCCTGGACAGGCTCCTTCGTCTGGGAGCCGTCGTGGAGGTTCCCAAAGCCGATTACGGTTTGGGTCGCTATTCCATTTATTTCGTGGTGCCCAAAAGGGCGGTCAGTTGCGACCTATCCTCGACCTGAAGGGGGTAAACCGGTGCTTGCGAGTGCCGCACTTTCGGATGGAAACTTTGCGGTCTGTCATTGTGGCCGTACGCCGAGGGGAATTCCTCACGTCGCTAGACCTCTCGGAGGCGTACTTGCACATTCCCATTCGAGAGGCTCACCAGCGCTTTCTGCGGTTTGCCCTACCCTGGGGCCACTACCAGTTTCAGGCCCTGCCGTTCGGCTTGGCGACGGCGCCCCGGACTTTCACCAAAATAATGGTTGTGGTCGCGGCGGCATTGCGCAAGGAAGGCATTCTAGTCCATCCATACCTGGACGATTGGCTGATTCGTGCCAAGTCAGCGGAGGAAAGTCTCCGGGTGACGGACAGGGTGGTGCATTTCTTACAGGATCTGGGTTGGGTGGTCAACCCGGTCAAGAGTCGGTTGGTGTCCACTCAGGTTCTCGAATATCTGGGGGTCCGGTTCGATACGTGCAAGGGTCAAGTGTTCCTGCCGGACCACCGGGCCGAGGGGTTGCGATCCCTTGTGCGGCAGTTCCTCTCGGGGTCGGCTCCCTCGGCATGGGATTATCTCCGAGTGCTGGGCACCATGGCGGCGACGCTGGAGGCGGTGCCCTGGGCCCGGTTTCATATGCGGCCCTTGCAACGAGCCCTTCTTCGCCGCTGGTCGCATCAACAGCATTCACTGAGTACCCGGCTGCCTTGTCCGGAACCGGTTCGGAGGTCCCTTCAGTGGTGGCTTCGTCCCTCGTCGCTCGCGGGGGGCTTGTCGCTGGACCAGCCAGAATGGCTGCCATTGCTGACGGACACAAGCCTTGCGGGCTGGGGGGCTCACTGCGAGGGCCACTTTGCGCAGGGGGTTTGGTCTCCTCTGGAGGCCTCGTGGACGATCAACCGTTTGGAGCTTCGAGCGGTGTTTCGGGCCCTCCAGGCGTTCGAGGAATTGGTGCGCGCCCATGCCGTAAGGGTGCTCTCCGACAACTCAGCGACGGTGGCCTATATCAATCGGCAGGGCGGCACCGGGAGTGCTGCGATGGAGGCGGAGGCCGACCGGCTCATCGCGTGGGTCGAGCTCCGCTTGACTGCACTCTCAGCAGCGCACATAGCCGGCAAGGACAATGTCACCGCGGACTTCCTCAGCAGGGTCCACGTGGATGCCGGAGAGTGGGAGCTGCATCCCGCGGTCTTTCGGCAGATCGTCAGACGCTGGGGGCTTCCGGTCATGGATCTCATGGCGACCTTTCAGTCGGCGAAAGTCGATCGTTTCTTCAGCAGAAGGTGAGAAAGGATGTCGGAGGGCATCGACGCCCTCCTTCGCCGGTGGCTGGAGGAAGGCCTCCTCTATGTCTTTCCGCCCTGGGCTCTGATCGGCAGGGTGGTTCAGAAGATCGGGGCGCATGCAGGACGGGTGCTCTTGGTGGCTCCCGATTGGCCCAGGCGGCCCTGGTACGCGGACATGCTCCGCCTGCTGGACGGGGTGCCGTGGCGGCTGCCAGCCAGGTCGGACCTGTTGCTTCAAGGGCCCCTGCTCATGCCGCAGGTGGATCGGTTCTCGCTTACGGTTTGGCCCTTGAAAGGGCCAAGCTCCTGAAGAAGGGCTACTCGTCGGCGGTGGTGGCTACCTTGCTGCGGGCGCGTAAGCAGTCCACGTCCTTGGCGTATGTGCGGATCTGGCGTGTGTTTGAGGATTGGTGTTCCCAGCGGCAGGTTCGACCGAACTCGGCCTCCATTCCTTACATCTTGGAGTTTCTGCAGGACGGTTTTGACAAAGGTCTTGCTGCCAGTTCCTTACGGGTTCAGTTGGCAGCCTTGTCCTGTTATCGGGGCAAGGTCAATGGCCGTCCGTTGGGTTCTCATCCCGACTTGCGTCGTTTCCTCACGGCAGTGGTACGGGTGCGACCGGTGCGCAGGGTGGCTATTCCCCCGTGGGATCTGAATCTGGTACTCACGGCTCTGGCCGAGCCTCCCTTTGAGCCCTTGCGTCGTGCGTCTCTGAAAGATCTTACGCTCAAGACGGTGTTTCTGGTGGCTATTTGTTCTGCGCGCCGGATTTCGGAACTGCAGGCGTTGTCTTGCCGTGAACCTTTCCTCTCCTTTTCTAAGGAACGAGTGCTTTTGCGTCCGGTTCCGTCCTTTCTGCCTAAGGTCGTGTCCCCTTTTCATCTGAATCAGGTGGTTTGCTTGCCTGTTCTAGGGGCTTTGGGGGGCGGTTCCGAGGATCGGGGTCTTCGGAGGCTCGATGTGAAGAGAGCTTTGCGTCAGTATTTGAAGGCCACGGAGTCGTTCCGTAAGTCAGAGCGCCTGTTTGTTCTTTTCGGCGGTGGTCGTCGGGGCGAGGCGGCGGCTAAGGCGTCCATCGCCCGCTGGCTTAAGGAAGCAATTGCTTCCGCGTGTTTGCTCAGGGGGCGAGTAGTGCCGGTGGGTCTGAGAGCGCATTCCACCCGAGCGCAAGCGTCCTCTTGGGCGGAGCACTGTTTAGTCCCTCCGGGGGACATTTGTAGGGCGGCGACTTGGTCGTCTCTGCATACGTTCAGTAAGCACTACCGGTTGGATGTAGCTGCGGCTTCGGATGCTCGTTTCGGCTCGGCTGTATTGTCGGCCGGCTGGAAGGGTCCCTCCCATTGATTACTGCTCTGGTACTTCCCAGAGGTAGAGGACTGAACTGGAGGAACGCTAAGGAAATGATAATTACACTTACCTGGTAATTGTAGTTCCTTTAGTGACGACAGTTCAGTCCTCCTTCCCGCCCGGATGTTTTTTCGCGGGTGTCGGGCTTCGTGCCGAGCAGCAGAGAGTTTCAGGTGAGTCTGTTTTCATTACTTGCTCTTCTTAGGGTCCTCTCCCTCTGGGAGGGCAGGAGGTACGAAGGCCTGCCCGTGGGGGGGGGGGGGAACTCCAGGCTAGATCGATTATGTTGCTGTTTGGCTGCTTATTGATTGCTCCTTTGAGTCTGCTTTGTTATAGTTCACACTGGGATGCAAGTGGAAGTGCAGCAGGCTATATCCCGTGATGTCATCATTCTGACAAACCAGTCTCCTAGCTGCAGGAAGAGATTGACAACCCAGAGGTAGAGGACTGAACTGTCGTCACTAAAGGAACTACAATTACCAGGTAAGTGTAATTATCATTTCCTGAAGGAACGACAGTCCAGTCCCTGATCCCACCCGTTCCGGCAACCGTTTCACACCTCGGGTTCAGGGCAAGGCATCGTTGGGGCCGTAGCTCCGGTACGGCAGGAAGAAGTCCGGGAGGAAGCCGGCTCGGGTAGAAGCAGACATCTCCTCAGGCTATTCCCAGGCCTCCTCTCCTTGGTTTTCCATTAAAAAAAAAAAAAAAAAAAAAAAAAAAAAAGATTTTTCAATATATATGCCTGTTACATAGGTTTGAGTTTTTTATAGTTAAGTTTCCAGTAAGAGTTTGTTAGATCTGCTTTTTCAATCGAATACTGGAGTGGGTGGGTGGTCCCAGTGGTATTTATACCACTCCATCCCCCAAAAAGATGGGCTCAGCCTCCAAGCTGCTGGAAGGGTTACGCAACCCAGAAGTGAAGGGACTGGACTGTCGTCCCTTCAGGAACAGCAGTTAGCAGGTAAGATCTAATTACTATTTGGTTCCTTTAGTTTGAGTTTGTTTTTTACACGTTATAGTTAGTTACCTGTCAGATCTGCTTTTTCATTCGATTACTGGTGCCTAGGGGTGGTGCCAGTGGTATTTATACCACACCATCATCAAAACGATGATGGGCTCAGCCTCCAAGCTGCTGGAAGGGTTGCGCAACCCGAGAGTAAAGGGACTGGACGAGTTCCTTCAGGAACACTAATTAGCAGGTAAGGACTAATTACCTTATTACTCTAAAACGTCTTTAGCTCATCTCCAGTAGGCAGTTGAGTGCCTTCCGATCTGGGAGTCTCATCTTCAAGCATTATAGTGCAATTTTTTTTTCTGTGACTATCCACTGGGTTTTCATGGCGAGATACGGAACTAGATTGCCAGGCCGCCTTTCTGCGCAGATAATGTTAATGTTGCCATTGTTACAGAAATGTCATCCTCTGCCTCTAACACCATCCCTTTCTGCTGCTGCCCGTATTGCTAATGTGATACAAAAATAGTAGGTTAGAATGTTTCTCAGCTTGATCCCACTGAGGTACTGTGAGTTATGTCTTGCTGTTATTTATACTGCATGTTTGCTTCATTAGTTGGTGGGAAGTGACTTTTTTGACACTTGTCCCATAGGAGTTTGTCTAGAAGGTTTTTCATTTAGCAACAGGTTGAGAAAACAAGGAGGGCAGGGGTTCTAAGGGGTTTTGTGCATATAAGGCATCTTCAAGCCCCTCAGCATTAAGTTTTGGTCTGTGCTAGCTTCCTTTTGCCAACCATCTATTACCTGAAAGGAAATGACTCCTATGAAGTTGAACTACACAGTCGGTGCAGAGAAGTGTACTGGACCGTGTACAACTCCTCTCTTTTTAGTATACAAATTTTTTTGTGTGCTACCAGTGCAGAAACAAATTTTTGTGCGCAAGCTAACTGCGCAAAGCCCTGAGCAGGTGACGGCACACAGAATGCTTTTTTAAAAATTCATTTAAATGCATGGTAATGAAATGGTTAACTATATAGATGATCTGCATGCATTGCTTCCATTATATGCAGATCTATCTAATGCATATTCATTGTGGATATGCTGAAAACCTGACTGGCCTGGGAGTCCCAGGGTTGATAACTACTGGCGTAAAGGGAGGAGTTTTTTGTTCATGGTTTTAATAAAAATTTAATGTACTGCCGTTAAGATTTAAAAGATTGTTTAGAACTGTAAAAATATATAAAAACTAGAAAGGAATGCTAGCTAATGAATAGCACAGGAGTGAAGAAAACAAAATAAAGTTACCCCCCCCCCCCCACGAATGCAGGATGTAGCAGTTGATGCAGTGCCCCTCGACCACCAAAGGCAATTAAAAAGAGATGAATAGTTTTATGCCAGTTTCTTCTGTGGCAAATGCTGGAATTAATTTCAGTGCATAACAGTTTTTTTGAAATATTTCTCTTATTGTCCAGTCCAGCCCAGAGACATGTGTTTACGCAGGCCTACCAGCAGATGTAGACTGAGAACACTGGTTTGATGTCACTGTATAAGGGTCCTGTGCAGCCCTCATCTCCAGTATTTCTGAGTTTCCAGCAGATAAAGGTTATTTAAACTGTGCGGTCTGAAGTGGATTGGCAAAGAGGACGACTAGGTTTTGGGGCATATGTCGGCTATTGCTAGCAATAGGACCCCAGGGTGCAGAAACTGGTGGTATCAAATCTCCCCTCCCCCCCATATTTCCTCAGAATTTTAGGGAGGCATGGGGGAGCCCTGATATGCTCGGTCCCCCTTTTCCTTCACCTTTGGACATCAAGGTGAATCCAGGGAGTGCAGTGGTGTCCCATCCTTCTCCCCAGCTCATGGAAGGGGAGCCAGGAGAAGTATGCTGTTTTTTGTTTTTTTTTGTCTTTAAAAAAAAAAATAGAGGGGGGTGGATATTCCTCCAAGAGTGAGAACTTCAGGGGGGAGGTGGTCTTTGAGTCTTTGGGTATCTGTCTGGTTCACAAGCACACTGATCAATGTCCCCTTTTATGGAGAGAAGGCCATTGCTCAATTTTTAGGAAGGTCTCGTGGGAGGACCTCTGTTTCCCTTCTGGCCATTGCGGTGAACACTCTGCTGTCAGGTTTCACCGTGGATAGAGACTGGATCAAACAGTTTGTTTCCCTGGTGCTGTGCAAGTGGCCAGCCAGTTCCAGCGATTGGCGGCAGCAGCAGATGCTACAGATTTGCTAGCAGGCGCCTTTCTCTGAATAATTGGTTGTTTTTATGGGCTCGAGCCTTGATCGGGCTCCTCTGCTTACTATTGGGGAAAAGGTGGAGGAGTTTGCAGTGTTGCTCTTCATGGGTCGTGGCTGTTGAAGTTTGGGCCCCACATGTGAAGCTTTCCTAGCATGGGGGCTGCCTGGCTCCAGACTGCCAATCGCTTGCAGTCAATGGAGAGCAATAGGCAGCTGTGCTAACGGTGCCAAAGGCTGGCAATTGGCCATCTCAGAATCTTGTCAACTAATGGATTAACCAGTGTTCCTTATCGTCACTCCAGTCCAGTCCCTTTACTTCTGGGTTACGCAACCCTTCCAGCAGCTTGGAGGCTGAGCCCAACCTTTTTGGGATGGAGCGGTATATATACCACTGGTGCCACCCACCAACTCCAGTATTCTCAGCCTCCAAGCAGCTGGAGGGTTCCGTAAGCCTAGGGCTTACTGGAGTCCTACTACCTTCTATTGTTCTAATTTAACTAATTTTCATGGTTAGACTTCTTTATTTTCATTAGCAAACTTGCCTTTGTTTTTTCCTTTCACTGTCGATTCCTTTGTACTCCTTCCTCTCCTCCCCCCCCCCCCCCCGCAGCCCGATCTGGGGATCGGAGGAGATTACCTCTGTTGCCTGCAGCAGCGAGGAGCAACGGTCAGAGATCCTCTCGCTGTCGGTGCTGCCTGCTCCTCCTCTGCCCTTTCTGAAGACCTGCCCGACCTCGCGCCGAAGCCCCCCCCGGTGGCTGAGCGCTAGAGGTAACGCCGTGTAGGAGGGAGAGTGTTCAACCTCCCGAGGGTGCTCTTTCTTACGGCCCCCCCCCCCTCATTCTTCCCACGGCGCTTTAGAGGGCAGCGACAAACTCCGGAGCCGCGACTAAAGCACCGGTAGTGGAACGAGGCCCCTGGTTGTTCGGGTCTTGGTTCCCAGCCTCTCCTTCGCCGGCGGAGCGTGCAGGACAACATGGAGGGCAGTTTCAAGTTCCTCCGCTAAGGGCTCCACGTGGTCGCGGCCTACCACGTGTTGAGCCAACGGCTAAGAATCGCAGCCACGGTCCTGGAAAGAAGCCTCTAAATCGCAAGTACTCAGCTTATGGGCTGAAATTTGTATTTTAATCTTTGATCTCTGAATTTTAACTTTAATTAATTAATTTGAAATTAATGTGAAACTTTACTGAGTTCCCGTTTTCCTCGGGGGTTTCTTTCTATTTAGGACTGCTACCGGAGAGCATTGGTAAAGCCTGGAATCTAAAGTTTATTTTGTTTTATTTTGTTGTTTTAAAGGTTATTGAAAGTAAATCTGATTGTTTAGGCTCAGGGCAATTGGGCATCTATTTGGCTACCCCTGAGGAGCATGACTGGCAAGCCGAGGTGCCCTTCTTGTGGCACCCGTAGAGGTACTTCATCTGAGGCAGGGGTCTGCAGGGGCTGCGCTGCAGTGGCTACCTCAGTAGAACAAGAAATCAGCCTGGCCATGACCCAGGCCTCGCAGGGGTCCTCGGACCCTTCGGAGGGGGAAGTAGCGTCCCAGTTATCCCTCCCTTCTCGCTCAGAGGTTCCACTTCTCCCTATACCTCCCTCCTCCCTTCCCTCAGAAGAAGGGGGAGTCGGGGATTTCTTCTCCCCTGATTTCGTGCTCTTGCTGCACCAAGCCTATTGCTTGCGTAAGAGGGGGCTTGGGACAGGAGAAGCGGGCCCTACGGCCGAAGGCAGACTAATCAGACCCGTGAGGTCTAACGCTCAGGACTCAGGGATACCCCCAAAGCGCCCCAGGCTGTTGAATGAGGAGCCCCTCACTTCACTTTCCCAGGGCACGCCTGAAGAGGAGGCCTCGGAAAAGGATTTGGAGGAGGAAGAGGAGGAGCTAGAGGAAGGGGAGATCCCTGAGGAGGACCACTCTCGCATAATTAGAGTCTTTTGGCGGGAGGAGTTGCTCGCCTTAATAAATGATTCCCTGAAAGCTCTCAACGTAGCCTCTGATACCCCCGCGGAGGATGAGGCATTGGAGGATCCCTTGATCCAGGCCATCAGGAGGTCCCAGAAGGTTTTTCCTGTCCACAGAGTGGTGCGTCAGATGATTCAGGAGGAATGGGACCAACCAGAGTCAGCTTTAAGAGGGGTCCGGGCCATGTCTCGCCTCTACCCTCTCCCAGAGTCAGACAAAGAGCTGCTGAAGTCCCCCAGGGTGGATGCGGCGGTATCGGCAGTGACGAAGAAAACTACCATCCCAGTTGAGGGCAGTGCGGCCCTGAGGGATTCCCAGGATAGAAAATTGGACACGCTCCTTAAGCAAGCCTTCGATGTGAGCGCTCTTGCCTTACAGGCCTCCGTTTCAGGGGCATGGGTGGCGCAGGCCTGTTTGAGGTGGTCTCAGCAACTCCAGGCTGAGGAGGGCTCCTCCGATGGGGTTCTAGCTAACGCGGCAAGGTTGGAATCCGGTGCGGCCTTCTTGGCAGATAATCAGTATGACCTCATCCGGAGCTTAGCAAAGAACATGGCCTCGGTAGTGGCAGCCAGACGCTATTTGTGGCTCTGGAATTGGGCTGCCGATGCCTCCTCCAAAGCTCGCCTGAGTCGCCTTCCCTTTAAAGGGAAACTTTTATTCGGAGAGGACCTAGACAAGTTAGTAAAGGACCTTGGTGAATCCAAGGGTGGCAGGCTTCCGGAGGACAGGCCGAAGCAAACGCGTCCCTTAGCCCCAGCACGGAACCAACCTAGGGAACCCCGGAGGTTTCGTTCGACCAGACCTAACCCTTTCCTCAGGGGTCGTTTTACCGCTAGGGGACAAGGCTTCTGAGGGTTTCGGGGAGCAGGCAGAGGTTTTTCGGCCACCTCCTTTTCCTCGGGCCCTAGAAAACAACAATGAGATACCGGGGGTCCAGGAGGGTGGGCTGCCGGTAGGCGGACGCCTGAGGCAGTTTCTTCCCGCCTGGTCCCGGGTCACGTCTGATCAATGGGTGCTGGAAGTGATCCGAGAGGGATACGCTCTCGAATTTGCAAAGCAAATACTCCCAGCCTTTGTTCAGTCCCCCTGCGGTTCCCTAACAAAAAGAGCGGCTATAGAAACAACGCTTTTCCGTCTCATAGAGCTCGGGGCCGTGGTTCCGGTTCCTCCAGACCAATGCGGTATGGGTCGGTACTCGATTTACTTCGTCGTCCCAAAAAAGGAGGGGTCCTTTCGCCCGATCCTGGATCTAAAGCAGGTCAATCGCTGTCTCAAGGTGCCACACTTCCGGATGGAAACCCTGCGGTCTGTTATAGCGGCCGTGAGGGGCGGAGAGTTCCTAACGTCGTTGGATCTGACAGAAGCCTATTTGCATATCCCGGTCAGAAGGTCCCATCAGCAGTTCCTGAGATTCGCAGTGCCTCGGTCATTTTCAATTTATTTAATTTATTTATTTATTTATTTAACATCTTTTATATACCGCGCTATTTGTTTTCAGTGCGGTTTACAAGTAACAGAACTGCACAATCAGAAAACACTGGTGTGCTTACATTATAACAGGTAACTTAAACTTGGAAAACGGGTAATAAAAAATATAACTATGTATACACAGTGAAACTATATACAAAAATAGTGTAAAAACTGAGCTATGTATAAACAAATTGGGTTGTTTAGTATTCACAGGCAGACTATGGTCGGAATAAACTTGAGGCAGAAATTACTTGTGAGGGAAATGGGGAGAAGAGTGAGAGTTTGTCGGTTTAGGAGGGCTGATGATCCGATGAGGATTAGAAGCTTGTGCAAAATGGATCAGGAAGATGTGGTGCTTGATTGCCTTACGAAATTGAGAGAGGTCTTTAATCGCTCTTATTTCAGGTGTGAGGTCATTCCAGCATTTAGGTGCATAGAAGGCGAAGGTCCTTTTCTTGGTTGATTGGGTACATTTGATGGACTCCTTGGGGATAATCAGGGTGTTGTCAGTTGTTATCCTTCTTTCTCTGTTTTTTGGGGTGAGGGAGATGAGGTCGTTAAGAGACGTGGGGGCAAGGTTGTTGATAATCTTGAAAGTGATGATGAGGATTTTATAGGTTATCCTGCAATGAATTGGTAGCCAGTGTAGTTCCATGAGCGTTGGGGTGATATGGTCTGATCTTGATAGACCACAAAGCACCCTAGCAGCCGCATTCATCGCCAGTTGTAGAGGATTAATGGTGTTTTTAGGGAGACCATATAAGATGACATTAGCATAATCAAAATGAGGTAGTGTGAGGGCCTGGAAAATGGTCCGGAAGTTGTTGTGAGGTAGCATGGGTCTGAGTTGTCTTAGCGTTCTTATTTTATTGTAGACAGCCTTTGTGACGTTCCGAATGTGTTCCTTAAATTCAAAATGCTGATCCAGAGTAATCCCTAGGTAGCGAATGGATTGTTTACAGGGGAGATCAGCATCTCTTACTTTTAGAGAGGATGGAGGTGAGAATGCTTTGTTTCTTGATATGAAGAGAACTTCGGTCTTCTTGAAGTTTATACGGAGGTTTTGAGAAGCTAACCAGTCTGTGATGGCATTGAAGCATTGGATAAGGTTGGTGAGGTCTGGTTGACTGACTTTAAATGGAGTAAACAGTAGAACATCGTCAGCGTAAATTAATGAGGAGATGTTGAAAGTGCGTATGATGTCACAGATCGGCTGTAAGTACACATTAAACAGAAGTGCAGATAAGGACGATCCTTGCGGAACACCTTGGTGTTGGTGGAAAGGTGTGGATGTGGTGGTACCGACTCTGACATGTTGCCATCGCTCAGACAAGTATGACCTACACCATTCCCAGGCGAGACCCTCGGTTCCCTTTTCTAGGAGTCGGGCAAGGAGTTGATTATGATTAACTGAGTCGAAGGCAGCGGAGATATCTAGGAATATTAGAGCAAAGCCGTTTTCTGCTTTATCAAGACCTCTGTTCAGTGTATTAGTTAGGGTGGTAAGGAGAGTTTCTACACCGTGTGATTCCCTGAAGCCGTGTTGACTGGGATCAAGCGGTGAGGCTGTATCAATGTGATGTTGTATCTGTCTCTGAACAACCTTCTCTATTATTTTGGCTAATAGAGGTATGCTCGAGATTGGGCGGTAGGAGTCAGGCTTTAGTGGGTCAAGCCTAGAGTTCTTCAGTAGAGGTCTTATAGAGGTTTGTTTAAGGAGAGATGGGAACGTGCCTGTTGCAAAGGAGAGTCCAATGATGTTGACTAGGATTGGGCTCAGTTCGGCACGTAGCGATCTGACCCAGTATGCTGGGCATGGGTCACTTGGAGCAGTAGAAGTGTTGATGGAGGTGATGAGATCTTGAATGTTTTTTTCAGAGGGTGTTGTAAAAGTTGTGATTGCAGGAAATGGGGAGTGAGAGTGTGATGGTGTTGTGACTGAGATTGTGTCAGTTATGGGGGTCTTGGATTGTAGATAATCAGCGTAGGACTGGGGGGGGATAGGAACTAGTTTCAGGCGCTACCCTTCGGCCTAGCGACGGCTCCAAGAACATTCACCAAGGTGATGGTGGTGGTAGCGGCCGCCCTACGAAAGGAGGGAATCTTAGTGCACCCCTACTTGGACGACTGGCTGATCCGGGCAAAGTCAGAAGAGGAAAGTCGCGGGGCAACGGCCAAAGTAGTTCAAGTTCTGGAGGAGCTAGGGTGGGTCATCAATCGCGCAAAGAGCAGTTTGGTCCCATCCCAAGAGCTCGACTATCTCGGAGCAAGGTTCCACACAGGCAGAGGCAGGGTCTCCCTGTCCAGCACGAGGATAAAAGACCTAAGAACCCTAGTCTCGCAGTTCATGGCCAGGCGGCTCCCTTCAGCGTGGCATTACCTGCAATTGCTGGGAACCATGGCGGCAGCAATAGAAGTCCCGTGGGCCAGAGCTCACATGCGCCCGTTACAGCGGTCTCTGTTGCGTCGGTGGTCTCCACAACAGCACCCCTTGTCCCGGCAGCTTCCCTGCGCACCTCGAACCAAGCAGTCCCTCCACTGGTGGAGGTGCCCAAGGAATCTGAGTCGCGGAATGCCCCTCGAACCTCCGCAGTGGGTGCTGTTGACGACAGACGCCAGTCTAGCAGGCTGGGGAGCACATTGTGAGGACCAGTTTGTCCAGGGGCGTTGGACGGCGTTGGAATCTCAATGGCCCATCAACCGGCTAGAATTGAGAGCCGTCGCTCGGGCGCTCAAGGCACTCCAGCCCTCAGTGCTAGGAAAAGCGATTCGCGTACTCTCCGACAATGTCACCGCAGTGGCTTACATCAATCACCAGGGCGGCACCAGCAGTCCGGCCTTAGAGAAGGAGGCGGACGCCCTGTTCCAGTGGGCAGAAGTTCGCCTGGAAGCGCACTCAGCTCAGCACGTGGCCGGCACGGACAACATCACCGCCGATTACCTCAGCAGGTGCAAGATAGACCACGGCGAGTGGGAACTGCATCATGAGATCTTCGACCAGATAGTAGCTCTTTGGGGTCCTCCAGTCATGGACCTCATGGCGCGGTTCTCATCCGCCAAAGTGAGCCGATTCTTCAGCCGGCGGAAGGAAAGGATGTCCGAGGGCCTGGACGCCCTGTCCCAGAAATGGCCCTCGGAGGGTCTTTATGTCTTCCCCCCTTGGACCCTAATCGGGAAGGTCCTCCAGCGGGTGGAAGCTCACCGGGGCCTAGTAATCCTTATTGCCCCGGATTGGCCTCGTCGCCCCTGGTATGCGGATCTGGTAAGGATGATCGCCGACCGGCCTTGGCGGCTTCCCGACAGGAGGGACCTACTGAGGTAAGGGCCGGTCCAGATACCACATGTGGATCGATTCTCGCTTACGGCTTGGCTATTGAAAGGACGCGGCTCTTGAAGCGCGGCTACTCGGTGGCAGTAATTGCGACCCTGTTGAGCGCGAGGAAGCGCTCCACCTGTCTTTCCTATGTAAGAGTTTGGCGTATCTTTGAGGCATGGTGTACGGAACGCCGGAAGAATCCCCTGTCAGCTTCGGTCCCGGAGGTGCTGGAATTTTTGCAAGCAGGTCTCGACAAGGGCCTAGCATACAGCTCCTTGCGAGTACAGCTGGCGGCCATCGCTTGCTATAGTGGTAAGGTTAGCGGAAAACCTTTAGGAGCTCATGCGGATGTTGCCAGGTTCCTGAAAGCGGTCAGACGGCTCTGCCCGCAACGAAGATCGGTCATCCCCCCTTGGGACCTCAACCTGGTTCTAAATGCCCTAGTCGCGGAGCCTTTTGGACCAATGAAGAAGGCCTCCTTGAAGGATCTGACTCTGAAGACAGTGTTCCTGGTGGCCATTTGCTCGGCCAGACGAGTCTCCGAATTACAAGCCCTGTCATCTCGACCTCCCTTTCTGTCATTTCTCAAGGATAAGGTGATCTCCCCCTTTCATGTCAACCAATCCATCTCTCTCCCGTCCCTCTCGGCGGAGGGGCTAGGAGGGGGAGATAGTAGGCGCCATCTGCTCGATGTCCCCAGAGTCTTGAAGCGCTACCTCTCCCGCACGGCGCCCTTCCGGAAATCCGAACGACTCTTCGTGCAGTTCGGAGGTCCTCACAAGGGAGAGGCGGCGGCCAAGGCCTCAATATCCAGATGGATCAGGGAGGCGATTGCCTCCGCCTATATCCTCAAGGGGAAGCAAGTCCCAGGAGGTCTGCGCGCTCATTCAACTCGAGCACAGCCTACCTCTTGGGCGGAGTTCAGCCTAGTTCCTCCTATGGACATCTATAAGGCATCGACTTGGTCCTCTCTGCACTCTTTTACCAAGCACTACAGGCTGGACGTGCAGAGTTCTGCGGACTCCAGGTTTGCGCATGCAGTTCTACGTTCCGGAATGGCAAATCCCGCCCGGGCTGGTACTGCTCTGGTACTTCCCTGAAGTAAAGGGACTGGACTGGAGTGACGATAAGGAAGAAGTAATTAGATCTTACCTGCTAATTATTGTTCCTGAAGGAATGACAGTCCAGTCCCTATTCCCCTCCCTAGCACTATGTGACCATTCCGGCCGTTTCTCTGGGGCGGGGCTGCGGCCCGAGGGCGGGTTCAGGTCTCTCGGGAAGGTCATGCTGCAGGAAAGGCCCGTGCAGTAGCAGTCAATCTGCCCCCTCCCTCCTCCTGTCTACTCCTGTAAAGTTAAAAAAAAAAAAAAAAAAAAAGTATACATAGCTTTGCTTGAGTGAGTTTGTTTCCAGTTAGATACTTACTTAGGTTTTGTTAAGTCTGCTTTTGCAGTAGGTTACTGGAGGTGGTGGGTGGCACCAGTGGTATATATACCGCTCCATCCCAAAAAGGTTGGGCTCAGCCTCCAAGCTGCTGGAAGGGTTGCGTAACCCAGAAGTAAAGGGACTGGACTGTTGTTCCTTCAGGAACAATAATTAGCAGGTAAGATCTAATTACTTCTTCTCTTTGGCACTCGTATGAGTGGCGGCTGTACCAAGGAGTAACAATCGGTATTAGGCCCGGGCAGGTTGTTCCCAGCAGTTGCGTCGGAATAGTATTGCCCTGTCAGAGCATTACAGAGGGCCACCCTGATTGCCCAGTTGACTTAGTGGTGGTTGCTTTTTGGCAGGGTGAGGCTTTTAGTAAGTCTTAAGTAAATGACTCGCATTAAACAACAACAACAAAAAGACAGCGGTGAATGAGTACTTGAGTGGAGTAATTAGATTCCTTTTTCACTCAGAGGCCTGTTTTTTTTTTTTTTTTTTTTTTTTAAGAACTGCTGAGTGCTTCTGCATGAGTTTGTCATCTGCCACTACTCTGCAGCATGTGCATTCTTTATGGTTTTCTTGAGGTTCCATCTTGTAATACAAGATCCCCTTTCTGTTATATTACAGGCATTTGAATGTTACCAGAACTGCTCTATGGACTTTTTATTGTGGTTCCTTTCAGGTATTCTCTGCGGAAGGTTAGGTCATTAGTGTTGTGGGCGCCTGGCTGTGCACAAGACAGATATAGATTAGGACTGGGATGATCCTTTCATCTTTGAAGCCTTTCATGTAGGCCATCAGGAGTTATCGGGTGAGCCTCTTGGGAGAGTGTTGGTCTGAGTCGGGGGGGAGGGGGGGGGAACCAAAGAGGAATTTTTCCTTCAAGCAAAGGACAATCAAACCTTTGGTGTTCTGCTACCACTACCCCCCTTGGCTTGCATACTACTACAGCCTAAGGGAGGCAGTAGAGGAGAAGGACTAGAAGGTCATGTAGAGAAGAAACGGATTACCTAGCCTTTAGTGATGGTGGCTTAGCCCAGGTTCTAAGGCTGAGTCTGTGTGTTGTGCTCCTTCTCTGTAGCCCTTTCAAATGTAGGCTAAAACCTCACCCTTGTGAAGCTGCTTTTGGATCCTGATGCTTCTCACTGTCTTGTCCACTACTTATGTGTATCTTGCCTTTCTCTAGTCCCCAGAGAGAGACAATTCATGGTAAGGGTAGTCTCAGAGGGCCCTGGGAACCACTGCAGCAGATGTGCAGTGCGTATGTTCTCAGTGTCCTGGGCAGCATTCTCAACAGAAGGCTGTAAGCAGGAAACCTTGGTAAGGCTTCAATTACTTGCGCCAAGGAATAACTATAGGGGCTGTTACAACCAGTCCAATTAACAGGACTGAAGACCATTTGGGCACCCTGGTCGTCCTGAAGGAGTCTCAGGAATCCAGTGTGTCGCATGCTTGTTGGAGGCCAGCCTTGGCATGCTAGCTCCATTAAGTATAGCGGAGTGCTGGAATATTTGGCCTTCTCCGGGATTAGGCCGGGCTAGTTCAGTATTGAGAATCCCTGTGGGCCTTATTGGACTTCCTTGGCCAGTGTTTGCATTGGCGAGGCCTAAAGGGTGACTTGGCCTTTTTCCCTTGCTGTGTAGGAGTGGTCTCTCGGGGTGAACTGTTTTCCTAGGCATTTATTTGACTGTGACAGCTGGTTGGTTCTGTGGGTCTCAGGTTTTTCTTTCACCTCAGGTTTACTATCAGCAGAGGCAGACTTCAGCTAAGGATGCTACGTCTCTTTTCTGGTGTGGATAGGCAGTCCCTAGCCTTTTTTGGTGTCTTTGAGGTATCTGAAGACTAGAGCATGGAGATTTGCACGCTTGGTGGTAGAAGTGGTACGGATCAGCTTTGTTTCCACTCCCATCATTTGGTACTGTTTTGTATGTCCTGTGCATCTGGACTGGAGGGACTATGAGACAGGTGAAATTCCATATCGTCTTGTTAGACCAGTCCAGACAAGTTGTTTATGTTCTCCTACCAGAAAATTACTGGAGACAAAGAAACAATGAAAAACCTAGGTTTCAGTGACATCGCTCCCATGTCTTTATTGGCCTCAGCTACCTGAGGTCCCTTCAATATTTTTGTCTCCAGCAGATGGTGGATGGACTTTCTCCTCTCTGAAGAAAATTTGAGGATTGAGAGGAAGATTGGTCAAACGCTCGTAAGCAACCACATTGAGGGTGACGTGGGAGGCTCCACTAGACTGGTCATTTTGGTAGCCATAGGAGGAGGGAAAGTTGGTTCAACAGAACGTGTTTATCATAAGAGACTGTTGAACAGCCAGAAATTGGAAGACTCTGGAAGAGTGTAGCAGCCTTGCGCAATCTGTGCTCCCCACCCTTCTTCTCTGTCCCCTTACTCCTGAAGATTGCAGAAGGCTCTCGGAGGGATCTGTCTGTCGGCCACCTTAACTGCAGTGCTGCAAAGCCAGCAAAACAGTTCCAGGGGAGTAGTGCTGAGCCCAGTATGGATTCTCTGCCAGGTCTAAGGCTTGATCTCGTCATTGTCCTTGTTGGGGCTCCCAATTCCATCATCTTGGGGTGCAATTTGGGGTGGATCGTTGGCGCAGTGTGGGGGTTTCCTAGCGTTTTTACGTATTGTACACTTGGTGATCGTGTGGTCCTGGCATGCATTCTGCTCAAGTGGCTCTAATGCATGTTCCTTCCCTAAAACATTTCATTGCAATAAAAGCGCAGTTAACGCATGCCTTTTGGGCTGCAGCAGCCTTAGCACGCGCTGTTGTGATACTTGCCTTCACTCTGTCTTCCAAGAAACGTTTGACCTGTGGCAAGTGGGGTTGCCTCATCTCATCAATCGGGGCAGCACTCCCTCTATAAGGACTCAGCGCTATCGGGCGCTCCTGCATCCCTACCATCATCAGCTCTCCCTGGGCAGGGATAGAGCCTCCAGCGGGGGTGCCGCGGTGGGAAACAGCAGCCATCTTCCAAGTGCTGTCCAATCGGGGCAGCACTCCCTCTATAAGGACTCAGCGCTATCGGGCGCACCCGCACCTGGCGGGCCCGCGCCTGAGGGCCTCGCCAGAGGGCCCTTTGGCGTGGCCCTTAGGTGTGGAACGGGGCCGTAGGATACGCTAACCGAATGTACCATCAGAATTCGAGCCACATAGCTCCAGAATACGAAGCACGGAAGCACAGCAACACCTAAGAAAAACAATTCAACAGAGACATGATTTTAACCTTCCCAGGTACTGATCCTAACAGCTTTGCATACCACTGCCATTAACAATACTATGTCATTACTATTATCATTATCTGTTCCCTATTGGTAGCATATACTGTGCATTTAATTTGTTTTAGTACAATCTCCTCAGCTTATCCTCTTATGACTGTATCTTGGCTGCATAGTTCTAATAGTTACCCCAATAAGAGTACCAACATTTACTGCCATCATTATCTTACTTATCATATATGTACAACTTACTACCCCATTACAGCATGTAAGCATGTTTGCATATGCATTCGTTTGACTTCATTATCTATTGCTTTATACTCCTCATTAATACTTTACTATTCCCACTATTGCTGTGTAATCTGCAGTGAGAACCTTGCCATATCGCAATCACACACTCCTATACACACAATATGGCCTCACACTTCCTGGCCCTTGTCAGCCTGTATCTCCTTACACATTGGCTGGGAACATCCAATGCACTTTCTCAGTCCCAGAATCATATCCCCATCTTGAGCAATTATGGAAAAATGGTCTGGACCCCACCCAGGTGGCGACACACGTCGCTCTCACCTTATACACATTCCACTCCAACCTTCCATGACACCCAACCACAAGAAACTAAAGTACTGCTACAACCTAAAATGTGCCATGATAAATGCACATTCCATACGCAAGAAATGGCCCGTTGTCCTAGATATGATATCCCTCTATGACCTGGACCTACTTTTGATCACGGAAACCTGGCTATCATCGGAGGATAACGTCATCCTCAACCAACTCCTACCTCCCAACTTCTCTATACATATAAGACACAGAGAAACTAAAAAAGGAGGGGGAGTACTAATACTTACTAAATCAGATCTTCATTTCCATATTACTGAAGCCTCCAGTACAAGTAACCTGGACTCTCTTTCCATCAAAAACCAGCAATGTTCCATCAATCTAATATACAGATCACCATCTTCATCTCCTGAGGACCTCCCCACAATTATTGACTTTGCTGCTAATGCTCACAACCTCAACTCACCTATTTGGATAATGGGAGACTTTAACCTCCCTTCACTTCATCAAAGCCATGCAACTGCATTCCTCGAAGCCATAGAGAACCTGGGCTTTACACAAATCATCGACAAACCCACACACGTAAAGGGCAATATCCTGGACATGGTGTTCGCACCACATGCAGCCCTCGAGCAAAACCACAACACGATGTTGTCTATCATTGACATCCCCTGGTCTGACCATAAACTTATCACTTTTCAAATACCCACCAGGGACAGCCAGGGGCATAGTACCCGAAAATGCAACAGCACAGCTCGAACCTCAACAAGAAACTTCCGCGCATTTGACACAGAGTTAATCCTCTCGCAAACCCAATCCCTCCTCACCATAACCACATCCGACCCGGAAGAACTAGTCGCCGCATGGAATCTCAACCTCAAGGCCATCTCACAACGTCCACAAAGCAATAACGCATCCAGGAGAATAAGAAATACGGCCCCATGGTTCTCCCAAGAATTGAGAGCTTCTCTAACACAACTACGCAGACTAGAGAAAAAATGGCGCCGATCGCTCTCCACACAAGATTTGACAGCCTACCAACTCCACCTAACAAGGCACAGAGAAGCGATCTCAATAAAAATGAAACAACCCCACACTGATACTCTGAAAAGATCTCTGAACAAACCACGGGATCTTTTCAACTTGGTTCAAGCCCTTTCTAAGGAACCATCTCCTGAACAACACGTGGATATCCAACCTCAAAAATTCGCTGACTTTCTCCAGTCAAAGATCATACAGACTGACAAAGTATCAACAGCCTCGTTCCAAGACCATACCGGCTTTACCCCCTTATGCAAGTTCTCTACACCATCTAGAAAAAGCATTGAAGATACAATAGCTTCCCTCAATACCTCCACAGCACAAACAGACCCTTGCCCGGCTTTTTGGATCAAGGAGCTACGCAAGGAATTCAGTCCATTCATCGCAAAACTGACAAAACATTCATTTACTACTGGTTCCTTCCCCACAACCCTCAAACAAACCTCAATCAGGCCTTTATTGAAGAACCCTAAACTTGATCCACAACAGGCCGATTCGTACAGACCAATAGCTAGTATTCCCCTACTAGCAAAGATATTGGAGAAAGAGGTCCAAAGGCAAATTCAGGATCATATAGACTCCACAGCTCCTTTAGATCATTGCCAACACGGGTTCAGAGAGTACCATGGAGTAGAAACACTTCTCACCTTCTTATTCAATAACATATTCACAGGCATTGACAACATCCGACAAGGCTTTGTGCTCATCTTTTTAGACATCGCTGCAGCCTTTGACTCGGTTCATCATGAGATCCTCCTCGGGCGACTGAAAGAAAAGGGAATTTGCAATACCGAGCTCGATTGGTGCAGTTCCTATCTAAATGGCCGATGGCAATATGTTAAATCCAGAGCAGAAGAGTCGAAACAATTCCATCAAACACAAGGTGTGCCACAAGGATCCTCATTGTCATCTCTGCTATTCAATATATACATGCAGCCCATCTGCAACATCATTAGATCATTTAACGTGAGCTGTCTGATATATGTGGATGACATCCTCCTATATATGCCTTTTTCGACCGTTCAAATGGACCTTACACCAGTCTTGTTTAGTTATTTTCCTTTCATTTACTTGAGTTTACTTTAATTTTACTTTAAATTTAACCTTTGTTTTTCCTCTGTTATTTTAACTCTGTGCCTTTAAATTTTAGCTCCTGCTCCTTCCTCCCCCACCCCCATCTCTCTCTCTCTCTCTCTCCCTCCGATCTCCCGGCCAAGAGGTGGAGGTTTACCTGCAGCAGCGAGGAGGACTGGAGAAGTCTTCCCTCGCTAGCGCAGCCGGCCTGCACTCTGGGGTCCTTTCCGGTGGCCTGCCCCGCCTCGCACCGAAGCCCTTTGGGTGGCTGAGCGCTTGAGGCGGTGCTGCGGCCTTCCCTGCCTCGCGCCGCAGTCCCCGGAGCGGCTGGGCACTTGAGGCAGCTCCGG
This sequence comes from Ichthyophis bannanicus, assembly GCA_033557465.1. Taxonomy (NCBI): domain Eukaryota; kingdom Metazoa; phylum Chordata; class Amphibia; order Gymnophiona; family Ichthyophiidae; genus Ichthyophis; species Ichthyophis bannanicus. The sequence goes on along the minus strand of CM066051.1, from coordinate 43,999,155 downwards.
AGCCCAGAAGCGATTGCCAGATAAGGCGGAGGGCATGACGACCGGCGGCGCGAGTAGAGCTGCCGGCCTCCACATGGCCGTGGCCTACCACGTCGAAACCAGCGGAGGACGGCTGATTTCCTCGTGCCGGACAGCACACTGAGGAGAGGAGTGGCAAATAGCAAGTACTTGGGGGGATGTAAACTTGCTGGTTTTATTTATTTTAATTCTCATTATTGGTTTAAATTTGCTGTTTAATTTTAGCGGATTGGGGGAGGGGAGGGCTCATTGAGTACATAATTGCCTCTCCAGCATTAATTTCTGCATTCATTAAATTAAATTCTACTCCTATTAAATTAAATTTACTTTTCTTTTAAGTTTTTAATTCATTTTAAGTTGTTTTGGCTTAATGGGAGGCATGACCGGCAAGCCATGGTGTCCGTCCTGCGGCACTTGTCGGGGCACGGCCTCGGAAGCAGGAGTCGGCAGGGGTTGTGCTGCAGAGGCTGCTTCCGTGGAACAAGAAATCCATTTGACCATGTCTCAAGTTTCCCAGGGGTCAGGAGACCCTCGGGAGGGGGAAACCCTTTCTCCTCCAACCTTGGATTTGCCCAGACCTTCCCTGTCCCTTCCCTCCACATCCGTTGAGGAGGAGGGGGGGCTGGGAACACTTCTCTCATGAATTTGTCCTCCTGCTGCACAAGGCCTATTGTATGCGCCAGCAGGGGGCAGGAGGGTCAGGGGCGTCGAAGGAAAACGTGATGGCCAGACCGGGGAGGGCGAGGACCCAGGACTCTGGGGTTCCGCCTAAGCATGCAAGGCTAATGAGCGAGGAGCCCCTCGTGTCCCCTTCACATGACACTCCGGAAGAGGAGTTCTCGGGCAAAGAGGTAGGGGAGGATGAGGAGGGGCTCGAAGAGGGAGAGATTCCAGAGGAGGAACAATCCCGCATAGTTCGAGTTTTTCGTCGAGAGGAGCTCCCAGCATTGATTTGAGTCGCTGAAGGTGCTCAATATGGCCTCGGACATGCCAACAGATGAGGAGGCTTTGGAGGATCCATTGGTCCCAGAAGGTGAACCAGTCCACAGAATGCGTTCAGAGCTCAGTCCATTCATAGTGAACATCGCACAGTGGTCCTTTGCTACTGGAGTTTTCCCTGATGCTCTCAAGCATACATCCATTCGACCATTACTAAAAAAAACCAACCAGCTGGACCCAAAGAAAGAGGATTCTTACCGACCAATCTCTAGTATCCCATTTCTAGCTAAAATTCTTGAGACGATGACCCAGAGACAGATCCAGCAGCACATAGACTCATCTTCCCCATTAGACTCTTGTCAACATGGATTCAGGGAAGCCCATGGTGTGGAAACCCTCCTAACTACATTAACCAACACAATTATCAATGGGATAGACAGCATCAAGAAGGGCTTTGCATTAATCTTCCTTGATATAGCGGCAGCGTTCGACTCAGTAGATCACGTGCAACTCCTTAGGCGGCTTCATGAAAAGGGAATCCATAACCGTGCATGGGATTGGTGCAAATCCTACCTAGAAGGTAGATGGCAGCAAGTTCGAATTGGTAATAATACATCCGAACCCTTCCAGCAGAAGCAGGGAGTACCACAAGGCTCCTCCCTGTCTGCACTGCTCTTTAATATTTATATGCAGCCAATTTGTAACATCACCAGATCCTTCGGCATATCTTGCCTCATGTATGCAGACGACGTGCTGTTTACACCTATAACTGTCACTTGCCCGGATTATACACCATTAGTCAACTGCTTCAACTCAATGACAGACTGGTTACTCAATCATAACCTCCGCATAAACTTCAAAAAAACAGAAGTCCTAATAGTTACAAGAAATAAATACTTCTCACCTCCACCAACACTAAAAGTCATGGATGCAGAACTTCCAGTCAAGTCCAGCATACGCTATCTAGGAGTGATACTGGATCAACAGTTGGATTTCAAGGATCACATTAAACACACGATAAAAGCTATCTACTTCAAGATCAAAGCCCTGCGGCACCTGCGACCCATGATGGAGTCAGATGACTTCCGCACCATCTTCCAAGTGCTAGTTACACCGCATTTTGACTATGCTAACATGATTGTGCATGGCCTCCCCAAAACTACCCTAAACCCTTTACAGTTAGCTATGAATGCGGCGGCCCGCGTCCTATGTGGAGCCTCTAGGAATGATCACATTTCCCCCATTCTAAAAGAACTCCACTGGCTCCCAATCAGCTGTAGAATATCATATAAGGCCCTCATTACCTTCAAGGCCTTTAATAAAATATTACCTTCATCAATATCTGATCTTCTAACACACCCCACGAACAGAGATAGAAGATCACCAGCCGCAAACATCCTACTCACACCAAGCGAATCTACTAAACTTAACCAGTCAACATAAGAACATAAGACATGCCATACTGGGTCAGACCGAGGTCCATCAAGCCCAGTATCCTGTTTCCAACAGTGGCCAATCTAGGTCATACGTACCTAGCAATATCCCCAAAAGACACAGACAACCATCAATAGGGCATTTGTCAACTACGCCCCCAGGTGCTGGAACAAACTCCCTTCCAGCATTAGAGCAATCAGGGACCTCAAGCAGTTTTGAAAGGCCCTCAAGCATCACCTGTTCCTTATGCACTTTACACATTTCGATGTCCACTCCCCTCACCCCCCACCTCCACAGTCTCAAACCCATGCTATCTGACAACATAGATATGATAGACTCTTAACTCAATTGTAAGTCTGCTAGATATCCCCTACAGCGAATTGAGCACAGACAGCTAATTTGTTTAAATGTATATAGTTTCCCCCAGTTTACCTCCATGTTAAAGCCCTGTTATATGTAATTGTAAGTCAGACTTGACTGACCAAGTGTGATACTGTTTTAATGTAAACCGCACTGATGACAAAGAGCGCGGTATATAAGAACTGTTAAATTAAATAAATAAATAAACAGGGTGGTGCGACAGATGATCCAGGAGGAATGGAATCAACCAGAATCCAATTTGAGGGGAGTGCGATCTATGGCTCGCCTGTACCCATTGCCGGAGCCAGACAAAGAACTGCGCAAGTCGCCCAGGGTGGATGCGGTGGTATCGGCAGTCACAAAGAAGACAACTATCCTGGTCGAGGGTAGCGCGGCTCTGAGGGATGCACAGGATAGAAAATTGGATACGTTGCTGAAGCAAGCCTTTGATGTTAGTGCTCTCGCCTTACAGGCCTCGGTGTCAGGGGCTTGGGTGGCTCGGGCCTGTCTGAGGTGGTCCCAACAACTTCAGCTAGCGGATGGTCTCTCAGGTGACGTACAAGCTGTTACAGCTAGGACGGAGTCCTGAGCTGCCTACCTGGTGGATAGCCAGTACGACCTCATTAGGAGCCTAGCTAAGAATACGGCCTCTGTGGTAGCAGCTCGGCGTTATTTGTGGTTACGTAATTGGGCGGCGGATGCCTCTTCAAAGGTGCGCCTGAGTCGTCTCCCATTTAAGGGAAAGTTGCTTTTTGGGGAAGACTTGGATAAGTTGGTAAAGGACCTTGGCGAGTCTAAGGGAGGCAGACTTCCAGAAGACAGGCTGAAGCAAGGGCGCTTGCTAATTCCTGCGCAGAACCAACCAAGGGATTTCCAGAGATTCCATCCGGCCAGATCGAACTCCTTTCCTAGGGGCCGTTTCCCCTCGAGGGGTCAAAGCTTCAGGGGGTTTCGCAGAACAGGTAGAGGCTTTGGGGCCTCTTCCTCCTCCGCGGGCCCTAGAAAACCGCAATTGGTCGATCAATCGTCTGGAGCTCCGCGCGATTTTCAGAGTTCTACAAGCGTTTGAGACGTTGGTGACGGGTCGTGCAGTCCGGGTGTTATCCGACAAATCGGCAGCAGTTGCCTACATCAATCGCCAGAGCGGCACGGGGAGTGCGGCCATGGAGGAAGAGGCGGACTTGTTTGCCTGGGTAGAGAGTCGGCTGTCAGTGATTTCGGCGGCGCACATCGCCGGAAAGGACAACATGATGGCCGATTTTCTCAGCAGAGTCGGGGTGGATACAGGAGAGTGGGAGCTGCATCCGGACATCTTTGCACAAATAGTTTGCCATTGGTGGAGTCCCATAATGGATCTAATGGCGACCTTCCAGTCGGCAAAGGCCAGCCGTTTCTTCAGCAGAAAGCGAGAGAGGATGTCGGAGGGCATAGACGCGCTATTGCATCTGTCGCCGTCCTCCAGCCTTCTGTATGTTTTTTTTTTCCTCCGTGGGCTTTAATCGGTTGGGTGATTCAGTGGATCGAGGCTCATCCGGGGAGGGTGCTTCTGGTGGTGCCTGATTGGCCGAGGCGTCCATGGTATGCGGATCTGGTGCGTCGCCTGGACGGGAAGCCCTGGCGGTTACTGGCTAGGGCGGATCTATTGTTGCAGGGGCCTCTTCATGCCGCAAGTGGATCGATTCTCGCTTACGGTATGGCCATTGAAAGGGCTCAGCGAAGGAAGCAAGGCTATTCGCTGGCGGTCGTGGCTACACTGCTCAGAGCTAGGAAACGGTCCACTTCCCTGGCGTATGTTAGAATCTGGCGTATATTTGAGGATTGGTGTTCACGACAACAGATTAGGGTGTCTATGGTATCCGTCCCCTCGATTTTGAGTTTTCTACAGGATGGTTTTGATAAAGGGCTTGCTGCCATTTCCTTGCGAGTGAAGTTGGCAGCCCTTTCCTGTTATCACGGCAAGGTACAGGGAGTTGGTCTCGGCGCTCATGCTGATGTGCTGCGCTTTCTCAAGGCAGTTGCTCGATTACGACTGTCGCGTAGAGTGATGGTCCTGTCTTGGGATCTCAATTTGGTGTTGGCGGCGTTGTCCAAACCTCCCTTTGAGCTGCTGCATCGGGCTTCGGTGAAAGACTTAACGTTGAAGACCGTTTTTCTGGTGGCCATCTGTTTGGCCCGGCGGATCTCAGAGTTGCAAGCGTTGTCGTGCAGGGAACCGTTCTTGTCCTTTTCTAAAGAGAAGGTGGTACTGCGACCAGTTCCGTCCTTTCTACCTAAGGTGGTTTCACCCTTTCATGTGAATCAAACGGTGTCCTTACCAGTGTTGGGTTCGCTGGAAGGGGGCGACCCCGATCGCAGCTTGCGCCGTTTTGGATGTGAAGAGGGTGTTGCAGTATTTGAAGGTGACGGAGCTATTCCGCAAGTCTCATCGGTTGTTCGTGCTGTTCAGGGGAGTGCGCAAAGGCGAAGCGGTGGCAAAGGCTTCCATTGCGAGATGGATTCGGGAGGCGATTGCTTCCGCCTATCTCCTTCAAGGTCGATCGGTTCCTGTGGGATTGCGAGCTCATTCCACTAGAGCGCAAGCGTCTTCATGGGCGGAACATGGATTGGTTCTGCCAGGAGACATTTGTAGTGCGGTGACGTAGTCGTCATTGCATACATTCAGTAAGCATTACTGTCTGGACGTCGCGGCGGCAAGTGATGCCAGTTTCGGATCGGCGGTATTGCGTGCTGGCTTGAAGGGTCCCTCCCACTGATTACTGCTCTGGTACTTCCCAGAGGTAGAGGACTGAACTGGAGGAACGATAAGGAAATGATAATTGCACTTACCTGGTAATTGTAGTTCCTTGAGTGACGATAGTTCAGTCCTCATTCCCACCCGGGTGTATTGGATGGTAGCAGGTCGGTGTCACAATGACAAGACTTGCTGGTAAGTTTCATTTAGATATTGTTTTCTTTGCCATATTTCCTTGCTCTGTTTCAGGGGTTAGCAGGGAAGAGTGTGAGAGGTTTTGCTAGTTAAGGCAATGGTTCTGTTAACTTGTTGTTGTTATAGCTACTTATCTATTGCTCCTTTGAGTCTGCTTTGTTAAATAGTTCACACTGGGGCTGATGGGTGTGTCTGGCAGGCTATAGCCAGTGATGTCATGATTCTGACATGCCAGTCTCCAAGCTGCAAGAGGAGGTTGACAACACAGAGGTAGAGGACTGAACTGTCGTCACTCAAGGAACTACAATTACCAGGTAAGTGTAATTATCATTTTTTGCCTGGATTTGAACAGGGCCGCAGATGGAGCCTGACATACCAAGTCGGATAGTTTTGTTCGAGCATAAGCAGCAGCAAAGTAGAAGGATCTGAAGTTTGGAGTTGGCAGTGTAAAAGAAGGGCGCAGACAGAAGAGATCTGCCAGAAGAGCGGAGTTCCCAAGGAGGGGTGTAGGAAAGATAGTGAGGAACAGCTGAATGAAGGCATGTATAGGTCAGTAGTACGAATTGGACCTGGATGCAGAAACGGATAAGGAGCCAATGAAGCGACTTCAGTCCAGACATATATCTAAATTCTTCTCCACCTCCACATTGGGGACTTTCATTGGGGACTTTCTCCACATATCCTGTCCCCCTCCCTAAGTGTATATATTAACCCCCTCCCTTGCCATCCATACATCCCCAGAACTGAACCCCATCTGTGTTCCTCTGTGACCTTGCCCAGCCAGGCCCCCATATAACCTCCAGATCCGAGTTACTCTAAGTACCACTATCATAACATTCTCCAGGACCAAGCAGGAAGTCAGTCCTCACATATGGGTGATGTCGGCGCCGACTGAGCCCCCATGCGGAGCATTTCCCCCAGCTTTCAAAGAAAGCCTTTGGGAATGCAGCCACGCATGCGCGGTCCCCTTCCTGCCCAAAGGTGCCATCTTGCTCAGTCTTTTTTCCGCGGAGCCCTATGGACGTGTGTCCTTGTCACCCGTGGAAAAAATGGATTTTCCTGCATTGAGATGAGTATTTTTCTTCGGTTCAACGTCGGTTCCCTTTCCCGCCTGGACTCGGTACACTGGTGCAGAGCCCGGATCTCTTTTTCGGTTTTTGTCCTTAGAGACTGCATTCGCGCCAATTTTTTCTTTTCTCTGGCAGCCAGATTTTTTGATCTTGCAGGGGCCCTTTTTCCCCCGATGGCTGCCAGTGGCTTTAAGAAGTGTGATCGGTGCAAGAAACTGTCTCTCACCGACACACATGACTGCTGCCTCCAGTGCCTGGTGCCTGACCATGATTCTAAGGTCTGTAGTCCCTGTGGCAAAATGTCCTCGAAGGCATTGAGGAGCCGTCAGCACCAGCGTGAGAAGATCTTCTCCGACTCTGCTTCTGGACGAGTCCGGACTTCGTCAGAGTCCTCGACTTCTTGGGAGTCTGACCCTGAGCATCATCGGGGCTCCTCTGAGAGGGAGTCCCCCTCGAGGGAGCACCGAAGGAAGAAGAAACCCGCAAGGGTGGCATCGGTGGACGCTCTTGGCCCCTCAAGGGCCAGGTCGCATAGCCCCGATCGCCGTCCTGGGTCTTCAGAGTCGGAGAGGCCTGCAAAGCATCCTCGTGTGGAGTCGGAGGCCCAAAGCCACGTGAGTACTGTAGTCCTCGTGGGCTGTCCTCTGGGGGAGCCGACGTCGGGCCCGATGCCGTCGGGGCCCGAGTCAGAGACTGCTGGGTCTCCTGAGCTTGGACTCAGGTTGACGGCCTTGGAGAGCAGATTGTCTGCCTTCATGGAGCATCTGCCCCGACCACCAGGACCTCGACGTCCAAGTCGACCCTGGAGGCTGAGCCAATTCTCGAGACCATGCGACCTCGAGTCGATCCTCAGCCAAGGTCTTCCTTGGCCTCCCGTTCGGGACTGAGGTCGTCGACGCCAGTACCCTTGGCGTCGGGGCGGATGGCATCAGTGCTCGCCCACTCGGAGCCGCTCGATTCCTCCTCGGAGGAGTCCCCGGACACCTTCCGGACTCGGTGCGTCCCTTCGGACTCACTGGGATCCGAGCCTCAGAGCAGGTCCCCCCCCAGAGGATACCCGGTTCTCGGATTTCGTATGGGACATGGCCAAAGCCTTGGCCTTCCTGGCGGACCCCGAGGAGCTCGAGGCCCTGCAGTATGACTCTCCTCCCAAGGAGGTTTTACTGTACCGGTTCCTCCGATGCTGGAGCGGTTTCTCTTCCGCATGTGGGAGGTGCCGGCCTCGATGCCGGTTCTAAGCAAGTGGGTCGATTCCATCTATCGAGTCCGCAAGAACCCCGGGTTCCAAAAGGCACAACTACTGCACCACTCCATGGTTGTGGAATCGGCCATGCATCGCCTGAAGAGTCATAAGATGCACTCCTCGGTGCCTCCCGGCAGGGAAGCCCGGAACCTGGATGCCCTCGGTAGAAAGTGCTTCCAGGGCTCTATGCTTGCTTGCCGCGTCCAGACCTACCAGCTGTACATGGGCATGTACCTTCGAGACCTGACAAAGGAGATTGCTGGGTTCTCTGCTGGTCTGTCTGAGGAACCCTTGCAGAGGTTCAAGGCCTTGTCTTTGGTATTCGAGAGTGCTCGAAGTTTATATCTTGAGCAGCCTATGATGGATTTGAGGCTTCGGCCCGAGTAGTAGGGGCCGGCATCAGTGCACGCCGCCAGGCCTGGCTACAATCCTCGGACCTCGAGCCATGGGTACAGGACAAGTTGGTCTGTGTCCCCTGTCGAGGTGAAAACCTCTTTGGCAAACCCATGGCTGAAAAGGCTGCAGAACTCGAGACCGAGACTCTTACCAGGACGAGGCTGTCCAGAAAAACCTCTGCCCCTTCTCAGAAGAAGGGCTCGGGGAAAAAGGCCTTTTACCCGAGGAGGACCACGGCCTACAAAACCTACCCTCACTACCAGGCCTCTGCAGCTCCCTAACAGGGCCAGCAGGCCAAGGGGCAGGGTCATGGGCCCCATAGGCAGAAGGCTCCCAAGCCTCCTACTCCGGTTCCTGCTCAGCAGGGAGGGGTTTTTTGACTATGCCAGCATAGCCTCTCCTCCTCTCCAGGGCACAGGAGGTCAGCTGAACCTGTACGCAGGCAGGTGGCCAGACATCACAGGCGATACTTGGGTGTTAAGCATCATCAAAAGGGGCTATCTGCTCCACTTCACCCAGATACCCCCCTCCTACTTTCCAGGGGAGCCTCCAAGACCCCCTCTGCACAGAAATTTACTCCTTCAGGAGTTGGAAGGTCTGCTACAGGACCAGGTGATGGAACCGGTGCCTCACCACCTGGAAAGGAAAGGCTTCTACTCGAGGTACTTCCTGGTACCAAAAAGAACAGGAGGCCTCAGACCCATCCTAGACCTAAGGAATCTGAACATGTTTCTGGAGAGGGAAAAGTTCAAGATGCTTACCCTTGGAATTTTACTGCCCTACCTCCAGCAGGGAGATTGGCTATGCTCCTTAGACCTGAAGGATGCTTATACTCACGTCCTCATCCATCCAAGTCACAGGCAATACCTCAGATTTGTGGTGGGAGGGAACCACTTCCAGTACAGAGTGCTTCCCTTTGGCCTCACCTCCGCCCCCAGGGTCTTTACAAAGTGCCTGGAGGTTGTTGCGGCCTACCTCAGGAACCAGGGGATCTTTACCTGGACGACTGGCTTATCAGGGGCCAGTCTCCACAAGAGGCCAGGCAGGCCACCTTCAGAACCATATCCCTGCTTCAGCACCTGGGGTTCGTTATAAACTTCCCAAAGTCCACTCTAGTCCCCTCACAGGACATAGGGGCAAGGTTGGATACCATCCATGCAAAGGCCTATTTGCCTGTGGACAGAGCTGACAGGCTGATGAAGTTGGCCGGCAGTTTCAGGCGAACTCTCTGGTCTCTGCTAGACACTTCCTCCGGCTCTTAGGTCACATGGCTTCCACAGTGCATGTCACACCGCATGCCCGGCTGCACATGAGGCTGGCTCAGTGGTGCCTCAGGGCACAGTGGGTGCAGGCCACAGGGAAGTTGTCAGACAGGATAAAGGTGTCCAAACCCTTGGTGGACTCCCTACGCTGGTGGAGGCATCTCCCAAACCTGTTCGGGGGTGTTCCTTTTCGAGCCTCCCCACACACTCAGGTACTGACAATCGATGCTTCCCTGTAAGGCTGGGGGGCACATTGCCAGGGGACCTGCACCCAAGGCCTGTGGTCTCTGTGGGAAGCTGCCCAGCAGATCAACCTGTTGGAATTGCGAGCCATTCGACTAGCCTTACGGACTTTCTCTCGGGTCCTCTCTCACCAGTCTGTCCTAGTTCAGACGGACAACCAGATGGCCATGTTCTACGTAAACAAGCAGGGAGGCACAGGATCCCGACTCCTTTGCCTGGAAGCTCAAGCTCTCTGCTCCTGGGCTATCGATCAGGGCATGACCCTCAGGGTGGTCTACTTCCCAGGCCAGGAAAACTACCTGGCGGACAGGCTAAGCAGACTCCTGCAGCCTCACGAGTAGCAGTTGGATCCTCAGGTAGTCCAGCAGATCTTTCTGAAGTGGGGACTTCCAACCATGGATCTTTTTGCCAGTCCGTTGAACAGGCAACTACCCAAGTTCTGTTCCAGACGACCGCATCCTCTGAGGGCAGCGGCAGATGCATTCCTGATCTCCTGGTCCGAAGGCCTGCTGTATGCGTTTCCTCCCACACCTCTTGTGGCCCGGACTCTATTCAAAACCCAGCAGGACCCAGCCACGGTGATCTTGATAACCCCCAGGTGGCCCAGGCAGCCGTGGTTCCCTCTTCTGCAGTTGGCGGTGGATGCTCTGCTTACTCTGGGGCTGCAACCTGACCTGACTCAGGATCAGGGGTCCCTCTTGCATCCCAACCTCAAATCCCTCAATTTGATGGCCTGGCTGCTGAAAGGCTAGTCTTTGCTCCTACCAAAGGAGGTTGAAGAGGTGATGTTGGCCTCCAGGAAGCATTCCACTCGGAAGGCCTATGCTCTGAAGTGGCGTAGGTTTTCCACTTGGTGTTCTCAACAGCAGGAGGATCCCTTCTCCTGCTTGGTCCCGGTGGTACTGCAATACCTGCTCCACCTGTCCACCCTGGGACTTCAGTCCAACTCTGTCCGGGTCCACCTCAGTGCCCTCTCAGCTCACCACTCGCCGGCGGATGGACAATCCCTCCCGGGCCACCCTCTAGTGTCTCGCTTCCTCAGAGGCCTGCTTCTGCTCAAGCCTCCTATTCGTCCACCGGCCACTGAGTGGGATGTCAATGTGGTCTTGCAGCAACTGACTTGCCCACCTTTTGAGCCGATGGCTACCTGCCACTTACGTTTCCTATCCTGGAAGGTGTTATTTCTTGTGGCACTCACCTTGGCTAGGCGTGTGAGTGAGCTTCAGGCCCTGGTCTCAGATAGGCCGTATACCAGGTTCTAGAAGAACAGAGTAGTCTTGAGGACTCATCCTAAGTTCCTTCCCAAGGTGGTGTCCTCCTTCCACCTCAACCAGGAGGAGGTACTTCCGACGTTGTTTCCCAGGCCGCACGCCAGTAGGGCCGAAACTGTCTTGCATACCCTGGATGGTAGAAGGGCGCTGTCCTTTTACCTAGAACGTACATAAGATATGCCATACTGGGTCAGACCAAGGTCCGTCCAAGCCCAGTATCCTGTTTCCAACAGTGGCCAATCTAGGTCATACGTACCTAGCAGTTTCCCCAAAAGACACAGGTTCCGCAATGCTTGTACTGGGTCAAGCATTGATATCCTGGGTCCCTTCTTAATAATGGTTTATGGACCTTTCCTCCAGGAACTTGTCCAAACCTTTTTAAACCCAGCTACACTAACAGCCCTTACTATATCCTCCGGTAACAAATTCGAGTTTGATTACACGTTGAGTGAAAAAATATTTTATTAGTCTTAAATAGTTTACCCTGTAGCTTCATTGCATGTCCCCTAGTCTTTCTATATTCTGATAACGTAAACAATCGATCTACGTTTACCCGTTCCACTCCGTTCATTAATTTATAGACTTCTATCATATCTCCCCTCAGCCGTCTCTTTTCCAGGTTAAAGAGCCCAACTTTTTTAGCCTTTCTTCATAGGAGTATCCTTCCATCCCCTTTACCATTTTGATGGCTCTTCTCTGAACCTTTTCTAATAACTCTATATCCTTTTTAAGATATGGCGACCAGAAATGCACACACTATTCAAGGTGTGGTCTCACCATGGAATGATATAGAGGCATTATAATATCTTTTATTTTCCATTCCTTTTTCCTTATGATACCTAGCATTCTATTTGCTCTCTTGGCTGCCGCTGCACACTGGGCCGAGGGTTTTAACATGTTAATCACAATGACGGCTAAATCTTTTTCCTGGGTGGTGGTTCCTAATGTGGAACCTTGCATTGTGTAACCATAGTTTAGGTTGTTCTTCCCTAGGTGCATAACTTTGCACTTGTCCACATTAAATTTCATCTGCCATTTTGATGCCCAGTCTTCTAATTTATCATGATCCTCTTGCAATTTTCCACAATCCTCTTGGGTTTTAACAACTTTTTGTGTCATCTGCAAATTTGATAACCTCACTCGTTATTCCACTTTCCAGGTCATTTATGAATATGTCAAAAAGCAGCGGACCCAGCACAGATTCCTGGGGTACACCACTATTCACCTTTCTCCATTGGGAAAATTGGCCATTTAGCCCTACCCTCTGCTTTCTATCTTTTAACCAGTTCTTGATCCACAGTAGTACACTGCCTCCTATCCCATGACTCTTTAGTTTTGCCAAACGTCTCTGCTGAGGGACCTTGTCAAAGGCTTTCTGAAAGGCCAGATACACTATATCAACCGACTCACCTTTGTCCACCTGTTTATTCACACTTTCAAAAAAACATAACAGATTAGTAAGACAAGATCTTCCTTGTCTAAAGCCATGTTGGCTGTCTCCCATTAGGCCATGACTATCTACATGCTGAGTAATTTTATTCTTTATGAAGGTTTCTACCATTTTACCCGGTACTGACGTGAGGCTCACCGGTCTGTAGTTTCCCGGATCACCCCTGGAACCCTTTTTAAAAATTGGTGTTACATTGGCGATCCTCCTATCTTCAAGTATTAGAGATGATTTTAATGATAGTTCACAGATTACTAATAGCAGGTCTGCAATCTCATATTTCAGTTCTTTCAACACCCTTGGATGTATACCATCCGGCCCAGGTGATTTGCTACTCTTCAGTTTATCTAATAGTTGTTGTAATGCATCTTCCCGATGTATCGATATTTCCTTCAATTCTTCCGCACCTTTAAATACCACTTCAGTCATGGGTAACATCTCTACATCTTCCTCAGTAAAAAACGAAGCAAAGAATTCATTCAGTCTCTCTGCTATCGCCTTGTTGCCTCTTAGTGCCCCTTTAACTCCTCTATCATCTAATGGACCAACTGACTCACAGATTTTTTGCTACGAATGTACTTGAAAAAATCTTTATTTCGCGTTTTTGCTTCCACAGCAAGCATTTTCTCAAATTCTCCCTTTGCCTGATTTATCAATGCCTTGCATTTGATTTGCCAGTGCTTGTGCTGTTTCCAGGTTTCGTCATTTGGCTATTTTTTCAATTTCCTGAAAGATGATTTTTTGGCAACAGCCTTTCTGACCTCACCTTTAAATCATGCTGGCAGTTTGGACTTCCTTCCACTTTTCTTAAAGCGTGGAATACAGCTGGTCTGGGCTGCCAAGATAGTATTTTTCAACAACACCCAAGCTTGATGTAAGTCTTTAACCTTTGCATCTGCTCCTTTTAGTTTTTTCTTAACTATTTTCCTCATTTTATCATATTCTCCCGTTCGAAAGTTAAAAGGTAGTACTGTGGATTTCCGTACTATCCCTCCTCTACTAATTAAATCAAAGGCGATCATGCTATGATCACTATTGCCAAGTGGCCCCAACACCCTTATCTCTTGCACTAGATATGGTGTTCCACTAAGGACTAGGTCTAATATGGCTTCCCCTCTGGTCGGTTCATGAACCAACTGCTCCAAGAAACAGTCATTTATGTCATCTAGGAACTTTATCTCCCTAGCATGTCCTGCTGTGACACTGACCCAGTTGATAACGGGGTAATTGAAATCACCCATTATTATTACTGCACTGTAACTTTTGTTTGTTAGCTTCCTTGATTTCTTTGAGCATTTCATCATCCATTTGTTCATTCTGGCCCGGTGGTCGATAGTACAGCCCCATTGCCATCGCCTTCCCCCTTTTACATGGAATTTCAATCCATAGAGATTCTACAGCAAATTTTGTTTCCTGCAAAACTTTAATCCTTTCTGACTCAATGCCCTATCTAACATAGAGCGCAACCCCTCCACCAATTTGATCAGCTCTATCATTACGATATAGTTTGTACCCAGGTATCGCAGTGTCCCACTGGTTGTCCTCCTCCCACCATGTCTCTGATATTCCAATGATATCTAACCTCATTTAGTGCTATATATTCTAACTCTCCCGTCTTATTTTTTAGATTTCTAGCATTTGCATACAAGCATTTTAGAGACTGTATTTTATTCATATTAATTTAGCTATTGGTAGACATGGGTAATTTGGGATCTTTAAGCTCTGTCTGCTCCATACTCGAGGGCATTTGGGCTACTTTACTCTTTTTTGGAACCTCTCTGCTTTTGGTAGTATCCTTCAAGGATACAGTCTTCCGAACCATCTGCTCTTGGGCGACTGTCGGCTTTCCCCTATTATCTAGTTTAAAAGCTGCTCTATCTCCTTTTTAAAGGTTAATGCCAGCAGCCTGGTTCCATCCCAGTTAAGGTGAAGTCCATCCCTTCACAGGGGCATAGAAGGGCTTCTCAGCTCTTCATTTCCTTTGACCCTAATAAATTGGGGTTTCCTGTCACTAAGCGTACGTTGTCCATCTGGGTGGCGGACTGTATCGCCTGGGCGTACAGGTCAGCCGGCCTCTCCCTGGAGGGTTAAGTCACGGCCCACCGGGTCAGGGCAAAGGCCGCATCAGTAGCTTACTTCCATTCTGTTCCGTTGGCAGACATCTGCCGGGCCGCGACTTGGTCTTCAAGCCAGACATTTGCGGACCACTACTGCCTTGACAGTGCTTTCGGGCAAGCGGTACTCCGTAATCTCTTTGAGGTTTAGGCAACTCCTACCCTCCGGCCCTGGTGTTGGGCTACCGTTCAGGTGTGGTCTCAGAAGATTCTCTCACTGTTGCTGAGGCTCTAGAGGGAGCTCTATTTTTCAGCCTGGGTTCCTGGTAGCTCAGAGCTAGGGAGTCACCCATATTTGAGGACTGACTTCCTGCTTGGTCCTGGAGAAGGAGTAGTTACTCACCTGTAACAGGTGTTCTCCAGGAGCAGCAGTCCTCACGACCCTCCCTCCTCTCCTTGGAGTTGCAGTTGTATATAGTTCATTTCTTTTTCGTGCTGTCTTTTAGCTATGTCATTCGACTGAGCAAGATGGCACCTTTGGGCTGGAAGGGGACCGCGCATGCGTGGCTGCATTCCCAAAGGCTTTCTTTGAAAGCTGGGGAAATGCTCCGCATGGCGGCTCTGTCGGCGCCGACGTCACCCATATGTGAGGACTGATTCCTGCTGCTCCTGGAGAACACCTGTTACAGGTGAGTAACTACTCTTTCTGCCCCTACACATGCTTGCACAACACCATTTCCCTATCTGCTCGTACTACACACTCGATCACTCCTCTTCACTAGGCATCTACATAACGGCCCTCACTGTAATACTAAACAGTCCCCTTGCATGTCCATAATGTGTGCCTTTGCGTTAATGCTGATTCCTGGTGATCCAGAAGCTCCTGAGTTTTCTTGACAGTGTGACTGGAAATAGATTGCCAGACCTTTTGTTTAAAGCAGGGGTTTTCAACCCAGTCCTCGGGGAACCCTAGGCCTGTCAGGTTTTCAGGATTCCCAGAATGAATATGCATGAGAGAGATTTCCATACAATGAAGGCAGAACATGCAAATCTTTCTTATGCATATTCATTCTGGGAATCCTGAAAACCTGACTGGTCTAGGGTTCCCCGAGGACTGGGTTGAAAACCTATGGTCTAAAGGAATGGAGGGTTAAGTGAATTGATCAGGGTTGAAAGGAGTACCATTGAGAATTGAACCCTAGTCTCTTGGTTATCAAGCCAGTGCTCTAACTACTAGGCTGCTACTCCACTCACCAATTCAAACCACATCCCACATTACTCCCTACATCTAGCTCTAGCCAAACACATACCCATATTTCCCCTCCCCGAAAAAAGGGATGCTTTGTGTATCATCGAGTTGATGCTGAATCTTAGTGACCCAGCCCCTGGGTTTTCTTGGCAAGGTGTGACAAAGTAGATTGCCAGGCTTTTCTTCGTTTGTCTTGAAGGAACCTATCTCTGTTGATCTTTGAAGCTAAGCAGGATTGGACTTGGCTAGTACTTCCCCAAACACAACAATAAACCTCAGAATCAACAATAAAGCTTTATAAGATTTCACCCGATCTCTCTGGGTACCATCCAAGTCGAGCAGTGTGGGATCAGTTCATACAATCTCAGCAGCCTTCTTTGCTTGTCTGTTTCTACCTCTTGTTTCTCCATGTAACCAACTACCAATGCACTGTTTGGCTTTGACTCCACTCTTTACATCCTGGTTAGTGCAACTCCCTCCAGCCCAGTCACTTGCAGCTCACCTCTTGATCTGCACTAGTGACTTTCCTTGTCACTTTGTTTAGCACAAATGCCAAGTCTTATCAGGTAGAGTCACTAGTAGTGAACAAGGTCTTGCTTCAAGCATGAGGTAATGGAATGAAATTCATGGCATTGTTGCAGAGTGGCTGGCAACGAGTCTTCAAAAATAGCTACTTGATGTTCGTCAGTCAAACCTATTAATATCTCCCTAGTTTGAGCTACGATGCGCACCTTCAGCTCTTAATCCTGAAGACACACAATATTGTCACCTGGCTAGGTTCATTTTGGGGGGGGGGGGGGGGGTGAGGAGGTGATGTGTTCTGCTTGTTTCTGTCTTAATCATAGGAAGGGTTGGACAGAAGCTTTTAACGCACCACAGATATCTACAGCCAGCTTTTTACAAACCGTATAATCCAGACACTCCATTATTCCACTTGCATGTAAATTGTTCTTCATTTTTTTGTCCCCCCCCCCCCCCCCCATATCTTCTAATGTGGGCGCCATTGACTCTTGAGCCTCTTCCAGCTCCAAAGCCTAGCACTATCGGCCGTCCCATCTCCTCCAGCAGCTCTCTTGCTTGTCCTTCAAAGTGCTCCATTCAGGTCTAGCTCAGTGACTTCATCATGCAGTTCTGTCATGATAACACAAATTTCACTTTTAACATCAACCGTCTTTTTGAGTTCCAGGAACCAGCCTCTTAACTCATGTCCACTCATCAATATCTGGATATCTTCAGTGGCTGGGAGATCTCTCTCATGTTTAGTCTACTGGCATATAAGGGACCTGACTTTCTGCCTTGACACTGTGATAGGCAAATTCTTTAAGATTTTTGCCACTTCATTATAGGTGTCCCCACAGCATCAAACACCCTTGGATGCTGGTAGGGTAACATATCCCTCTATATAAGCTACTTATAGATATTTTTGGGGGGCTGATTAGAACTGAATGCTCGGACATCCATTTAGGTGGATGACATCACTTCCTTCAGAGGCATCAAGTCCATAGTGGGCTAGGGGCAGAAGTAGAATCTGGGTGGCCATTTATTTTTAGATTGTTCTACTCTGCAATCTGAGCACCAAGTCTTTGATTGTACAGCTTTTCTCTAAAACCACAACTGAAATCTGGATGATTATCTGCCTTGTCAGAGTTGGTCTCTTACTGAGGCCAGACTCTGCAGGTTTTCTCATGCACCTCTACCAGCCTTCCAGTAGCTCTGAGTTTTTGAACAGTGTACAACTGTTGCCCTGTGTCAGGCACTGTCAGTTCCTGGCTGCTGCTGAGCTTTGTCAAACATTGTTTCCTGCTGGAAGACTGCCTTCTGTGCCGGGTCTAGAAGCGCTGCTTCCTTATCATCCTGCTAGACCAATCCAGACAAGTGGGTTGTGTTCTCCTACCAGCAGATTGGTGGAGACAAGAAACCAATGAAAAAAGCCCAGGTTTAACTGACATGACTCCCATGCCTCTATCCACGTCAAATACCAGAGGGTCTCTTCAGTATTTCTTTGTCTTCAGCAGATGGTGGATGGATTTTCTCCAGTCTGAGAAAATCTGAATAACGAGAGGAAAAGATTGATTTAAAGGCTTGTGAACGACCACCTTGAAGGTGACTCGCATTCCTGTGAGACGTGGGAGGCTCCACTAGACTGTGGTCTTCTTGGAAGCCATAGGAGGAGAGAAAATTGGTTCAACTCAATGCTCTTATTACAAGAGCCTGTTAAGCAGCCAGAAAATTAAAGGGTTGGAGGAATTTAACAGCCTTCTTCTCTTGGAATTCAACAGCCTTCTCCTCTGCCCCCCCTCCCAGTGTCTTCCGAAGATTACAGAAAGCTTTAGAGGAATCTGCCTGTCAGTCATCTTAAACGCAGTGCTTGCAAAGCCCAAAAAACAGTTTCAGGAGAGTAGAGCCGAGCCTGGCACAGATTCTCTGCCTGGGGCTCTCTGGGCATTCGTGCCAAGGCTCAACTTCATCATATTTGTAGGGGGCTTCCGATTCAGTCCGTCTGGGGCACAATTCAGAGTGGACCACTGGTGACAGTTAACACGGTATGGGAGTTTCCCCACCCTTTTCTACACGTGTTAATTGCGTTTTTACTATTGTGCATCTGGTGGTCATGTGATTCTGCCTGAGCGGCTCCAACGTGAGCTCCTACCCAAGTGCCCATAATACGTGTTGCTGTGTATACACTGGTAACACGTGCTTGCAGGGCTGCTGCGGCCTTGGCACATAACGTTATTTGGCCTGTGGCAATGAGATGCCTCTTCTCCGGATTCTGAACTCTGCTCTTCTTGCATGGCAGCTTCAGAGTCCTCCCTGGAAGGCTTGGTCCCCCCTCTCTCAGCCAGGGGATGCAGTTAGTCCGGCTTTGTCTGCTTCAGGGCAAGAGGTGGCAGATGGTGCTGTGGGTAAGAATGGCAGCCAGCTGGATCTTCCAGTAACCATGCTGTTGGCCGCTCTCTGTTCTAAAGGGGATCAGTGGTGGCTATGTTCCCTGCTGTAGGGGGGGTTATTTCCGTGAGGGGAGCTTCTGGAGTCCAGATTGTCCTCCTTGGAATTCTTTTCCTTTCTTACAACAGGTCTGGTCATTCTGGTGTAGAAATTCAGACACCCTTTGGCTTCTAGGTTCCCCTGAGCTCAGTCTCATGAGGGGCAGGCTGAGAGTGGAAGCCCTAAGCATCCCTGACGAAGGGCGCCCCCTGGAGATGGGGATCAGCTGGGATCTGTCTGATATTTTGACTGTGACTTCAATTCAGATGCCTCAGTTTCGTGATGGGGACTAAGAAGTACTCTCTCCTTCGGATGATTGTAAAGAAGCTGGTGTTATCAGACTTTTCAGGAAGGAGGAACTGGCGGCATTGATTGCCAGGTCTCACCCACCTTGAGCTTGGCAGATGCTGCAGGTATGGAGCAGGAGCCGAAGGTGCATCCACTCCTTCAAGGGGTGCAGAAATCCACCATGTCTGAGTGAGATTCCCCAGACTCTCTAGCTAAGGGTGTATAAGATGAATGCTGTCCCAGAGAAGGAGTGCGGCGTTTGGCTTGATATTCCCAAGGTGGATGCACAGGTCACAGTTGTTGTTACCGGATGGACCACCATCCCTGTGGAAGGCAAGTTGGCCTTAAAGGATTCTTTGGACAGAAAAATTGATTCATTGTTGAAGAACCAGTTTGTAGTAGTGGCTGCTGTTCTTTAGTTGGCGTATGTGCAGACCTGATATATCAAGCCCCGCTCCAGTGGATTCAAGCTCTTCCGCTGGATGATACACTTCTTTTGGAGTCAGCTATGTCCTTCCTTTCTGATGTCATATATTTGAGTGACATGGTGGTGTATTTGGCTCTAGTGTTGTATTTGGGGACTATTCCAATAAAGCAATTGAACCTATCCTTACGTCTTTAGACTCTTGCTCTCTGTGGCCCCTGTTGGTATTTGCAAGAGCGGTGCTCCTTTTTTTTTGCTTGCTTGTATTTGGCTCTGACACTGGGCAGTGGACACATCTTCCAAAGTCCAGTTGACCCAACTGGCCTTTAATGGGTAGCTTCATAAGAACATAAGGTATGCCATACTGGGTCCGACTAAGGTCCATCAAGCCCAATATCCTGTTTCCAACAGTGGCCAATCTAGGTCATAAGTACCTAGCAGTTTACCCAAAAGAGAGCAAATAGAATGCTAGGAATCATAAGGAAAGGAATGGAGAATAAAACCAAGGATGTTATAATGCCCCTGTATCATTCCATAGTGTGATTGCACTTTGAATATTGTGTGCAGTTCTGGTCGCCATATCTTAAAAGGGATATAGCAGAATTAGAAAAGATAGAGAAGAGCCACTAAAATGGTAAAGGGGATGGAAGGATATCCCTATGAGGAGAGGCTTAAAGGTTTAGGGCTCTTCAATCTGGAAAAGAGATGGCTGAGAGGAGATATGATAGAGATCTATAAATTGATTGGAGTGGAACAGATAAACGTAGACTGATTGTTTACGCCATCAAAAAGTAGAAAGACTAGAGGACATGCAATAAAGCTACAGCGTAATTCATTTAAGACTAATAAGAGAATATTTTTTAATTCAACGTGTAATCAAAGTCTGGAATTCATTACTGGAGGATGTAGTAGAAGCCGTTAGTGTAGCTGGGTTTAAAAAAGGTTTGGACAAGGTCCTGGAGGGTAAGGTCCATAAACCATTATTAAAGAGGACCCAGGAAATCCACTGCTTGCCCCAAAACGAGCATTGTGGAACCTGTCTCTTTTTGGGAACCTGCTAGATACTTGTGACCTGGATTGGCCACTGTTGGAAACAGGATACTGGGCTTGATGGACCTTGGTCTGACCCAGTATGGCATAACTTATGTAATTAAGTCTTCCTTACAGATGAAAAAGTCAAAAGGTGGTTGGATTGCCTGACAATGTTTTGTTCACAACAGGCTCTTATCTCCTTGAAATAATGGCGACTGTGATCAAAATGATGCTGTGGACACATGCGCACATGTGGCTGCTCCAGCAGTCCTTGTTGATTCA
Source organism: Ichthyophis bannanicus (assembly GCA_033557465.1). NCBI lineage: Eukaryota > Metazoa > Chordata > Amphibia > Gymnophiona > Ichthyophiidae > Ichthyophis > Ichthyophis bannanicus. The sequence continues at coordinate 43,978,232 of CM066051.1, read as the reverse complement.
GTGCTCCCTGAGTTCTCAGGAGTTTGAGATCAGGCTCCATCTCCTGATGATGGTGAAGGCCAGCCTGCGGTGGTGGCGCAGCCTAGTCATTTGAGGAAGGGCATGCTGCTGGATGATTACTCGTGGATCCTTCTGACAGTGGATGCCAGTCTCTTGGGCTGGGGAGCTCATTGCCGAGACTGCACAGCCCAGAGCTCTTAAAACCACAGTCAACCACCTCAAGGCGAGGGCCATCAGGTTGGCCGTTCAGTTTCTGACCCCTGGTCAAAGGCCAGTTAGTTTTGGTTATTTTCCGATAACATCATGGTAGTGGCTTATGTTGACAAAGTGGCACGAGGAGTGCTGGAGTAGCTGTGGGGATGACAGTCCTGTTTTCCTGTGCAGAGAAGAGCTGCTTAGCATTGTTGGCTCAGTACATTGCCAGGTTAAACATTGTGGAAGCGGACATTTGGCTACAGGAGAGTGGGAGCTGAGTCAGGAGGCATTCAGTTGATTCTGTGCTGCTGGAATCACCCTGTGATGGACCTAATGGCGACCAGCTCCAATGCCAAGGTGTGCTGCTCCTTCAGTTGCCACATGGAGATGGGGTCCAAGGGTGTTGACATCTTTTGCTCAGCCTTGGCCAAAACAACGCCTGCTGAATGTGTTACCTTCGTAGCCCCTGGTGGGATGTCTTATTCGGCATATAGAGCACCAACCGGGAAGGATTATTCTGGTGGTGCCAGATTGGCTGAGGAGAGCATAGTTTGGCAATCTAATGTGGTTCCTGCAAGTGCCACCTCCTTTCTTGCCTTTGTCTCGATGCCTTTTGTGTCAGGGGCTGATTGTCCTACTCTGCTCCCTTCTCAATTACGGCTTGACTCTTGAAAAGAGATGGCTAACATGTAAGAGCTACTCTCTGTGGTTGTTTCCAACCTGGCAAACATGCGAGTCTGGTGCCTCCTTTGAGCGAAGGTGTGACACACAGCAGTTGGTTCCTGAGGCAGCCAAGGTGTTTCTACTGGCCTTTCTGAAGAAAGATCTGGAGAGCAACTTTCCTCTTAGCTCCCTGAAGGTTCAAGTGGTACCTTTGACCTGTTTCAGAGGTCCGATGGCTGGTAAGTCGTTAGCTTTATACCTGGATGTTTTGCACTTTCTCCAGGGGGTTTGCTGTCTGTCCATCCCTCCAGTTTGTGGTACCTTCCTGGGATCTGTGTCTGGTGCTCAGGGCCCTGATGTTACAGCCATTGAAGCACACTAATCTGAAGAGTTTGATACTCAAGACGTTGGTCTTGGTTGTGGTTTGTTCCATAAGGCGGATTTCTTTTTTTTTTATTTGGTACAGTACAAAGTATCGCATCATTTTTCTTCTCCTTTACAAAACAAGGGCACACAACTTTCTGGTGCCATCTCCCTGGCATCTGCAGTTAGGGAGTCCCCATATGTGAAGACTACATTCCTGCTTGTTCCTGGAGATAGCATAGTTACTCACCTGTAACAGGTGATCTCCGTGAACAGCAGGAATTTAGTCTTCACAACCCGCCCACCAAAAACCACGGCCAGACACAGGTATATCCAGAAAACTTTATTCGAATAAAGGGGGAGGGAGCACAAGCTGTTGTTTTTTGGCTTCCGCCCCCTCCCCCTAGGAATACCGAAGGGACTTCTGGTGGCTGAGGCGAATAGAGGCATGGAATGATATTGAAACCTGGGCTTTTCATTGTTTTGTCTCCACCAATCTGCTGGCAGGGGAACACAACTCACTTGTCTGGACTGGTCTAGCAGGACTCGAGGAAAGGACATTAACTGGTCAGTAAAATGTCACCTTCCTCACCCTGAGACGATAGATGTTTGACTCTCATGGGCATCTCTGCTCTTTCTTGGAGGTTCCTGCTTCTCCCTCCTTGTCTAGTCCTTGTCTAGTGGTGGCATATATGGTTTCTCTACTAATGCCTGAGCATTATTGGACTATGAAGCATTGGTAACTGCTTGGCTGCTTCGATGGGGGGGGGGGGGGGGTGATTTGAACATCTTGTTTTGTGTAATTTTTGAAGCATGCCATAATCAAGACCCCCCTCCCCCAGAAATAGTTTGCCTTTCTTATAAGTTTAAAGAAAAAAAAATGCTGCCGAACAGTTGTATATTGGCAAATGTGGATTGCTGCTCCTTTATACAGTTAACCAGTTAGCAGGGTGGCCCCACAGTAACGTGGGAGTCTTGAAAGCACTTATTTGAACATTTTTCTTGTCTTGCTTGTGACATCTGGGACGGGGTGGGGAATTTGTATACCTTAGAAAGAGGTTTTAAGGTTTGGGGTGGTCAATGGCAGGAAAAGATATGAAACCCCAGGCACCAGAGAACATTAAAAGCCATGGGAACCCTTTTTTTCCTCCTACATGTGGTGTTTTGTTTTCATTTACTTTTTTTTACTCATCTTTTCCTTATGCATTGGTTCATGGCATTCCTCCACTTCTTTTCTAATGTGGCCTGCTCCTGCAGCACTAGAACCATTAATTCTGATTCTTTCTACATTTGTGATACCCTGACAGGGTTTCTTCCTGATCCAAAGTGCTGTTCCTTATCGTTCCTCCAGTTCAGTCCTCTACCTCTGGGTTGTCAATCTCCTCCTGCAGCTTGGAGACTGGTATGTCAAATTCATGACATCACTGGATATAGCCTGCTGTACTCTCTCTTCCATCCCAGTGTGACCAGTCTCCATGCAGCAGGAGGACTTGACAAGCCTTGTGGAAGGGCTCTCTGGAGAAATTAATAAGGAGCTAGTAGGATAGTGAGCTAATTAGGGGTTGTAATTGACTTTTTATATTTTGTACTCTGTTCCTTTAAAAAAAAAAAAAAAAAGGCTCCCGGCGTTCTTGCTCCCTGCCTGTGCATATTCTCAATTCATTGAAGGGGGTCTAACTCAGGACGTCGAGTTTGGTTCCCCCTGGGGTGGCCCAGAGGTTCTCTCCCCCCTGACTTTACAAGGGAGAGCCCTTCTTGTGAAGTAAGTACCTGCGCCTGGCCTTTAAGCGGCTTCGGGGATTACAGCTGGTCGTTTCAGCAGTGCTCGGGGACCGCCGTTCGCTGCGCAGAACTGCCTTTTTCAAGCAGCGGAGCACCAGTCCTGCCCGGTAAGCAGTTCACCGGGGCAGGCGGCATTTCACATCGAGAGATTAGCCCGACAGGCTCAGGCCGTCCGTGGCTCATTTTGGCGCCCTTTTCTTCTTGTCGGCATTCTTGGCGGCCATTTTAGCTGCCGTGGAGAAGCCGCGTGTGTCAGGGAGTCTCTCAATCCCGTAGCCGGGTAAGTCAGGGGGGAGATCATTTAGTGTAGCGGTTGGTTGTTCTTATTTTATTGATTTCCTTTCCTTTTAATAGCCTTAGGGGGCTTGATTTGTTGTGTTTTGTTACCAATTCAGTCTCTCTGGGGGGAAGGGGGGCTGGGGCCGGGGGGGGGGGGCAGACTGTAAAGCAAATCAATAGAGAATTACATAGTTTTGTTTTGTGTTTAAAAAAAAAAAAAAAGCCAAAGGAGGAGAAAAAAAGGTAAGGTGTTGAAGGTAAGCCCCTGGGGCAGCTGTTTGTTGATTTATGGCGACAAGGCCACAGTGTATTGTGTGTGGCACTAGGAGGGGCGCAGTGGCCGATACAGGGGTGTGCCGGGGCTGTGCAACCCTCTCGTCCATCTGCTGTTCCACGGTGGACATCAAGGGGACCCCAGAGCCGCAGGGAGCGAGGGTGGCTTCCCCGCAGTCACCGGCGCAAGGGCTGGCGTTGGAGGAGCTGGCGGGGCCCTCTGGCACTTCACTGGCGGCGCAGATGCCGGGCCTCGGATTTTACCCCTGATTTTATTTTATTAATGCATCAGGCCTTTTGTCTGCGGCACCAGGGCAAGCGGCCAGATTCCGGGATGCTGGCAGGTTCAGTCCAGCAGCTGGAGGCGGCTGTTGAGATAGGCGAGGAACCGCCAGCACCTAAACGAGCGAGAACAAAGGATTTGCCTTCAGCGGAAGGCGAGTGGCCTGAAGTCCAAGATCCAGAATGGGATCAGAAGGAGGGTTCGCAGGATTTGGAGGAAGGAGAGATTCCAGAACCCGAGGATCAAGCTAAGATAAGGGTCTTCCGCAGAGAGGAGCTTGCTGCTCTGATCACGGAGACGTTGCAGATGTTGAATCTTGCTACACAAACAGCGGTGGAGGACGAGGTCGAGGATCCCGTCATTCAGGCGGTACGGCAGATGCAGGTGGTGTTTCCGGTGCACAGAGCGGTCGACAAGATGATACAGGAAGAGTGGGATAGGCCGGAAGCAGGCCTACGAGGCATATGGACCATGAATAGACTCTATCCGCTGGCCGATAAGGATAATGACTCCGGGCTCCGCTGGTGGACGCGGTGGTGTCAGCGGTTACAAAGAAGACCACTATTCCGGTGGAAGGTAGTGCTGCTCTGAAGGATGCACAGGACCGTAAGGTGGATGGTTTGCTGAAGCAGACATTTGAGGCAGATTCTCTTTCACTGCAGGCCTCCATTTGTGGGGCGTGGTTGGCCAGAGCGTGTTTGAGATGGGTCCAGCGTCTGCGTCAGTCTTCACACCTGGATCTCGAGGAGTTTAAGGAGCTGGATCCTCTAGAGTCCAGAGCGGCATACTTGGCGGATGTACATTACAATTTAATCAGGGCGCTGGCCAGTAGCACGATGTCCGTAGTGGCCGCCCGCCGGTCGGTGTGGTTATGTAATTGGGTGATGGACAGTCCTTCTAAGTCCAGACGTAGCAAGCTTCCCTTTAAGGTTGGTTTGCTATTTGGTGAAGATTTGGATAAGTTGGTAAAGGACCTGGGAGAATCCAAGGCGGGTAGACTGCCAGAGGATAAGCTGAAACTAGGGAAGTCAACTCAAGGCTTTCGGGGTCAGTTTTGGGATTTTCGCAGATTTCGCTCGACAAGGTTCGGGGGGCAAATAGAGGTTTCTCCTCAACTTCCGCAACCCATAAGTCGCAATGAAGCGAGGCGGGTCCCGGCGGAAGGGCCTCCCATAGGCGGTCGGCTCCGGGAGTTTCTTTCCGCTTGGACCCACATCACATCCGATCAGTGGATGTTAGAGATAATTCAACAGGGCTATGCGCTGGAGTTGGCTTGACCCGTACGGGATTCCTTCGTTATGTCGCCTTGCAGGGGTCCCAAGAAAACCGCAGCGGTTCGCGGCACTTTGGAGAGACTGCTTCAGTTAGGAGCAGTTGTAGAAGTGCCGGAAGCCGAATGCGGCAGGGGTCAGTACTCTATTTTGTGGTGCCAAAGAAGGGCGGAACATTGCGGCCCATTTTAGACCTGAAGGCCGTAAATCGCTGCCTGCGGGTACCGCATTTCTGGATGGAGACTTTGCGGTCCGTCATCGTGGCGGTGCGTCAGGGAGAGTACTTGACGTCACTGGATCTTACAGAGGCGTATTTGCACATCCCTATCTGGGAAGCTCATCAGAGGTTCCTAAGATTCGCCCTTCCTTGAGGTCACTATCAGGTCCAAGCATTGCCCTTCGGCCTGGTGACGGCACCACAAACTTTCACCAAAATCATGGTGGTGGTGGCGGCGGCGGCGTTGCGCAAAGAAGGAATTCTAGGCCACCCTTATCTCGATGATTGGTTGATTCGGGCCAAGTCCGAGGAGGAGAGTATTCAGGTGACCGACAGGGTAGTGAAGTTCTTGCAGAACCTTGGTTGGGTAGTCAACCCAACAAAGAGTCTTTTGGAACCCTCCCAGGACCTCGAGTACCTCGGGGTGCGGTTCGACACAAAGAAGGGACAAGTGTTTTTGCCGATCAAGAGGGCCGAAGCGTTAAGACAGTTGGTCTGCCAGTTTTTGTCAGTGTCAGCACTGTTGGCGTGGGACTATCTCCGGGTGCTGGGAACAATGGCGGTGACATTGGAAGCGGTGCCGTGGGCCAAGGTTCATATGCGGCCCCTGCAAAGAGCACTTCTGCGCCGCTGGTCGCATCAGACCGATTCGGTGAGCAAGAGGCTTCCGTATCCGATCTAAGTCAGGCAGTCGCTTCGTTGGTGGCTGCGGACATGCCTCTGGAACAACCAGAGTGGCTTCCGTTGCTGACGGATGACAGCTTAGTAGGTTTGCACAGGGGCTGTGGTCTCCCTTGGAGGCCTCATGGTCGATCAACCGTCTGGAACTTTGAGCTGTGGCCCGGGCACTTCAGGCATTCAAGGGGTTAGTGCTGGGTCGCCCAGTTCGGGTGCTCTCTGACAACTCGGCAACTGTAGCCTACATCAACCGACAGGGTGGCACGAGGAGTGCCGCGATGGAAGAAGAGGCGGACGTGTTGTTCGCGTGGGTAGAGAGGTGGTTGGCCGCGATTTTGGCAGGGCACATTGCAGGAAAGGACAATGTCACAGCGGACTTCCTCAGCAGAGTTCAGGTGGATGCAGGGGAGTGGGAGTTGCATCCCGACGTTTTCGCACAGATACTAGTTCGCTGGGGAACTCCAATAATGGATCTAATGGCAACATTCCGGTCGGCGAAGGTAAGCCGGTTCTTCAGCAGAAGACGAGAAAGGATGTCGGAGGGCATTGACGTGCTGTTGCATCTGTGGCCATCTGAAGGTGGTCTTATCTTTTTCTAGGGAAAATGTGGTCTTACGTCCAGTTCCGTCCTTTTTACCTAAAGTGATGTCTCCCTTTCATTTGAATCAGGCGTTCTGCTTGCCCGTTCTAGGGTCTCTGGAGGGCGGCGTCTCGGATCGCAGTCTCCGTCTGGACATGAAGAGAGCGTTGCGACAGTATTTGAAGGTGACTGAGTCTTTTCGCAAGTTGGAGCATGCGTTTGTATTCGGAAGACTGCGCAAAGGAGAGGCAGCGGCTAAAGCGTCCATCGCCCGCTGGATTTGGGAGACGATTGCTTCCGCTTATTTGCTTCAAGGTCGAGCTGTGCCCGGGGGGTTGCGGGCGCATTCCACCAGAGCGCAGGCGTGTTCATGGGCGGAGCACAGTTTGGTGCCACCAGGGGGAATTTGTAGGGCGGCGACTTGGTCATCTCTACATACGTTCAGTAAACATTACCGGCTGGACATAGCGGCAACTGCTGATGCCCGTTTCGGGTCGGTGGTGTTATCGGCCGGCTGGAAGGGTCCCTCACGATGATTACTGCTCTGGTACATCCCAGAGGTAGAGGACTGAACTGGAGGAACGATAAGGAAATAATTACACTTACCTGGTAATTGTAGTTCCTTGAGTGACGACAGTTCAGTCCTCCTTCCCACTCAAATTATTTAAAAGGGATCCAGGAGGCATCGTGTGATGAAGAGTATTACAGGTAGGTCTGGATTAGGCAAAGTGGTTGTGTTATTTATTATCTTTTATATACCGCGCTAATTGGTATCAGCGCGGTTTACATGAAACAAAATTACCAGAATAACAAGCTATTCTGTGTTTACAGAGAACAGGTATACAAACTTGGATAACAAAGGGGAACTATTTACAAATATTATTTACATTCAGGTGTCATGACAATGTTCAGTAATCCTAGATAACGTACCAAGAAAGTTGATAATGCTATCTGATGATGGTTGTGTAGCTACTTTTGTTGGTGGCTTTGGCTTGGTGTATTACTGGGCGGGTAGTATATGAGGAATAGGTGATATTTGAGCGCTTTCCTGAACTGGATTAGGTCAGTGATTGCACGAATGTTCGATGGTAATGCATTCCAGCATCTTGGGGCGCAAAATCTGAATGCCCTGTTTGCTGTTGACTGGGTGCATTTTGTTAATGCTTTCGGAATTGTTAGAGTGTTTATTGCTGTCAGTCTTCTGGATCTGTTAGGTGGAATGGGGTGAATGAGCTCTGCTAATGAGGAAGATGAAAGTCCGTTGATTGGTTTTGAAGGTAAGGAGTAATGTCTTGAACACGAGCCTTCCATGTATGGGGAGCCAGTGGAGCTGCTTCAAGATAGGTGTCACGTGCTCGTTTCTTGAGGCTCCATAAAGGACCCTCGCTGCAGCATTCATGGCGAGTTGTAGAGGGTTAATGGTAGACTGCGGGAGGCCTTGTAGGACGGCATTGGCATAGTCAAAATGCGGTAGAATTAATGCCTGGTATACTGTCTTGAAATCTTCTGGATCTAGTAAGGAGCGCAAATGCCCGAGAGTCCGGATCTTGAAATAGACTGCTCTTACTATGTTCCCAACGTGCTCTTTCATATCAAGGTGTTGATCTAACGTAACCCCCAGGTATCGTATTGCAGATTTTGTTTGAAGTTCTGCTTCTTTAACTCTTACATGGGGTGGTGGGGTGAAGTTGTGGTTCCTCGTGATAAATAGCACCTCCGTCTTCTTGTGTTGAATACGGAGGTTTTGGGATTGGAGCCATTCGGAGACTGCGTCGAAACATTCTGTCAGAGGGGAGAGGTTCAAAAGTTCTGTAGAGAACGGCATGTAGAGCAGGATATCGTCTGCATATATCAGGCAGTCCACATTGAAAGATCTGATGATATTGCAGATGGGCTGCATGTATATGTTGAAAAAGAGTGATGATAGTGAGGAACCTTGCGGGACTCCCTGGCTTTGGAGGAAAGGTTCTGATGAATCTGCTCCAGATTTTACGTGTTGCCATCTTCCAGCCAGGTATGATTTGCACCATTCCAGAGCATTGCCGCAGATGCCCTTCTCTTTTAGCCGGCCCAGGAGAAGCTCATGACTCACTGAGTCGAAAGCTGCAGCAATGTCTAGGAAGATAAGCACAAACCCTTGACGGATGTTGTCGATACCCGAGATTATATTACTGAAGAGGGTTGTAAGGAGGGTTTCTACGCCATGAGACTCCCTGAATCCATGTTGGCAATGGTCTAGAGGGGCAGCGGAGTCTACATGATCTTGTATTTGTCTTTGTACCTCTTTCTCAATTATCTTGGCCAGGAGAGGTATACTGGCTATAGGTCTATAAGAGTCAACCTTCTGGGGGTTTAACTTGGTGCTTTTCAACAGAGGTTTAATGGAAGTATATTTGAGGGCTGAGGGGAACAAACCAGTTGTGAAAGATAGGTTCATAAGTTTTGTTATGAAGGGACTGAACTCATTGCGTAGCTCCTTTATCCAAAAGGCTGGGCAGGGGTCAGTTTGCACTGTGGTAGTATTGAGAGACATGATGGTGTCCTCGACGTATTTCCTGGATGGAGTGGAGAACATAGACAAGGACATTGGGCAGGTTGACTTCTGTGAAGTGACCTCTGAGACCTTACCCGTCTGGAGTAGTTTCGACTGAAGGTAGTCGGCAAATTCTTGTGGGTGGATCTCATCTTGCTGCTCTGGGGATGGTTCCTTTGATAAGGTCTTGACTAGGCTGAACAGATCGCGGGGCTTGTTCAGTGATCTTTTGAGTGTGTCAGTGTGAAATTGTTTCATTTTCATCGTGATTGTATCTCGGTGGATTGTTAGGTGGAGTTTGTAAGCAGTTTGGTCCTCTATGGAGTGTGATCGGCGCCAACGTTTTTCAAGGTTCTGTAATCGTGTGAGAGATCGCAGCTCTGAGGAATACCATGGTGCAGACTTTCTTTTCCTTGGGATGTTAGGAATAGGGCGTTGTGCAGTAGCGCTGAGGTTGCTATTCCAGGATGAGATCAGATTTTCAAGGTTGTGTTGTGTCGTTGAGGAGTGGGCGGGTCTCTGACAATATGAGTTCTCTGTTGAATGTTCGGAAACTACGTGCTGAAGTTCTTGTGGTGCTGCTCAGCCTTGTGTTGTCTTTCGATTGTTTGTTGTGAATGGGTATCTGGAAGTTGATTAGCTTGTGGTCCGACCAAGGTACAGAGGTAACAGATGTCACTAGGTCATGGCTAGGGTTGGGGACTGTCAATGGGGCAAACACAAGGTCTAGCGCGTTTCCCTTTAGATGTGTGGATTCATTAATTATTTGCTTGTATCCCAGATCCTTGATAGCTTCCAGAAGGGCGGATGCCTGATTGTGTTGCAGAGATGGGAGATTGAAATCTCCCAGTATCCAGTTTGGTGTGCTAGGATTGTGGATGTTGGCAACTAGATCTAATATAGTTGGGAGGTCGTCAGGGGAGGATGAGGGGGCTCTATAACAGGATGATGGAACACAGTTTGTTTGCAATGGTTACTGTATCCAAGTTGTTATTGCTAGTGGCGTCAATCGTATGGAACTGGAGGTTCGACTTAGAGAGAATGAGAATGTTAACTTTCCCTGTGACAGGGAAAGGGGTAAGAAAGCCTTATTCAAGGGGTGATAGGTTCTAGGTTTAGTTACACTGCGTTTCAGTGTTGGCTACTTATTTGTTGCTCCTTTGAGTCTGCTTTGTTCACACTGGGATGGAAGAGCGAGTACAGCAGGCTATATCCAGTGATGTCATGAATATGACATACCAGTCTCCAAGCTGCAGGAGGAGATTGACAACCCAGAGGTAGAGGACTGAACTGTCGTCGCTCAAGGAACTACAATTACCAGGTAAGTGTAATTATCATTTTGTGGCTGCTTGGCACTAGTTGCAGAGTTTTAAACTCCATAGTGACCCGGCATCGGGGATTTTTTTTTTTCAGTCCTGGAACTGGCTTATCATTGGCCTAGTGAAGCTGTGTGCACAATCTCGGTGTGCTGTTGAGGATCTAATCTTGAATTGAGTCAGTGGTATTGTAGAGATATATGTCCATGAAGTTCATATAAATTTTGCTTTGTGGTCTGCACCTTCCTGTTAAAGCAGCAGTGGGGTGCTAAGATGATGTTAACCCATGTGCCTTCTCTGACCATTCCATAGAACGTGACAAAGAGAACCGCCATCGGAAGCGCAGTCACAGTCGTTCGCGGAGTCGTGACCGGAAGCGGCGCAGCCGCAGCAGGGATCGCCGTGCCAGAGAGCAGCGCAGTGGCTCACGGGATCGACGACGACGCAGGTATGGTGCTGTCTGAAGGTGAGAGGACCACTTGAAGCAGTGATCCTGACTGTAGATGGATGATGGAAATCAGTGTACCTTTTGGGGGTGGGGAGGGAAGCAATAGCGATTTCCTTATTATCCCTCCAGTCCAGTAGTCCCGACCTGTAGGTAGTCTCTTCTCACTAGCAGCTTGGAGACTGAGCATAACACACTTTCTGACCTTACCATAGATAGCTGGCACCCCCCACCAGCAGCTGGTGAGGTGATCTCAGGACAGGGACTTGCTGAAGGGACAACTAAGGAGTTGATAGGTTTGATTTGGAAAAAATAATCAAAGATATAAGTGCGTAGAGGTGGCATAGAGGAGCACAGTAAAACTTGAAAAAAAAAAAAGAACAAAGACAAACTCTATGGCACGCAGTAAAACCTTTGGAGAAGGTAATTGTTGCACTTAGTGCTCTTCCTAGTTCAGCGGCTCCCGAACCTAAGGGGCAGCCCCTGACGACAGGAGGGCTTCTTTGCGGAATTCAGCGTTCCTGCATCATGATGCTGCCGATTACTTCATTGCTCAGCTGAGTGGCAGATCAGGAGGCTCTCTGCACCAGATTTCTGTCACAAGCAGAGCTGCTGTTCTGGTGGGGCCTGTGGTTTGGGGCCTGGGGCAAGCGACTGAGCGCAGCAGAGGGCAGTTTTTCTTTCTCATCTTGAGCGGGAACCTCCTCCATTTTAAGTGCTGTTTCAGCCACATGGTAGAAGTACCAGAGTTGGTTTGGATGCTGGCCTTGCATTCCTTTGTGTTTTGTTTTGTTTTTTCTGCAGGCCTGAGAAGGAGGCTATTGGCAGGAATAGGAGATTGAGTGTTTTTAAGGATAGTTTTACTTTCTTGGTTTTTTTTTCCAGTGACCGTATTAAAAAGGGGGAGGGGGAAGAAAAGAAGGAAAGAAAACAAAGGAGCAGAGCAAATATCTTAAGGCTAGGCTAGGGGCCAAGAGCCTAGTGGCCACAGCGCTGCCTTAAGGAGGAAAGTGCAGCAGGTTAATTTTTAGGCTTGCTATGCCAAGCCTATGTACGTAGTCTGTGGCTCCTATAGGGGCACTGGCTCTGTAGCAGGCTTTTGTTGCGGGCTGCGAGGCAGAGTCCAGGTCCGTCGAAGAGGGCCTGTGGAAAGAGAAGGTGGACCAGACTTCGAATAGCCCCGAAGGCAGGCACTCTCCAGAAGACCACCCTTCCCTTGCAGAAGACAAGAATGCTCCTGAACCACAGACACATGACTGTAGGGAGAAGCCCCATGGGTCTCCCAAGCCCTCTACTTCTAAAGACTTATCGCCGGGAGCACTCCCGGGGGGGGGTTTCTCCTCTTCATGCATAAGACCTTTTGCTTGAAGCAATGGGGAGGTGGTGGTGGAGGGGGAGGAGGATGAGCTGCAGGGCTTCCAGGAGAACACTAGGAAGTGAGGTTGGTCGGAATCCCCCTCAGGAGCGAGAACATATGTGGAGCCTGGCCCTAGCAAAGGACTAGTGGGGAGTGACTCAGGGAGGATTTGGGGTCTACCCATTCTGGAGAGCTGGAAAACACAGAAAGTGAGGACATAGAAATGGAACCTATGGAGCTTGAGGAAGGGAAGACTCCTCAAAGGGAAGAGGCCCACATTGTGTGTGTGTTTCGCAGGGAGGTGCTGGCTGCTGTTTGCGCATTCCGCAAAAGCTCTTAACATGGGGGTGAGCGTCCTGGTGGATGACGAGCCACTGGAAGAACAGTTGTTCAAGCCATGAAAAAGATGGTCTGTTTTCCTGCTCCATCAGTGGTCAAGTAGATAATTCAGGATGAGTAGGACATGCCAGAGGCAGACCTGAAAGGTTACCCAGGTGTTGACTCATTTGTATCCCATTCCCCTTCAAGTGAGGGAGCTTTTCTGCTCTCCGTGAGTGGATGCAGTGGTTTCGGCCATCATGAAGACCACCACCTTTCCCTTAGAGGGAGGTTCAGCCCTTAACCCTTTGAAGGCCTACTTTAAAATTTTAATCCACATTCTGCAGCCGGGTTAATTTTTGCATATTTCAGGAAAATTGTACCCGTCTTATTCAATATGTTCTAATAGTGATTTTCCTTCTGCTATGGTCATGTATTATATACCATTTGATAGGAATATTTAGTCAGAATTTTGGATCCGGAGAGTTTTGGGCTTGGCCTGGAAAGGGTTAAGGATGTGCAGTATAAGCAATCGGAGACCCTGCTCAAGTAGGTGTTTGATATTAATGCAATCTCCAGGAACAAGCAGGAATGAGTCTTCACATATGGGTACGTCGGTACCGATGGAGTCTGCGCGGGAACGCTCCCCAGCGTCCCAAAAAAAGGAAAGCTTTTGTGAGCATCCCACAGCGCCTGCGCGCTGCCTTCCCGCCTTTCCTAACCGCCTCTCTCCAGTTCTTCTTTTCCGCGGAGCCAGCAGGTCATGTTCCTGTCACCGCTGAAGAAGTTCTTTATTTTATTTCTTTGGTCGCGCGTCTGCCTTCTTCGACGTCTGACCGGTACCGCCGGTCTTTTCTTTCTTTTTCTTTAAAAAAAAAAAAAAAAAGATACTTTCCGTTCCACTTCAGTGCATTTTTTCTTCGTTGGGCCTTAGGCCTAACAGAAAATTCCTCATGGAAAAGCCCGCCTCCGGGTTTAAAAAATGCACTAAGTGCAGCGGTACCATCTCTGTTACCGACACCCATGACTGGTGTCTTAAATGTTTGGGTCCTGACCATTCCATCACGGATTGTGCGTCCTGCTCCATGATGTCTAAAAGAGGTTTACAGAACCGAGCAGCCAAGCTCAGTACACTGTTTCCCTCTGATGCAGCTTCGGTGGCATCGACGTCTTCCAGGGCTGCTTCTTCCTCCTATAGATCTCAGGTAACCAAACATAAGTCCAGCCGATCCTTGAAGGGTAGATCTCCCTCTAAGCATCGAGATGCCTCCGGGCTTGCCCTCGAGGATCCTGCACCGGCAAAAGTACCTCGGCGGGAAGCTCCGGCTTCCAAAGCTCCTCCTATGGGGTCACAGGTTGACATCGATGGCACGGCCTCGACCGATCACCTGTTGCAATGTTCTGGGGTACCGGTGGAATCTGCCGGTACCGACCTCCAGACATTCATGGCGTCGATGGATCAGAATGTTCTGACCATGCAGCGTGCCATTACGGCATTCATACAAGCTGCGACGCCGCTGGTACCACAACAAGCTTTGTTGTCGGTACCGGCTCCGACACCGGCTCCAATATCGGTTCTTGTGCCGGTACCGGTTGCATTGGCTTCGGTGTCGACTGCAGCGGTACCCTGTCCGATGATGCCTATCAGTACCGATGACTCCTGGTGTTGATACCACCCAGTATGCGTATCGGGCTTTACAGGAGCATCCAGACAGGCGATACTTCGATTCCTCCGAAGACTCTGATACATCGGAGGCCTCTGTCAAAGCATCGGTACTTCTTCCTCAGGAGCTGCCTTCTCCAAAAAGAAGAATGTCCCCTCCAGAAGACTTGCCTTTTCAAGACTTCATAAGGGAAGTGGCCAAAGGGCTTTCTATCTCAGTAGCCCCTGAGACAGAGCCTAGAGCCAAAAAATTGGATATTTTGCAATATCCCAAGGCTCCTAAAGAGGCAGACACTTTGCCAGTTCATGAGATCCTTTATGACCACATGATAGGCATATGGGAGACTCCTCTCACCATCTCTTCTCATTCTCGTAGGTTGGATACCATGTATCGTGTCCCTCCTTGTCCTGGATTTCATAAAACTCAGCTTCCTCACCATTCTATTGTGGTGGAATCTGCTATGAAAAAGTTAGAGTGCAAAGAGGCACTCATCTGCTCCTCCAGGAAGAGAATGTAGAACCTTAGATGCTTTTGGCAGGAAAACTTTCCAGGCCAGTATGCTTGTTGCCAGAATCAACTCCTATAGTCTCTCTATGGGGATGTTTCTGAAGGAAGTTACAGATCATCTGCAAACTTTCCTCCCTTTTCTTCCAGAAGATAAAAGGGAAGACTTTCTTACCTGGCTTAAGTATGCCCAGGGTGTTTCCAAATTTTCTAACCGTGCAGCCTTTGACTCTTTTTGAGGGGGCCAGCAGAGCCTCGGCCATTGCCATAGGTGCACGCAGAATTGCTTGGTTACAAGCTTCTGATTTGGAACCCTGGGTCCAAGATGGATTAGGAAATCTTCCTTGTACAGGTGAAAACCTGTTTGGCAAAGATTGGCAAGCAAAGGCCACTCAAATGGATGCAGAAAATTCTGCTTTGGATAGGCTTTCAAAGTCTACCTCTAATCCTGTCCAGAAGAGGTTGTTCAAAAAGGCATATTTTCCCAAGAAGGGAAGATATTATCCTGTTTATGGTCAGCAGACATCTTCTGCAGGTCGTTTTGCTGCAAAGCGTCAACAACCTAAACAGGCCAAGCTAAGGCTGCAAGGCCTACTGTAGCCCAACAGCCTCAGCCTCCTCAGGGCCTTTGACTTGCAGCTAGAGAACTTAGCCTTTCTGGCTCTAAAAGAACCAGAGCCTCTCACCATTCCAGGAAGGTTAGCTCACTTTGCTCCCAGATGGGAGCAAATCACAGCAGAGCACTGGACCCTTTCCATCATAAGGGAAGGGTACAAACTTCATTTCTCAAATCTTCCTCCTTACACCATGGTGAGACAGTTCAATTCTCCAACATCTCTCCTCGACCTTCTGGGTCAAGAGATTTTTACCCTTCTTGCCCAAGGGGCAATAGAAGTACCTCTTCTTCAACAGGGCTCAGGGTTCTACTCCCCCTACTTTCTAATTCCAAAGAAAACAGGGGGTTACAGACCCATATTAGATCTCAGAGAATTGAACAAATTCCTATGCAAGGAGAAATTCAAGATGATTTCTCTAGGTACTCTCCTTCCATTCCTTCAGAGTCAGGATTGGCTTTGTTCTCTAGATCTCAAGGATGCGTATACCCATATACTCATCCATCCAGCACACAGAAGGTTCCTTCGGTTCCTTTATCAGGGAAAGCACTACCAATACAGGGTGCTTCCCTTTGGTCTGGCCTCTGCTCCAAGAGTGTTCACAAAATGCATGCAGTAATAGCTGCCTTTCTACGCACTCTAGGAATATTCGTATTCCCATATCTGGACGACTGGCTCATCCAAGCTTCATCCCAATCAGAGGCCCAGACTTCCCTAGCCTGCACAGTGCGTGTTCTCCAGGACCAAGCAGGAAGTCAGTCCTCACATATGGGTGACGTCGGCGCCGACGGAGCCCTCGCGGAGCAATTTTCCCCAGCTTTCAAAGAAAGCCTTTGGGAATTGCAGCGCGCATGCGCGGTCGCCTTGCCGTCCAAGGGTGCCATCTTAGCCAGCCGGGCCGCTACTTGGTCTTCGAGCCAGACTTTTGCGGTCCATTACTGTCTCGAGAGGGAGTCCCGCAGGGACAGTGCTTTCGGACAGGCAGTCCTCCGAAATCTCTTCGAGGTTTGAGCAACTCCTACCCTCCATCCCGGATGGGGGCTACCGGTGGGTGATAATTCAGCGAAGATTCCTTCCTTCTGTGCCGCTGAGCTAGAGGGAGCTCATTTTTGTGCTTAGGGTCTCCGGTAGCCTTAAGCTTGGGAGTCCCATATGTGAGGACTGACTTCCTGCTTGGTCCTGGAGAAAGCGTAGTTACTCACCTGTAACAGGTGTTCTCCAGGAGCAGCAGGAATCAGTCCTCACAACCCTCCCTCCTCCCCGTGGAGTTGCAATCATCTGCTTAAGTTTTTTGCAAATTTTTATGCTGTCTTTTAGCTATGTCATCAGACTGGCTAAGATGGCACCCTTGGGCGGGAAGGCGACCGCGCATGCGCGCTGCAATTCCCAAAGGCTTTCTTTGAAAGCTGGGGAAAATTGCTCCGCGAGGGCTCCGTCGGCGCCGACGTCACCCATATGTGAGGACTGATTCCTGCTGCTCCTGGAGAACACCTGTTACAGGTGAGTAACTACGCTTTCTGCAGTATCTGGGACTGGTGATAAACATTCCAAAGTCCCAACTCACCCGTACTCGGTCTCTAGAGTTCATAGGGGCCTTGCTGATACCACAACTGCAAGGGCCTATCTTCCCCGGGCCCGTTGCCTACGTTTAGTGCAGTTAGCCTCTCAGATTCAGTTAAAAAACCATCTAACTGCTCGAGAGATGTTACAACTGCTAGGCCACATGGCATCCTCTGTGCATGTGGTCCCTTATGCTCGCCTTCACATGAGGGCAGCTCAATGGACTTTGTCCACCCAGTAGACCCAGGCATCAGGGGGTCTGTCAGACAAAATAGCAACCTCCAGGCGCCTCTTTTGGTCTCTCCAGTGGTGGAAGTCCACTCAAAATCTGTTGCTGGGGTCCCCCTTCCAACAGTTGTTACCCCAAGCAATCCTCACAACAGATGCCTCTCCAAAGGGTTGGGGAGCTCATCTTCAAGATCTCTCCACCCAGGGCATTTGGTCCCCACAGGAGACTTCCCTACATATCAACATCTTAGAGCTCAGAGCAATCTTCTTGGCTCTCAGAGTCTTCCATACCCTGCTCAGCTACAAGACAGTCCTCATTCATATGGACAACCAAGTAGCCATGTTCTATGTGAACAAGCAGGGAGGGACTGGCTCTCTGTCGCTTTGCAACGAAGCTTTGAGATTGTGGGCCTTCGCCAGAGAGCATCAAATTCATCTTCTGGCAGTATACCTTCCAGGAGTTCAAAACTCTTGGGCAGACAGACTCAGTCGTGTTCTGCTTCCACACGAATGGTCCCTTCATATGAACCAGATAGTCAGAATCTTTCGAATTTGGGGAACCCCGGACATAGACCTCTTTGCAAGTCCGTGGAATGCCAAACTTCCCCGATTCTGTTCCAGAATTCCGTGTCAGGGAGTTCAGGCCAGGGATGCCTTCCTCCTTCACTGGGGTCAAGACTTCCTCTACGCCTTTCCACCCATTCCCCTAATTCCCAAGACCCTGTTCAAACTTCAGAGAGATCGAGGGACTATGATCCTCATAGCTCCACGTTGGCCACGCCAAGTGTGGTACCCTCTACTTCTGCATCTTTCCCAAGCTCCCTCCCTGGACTTAGGGTCTGCTCCAGATATCCTGTCTCAGGAGGGGGGAACGTTGTGGCACCCAAACGCTCAATCTCTCCATCTCAGGGCTTGGTTGCTGAAGGCTTAGACCTTCAAGATTGGCATCTTGAGACTTCCGGTGACGTCATCCACCTGAATGGCGGCGTAGCGCGGGAGCTCCGCCACCAATGAGCTTATTAAAGTGGCGATAGCCCCTACGGGCATTGTTTGGGGCGAAAAGGAGAGCGGGAGAGGCTAAGGGAGAGCTGCCCAACCTCACCGGAGACCCGAGAGAGCGGGACGCTGAACGCGCCGCCGGAGCGGCAGCTAGGCACCGCGTGGGAAGTGCGGCCCAACGGAGGTGAGCCGACCGCGAGAAAGCGGAATTCGCCGGGAGGTGGGCTGAGAGAGCGGCAGAAGCAGAGGAGCACTCCGTCCAGGGAGCAGCCTGCTGTAGTCGGGGAGAGCTGAAAGCAAGGCTACAATAAAACCTCCCTGCACAACGCTGTGGTGCTCAGCTTTAACGGAGGAGTGCAGTCGGCCACGTGGTGGGGGCAGTGCAGTGGCAAAAACCTGAGCCAGGCTGCCACCTACAGACAGAGAAAAGCAGTGGGAGAGAAGTGGCCCCCAGCCAGGTGAGGAGTCGCAGTGGGCCCTCCGGGAGGCTCTTCAAAAGCCAGATATCACCCGGGAAGAGCATCAGCTGTGGTGGAGGTCCGGGCATAACGCCTAGCCGCTCCCCTCATCCAAGAGCAAACGGAAGGAGGTGAGCCCAGAGTGCAGGCCCGGTAGTCGGCTGGGGGTGCAGGGCTCAGACCTATCATGGAGAAAATAAGTGCCAAAAAAGAGGGCCTGAGGAAAATGAAATTAGCTGAATTCAGGTCCCCCTATGCTACGTCTAAAGGAGGGAAGGAAGGGGAGAAATCCGGCAAACCAGAGAAGGAAACCCCACACAGCCCGGGAGCGAGAGTGAAAGTGGCGAGGAGTGCTTGACAGCAGCGGAACAGATTAAGCAGTGGCTTCTCGAGTTAAAGGAAGAACTGAAGGTGGAGATGTGTGGGGTGAAAAATGAGATCATGGAGGCCGTGCGGACGATGCGCCAAGACATCCTGGAGCTGGGCGAACGAGTGGATGAAGCTGAAACTAGACTGGACAGTCAAGGAGAGACTCTGACGCAGCTCCAGCAGAGCTGGGATGAACTGCAGACGACGCAAGAGGCCCTTAAAGCCAAAGCCGAAGATCTCGAAGATCGCTCCCGGAGATGCAATCTCCGAGTGCGAGGAGTGCCGGAAGAGCCTAAGTACAAGAATAGTGAGGAAGTGGCCTACAAGATATTCCAAAGCCTCCTGGTGGAAGCTGGATATGGGAAGGAAGCGGAGGTATCCCACCTGAACATAGAACGAGCGCATAGAGGCCTGGGGCCAATACGAGACAATAGGCCCAGAGACATAGTAGTATGCCTGAGCTCCTACAAAAGCAAGGAACTTCTGCTTGGAGCCAGCCGTAAGTTGAGAAGCTTCCAATGGGAGGGACATAAAGTGGAGTTATATCAAGACCTGTCCCAGGGAACGCTGCAACGACGGAGGGAGATCAGAGAAGTAACGGCCTACCTGCGGAGAGCAGACTTGCGATATAAGTGGCTGTTTCCATTTGGATTATTGATCACGGTGAAAGGGCGATCGCGTACGGTACGATCCAGCGCGGAGGCTTGGAAAGCCTTGCGAGAGCTGGGAGCAGAACAGCTGCCTGAGATGATTGATAACACCACTACTTCTCCACGCATGGAATCCAGACCAGGAAAGATGGAGAGTGCGAAATGGCAGAGGGCGAGCGGCAGGAGATTGGCCAGGACGTCTAAAGGGGGTCACCGGAGTCCGGCATCAGAGCAAGAGACTGGCTGAGCGGTGATATTCCACCAAAGGACTGGTATCTTTAAATATGCTGGGTTGACAGGCTTGGGGGGAGGGCGAGGATAGGGTAATAGGATACCGGGAGAAGGGAGGGAGCGGTAGGTAATGTACAGGGGGGGAAGAGAGGTGCTTAGAGGGGAGGGAAGCGGTGGGGGATAGGGGGGAGAAGGGATAGCGGGGAGAGCGGGAGGAGTACGGGGGGATGGGCGAAGGGGGGCTAAGGGGGGAAGATCTGGTGGGGAGGTGGAAGGAGTCGCTGTTATGGAAGTCGAGTCTCCACAGCGGAGATTTCTGAGAGGGGGGGAGGGGGGAGGGGGGAATGGGGGAGGAAGTCTGGGGGAAGGGGGGGGAGGAGGGGGGGAGGAGGGGGGGTAGGGGGGCAGAGGCAGAGCCAGCGGGATGGAAGGGGGGGAAGGGGAGTAGGAGGGGAATTGAAAATACTAACGTTGAATGTTAAAGGATTAAATTCATCATGGAAACGACAGAAATTGTATAAAGAATTAATGAGGCACAATGCTGATATAGTAATGTTGCAGGAGACACATTTACAGAAACAGCATGAGGCACTGGTGCAACCCAGGGGATATAAGCATCGCCTATTCGCTTCTAATTTTAAAGAGAAAAAGAAAGGCGGGGTCGCAGTCCTCGTTAAGGGGGAAGCACAAACTGAGGTCCAACTGATATCCCGGGATAAAGGGGGACGATATCTCTTGCTGCGAGTGAAGCAGGGGACGGAATGGTTCTGTGTGGTGAATGTGTATGCCCCTACGGGAGCTCAAACCGAGTTCTGGAAAGATCTGAGAGAGCAGGTAGCGGTAATGGGGGAGGGTGTGATGCTTTGTGGGGGGGACTTCAATCTGGCCTGGGAGGTGGGGAGAGACACGACGGGCCACCGAGAAGGGAGGGGGAAGGATAGGAAGTATTATCAGAAATTTGTGCAGGAGAATGATTTGATTGATGTGTGGAGGATGCTTCATCCGGGCCGAAGGCAATTCACCTTCTACTCAGCAGCGCATGGGACGTATTCTAGATTGGATGCAATATGGGTAGGGAAGGAGTTAGCGGGGAGGATCACGGGAGGGGAAATAGAACCGATTACCTGGTCCGATCACGCCCCAGTGGTGGTACAAGTGCGGGTGGCAGGGGAAGATAAGGGACGACAATTTTGGAAATTGAATGAGGGTCTGTTGGAGGATGCAAGGGTGGTAACTGAAGTACGGAGTCTAATTCCAGAGTATTTTGGGCAGAATGGGGGAGGAGAAGTAAAAGAGGGAGTGATCTGGGATGCCTTTAAGGCAGTGGTAAGGGGGGTGTTCATTAAGTGGGGGGCACGTATTAAGAGGGAGAGGGCAGCATGTGAGGAGCAGTTGCGGCAACAACTTCGCGAGGCGGAGGAGAGGGATATGCAAGAGGGGGGAAGACGGCATAGTGGGACAGTCTTGGAACTCAGAGCCAAAGTTAATGCAATAGAGGCAGAAAAGATACAGTTTCGCCTACAATTGATGAAGCAGAGATACTTTGAAGGGGGTAACAAAGTGGGGAGATATCTCGCGAGGCAGTTGCAGAAGAGAAGAGAGTGGAATAGGATCTCTCAGATTAAGAGCAGGGGGGCAGGGGTGCGAGAGGTTCGGCGCATTAGAGAGGAATTCGTGGCCTACTATAGCAATTTGTATAAGGCTCGTGAGGTGGGGTCGCGGGAGGATCCTTTGGAGTATGTGAGAGGAGCTGGGCTCCCGGTATTGACGGCGGATGAGCAGGAAGGGCTAGATAGAGAAATCCAACCGGAGGAAGTCTTGAAGGCCATTAAGGAGTTAAAGGCCGGCAAAGCCCCGGGGCTCGACGGCCTAACGGCGCGCTTCTATAAACAGTTTAGCAGCCAGATAGTGCAGCCGTTGATTAAGGTGTTTAATGGACCACGCAGGGGGGAGAAATTAGCGGAGACCATGGGATGGGCTGGTATTACCCTCATCCATAAGGAAGGGAAGGATCCTCAGGAGTGTGCGTCATACCGGCCCATTTCTTTATTAAATGTAGATGCGAAGTTGCTGGCAAAAGTGCTGGCTACTAGACTTAATAAGCATTTGGGGAAACTGGTACATCCCGATCAGGCGGGGTTTGTGCCGGGCCGACAGGTGGCCGACAACATACGGAAAGTGCTGAATGTAATTTGGTCGGCCCAACAGAAGGGGAGGGAGACTCTGTTGGTCTCATTGGATGCTGAAAAGGCCTTTGACCAAGTGTCTTGGTCATTTTTATACTCCGTATTGGGACAATTGGGGTTTGGGCCAGGATTTGTGCAATGGATAGGGGCTCTATATTATAGCCCAAAAGCATGTGTACGGGTAAATGGAGGTTATTCAGAGTTCTTTCCACTGGAACGAGGGACTCGGCAGGGATGCCCACTATCCCCGTTATTATTTGCGCTCTCCCTCGAGCCCTTAGCGGCGAGGTTGAGAGCCAATCCCGAGGTGGCGGGGGTTCGGGTGGGAAGTCAGGAATACAAAATCTCCCTTTTCGCAGATGACATTTTATTGACTATCACGAAACCCAGAGAAACGTTACAGGCAGTGATGAGTGAGATACAGAAATACGGTGAGAAGGCGGGTTTTCGGATTAATTGGGGGAAATCAGAGATATTAAGAATAGTAGGTGAGGAGGGGGAGCGACGGGAGTGGCAACGGTGTTTTCCCTTTAAATGGGCGCAGTCGTCGATTCGCTACCTTGGAGTACAGCTGGGGAGGAATTTGGAGGCCTTATATGCGTTGAACTATCATAAACTGGTAGCGCGCGGGTGGAGGAGCGATTACAGGGCTGGAGTCGTGGGTATTATTCGTGGTTTGGGAGGGTGGCGTCGGTGAAGATGATGCTTCTGCCCCAGTTTCTATTCCTCTTTCAAGTATTGCCTATACCGATACCCCGAAGAGCATTACGGCGGGTACAGCAACAGGTAGAGAGATTTATCTGGGGGGGGAAGAGGCCACGGGTAGCGGCCAGAACGACGCAGGTGCCGGTGGGTGAGGGGGGGATGGGGATCCCCAACTTTAGTTTGTATTATGCGGCAGCGCAATTGCGAGCCGTCTATGCGTGGATGCGTGAACCCTATAAGCAGTGGGTCAGGATGGAGGTGGACGGGTACCGCCCAGGGGAATTAGAACGGATCGTATGGGAGGGGGGAGGAGACAGAGGTCAGAATCCGATGGTGCGACATACGCTGCAGGTGTTATAATTGTTATAATTACCCCGGTTTTCCAAGTTTTTCTTCCTGTTCCATGTAAAAACAGATATATGTATCTTATCTGATGTTTTGTAGTTCTATGTAAACCGCGCTGATAATAAATAGCGCGGTATATAAAAATGTTAAATAAATAAATAAATAATAAATAAGGCATAGGCGGCGGTTGGTGGGAGAAAAGAAATGGTCGCCAACCATGTCCCTGCAGGCCTGTTGTGCGGAAGGCATAGGCCCGAAGGCGGCAGTACTCCGGAGATGGGAGGCGCGGGGCCTGACCCAGGCTTCCCAGCTAGTGGTCGGGACACAGTGCAGAGAATTTGAGGGAATGCGTGATTTATACCGCCTAGGTGAGACGGATAGGTTCGCGTATCTGCAGATGTGCTCGGTGATTCGAAAAAAAGGGACGGGAGCAGGTGGGCAGAGGGGGAGGAGAGTGGTTCGAAGGGGCCTGTTTAGGCTCCATGGGGCAACAAGGGATGCTCTCTAGGATTTATAGAGGCCTGATTGCCAGAGGGGAAAGGAAGCTGAAGTATATGGAAGAGTGGGAAAAGGATTTAGGGGTAGAGTGGGGGGTGGACGAATGGGAGGTGATAGTAATGGGTGCAGCTAGGTTTTCTATTGCCACATCCCTGCGAGAGAATGCCTATAAGGTGTTGACTCGCTGGTACCTCACACCGGAGAGATTGTTTAGGGCAGGAGTGCGTCAGACGGATGAGTGCTGGCGGATGTGTGGGGGGCGGGGCTCTTGGTTACATATGTGGTGGACGTGTCCAGTAGTGAGAGAGTATTGGCGCAAAATAGGGGAGTGCATTAATAAAATGGTGGGGGCGAGTATTGTGTTTGGTCCTGAGATGTGTCTTCTGCATAAACCGGATGGAAGGTGGGAAGGAGACTGGAGAATCATTTGGTATTGCGTGACAGCGGCACGGAGTGAAATAGCCTGGTACTGGAAGCGACCGAATCTGCCTTCCATAGCTAGTTTTGCAGGACGAGTGTCTTTCCTATATGCAATGTATAAAATGACGGGGGAGAGAGGGGGAAGAGGGGAACAAGTTGAGAAGCGGTGGGCGGGGGTTTGGAAATGGCTACATGAGGGAGGGTGGGGGGAGGGAGGGTTTGGGGGGGGAGGTGGGGAGGGAGACTAGGGGGTTAGAGAGGAATGAACCTTGCCAGTTTAAGGGGTGTAAGGGATAGTAGAACGGGGCAGGGTAATGCTATTCTGTACAATGTGATTGTGGAGAATCAGATTGTCCAGTATCCAGTGTGTATGCCATGGCCTTAGGACTACACAGGGGTATGAAAATGGGGGGACTGCAGATATGGATTTCTGTGCAAGCTGATAGTTAGCCCTATGGTATGAGCAGTGACAGGAATGGTTTGCTGTTTGTAAAAAGTTGATAGGATGATAGCAATGTACATGGAGAGGAAGTGTTTGATGTACGGGCGATGGTTGATAGTAATGTTATGGCAAAGTTGATAATGTATATGAAAAAGTTGCTAATAAAAACTTATAAAAATAAAAAAAAAAAAAAAGATTGGCATCTTTCTCAGCAAGTAAGGGATATCCTTCATGCTTCCAGAAAGCCTTCTACTAGACGTTCCTATGCTTTTAAATGGAAAAGGTTTACCATTTGGTGTGCTGAGAAGGGTATTAACCCTCTAGCAATACCTTTGAATTCTTTACTAGAGTATCTCCTGCATCTTTCCCATGCAGGCCTCAAAACGAATTCAGTAAGGGTCCATTTGAGTGCTATTGCAGCATCTCTCAAGCCTCTCAATGGACAACCTGTTTCCTCTCATCCTCTTATTGCAAGATTCATGAGAGGCCTCCTTTTAACTAAATCTGCCATTAGACCGCCTCCAGTGGCATGGGACTTGAATCTGGTTCTTGGTCAGCTCATGAAGCCACCCTTTGAACCCTTAGCCACCACCTCCTTGAAATTTCTTTCCTGGAAGGTTATCTTTCTTATTGCAGTCACCTCAGCTCACTGCATGTGAACTGCAGGCCTTAGTGGCTAATCCACCTTATACAATGTTCCATCATGATAAGGTAGTCCTTAAGACCAATCCACACTTTATGCCTAAAGTGGTCTCACCTTTTCATCTTAACCAAGAGGTGTATTTACCTGTCTTTTTTCCAGGTCCTCATGCATCAAGTGCAGAGAGGAATCTTCATACCCTGGATTGTAAAAGGGCTCTTGCTTTTTACTTACAAAGGACACAGCAACATAGAAAGTCTTCTCAACTCTTTGTTGCTTTTGATCCCTCTCATTTGGGACTTCCAGTCTCTAAGAGGACACTGTCCAATTGGATTGCTCAGTGTATTTCTTTTCCAATTGGATTGCTCAGTGTATTTCTTTCGCCTACCAGAGTAAGAACCTTTCTCTGGAGAGCCATGTCACAGCTCATAATGTGAGGGCCATGGCCACCTCTATGGCTCATCTAAGTTCTGTGTCCATTGACCAGATCTGTCGAGCGGCCACCTGGGCCTCGGTTCATACCTTCACAGCCCATTACTGTTTGGACAAGGACTCCCTCCGGGATGCTTTGTTTGGTCAGGCTGTTCTCAAACACCTGTTCCATGCTTAATCAACGCCTACCCTCCATCCCTGATTGGATGCCTGAGATCTATGGCAGGAGGTAGATCCCTTCCCAGGGTCTCACAACCTTGGGGATCTCCCAGGCATCCCTAGCTGGGGAGTCCCCATATGTGAAGACTCATTCCTGCTTGTTCCTGGAGATTAGCACAGTTACTTACCTGTAACAGGTGATCTCTGGGAACAGTAGGAATAAGTCTTCACAACCCACCCACCTCCCCTAAGAGTTGTATCTCTCTATCTATCTTTCCTTTCCTCTCTCTCTCTTTGTCTCAGCTTTAAAACTCGAACTGGAGAGAGGCGGTTAGGAAAGGCGGGAAGGCAGCGCGCAGGCGCTGTGGGATGCTCCCAAAAGCTTTCCTTTTTGGGACGCTGGGGAGCGTTCCCGCGCAGGCTCTGTCGGTACTGACGTACCCATATGTGAAGACTTATTCCTGCTGTTCCCAGAGATCACCTGTTACAGGTAAGTAACTGTGCTTTGTCTTTACAGGTATCTGTCTGTGGAGCTTTTGTGTTCCGCGCATATTTACAGTGGGTGCAAGCAGTGTTGAACAGTGCAGGAGATTCCTGTCCGTTGTCTCCGGAGGTGGTGAAGCTGGAGGTCTGGAGTGGCATACTTTGGCGGTTGCCTTTTTATGATCTCATTAGGAATCTGTCCAAGGGTATGGCTTCAGCGGTGGCTGCTTGCTGCTACTTGTGGTTACCAAACTGGTCGATGGATGTCTCTTCCAATACATGGTTGAGTAAGCTTCCATTTAGGGGTAGCTTCTCTTTGGAGAGGATCTGGATAAGATGGTGAAGGATCTCAGAGTCCAAAGGTGGGAGATTCCCTGAGGATAAGCAGAAGCTGGGATGTTCTGTGGCCCCAGTGAGGGGTCAGTCGAAGGACTTGTATTTTTGGACAGTTCATTCCTACCAGGCAGGACTGTTTCCTGCTCAAAGACAAGCCTTTCAGAGTTTTCAAGGATTGGGCAGAGGTTTCTACTCTGCGGTCCAGCTACCAATAAGACACAGTGATGCCAGGGCAATTCTGGGGGTGTGAGTTTTGGCTCTGGGAATTTTACACCACTTGGACCAAGCTTACAACTGACCAATGGGTACTCAAGATTATCTGAGTGGGCTACGTGCTGGAATTTCCCTGGCCTCTTTGACCCTTTGTTCCCCTTGCAAGGCACCGCAGAAGCTTGAGGCTGTGTGGGACACAGATCTACAATGTTTAAGCGAGCTGCAGGCAGTAGTGGAGGTGCCAGAAGACCAATGCGGTTCTGGCCCATATTGGATCTCAAGCATGTAAATCTGTGCCTAAGAGTACCAGGCTTTGCTGTTTGACCTGGCAGGTACACTGCGCACGTTCACCAAGGTGCTGATGGTGTTGGCAGCGGGGCTCAGATGAGGAGTTCTGGCACATCTCTACTTGGATGATTAGCTCATCTGGGCGAAGTTCCACGAGTAGAGCTTGCGGGCCATGGAGTATATGATCTTCCTGCAAAGTCTAGGCTGGTTTATAAATTTGCTGAAGAGCTGTCTCCAACCATCTCAAGATTTGGTGTATCTGGATGCCATGTTTCAGACGAAAGTAGGCAAAATGTCTGTCATTGGAGAGGATGGTTACACTGCAGTCTCAAATACACCAGTTTCTCCACATGTCTGCGCCAACAGCATAACATTATCTGCAGGTGCTGGGATTGATAGCAGCATCGATTTGAGTTGGTGCCCTGGGCACATGTGCTCACATGAGACTGTTGTAGTGGGAGGTACTGTGGAGATGGTTGACTCAGCCATTACTCTGCCCACGACTGGTTCTGGCATCGCTCCATTAGTGGTTGAGTCCAGACAAGCTGATGCCAGGAATATCTCTAGAGACCCCACGGTGGATCCTGTTAATGACGGATGCCAGCTTGTCAGGATGGGGGACGCATTGCGAAGCCCACATAGCCCAGGGGGTCTGGACCGTGTCGGAAAGTGCATGGCTGATTAACTGGTTGGAGATGGAGAGCGATGTTCCTGGTACCTCAAAGGTTCCAACCCTTCCTTCAAGGCACTGTGAGTCTTCTCAGACAACACCACCACAGTAGTGTACATCAACCGGCAATGGGGCACAAGCAGCATACAGTTAGAGGTCGAGCCCTTATTGGAATGGGCAGAGGCCAATCTACAGGTGCACTTGGTGGCCAGTGTGACCATGGACTATCTCGGCCGTGTCTGTCTGGATTCTGGGGATGGACCCCTGAGCAAGGCAGTCTTCACACTGTTGTTGCAACGCCAGGGTTAGAATGCCAAGGTGGAGCGATTTTACAGCAAAAGAAGGGAACAGATGTCAGAAGGACTCAACATGCTGGTGCAAAGGTGACCTGCGAAAAGTCTCCTCTGTTTCTGTCCCCCCCCTCTCCCCCCCTCTCCCCCAGGGGGCCCTGATAGGGAGAGTAGTGCAGTGAATGAAGGTGCATCGGGGTCTGGTCATTCTAATCTCTCCCATTTGGCCACGGAGACTGTGGTATACCGATCTGATCAGATTAGCAGTTGATCTTCCATGGCATCTACCAGTTCAGCAGGACCTACTGGTGCAGGGTCCCATCCTAATGCCTCAAGTGGTTTGATTCTCGCTTACGGCACGGCTATTGAGAGGACTAGGTTGAAAAAGCAGGCTACTCAGCCGCAGTAATTTCAACGCTATCAAAGGCCCATAAACATTCTACATCCCTGGCCTATGTCAGGCTGTAGAGATTCTTTTAGGAATGATGCACGGAGTGAGGCTGTCGTCCCCTTTCAGCACTGGCACCTGAGGGTTCTTGCCTTTTTGCAGGCAGGCTTGGACAAGGGTTTGGCTTGCAGCTCATTACGCATGCAGGTGGTGGCTATTACCTGTTATCACGGGAGGATTCAAGGTGTTTCCCTGGTGATACATCAGGATGTAGGAGGTGTTCGACGTGGGACCGATAGAGCAGAAGGTACTAGAAGATTAGAAAGATTAGGATTCCTACGGTGCGCAATCAAAATCTGCTGGAATTCAAAAGCTGGGAGAGTTTGGACAATGTGCCATTCTGTCCGTACGAGTTCAGAAATTTGTCTAGATTTGTCAGAAAACAGTAGGGGGCAAACAATCTTATCCTTGACCACCATCTTTTCAGTTGAAAAGAGACTGTCACAGAGAGAGTTTCTTGCCCGATGGTATGTTTAAATTTGATAAAACCGCCTTTCAATATTAAAGCAAGGCGGTGTACAATATGTCAAAAACAAAAAGATGAAACAAATCCACGGGTTATCGGAGTAAATATCCAAAAATACAAAAAATTACCCCATTCATTCACCAATATCAAAAATACAAAAAAACGTTTCTTAGGAACAGGTCTCAGACTTCAGTGGGGAGAACCCAGGAGGTATACCTCTGCTGTGGTTAACATGCCCCGTATCTTGCATCAAGAACCTTATGTTCTCTATTTTTTACTTCTACTGAATTGCTCATGGAAATATATCATATCCAACAGATGTTCCTTTGAACACAACTGAGTGACAAACTCTCTCTCCAACAGTCCAATCGAAACAATACTTCTCTTCTAGACAGTTTCTCATATAGATGGTTATGGTCTGTTGTACTCTTCAAGCTGTGTTATATTAACAATGATGGCACTTTACACAGAACCAAACTTATCTGTAATCCCAACGCCAGTCAGGTGCGCTCGTGCGTTTCACTGCTTGAGCAGTTTCATCGGGGGATCCAACTTTAATGTTGTGCCAGATGAAGATATAGCCATGTAGCTTCTTCAATTCTTTGTCTCATGTGCGGCTGCTATGCCTCATCTCTAGAACCAAACACATTACATAAATTTAGTATTTTCAATACATGTGGAAAGATTGCATTGCTAAAAGAACTCACTCCTACCGGTCTTCTCTCTTCAACAGCATTCTCTGTCTGAAAAAACGCCGCGCATGCGTAGCCATCAAATAGCAGCTACGTTTTATACTGCCCATATGCTCTTAGACTCAGTTATTTGAGCCTGCATCCAATCAAATTCTGCGTCTAGAAAAGATGCTTCCGTTCCTGAACTCTCATTGATGGTTCGTATGACACATACACTAAACTCAAAAAATATCCGGCATTCAAATACTTAGGTTGCTCGATTAGTTAGAATGCTTTGTTGCTTTCATTTTACTGTGGTAAAAAATCCAAGTTCATGTGCAAACCCCCCAGTCGATCTGAGCATTTAAACCCCCCGGAATCACTGTACTTAGAGTGTATATCCAGCGCTGTTCGATGTATAACAAAGTTTGTTCTCTCGTTTTATTAGCAAAACCTGCCAATACGTGGTCTATGCAAAAAACCTGTAGCTGCTCAAAACAGTGAGATTGATCTAAACAATGTGACACTATCGGTGCTTCCCTCTTCTGGCAGCGTAATTTACTGCGATGCTCATTAATACGAACTCGCAGAGGACGAATAGTTTTGCCAATATAAAGCAAAGAACAAGGGCAACGAAGAGCATAAACTACATAACTTGAACCACAAGTAGTGGAGGTTTTTAACTTATATAAAGTATCATGGTAAGTAAACTCGGATAACTCTAATGTTACTGCACAAATGTTGCAATCACCACATTTAACGTGCCCCTTATGAACGGGGGATTCCATTAGAGAAATTGGTCTCAACACTGTAGGACTAAGCAATTCCTTAAGGTTTTTATGCCGCTGCCACACACAGCGAATTGTCTTGTCCTCCAAGCCAGGAATACCTTGCAGTATGTTGGAATGACGCTTAAGGATTTTTTGCAGATGACCACTAAAAACTGAATATTTAGTGATCAAATTTACTTGAGAGTCTGTCAAATTACGTCTTTCACCCCTACCAGATAATAGACTCTCTCTGTGATTAAAACGAGCTCGAGTATACGCTGCTTTGATCACGTGAGCTGGATATCCTCTGTTTGCAAAATGACTGGTTAAACGTTTGGTTTGGTGCTTAAAATCTTGTTCTGCAGAACAATTCCGCCGATAGCGAAGAAATTGTGATAGCGGCCAACTATTTTTTAACTGGGTGGGATGTGCACTTCGATAATGCAACACTGCATTTCTATCCACTGGTTTCCGAAATATAGATGTGCCCCATTGACCCTTCTCTTTCATGATCTTTACATCCAAATAAGTAATAGTGTTTCTATCATACAGAAATGTGAACTGGATATGTGGATCCTGTTGGTTCAACCATCGAAAAAACATGTTTAGAAGATTCTCTTGACCCGCCCAGATCATAAAGACGTCGTCAATATATCTCCCCCAAAAAGAAATATGTTGTTTATAGGGGGAAGAATCTAACCAAAGGCGCTCAAACTCAGCCATATAGAGATTGGCGAGAGAAGGGGCGCACGTAGCACCCATCGCTATGCCCGAGACTTGATGGTATAGAATATCCTCAAATAGAAAAAAATTCTGAAATAACACCAAATCAAGTAATTTAGACAAAAAACGCAAATGAGAATCAGACAGATCTTCCCTAGCTTGCAAAGCTGCCAATGTACAAGAATGGGCTGCTATCTGCGGGATGCTAGTATATAAAGAGGTGACATCAAGAGTCACCAAAATGACTTCAGTGTTCCCCGCCAATGTAGAATGCTGCTCCAATAATTGCAAAAAGTGAGTAGTGTCACGAATGTAAGAGGGGATGGCCAAAAGCAGTGGTCTCAAAAGAGTCGAGATATGTAGATAAAGGCTCCAAAACTGTGCCCTTTGACACTATTGGGCGCCCAGGAGGATTGTCCAGCCCTTTATGGATCTTTGGTACCAGATAAAACTTGGCCGGCACTGGACTTAGGACATTTAAATAATGCCATTCTTTCTTCTGTTGCAGTTAATGTAGAAATTGACCCCTGTAGTACTTTGGTGGGGTCTTCCTCCAAAATCTTATATGTATGTTGCATAGAGAGTTGCCGATGTGCTTCCAAAAGATATTCCCGATCTTGAACGACTATCGCTCCCCCCTTGTCTGCTCGTCGAATGACCAGATCAGGGCGTTCCATAAGGGATTTTAAAGCCTGCCGCTCATCCTTCGTCAACGTATGATGAATGGTACTCCGGTTCTTTTCCAATTGACTAACATCTTTAAGAACCAATTCTCGATATAAAAGCAGTGAAGAATGTATCGGACCAGGAGGGTTCCAAGTGGATGTGAGTGGTAACGGCACTCGATGCATTCCTAGATTTGGGGATCGTTCAGTAAGAACTGCACTAGAGGAAAAATAAATCTTTAAGTTTCCGGATCAGCTGTTCAAAATCCAAACGGAATTGAAACCCGTCATGAGTTGTTCGTGGAACATAGGGCAAACCTTTATCTAACAAACCTTACTGCACCTCCTTTTTAAGAGAAGCCACAGTAGCTTTTGTGGTGTTGACTATTAGGACCATTAGATCCCTAGAACACTTGTTGAGTATTTGATTCCATTGTTCCAAAAAAACTGAATCAATCTTATGCATCTTGGGTTCTTTATACACCCGAAGTCCTCGGGGAATCTGACGTTTCAGTTATTCTGTTAACGAAAATCTATGCAGTTCTAATTTCACTATTTGTTTTTCTAACTTGAATACTGAATCCCAATCTGCCTGCAGGCCTTGATCTTCAACATCTCCAGACATAGAAAAGGGTGTAGGTTCTTTGCAAATATCCGAAATGCACTCATCGGTAAAACTCAAGGTATCCTTCCACGCCCCTTCCATTATTGTATCAAACAAAACAAATCCATGGGTTATCGGAGTAAATATCCAAAAATACAAAAAATTACCCCATTCATTCACCAATATCAAAAATACAAAAAAACCTTTCTTAGGAACAGGTCTCAGACTTCAGTGGGGAGAACCCAGGAGGTATACCGCAGATCTAATGGTCCTAATAGTCAACACCACAAAAGCTACTGTGGCTTCTCTTAAAAAGGAGGTGGAAGTTGGTTTAACCACCTTAAAGAACATAGTGACCTCAGAGGTTTTTACAAAACATAGAGAAGAGGATGAAAAGCAATTGGAAAAAGTATGTGAAGACACTAAGAAAATCAAGTTGAATAAATTAGCACGTGACAATATGGATTATACCACAGGGTATGTTTACCCGTGGATGAATCAACAACGTAAAGCACGGGCTCAACGTAGACGGGTGACTTTTGATGATTCATCTGAGGATTCCCATTCTTCAGACTCCAGTAAGAGCTCACGAAGTAGTTAGAGGAAGGGGACGAAGGTTCCAAAAAGAAAAAGTCAAAAGAATTGAAAGACAAGACGAAAGTGCAAAGTCGCATGATCACACGGCACAAAGCCCACTGACCTTGAGAAGTTCTGATTTTGAGCAGTCATTGGTAGTCAATCTTTCTTCACATCATTTAACAGAGGCGCAGTTAGGTTTGTTAGATAAAGGTTTGTCCTATGTTCCAAGAACAACTCATGACGGGTTTCAATTCCGTTTGGATTTTGAACAGCTGATCCGGAAACTTAATTTTTTTTTGTTTAATTTCTTTTTATTAAAGTTTTTTAATATAAATACAACAAGAAACAGTCCAAGAAATAAAAAACAGACACCACAATGAATGAAGGTACATAGTCAAACCACTAAAGGAACGCATGCCAGCGCACCAGCAAACAAGTAACCCAACACCCCAGAGATATAGGACATATCTATAGACATTGCCCCCTCGAGAACAGCCCCCCTTGTAATCCCTCTCCACCCTCCCCCCTAGCCCTCCCCCCTCCCTCCCCCCCCACCCCATTAACCCCCAATGGGCTCTCAAGCCTTCAAATAGTCCAAGAGCGCCTGCCACTGGTTCTGAAACTTCTCCACCACTTGTCGTCGAACTGCAGTCAAATGCTCCATCAGTGCAATTCGGCGGAGCCTAGACTGCCACGCCGCTAAGCCCGGTAGATGAGGTTGTTTCCAGGCCCGGGCAATCTCGCTCCTGGCCGCCTGGAGACAAGCCCGAGCCGGGCGGTCTATGCTCCTGGGTACCCCATCCGGCCATATCCCCAACAACCCGAACTCCATATCCGCCTGCCCTGGCAACCCCAAGATAGACTGGAGAACCCCCCATACCATATCCCAATAATCTCGTACTTTCGGACACAACCACCACATATGTACAAATGTCCCCCTTTCTCCACAACCTCGCCAACAGTGGTCAGGGAAAGCAGGGAACATCCGATGTAGTCGGACAGGGGTATAATACCAACGGAAGAGCAGTTTGTAGGATGTTCCCGAATGGCCACCGAGAGGGCCTGTCGCCCTATGCCCAGGTGAACCTTCCGCCATTCCAGGGGCCCCAGCTCCCTCCCCAAATCCCTCTCCCATTGCTCGTGATGAGGGAACTTCCCCAGATCCCCCCCCCCGTCCCAATTCCCGATACAAACGGGATATCAACCCCCTAGAACCCTCCCAACTCTGCCACAGCACCACCCCTGTGTCCGGTGCCTCTTCCCAACCCTCCCGAATAGCCCGTTGGGTCAAGAAATGCTTCACTTGGAGGTAGGGAAAAAAATCACTTCCTCGCAGCTGATAACGCACCCGAAGGTCAGGAAAGGAGATCACCTGCCCTCCCCGAAGAAACTTCCCAAAGGTATCCAGTCCCAAGCGCCCCCAACGACGAAAGACCGCCTCTCTCCCCGGTATAAACGCAGCTGTCGCCCCCACCGGGGCCAGCACTGTAAACCCCCTGCCAATCCCTCCCCGCCCCCTCGCCATCCGCCATTGCGTCCCCAAGTGCCACATAAAGGGGTTAGCCTTCCAGCGCCCAGAAGGCCATGCACCATAGATCCAGGGCAAATCCTTCAGCGCAATATCCCCCGCCCAGTACTGCTCGATCTCACGGAACCGCTTCACCCCCCCATCCCCTTCCCGCCACTCAAACACCTGTCTCATTTGGGCGGCCCTATAATAACGGGCCAGTTCCGGGACCCCCAGACCCCCTGCCTCTCGGTCCGCATATAGAACGCGCCGACTCACACGAGGCTTACTACCCCCCCACACAAATGCAAAGAGCGAGTTCTATAGGGCCCGCAGCTCCTGAGAGGGGATCCCCACCGGGAGAGTTTGAAACAAGTATAGCAAACGGGGAAGGAAATTCATCTTCAGGACGGCTACTCTGCCCAACCAAGAAATCTCCAGCCCCTTCCATCTGGATAGGTCCTTTCTCAACTGGCCAAATACCGCAGGATAGTTAGCGCGATATAGCCCCTGCGGGTGGGCCGTGACCCGTACCCCCAAATATTTAATCGACCCCGTCGCCCACTTAAAGGGAAATGAACTACGCAAACTGTCCACTACCCGGGCTTCCAGCGTAAGGGCCATAGCCTCAGTCTTGTCCCAGTTCACCTTAAATCCTGAGAGGTTGCCATAGGTCTGAAGCTCTCCCATCAGCACCGGGACCGACACTAGGGGCTTAGTCAAAGCAAAAAGCACGTCGTCTGCAAAAAGTACCATCGTATGCTGCGTCGACCCCACCACAATCCCCTGGATATCCACATTCGCCCGTACCCTGGCCGCCAGGGGCTCCATAACCAAAGCGAACAATAGAGGGGAAAGCGGGCACCCTTGTCGGGTTCCCCTACCTAATGGGAAGAAGTCGGAGAAGCCACCGTTTACGTTCACTGCAGCTACCGGCGCAGCATACAGGGCCTGGATCCATGCACGAAACCGGGGCCACAACCCCACATATGCCAAGACCTCATGCAAAAAGGAGAAATTAACCCTGTCAAAAGCTTTTTCCGCATCAATAGAGAGAAACATGGCTTGTTGCTTTTCCTGCCTCGCCAACCAGCCAAGCTGCAAAACCCTCCGAATCCCGTCAGCGGGCTGTCTTCCCATGATAAAGCCTGACGGTCAGGATGGACCAAGGCGGGCATATGTGGTCCTAAACGAAGGGCTAGGACTTTAGCCAAAAGCTTGACATCAATATTCAGTAGTGAAATGGGGCGGTAGGACCCACACACTGCTGGGTCCTGACCCGGTTTGGGGATCACCGTAATAGCCGCTTGGCTCATGGATGGTGGGAGGGCCTCCCCGCCCAAGACGGCATTAAACATTCGTACCAGGACAGGAGCCAGCTGCCCCATCATCACTTTGTAGAACGTCCCAGAAAACCCATCCAAACCCGGGGCCTTGCCCGGTGCCAACGCCTTAATCGCTCGCTGCACCTCTTCAATGGTAATATCCGCTTCCAATTCCTCCCCTGCATGGTCCCCCAATTGGGCACTTCCCCGTCCATCATTATAAAGGTAACCCCGTATATCCCTCCCCTCTCCCGATGAGTCAGCAGTATACAACTGCTGGTAGTAATCTCTAAAACTATCCCTAATGTCTTTCGCCGTGTATAGCAATTGGTCCTGGGGGCCCTTTATTTTAGCTACATTGCACCGCTGTCGTTGGGACCGGAGCTTACCAGCCAGCAGCCGGCCCGACTTATTGTCGAATTCATAATACCTTTGCCCCACCCTATCCATCTGCCCAGAAATCTTCTCTAACTGGAGCGTATTTAACTGCGTACGCACCTCCTCGACTTGGCTCCCCAGACGCCGTCCCCCCCTATCCTTATGTGCCCGCTCCAATTCAGTCAACCGGCCGAGAAGGCGACTTTCCTCCTCGGCCCGTCGCCTTTTCCGCCTTGCCCCCAGTTGGACCAAGTGGCCCCTCAGTACCGCCTTGAGCCCATCCCAAAGGATACCTGTGGACACTTCATTGTTATCGTTGAGGACTAAATAGTCCTCAATCACCTTCTGGAGCTGCTGATCCACTCCCTTATCCCGCAATAGATAATCATTCAGTCTCCAAAAGGTGCACCGGCCCTCGTCTCCAGAGCCACCAAAGAGGACCTGCACTGGGGCGTGGTCCGACCATGTGACGGGGCCAGTGTGGGCGCTAACCAATCCTTCCCACCAAGAGCTGTCTCCCATCACATAGTCTAGGCGACTATAGGAGCCATGTACTGCTGAGAAGAAAGTAAAATCTTTAGCGGAAGGGTTAGCAATTCTCCAGAGATATCCTCTACCCCCAACCCCTTCATCCATTGTCTCAGGAGCTTGCTATCCCACCCCCCCACTCCTGTCCTCTAAGTCAATATTGCAATCCCCACCTAGCAACACTTTGCCCTGTATCCGCCCCCCCAACCACAACTCCAGATCCCTCCAAAATTCCCGCCGACCCGAGTTCGGGCCATAGATGGAAATCAGGGTCACCCTTTCTCCCCCCAGTTCTCCCCCCACCACCACCGCTCGCCCATCCTCTTTTCGGTGGACCTGGTCTACCAGGAGAGGCACCCCCTGTCCCACCAAAATCGCAACTCCCCCCTTTCTCTTGCCCCCCCCTCAGCTGCAAAGTACCCCTGATAAGCCCCCGAGCCCAACAATCGCTCATCTACTTGACGCAGATGCGTTTCCTGCAGAAAAGCCACGCCCCATTTTCGGGACCGAAGTTCCTTCCACAGCAAGCGCCTCTTATGTGGGGAATTCAGGCCCCGCACATTCAGACTGCCCACTATCAATCCCGCTGCCATAACCAGTGTGTATCCCCCCCCTCGCACCCTGCAGCCCAACCCCACCCATTCCCCCCAGCCCCCCTCCCCCTTCCAACCCCCCCCCTGTTACAGATCTCCAATCCGACCCCCAGCGAGGAAGTGGCGATCCCCAGGACACAGCGCCCAAATGCCCTCCCCAGCCTCCCCCCGCCCACCGTACCCAGCCCTCCATCACAGTAAGTTCCCCAACACTCCCGCAAACAAACATGGTTAAACAAAAGAGAGTAACAATAAATAAGCTACATTCAGCAATATTATATATATCCCCAACTCCCCCCGTTCCAGTCCCCCACCCAATCCTGCCACATCTCTTCCAACGCCTGGAAGAAACCTAAGGAAGCCCTTAATGGTAACTGAGGCCTAAAATATATCAGCATGTCCTCTCAAATTGTTCCGGGCCATCACTCAGTACCAAGGAGAGTATTGCCTGACTGTTCATCTGGATGGTCTGCTGGCTCTGTTGCCCCTGAACGACGCCGCAACCGCTGCCCTCTCACAGGGACTCTTTCCCACACCGAACGCCGCTCCTTCCCTGGGCCTTGCTGTTCAGTGGCCATGCTCAATTCAGGAAGCCTCGGGGCCCCCTCTCTCTTCAGAATAGTCCAGGCCTCCGCCACTGTACGCGCCCTAAAGCTCCTGCCATTAACATCCAACATCAGCACGAAAGGAAACAGCCATCTGTAGCGCTTCTGCTCAGATTGTAGGTATGTGGTGACGGGCTTCATCTCTCGCCGCCTCTGCAGAGTAGCCGCTGAGAGATCATGGAAGACCTCAACTGTCTGGCCCTCCCATGTGAAGCGTCGCTGGGCCGCCGCCACCCTCATCACCTGCTCTTTTATAGCATAAGAACCCAGGCAAGCCACAATGTCTCTCGGCAGTCCCTTCCGTGCTGGGCCCAAGGCCCTGTGTGCTCTCTCCACTGCCACCTCATTCACTGGCAGGTCCTCACCACGCTGCAGAAGATAGCGGCAGACTTTCTGTACTACCGCGGTAGCATCAGCGAACTCACCAGTCTCCGGTAAGCCCCGCAGCCTCACATTATTACGCCTCGAGCGATTTTCTAAGTCCTCGAGTTTATCTTTTAAGAGGCCTTGCTCTAACTGGTACTGCTGCAACAGGGCCTCCAGTTCGGTCCCCTTCTCCGCGGTCTTCTCGGCCTGCTCCTCAAGGGTCTCCACCCGATTGCCCAATTCCTGAATATCCGCTTTGATAGTCACTAGCGTCTCCTTCAGCTCGCTCCGCAGGCCGCCAATGTCCCGTTTCAGGAAGCGCATCCAGCCCCATATGTCGCCACATGTGCAGGCATCGTCGGCCCGGTCGGGCACTTCCTCCATTTCGTCTTCCGAGGCCACGCGCTCTGAGCTCTCTCTGCCCGCCCGGTCATTTTTCAGGGCGTAGGAGGACTGGAACTTGGCTAATTTTTTGCTTACGGACATCTCTGATGCTTCGCAAACTTTTTGCACCAGAGTGTTGGACTGGGGGAAAAGGCTGGCCGCACTATCTCGCCTCAAAAGCTACATCCCTACGGGAGCTCCCGATTCAGGCCACCATCTCCCAGGTGACGTCACTTCCTCCCTCCGGAAACTTAATTTAAAGATTTATCTTTCCTCTAGTGCAGTTCTTACTGAACGATCCCCAAATCTAGGAATGCATCGAGTGCCGTTACCACTCACATCCACTTGGAACCCTCCTGGTCCGATACATTCTTCACTGCTTTTATATCGAGAATTGGTTCTTAAAGATGTTAGTCAATTGGAAAAGAACCGGAGTACCATTCATCATACGTTGACGAAGGATGAGCAGCAGGCTTTAAAATCCCTTATGGAACGCCCTGATCTGGTCATTCGACGAGCAGACAAGGGGGGAGCGATAGTCATTCAAGATCGGGAACAATATCTTTTGGAAGCACATCGGCAACTCTCTATGCAACATACATATAAGATTTTGGAGGAAGACCCCACCAAAGTACTACAGGGGTCTATTTCTACATCAACTGCAACAGCTTTACAGGAGGAAATAATATCGAAGAAAGAATGGCATTATTTAAATGTCCTAAGTCCAGTGCCGGCCAAGTTTTATCTGGTACCAAAGATCCATAAAGGGCTGGACAATCCTCCTGGGCGCCCAATAGTGTCAACAAAAGGGGCACAGTTTTGGAGCCTTTATCTACATATCTCGACTCTTTTTTGAGACCACTGCTTTTGGCCATCCCCTCTTACATTCGTGACACTACTCACTTTTTGCAATTATTGGAGCAGCATTCTACATTGGCGGGGAACACTGAAGTCATTTTGGTGACTCTTGATGTCACCTCTTTATATACTAGCATCCCGCAGATAGCAGCCCATTCTTGTGCATTGGCAGCTTTGCAAGCTAGGGAAGATCTGTCCGATTCTCATTTGCGTTTTTTGTCTAAATTACTTGATTTGGTTTTATTTCAGAATTTTTTTCTATTTGAGGATATTCTATACCATCAAGTCTCGGGCGTAGCGATGGGTGCTACGTGCGCCCCTTCTCTCGCCAATCTCTATATGGCTGAGTTTGAGCGCCTTTGGTTAGATTCTTCCCCCTATAAACAACATATTTCTTTTTGGGGGAGATATATTGACGACGTCTTTATGATCTGGGCGGGTCAAGAGAATCTTCTAAACATGTTTTTTCGATGGTTGAACCAACAGGATCCACATATCCAGTTCACATTTCTGTATGATAGAAACACTATTACTTATTTGGATGTAAAGATCATGAAAGAGAAGGGTCAATGGGGCACATCTATATTTCGGAAACCAGTGGATAGAAATGCAGTGTTGCATTATCGAAGTGCACATCCCACCCAGTTAAAAAATAGTTGGCCGCTATCACAATTTCTTCGCTATCGGCGGAATTGTTCTGCAGAACAAGATTTTAAGCACCAAACCAAACGTTTAACCAGTCATTTTGCAAACAGAGGATATCCAGCTCACGTGATCAAAGCAGCGTATACTCGAGCTCGTTTTAATCACAGAGAGAGTCTATTATCTGGTAGGGGTGAAAGACGTAATTTGACAGACTCTCAAGTAAATTTGATCACTAAATATTCAGTTTTTAGTGGTCATCTGCAAAAAATCCTTAAGCGTCATTCCAACATACTGCAAGGTATTCCTGGCTTGGAGGACAAGACAATTCGCTGTGTGTGGCAGCGGCATAAAAACCTTAAGGAATTGCTTAGTCCTACAGTGTTGAGACCAATTTCTCTAATGGAATCCCCCGTTCATAAGGGGCACGTTAAATGTGGTGATTGCAACATTTGTGCAGTAACATTAGAGTTATCCGAGTTTACTTACCATGATACTTTATATAAGTTAAAAACCTCCACTACTTGTGGTTCAAGTTATGTAGTTTATGCTCTTCGTTGCCCTTGTTCTTTGCTTTATATTGGCAAAACTATTCGTCCTCTGCGAGTTCGTATTAATGAGCATCGCAGTAAATTACGCTGCCAGAAGAGGGAAGCACCGATAGTGTCACATTGTTTAGATCAATCTCACTGTTTTGAGCAGCTACAGGTTTTTTGCATAGACCACGTATTGGCAGGTTTTGCTAATAAAACGAGAGAACAAACTTTGTTATACATCGAACAGCGCTGGATATACACTCTAAGTACAGTGATTCCGGGGGGTTTAAATGCTCAGATCGACTGGGGGGTTTGCACATGAACTTGGATTTTTTACCACAGTAAAATGAAAGCAACAAAGCATTCTAACTAATCGAGCAACCTAAGTATTTGAATGCCGGATATTTTTTGAGTTTAGTGTATGTGTCATACGAACCATCAATGAGAGTTCAGGAACGGAAGCATCTTTTCTAGACGCAGAATTTGATTGGATGCAGGCTCAAATAACTGAGTCTAAGAGCATATGGGCAGTATAAAACGTAGCTGCTATTTGATGGCTACGCATGCGCGGCGTTTTTTCAGACAGAGAATGCTGTTGAAGAGAGAAGACCGGTAGGAGTGAGTTCTTTTAGCAATGCAATCTTTCCACATGTATTGAAAATACTAAATTTATGTAATGTGTTTGGTTCTAGAGATGAGGCATAGCAGCCGCACATGAGACAAAGAATTGAAGAAGCTACATGGCTATATCTTCATCTGGCACAACATTAAAGTTGGATCCCCCGATGAAACTGCTCAAGCAGTGAAACGCACGAGCGCACCTGACTGGCGTTGGGATTACAGATAAGTTTGGTTCTGTGTAAAGTGCCATCATTGTTAATATAACACAGCTTGAAGAGTACAACAGACCATAACCATCTATATGAGAAACTGTCTAGAAGAGAAGTATTGTTTCGATTGGACTGTTGGAGAGAGAGTTTGTCACTCAGTTGTGTTCAAAGGAACATCTGTTGGATATGATATATTTCCATGAGCAATTCAGTAGAAGTAAAAAATAGAGAACATAAGGTTCTTGATGCAAGATACGGGGCATGTTAACCACAGCAGAGGTATACCTCCTGGGTTCTCCCCACTGAAGTCTGAGACCTGTAGTCCTAAGAAAAGTTTTTTTGTATTTTTGATATTGGTGAAGGAATGGGGTAATTTTTTGTATTTTGAAAAACAAAAAGATGGCCAAAGGCCTGGAAATGGAAAGGAAATTACAATGATAATAGGATAGTGAAGAGAGAGTTAGACTCAGTAAACAGGAAAGGGTGTTCTACGCACCTACCTGCTGGAACACCCTCCCAACCACCATCCGAGCCATTACTCGACACTGCCCAATTTAGGAAGGCACTAAAGCACCATCTTTTCCTTCTACATTACTCCCACTCCAGTGATGCATCACAACTGAGCATACCTCCTACCCACCATGACGACACCACCAGCACACTCAAGTAATAGTGACGCAACCACATCCATTAATACAACTGTCCGACCTATAAATAATTGTCCAGCCTGTAAATAGTTGTAAGAGCATGTCTTGTTGCCACAACATCTCCGGGGCATAATTGCTCAATTTGTATATAGTTACCCTGTTTAAAACCCAAGTTACTGTACCTGTTCTATGTAAGTCCAATGCATGATTCATCATGCATGGTACAAATTAATGTTACCTGTAAACCGCACTGATTCTAAAGAGCGGTATAGAAAAGATTTTAAAATAAAATAAAATAAATACAAAGGGAATGAATATGGAGTCATACTGAGGAGGTGGGAAGGTCAAAAGCGGATGAGAAGGTGAGTTTTGAGTTGTGTTTTAAAGGTGCAGAAATCTGCTTTGCGTCTGAGGGAGGTAGGTAGAGAATTCCAAATAGCGGGTCCTAAGAAGAAGGCAGAGGAACGTGTAGATTGTAAATGAGCCCTGGAGGGAGAAAGGAGATGTAGAGAGCGTAGGGAGCGCGTGGAAATGAATCAGGTCAGCTAAATAAAGGGGGGTACGGGTGTAAATAACGATGAGAAGCTTATAGTGAATTCAGTGGTCTAGAGGGAGCCAGTGTAATTGAAGAAGAAGAGGGGTAATGTGATAAAATCGAGAGGAGTGGGTAATGATGCAAGCTGCTTTGTTCTGGATTCGCTGCAACCTACTTAACTGTGATTGAGGGAGACCGGTAAGGGCAGAGTTGCAAAAATCCAAGCGTGAAATAACAAGGGATAAGACAAGAGGAGTGAGGGACTGGGGAGTAAGAAAGGGGCGGATAGCACGATTAAGACGTAGCTGGAAGAAGGAAGACTTGGTAACACCAGAAATGTGGGCCTGAAAGGAAAGGTTAGAGTCGAGGAGAACACCAAGATACCTAAAACAAGGAACGACCAGGATAGGGGAACCACCAAAAGATGGGGCCAAAAGAGGAGAAAGGGCTGCTATGGGGGAACTAGATGGCAAGAGTTTTGGAAAGGTTCAAATGCAGGCAGTTGGAAGTGAGCCAGGAGGAAACAGTAAGGAGAGACAGGGATTGAGGAGGGAAAGATCAGGGTGCAGAGGGGGAAGTGTGGTGAAGTAA
Organism: Ichthyophis bannanicus; assembly: GCA_033557465.1. Taxonomy (NCBI): domain Eukaryota; kingdom Metazoa; phylum Chordata; class Amphibia; order Gymnophiona; family Ichthyophiidae; genus Ichthyophis; species Ichthyophis bannanicus. The sequence continues at coordinate 43,935,044 of CM066051.1, read as the reverse complement.
GACGAGATTGTCAGCGTAAAAGAAGGCGGTGATCCCGGATTGCTGTATCAAAAGAGCTAAAGGAGCGAGGAAAATGTTGAATAAGAGGGGAGCTAGCACAGAACCCTTGGGGACACCACAGTGAAGAGAAAACGAGTCAGAGGGGGAGGAAGAAGGGAAGCTTGGGAGGACAGAGTAGGACCGGGAGAAAAGATAAGTATTGAACCACCGGTAAACTGTACCCCAAAGCCCAGCATCCTGAAGACGTGAGAGAAGAAGGGAGTGGTCGACAAGGTCGAAAGCAGCTGAGAGGTCCAAGGAAACAGCCATTGAAATATCAGTATGGTCGTGAGCAACGTGAATGTCATTAAGAAAGGCAAGAATGACAGTTTCCACACTGACCGGGGCAAAATCCTGATTGATGGAGCTGCAGAAAGTTAAGAGTCCAGATAGTGAGAAAGCTGAGTGAAAACTACCAGGAAAGAGACAAGCAACAGGCTGCTAGTTAGCAGGGACAAGAGGGTCGAGGGAAGGTTTCTTGAGGATAGGACGGATAAGTGCGTGCTTCCATTGAAGAGGAAAGGAGCCGGAAGAAAGACTGGAGTTGATTGTTGACTAAGTGGGGGAATAAGGGCAAGAGATGGCATAAGGATCCAAGAGGAAGGGATGGGGTCGAGAGGGCAGGTAGTCTTACCAGAGGAAGAAATGGATTTGATGAGTTCAGAAGTGATGGAGTGAAAAGACGTCCAGCAGTGGGAGAGTGAAGGGGAAGAAGAAGGAGAGGGAGGAGAAGGGGATGATAATGGGGGGACGGGACATTGTGGGGGAGAATCACGGAGGTTTACAATCTTTGAATGAAAAAAAAACACTAGCTGACGAGGACTAGGTGCCTGAACAGGGGGGCAGGGGACATGAGGATTGCTGGAGAGAAGAGAGGGAGTTGAGGATGGTGTAAAGGTGACGAGTCTGGTTGGGAGCCGTAGTAATTGCAGTAGAGAAAAAGGTGAGCTTCGTGTGATGGACCTGGGATCTATAAAGAGTGATGTTCCTTGAAGGACCGTAGAAGGGATGGAGAGCAAGATTTCCTCCAAAGTTTCTCTGCTCTGCGAACATGTGAATGGAGAAGGCGAAGGTCAGGGTGGAACCAAGGTTGTGAGGAGCGACACCGCAGGGGAAAGGGTTGAAGTGGGGCAATGATATCGAGCTGTGGACAAACTGGAGTTCCAGCAGACCACCTGGGAGTCAGGAGACAAAGAGGAGAAATCAGGGGGAAAGAGTATTGGCAGCTGGGAAACGAAGGGTGAGTGGAGAAAGCCGACGCCGGAGGCACATAGATGATGGGGAAGGAATAGGGAGAGAGCCAACAAGAGAGGAAGAGGGAGAGGACTGAAGAGAGCAATGACAGGTAAGACAGAAATGATCAGTCCAGGGCAGGGGGAGGGAAGAAAAGTTGTCTAGTGAGTATGCAGAACCGGATGTGGAAATGAGAAGGTCTAAAGAGTGGCCGGCAGAATGGGTCGGGAAGGAAATGTTGGACAAGAGAAAGATCATGAAGAAGGGAAATGAAGGAATGTTCTCTGTATGAGGGGGGGGGGGGGCAGTCAAGATGCAGATTGAGGTCACCAACGATGAGCAAGTGTGGATAGGAGATTGCGAGGTCAGAAATGGTGAGAAGGAGGGAGTCCCAAAGATGAGGGCGAACTGCTGGAGGCGAGTATAACAGAATATGTAGAGGTGGGGAGTAGTGAATGGTGAGAAGGAGGGATTCAGGATAATGAAGGGGGGTGGAGAAAACCTGAGTAATAGGGAGGCGAGAGTGGAAAATAGCAGCGATGCTTCCACCAGCCCGGCCTAGCCTGAGGACAGAAAGGGCAGCGAACCCAGGGGGAAGACAGTGGGTCAGGAGGGCCTCCTCTCCCTCCTTGAGTCACGTGTCGGTAAGCAGCAGAAGGTCGTAGCCCTCCCGGAGAGCTAGGTCCTGAACAAGCAAGGTTTTTGTCCTGAGGGAACGACAATTGAGGAGGCCGAGATTAAGAGAGGGAAGGGCGAGGGCAGAGGAAAGAAGGGGAAAGAGGGTGAGAGGAGGAGGAGCAAGGGAGGAAATTAGCAAGGCATCGAGACCGAGGGAGAGAGGAACCAAGGGGGAGAGCAAAACGAGAGGGACGGCGTCCCCAGAAGACAGGGATGGGACGAACAGTGGAGGCCATGAGCAAAGGAAAAGGGAGGAGGAGGGGTGAAGAGCAGCCACCTACCTGGTAGGGTACTGGGATGTTACAGGTAAATTTGAAAGTGAAAAGAGTAAGGAGAGCCAAAGAGGGAAGAATAGTAGAAAACCTGCGCAGAATGGGGCCTATGCTGCTGGAGCCGTCCCAAGGAGCACGTATGCCCTAGATATGTGCTCTTTGGGGTAAGCCTTCTCTGTAAATCGGTTGTGAAGGATGGACGCTTGCCTTAAACTTGCTAACAGGAAGATTATTTTTTTAAAGAGGCATTATGAAAACTGTGGAAATGTTAAAAAATGATTTTGATCAGTGTCCTTCCTAAAGTGATCAGTATAAAATGCCTGTTCTCCTTTAATAATTTGGATATCGAGATAGGAAACTGCCTATCATCCACACAGGCCTCAAATTGTAAGTGAGGGTCTAGAGCAAATTGTAAGTGAGGGTCTAGAGCATTGAACCAATATAAGGCGTTATCTAAGATGTGACTATCACCATCCCAAATAAAAAAAAGACATTGTCTATATACCGCAACCAAAGTTTAACAACATTTTTTGAAGGGGTGGTTAGTTAGAAACTGTTTTTCAAAGGAAGCCACATACAGGTTTGCCATGTCTGGCACCATGGAGGACCCCATAGATACCTCCATGACCTGCAGATACCAACCAGATGACCTACAGATGCAAACCAGAAGAAATTATTGGTGAGAGCTAAATGGGCCAACTGCATAAGAAAAAAAAAAGTGGGAACATGCTTAAACCTTTCCGCACATTGTAAAAACACATTCCTTATCATCCCACCAGTCCAGTCCCGCGCCTCTGGGTAGTGCACCTCCTCCAGCAGCTTAGAGACTGAGCATGTTATCTTTTTGATGTGCAACTGGCACCGCCCACCAGCCCCAGTAAGCTCAGTCTCCAAGCAGCTGGAGGAATTTGTGAGCCGGGGTGCTGGACTCACTGAAGAGACAACTGAGGAAATAGGTTTAGTTAAGAGTTTGATTTTCTTTCCCCTGTTAAGGTGCAGGTTTCTTTGTTTTCAAAGGCAGAAGTGTGTAAAAAAAAAAAAAAAAAAAGAAAGAACAGAGAGAACCCGGAGGACAACAGGGCTGAGGGGGGGATATTCCTTCTTCCCCCTCCCCCCCCCCCCAAGATTTGGGAGGGGGGGTTCAGTGGGGACCTTCCTCAGTCTGAGACTTCTGGCTGCTCCCGAACCCGTGAGGAGCCGCCGCAGTTGCTTGACAGGAGTGAAAGCTGGCAGCCCCGAGTCACCCCCCCTCAGTGCTGAAGCTGGGAAGGAAGGCTGAGCGTGAGGGGTAGAAAAGCCATGCGGCAAAGAGGCTCCAAGGTAAGAGTGGTGAGGGGGGGGGGGGGGAGGACAGCAGGAATCCCTAGCAACCGCCAGAACATGAGGAGACAGAGCGGCCTGCAGCCACATGTTTGGGAGCCTGCAGCGGTGTGGGAAACTCCCCCTGCTGCATTTAGGCACGATTTTTTCTTCTTCAGGCCCGCATGTGTTTATCCCCCTGCTGTGTTTTGGGTGCCTGGAAGAGGCAGCCACCGGAGAATAAAGCAGGACAGAGCAGCCTCTTTCTAGGGGGCCATTTGTAGTTTCTTTATAATTTCAGTTTCAGTTATTAGATTTTAGTTTGGTTTTATTTTATTTTAGTTCTACTCTAGTGCCTGAGCCTGTGGAGGTGCACTGTGCTGGGGATCCTTTTACCTACCCGGGTACAGATGAGGGTGTTCCTGGGGAGTGCCCCCAGCCCTTCCCACCATTCATTCATACCGCCTTTCATGATATCAAGGCGGTTTACATTGAGCAAACTGAAATTACATTGAACAGGGCATTATAACTTGGAGATAACCCTCCATTGCTCATGTTCCCTGTAAAATAGTTAAGTGGCTTGCCCAAGACCACAAGGAGCACCTGTGGAACTAGAAACCCCAATCCTTCCGGCCCAAGGTTGCTGTCCTCTAGTGGGATTTGAACCCCTGACCTTTCGGCCTGAGGTACCTTGCCCCAACCACTAGGCCACTCCTCCGCTCCAAGCTGGCCAGACTGCAGTGCCTAGTATAGGATGGTATCAAGGGGTGTGAACCCCACTTAATCCTTAAGCATTCTTGTGTTATACAGCTCAAAACTGATTCAGTGCCCAATGACTTGATGCAGACATGTGGGAAAGGCCTAATCAGATAGGCCATTATTTGTTGCTGGGCGGATTTTCAGAGTGCTGTTGTGCTAGGTCAGATGATGTAACTGACAGTTGAAACATTGTTGCTTTCTCCTGAGAGAAGGGTCAGATAAAAAGTCAGAGACACAGAAAAAAAAAAGACGTGCTGCATATAGATTTGTAGCAGCTACAGCTCTGGGAGAAAACAGTAAGTACCTGCATACAAGAAATGTATGTAATTTGAAAGAGAGTCAGTGGATTGGATACAAATGAAATCCTTCCATCTGTCTATGGCCAGTGAGTAACCTGACATGATCATCTCTTGTCACTTAGCCCAGATTATGTACCTATTAAATCTGTAATATTGCTTGTAAGGGAAGCTGTACTCCAATAGCAATTTGTAGTATTAGAAGAAAAACGTAAACTTTACTCGGAGAACATGTCAGTTTGATTGGATCAAGGTCCATGTCATATCTTTAAGAAACACTGCAACGCAATCTAAAAATCCTCAAGATATGCAGTCCCTGATGTGTTGTGGTCTCTGAGGCAGGCGTCTGCCTAATCTGCACGCAAGAGGCTGTCATGGGAGCAGGACCTGCAGGATGAGATGAGGCAGGAGAGTCCCTCCCGGTTGCAAGAGACCCTGGGGCCAGGGGGGTGCCATGTTACCTTCAATGGATCCGGCCCCCGGTCCCTGCACGATGCCCGGACCATCCACCCCTTGAGCCCAGGGAGCAGTAGGGCTCCTGGGGGAGTTCTCACCAGAGTTTTTCTTACTTTTGCAGAAGGTGGTTTGCCTACCAAGTGGCTTCTCAGCCCCAGAACACAGGGCTAAGAGGATGTCAGATGCAGAAGAGCATGAGTCAGGAGCAGTGGTGTCTAAGTGGGCTAGAGGCTTAGAGGAGTGGCAGCAATCACCGTTGTCAGAGGGGTTGGATGAGGAAGACCTTGACACGGAGCTAGATCTGCAGGAGTTGGAAGAAGGAGAGAGCCTAGAACAGGAGGATTAGGCCCGGATTGTTTGGGTTTTCCGCCGGGAGGAGCTACCAGTGCTCATCTTTATGCTTATGTTTATGCAATTTCTCAATATACTACCCAGGCCGAAGGCCATTAGGGCGGTTTACAATCACTGCAAGCGGGTACTGATACAGGGCTCACATTCTATGTATACCTTGGAGACCCTCAAAGCCCTGAATATGCCTGCTAACCTCCCGGCAGAGGAAGAGGCGCTCTAGGATCCGCTGTTCCAGGCGGTATGGAAATCACAGAAAATCTTAACAGTACATGGAGTAGTAGGACAGATGATCCAGGATGAGTGGGATCTGCCGGAGGTTGGCCTTAAAGGGGCGCAATCCATGACGTGCCTATACCCGCTGCCGGAGAAAGAACGAGCTCCTTTGATCACCCAAAGTGGGCGCAGCAGTGTTAGCAGCAGTCGAAGAGACCTTGACTTGTCTCCTGCAGCTGAGATCCGTGGAACTGGTTCTGTGAGACCAGTACATCTGCTGTTGATGCTTCATGTATTTCGTGGTGACCAAATGGAAGGTTTCTTTTGCCCAATTCTCGACTTTGAGGGTATGAACTACGGTTTCCAGGTACCGCATTGTCACAGTAATAATGGTGGTAGGAAGCGGAGATTTTGGGCGTCTCTCAATCTCGCAGAGGTGTATCTCCACATTCCCATCCATCCAGAACATAGGCAGTTTCTCTACTTTGCGGTGCCAAGGGACCATTTCAAGTTTCGAGCGTTGCCCTTCGGTCTGGCGACCACCCCCCATACCTTCACCAAGCTTTCCATAAGGAAGGGGTTCTCGTCCACCCGTACCTAGACGATTGGCTGTTCCAGGCGAAGTCCAGGAATGATAGCGAAAAGAGCAACAGCGCGGTGGGAGAGTTCCTTCAAAGTCTCAGTTGGGGGCAACCTGGCCAAGAGCCAGTTACGGCCGGCCCAGGAGCTAGAGTATTTGAGAGCGTGCTTTGATACCTATGTGGGCAGGATTTTCCTGCCAGTTTGCCGGGCACAGGAGCTACCATAGTGGATAAAGCAGGTCCTGAAGATGGCAAGACCATTAGAGTGGTGGCATCTGTAGGTTCTGGGGACCATGGCGGCCATTCTCGAGCTTGTCCCATGGACAAGGGTGCACATGCAGCCGCTGCAGAGGGCTCTGCTCAGTCGATGGTCCCATCAGAGTCAACCCCTGTCCCAAGTACTCTCCTGCCTGCGGAGTGCCAGGAGAGCCCTCAGTTGAAGGCTGCATGTGGGGAGCCTGGAAGGAGTCCCTGGTGTGGGTTCCTCTGATGACCGATGCCAGCCTGTCAGGTTGGAGAACCCATTGCGAAGGATGCTTTGTTCAGGGACAAGAGTCTGCAGGAGGCCCTGTGGTCGATCAACAGGCTCAAGATGCGAGCAGTGACCTTGCTGCTAGAAAGTTTTGAGTCATAGTTGCAGGGGAAGGTTGTCCAAGTCCTCTCGGACAATGTGACCACGGTGGCTTACATCAACCGGCAAGGAGGCCGAAAAGCTGTTCGGATGGGCAGCGATTTGTCTCCAGGCATTATCGGCGGCGCACGTAGCAGGAGTTGACAGTGTGACGGCAGCCTATCTCAACCGAATATGCATGGACCCCGGAGAGTGGCAGCTCAATCAGGAGGTGTTTGAGCAGGTGGTCCGCCGATGGGGCACACTGGTCATGGACCTAAGGGCAATGTTCGAGTTGGCCAAGGCCTGCTGGTTTTTCAGCAGAAGGAGAGGAAGTCCAAGGGCTTGTATGCTGTAATTCAGCAGTGGCTTGAAGAGGGTCTTCTCTGTTTTTCCCCTTGGGCGCTTATAGGCCAGTTAGTGCAATGGCTAGAGGTGCACTGGGGATTTGTAATTCTGGTGGCACCAGACTGGCTGAGGTGCCAGTGGTATGCTGACCTGATTCGGATACTGGCGGATTGACTGTGGTGGCTTCCGGTTGGAAGCACCTCTTGACACAGGAGCTGCTTCATATGCCCCAGGTGGATCAATTATCGCTTACGGCATGGCTCTTGAAAGAGCGAAGTTGAAGAAGAAAGGATAATCAGGCTCGGGGATAGTGACCTTGCTACAGGCCCAGAGGTGGTTACGAACCTGGCGTGCATCTGCGTAGGGCACATCTTTGAATCATGGTGCGGAGAGAGGCAGGTGCGCCCTTCCACTGCCTCCGTTCTGGACATCTTGGCATTCTTGCAATCCAGTTTTGATAAGGGTCTAGCTGCCAGTTCCTTGAGGGTGCAACTGGCAGCGATTTCCAGTTATCGTGGTGAAGTCCACAGGGTGCCGTTGGGTACACACCCAGGTGTGCTGAGCTTTCTAGGGGCGGTGACCCACCTCACTCTGCCAAAGAGGGCAGTGGTATTGCCTTGGAATCTGAATCTGGTGCTGACGGTACTGTCTGGGGAACCCTTTGAGCCATTGAGTTGAGCTTTCCTGAAGGATTTGACTCTAAAAATGGTATTCCTGCTGGCGATTTGCTCGACACGCAGGATTTCGGAGCTTTGGACCCTGTCGTGCCAGGAGCCATACCTTTCCGTCTCCAAGGAGAAAGTGGTCCTGCGCCCGGTACCTTCATTTTTGTCCAAGGTGGTGTGAGCATTTCATGTAAATCAGGCCGTTTCCTTACCGGCTCTGGTGAGCTCTATTTATTTATTTAGTATACATTTGTATACCGCTACTTCCAGCGATCAGCAGCGGTTTGATTACAGATTGGAAATTGTCAAATCATGACGGGAAATTTTGAGGTATAAACACATTGATTAGACAGGAAAGCACGGCACACAGTAATAAGGTCATAAGGAGGTTCAGAAAATACATATGTACATTTTTACATAATTTTTATATACAGAATATGTTTGGGACATCTCGTAGTCCCCTGGGATTTAAATCAAATTGTATAGACACTGGAATAGATGTGTCTTTAGTTTTTTCCTGAAAGCAATAAGGTCTTTGGTCGCACGTAGTTCAGGTGGTAGTTGGTTCCAGAGGGTCGGGGCAGAGTATGAGTATGCTCGGCGGCTAGTACTGTATTTGACAGATCTGATATCGGTCGGAACGTGTAGTGTGTCTGAGTTGCCGGTTCTTCTGTCTCTGTTGTGCGGTTGCGTGTTGATAAGGGTGGAGAGAAAGGATGGAGCAATATTATGTACGAGTTTGAAGGTGGTTATCAATGTTTTATATTGTATCCGAGCAGTGATGGGGAGCCAATGCAGCTCGATCAGTACGGGCGTGATGTGCTCAGTAATACTTTTTTGCATGATGATCCTCTCCGCCACATTTTGAGCCAGTTGCAGGATGTTTAGCGTTTTCTTTGGGAGACCCTGAAGGATGGCGTTGCAGTAGTCTAAGTGTGGTATAATGAGTGCTTGCGTAACAGAACTAAAGTCGTGAGGGTCGAGGATGCTCTGTAGAGGTTGTAACACTCTAAGTTTGTGGAAAATGGCCTTGTTGGTTTTTCATAGGTGCTTTTCCATCTTTAGGTTGCTGTCAAATGTGACTCCCAGATATTTTATTTCATTCTTTGTGTTGTACGTATTGTTACACAGGGTAATTGTCGCAGGAGGTTCAAAGTTTGGTTTACTGGAGATATACATCACCTCAGTTTTCTTATGGTTGATTGTCATGTTGTTTTGCTGTAACCATATTAACATCTCGTTCAGGCATGTTTCGAGCTGAATATAGTTAGGGTTGACGGTATCCAGTTGCGTGTATAGCATAATATCATCCGCATAAATGTGGTATTTGATATTATGCTGCTGGAAAATATCACAGAGGGGCTGCATATAAATGTTGAAAAGTAGTGCTGAGAGAGCCGAGCCCTGAGGTATGCCTTGTGTTTGAGAGAATGCTTCTGCCTTTTCACCATTGAATTGAACCTTTGGCATTCTGTTTGATATGTAGGAGGAGAACCATTTTAGGGGGGTTCCCACTATTCTTATTGATTCGAGCTTATTAAGGAGGATTCCATGATGGACTGTATCAAAGGCGGCAGAGATGTCAATGAAGAGGAGTATAAACATTTTCTTTTTGTCTTCAAGGCCTTTGAGAAGGCTGTTAAGGAGTGCTATTAACAGCGTTTCAACCCCATGATGTTGTCTGAATCCGTATTGCTGTTTATCCAGGATTTCGTGGTCATCCAGATGATCTTGTAGTTGTATAAGTACTGCCTTTTCAATGATCTTTGCTAGGAAAGATATGCTGGAGATGGGGCGGTAGGATGCTGGGTCGACCTTGTTGAGTGATGTGTTCTTTAGAATTGGTCTTATTATGGATTTCTTGAGTTGCGCTGGCATGATTCCTTGTTGTAGGGATTGGTTCACAATATGCGAGACTTGTTGGACAATATCTTTTTTTGCCGCCTTGACCCATGCAGCTGGGCAGGAATCTAGCGGGGAAGTGGTGGAATTGATGTTCGTTATTATGTTGATAGTTTGCTGATCATCAATTTTGTGAAAGTTGCTCCATGCCTGATCCTGTTCTATACTGGTTTTCCGATATTTTGTGTTCAGACAGATAGTGGGCGAGGTTGCAGTAAGTTTGCTTGCGTAGGGGTCTGCAAGGATTTGGGGTTTGATCGCGTTATCATAGTGGTCTGCCTGGGCTGTTTTGGTTAGAGATTTCACTAGTTCAAAAAGTTCACGAGGCTTATTGATAGCTTTGTTCAATAGGTTGGTGTGATGGGTCCTTTTGGCGGCGTTGACCTCTTCTTTGTATTTTGAGAGGAGATTTAGGTACTCAGACTTGTGTTCGATGGATTTGGTTCGTCTCCATTTTCTTTCGAGTTTTCTGAGTTCCCTCTTTATTTTGGTCAGTGTTTCTGTGTACCAGGGTTCGGATTGGTGGTTCGTTTGATTTGGGGGGGTGTTCCATGTGGGGTGCGCTTCCGCCTGGATTCCGGTGTTCCAGCTGTTTGTTAGAGCATCGAGGTCCTTGTTTTCCAAATCTGTGAGTTGTAATGGTACTTATAAGATTTTCCAAGTTGAGTTTGTTGAATTTTCTTTGTTGGTGTATCACTCTCTCTCTGCTTTTGAGTCCTTGGGTAGTGTGGGTAGTTTTATCTGGATATCAATTTGATGGTGGTTGGACCATGGTTTTGGGGTTATCTTTATCAGAGGTTTCTCTTTGTTTTGTTTAACGGTGGGGGTGAAGACCATGTCAGGAATATGTCCCTTGTTATGGGTGGCGTCATTTATTAGTTGTTGGTACCCTAGTTGGGTCATGGCTTCTAAGAAGGTATTTGCGTGCGTAGGTGGAATCGATGCAAGGTTTAGGTCTCCTAGGATGATTTGGAATTTCTTGGGCTGCGTGGAGGATGTGTTTTCTAGTGCTGTGGCAAGTGTTTCGTGGTGCGGCGAGGGGGATCTGTAAATCGGGCAGATGGATAAAGCTGTGTTTTCCACTTTGAGCAAGTCGATGTCTACATTTGATTTCAGATATGTGATTGAGCTCTGATGTGGGCGAGAGCGGATATGGGCTCTGCCACTCCACAGCTCTGCCACTTGGATGCGAAGGGATGTGAAAAGGGCTTTGTCCTTTTGGAGATCAGACCGTCTGTTGATTCTGTTTGGTGGGTCACGTAAAAGTGAGGCGGCAGCTAAGCCTCCATTTCCAGATAGATCAGTGAGGCAATCACGCCTGCATATATCTTGAAGGGTAGAGCAGTGCTGGCGGGGTTGCAGATTCATTCCACGAGGGCTCAGGCAGCCTCGTGAGCAGAGTATACTTTAGTTCTGCCGGTGGAGATCTGTAGGGTGGCATACTTTATCTGAACATTTTCGCCTGGATGTCCAGGCGGCAGGGGATGCTCGTTTCGAATTGGCAGTGCTTTAGGCTAGTTGTGCGGGTCCCTCCCATTAGTTTAATTGCTCTGATACATCCCAGAGGTGCGGGACTGGACTGGAGGGACGATAAGGAAAGTGAAATTAGACTTACCTGCTAATTGTTGTTCCTTGAGGAACTCCAGCCCAGTCCCGGAACCCTCCCTGAGTGCTTTTCTGTGATAATCTATGCACACCTTGGTCCTGAAGCTGTTTCCCTTGGGGGAGGAAGTGGCCAGGGGGAGCCAGGGAGGGGTGTGTAATCAGTGTTTGGGGGAGGAGCGGACCAGAAGAGCAGTCGGTTACTCGCTTCCCCCCTGGTTGGAGTTGCTTAAGCACTCAACAGGTAGGCCTCCCCATCCTGGAGGGGGGGGACGGGGTATCCTTTCCAGGGGGTGGAGGAGATACTAGTTTATTTAGATGTTATTTAGATGACGGACTGCTAACCTGAACACACTCTGTGTTCCCAGCAGTATAAGGGCTGTCAAAGAGCGTACAAGCAACTGGGCATACACGTACGCTGCACCCATGCTTTGGAACCAACTGCCTCATGAGATGCGCCTGATCAAAAACCTACAGAAAAAAGCTTAAAACCACCTGTTCCAATCACACTACGGCATCACCTAGGCGGCCTCAACCATTATCGATGCCCAAGTTGCCCACCTCCCTCCGAAGCCCATGGGTCTTAAAAAATCTATTTCTCTGATATCTAACAACAATGGCGATTTAAAATGTATATATGTATATATTTCCTCTGTTAATAAGATTGAAAAATTGCCGATGTAATGTATAACTGAAACCTATGTTGTGGATCAAACTGTAATTTATCTGCTTGCTCAAACTGGTTGATCAAACTGTAACCTTTCTGATTGATCAAATGTATAATTATAATTCATGTGTTGGTTGTGCACCCCTCCCTCGAATCTGACTGTAATCTTAAAATTGTTATGTATATACTCCCTTGTTTTTTACACTGCTGCTGATCGCTGGAAGTGGCAGCATACAAATGTATACCAAATAAATTATTTAGATGTAGAAGTGTTTGTTTGCATGTTTAACTACTTATTTGTTGCTCCTCTTGAGTCTGCTTGTCAATAGGTACTGGGGCTGGTGGGCGGTGCCAGCTGCATATGTACACTAGTGTCATCAAAAAGATGACATGCTCAGTCTTCCAAGCTGCTGGAGGAGGTGCACTACCCAGAGGCACGGGACTGGACTGGAGTTCCTCAAGGAACAACAATTAGCAGGTAAGTCTAATTTCTCTTTCTCCAATATATTAATAGCCTCAATCTGTGGAATATTGGTGTATAGTGAGAATATCTAAAGTCACTGATAAAAGACCACCATGGTATCCTTGAAACGTTTTAAGAGCTGGATGACATGTGCAGAGTCACGAGTGTACGAGGGAACCTGGGTCACAAAGGGCTGTAATAACACATCTAAAAATTTAGAAACCGGCTCAAAAAGGGACCCGATTGCAGAGGAGATAGGCCATCCAGGAGGATTATGCAGCGATTTATGGATCTTAGGAAGTACATAGATGGTACCGCAGGATGTGAAACTGTAAGAAAATGTTCCTTTTTAGTTAGGTTGCTTGTTTTTTGCAGGCAGTGAAGCTTCTTCGCCGTCCAGTCCAGATGGTGGTTCCCCCTTGGGACCTTAATCTCGTGCTGTCGGTATTAACGGAGGAACCTTTCGAGCTTTTGAGAAGCAGTACCTTGAAAGATTTAACTTTGAAAGCAGTCTTTTTTGGTAGCCATTTGTTTGGCCAGGAGAATTTCAGAACTGCAGGCGCTGTCATATCTCCAGGAACAAGCAGGAATGTTGTCTTCACATATGGGTACCATCGACACCGGAGCCTGTGCGGGAACGCTCCCCAACGTCCAAAAGGAAAGCTTTTGGGAGCATCCCACCACACATGCATGCTGCCTCCCAACTACCTCTCTCACTTCAGTTCTTCGTTTTCCGCGGAGCCAACAGGATGTGTTCCCTGTCACCGCAGAAAATCTTCTCTTATTTTTATATTTTTTGTGGTTGCATCTGCCTTCCGTCGACGCCTACTGGTTCCACCGGTGCTTTTCTTTCTTTTCTTCTAAAAATATTTCAATTTTAGTGCTTTTCTCAGGGATTTTTTCCCTGCTCTGGTGCTTGGCACCATTTTGGGCATTGGGCCCTCTTTTACCTTACCATGGAAAAACCAGCCACTGGTTTTAAACAATGTTCAAAATGTGGCGGTACAATTTCTATTACCGACACCCATGACTGGTCCCTTAAATGTTTAGGTCCTGTCCATTGCCCTGCGGAGTCTCTCTCCTGCAGGAAGTTGACTAAAAAGTCTTCAGAATTGAGCGAATCAACTCTGCGCCCTTTTTGCTTCAGACACAATGTCTGTAGAATCGATGTCTTCCAGGGCTTCTACTTCTTCCCAGGGATCTCGAGTAACTAAACACAAGTCTTCTAAGACTAGCCGGTCCTCAAAGGGTAGATCTCCCTCTAAACATCGAGATGCCACTGGCGTTGCCCTCGAGGATACTTCACCGGCAAAACAGCCTCGGCGGGAGTCTTTGGGCGGCCTCAATGGAAGTACTGGTGCCATGCTCGGGGGTTGTGGCCGCTACCACCGGTACTGACACCCCAGCATCGGCAGTGGACAAAAGACTCCTCGCTATCGAACGCAGTCTAGCAACTCTTAGCTACTTCGGTACCGCTAAAGTCGCTGCAGACTGTTCCACAGGCACCGATACCGGTGCCAGTGCCCTCAGTACCTGCTTCAACAGGCATGCTTCCCCCGATGCTGAGTTTGGAATCTCTCTCCAGCATGGGGGATCAGGTACCGACATCGAGTACCGACATCGAGTGGTACTGACACCATCTGCTTTGGGAGAACCCGGTGGTTCCTCCTTTTGAGTCTTCCGATTCTGATGACTCGGATGGTTCCACCGGTACCAGACCTGAACTTTTACAAGATTCAACTCCTTCTCCTCAACGCAGAATGTCCCCTCCTGAGGATGTCTCTTTTCATGATTTTGTATGTGATATGGCAAAGGGTCTTGCCATTACAGTAGTACCAGAAAAGGAGCCTAGGGCAGAAGAATTGCGAATTCTTCAATATCCTTTGGCTCCAAAGGAGGCAGCTATGCTTCCTATACACCAGATCTTACATGATCTAATGTTAAGAATGTGGGAAGCTCCTTTAACAGTATCTCCACATTCTAGACGTCTTGACGCTATGTATCGAGTACCCACCTTCTCCAGGGTTTCAGAAGACTCAGTTACCACATCATTCTATTTTTTTTTTAAATTATTTATTTATGCATTTTTAAACAATGAACCAAGCAAAAAACTTGTACAGAATAATGACACTTGCAGAAAATCAGCTTAATACAAAAAAAAATTTTCAAAATATACAATAGCAAGGATCAAAAATATAGTCCTCAAAATGGGGAGGGATTAACCACAAAATTAATCACAGAATGTCAACATCAAGAAAACAGATGGTAACAGGGCACCAAGGAGTAATAAACTTATGATGGAGTGTGTGTTCCCGGAGTGGAAGCAACCACCAACTGAACTCAAAAAGGTGGAAAGATCAACAGGAGAAAAGAACACATACTTCTGAGCTTTATAGGTGACTAAACATTTACAAGGAAAACGAAGAGTGAACAAGGCACCCAAAGATACCACCCCAGGTTTTAACAGAAGAAAAGCCCTCCTCCGCTTCTGCGTTTCCCGGGCCACATCAGGGAACACCAAAACTTTTTTACCATAGAACAGAGTAGAGCGCTTTTTATAGAATAGTTTCAATAGCCACTCTCTATCTGAGGAAAGGGCTAATGTAACTAATAAAGTAGACACAGCTAAATCCTCTTCCCCAGGAGTTGATAATAAGGCAGACACATTAAGAATATCTATTTCCAAAGCCCCCCCAGAAGCTTTCCGCTCTCTTTTCCCTAAAGGGAGATAATAAATCTTAGACACAGGAGGAAACAAATCCGGAGGGACTAATAAAATTTCTTGAAGGTATTTCTTGAAAAGATCCAGCGGTGAAGTCCCAGGTATAATCGGGAAGTTTAATAAACGAAGGTTTGTGGCACGAACAGCATTTTCTAAAGACTCCATCTTGGCATGCAAAAAGATGATATCCTTGACCAAGGAATCAGATAAATCCTTTACACTTTCAAGCTGCCGGTCTGTGGAAACTTGCTTAGTGTTAATAGCAGCCAAAGAAGATGAAACTTGGGAAAGGGCGTCTTCTGTAACAATTACCCGATCAGATAACACAGTAAATTGGGTAGCAACCATAGTAGAAAGATTGGAAATTGCATCCCAAATGCTCTCCAGAGTGACTGAAGCCGGACGAGGCAAAATAAGGGAAATTAGGGGGGGTGCAGATACAATAGGACTTAGCTTATCCTTCAAATCCTTGAAAGCTTCCACAGCAGGAGCACTTCCCTCGGTACCAGGCAAAGATATCAACTCTGGAACACCAGGAGCCTATACTTCCTCCACTCGGTCTCGAGCAGCAAACAGCAGTGAGCCCCGCACAGACGACGAAACCGCCTCCCCTACAGGAGACGAGACGTCATCGCTCAGCGACTGGGCTGCTGGAGGTCTAGGAGGGACCGGGGGAGAACGTCCATCTGGGGAGAGCGTGATATCCAGGGCGGAGGAAACCAAACCGGAACCTGAAGGTACCTCCAAGCCCGCTCGTATCCCCGACACCTGCTCCTCGGACAACCGAACAAAACGATCCATGGGTCCTGCAACAGAGGGTAAAGGCTCCGCGGGAGGAGCTTTAACATTACTCTTTCTCTTAGGCATCTTCGGTTAATTCTCCACTGTCGCCATCTTGAACAAGCCACTCCCCAAAACTTTGTTACCACATCATTCTATGGTGGTAGAGTCCGCCATGAGGTGGATTAAGTGTGCTAAAAGGCACTCTTCCAATCCACCAGGTCATGAGTCTAGAACACTGGATGCCTTTGGTCGTCGGTGCTTTCAGTCCTCCATGCTATCAGCAAGAATCAGTTCTTATATATTATACATGGGAATGTTTCTTGAGCAGGTTACAAAAGACTTGGAACTTTTGAACCCTTTTCTTCAAGAGGATAGACGGACAGATCATTTGACTTTAGTCAAACATGCTCAAAATGTCTCTAAGTTTATGAATTGTGCTACCTTTGACTGTTCTGAATGTATTAGCAGGACTTCTGCTATATCCATAGGAGCACGTCATATTGCCTGGCTCCACGCTTCAGACTTGGAGGAATGGGTGCAAGATAAGCTGGGAAGCATTCCTTACACAGGAGAAAATCTCTTTGGCAAGGATTGGCAGCTCAAAGCTAATGAAATTGACACTGATAATACAACTTTAGACAGATTTTCTTGGCTGGGTTAGCTGTAGATTTTGACAAAGTTTTTCAAAAAACCTTTTTTTCTCTAAAAAAGAAAAAGTTCTATCCATCTTCCACCCAGCAAACACATGTTCCCCAGAAGGGGCAACAACAAACTAGACAAAGAGACACCAGCTCAGAAGGCTCAGCAGACCCAGCCTCCCCAGGATCTTTGACTATTGTCTAGAGAACTTAGCCATTCTTCCTATTCTAAGCCCAGAACCTTTAAATATTCCAGGCCGTATCTGCCATTTTGCCAAAAGATGGCAACAAATCACATCAGAAGACTGGACTCTTATCTATCGTGAGTCTGGGATACAAGCTTCATTTCCTCAGCTTGCCCCCATCCACACTAATAAAACAGTTCAAATCTCAACCACCGGTCTCAGACCTGTTGCGGCAAGAGGTCACCACTCTTCTGGCTCAAGGGGCTATAGAAGAGGTTCCAGTGTCCCAGCAGGGCACAGGATTCTAGTCCCCCTATTTTCTCATTCCAAAGAAGTCAGGGGGACTAAGACCAATCCTGGACCTCAGAGAACTGAACAAATATTTAGTCCGAGAGAGGTTCAAAATGATCTCCCTTGGCACACTTCTTCCATACCTTCACGAGCAAGATTGGCTATGTTCTCTAGATTTAAGGGATGCTTACATGTATATCCTTATTCACGCAGATCACAGAAAATTCCTTAGATTCCTAGTCAAGGGAAGACATTTTCAATACAGGTCCTTCCTTTCAGACTGGCCTCTGCTCCAAGGGTCTCCACAAAATGCATGGCAGTAGTAGCAGCATTTATGAGGACTCTAGGAATTTTTGTCTTCCCTTACTTAGATGATTGGCTCATCTGAGCACCATCAGCTCTAGAGGCAAGTCATGCTCTTTCCCGAGCAATGCACATACTGCAGTACTTGGGATGGATCATAAACCTTCCAAAGTCCCAGCTCACCCCATCTCAATCCCTCAAGTTTATAGGGGCTCTCTTGGACACACAGCAGTCAAAGGCTTTCCTGCCTCAGCCTCACTGTCTGCGAATCATCGAACTAGCATCTCAAGCAGTGCTACAAACCTTCCTCACTGCCCGACAGATGCTTCGACTTCTAGGACACATGGCATCTACAGTCCATGTGATTCCTTATGCACGCCTTCACATGTGAGTGGCCCAGTGGACCTTCGCTTCCCAATGGTCCCAGGCCTCAGGATGCCTGTCGGACAAGATCAGAGTTACCACACGCCTGATTGCCACCAATGCAGAGACGCAATCTCTGGAAAACCTTACAGTAGGCTCTCCTTTTCAGCAACCCCTACCTCAGGCTGTCCTGATGACAGATGCATCCAAGTTGGGTTGGGGAGCCCACTTGGACGATCTATCTACCCAGGGTCTCTGGACCCCACAGGAGGCTACTCTTCAAATAAACCTCCTAGAACTAAGGGCCATTTCCAATGCTATTCGAGTCTTTTGCTTCCATCTCGTAAACAAAACAGTTCTGGTGCAAACCGACAATCAAGTGGCCATGTTTTACCTAAACAAACAAGGCAGAACAGGCTCTCTACAATTATGCAACGAAGCTTTGCAACTGTGGGCCTTTGCCAGAGGGCATCACATTCATTTAT
This sequence comes from Ichthyophis bannanicus, assembly GCA_033557465.1. Lineage (NCBI taxonomy): Eukaryota > Metazoa > Chordata > Amphibia > Gymnophiona > Ichthyophiidae > Ichthyophis > Ichthyophis bannanicus. Next base: position 43,916,840 of record CM066051.1, on the reverse strand, counting down.
TGGCAGTATACCTTCCAGGCATTCAAAACGTTTAGGCGGACAGGCTCAGCTGAGTCCTGTTGCCACACGAGTGGTCTCTCCACTCATATCAACTTGCTCGAGTGTTTCAAGTCTGGGGAACACCAGGCATAGACCTCTTTGCAAGTCCACAGAATGCCAGACTTCCCTGGTACTGTTCCAGACTTCCAGCTCAAAATTGTCAGGCAAGGGATGCATTCCTGCTCCATTGGGCCAGGATTTTCTCTATGCCTTCCCACCAATTCCCAAAACCTTGTTCAAACTCCAGAGAGACAGGTCTCATGATACTCATAGCTCCCTGTTGGCCAAGGCAAACATGGTATCCTCTTCTCTTAGGTCTTTATCGAGCCACTCCTCTGGAGTTGGGGAGTGCTCCGGATCTTCTGTCCCAGAACGGATCCCTACTGCACCCCAATCCCCAGTCCCTTCATCTCAAGGCCTGGCTGCTCAAGGCATAGAATTTCAAGATCTAGGCCTTTCACGACAAGTAAAGGATATTCTTCTAGCTTCCAGAAAACCTTCCACAAGGCGTTCTTACGCTTTTAAGTGGAATTTATTTATTTATTTATTTATTTATTTATTTAACTGTATTTATATACCGCCTTTCACCGGGAAGAGGTTCTCAGTCTGGTATTCCCAGAGGGGACTTAATCCTTCACTTATCAGCTTCTGGTTTCAAGACCAATTCTGTTAGAGTCCATCTTAGTGCTATTGCTGTATCTCATAAACCCTTCGATGGACAACTAATTTTCTCTCATCCTCTTGTTTCAAGATTTATGAGGGGTCTTTTAACAAAACCTCCCATCAAACCACCTCCGGTGGCATGGGATCTTAATCTTGTTCTGGGTCAACTCATGAAGCCACCCTTTGAACCTTTAGCTACTTCGGAGCTAAAGTTTCTTTCATGGAAAGTCATTTTCCTAATTGCTATCACTTCTGCAAGACGCATTAGTGAACTGCAGGCTTTAGTGGCTCACCCACCTTATATGAGATTTCATCATGACAAAGTAGTCTTGAGGACGACTCCTCATTTTATGCCAAAGGTGATATCACCTTTTCATTTAAACCAATCGGTTTATCTCCCAGTCTTCTTTCCTAGGCCTCATGCCTCCAGCACGGAAAGAAATCTTCATACCTTAGATTGTAAACGGGCTCTGGCTTTTTATCTTCACAGAACTCAGCCATTTAGAAAGTCTTCTCAGCTTTTTCTGGCTTTTGACTCTAGTCATTTAGGACTTCCAGTCACTAAGAGAACTCTCTCTAAGTGGATTGCAGACTGTATTTCCTTTACCTATCAGGGTAAAGGAATCCCTCTTGAAGGCCATGTCACTGCTCATAATGTTAGAGCCATGGCAGCCTCAACAGCTAATCTTCGTTCAGTTGCTATTGATGAGATCTGCAAAGCAGTAACTTGGGCTTCTGTACATACTTTCACTGCCCACTATTGTTTAGACAAGGACTCCCGTCGGGATGCCTTGTTGGTCAGGCTATTCTACAGCATCTCTTCCATTCCTAGATCAACTCCTTCCCACCATCCACTCTTGGATGCCTGAGGTCCCTGGGAGGAAGCATGGCCCATCTTACATAGATCCGCAACATGCTGGGGTCATCCCTGGGCATTTTTAGCTGGGGAGTCCCCATATGTGAAGACTACATTCCTGCTTGTTCCTGGAGATAGTGTAGTTACTCACCTGTAACAGGTGATCTCCAGGAACAGCAGGAATAAGTCTTCACATATGGGGACTTTCTTTCTCTCTCTATTTTTCTTCTACTTCTCTCCTTTGGTCTCAGCTTTCAACTCAACTGAAGTGAGAGAGGTAGTTGGGCGGGAAGGCAGCACACATGCATGGTGGGATGCTCCCAAAAGCTTTCCTTTTGGATGCTGGGGATCATTCCCGCGCAGGCTCCGTTGGTGATGACGGTACCCATATGTGAAGACTTATTCCTGCTGTTCCCGGAGATCACCTGTTACAGGTGAGTAACTATGCTTTCTGGCCTTATTTCTCTGCCTTTCCAAGGAAAAGGTGGTGCTGCGTCTAACTTCCTTTCTTCCTAAGGTTCTTTTGGTGTTTCATCTCAACTAGTCATGCTCCCAGTTTTCGCGGTGGCGGAGGACTCTCTTTTACGGCTCTTGGATGTTAGATGGGTTTTGCGGCGTTTTCTGAAGCACACGGGACAGTTTCGCAGGTCAGATGGTCTTTTTCATTCTTTTAGCAGGGCTGCATAAAGGAGAGGTGGCCTCAGAAGCATCTATCACGCGTTGGGTGAAGGAAGCCATCTCCTCGACTTACCCTTTGCATCATAGGGAGTTGCCCAAAGGGCTGAGAGTGCATTCCAACCATGCGCAAGCAGCTTCATGGGTGGAATCCAGTATGGTTCTACCAGTGGATATTTTGCAGAGCGGCGACTTGCTTGTCCTTGCATACATTTGTAAAGCATTATCGGTTGGATTTACAGGCAGCGGGGATGTGCATTTTGGATCGGCGGTGCTTCAGGCCGGGCTCGCAGGTCCCTCCTGAGGTTAGTACAGGTCGGGACTGAACTGGAGGGATGATAAGTAAGGTGAAATCAGACCTTACCTGCTAATTGCCTTTCCTCAAGTCCTCCTGTTCAGTCCTGAACCCTCCCTGATTTGTTTTTGTCATGACACGGTGGTGTTCTCGGTCCTGAAGAAGTACATCGGTTTCTTTATCTTTATTAAAATTTGATATACCGCTGTGGCAAAAGCATTAAGCTGTGTACAATAAAAACTGATTAGCACCACAATCCAAGAAACAGAACGCCAAAATTAAGACAGGAAAGAAGGGTAAAGAGAGAGTGAACAAATCACACTGGAACACTTAACAGTAAATCATAAGTCGCAAAACAAATCATGTTAACATTTAACATCAAATCATAACAAATCATAAAGAGAAATGATATTAACCAAACCAGGATACAGAAAAGAACATAAGTAAACAAACAAGGACAATACATGGGGTTAACACACAAGCAGAGACCAATTAGGGGGGAGCTTCAGGGGGAAGGTCAAAAGCTTTCTGGAAAAGGTAAGTTTTGAGCAGTGACTTAAACTGAGGGTAAGATGGTTCTAAACGAAGTGAGGTGGGTAACATATTCCAGAGTGAAGGACCAAGGAAAAACCAAGCTGAGTGCCGCGGCTGCTCCAGACGGGCTTGGGAAGGTGAAGGGAGAGACAAACGGTTAGCATGAATGGAACGAAGCAGCCGATGGGGAGAATACAGTGAGATACAGTCTGCCAGGTAACGGGGAGTACAGGTGTAAATGGTCCGGTGAAGGAGAATCAGAAATTTGTAGTGAAAGCGATATTGGAGAGGAAGCCAGTGTAAACGGAGCAGGACGGGAGTGATGTGATCATATCTACTGGAAAAAGTAACGAGGCGCGCTGCAGTATTCTGAATACGCTGTAACCGCTGAAGACAGTATTTGGGGAGATTGGCCAGATAGACATTGCAGTAGTCCAGCCTACTGATTACAAGGGCAATGACAAGAGTAATTAGGGCGTTAGAGGGTAAAACAGACTGGACGGCCCTAATTTGCCGCAGAGCAGTGAAAGAACAACGGGAAACCTTTGAAATATGCTCAGAGAAAGTTAAAGAAGAGTCTAGAATTACACCCAGATAGCGAACAGAAGAGGTAAGGGGAATACTAGATGATCCAATAGAAGGTGCAAGAGTGGGGCATGTACCACTGAGAGAAACCCACATTGCTGAAGATTTTGCTGGATTAAGATGAAGAAAATTTTCTGATAACCAGGAGGCAATGTGTTTGAATTTGGTCGGGAAGTTGTCAGGTAGCCATTGGCGTGTGTGGCTCGGTGAGGTCGCCCAATAACTTTCCGGGGAAGTTCATCTGGAAAGGACAGTGTGGCGAATTTGTCACTTAAGTATGTTTCCACTACAGTTTCTTATTTGGGGGAGGGGGTTTTCTGCCTGTTGCAGAGAGAATACTTTGTGAAAGATGTTTCTTCTCATTTGTTGTTCCCATGAGTCTGCTTTGTTAATAGGATAATGGAGGCTGATGGGAGGTGCCAGTTATCTATCTATTGTGAGGTCAGAAAGTGTGACATGCTCGGTCTCCAAGCTGCTGATGAGAGGCGACTACTCAGGTCGGGATTGGACTGGAGGAATTCAAGGAAAGACAACTATCAGGTAAGGCCTAATTTCACTTTCTCAATTACTCTGGTATTCTGAGCCCACTTGCATTTGTTAACTCATCCAGTGGCAGTGACTGATCTGAGAGACAGTGTAGTGTTGGAGGTTGCTTCCTGGGTCTTGCCAAACAGAGCTGGTACAGTTCCACACCGAGGGCACAGAAGCTGATTAGATTAACCACACAAGTTCGGCAGTTTATATTTGGTCTTTACTCTGATTTGATGTGCTTGCAGCCGTTCTCCTCGGCATGAGAAAAAAAAGAAGATCCGTAAATACTGGGACGTGCCTCCCCCGGGCTTTGAGCACATCACGCCCATGCAATATAAAGCAATGCAAGGTAGGTTTGTTTTTAATGGGTGCCAGCACATCATATGCTTTGTACAGTTGAAAGTATCCCTTTAATGGTAGCAAATTCGGGCCGATTCCCAGTGCCGCCTGCCCACTGGAAGGCCTTTTATTTCCCCTGTGTGTTCATCCTTTCTTGGTTAATCAAAGAAGTTTATTGCGGATGTGTACTTGTATTGTTATAATTATGCAACAAGTGTTAAAAAGCCCCCACACTATTTTTATTATATTTTTATCTTGCCAATGAAAATCACATAGTCCCCAGAAAACACTTGATGACAGCTTTGTAGTGGCTTGTAAGTAGTACTCTGTGCTGTCGTGTAGCTTCTCCTTACACTTTACTGGTGTAATCTAGCCCTTCAGGCCATGACACTTTGGTTTAACCAGATGAGGTAACAGTTTGAGTCTGATTGACCTTCACTTTACTTAAGAACATAAGATCTGCCATACTGGGTCAGACCAAAGGTGGTCCAAGCCCAGTAACCTGTTTCCAGCAGTGGCCTATCCATGTCACGAGTGCCTGTCCGATTCCCAAAAGGTGGGCAGATTCTATGCTGCTTATCACAGTGAGTCGGTCATCCTTCATCTCCCCACAAAACCTCTGTAATGCAGGGATCCAGTTTTTGTGTTTTCAGTGGCTTGAGATTAAATGCTTTGTGTGTGTTTAATTTTTTTTCTTCTTCTTCCTCCCTCCCCCCCACCCCTCAGCTGCAGGCCAGATCCCAGCCACAGCTCTCCTTCCAACGATGACCCCAGATGGCTTGGCAGTTACCCCCACCCCTGTGCCTGTTGTTGGCAGCCAGATGACCAGGCAGGCCCGGCGGCTCTACGTCGGAAACATCCCTTTTGGAATCACTGAGGTATTGGGTGGGCTTCCAGTATGCTTCCCTCCCTAACACGCCTTTCTTCTTTCATATGTCTGTATGGTTTCTTTCCACCTCTGTTCTGTGTGTGCAAGGATAGTACTCTGCTGTGCTACTTAAGAAGGGAGTGAGGGGGTTCAGTGTTGCTGAATTTGTTTTTATTTGCTGGTGGTACCTTAAGAGAACTGGAAGTGTGTGTGTGTGTTTGGGGGGAGGGAGTGGCCTCTTATAGCCACCCCCAGTCTTGAGGGGGACATTTCTTGTTTCCACCAGCCCAGCTCTCGCCAGCTCAGCACTAATAAGTACACAAGAGAGCTATGCATTCTGTTTACACCCCAGGCATTAGTGTACAGTGTTTGGCCTGGATGTGTGGTCCAGTTACTGTACAAGGTTTTCCAGAGGGGATGGGAGGATAGACATGAGCCAGGGGTCTTCTGTCAGGTTTTTGGTGCTGATTTGGTAAACATGTAGAATCATGACCTACAGCCAACCCAGACTTTAGTCTACCATACTGGACCCCACTCTGTACCACCAGCTGATTTTTATAAACTATAATTCTCGAGCTGGCTTTGAATAGAGTATGCCAGCTTGATAAGTATGGCTGCTTGAGGCTTTGTGTATCTGTCTGTAGTTCTAGGAACTTAGGGTTATTGCCACAGCTCTGTCTCCAAGCACTTCTTTTCAAAGAATAAAATCTGGGTCCAGCCATACAGAAATTTTCTGTTTTGGGGGTGGCTGGGGGTATAATTACTTTCCCAGTTTCTTGCTTGTCAGCTTTTAAATATCATATAGGGAAAGAAATATTTATTGGGTCCATATGTTAAACAAGCAGATTGAAAATAGACCGATTCTTGAGCACTGTATATAACTGGAGTTGGATACGAAGGTTGTGTGTTAATGTCTCTTGCTTGAGGAGCTTGACTTGGCCTCGTGTTGATGCATGGCAGTGAAGGGATGCTGCTATGTTCATTTCTGCACTGATAGGCAGAGTGAACTGTAGAGAGATGCCTTCTACCTTTAATGCTTTTGGTATGGGTAATAGTGAAAGATTGAGTTGCTGTCGGAGTATTGGGGAAGACCTTAGGTACTTGGACAAATAAAATGTAGGGTACTTACTGTAAGGTTGTGGGGCTGTCTGTTCGTGACTCTGTGGGGACAAGGGGGTTCATCCCGAGGGACAAAATTGGTGGCAGGGTGGGAATTTTGAACTCCAGTGTGTCTTCATCTCTGATCATTGCCACCTGTGTCTGTCCTAGTCTAGTACAGTGGTTCCTAAATAGGGTGCCGGAGAACTTTACCTCCCCCGACAACTCTTCCTTTCCAGTATGACCACAGTGAGCCATCTTGGCATATGCATGAATTACTGAAGGTGACATAGCTTATTGTGGGTACTCTGGAAACCAGAATTGTCAAAGCCCTCCATGGCTATTTTTGGACACACGTGTCAAAACACATGTTTGCAAATCACTGTTGTGTTTGCACTCAAACTCTAGAAGGCTTCAGACTTTTGCTGCAGGAAAGTGGTTTCCTTAGCGTCCCTCCAGTCCAGTCCCTCACCTCTGGGTTGTGCCCCCGCCCCCGTCCAGCAGCTTGGAGACTGAGCATGTCATCTTCTTGATGATGCCTGAGTATATATACTGCTGGCACCACCCACCAGCTCCAGTATGCTCAGTCTCCAAGCAGCTGGAGGGAGCAGTAAGCCAGGGGTTAGGTTTCCTGGAGAGACAGCTAAGGAGAGGGCAGAATTTTTATTTCCTTTTTATTTCTTTTTACTACTTAGCCTGCAGTCCCTATTTATCTGCCTTCCAACTGGCCTCTTAGTGTTGAAAAGAAGTAGCTGGAAGTGCTTGGGGTAGGGGAAGGTCCCCCCCCCTACCCCCCCGGCTCCTATCGGATCTCTGTTGGGCGAGGAGGAGGCTTGGGGGGAAGAGGGTCAGGCGACAGGCTTTCTTTTAAGTGACCCCCGATCGATTCCCAGCCGTGCAGAAGGGCAGTACATCTTGGTCTTCCCCTCGCTGCCGAAGCTCCTTGGGCAGCTGAGCACAGGGGCGGAGTGGCAGACCAACGGCGGCAGAAAGAGAGGCAGAGGAAACCCTTCAAAAGGGAAGGGAGCAAGGAGCGCTGCTAGACTGTGCATGGGTCGGCAGACCGTGTGGTGAGGTAAGTGGACCATGTGGCTGCTGACCGTGTGGTTCATGAGGCCCCGGGCAGCTCAGAGGTGGAGGAACTTAGGCCCTCTCATTTTGTGCGTTTTCAGAGCTGTTTACCAGCAGGGGGGGGGGGGGGTTTGTCCGCGGAGAGTGCTTCCCGCCGGGCGCATTGGGGGGTCCTTTTGTGCAGCTTTGTTAAACAGTTTCCAGAAACTCGGAGTTCTTTCTGTGGTTACTCTGCTGAGCTGGTACAAAAGGTTATTCTGCTGAGCTGGTACAAAAAAAAAATTGAAATTTTGAAGCTTTCTTGGCCTGGGGATCTCAGGGAAAGCTGAGTCCTTCTGCAACATGCTGGCGAGACCCACGATGTTTAGTGTGCGGTACCTGGCATGGAACAGTTTCAGACGTGGGAGTATGCAGGGGGTGCGCTTTGGAGGCCACGTCGCTGGAACAGGGCATCCAGGTGAGTGTTAGTCAGGAGTGCTCGTTGCCCGAATCTCAGGAGCGGAGGGAGTCTGTTCAAGAGGAAAGTGGTTCAGGGAGGCCTGCTTCCCCAGAACTGGAGCTGTCTTCGGGTCCTCTGGCACAGACTGATCCCTCCACGTTTCAGGGAGTGGAGGACAGGGCAGACTGGGGGGGATTCTCTCCAGAATTTGTGTTGCTGCTGCACAAGGCATTTTGCCCACGTCAGCAGGGGGCTAAGGGGTCCGGACTGGTGTAGAAGTGGGCACTGAAGCGGGCTGCTGACCCAAAAGGGGAACTTCTGTTAGAGTCGGAGAAGCGCCCCAGGCTCAGAGACGATGGAGGGCTGTTGCCCTCTCCGTCAGAGGCGCAGGAAGGTGATCCATGGGATCTGGAAATGGAAGACGAAGATGAGGAGTTAGAAGAAGGTGAGATTCCTGACCAGGAAGAGCAGGCGTGAATTGTTCGAGTCTTCCGCAGGGAAGAGTTGCCGGCGCTTATGGGAGAGTCCTTAAAGGCACTTAATATATCTGCAGGCCCTCCGGCGCAGGAGGTGGCCTTGGAGAGGACCCTCTGATTCAGGCAGTCGAAAGACACAGAAGGTTTTCCCAGTTCATCTGGTGGTCAAGCAGATGATCCAGGAGGGCGTGGAAGCTGCCAGAAGCCAGTCTGCGGGGGATGCAGACCATGTCGAGGTTGTATCCTTTGCCAGAGGAAGAGGGAGATTTGCTGAGGTCCCTGAAGGTGGACGCAGCGGTATAGGCAGTGACTAAGAACACAACGATCCCAGTTGAGGGCAGTGCAGCTCTCAAGGATGCCCAGAATAGAAGATTGGATACCTTGTTGAAGCAGGCCTTTTGATAATGCCATTGCCCTCCAGGCTTTGGGGTGTGGGGCCTGGGTGGCCAGGGCTTGCCTCCGGTGGTCGCAATGGATGCAGCAATCCAGCGACCCGGCAGGGGGCTCCGCAAGTGAGGCGGTGAAGATAGTCGGGTGTGGCTTAGCTCATGGACACTCACTATGATCTTATCAGGGGCCTTGCGAAGAGTATGGCTTCTGTGGTGGCGGCCCGCTGCTACCTGTGGCTGTGGAACTGTGTGGCTGATGGTTCTTCGAAGGCCCGACTCAGCAGGCTTCCCTTTAAAGGGAAATTGCTGTTTGCGGAGGACTTGGATAAATTAGTCTGGCATTAGTCTGGTATTAGTCTGGCAGCATCCCTGTTGCCATGGAGGAGAGAGGTCACATGACGGGCGAGCATCACCTTGGTGTGGCAGGAAGTGATCCTGTAACTAGGACTTGTCCTCCAGGTGATGTAAAACCCTCTCGCACCGAGGACGTTTCTCCAGGGCCATGTGCCCATGAGGGAAGGGTTAGGACAGCCGTTTTATTTATTTATTTACATCTCTTATATACCGCGCTATTCTGCATCAGTGCGGTTTACATTGAACAAACTGAAATTACATTGAACAGGGCATTATAACTTGGAGATAACTATTTTACAGAGAACATGGGCTATGGAGGGTTAAGTGGCTTGCCCAAGACCACAGGGAGCACCTGTGGGACTAGAAACCACAGTTATAGTTGGTGATTCGATCATTAGGTATGTAGATAGCTGAGTGGCTGGTGGACGTGAAGATCGCCTGCTAACATGCCTGCCTGGTGCGAAGGTAGCGGACCTCACGCGCCACCTAGATAAGGTCTTAGATAGTGCTGGGGAGGAGTCTGCTGTCTTGGTACATGTCGGTACCAATGACATAGGAAAATGTGGTAGGGAGGTTCTGGAGGCTAAATTTAGGCTTTTAGGTAGGAAGTTGAAATCCAGAACTTCCAGGGTAGCGTTCTCCGAAATGCTTCCCGTTCCACGTGCAGGACCCAAAAGGCAGGCAGAGCTCCGGAGTCTCAATGCGTGGATGAGACAATGGTGCAGAGATGAGGGTTTTGGATTTGTTAGGAACTGGGGAACATTCTGGGGAAAGGAGAGGCCCTTCCGAAGTGATGGGCTTCACCTTAACCGGGATGGAACCAGGCTGCTGGCATTAACCTTTAAAAAGGAGATAGAGCAGCTTTTAAACTAGATAATAGGGGAAAGCCGACAGTCGCCCAAGAGCAGATGGTTCGGAAGAATGTATCCTTGAAGAATACTACCAAAAGCAGAGAGGTTCCAAAAAAGAGTAAATTTTTATTTATTTATTACAATTTCTTATATACCGCGCTATTTAGCATCAGTGCGGTTTACATTATAACTTAACGACCATAACAACAAGCTGTCCAAGTAGCCCAAATGCCCTCGAGTATGGAGCAGACAGCTTAAAGATCCTAAATTACCCATGTCTACCAATAGCCAAATTAATATGAATAAAAAACAGTCTCTAAAATGCTTGTATGCAAATGCTAGAAGTCTAAAAAATAAGATGGGAGAGTTAGAATATATAGCACTAAATGAGAGGTTAGATATGATTGGAATATCAGAGACATGGTGGAAGGAGGACAACCAGTGGGACACTGATACCTGGGTACAAACTATATCGTAATGATAGAGCTGATCAAATTGGTGGAGGGGTTGCGCTCTATGTTAAAGAGGGCATTGAGTCAGAAAGAATTAGTTTTGCAGGAAACAAAATTTGATGTAGAATCTCTATGGATTGAAATTCCATGTAAAAAAGGGAAGGCGATGGCAGTGGGGGTGTACTATCGACCGCCTGGCCAGAATGAACAAATGGATGACGAAATGCTCAAAGATATCAAGGAAGCTAACAAAAGTTACAGTGCAGTAATAATAATGGATGATTTCAATTACCCCGATATCGACTGGGTCAGTGTCATGGCAGGACATGTTAGGGAGATAAAGTTCCTAGATGACATAAATGACTGCTTCTTGAAGCAGCTGGTTCATGAACAGACTAGAGTGGAAGCCATATTAGACCTAGTCCTTAGTGGAACACCAGATCTAGTGCAAGAGATAAGGGTGTTGGGGCCACTTGGCAATAGTGATCATAGCATGATCGCCTTTGATTTAATTAGTGGAGGAGGGATAGTAAGGAAATCCACAGTACTACCTTTTAACTTTCGAAAGGGAGACTATGATAAAATGAGGAAAATAGTTAAGAAAAAACTAAAAGGAGCAGTTGCAAAGGTGAAAGACTTACATCAACTTGGGTGTTGTTGAAAAATACTATCTTGGAAGCCTAGAGCAGCTGTATTCCACGCTTTAAGAAAAGTGGAAGGAAGTCCAAAAAACTGCCAGCATGGTTTAAAGGTGAGGTCAGAGAGGCTGTTGCCAAAAAGCATCTTTCAGGAAATGGGAAAAAAGAGCCAAACGACGAAACCTGGAAACAGCACAAGCACGGACAGGTCAAATGTAAGGCATTGATAAAGAAGGCAAAGGGAGAATTTGAGAAGAAGCTTGCTGCGGAAGCAAAAACGCGAAATAAAGATTTTTTTCTAGTACATTCGTAGCAAAAAAACCTGTGAGGAGTCGGTTGGACCATTAGATGATAGGAGTTAAAGGGGGCACTAAGAGGCGACAAGGAGATAGCGGAGAGACTGAATGAATTCTTTGCTTCGGCCTTTACTGAGGAAGATGTAGGGATGTTACCCATGACTGAAGTGGTATTTAAAGGTATGGAAGAATTGAAGGAAATATCGATACATCGGGAAGATGTATTACAACTATTAGATAAACTGAAGAGTAGCAAATCACCTGGGCCGGATGGTATACATCCAAGGGTGTTGAAAGAACTGAAATATGAGATTGCAGACCTGCTATTAGTAATCTGTGAACTATCATTAAAATAATCTCTAATACCTGAAGATTGGAGGATCGCCAGTGTAACACCAATTTTTAAAAAGGGTTCCAGGGGTGATCTGGGAAACTACAGACCTGTGAGCCTCACGTCAGTACCGGGAAAAATGGTAGAAACCATCATAAAGAATAAAATTACTCAGCATGTAGATAGTCATGACCTAATGTGAGACAGCCAACATGGCTTTAGACAAGGAAGATCTCGTCTTACTAATCTGTTATGTTTTTTTGAAAGTGTGAATAAAACAGGTGGACAAAGGTGAGTCGGTTGATATAGTGTATCTGGACTTTCAGAAAGCCTTTGTCAAGGTCCCTCATCAGAGACTTTTGGCAAAACTAAAGAGTCATGGGATAGGAGGCAGTATACTACTGTGGATCAAGAACTGGTTAAAAGATAGAAAGCAGAGGGTTGGGCTAAATGGCCAATTTTCCCAATGGAGAAAGGTGAATAGTGGTGTACCCCAGGGATCTGTGCTGGGTCCGCTGCTTTTGACATATTCATAAATGACCTGGAAAGAGGAATAACGAGTGAGGTTATCAAATTTGCAGATGAGACAAAACTATTTAAAGTTGTTAAAACCCAAGAGGATTGTGGAAAATTGCAAGAGGATCTTGATAAATTAGAAGACGGGGCATCAAAATGGCAGATGAAATTTAATGTGGACAAGTGCAAAGTTATGCACCTAGGGAAGAACAACCCAAACTATGGTTACATAATGCAAGGTTCCACATTAGGAACCACCACCCAGGAAAAAGATTTAGGCGTCATTGTGGATACCATGTTAAAACCCTCGGCCCAGTGTGCAGCGGCAGCCAAGAAAGCAAATAGAATGCTAGGTATCATAAGGAAAGGAATGGAAAATAAAACAAAAGATATTATAATGCCTCTATATCGTTCCATGGTGAGACCGCACCTTGAATATTGTGTGCAATTCTGGTCGCCGTATCTTAAAAAGGATATAGTGATTTTAGAAAAGGTTCAGAGAAGAGCCACCAAAATGGTAAAGGGGATGGAAGGATACTCCTATGAAGAAAGGCTAAAAAGGTTAGGGCTCTTTAACTTGGAAAAGAGACGGCTGAGGGGGAGATATGATAGAAGTCTATAAATTAATGAATGGAGTGGAACGGGTAAACGTAGATCAATTTTTTTTACGTTATCAGAATATAGAAATACTAGGGGACATGCAATGAAGCTACAGGGTAAACTATTTAAGACTAATAAAAGAAAATATTTTTTCACTCAACGTGTAATCAAACTCTGGAATTTGTTACCTGAGGATGTAGTAAAGGCTGTTAGTGTAGCTGCGTTTAAAAAAGGTTTGGACAAGTTCCTGGAGGAAAGGTCCATAAACTATTATTAAGAAGGGACCCAGGATATCAATGCTTGAACCAGTACAAGCATTGCGGAACCTGTGTCTTTTGGGGAAACTGCTAGGTACGTATGACCTAGATTGGCCACTGTTGGAAACAGGATACTGGGCTTGATGGACCTTGGTCTGACCCAGTATGGCATATCTTATGTTCTTATGTTCTAAATTGGTGAAGGAGTTGGGGGATTCAAAGGAAGGAAGGCTCCTGGAGGATAAACCTAAGCAAGGTCGCGAACCCAGCCAATGGATTTCCGGTGATTTCGGACAACCTGCTTGGCATTCTTTCAAGGGGATGTTTTCCTTCGAAAGGGCAGGGGTTTCGGGGAGCAGGTAGGGGGTTTGCCCGCCTCCTCCTCCTCCTGCAGGACCCAGAAAGACACAATGAAATGGTGGGGGCCAAGGTGGGGGTGCTGCCTGTGGCGGGGGGGGGGGGGGTCGGGGGGGTCGACTGAGGCAGTTTTACTCTACCCGGGTCCAGGTCATATCTGACCAATGGGTCTTGGAGGTCCTCAGAGGGGTATGCCCTTGAGTTGGCGCAACCGATTTCCCCTGGCTTTCATCCAATCTCCCTGCAGGGCTCCATCCAAGGCCGGAGCAGTGAGGGAGATGCTGGCGTGATTACTGCTTCTGGGAACGGTGGTGCTGGTGCCCAAAGACCAGTGCGGTTGTGGTCGATACTCCATTTATTTTGTGGTGCCCAAAAAGGAGGGATCCTTTTGACCCATTCTCAACCTCAAGCAGGTCAACAAGTGCCTGAGGGTTCATCATTTCCGCATGAAGATGCTAAGATTGGTAATGGTGGCGGTTCGCAGGGGAGAGCTTTTGACGTATCTCGACCTTACCGAGGGCTACCTGCATATTCCCATCCATCCAGCCCATCAGCAATTTCTGAGTTTTGCAGTGCCAATGGGGCACTTCCAATTTCAGGCATTGCCGTTTGGCCTGGCAATGGCTCCCCTGTACCTTCACCAAGGTCATGGTAGTGGTAGCGGTGGCACTGCGCAAGGAAGGTATTCTGGTTCATCCCTACCTCGATGATTGGTTGATCCGGGCCAAGTCCAGGGAAGAGAGCATAAAGGTGACTGCCAGAGTGGTGGACTTCTTGAGGAGTCTAGGCTGGGTGATCAACCTTGCCAAGAGCAGGCTGAGTCCCGCTCAGGAGCTCGAATATCTTGGAGCGAAGTTTGACACTCCCAGGGGCCAGGTGTTTCTGCTGACTCAAGGGACTCAGGAGCTTCGGCTGGTGCAAAGGCTCCTGGCTATGAGGGGGACTCAGCATGGCACTATCTGCAGGTGCTGGGGATCATGGTGGCAACTCTCAAGCTCGTCCCATGGGCAAGGTCCACATGAGGCCATTGCAGCGGTCTCTGCTCCGGCGCTGGTCTCACCAGCATCAGCCGTTGTCAGAAAGACTTCCCTGTCCACTGGTGACCAGGAGGGCTTTCAAATGATGGTTCTGGTCAGGGAGTCTGGAACCAGGGCATGCCTCTCGAGTCACCCCAGTGGATCCAGCTAATGGCGGATGCCAGCCTGTCCGGTTGGGGAACCCATTGCACAGGACACTTTGCGCAAGGTCTCTGGAGTGCACGAGAAGCCCGCTGGTCAATAAACAGGTTGGAGATGCGGGAGGTGGCTCTGACGCTCAAGGCGTTTGAGTGCTGGGTGCTCAGAAGAGCGGTCTGGGTGTTCTCGAACAATGCGACCATGGTGGCCTATATCAACCGCCATGGGGGCACAGGAGGTGTCTCCCCGGTAGAGGAAGCAGAGACATTATTGGAATGGGTGGAAGTACGCCTTCAGGCACTGTTGGCGGCGCATGTGGCGGGGATTGAAAACGTCACTGCAGACTGAGTCGGATCCAGATGTATCATGGCAAATGGGAGCTATGTCTGGAGGTGTTCTCGCAGGTGGTGAGATGTTGGGGCCCTCCTATCATAAACCTCATGGCTCGGTGCTCTTCAGCTAATGTAAGTTGCTTCTTCAGCAGAAGGGGGGAAAGAATGTCAGAGGGCTTGGACACTCTGGTCCAGAGGTGGCCCTCAGAGGGGTTACTGTACGTGTTCCCACCGTGGGTCCTCATAGGCAAGGTCATCCAAGACATAGAGGCTCATTGAGGCTCATTCTGATAGCCCCGGACTGGCCAAGGCGTCCATGGTTTGCCAATCTAGTGAGGTGGTTAGCAGATCGGCTGTGGAGGCTCCCAGGTTGAGAGGATCTCCTGACCCAGGGACTGGTCTGGATGTCGCAGGTGGATCGGTTCTCGCTAAGGTATAGTAAGGTATGTCTTTTTGCAGATGACATGAAAATTTGCAACAGAGTGGACTCCTCCGAGGGAGTGGTTAACATGATGAAAGACCTACAAAAGCTGGAAGAATGGTCTAATGCTTGGCAATTAAGATTTAATGCAAAGTGCAGTGTCATGCATTCGGGTAGCAGAAATCCAAGGGAAATGTATGTAGGGGGCGAGAGGTTGGTGTGCACGGATCAGGAGAAAGACCTTGGTGTGATTTCTGTATATCTCAAGGTGGCAAAACAGTGTGACAAGGCAGTGGCAAAAGCCAGTAGGATGTTGGGTTGCATACAAAGAGGAATTACCAGCAGAAAGGAAGAGGTACTAATGCCACTGTATAAGTCACTGGTGAGGCCTCACTTGGAATACTGTGTTCAGTTTTGGAGACCATATCGTGCAAAGGATGTAAAAAGGAATGGAAACTGTTCAGAGGAAGGCGACCAAATTGATTTGGAGCCTGCGTCCAGGAGACTTATGAGAAGAGACTTGAAGACCTAAATATGTACATTTTGGAGCAGAGGAGGGATAGGGGAGATATGATGCTGACCTTTAAATACTTAAAGAGAAATAATGAACAAACAAACCTCTTCCAAAGACGGGGAAGCTGTAAAACTAGAGGGCATAACATGAAGCTGCAAGGGGGTAAACTGAAAGGCAATGTCAGGAAATACTTTTTCACTGAAAGGGTGGTGGATGCTTGGAATGCCCTCCCGATGGAAGTGGTGGAGGAAAACACAGTGACGGAGTGCAAAGTGGCATGGGACAGACACAGTAGATCCCTTTACAGCAACAGGATAAAACAAAAATAAACTGAACCATCTAATTTCTCAACAAATAGGGGTGTCCTACACGGAGCGGGCGGGTTCACCCCTAAACAAAGACATGGGGAGGGGTGGCCTGCACAGAGTGGCAGGTGCATCCACTGCTGCCATCTTACTGGGCAGACTAGATGGACCATATTGGTCTTTATCTGCCGTCATTTACTATGTTACGGCATTGCTCTTGAAAGGGCGAGATTGCTGGAGCGGGGGTGTTCTGGCCCGGTGATCGCTACGTTGCTGAGGGCTCGGAAGAGGTTGACCTGCCTCTTCTATGTTCGGGTCTTGCATTCTTGAAGGCAGGTTTCGAGAAGGGTCTGGCTGCCAGCTCCTTGCGAATGCAGTTGACAGTGATTTCCTGTTACCGGGGAGACGTCCAAGAGAAGTCGTTGGAGGAACACCCCGACGTGGGACGGTTCCTCAGGGCGATAGGCCGCATTCGTCCTCCCCAAAGGTCGGCAGTTCCTCCCTGGGATCTCAACCTGGTGCTAAAGTCCCTCACAGGGGAACCCTATGAGCCGGTAGGGCGGGCTTCCTTGAAGGATTTGACCCTTAAGGTGGTGTTTCTGGTGGTAATCTGCTCAGCTAAGTGGATTTCGGAGCTACAGGCTCTTTCTTGTCAACTGCCATTTCTTTGTTTCTCCAAGGAGAAAGTGGTCCTGCGGATGGTTCCTTCATTCCTGCCTAAAGTGGTCCTGCAGATGGTTCCTTCATTCCTGCCTAAATGGTGTCGGTGTTTCATCTGAGTCAACCGGTCTCCTTTCCTTCCCTGGGTCAGGAGGGCAACGGGAGCAGATGCGAAACATTATTCGTGTGCTGAAGCGCTATCTGAAGAGAACTGCGATGTTTCGCAGATCGGATCGGCTGTTTGTCCTCTTTGGGGGACCTCGCAAAGGAGAGGTAGCGGCCAAGGCCTCCATTTCTAGATGGATTAGGGAGGTCATTGCGTCGGCGTACATTTTGAAGGGCAAGCCCGTTCTGTTGAGTCTACGGGCTCATTCTGCACGGGGCCAGGCGGCCTCGTGGGCAGAGTACAGTCTGATGTTGCCTCTGGATATTTGTAGGGCAGCAATGTGGACTTGCATACCTTTTCTAAGCACTATCGGTTGGATGTACAGACGGTGGGAGACACGGCCTTCGGCGGGGCGGTTCTTCGGGCCAGTCTCGCAGGTCCCTCCCGTGGTTCAAACTGCTCTGCTACATCCCAGAGGTGAGGGACTGGACTGGAAGGGGACGCTAAGGAAAGAGTAATTAGGTCTTACCTGCTAATTAGCATTTCTGAAGGAACTCCAGTCCAGTCCCTGATCCTGCCCAGCGTCGCCATATGAAAGTTTGGTCTGGCAAATCTGGCCCGAAGGTGAATGTTCAGTGATTCAAGTTTGGACAGCAGTTCAGCGCTGGAGGGGCAGACGTGATGTGGCGGAATGGCCGTGCTGTCTGTCCTTGTTCTGTGGAATTGGGGGTGAGTTGATTCACAGGTAAGCCGCCGCCTCTTCGGTGGGGGGGGGGGGGGGGGGGGCGGGGCGGGAGAAGGACAGTAGGTTGTTTTCAGGTTGGTTCTTTGTTTGTTTTACTTGTCTCTCCATTAAGTCTGCTTTGTTAGGACACTGGAGCTGGTGGGTGGTGCCAGCGGTATATTTACTCAGGAGTCATCAAGAAGATATGTTCAGTCTCCAAGCTGCTGGAGGGGGAGCACAACCCAGAGGTGAGGGACTGGACTGGAATTCCTTCAGGAACGCTAATTAGCAGGTAAGGCCTAATTACTCTTTGTTCTGGGCAGCGAGGCCAGTCTACAGATCTGAATGCCAAGGGCTAGCATTTATGCCATTGGACAGATATGTTAAATACTCATTCTACCCCATGTAGATGGTTATACATACATACATACTGTTTTGTTACAGTGGATACCTGCACAGGTAAGCAAAATCAGTTCTAATGTATAAGGAGTGGCTTTAGCATGCTGCTTCACTTAAATCCATGTTTTTCAGTGCAATCTGCCCTGGAGTGGGGGAGGGCAGCTCTTGTTAAATGTGAGGTGCGACCTCCATGGTTTAATGCCTTGTTGAATCTGAGCACTTCCCCTTCCCTCTCCTTAACTTGCTTAGAGCGAGTTTGCTCTGCTAACTTTCCCTCAGCTGTTCATGGTACAAAGATTCTGCGAAAGTGAGCTGCTGCTCTGGGCTCAGGTCTCTCAGCAGCAGCCAAGCTATAGGACGAGCACAGCTTCCTTGTCTGGCGGCTGACCCTGTACCTGGTACCTCATGCAGAAATGAAAAAAGATGTTAACAAGCTGAATTGGTGAAGAATGGCCCTCGCAGTACCCTTCTTAAAACCTTTTCTTTTTGACTTCTGACAATGGTAATAGGATATATGATGCCTCCATTAAAAGGGAAAGGTAGATCCTATCCACCCTCTCAGCCTTTTTCCCATCATTGTTGTTTCCTTGGGGACACCTCCAGGAGCCAATACTTTTTTTTATTTTTATTTTTTCCCCTTTTAGCAGGTTAAAAATATTAAATAAGTGGCTGATACTGGGAGTTTTATAATAAGTGAAATTGAAATAATTTTTTTTATCAAAACAAAAAAAAAACACACACACCAAAATTAAAACCAGGTTCAAAAAGTTGTTTCCATTTCTTTTTAAAGTGAAAATGTGGGGGCTGAAATCCCTTCGTAGCAAAACGTAAAGTTTGCTACCATCGTGCAAGGCAAGTAGGATCTTTCCAGCTATTACACACCTGTTCTTTGCTATATTTTCACTCTTCCGCTGTGGGCGGGTGGCTGCCATGCTTGTCTATATCATCCTGTGTTTTTGTTTTGTGGTTTTTCCCCCCACCCCTGTCTTTTTTTTTTTTCTTCTTCTTTTTTTCTTTTCTCACGCTTCCTTCCCCTCTAGGAAGCCATGATGGATTTCTTCAATGCCCAGATGCGCCTCGGTGGTCTCACACAAGCTCCTGGCAACCCAGTTCTGGCAGTGCAGATAAACCAGGATAAGAACTTTGCTTTCCTGGAGGTGAGTAACCAGAATCTGAGCCTTGGGTGTCTCTCTAAGATTATCCCCTATGGGTGCTGTGTTCCTTTATTATGCTTTTGAGTACTGTAGGTTAGTAACAAATTTATTTCATTTTTTTATTAATATTTTAGCTTGCTCTTTTCCAGTGGTAGTTCATAGTGCATTACATTAGGTACAGTAGGTATTTCCCTGTCCCCAGGGGGGCTTACAATCTAAGTTTGTACCTGAAACAATGGAGGGTTAAGTGACTTGCCCAAGGCCACAAGGAGTGCTCTTTGGTCATAGGTCACTGCTGTAACCACAAGGTTACTCCACAATGTCAGTGCCATGCAATGTGTATTTTTGAGTCAATGCTGACTCCTGGTGACCCAGCAACTCCTGGGTTTTCTTGGTGGTGTGACCGGAAGTAGATCGTCAGGCCTTTCTTCCAAGATATTTGAAGGTTAAGTGACTTGCTTAAGGTTAGAAGGAGTGCTAGTAGGAATCTAACCCTGGTCTCTTGGTTACTAAGCCAGTGCTCTAACCATTAGGCTGCTACTCGACATGCTTGGGTCACATTTACTAAAATCTGAGGTTATGGATAAAAGTGTCAGATAGGAATATGTTTGACTGAAATGGTGGTGAGGAGCAGCACAAATTCTTGCCTTCAGATGTGGGATGTGCACAACTCTTACTTTTTCCTGTTTGCCCTTGTAGTTCCGCTCTGTAGATGAAACGACACAGGCCATGGCCTTTGATGGCATCATCTTCCAGGGCCAGTCACTGAAGATCCGGCGCCCCCACGACTATCAGCCACTGCCCGGCATGTCAGAGAACCCCTCGGTCTATGTACCAGGTAAGCCTCTGAGTGTGGAGAACATCTTGGTCTGGCTGTAAGAAAATCTCATGAGAACAGTGTTCCAGAGCGCCCTCTGCTAGACCAGTCCAGACAACAGGGTTATGTCCCCCAACCAGCAGATGAGACAGAGAAAACACTAGAACAGTGCTGTGACCTCAATACTGGCACCTTCCCCAGTACATCCAGGGGCACTCTTCAATATTTTCTCTGTCTCAACAGATGTAGGTTGTTTAGGTACAACTCCTGCTTGTTCATTGCTCCGGCCTTGAGGACTGTGGGTCAGCGGGCTTCTAGGACTTGGGGAGTGTTGGAGACACCTTTACTGGGTCTACGCTTCTGGGGGGGGTGGCAACTTCTGACCACAGGTGTCAGTTGCCTTATGGAGGCTCCATCAGGCTGCCTGTCCTTGGTCACATTTCTTGTCTTCAAATTAAAAACATAAAAAGATGAGGAGTAGGGTGAGCAAAGGAAGACTGCAGCCTCCCTCATCAGACAGTGGAAAGGCCGCACAGCAGTTGGTTATTGTGGCAGGCTCACTGCCTACCCGCCCCACTCCCCTGAGGGCTTGAGGCCCAGGGTGTGTTTAGACTGACAAAAACTGAGTAGCAGTGCATTGCTTCCCAGCTCTGGGTTCGATACAGCCTCAGGGCACAGGCTGCGGCTGCTTCCCGCCTTTTTTTCAGTTGGGCTCAGCTGCATGCACGGACGCGTGCATGTGCCAGTCCCACCATGACAAGCAAGGCCCCCCACTGCCTTGCAAGCGCAAGTGAGACCTCGTGCAACAGTTCTGTGCGGCCTGCGTGGCCGACCTGGGTCAGTCATCGGGGGAAGGTTCGGGGCTTCAGCAGGCAGAGCCCTTGGCAGGGGGTGTCTCTATGCCAGCTGATTTTCTATCGCGCTCAGCCTTGCCTCTGTTGCCGGCTCCCAGCTTGGCTGGGTCAGAACCTTCCCTGCCATTTCTTCAGCAGGATGATTCTTCTCTTCCAGTTCTTCTCCTGCAGGGGGGAAACCTGATTGGTTACATGGTTCAGCTCGGCGACGTGGACACCTCAGAATTTGCAGCCATTTTCAAGCATAGTTTCTCCGCGTGTTCCACCCATCCTCTCGCAATCCCCATCTCTGGGGTGTCTGCATTCCCTCTCTCTGGGGCATCCGTGGGCCCTGGTTTCATGAGGGAAAAAGAGACCACCATGGCAGCCGCTTCAGGGTCAAAGAGACTGTGTAAGACCCTTGCCTGGCGCTCGGGGACTTGGATCAACCTTAGGAAGAGGAGCCTGTTGATGACCTTTGAGGGCTCCTCTTCAGGGGCTTCCAGTTTGGAGGAAGGGGAGTTTTGTCCTCCTGATGAAGAGATCCTCTCCAGGATGATTTGTCTTTTCTGCCAGATGAGCTTGTATCGCTTATTCCTTTGCGTCCCTCTAGTCCAGTCCCGGAACCATAGAGTCCGGAGGCCGCAGCAAAAACCTCCCCTGAGCTAGTACTCACCGCCTCCGCGATCCTGCGATGGGGGAAGGAGGAGGTGTGCAGAGGAGTCCAATCTGCACCAGAGCACAGCCTTTTACTCGGCTTCAGCCCCGGCGGTGCCATTTTGCTATGGTGCAGGGAAAAGCCCTCACTGGCTTGCAAGTCCCTGTCCTGCTGCTGCTCTGCCGTTCAGCCTTCCACCTGCTCCTCACCCCTTCTAAGTGGGTTCAGGAGCAGGGAGGCAACTGAGCAATCCTGTAATGCTCGTTTACACACTGGGGCCCCCTTTCACAAAAAGAAAACATGAGAGAAAGGGAGGGGGGAAAAGAGAGAGGAAGAGGGAAAAAAGAAGACAGGTCCACAGCAAGCAGGAACCCTTCCGGCAGCAGCAGGTCTGCACCTAAAACAACACCCAATAAACAAAATTACCCAAACTAAAAGAAAATGTTCAAAAAAGCTCTGCTTATTTGTTCCTACTGAGCCCTGTCCCGGGCTCAGAACCTCCAAGCTGCTTGGAGACTGAAAGTACTGGTGGAAGAGGGGCGGTGCTTGCCTAGTTATACCAGTGACATCAAAGCGATGACATCTTTCAGTCTCCAAAGCTGCTGGTGGAGGTTCTAAACTCTGGTTCCGGGACTGGACTAGAGTTCCTTAAGGAACTACAATTAGCAGGTAAGTCTAATTCCCATTTAGTCAGGTGGCTGCAGAGTTCTGGATTCCTGAGGCTATTCTACTGTCCGAACAGTCTACCTCTGACCCTGTTCTCAAAAGGGTTTGTCCACCAGCCAAGGTCTTCCCATTTCCTCCTGAGCTGCAGTAGCTGGTAATGGAGGAGTGGGATGTTTCAAATGCCTCGCTACGAATGACTTGACGTTTAGGCCGCATTTATTCCTGGTCCCCAGTGGATCTTCAGCAGTGGCTGCATTATCCCAAAGTGGATTCTCTCATAATAGCCATGACTAAGAAGACCACTATCCCAGTTAAGGGTGGAGCGGCTCTCAAGGATCCTCAGGATCGCAAGGTGGAAAATCTTCTTAAAACCGCCTTTTCCACCTCAGCTTTGGCGCTCCAGATGTTTGCATTTGGCGGGCTGGTGGCAACTGCTGCCGGAGGACATTGCTACAACACTCCTGGAATCCATGGTGGCTTTTCTGGCAGACAGTTTCTGACTTGCTCCACCTGGTGGCCCGAGCGGTGGAGGCTGCAATTGTTGCCCACCGCTGGCTCTGACTCCACGATTGGTTAGCGGATGTGGCATCTTAAGGCATGCTTGGCAGGCCTCCCATTCAAGAGTGGACTCCTCTTCAGAGAGGATTTGGAGAAGTTGAGTCAAGAACCTTGGTGATGTCAAGCCACAGTGCCTGCCAGAGGACAAACCTAAGGCGGCCTCCCACCACTCTGTGACGTCTGGGGCTGGTGCCGCAAGATCAAGGTATTGAGATTACGGCTACCATGACTCCCGGTGCTATCGCTCACAGCGAGAGTCTGCGGTGTATTTGGCTGCTAGCACTTGCTGCCACTCCTTTGGGGTGCCCCGCAATTGCAAGCGTCTATAGGCAGCTCTAGCCTGTGGGCCACTCCTCTCATTGATGGGCCGGAACCCATTCTGGGGTGCTGCAGATTTGTAGGCGCATCCGTTTGTTTTACCAGGAATGGGCTCATATTACGTCTGATACATGGGTACTGGAGGTCATCAGATGGGGCTATGCCATCGATCTGGTCAGACCTGTTCCGGAGGCCTTCGTGATCTCTCCCTGCTCCTCTGCCCTCAAGCGATGGGCGATCAAAGCGACGCTGCAGCGGTTCCTTCTCCTCATGGTGTTGCTGCTGGTTCTGCATGACAAGCGGGGGTGGAGCTGCAGATGGCACCTTTCACCCATTCTCAATCTTCAGAGCATCAATCGTAGCTTACACATCCCTTGCCTCATGGAGACACTCTGCTCAGTTATTCAGGCCAGCAGACCTGGCAAATTTCTGGCAACGCTGAATCTCATAGAAGTGTATCCATGTGCCTATCTGGGATGATCATCAACACTATCTGCATTTCGAGGTGCTTGGGCAGCATTTTCAGTTCTCTACTGTTTGGGTTTACCACCGCTCCGCACACATTTCTCCAAGGTAATGATGATGGTGGTGGCAGCAGCGTTGCAACGTGAGGGAATCTGTGTCCATCCTTCTCTGGACAGTTGGCTCATTTGGGCGCAGTCCTGCTCCGAGGCAGAACTCACGGTCCGTCAAGTCCTGCAGCTCCTCGATCGTCTTGGGTGGATTGTCTACACTAAGTGTTTTCTGGTCCCCCTCTCATGTCATAGCGTTCCTTGGGGCAAGATTAGACACCCAGGACAGATGCCCTTACGGAGGCCCGTTGGCACAAATTTCATTACCAGCTCCCCAGTTTCAACAGTCCAGTCCGCGGCCATAGGGCTATCTGCAGCCTCTGGGGGCAATGACAGCTATCTGGTGCCATCGGCCCAGGTGCACATGTGCCCCTTGCAGCGGGCCTTTCTCTCCCGCTGATCTCTGCTATCCGAAGACTTCGAAGTTCAGCTTCCTCTGGTTCTAACCATGCAGGCTAGACTCCACTGGTGGAATTCACGTGCACATCTCCCAGGAGATGCTGCTTGACCGACATGAAAGGGTGGTTTTGACCATAAACCAATCTTTTTGGCTGGGGAGCTCATTGTCTTCATTCCTTGGCACAAGGCGAATGGTCACCGATGGAAGCACGCATCAATCATCTCGAGGCGCTAGTGAATTTATCTTATGCTACACTGTTTCTAGCCCCTCCTGTGGGGTTGGGCAAGTATGCGTGATGTCCGACATTGTGATGGTCGCAGCATATGTGAACCGCCAGGGCAGTTCGAGATGGCCAGGGAGATGCTCCTCCTGTTCCTGTGGGCCGAGCACAGCCTTCTGGTGCTCTCAGCACAGCATATTGCAGGAGAGGACAATGGCCAGGAAGACTTATCTCAGCCAGCATCACCTAGATCCCAGGGAGTGGGAGCTGGCCTCATGGGTTTTTCAATGGATTGTCTGGTGCTGGGGTCGCCCAGAGATGAATCTCATGGCAACCCAGTCAAACATGAAGGTCTCAGCCTTCTGCTCCCGGAGGAGAATACTGGGATCCACGGGGGACAATGCATTAGTTCTGTCGTTGCTAGCAGGCCTGTTGCTCTGTCTTTCCACCATTGCCGATGATCCCCAGGCTATTCCACCGGGTGGAGCGACATCTGTATCCTTTGGTCATGGTAGCTCCCGACTGGCCTCAGCGGTCTTGGTATGTGGACCTCATCTGGTTCCAAGTCAATAGCTCATTACTTTTAGGGCCCCAGAAGGGTCTCTTAACAGCAGGGACCCATCCAGATGGAGGATCCGGGTCCCTTCTCACTTACGGCATGGCTCTTGGGAGATGGCTAAGTCACTGTAGCTGCTCCTCAGAGGTAGTCACAACACTTCTCAGAGCATGCAGGCAGTCCACATCCCTGGTCTATGTCAGAGTGTGGTGTTTTGAGCGTTGATGTGCACAGCAGCCTTGTTGGCCCTGGCGAGCGCGAGTGTCCAAAATCCTCGCTTAACTCCAGGATGGGTTCCAGCATAGTCTCACGTGTAATTCCTTACGGGTCCAAATAGCGGCCTTGTTGGCCTTTCAAGGACCTCTCGGGGGGGGGCAGTTCTTTGCTTCTCATAAGGACGTCGGGTGCTTTCTCAGGGGCACTCGGTCCCTCTGTCCGCTGGTTTGTCCGGCAGTATCTACATGGCGGCTCTCTGTTTTCGGTGCTCTTAGTGGAGTGCCCTTTGAGCCTCTATGTCGAGTCTCCCTTAAGAACCTCGCCCTTAAGACTATTTCTCATCGCAGTTTCCAAGCTTCAGACTCTTTCCTGTTGAGATCCCTCTTTCTCTTTGGAGGGGGTTTCCTTGTGACTGGTTCCCTCTTTCCTTCTGAAGGTATTGTCTGACTTTCATCTCAATCAAGAGAGATTCTTCCCAGCCTTTGGGGCTGAGCAGCAGTGCGAGCTCCGTAACTTAGATGTCCGTGGAGCACTGTTGTGTTATTTAGAAGCAACAAATGCCTTTCAGCTTTCAGGCAGGCTTTTTGTCCTGTTTGCCAGATCTCGGAAGGGTCACGCGGCGACAAAGCCGACCTTGGGTTGCTGGATTAAGGAGGTCCATTCCTCCGCCTACCTTTTGGCAGGAAAACCACCACCACCTGGCCTCACAGCTCACTCTACAAGCATGCAGGCAACCTCGTAGGCCAAACTCGCTGCAGTGGCACCGTTGGATATCTGCAGGGCAGCAACATGGTCCTCCCTATCCACCTTTTGCGCATCATTACCTCTTGGATATGCAAGCTATGGCAGCTGCCCAATTTGACACTTGCATGCTTTCTGCGGCCTTGTCCTCCCGCTCAACGGTGGAGTAGCTTTGATACTGCCCTATTGTCTGGACTGGTCTAGCAGAGGGTGCTCTGGAAGGGGATATTTTACTCACCGTTAATTTTCTTTCCTGAAGCTCTTAGACCAGTCCAGGATCCACCCTGGTGGTGGGCTTGCTGCGACAGCCGGGTGCTCGAACTTGCGCGCGGCTGTTCTCTGAAAGAGTATTTTTCTGCTGTCTATACATAGTTCCCCTGTTCAGATTTCAGAGTGATGTAACTGGGGAAAGGGGCCCTATGGACGCGTGGTCCACTGTTTTGTTGCTTGTTAACGATTATACAGAAGAGTGCCCGTAGCTATATTGGATAAAATGCCAGTGATGAGGTCACAGCACTGTTCTAGTGTTTTCTGTCTCACATCTGCTGGCTGGGGGACATAACCCTGTTGTCTGGACTGGTCTAGTAGAGCTGCATGAAAGGAAATTAACGGTGAGTACATTTTCCCCATAACATCAAGGAACTGCAGGGACTGGGGCTGTAGGTATATAACTTTGCGATGAAATTTAATATAGGCAAGTACAAAGTGATGCATCTAGTGAAAAGCAGCCTTCACTATGGGTACACGATGCTGGTTGCTATTGCCATCCTGGTAAAGGATCTTGGCTTCATCAAGGAAAATAGACTGATATTCTCTGTTTCAAATACATCCTGCTAGACCAGTCTAGACTAGTGGATTGTGTCCCCCTGCCAGCAGATGGTGAGACAGAAAAATTCCTGAAGCTTTGTGACATCACCCGTGGTATAAAAACCCATCCCCCAAGGGGAGCTTCAGTATTTTGTCTGTCTCTGTCTTGGTGCTCTCTGAGAGAAGATTTGGTGTCACTGTAGATATCTTTGGCAGTTCTGCACACTGTGGTGCCCCTTCTTTGCCAACAGTTTTTCTTTCTTCACTTTCCAGAGCTGCCTCTGGTCAAGAGGACCAGTAGAGCACCTCTGAAGGGAAGTGCTCCTGCTCATGAGGAGCAGTTGCGGCCTTCACTCCTGACTGTTCTGCAAGCAAGACTTCTATCAGCTAAGTTGGCAGTCACCTTTTTATATTTTTGTTTAAAAGTTTGTTAAAAAACAAAAAACACCCCCCTTATTCCAAATCATCCTGCTAGACCAGTCCAGACAAGTGGGTTAACATAAGAACATAAGATATGCCATACTGGGTCAGACCAAGGTCCATCAAGCCCAGTATTCTGTTTCCAACAGTGGCCAGTCTAGGTCATACGTACCTAGCAGTTTCCCCAAGGGACACAGGTTCCACAATGCTTGTATTGGTTCAAGCATTGATATCCTGGGTCCCTTCTTAATAATGGTTTATGGACCTTTCCTCCAGGAACTTGTCCAAACCTTTTTTAAACCCAGCTACACTAACAGCCTTTACTACATCCTCCGGTAACAAATTCCAGAGTTTGATTACACGTTGAGTGAAAAAATATTTTCTTTTATTAGTCTTAAATAGTTTACCCTGTAGCTTCATTGCATGTCCCCTAGTCTTTCTATATTCTGATAAGGTAAACAATCGATCTACGTTTACCCGTTCCACTCCGTTCATTAATTTATAGACTTCTATCATATCTCCCCTCAGCTGTCTCTTTTCCAGGTTAAAGAGCCCTAACCTTTTTAGCCTTTCTTCATAGGAGTATCCTTCCATCCCCTTTACCATTTTGGTGGCTCTTCTCTGAACCTTTTCTAAAATCACTATATTCTTTTTAAGATACGGCGACCAGAATTGCACACAATATTCAAGGTGCGGTCTCACCATGGAACGATATAGAGGCATTATAATATCTTTCGTTTTATTTCCCATTCCTTTCCTTATCATACCTAGCATTCTATTTGCTCTCTTGGCCGCTGCTGCACACTGGGCCGACGGTTTTAACATGGTATCCACAATGACGCCTAAATCTTTTTCCTGGGTGGTGGTTCCTAATGTGGAACCTTGCATCGTGTAACCATAGTTTGGGTTGTTCTTCCCTAGGTGCATAACCTCGCACTTGTCCACATTAAATTTCATCTGCCATTTTGATGCCCAGTTTTCCAATTTGTCAAGATCCTCTTGCAATTTTCCACAATCCTCTTGGGTTTTAACAACTTTAAATAGTTTTGTGTCATCTGCAAATTTGATAACCTCACTCGTTATTCCACTTCCAGGTCATTTATGAATATGTCAAAAAGCAGCGGACCCAGCACAGATCCCTGGGGTACACCACTATTCACCTTTCTCCATTGGGAAAATTGGCCATTTAGCCCTACCCTCTGCTTTCTATCTTTTAACCAGTTCCTGATCCACAGTAGTACACTGCCTCCTATCCCATGACTCTTTAGTTTTGCCAAAAGTCTCTGATGAGGGATTTTGTCAAAGGCTTTCTGAAAGTCCAGATACACAATATCAACCGACTCACCTTTGTCCACCTGATTATTCACTCCTTCAAAAAAACATAACAGATTAGTAAGACAAGATCTTCCTTGTCTAAAGCCATGTTGGCTTTCTCCCATTAGGCCTGACTATCTACATGCTGAGTAATTGTATTCTTTATGATGGTTTCTACCATTTTTCCCGGTACTGATGTCAGGCTCACCGGTCTGTAGTTTCCCGGATCACCCCTGGAACCCTTTTTAAAAATTGGTGTTACATTGGTGATCCTCCAATCTTCAGGTATTAGAGATGATTTTAATGATAGTTCACAGATTACTGATAGCAGGTCTGCAATCTCATATTTCAGTTCTTTCAACACCCTTGGATGTATACCATCCGGCCCAGGTGATTTGCTACTCTTCAGTTTATCTAATAGTTGTAAGACATCTTCCCGATGTATCGATATTTCCTTCAATTCTTCCACACTTTTAAATACCACTTCAGTCATGGGTAGCATCCCTACATCTTCCTCAGTAAAGACTGAAGCAACGAATTCATTCAATCTCTCCGCTATCGCCTTGTCGCCTCTTAGTGCTCCTTTAACCCCTTTATCATCTAATGGACCAACTGACTGACTCAAAGGTTTTTTGCTACAAATGTACTTGAAAAGGTCTATCTCCAGGAACAAGCAGGAATGAATCTTCACATATGGGTATGTCGGTACCGACGGAGCCTGTGCGGGAATGCTCCCCAGCTTCCCAAAAAGGAAAGCTTTTGGGAGCATCCCACAGTGCCTGCGCGCTGCCTTCCCGCCTTTCCTAACCGCCTCTCCTCAGTTCTTCTTTGCCGCGGAGCCAGCAGGTCGAGTCCTGTCACCGCTGAAGAAGTTCTGTTTTATTTTATTTCTTTGGTCGCGTGTCTGCCTCCCCCGACTCCGGACCGGTACCGCCGGTCTTTTCTTTCTTTTCTTAAAAAAAAAAAACTATATATTTTTTCCCTCACTTAGTGTATTTTTCTTCTTTGGGCCTTAGGCCTCACAAGAACTTTTTCCTCATGGAAAAACAAGCCTCCGGGTTTAAGAAATGCACTAAGTGCAGCGGTACTATTTCTGTTACTGACACCCATGAATGGTGTCTTAAATGTTTGGGTCCTCAACACTCCATTTCGGATTGTCCATCCTGCTCTTTGATGTCTAAACGGGGTTTACAGAACCGAGCAGCCAAGCTCCATGTGCTGTTTCCCTCTGATGCAGCTTCAGTAGCATCGGCGTCTTCCAGGGCTGCTTCTTCCTCCCATGGATCTCAGGTAACCAAACATAAATCCAGCCGGTCCTCAAAGGGTAGATCTCCCCCTCTAAGCATCGAGGTGCCTCCGGGCTTGCCCTCGAGGATCCTGCACCGGCAAAACAACCCTGGCGGGAAGCTCCGGCTTCCAAAGCTCCACCTATGGGGTTACAGGTTGACATCGATGGCACGGCCTCGACCGATCATCTGTTAGAATGCTCTGGGGTACCGGCGCAACCTTCCGGTACCGAATTCCAGGCATTCATGGCGTCGATGGATCAGAATGTTCTATCCATGCAGCAGGCTATCAAGGCCTTTATTCAAGCTGCGACGCCGCTGATACCACAACAAACTCCGTTGTCGGTATCGGCTCCGGTACCGGCACCAGCACCGACTGCATCGGCATCGACCAGGATACCGACTGCACCGGTTCCCTGTCCAGGGCTGCTCATCGGTACCGAACCAGTACCGATGACACCCGATGTCGATACCGCTCGATACGCATACCGAGCTTTAGAAGAGCACCCTGACAGACGGTAGTTTGATTCCTCTGATTCCGATACATCAGAGGAGTCTGCTGAAGTATCCATAGCCCTTCCTGAAGAGCCGCCTTCTCCAAAAAGAAGAATGTCTCCTCCAGAGGACTTGTCCTTTCAAGACTTCATAAGAGAAGTAGCTAAAGGACTTTCTATTTCAGTAACCTCTGAATCAGAGCCTAGAGCAAAAAAAATAGATATTTTGGGTTATTCTAAGGCTCCTAAAGAGGCAGTCACCTTACCAATTCATGAGATTCTTTATGAACACATGATTGACTTATGGGAGACTCCTCTCACTATCTCTCCTCATTCTCGCAGATTGGATACTATGTATCGTGTCCCTCCCTGTCCTGGTTTTCATAAAACACAGCTTCCTCACCATTCCATTGTGGTGCAGTCAGCTATGAAGAGGATAAAGAGTACAAAGAGACACTCTTCTGCTCCAGGAAGAGAATGCAGGACCTTGGATGCTTTTGGTAGGAAAATCTTCCAAGCCAGTATGCTCATTGCCAGAATCAACTCCTATAGTCTTTACATGGGCATGTTTCTAAAAGAAGTTGCAGATAATCTTCACATTTTCCTCCCTTTTCTTCCAGAGGATAAAAGGGAAGAATTCCTCATTTGGCTTAAGCATACTCAAGACATTTCAAAGTTTTCCAACCGGGCAGCCTTTGACTCCTTTGAAGGTGCCAGCAGAGCTTCGGGCATTGCCATAGCTGCTCGCAGAATTGCTTGGCTCCAAGCTTCTGATTTAGAACCCTGGGTCCAAGATGGCTTAGGAAATCTTCCCTGTACAGGTGAAAACCTGTTTGGCAAAGAATGGCAAATAAAAGCCACTCAAATGGATGCAGAAAATTCTGCTCTGGATAGACTTTCAAAGTCAACCTCCATTCCTGCCAAGAAAAAACCCTTCAAGAAGTCTTTTTTTTTCAAAAAGGGCAGATTCCCTTCTGCTTCTGGCCAACAATCATCTACAGGTCGCTTTGCCACTAAGCACCAGCAACCTAAACAGGCCAGGCCTAAGTCTACAGGGGCTGCTGCAACTCAGCAGACCCAACCTCTTCAGAGTTTTTGACTTGATGCTAGAGAACTTAGCCTTTCTGGCTTTAAAACAGCCAGAGCCTCTCACCATTCCAGGAAGGTTAGCTCATTTTGCTCCCAGATGGGAGCAAATTACATCAGAGCAGTGGACCCTCTGCATCATAAGGAAGGGCTACAAACTTCATTTCTCAAACCTTCCTCCTCACACCATGGTGAGACATTTCAGTTCTCCAACATCTCTTCTCGACCTTCTAGGTCAAGAGGTGGTTACCCTTCTTGCCCAAGGGGCAATAGAAGAAGTACCTCTTCTTCAACAAGGGTCAGGGTTTTACTCCCCCTATTTTCTGATTCCAAAGAAAACAGGGGGATACAGACCCATATTAGATCTCAGGGAATTGAACAAATTTCTATGCAAGGAGAAGTTCAAGATGCTTTCTCTGGGCACTCTCCTTCCATACCTTCAAAGTCAGGATTGGCTTTGTTCTCTAGATCTCAAGGATGCGTACACACATGTCCTCATCCATCCATCTCACAGAAGGTTCCTCTGTTTTCTTTTCCAAGGAAAACATTACCAATACAGGATGCTTCCTTTTGGTCTGGCCTCTGCTCCAAGAGTGTTCACCAAATGCATGGCAACAGTAGCTGCATTTCTTCGCACGCTGGGAATCTTTGTATTCCCATACCTGGATGACTGGCTCATCCGAGCTCCATCTCAGTCAGAGGCCCAGATTTCCCTGGACCGCACAAGACGCATTCTGCAGTATCTGGGACTTGTGGTAAACCTTCCAAAGTCTCAGCTCACCCCTACTCAGTCCCTAGAGTTTATAGGGGCCTGGTTGGTTACTACCACTGCAAGGGCCTACCTTCCTCAGGCCTGTTGCCAACGTCTAGTGCAGTTAGCCTCCCAGATACAGTCAAAGAACCACTTAACTGCCCGGGAGATGCTGCAACTGTTAGGCCACATGGCATCCACAGTGCATGTGGTACCCTATGCTCGCCTACAAATGAGAGCAGCTCAATGGACTTTGTCCACCCAGTGGACTCAAGCATCAGGAGCTCTTTCAGACCAAATAGCAACCTCCAAACGTCTCTTTTGGTCTCTCCAATGGTGGATGTCCACCCAAAATCTGTTGCTGGGGTACCCCTTCCAACAGTTGTTGCCCCAGGCAACCCTCACAACAGATGCCTCTCAGACAGGTTGGGGAGCTGATCTACAAGACCTCTCCACTCAGGGTACTTGGTCTCCACAGGAGACCTCTCTTCATATCAACCTCCTGGAGCTCTAAGCAATTTTTCTAGCTCTCAAGGTCTTCCATACCCTGCTCAGCTACAAGACAGTCCTCATTCATACGGACAATCAAGTGGCCATGTTTTATATAAACAAGCAAGGAGGAACTGGCTCTGTCGCTTTGCAACAAAGCTTTAAGATTGTGGGCCTTCGCCAGAGAGCATCAAATCCATCTCCTGGTCGTATACCTCCCAGGAATTCAAAACTCTTGGGCAGACAGACTCAGTCGAGTTCTGCTTCCACACGAATGGTCCCTGCACACGGATCAGGTACTCAGAATCTTCCAAGAATGGGGAACCCCAGACATAGACCTCTTTGCAAGTCCGTGGAATGCCAAACTTCCCCGGTTCTGTTCCAGAATTCCGTGTCAGGGAGTTCAGGCCAAGGATGCCTTCCTCCTTCACTGGGGTCAAGGCTTCCTGTATGCCTTTCCATCCATTCCCTTGATTCCCAAGACTCTGTTCAAACTCCAGAGGGATCAAGGATCTATGATCCTCATAGCTCCACGCTGGCCATGCCAAGTGTGGTACCCTCTACTTCTGCATCTCTCCCAAGCCCCCTCCCTGGACTTGGGAGCTGCTCCAGACCTTCTGTCCCAGGAGGAGGGGACTTTGTGGCACCCAAACCCCAAGTCCCTTCACCTCAGAGCTTGGTTACTGAAGGCCTAGACCTTCAAGGCTAGAATCATTCTCAACAAGTGAAGGATATCCTCCATGCTTCCAGAAAACCTTCCACTAGGCGTTCCTATGCTTTTAAATGGAAAAGATTTTCCATTTGGTGTACTGAAAAGGGTCTTGACCCTCTAGCACTACCTTTGAATTCTCTATTGGAATATCTCCTGCATCTTTCCAATGCAGGCCTTAAGACGAATTCAGTAAGGGTCCATTTGAGTGCTATTGCAGCATCCCTCAAGCCTATCAATGGACAGCCTATTTCCTCTCATTGTCTTATTGCAAGATTCATGAGAGGCCTATCTTTAACTAAACCTCCCATTAAGTCGCCTCCGGTGGCATGGGATTTAAATCTGGTTCTTGGTCAGCTTATGAAGCCTCCTTTTGAACCCTTAGCCACCACCTCCTTGAAATTCCTTTCCTGGAAGGTTATTTTCCTCATTGCAGTCACCTCAGCTCGCCGCATCAGTGAGCTGCAGGCCTTAGTGGCTAATCCACCTTATACAAGGTTCCATCATGATAAGGTAGTCCTTAGGACCAATCCACACTTTATGCCTAAAGTGGTCTCACCTTTTCATCTTAATCAAGAGGTATATTTACCTGTCTTTTTTCCAGCTCCTCATGCATCAAGTGCAGAGAGGAATCTTCATACTCTGGATTGTAAAAGAGCTCTTGCCTTTTACTTACAAAGGACACAGCAACATAGAAAGTCTTCCCAGCTCTTTGTTGCTTTTGATCCCTCTCATTTGGGACTTCCAGTCTCTAAAAGGACACTGTCCAATTGGATTGTTCAGTGTATTTTTCGCCTACCAGAGTAAGAACCTTTCTCTGGAGAGCCATGTCACAACTCATAATGTGAGGGCCATGGCCACCTCTATGGCTCATCTAAATTCTGTGTCCATCGACCAGATCTGTCGAGCAGCCACCTGGGCCTCGGTTCATACCTTCACAGCCCATTACTGCTTGGACAAGGACTCCCGCCGGGATGCCTTGTTTGGTCAGGCTGTTCTCAAACACCTGTTCCATTCTTAATCAACTCCTACCCTCCTTCCCTGGATGGATGCCTGAGATCCATAGGAGGAGGTAGAACCCTTCCCAGGGTCTCATATCCTTGGGGATCTCCCAGGCATCTTTAGCTAGGGAGTCCCCATATGTGAAGACTCATTCCTGCTTGTTCCTGGAGATAGCACAGTTACTTACCTGTAACAGGTGATCTCTGGGAACAGCAGGAATAAGTCTTCACAACCCACCCACCTCCCCTAGGAGTTGTATTTCTCTATCTGTCTTTCCTTTCCTCTCTCTCTCTTTTGTCTCAGCTTTAAAACTCGAACTGAGGAGAGGCGGTTAGGGAAGGCAGCGCGCAGGCGCTGTGGGATGCTCCCAAAAGCTTTCCTTTTTGGGAAGCTGGGGAGCGTTCCCGTGCAGGCTCCGTCGGTACCGACGTACCCATATGTGAAGACTTATTCCTGCTGTTCCCAGAGATCACCTGTTACAGGTAAGTAACTGTGCTTTACTTTGCGTTTTTGCTTCCGCAGCAAGCTGCTTCTCAAATTCTCCCTTTGCCAGCTTTATCAGTGCCTTGCATTTGACTTGCCAGTGCTTGTGCTGTTTCCAGGTTTTGTCGTTTGGCTCTTTTTTTCCATTTCCTGAAAGATGCTTTTTTGGCAACAGCCTCTCTGACCTCACCTTTAAACCATGCTGGCAGTTTTTTGGACTTCCTTCCACTTTTCTTAAAGCATGGAATGCAGCTGCTCTGGGCTTCCTAGATAGTATTTTTCAACAACAGCCAAGCCTGATGTATGTCTTTAACCTTTGCAACTGCTCCTTTTAGTTTTTTCTTAACTGTTTTCCTCATTTTATCATAGTCTCCCTTTCCAAAGTTAAAAGGTAGTACTGTGGATTTCCTTACTATCCCTCCTCCACTAATTAAATCAAAGGCGATCATGCTATGATCACTATTGCCAAGTGGCCCCAACACCCTTATCTCTTGCACTAGATCTGGTGTTCCACTAAGGACTAGGTCTAATATGGCTTCCCCTCTGGTTGGTTCATGAACCAGCTGCTCCAAGAAGCAGTCATTTATTTCATCTAGGAACTTTATCTCCCTAGCATGTTCTGACGTGACACTGTCCCAGTCGATACCGGGTTAGTTGAAATCACCCATTATTATTACTGCTCTGTAACTTTTGTTAGCTTCCTTGATTTCTTTGAGCATTTCATCATCCATTTGGTCAGTCTGGCAAGGCGCTCGATAGTACACCCTCACTGCCATTGCCTTCCCCCTTTTACTTGGAATTTCAATCCATATAGATTCTACAGCAGATTTTGTTTCCTGCAAAACTTTAATCCTTTCTGACTCAATGCCCTCTCTAACATAGAGAGCAACCCCTCCACCAATTTGATCAGCTCTATCATTACGATATAGTTTGTACCCAGGTATCAGTGTCCCACTGGTTGTCCTCCTTCCACCATGTCTCTGATATTCCAATCATATCTAACCTTTCATTTAGTGCTATATATTCTAACTCTCCCATCTTATTTTTTTAGACTTCTAGCATTTGCATACAAGCATTTTAGAGAATGTATTTTATTCATATTAATTTGGCTATTGTTAGACATGGGTAATTTGGGATCTTTGGGTTGTGTCCCTCAGCCAGCAGATGTTGAAGACAAAGTGCCAGAAGCTTTGACTCATCCCTGGCATACATAGAGCATCCCCTAGGAGCCGCCTTCAGGTAGTTCTCTGTCTCCAGCAGATGATGGTGTGTGTTATCTTTCTCTTGGCACGTCACTCTGAGCGTATGGGGCCAGTGGGTTTTTTGGACCAGTGGTCGTCTTCAGAGTGCACTGGAGGTGCCCCCCTCAGAGTATCCACATTTTTGAGGTTGAGCACCTAGTCAAGAAGATCAGGGTTGCTCCATTCCAAACAGGTCCAGGCTTCTGGTCTCAAAGGATCAGTTAGCCTGAGCTGGCAGGGAACCATTCTTCAGTGGCTCTGTTTTAGTAGAAATTCCATTTATTATTTTTTAAATAGCTAGATTATAGGTAGAAAACCTCTGAAACCTCATACCAGTTCAGCACCAGAGCTCTGCACCAACGGACGCAGAAGATCAGTGAGTGCGCCGCCACACTCCCCTCCTCTCCTTCCACCTGCAGCCTGTAGTGGCACTTTCCTGGAACGAGATTGCTGCCATTGCTCTCGGCTCCGTCTGGCCCGCCTGCCTCCTTACATCAGCACTCACAGCTTCCTGCCCTTCTGAAAAGGGCCTTGCGCTGGCATCAGGCTTCCAGCGCCGCTCACCCCACCCTCTTGCTTGGACCTTATGGGCAATAGCTGCAGCAGACATGTTTTGGCTGGTGGCCTTACAGGCAGTAGCTGCAGCGGGAATCGTGGCTGAGCAGGAACAGTCTGGGCGTGGTTGCTCTCCAGCATAGTCCCTTTGGCCTGCTTCCCTGCAGTGAGTCATGCTGCTAGCTATGGCCATTTTTAACTGTGTTCCCGCCTTTTGCAACTGAGTGTAGGGGCTCTCATTCATACAGCCAAGCTCCGTTAAATTTGAGTGCGACATGCCTTCCTCACTCCTCTGTTGTTAAAAAGCCTGCAAAGGCTTTCCCATTCCCTTCGGAACTCCAACACATGGTGTCCCTTGAGTGGGACTCTCCAGAGGCCTCCCTTCATTCGGCCAAACATCTGGGCTGCAGTTATTCCTGGTCGCTGACAGATCTGGATTGGTGGCTCCGCTACCCCATGGTGGATGTCGTCATCGCTGCTGTCACCAAGAATACCACCATTCCAGTTGAAGGCGGAGCTGCCCTTCGTGATCAACATGATTGCAAGGTTGAAGGTCTTCTGAAGACAGCTTTTTCTTTTTCCTCCTCCTTGGCTCTCCAGGCCTCAGCATGTGGTGGATTAACAGTTCGGACGCTTTTGTGGTAACTCCAGCTTTTACCGGAAGATCCAGCTGCTGTATGCTTGGCGTCCATAACAGCGTTCTTGGTGGATGTGCTGTATGACCATCTGCGCCAGATTGCCCATTCATTGGCGGCCACCACGGTAGCACGGTGGTGGCTTTGGCTCCAGCACTAGTCCGCAGGCGCCGCCTCCAAGGCACATCTAGCAAAGCTCCCTTTCAGAGGGCAACTGCTATTTGGGGAAGACCTTAAAAAAACTGGTCAAGGACTTGGGCGAGGTTAGTCCTCAACGTCTTCTTGAGGACCGCCCACGGGCTTTGGCTCACCGGTCCAGCTCTACTAAAGCCAATCCTGCCTCTTCCCCGTCTCAGAAGAAACAAGCAACAGAGCAGCAGCAAGAGAATTTGATGTTGGTGAGTCATCTGTTCGTGACTAGAGAAAAGAGAAAATGGCGCTAGAGGAGATGAACCCGTGAAAACGTGCATGTCGGGGTCCCAAAGAAAAGTGGCCAGAGCTAGAGAGTGACTTAAAGTGGATTCTGTCTAGAAGGGAGCAAAATAAAGCTGTCTCAACTATCGCAATTCAATTCAAAGCAAAACTGCTGGCCAATGAAAGAGGAATTTCACGTTTCCAGGCTAGTTTCAACTGGATTTGCAAATTTATGAAGAGGAATGGTCTTTCCGTGCGAATAAGAACTGTAGGCCAGATGATTCCGGATGACTGGGAACAAAAGATGGCGGATTTCGGCACATTTGTCAGCAAAGAAATTTTGGAGTTCGGCATTTCGGCAATGGATGTTATTAACATGGATGAGGTTCCTGTGTCTTTTGACATTCCACCAACCAGGACTGTAGCTGCTTTGGGTTCAAAAACTGTCACAATAACAACAACTGGACACGAGAGGGCTTGCTTCACTGTAGTCCTGGGTTGCACAGCGAGTGAGCTTAAATTGAAGCCGATAGTTATTTTCAATCGAGTAACCATGCCCCATGAAAAATTTCCACAAGGTATTCACTGTAACAAAAAGGGATGGATGGACTCTGAGGTCATGAAAATATGGATTGATAAATGTTACAAGGCCAGGCCTGGTGGTTTCTTTTCTAAAAAGTCTTTGATCTTCGATTCCATGGCTGCCCATAAAGAAACAAATGTGCAAAATTATATTAATTCGACTGGTGCCCATATCGCAGTGATACCGGGTGGTTTTACTTGCAAGCTGCAGCCGCTAGATATAGCAGTTAATCACCCGTTCAAAACGTTCATCAGGCGAGAGTGGGATAATTGGATGCAGCGGGGAATTCATGAATTCACACCATCGGGACGATTAAAGAGGGCTACATTAACAGAAATCTGCAATTGGATGTGTTCTGCTTGGGACAGAATATCCCCGGAAACCATAAGAAATGGATTCCGAAAAGTTGGGATTGTTTATAAGAATGAGTATCGGGTGTGTAGTGATGACGAAGATGATGAAAATGTCGAAAGGAGTGACAATGACAGTGCATATGTTATGGAAGAGCGTCTCCAGACGGTTTTAAATTTTCAGTGATGATGTTGATGAGGGAAGTGATTTCAAAGGTTTTATGGAATCGGATGATGAAAATTAATTAAATATATTTTGAAACCATTATATTCTTGTAAGGACTCTTTTATGGAATCGGTTCCCTGTAATAAAGTTTCGGTATAGTGCGCCTTTGCAAATACCGCGCGAGAGGGTTGCGCGATAGGTATAAAAGTGTATAGCTCGCGCACTTTATGCACAAAAATACGGTACTGCCTTGATCTCCAAGCTTGAGATTCAGTGGCTTTTGGTGCTCGAGTGGTGGTGGCAGCAGCTGTTTTTTCCTGCCCTACGGTGGGGTAGTTCTGGTACATCCCACTGGTCTAGCAGGATGATCTGGAAGGAGAAATTTCACTTACCGTTAATTTCCTTTCCTGGAAGCCTGCTAGACCAGTCCAGGACCTATCCTTGCTGCATTCTACAGCCATCAGTGTCTAAGAGCCTTACTTCTGTTTGGCTGGTCTGTTGGTTCTTCAAAGTTGGATGTACGAGGGTTGCTCAGAAAGTAATGCCCCACATGTTTTTTCTCAGTCCAGAATGAAGATAGAGGTGTGAAATTGAAAGGGTAGTAACTTGGAACTTCAAAGGACACGTGTGTAATTTTAGTCGTCCGACAAATAGCGAGGCGGTAGTGATCCTTCAAATGGCGTCTGTGAGTGACACACGGTACAAACAACAAGCTGTAATTGAATTCTTGGTGGAGGAGAAAAAGTGTGAGAAACATTTCACACAGCACACAACCGTTTGTGAGAGAGTAAAGGCTTCAGGAAGTGGTAAAATGGAACTGGAAGATCGGCCACAGTCTGGGCGTCCTGCCACAGCTACTAGTCCAGACAAGTTGCAGCGCCCTGCGATAGCTGCCAGTGGAAATTAAAATACTGTAAGCTGTTGCGGTGTGCCTTAAACACACCTTTGAATATCCCAAAGAGTCAATAATTGCCATTGCACTACCTCTACTGACGGAAAGGTGTATGGACAATTCCCGACTCGTGATGTGCCGATCTGCACAAATGTCATCAGCGCGCTGCAACTTGTCTGGATTGGTGGCTGAGGCAGGATGCCCAGCCCACAGCCGATCTTCCAATTCTGTTTTACCACTTCCTGAAGCCTTTACTCTCTTCACCCATCATCCAACGGTGCTCCTATCTACCGCAGAACTTCCATACACTTCACACAACCGTTTGTGAATGTTTCTCACACTTTTTCTCCTCCACCAAGAATTCAACTACAGCTCATTGTTTGTACCGTCTGTCACTCAGATGCCATTTGAAGGATCACTACCGCCTTGCTATTTGTCGGACGACTGTAAAATTACACACGTGTGTCCTTTGACGTTCCAAGTTACTACCCTTTCAATTTCACACCTCTATCTTCATTCTGGACTGAGAAAAAAACATGTGGGGCATTACTTTCTGAGCAACCCTCATATATAGTTGCACTTCTTTATATAGTTATAGTATTGTGCCACTAAGCATCCTGCTGCTTTTCCAGGGGTATACAGAGGCGGCCCCTAGGGGATGCTCTATGCTAGGGATGAGTCATCAAAGCTTCTGGCACTTTCTCTGTCTCCAACATCTGCTGGCAGGGGGACACAACCCACTTGTCTGGACTGGTCTAGCAGGCTTCCATGAAAGGATATTAACAGTAAGTGAAATTTCTCCTTCAAGGACCCAGTTGCTGAGGAAGTTGTCATGCAGTTTTTTTGTTCTCTGGACCTTTCCTTCCTAAATATTTTCTTTCCTCCTTTAAGAGCAGTGTTTTATTTCTTTCATGGTTCTCTTTTAAAGCAGCATCCCATTCTGTTTTTCGGCGGTATCTTGTTCTTCTGACCATGTGCGCCTCCCTTTTTTTTCTTTGTACTCCATTTTCTGCAATTGCCTTTTTCCTGCTTCTCTTCATGCAGTCGGTCGGCAGCTGGTTCCCGCCATAAGCTTTGTGTTACGGCTGCCATTCTTTCTTCAGAGTCTGATTTTTGGCTTCCCTCCTCTTCCTGTGACCTTTTCTTTTATCCTGTTGTGAAAATGCTGCCTTCCCTACAGCGCTGCTTGGGTTGTGGGAAGAAATGTAAGACTTTGACAGGTAGTTTGTGTTCCTCCTCTGGTTCTAATCAAGGGGGTCCTTCTGAATCTGTGGGTCCTGGTTCCAGTAGCCCTTCCAGTTCTCTTCCCTTTGGGTTACCTCAAGGTGATACTAGATCTCAAGATGCCTTTCCTCTGCTTTTGTTGCATTAGCAGCCTGTTCACCCTCTACAACTCTCCGTTCAGCCTATGCAGACTTTAGCTGATGGCTCTGATCTCTAGTTTATGCAGCTCTTTTGTCAGGCCTGGGATATGTGGCACTCGGGGACTTTTGTCTACTCCGACCATCACTGATCCACCATCTATAAAGTGTTTATTTATTTAACAGTATTTCTATACCGCCTTATCCTACAATCAAGGCGGTGTCACAGCAATACAATCAAAAAGTAGTGGAAGAGTATTCCATGCAGTGAAAAAATGTCATGAGTTGCGTGTAAGAGGTTTAGTGTATTAGATTAGGTTGAACTATGTACATTGTGAGCTATGGTACAGCATGAGCTATAATACATTGTTCTATACAATTGGGGTTTAAGATATATCATGTGCCGTTGTACAGTTTCTGGTCAGGGTTTGTAGAGGTAAGTTGGTGGTTCCCGTTGGTACCATTAAGTGACATGTCCGTAGTGTTCAATGAACAGCGTTGTCTTCAGCTGTTTGCAAAAGTCTTTGAGATCCGTTGTCGATCGCAGTTCGTCTGGGAAGGGAGTTCCATATTGTTGGGGCAGCCAGTGAGAGGGCTCTCTCTGTGGTGTCCTTGCGTGTTTTTCTGTAGTCATTCGGGGTGTTGACTCTGTTGGAGGTTCCTTTTCTTCTTGGGCAAGTGCTGGTGTCTGGTTGGATGAGGGTGTGCAGGCTGTTGGCTGATGTGTGGTGTTTGATCTTGAATATGTTTATGATTGTTTTGTATTTGATGCGTGAACTGATTGGGAGCCAGTGTAGGTCTTTCAGTACTGGAGTAATGTGTTCATGTCTTGTTGAACCAGATATTATGCGGGCTGCAGTGTTTTGTGCTAGTTGTAGTGGTCTGAGTGTTTGTTTTGCTAGCCCAAGGTAAATGGGGTTGCAGAAGTCCAGTAGGGGAGTAATTAGAGCTTGGCATACGGTACGGAAGTGTTCAGCGGTGAGGAGGGGTTTAAGTCTTCTGATGATTCTCATCCTGTGGTAGGCATTTTTGATTGTTTTGCTTACGTGTGTCTTGAGATTCAGTTCATTGTCCAGGGTCACTCCGAGGTATGGTTGTGTTTTGTACTCTGATGTCCGGTGGGGGATGAAGTCTGGGTTGCAAGTGATTATTAGTGCCTCCGTCTTGCTGTAGTTGATAGCGAGGTTGTTGTCTTTACACCATCTTGTCATTTGTGTTAGGCAGTCGGTTATTTTAGAGTAGTCTGGGTTGTCAATCGAGATAGGCATGTATATCATAATGTCGTCTGCATAGATTGTGTATTGGATGCTGTTTGCTTTCAGGATGTCGCATATTGGCTGGATGTATATGTTGAACAGAAGCGCCGAGAGGGCGGACCCTTGAGGCACTCCTTGGAGGACTCTTATGGGTTGAGAGGTGTTGTGGCCTACCTTGACCTGTATCTGCCTGTCGGTTAGGTATGAATTGAACCATTTTAATGTGGTACCGTGAAGCCCAATTTTCTTTAGTCTTTCCAGGAGAGTTTGGTGGTCTACTGTGTCGAATGCTGAAGAGATGTCAATGAAGATCATTAGGATACCTTTTTTGGTGTTGTCTATGGTTCGGAGGATGTTGTCGAAGAGGTAGATCAGTAATGTTTCGACTCCATGGTTGGGGCGAAAGCCGTGTTGGTTGTCATCTAGAGGGGCGTGGTTGTCGATGTGTTCCTGTAGTTGTAGTTGTACTGATTTTTCTATGATTTTTGCTAGAAAGGGCATGCTGGATATTGGTCGGTATGCTGCTGGGTTGCTTTTGTCGAGGGTTGTTTTCTTTGGTATTGGTCGTACTGTGGCTAGCTTTAGTTGATCTGGCATGAGTCCTTGGTTGAGGGAGTTGTGCACCATGTTGTGGATGAAGTGGATGAAGCTTGATTTGGTGGCTTTGATCCATGACACTGGGCAAGGGTCCGTAGGAGCGGTGCTTGTTTTGATTGCTGAGATGATGTGGGAGAGCTGTTCTGCTGAGGGTGAGCAGAATGTGTCCCAGGTCTTAGGGTGTGAGTCGGGCTGAGTTGATGTGTTTGGCGTTGTTGGTTCTGCGGAGTGAAATTTTTCCTTGATATGATCGGCAAATTTTTGTGGGTCTGTTTGTACTTCCTCCTCTGTCCTTTGCTCCTTTGTGAGGATTTTCACTATTTCGAATAGCTCTCTGGGTTTGTTTATGGAGGTATTTATCATGTTCATATGGTTTTCTTTCTTTGATTGGTTGATGTGTTCACTGTATTGTTTTTGCTTTGTTAGGTATATCTGCTGGGTTTCGGCAGCCTTGGATTTTCTCCATCTCCGTTCAATCTTTCTGAGTTCTCTTTTTTCTTGTCGTATGGTTGTGGAATACCAAGGCTTGTGTTGTCTCTTGTTGTGACGGTGTTTCTTTGGTCTGGCAACTGTTGCTGTGGTGGCGTTGGATAGGGTGGTGTTCCAGTTGGTGATTTGAGTCTCCAGGTCGTCTGTTTCTGTGGTCAGTTGTTGTATCGTGTCCTGTAAGAAAGCGTCTCTGTCGAAGTTCTTGAATCGCCTTTGTGTGGTGTGTTGTCCGTTTGTTCGTTTGTCCTTTTGTAGTTGCAACTTTATCTTGATTATGTAGTGGTCTGACCATGGAACTGGGGTGATGGTAGGTGTAAATATTAGACCTCTTGATGTTAGGTAGCTGGTTGCGAAGATGAGGTCTGGGGTAGAGCCGTGTCTGTGCGTTGGGGCGTCGATGATTTGGGTGAATTGAAGTGAGGTCATTGCTTGGAGGAAAACTTCTGCATCTTTGTTGTTGGTGGACTTGAGGTTGAAGTCTCCAAGCAGTAGCGTGGGCTTGTTAGTTGCGGTGATGGCGCATACTGCTTCCATTGTTGAGGCTAGTTCATCGGGTGAGGCCCTGGGTGCTCTGTAGGTTAGGCAGAGTGCCACGTGTTTGTTCATGATGCTG
Organism: Ichthyophis bannanicus; assembly: GCA_033557465.1. Lineage (NCBI taxonomy): Eukaryota > Metazoa > Chordata > Amphibia > Gymnophiona > Ichthyophiidae > Ichthyophis > Ichthyophis bannanicus. The sequence continues at coordinate 43,872,992 of CM066051.1, read as the reverse complement.
AGTGTGTTACCTTGAGGTGTGTCAGTGGAGCTCTGAGTTTTGAACTTTAGGTTCTTCTTTGCAATTATTAAGACTCCTCTTCCACGTTTGTGGGTGCGAGGGCAGTTGAATGCTGTGTATGTGTCTGGTACCAATTGATTGAGTAGAACATTGTCGGCTGGATTGAGCCAGGTCTCTGTTATGCAAAGTATGTCTGGCTGGTGGTCTTCTATGTGGTCTGCTATTGTGTGTATCTTGTTGCATATGGATCTTGCGTTTATGAGCTCTTTGGTTGTATGCTTTGTGGGCTTTGTTTCGTATGTTTCCTTTGAGTGTGGTGTGTGGGAGTGTGATTTGTGTGTGTTTTCTTTGTCATTGATGTGTTGTGTGTGGCAGACTGAGTGCACTGAGGTTCTATGTATGACCAGGTGGTTGGTGGGTGCCATGGTGAGTTAGGGTGTGTGTAGTGGAAGTGAGAGTTTGGTGGTAGGAAATGTGTGAGGAGTAGGCTGATTGGTAGAAACAATGTTGTGATCATGTTGGTTTGATGTGATGTTCTGTGAAAGGTCAACTTGCGGTTCTGACGTCCTTCGCCTCAGTCTGCTCCTTGTTGGGTTCTGCTGTGAAGCTGTCGGCGCTGCTGTTTCCTTTGGTTGTTTCCTTCTGCTCACCTTCGTGCCTTGCCTAAGGGCCACGCCAAAGGGCCCTCTGGCGAGGCCCGTCCTGCAGGGATGCCGCTTTTAACTGCTGCCGGCTGCTGCTTTCAGCGGGCTCCCACTGCCCCGATTGGGCAGGAGCTGAAGAGGGAGGTGGTGTGTCTGGGAAGCAGCCAAAGTTGCTGCCAAAGTTTGGCTATAGCTTCTTAGATCTGGCCAATGATACCTCCTCTCCACGGGACTGTTGCCCTGCAGGGGAAGACGGTGACAGTCCTTCAGATAAACGTTCTATCACTTCTGAGTCCGGCTGGGAAGGAGGAGAGCTCTCACCATTGGAAGACTACCAGAAGCCATGAGAAGATGGTCATATCTGGTTATTCTGTAAGGAAGAGCCTCCTGCTTTCATTGCTCAAATTACAGAGGCTCTGCACTTCTTGGATTCAAGTGCCAAGAGCCTTCGGATTCCTCTAAACTTCGAGCAGACCCCATTATTATGGGCATCAAGAAACCTTCTAAGGCTTTTCCCTTTCCCCTGGAACTACAACAGATTGTCTTCTTAGAGTGGGATTGTCCTAATGTGTCTCTATGCTCTGCTTATCGTTTGGGTCGTGTTCGGATGATCTTGACAATGGTTGCATTTCCCTAAAGTAGACGCCCTAGTCCCTAGTCACTGCAGTCACTAAACACACAACCATTCCTGTGGAGGGTGGCACTGCCCTCCTTGATCAGGTGGAGGGCCTCTTTTAAAAAAAACAACAAAAAAACAAAAAAAAAAACCACTCGTCATCGACTTTGGCATTAGGCCTCTACAAAGATCTTGCTGCACGTGTTCTGCTACGATGGCTTCAGTCACTTCCGGATGATCTGACTTTGCCTATTTAGAGTCTGTCACTGCCTTTCTTGCAGATGCCTTTTATGATCTGCTGTGCTGATCTGCTGTCTGTGGCTGCTGCTACAGAGGCTTAACGTTGGCCGTGGCTCCGTCATTGGAATGCGGATGCTGCTTCCAAGTTCCGTCTCGCCAAGCTTTCTTTCAAAGGCTGCCTTTTTTTTTTGGTGAGGATTTGGAAAAGCTTGTGAACGATTTGGGGGAAGTTGAGCATCAACGTTTGCCGGAGGATAAGCCCAAATCCAATTTTTGGTGTCCTTGCCACATCATTCTCTATGCCCTCATCTTATAGAGTCTGCTTCAGAGATGTTCATTGCTGCCAGCCTGGCAAATCCGTTTCTCCTTTGAATAGGGCTGGTTCTAAGCCTCAGTCCTTTTGGGGTATCCGTCACAGCCGGAACAATTTCTCCTCGTCCAAGTTTTCTGGTTCCACCAAGCTTCCTGTTGATGGTTTCTGGGTCCATTCCGGGGTGCCTCCTGGGGGCGGACACTTTAATGTATTTTTCTCCTGAATGCACCCAGATAACATTGGACTTATGGGGGCTCGAGGTAATAACACAGCGTTATGCTCAGCTTCACTGAGCCCGTGCCAAATGTCTTCCTCATCTCTCCATGCAGTTCCGTGGCCAAGGCAGCGGCTGTACGCCTGACTCTCCACCGCTGCCTTCAGCTCAATGTGGTATGCCTAGTTCCTCCCTCAGAAAGAGATTCTGGTCACTATTCCATTTACGGAATAGTGTAACTGTGTCAAAGACTTTACTGAAATCTAAATACACCACATCTAGGGCTCTCCCTCTGTCCAACTCCCTGGTCATCCTGTCAAAGAAATCAATCAGATTTATCTGACAAGACCTGCCTCTGGTGAATCCATGCTGCCTCGAATCCTGTAATCCATTGGACTCCAGAAACCTCGCTAGTCTCTCTTTTAGTAGCCTTTCCAATAATTTACTAATCACGGAGGTTAGACTAACTGGGCTGTAGTTCTCAATGTCATCTTTACGTCCGCATTTGTGTAAAGCACTTAGTGCCTGGAGCTCTGAAAGGCGCCATGACATTCTTGCTGGGATCCTTTTCTGTCTTTTTCCTTGGAGGGGGTTACCATTCAAACAATGCCCTCTTTTCTGCCTAAGGTCCTTTTGGATTTTCATGTCATTTGTCGAGTGGTTGCCTGGTCATCTTCCTCCACTTTCGCGCGGCATTACTGTCTTGATCTCATGGGTAGCTCTGTTAGATATTTGCAGGGTGGCCACCTGGTCCCCCCTCTTTACTTTTGCATGTCACTATCGATTGGATGTCCAAGCTCGAGAAGCAGCTTGCTTCGGAGCCTCTGTCTTGACTGCAGCTGTTTCTTCTTGCCCTTGAGTGGCTTAGCTATGCTACTCCCCATTAGTCTTGACTGGTCTAGCAGGCTGTGTTTGGAAGGAGAAATTTTACTTACTGATGATATCCTTTCCTGGAGTCCTGCTAGACCAGTCCAGGACCCGCCCCTAGTGGTTGGGGCAATGTACTTCAGGCCGGAAGGTCGGGGGTTCAAATCCCACTAGAGGACAGCAACCTTGGGCTGGAAGGACTGGGGTTTCTAGTCCCACAGGTGCTCCTTGTGGTCTTGGGCAAGCCACTTAACCCTCCATAGCCCATGTTCCCTGTAAAATAGTTTTCTCCAAGTTATAATACCCTGTTCAATGTAATTTCAGTTTGTTCAATGTAAACCGCGCTAATGCAGAATAGCGCGGTATATAAGAGAATGTAAATAAATAAAATAAAATAAATTTAGTCCATTGCCTAGCTAAGACTCTCTTTACATATCTGTGACATTGTACCTTGCCATGTACATAATTCCTTGGCCTGTGGGTCCTGTTCCACAATGTTCAATTTAGCTTGTTATAAGAGTTATTCATTTATGAACTCATTTCTGGTCTGGCTCTGTGCTTCCTTGGCGTTTGAATTCCTGCTGCTTGTTATGGGTATACTAAAGCTCTCCTTGGGGGATGGATTTTTATACCAAGGGTGACGTCACAAAGCTTTGGGAATCTTTATTTGTCTTGCTATCTGCTGGCAGGGGGGCACAACCCACTAGTCTGGACTGGTCTAGCAGGATTCCAGGAAAGGAAATTATTGGTAAGTATAATTTCTCTTTTTGCATGTGGTCGTGGTCAAAAAGCAAGTGGAATGTTGGAACTTACTAAGCAAGAAAAGGGAAAACTGGAGTAGTTTAATAATAGGGGTGAGCAGTTAGAGAGTAGGGGATAGGTTTTCATTCAGTATACAATGAAACTGGAGTTCCTGAGCGGTCCTCCAGTTTAGTCCTCCACATCAGGGTCGTGCACCTCCTCCTGCAGCAAGGAGACTGGACCAATCAAATCTTTCCCCTGTCAGGATGTATACTGCTGGAGCTCCCATCAGCCCCCCAGTGTGTCCAGTCTCCTTGCAGCAGGAGGCGGTGTGAGCCTGCTCAGGGCTCACTTTGGGGCTTAGGACAATAATAGTTAGTATTTTGTTTGGTCTATTTTCATGCTTTTTTGCTCCTTGTAGTGTCTCTTGATTTTATTTCAGTTTAAGGGTCTGTCTCTTTAAATGCGATAAAGGAAGGAGCCGAGCTTGCACTGCCTGTCTGCCTTCTGCTGGGTAATGGCATGTCGGGTGCAGTCAGTAGCCTATGATCTTCCCTCCTGGAAAGCACGGAGGAGGAATCTGGCGATACCACCTTATAGGTTTGGGGGAAAGATTCAGCATGGCGATTCCGCAGCTCGGAGGACCCCAGAACGCTTAGCTCTCCGGTCTGTGATTTCCTCACACTGCAGGGCTCTAGCGATTAGCTCCCTCTTCGTTTCAGCTCCGTTGTTTTGCAAGTTCGCGGCTACAGGGTAAGTGACCTTTTTGCCGGTTTTGAGGTTCCCAGAGATTTTCGTGGCAGCGGGATCGGTGCGGTTTTGTTTTATTTGGGTTTCTTTGCCTTTACTTTAGTTTTTTCGTGCCTTTTTCTCCTCTCCGCGGTGCCGGTGGCCATTTTGTTTTTCGGTTCCCGCTTTTTCTTCAGGGGCCGTGCTGTGGCGTGTCCTGTGCTTTACAACCTGGCTCAGAATTGCCCTTGTTCCTTTTCCTAACAGTGAGCTGGGGTGTTTGAACTTTTTTTTTTTTTTTTTTTTTTTTTAGTCACATCGGACGGGCTGTTGGTTGGCTGCAGTCCTGCTTGTGGCCTGGCCTGCCTTATTCTTTCAACAGCTCTGTGCTACTGCGGGTTCTTTTTCCATGTCCCGGTGGCCGCAGTGTGTGATCTGTGGGTCCCGCAAAGGCTCCGTCTCTGACGCTGGGGTTTGCAAGGGCTGCGCCTGCGATCCACCAGATCTACCGCAGCAAATGGAGGCCAGTGTACTTTTGGAGCCAGTGGACCCACCAGTTTCAGGTGGAGAGGAGCTGGCTCCAGGGATTCTCGTACCTTCCTCTTCTCCTACTCCGTCTGCGCCAAGGGACTCGCAGGCAGTGGGGGCCAGCAAGGCGTTTTGGGGGGATTTCTCCCCTGATTTCGTGCTTCTTATGCATCAAGCTTTCCAGAAGGGACGCTTGGGAAAATGTTCTGAGCCATGCGCGGTTTCACCGGCTCCGCCATCTCTCAAGGGAGAGGGGGCGAGAGTGGACACTCCTAAGGCAGCCAAGCGGTCCCGGGTTTCAGAAATGGAACTCCTTGATATGGTGTGGCAAGAGCCGGAATGGTCTGATGTGGAACCCGAAGACAGGGTCGACGAATTAGAGGAAGGGGAGATTCCGGAACCTGAGGACCAGGCTCGGATCATCCGAGTATTTTGCAGAGAAGAACTGATTCCATTAATTACAGAATCTTTGCAAGCCCTGAATCTGACTGTCGGGCGACCCGGGGAGGAGGCGGCTTTGGAAGATCCTCTCATTCAAGCAGTGCAAGATTCTCAAACAGTGTTCTCGGTCCATAGAGTGGTTGATCAGATGATTCAGGCTGAGTGGGATCAACCTGAGTCAGGCTTGAAGGGTATCAGGACAATGAACTGTCTCTATCCTCTGGCGGACAAGGACAAAGAAGTTTCGTTCGCCACGGATTGACGCAGCGGTTTTGGCGGTGACTAAGAAAACGACAATTCCGGTTGAGGGCAGTGCGGCCTTGAAGGACACACAAGATCGAAAGGTGGATGGATTGTTGAAGCAGGCCTTTGAGACTAATGCCTTGGCTTTACAGGCGTCTATTTGTGGGGCCTAGGTCTCTAGAGCCTGTTTGAGATGGGCTCAGCATTTGCGGCAGGACTCCCGTCTGGACCAACAGGGATTGTTGGAGGCAACCCGCTTAGAATCGGGGTCAGCGTATTTGGCGGATGTTCACTATGATTTGATCAGGACTTTGGCTAACAGCATGGCTTCAGTAGTAGCGGCGCGCAGGTCTATTTGGCTTCGTAATTGGGCTGCTGATGGGTCTTCTAAAGCACGCCTCAGCAAGCTCCCCTTTAAAGGCAAGCTGTTGTTCGGGGACAACCTCGATAAGTTAGTCAAGGACCTCGGGGAATCTAAAGGCAGGAGGCTGCCGGAGGATAAGTCACGACAGAATAGGGGTGTGTCATCGGCTAGAGGTCAATTTCGGGACTTTCGCAGGTTCCAGTCTTCCAGGCTTGGGGGTTTCCAGCGCGGAAGACTGGCAGCTAGATCCTCGGGTTTACGAGGGTTTCGAGGAGCAGGTAGAGGGTTCTCGACTGCCTCCGCTTCGTCGTCCTCTTCCTTTGGTCGCAAGCCACAATGAAGCGAGGCGGACCCCGGAAGGAAGTCAGGTGATCGGAGGTCAGCTTCGTCACTTTCTTTCTTCCTGGGTCCAGATAACGTCGGACCAGTGGGTCCTCGAGATCATCTGGGAGGGGTACGCTCTGTAACTGGCTTGTCCTCTCCGGGGTGCCTTCGTTCTGTCGCCCTGCAAGAGTCCTCAAAAAGTGTTAGCCATTCGCGTAACGTTGGACCACCTGCTGGCCTTGGGGGCGGTGGTGCCTGTTTCAGATTCTGATCTCGGTGCGGGTCGGTACTCTATTTATTTTGTGGTGCCAAAAAAGGACGGGTCCCTCCGCCCTATCCTGGATCTCAAAGGTGTGAATCGTTGTCTTCAGGTGCCTCATTTTCTCATGGAAACACTAAGATCCATCTTAGTTGCGGTGCATCAGGGAGAATTCCTAACGTCTCTCGATCTTTCAGAGGCCTACTTGCATATTCCGATCAGGGCGGCTCATCAAAAGTTTCTACGGTTCACCCTTCCTTGGGGTCATTACCAGTTTCAAGCGCTGCCGTTCGGCCTGGCCACAGCGCCACGTGTTTTCACCAAGGTCATGGTGGTGGTCGTGGCGGCGTTGCGGAAGGAAGGTGTTTTGGTTCACCCTTATCTCGACGATTGGTTAATTCGAGCAAAGACCGAGAGGGAGAGCTTGCAAGCCATGAGCAGAGTGATAGCTCTACTGCAGAGTCTCGGTTGGGTGGTAAACAAGAAAAAGAGTCATTTAGTGCCGACTCAGTCCCTCGAATATCTCGGGGTTCGCTTCGATACGGCGAAAGGTTTAGTATTTCTGCCGGACCGCCGAGCACGAGCTTTGCGCCTTCTGGTTCGCAAGTTTTTAGCATTCCCGGCGCCGTCAGCTTGGTGGTACCTTCGCGTCTTGGGAACGATGGCGGCGACTCTGGATGTAGTCCCCTGGGCCAGGTTTCATATGCGTCCGCTGCAACGAGCCCTTTTACGTCGTTGGTCGAACCAAACGGATTTGATGAGCAGGCGGCTGCCTTGTCTGAGGCGAGTGTGGCAGTCGTTACGATGGTGGCTGAGCTCGAAGGCGTTGCAGGCGGGAGTTCCTCTAGAGCAGCCGGTCTGGATGCCTGTGATAACAGATGCGAGCCTGGCGGGCTGGGGAGCTCATTGCGACAGTCGCTTCGCGCAGGGAGCTTGGTCAGCTCTGGAAGCCTCTTGGTCGATCAACCGCCTCGAGCTGCGAGCGGTGATGGGGGCACTGCAGGCGTTCGAATCTTCAGTGACGGGCCAGGCAGTGCGGATTCTCTCAGACAACTCGGCGACCGTTGCATACCTCAACCGTCAGGGCGGCACAGGAAGCAGAGCCATGGAAGAAGAGTCCGACCATGTTCCAGTGGGTGGAACCTCAGCTACTAGCCATTTCAGCGGTGCATATCGCCGGGAAGGAGAATATGATGGCGGATTTCCTCAGCAGAGTGCAGGTGGATGCCGGGGAGTGGGAACTCCACCCGCAAGTGTACGCTCAACTAGTCCGCAGATGGGGGCCTCCGGTCATGGATCTCATGGGGACCTTTCAGTCGGCCAAAACCACTCGGTTCTTCAGCAGACGGAGGGAACGCATGTCAGAGGGCATAGACGCTCTCATTCGTCCTTGGCCGGACTCCGGGCTCCTTTACGTCTTTCCTCCGTGGGCGTTGATCGTTCGGGTGATTCAACGCATAGAGGCGCATTGGGGAAAGGTTCTTCTAGTGGCACCGGATTGGCCCAGACGTCCGTGGTATGCGGATCTGATTCGGCTCCTCGATGGAGAACCGTGGCAGCTGCCGCCCTTGGTGGATCTATTGCTGCAGGGTCCGCTGCGGATGCCGCAGGTGGATCAATTCTCGCTTACGGTATGGCCATTGAAAGGACTAGGTTGAGGCGGAAAGGTTATTCTTCAGCAGTCATTGCCACTCTTCTTCGGGCGAGGAAAGCTTCTACTTCGCTCACGTATGTGTGCGTATGGTGAATTTTTGAAGATTGGTGTTCGCAGCACGATATCCGGGCCGCGACGGCTTCAGTACCAGACATTCTCAGTTTTTTGCAAGATGGTTTTGACAAGGGTCTTGCTGCCAGTTTTCTGAAAGTGGTAAGATCTTGGGGGTTCCCCTGGGGGCTCACGCGGATGTGCAACGGTTTCTGAGGGCTGTGTTCCGGCTGCGGCCTTTGCGCAGGGTAACGATTCCTCCGTGGGATTTGAATCTGGTATTACAAGCTTTGGTCCAGAAGCCTTTTGAGCCTCTTCGCCTGGCGTCCGTGAAGGATCTCACGTTAAAGACTGTTTTTGGTGGCCATCTGTTCGGCTCGACGGATTTCGGAGTTGCAGGCACTTTCGTGTCGAGAGCCGTTCTTATCGTTCTCTAGGGACAGAGTAGTCTTTCGGCCTGTTCCTTCCTTCCTAAGGTTGTTTCTCCTTTGAATCAGGCCGTTTTTCTCCCGGTCTTTAACTCCCCGGGGACGGGCGCGTCTGACGACGGGTTGCATCGGCTAGACGTTTGGCGGGTGCTCTGCCGATACCTGAGAGCCACCAAGTCTTTTCGTAAGACGGGACCGCCTGTTCGTCCTGTTTGGTGGTAAGCGGAAAGAAGAGGCGGCAGCAAAGTCTTCCATTGCCAGATGGATTAAGGAGGCAATTGCGTCGGCGTATATTCTGCATGGCCGTGCGGTTCCTTTGGGCTTGCGGGCCCATTCCACTAGGGCGCAGGCGACGTCGTGGGCGGAGCACAGTTTGGTTCCGCCAGTGGACATTTGCAGGGCGGCTACTTGCTCGTCGCTCCATGCGCTTTAGTAAGCATTATCGGCTGGATGTCCTGGCATCCAAGGATTCTTGCTTTGGTTCGGCTGTTTTGCGTGCCAGTTGGATTGGTCCCTCCCATTAATTACTGCTCTGTTACATCCCTGATGTGGTGGACTAAACTGGAGGACCGCTCAGGAAATAGAAATTACACTTACCTGGTAATTGTAGTTCCTGGAGGGTCCGGTTTAGTCCTCATTCCCTCCCGAGAGATTCTGCTTTTTCCATTTGGTGCGCTAATGTGGTGTGAGAGAGAGCTGCTTAAGCGATTTTTTTTCTGTGGTCCTCGAGTTTGGGGGTCTTCTGCTCTCTTTTGATCGCTTGTTTTTTCTTTGACGGTGCAGCAGTGCCTTTCCTTTGGCTCAGTTGTCGAAGTGGACGCGATGTGCACAGTTACGGCTCCCTCGTTTGGGGAGGGAGTTGAGTTATTTGGGGAGGGGTCTCTTTTCTGTTATACATACATATTTCTCTTTTGAATTTGCTTTAACAGTTCACTGGGGGGCTGATGGGAGCTCCAGCAGTATACATCCTGACAGGGGAAAGATTTGATTGGTCCATTCTCCTTGCTGCAGGAGGAGGTGCACTACCCTGATGTGGAGGACTAAACTGGACCCTCCAGGAACTACAATTACCAGGTAAGTGTAATTTCTGTTTTGTTGTTGGGTAATATGGTTGAGACTAGTAGCATAACTGAGTTCAAAAAGATTTGGGCAAGTTTCTGGAGGACAGCTCTGTTAACATTTACTATCCATATGCGCATGGTGGCAGTCAACTCTTATCTGCTAGTGCTCGTAAGGAGGGGCTGGATGTGTGAAACAACTGATCCTTTTCTAAGTGAAATACATTGTCCTGATTTTTTTCCTTCATTTGAAATTCTTCATTGAGATGTGAGATATGGTGAGGTGTGTGCAAAGGGGGGGGGGGGGGGGGGTTGTTTTTTGCTGGGCTCCAGAGGGTGGGATGGAGAATGGTTGCTTACGAGGTCTTGGCTTCCATACAGACCATGTCTGGTATATGGCAAAAGGAATTGGAGCTGGCAGAGAATACAATCCCAAAGCAAGATGGGGATATGGGAATAAGAATTTGCAGACCCAGGCACTTGACTGTGGTGCTTGTGCCTTAATGGGAACTAGGAAATGCATTGTCCAGTAGCTTGTCTATATTCCTTTACGTCATCATAGTGTGCCCAAGTCTAGGAAAACAGAAGTTTAAAATGAACAGGTAGGATATATTCCAGGGTGAAGACAGTGCTCTTAGGGGTATGTTTACTAAACCGGGCTAACGGTTAACCCGGGCTATCTGCAACTAAGTCCCATTGAATTATATGGGACCTAGTGGCAGATAGCCCGGGTTAACCGTTAGCCCGGTTTAGTAAACATACCCCTTAGAAGGTTGTAAGATCTGCTTGAAAAGAAACTTCCCATTAAAACTGTTTTAGGATGCTAGCTTGAAACCGCTTGGAGATATTTGTTGGGACGTATATGGAATATGATCATCATAAATGCTGGGATTGGTATTGCTTGTGCCTTTTGATATGAGCTCTGTATTAAAGCTCCTGTTGTGTATGGGGAAGCTCTTTGGGGGAGAAACACAAAGCCAAACCTAGCTGTTGTCTACATTCTACCTTGCACAGCTGCCCATCCTCTGCTCAGCCATTGCATATAATCCTCCTTATATTCTCTTCCAGGTGTTGTATCAACTGTGGTCCCTGATTCTGCACACAAGCTCTTCATCGGTGGCCTGCCCAACTACCTTAATGATGACCAGGTAACATGTCATCATTGGGTCTATGGTTTTATTAAGGCTTTGCTATGTTTTTATATGTTGTGGGTAGTGAGCACCCAGTGCTTCAGTAAGAGAATGCCCATGTGGAGTTTGTCTGATGGTGATGGGCACAGCAGTGCTCCTCTAATTTAAGAAGTCTAAGCAAGAGGAGTTTTTCCAAAAACGTCAACTCTGAAACAAAATGTAAGGGGTTTTGTGATTACTATTGGCATTCATTCCGTGGGAAAGCAGGATATCAAACGTGCTAAAGATATCAGGAGCTCCTTATCATTCCTCCAGTCTAGTCCAGACCATAGAGTTGTCACTCCCCAACCGCAGCTTGGAGACTGTGCATACCAAGTCCTGATGATGTCATCTACTTAGGTTACTGGCACTTCCCTCAAGGCTTAGTATTCTCAGTCTCCAAGCAGCTTGAGGTGACTCTGTTTAGTCAGGACTCCGTTGGAGAGTGATAGAAAAAACTTAAAATTCTAAGCACAGAAGAGTAGAAAAGGAAAAGAGTTCAAGGAAAGCAGGTTCCCTCTAAAGAGCCTAGCGGCTAAAGTTTAAATCGGGGGGAGGGAGAAGAAGACAGACTAACATCAGAGCACCGGAGACAGAAACAGAAGGGGGTAGGCATTCGGGGCAGGCCTTGACTGTTGCAGCCGCACACTGCAACTATTTATACCTCCCGATTCCCCTCAGGTGGTAGAGGAGGTCTGAGGACGACGACAGGCTGAAACCTGTGGGCTGCGAGGAGTTCTTCGGAGGCGAAAGGAAGCATCTCTGCTCATGGTGTTCAGCGCTGACGCAGTGAACTGGGACTTGCCCGAAGGGGTGATGCCTTGGGGCGCAATAGATCCAGGACACAATGGCAGCCTGGGGATGCAGAGGAGCTGGGTTCCAACGGCAGTTTTGGCTGATTCCATTTTGTTGTTCGCTGCATGGGGCAGGTTGTGTTGGGAGAGCGTCGGGGGGGGGGGGGGTGTCCAACTGGAGTGCAGGAGAAGTAATTGGGGTGGATCACAGGAGCTCTGGATGTTGGGGAGCTGTGGCACGTGTGGGGGGGAGGTTAATTTTTTTTTTTTTTTCGTGGTCTCTGGGCCTCCCCGCTGATGGCAGAGGATGCTTAAGCCAGCATGTGCAGCCTGTGGAGTATATCAAGGATCCCTCTCAGCTGCGGGGTTTTGCCGTGGCTGTGAGCTGAAATATGGATCAACGGGAGAGCAGTTGGATAGCAGGCAGGAGGGCTCTGGGAAGGCAGAGATGCCCACCCTGGACACTTCTGAGCCCTTGGTCTGCGGGGTGGGCTCCAGCAAGGGAAATGTTGGATGTAGTTTTCCCCAGCAAGAGGAAAGGGAAAGTGTGTGGGCTCTCCCAAGTCGTCCATGCTTAAGGAAGGGCAGTCACAGTCCATTCAGCTGGATTTTCCCCCAAATTTGTGCTTTTGATGCACAAAGTGTTCTGCCTGTGGCAGCAGGCAGGGAAGGACTCTGAGATAGCACCTAAGGCCCAGAAGAGGTGGCTGGCGAATCTCTCTGGGGCAGACAGGTTAGAGGTGGAACCTCTAGATAAACGCTGGGCGGGGGCGCCCAACTCCTGTGAGGACGCTGACTCCTTGCCCTTGGAGGGAGATGGACATTTGGGGGGAGTCTGCTATAGGTGAGTTGGAGGATGGGGAGAGTCCACAAGGGGACGAGCTACGTCTTGTTTGCGTCTTCCAGTGGGAGGAGCCAACGACCCTAATTTCATAGTCCACAGTGCTAAACGTCCCCCAAGGGGGTCTCACTGATGAGGATCTGTTAAAAGGCCTGCTGTTTGAAGCAGTTCAGAAACCCAGAATGATCTTCCTGGTTCACAGATTGATCCAGCAGATGATCCAGGATGAATGGGAAGTGCCAGAGGCCAGGTTGTACCTTTTGGCAGAGCAGTTCAAAGCACCCAGGATGGATGCTTTGGTGTCAGCGGTGGCGAAGAAGTCCACAATTCCTGTGGAAGGTGGGGCGGCACTTAAGTACACACAGAATCATAAATTGGAGACCTTGTTGAAGCAGGCCTTTGATATTGGCGCTATGACCTTGCAGAAGTCTATTTGCAGGGCATCTGTTGCACGTGCCTGTTTGTATTGGACGCAAGGCATATTGGACAGCTGAGATGGACAGCCAGAGTCCTCCGAAGCGGTGAAGATGGAATCAGGGATGACCTGTTATGACCTAATTCGCTCTGCGGCCAAAGGGATGGCCTCCAGTGGGGGCAGCATGACAGTTGCTCTGGTTGAGAAAATGGGCAGCGGATGGGACCTCAAAGGCGAGGCTCAGCAAGCTGCCTTTCTGGGGGAAGCTTTTGTTTGGCAAGATGCTGGAAAGGTTGGTAAAGGATATAACAGATACCAAAGGAGGGCTCCTGCCCGAGAATAAACCCAAACTGGGTTGTGGAGTATAACCAGCACGCAGTAACCTCAGGACTTTAGGAGATTTAGGGCAGTGAGGTTTGCCCCTTCTTCTCGAGGCTGTTATCTGCCCTGTGGGCAGTCTTTTGGGGAATCCAGGGGGATAGGCAGGGGATTCTTCCCCTCCTCCTCTTTTGCCAGGCCTAAGAAGACACAATGAGATGAGGGAGACCCAGGACGACTTGGTCTCTGGGGGGACAGCTCTGGGATTTCTATGCCACCTGGGTTCAGATTATCTCCAATTAGTGGGTGCTCGAGGTCATCTGCGAAGATTACGTATGCGTTAGAATTCACCAGGCCCCTAAGTGATGCATTTGTCAGCTTCTCCTACGGGGTGCCACGGAAGGTCATGGTGGTGCAAGAAATGCTATGGCAGCTAGAGGCCATGGTGGAGGTTCCCCTGGACCAACGCGGCTGCGGTAGACACTCAAACATTTCAGCCCATCTTAGATCTGAAACACATAAATCATGCACTAAGAGTGCTGCGATTTCGGATGGAGGTGTTCAGTTGATCATCGCCACAGTACACCAAGATGAATTCCTGACGGCATTGGATCTCACTGAAGCCTACCTCCATATTCCCATCCGACAGGCACATCAATGGTTTCTGCGCTTCATGGTACCAATGGGACATTTCCAGTTTTGAGTTCTGCCATTCAAGCTCGCAACTGCACCAAGGACCTTCACAAATATCATGGTGATGGTCACGGCAGCACTCCGAAAAGAGGGAGTGCTTGTGCACCCATACTTGGATGATTGGCTCGTGCGGGCAAAGTCACTGGAAGAGAGCAGAAAGGTGACAGTGGGTTGTGTTCTGTCTGCAGCAGTTCGGCTGGGTTGTGAGCGTGGCCAAGAGTCATTTGCAGCCCAGCCAGGACTTGTTATACCTTGGGGTCCGGTTTCAGATGGATGTAGGGCTGGTCAGGTTGCCAGAGGAAAGGGTGTAGAGGTTAAACACAGGTCTCAGTTTCGGAAGATGGCACCAACCACGTGGTATTACCTGCAGGTGCTCGACTCAATGGCAGCGGCCATATAGATGGTACCCTGGGCAAGGGCTCATATGCAGCAGTGGTTACCTCGGAGGCAGTCCCTGGACCGGACAGTGCAATGTCCATGTATGGCTCTAGTGTCGCTGCAGTGGTGGCTCTCCTGAAACAATCTCCTGTTGGGAATGCCACTGGAGCCACCAAACTAGGTCCTGATAACAATTGATGCCAGCCTGAGCTGTTGTGGGACACATTGCGAATCATGCATAGCCCAGGAGCATTGGACACGGGAAAAGCGCTAGTGGTCCATCAACAGGTTAGAGATGAGAGCAGTGTTTTGCATGTTACGGGAGTTCCGAATGTTCCAGCAGGGAAAAGCGGTGTGGGTGCTCTCTGACAATGCCTTAATGGTAGCATACATTAGTTAACAAGGAGGTATGGGGAGCATTCCCTTGGCGGATGAGATTGTGCCCCTGAAGAGCTGGATGGAAGACGACCTGGCACTATTGGCAGTGCACATGGCCGGCAAGGATAATGTAGCAACTGATTATCTCAGCCACTGGCTCTTGGATCCAGGAGAGTAGTGCCTGTGCGACAACGTGTTCTCTCACATAGTTAGGTGGTGGGGACAACAGATTATTGATCTCATGGCGACCTTTGGGAACACAAAGGCGACTTGCTGCTTCAGCAGACGAAGAGAGACTGTCAGAAGGGTTGGATGTTCTGGTTCAGAGGTGGCCGGAGGATGGACTCCTATATGGCTTCCCTCCATGTGCTTAGGAAGACTCCTGCAGAAGAGAGGGGCATCTGGGACTGGTGGTGGTGTTAGCTCTGGACTGACCATGACGCTCTTGGTATGCCAACTTGCTGCGGCTGACTGGATTGTCCTGGTATCTGCTGGAGGTGCTGAATTTTCTGGTACAGGGGCTCATTTTCATGTCGCAGGTGAATCGATTCTTGCTTATGGCTTGGCTCTTGAGAGGGTGCGTTTGAAGAAGTGAGGAAATTGTGTGGTGGTAATTTCGACCATATTGAAGGCCCGTAAGCGGTCAATGTGAGACTCACGTGTCAGGATCTGGCATGTCTTTGAGGACTAGTGCCAGCAGAGAGGCTACTGGCCCCTCTCAGCATCACTGCCGGAAAGTTTGGCAGGCAATCGCATGCTACTGGGGCAGGATCTAGGGACACTAGCTGGGATCGCATCTGGATGTGGTCTGTTTCCTAGGGCGGTGAAGCAGGTGCGGCCACTACTTTAGTCCTTGGTTCTCCCCTGGAATCTGAACCTGATGCTGTGAGGACTCACTGAGGTTCCTTTTGAACTGGTGCGGATGTCAGCATTGAAGGATCTGACATTTAAAAGCAGTATGCAATTTGTTTGGCGAGTTGCATTTCCGAGCTCCAGGCCTTGTCCTGTTGAGAACCGTTTTTGTCGATGTCAGCAGAGAAGGTGGCTCTTACACCGGTCCCTTCCTTTTTGCCCAAGGTCGTTTCATCTTTTCATGTGAATTAGCCAGTATCGCTGCCAGCTTTTCCAAGGGGTGGCGCAGGGCGGAGAACCATTAGTTGCACTGCCTCGATGTCTGAATTTTGAGCAGATATCTAAAGCGGATGGAGCAATTTAGTAAGTCCGATCGCCTGCTTGTTCTCTTTGGGGGTTCACACAAGGGGGAGTCTGCATCAAAGACCTCTATTGTGTGTTGGATCAAAGAGGCCATAGTGTCTGTGTATTTGCTACATCACAAGAGATTGCCTCAAGGGGCTGAGAGCACACTCTACTCGTGCTCAGGCATCCTCCTGAGCATAGGCCTCTTTGGTTCTGCTGGTGGACATCTGCCAGGCAGCGACTTGGTCGTCTTTGCACACTTTTTTGTTTGCCATTATCGTCTCGATGTACAGGCAGCAGGAGATGGCCTGGTTCAGATCGACAGTGATTCAGGCCAGACTTGCGGGTCCCAACCGAGAGTGACAGCTCTGGTACAACATCTTTATGGTCTGGACTGGACTGGAGGAATGATAAGGAAGGGGAAATTTGGTCTTGCCTGATAATTTGCTTTCCTTGAGTTCCTTCATTCCAGTCCAGTACCTGCCCAGGTTTGCTGGCCTTGGCCAGTGCAATTTCAGACCTAAAGATTTCACTGTGGCCTTGATTCAAGAGCAGACAGAACCCTGGCAGGGGTGGTTTCCTCACCAGGCCCACATGTTTCTGGCTACTAGATAAAAAAAAAAAAAAAGAAACGGGGAAAACAGAAGATGAGGGACATTTGGCCACATTCTAGGGCACTGTTAGCTCTGCCTCTGTTCGGCCAGGGTGCTAACCAGCCCTTGGTGGTTAGTTTGCATTGTTGTTTGTTGAATTTTAGTCAGTTTTCTGCGAGAGTGTATGTTAGATGGAGTCTGCTTTGTCAATAGAATACTGAGTCTTGAGGGAAGTGCCAGTAACCTAAGTAGGTGACATCATCAAGACTTAGCATGCTCAAGCTGCGGGTTGGGGGGTGACAAATCTATGGTCTGGACTAGACTGGAGGAACTCGAGGAAAGCAAATTATCAGGTAAGGCCTAATTTCCCCTTAGCTGTTTAGATGGGAAGGGAGGAGGATAAATTGCCCCAAATTGGGGGGGATGAGTGGAAGGGAGTAGCTATGACTTTGCACTGCATGTCCTTGGATGCCCTACCATTTACTTCCCCCTCCTTTGCAGGTCAAGGAGCTGCTAACTTCTTTTGGCCCCTTAAAGGCTTTCAACCTGGTAAAGGACAGCGCCACGGGACTGTCAAAGGGTTACGCGTTCTGTGAATATGTAGACATCAATGTGACAGATCAGGTGAGGGCTGCTCTGTTCCTTCCTTGTGTGCCCCTCTGGGGCTTAAGATCCTGTCAGAGGACTGGCCTTAACTTGTTGAAGGCTGAACTTGGTTCTGGAAGGGGAGGCTGGCTGGTTGAGTTCTGGTATGATTTTGTTCAATGCTCCTATCCAGATGGTTCATGGCAAACCCTCGAGCTCGGTCCCATTTCCTTACTACCTCGAGTCTGGTTATAGAGAGTACCTGTGCCAGTGTTTGTAGATCCTGAAGGCTTAAAATGCAGAGGTGGCTGTATGGAAATAAGAGGGCACATTAGTGAACGCCTAACTTCAGTCACATCAGTCCAGTGATTAAAAACTGTTTCTGCCCACTCAGGGTTAAAGTGGAGCAGACAGTGGAAGATGTAGGCACTTTTGGACAGTTCTGTCCCAGTGACAATTAGTAGCCTGCATTCCCATTTACTCTTATTTTTTAACAGACTGAGTGTAGTGTGCCTGGAGAGGACTTTATGCAGAGAGCAGGGTTTGCCATGTTTGAGTTTAAAGGTTTGCCTTGAAGGCTCCTAGCCACTGTTTGGAGTTGGCTTTAGTTAAATACTGACCTAGCTCATGAGCATGTTAGCACAGCTCGGAGGATTGCAGGGGATCGCATGGGACGTGGCGTACAAGGATGCCTCTTCCTATTTTTACGCAGTAACATTAGAAGGAGGGAAAGAAGAAGATAGATCTGCCACATTCTCCTCGCCAACCCGCTCCCCTGTGCTAGTTCTAAAATGAAAGTGTATATATTTTTTTAAACGTTTCTCGAAATCCTCTCGCAGGGTCTGGAGAATTCACACCTCACTGATCCTGAGTCTCCTCCTCTTCCACCTAACCTGGATGCGAGGGCAGAGCTGACTGGTTCCTGCTCTCCCGTGCTTCCCGAATACGCAGAACTGAGAGGCTCTGGGTGCTGTGCGTTCACCCCTACTCCCCATCAACCCCTGTACCTCTCTCCTTTTTCTCACAGGCCATCGCCGGACTGAATGGAATGCAGCTGGGAGACAAGAAACTTCTTGTCCAGCGAGCAAGCGTTGGAGCCAAGAATGCTACGCTGGTGAGGAAGCTCTCACCCGACCACCTCTCTGGATTGCACAAAGAGCCAATACTGGAGGGTTCCTGGGGAGGATAGTAATTTGGAATAATTCCTGGTGAATGGGGGTTGGCTAGTCATCGGTGGCAGTTGACAGGACAGATTTGGAAAGGACCTCTGGATTAGTTCCCTTAGCAGGGAAGACTTAAGAGCACGTTTTTCCTTGGGCTCTGGGCTGTATTCTTCAGAAGGGTCTGTCTCGTAGTCCTGGACTTTCTGGGGGTTATCATTGGGCAAATCTCTGCTGTCCACAACATTTTTCAGATTTTTCGTGGTATGTTCTCCTGCGGAAGAGAGTAGTGTTAAAAACATGATTTCATTTGGGGCATGGGGAGGTGGGGGGTGTCCTCTTTCTGCCTGTATATTTGAATTCTGTTAGAAGGCTGTGATTATGTTTAGGCTGGGGGGGAGGGAGGGGGGGTGTATTTTATTGCAATATTATGCACTGTGCAATATCAGGATGGATATTAATAGGGCATGTTCCTTCACATCCATAAATTGCTTGTGAGATGGTACAGTTGTGGTCAACATTATTAGCACCCTTGCAGTTCAATCCCTTAAATGTCCAGTATCTCCTTAAAAGAAATGCCCAGTGAAATGTCTTTGGGACTATATATGCACACATTTGAAACACAAATCTATCAAATAAGACCAATTAAAAAAGGAAATAGTATAAAAACTGGGACATTGCCAGGACATGATTCTTGGCACCCTTATAAACAATTCAAATCAGATTGAACAGAACCACCACCACATTCCCATTGTTGGAAAGCTAGACACACCTGTGGTCAATTGTTAGTATTAACAGGACTTGAATCAACCAGTGAATGATGGCTCTAATGTTTAAAATGGCCACATTCACTCCCTGTTCCATTTTTGCAGTGGTGGAGACTAGAGTTGCCTGAGACCATCAGAAAAGCCATTATCACCAAATGTCAAACTGGTACAAGGCCATCTCCAAAGACCTTGGAATTCCTGTCTCTACAGTTTGCAATGTTAGACATTTTCTGCTCCTGGAACTGTCAAGAACCTCTCATGGTGGGAAGAGGAAAATCCAAGAAATTTTCAAAAGTTAGTGTGAACTGTTGGATGTTGCATATGGTGTTTTTCCAAAGAGCTTAAGGCTGACCTGGAGCAATCTAGAGTGGGGGTTTCAACCCGCACCATATGCCATTCACTAAACAAAGGAGGACTCCACTGCTCAAAGATAGACATAAAAAGGTACACATGATCTTTGCCCACACACACCTTGAGAAACCACAATCCTTCTAGGAAAATGTTCTGTGGACAGATGAAACCAAACTTGAGCTCTTGGGAAATGCAAAGTAGCGATACATTTACAGGTAAAGAAATGAAGCTTATAAGGAAAAAAACTCTTCCTACAGTTAAATATGGTGAAGATTGCATAATTGGGGATGTTTTGCTGCTTTAGGAACTGGAGGCCTGGAATGTATTAAAGGAATCATGAAGTCAGAGGACTACCAAGATATTTAGAGCAAAATGCGCTACCTAGTGTCAGAAAACTAGATCTCTGTCAAAGGTCATGGGTCCTCCAGCAGGATAGTGACCCAAAACATACATACAAAAGTGCAAAGGATGGTTAAAAAGGAAAAAAATGGACTTAAATTGACCAACAATGAGTCCTGATCTCAATTCAATCGAGAACCTTTGGAAAGAACTGAAATCTGCCACTGGTAAAAGGAACCCTGGAAACATTCATGAGCTGGAACAAATCACAGTTGAAGAGTGGGAGAAACTACCAGCAGACAGATGTGCAAAACTTATAGATGACTACAAGAAATGTTTGGAGGCTGTCATCACTACCAAGGGTCGTGCAACCAGCAGATATTCATGAAGGGTGCCATTAATCCTGTTCATGTCATATGTTGTGGCTTTTTTCTCAAATTATGATGTCTACTTTGCACCTTTGAACATACTATTAAAATATTATGATATACAGTTGGAATATTTTCAATTATTTCTCAAGATATAGTATGCAAAATATCTAAAATGCAAGGGTGCCAATAATGTTGACTACAGCTGTATCTGTAGAAGTGGAGAGGGTTCAGGTTGCAGTTCTGATGGTCCTCTTTCTGTCCCCTGCTCCCTAGAGCACGATAAACCAGACACCGGTCACCCTGCAGGTGCCAGGGCTGATGAGTTCCCAGGTGCAGATGGGTGGGCTTCCCACAGAGGTACTGTGTCTGATGAATATGGTCCTGCCCGAGGAATTGCTGGATGATGAGGAATACGAGGAGATTGTAGAGGACGTACGGGAGGAGTGCAGCAAGTACGGTATCGTCAAGTCTATCGAGATCCCTCGCCCTGTGGATGGCGTTGAGGTGCCTGGATGTGGCAAGGTGAGCAGCTGTGCTGCGGACCAGCCTGTGTTGCAAAACCAATTATTTTAAAGAGCTATTTTAAGTGGCCAAGTGTAGGTGAATGCT
Organism: Ichthyophis bannanicus; assembly: GCA_033557465.1. Taxonomy (NCBI): domain Eukaryota; kingdom Metazoa; phylum Chordata; class Amphibia; order Gymnophiona; family Ichthyophiidae; genus Ichthyophis; species Ichthyophis bannanicus. The sequence continues at coordinate 43,852,320 of CM066051.1, read as the reverse complement.
TGCAACAGTGTTGCAACCCTAAAATGGCAGGCTCTTGAGAAGCTTAATTAAAAGGCTTTGGCCGTTCCCCCTTGGTGTAATGAAGAATTGTGACAACCTCTCCCTCACACTAACCGTGTACTTTTTCTCTGCTGTTTTTCTCCCCATCCCCTTCCCCCTTCTGTAGATCTTCGTGGAGTTCACCTCTGTTTTTGACTGCCAGAAAGCCATGCAGGGACTCACAGGCCGCAAGTTCGCCAACCGAGTGGTGGTCACTAAATATTGTGACCCGGATGGCTACCACCGCCGGGACTTCTGGTAGAGGAGCCACCAGGAAAAGGGGCTCGGGGAGGGGTAGAGGGGGGATGGGAACCGAGAGAGAGAACAAAGGGTTAAGCGGGGAGGGAATTCTCACCCCCTTTTTCCCTGATGTTGTAGTCTAATAAACACCCACCCCTCCCCCAGTTCAGATAATTGTGTGTTAATATTTTAAGGCCAAAATTAAAAATCTCTCTCCCTTTTCAGACTTGTTGTTCTTTATGAACCCCTCCCATCCCCTCTCCATTCCCCCCTCCCATTTGAAAATAAAACAGACAGAAGTAGGTCTAACCTTTTTCCCCAGGAGCCTCTCCCCTCCCCCCCCAGAAAAGGACCATTAACTCTGTGGTGGTTATGCTGTAGTAAATTTTTTTTTCTATTTACTTTACTTCTCTCTCTCTGTGACCGTTTCATATTTGCTAAAGACTATTTGCGCATTAAAAACATTTTGGTTGTATTTTAATTTTGCCATGTCATCTGGATATTCTTCTGTTGGGGTTGGGGGTGGAGGTAGGGGTGCTGGCCCTAATGTATTAGTGGCCCTAGTAAAAGGAATGTAATGTTTGTATCATGCAAAGTTAAGGCACTTGAGGGTGGGGATCTGGGATTGACACAGCACCACAGCCTCCCCAGGAGAAGTACACCCTTGAATGCTAGCAGGTTGGAGGGGGAACCATTGGAGACGAAGTAGGGAAGGGTGACACGCAATATCATACATCACTTATGTGGTCAATGGGTGTGGTGGTGATACAGTTCTATTGTAGCTTTCATGCTCCATCTGTTCTTTGAGAGTGTGTATTAGAATACAGTCAGGCAAGGGGGTGCATTTTTGGTCTTTGCAGCATCTGTACTAAAGGTGACTTAGAAAATGTGAGCAGCTTCTTGTGCTTTGAGGCCAAAGAATAAGGTGAAATTTTGCTTACCCAATAATTTCCTTTCCTGGGATCCTGCTAGACCAACCCATAAAAGTGGGTAATGCCTGCCTTGCCAGCAGATGATGGAGACATTAAAACTAGACATTCCAATTCATCCTGTTAGACCAGTCCAGATAAGTGGGTTGCTTCCCCCTTCCAGCAGATGTTAGAGATAGAGAAAGCTACCAGAAATCTGATTGGCTGAGGCCTGGTAGATATAAGGCCCTCCCCCTAGGGATCGCCTTCAGTATTTCTCTGTCTCCAGCAGATGATGGTTGTCTGTCATTTCTCCCTGAGTCTTCCTTTGGTGGAGTTTGTCTGGATGCCTCCGGGAGACACATATAGAAACATAGAAAAATGATGACAGAAAAAGTTCCATATCAATAACTACAGTAGTCCCCTTTTTTGCCTTTAGAGATCCTCTGTGTTTGCCCCATGCTTTTTTGAATTCAGATACTGTCCTCACCTTGTTTTTCTTTTAAAGCTAATTAATCTGTGAACCCACTATTTTTTTTGTTAAATCAGTCAGGGCCTAGTAGCAACAGTTTAAGATTCAATTTAAAAACACAGAAGAGAACTTTCTGGTTACCTTTCATACCCAGTAGACAGCTGTAGTTTAAATTTCATAGTCACTCAGGGCCTAGCATCAGCAAAGTACTTTTAGTTTCAAATTAAAACACAGAAGAGAGCTTTCTGGTTAAATTTAGAATCCAGCAGAGAGCTTGTAGTTTAAATTTCATAATAGGTTAGAGCCTAGTAGCAGCAAAGAGCTATAATTTAAATCAAATCAGAATATAGTTTTCCTCAGCAGCACAGGACAAGGTACTGTGTAGCATCCCTTTTTTAATAAGTGTTATATCCCTCCCTCCCTCCCCACACCCACCCTCCCCTGGGAATTTCACAGCTTTATAGGTACTTGCACAACTTAAAAGACAGGAGGTGCTCTCAGGTGAAGCTCATTACCCAAATCAGTCATACACCAAGGACCTGAGATTAATTAAGCTTCAGGTGAACAAGGTATATTAAACTTCTTAGGTACAGTTTTAGTGGTATAAATATCCATTGCACCCTTTAGTACATATAGAACTTAAAGATCTAAACACAAACTTAAAACTAAGATGCAGACAGCAGTCCAGCAGCGGGATGTGGGCTTTCCAGTCTTTTGCATTGAGTGTCACATGTATGATTTTCTCCCAGCTGGTGAGAGGTCTTACGTGTGCACTAGGTGCAAGGAGCTCTCAGGGAACAAGTCCGTTCTCTAGAGGCTAGAGTAGCAGACTTGGAAAACATAAGACAGACAGAGAGGTACATAGACGAGACCTACAGGGATATAGTCCTGAAGTCCCACCTCCAGTCTGGCAGCATCCCTGTTGCCATGGAGGAGAGAGGTCACGTGACAGGAGAGCATCACCCTGGTGTGGCAGGAAGTGATCCTGTAAATAGGACCTGTCCTCCAGGTGATGTAAACCCCTCTCGCACCGAGGAGGTTTCTCCAGGGCCAAGTGCCCATGCGGGAAGGGTTAGGACAGCAGTTATAGTTGGTGATTCGATCATTAGGCATGTAGATAGCTGGGTGGCTGGTGGACGTGAGGATCGCCTGGTAACATGCCTGCCTGGTGCGAAGGTAGCGGACCTCACACGCCACCTAGATAAGGTCTTAGATAGTGCTGGGGAGGAGTCTGCTGTCTTGGTACATGTTGGTACCAATGACATAGGAAAATGTGGTAGGGAGGTTCTGGAAGCTAAATTTAGGCTTTTAGGTAGGAAGTTGAAATCCAGAACTTCCAGGGTAGCGTTCTCCGAAATGCTTCCCGTTCCACGCGCAGGACCCAATAGGCAGGCAGAGCTCCGGAGTCTCAATGCGTGGATGAGACAATGGTGCAGAGATGAGGGGTTCGGATTTGTTAGGAACTGGGGAACATTCTGGGGAAAGGAGGGGCTCTTCCGAAGGGATGGGCTTCACCTTAACCGGGATGGAACCAGGCTGCTGGCATTAACCTTTAAAAAGGAGATAGAGCAGCTTTTAAACTAGATAATAGGGGAAAGCCGACAGTCGCCCAAGAGCGCATGGTTCGGAAGAATGTATCCTTGAAGGATACTACAAAAAGCAGAGAGGTTCCAAAAAAGAGTAAAGTAGCCCAAATGCCCTCGAGTATGGAGCAGACAGAACTTAAAGATCCCAAATTACCCATGTCTACCAATAGCCAAATTAATATGAATAAAATACAGTCTCTAAAATGCTTGTATGCAAATGCTAGAAGTCTACAAAACAAGATGGGAGAGTTAGAATATATAGCACTAAACGAGAGGTTAGATATGATTGGAATATCAGAGACATGGTGGAAGGAGGACAACCAGTGGGACACTGTGATACCTGGGTACAAACTATATCGAAATGATAGAGCTGATCAAATTGGTGGAGGGGTTGCGCTCTGTTAGAGAGGGCATTGAGTCAGAAAGGATTAAAGTTTTGCAAGAAACAAAATTTGCTGTAGAATCTCTATGGATTGAAATTCCATGTAAAAAGGGGAAGGCGATGGCAGTGGGGGTGTACTATCGTCCGCCTGGCCAGAATGAACAAATGGATGATGAAATGCTCAAAGAAATCAAGGAAGCTAGCAAAAGTTACAGTGCAGTAATAATAATGGGTGATTTCAATTACCCCGGCATCGACTGGGTCAGTGTCACAACAGGACATGCTAGGGAGATAAAGTTCCTAGATGAAATAAATGACTGCTTCTTGGAGCAGCTGGTTCATGAACCGACCAGAGGGGAAGCAATATTAGACCTAGTCCTTAGTGGAACACCAGATGTAGTGCAAGAGATAAGGGTGTTGGGGCCACTTGGCAATAGTGATCATAGCATGATCGCCTTTGATTTAATTAGTGGAGGAGGGATAGTAAGGAAATCCACAGTACTACCCTTTAACTTTCGAAAGGGAGACTATGATAGAATGAGGAAAACAGTTAAGAAAAAACTAAAAGGAGCAGTTGCAAAGGTTAAAGACGTACATCAAGCTTGGGTGTTGTTGAAAAATACTATCTTGGAAGCCCAGACCAGCTGTATTCCACGCTTTAAGAAAAGTGGAAGGAAGTCCAAAAAATTGCCAGCATGGTTTAAAGCTGAGGTCAGAGAGGCTGTTGTTGCCAAAAAAGCATCTTTCAAGAAATGGAAAAAAGAGCCAAATGATGAAACCTGGAAACAGCACAAGCACTGGCAAGTCAAATGCAAGGCATTGATAAGGCAGGCAAAGAGAGAATTTGAGAAGAAGCTTGCTGCGGAAGCAAAAACGCGAAATAAAGACCTTTTCAAGTACATTCGTAGCAAAAAACCCGTGAGAGAGTCAGTTGGTCCATTAGATGATAAAGGGGTTAAAGGAGCACTAAGAGGCGGCAAGGCGATAGCGGAGAGACTGAATGAATTCTTTGCTTCGGTCTTTACTGAGGAAGATGTAGGGATGTTACCCACGACTGAAGTGGTATTTAAAGGTGTGGAAGAATTGAAGGAAATATCGATACATCGGGAAGATGTCCTACAACTATTAGATAAACTGAAGAGTAGCAAATCACCTGGGCCGGATGGTATACATCCAAGGGTGTTGAAAGAACTGAAATTTGAGATTGCAGACCTGCTATCAGTAATCTGTGAACTATCATTAAAATCATCTCTAATACCTGAGGATTGGAGGATCGCCAATGTAACACCAATTTTTAAAAAGGGTTCGAGGGGTGATCCGGGAAACTACAGACCGGTGAGCCTGACATCAGTACCGGGAAAAATGGTAGAAACCATCATAAAGAATAATATTACTCAGCATGTAGATAGTCATGACCTAATGGGAGACAGCCAACATGGCTTTAGACAAGGAAGATCTTGTCTTACTAATCTGTTATGTTTTTTTGAAGGAGTGAATAAACAGGTGGACAAAGGTGAGTCGGTTGATATTGTGTATCTGGACTTTCAGAAAGCCTTTGACAAGGTCCCTCATGAGAGACTTTTGGCAAAACTAAAGAGTCATGGGATAGGAGGCAGTGTACTACTGTGGATCAGGAACTGGTTAAAAGATAGAAAGCAGAGGGTAGGGCTAAATGGCCAATTTTCCCAATGGAGAAAGGTGAATAGTGGTGTACCCCAGGGATCTGTGCTGGGTCCGCTGCTTTTTGACATATTCATAAATGACCTGGAAAGTGGAATAACGAGTGAGGTTATCAAATTTGCTGATGACACAAAACTATTTAAAGTTGTTAAAACCCAGGAGGATTGTGGAAAATTGCAAGAGGATCTTGATAAATTGGAAGACTGGGCATCAAAATGGCAGATGAAATTTAATGTGGAGAAGTGCAAGGTTATGCACCTAGGGAAGAACAACCCAAACTATGGTTACACGATGCAAGGTTCCACATTAGGAACCACCACCCAAGAAAAAGATTTAGGCGTCCTTGTGGATACCATGTTAAAACCCTCGGCCCAGTGTGCAGCGGCGGCCAAGAGAGCAAATAGAATGCTAGGTATGATAAGGAAAGGAATGGAAAATAAAACAAAAGATATTATAATGCCTCTATATCGTTCCATGGTGAGACCGCACCTTGAATATTGTGTGCAATTCTGGTCGCCATATCTTAAAAAGGATATAGCAATTTTAGAAAAGGTTCAGAGAAGAGCCACCAAAATGGTAAAGGGGATGGAAGGCTACTCCTATGAAGAAAGGCTAAAAAGGTTGGGGCTCTTTAACCTGGAAAAGAGACGGCTGAGGGGAGATATGATAGAAGTCTATAAATTAATGAACGGAGTGGAACGGGTAAACGTAGATCGATTGTTTACCTTATCAGAATATAGAAAGACTAGGGGACATGCAATGAAGCTACAGGGTAAACTATTTAAGACTAATAAAAGAAAATATTTTTTCACTCAACGTGTAATCAAACTCTGGAATTTGTTACCGGAGGATGTAGTAAAGGCTGTTAGTGTAGCTGGGTTTAAAAAAGGTTTGGACAAGTTCCTGGAGGAAAGGTCCAAAAAACCATTATTAAGAAGGGACCCAGGATATCAATGCTTGAACCAATACAAGCATTGTGGAACCTGTGTCCCTTGGGGAAACTGCTAGGTACGTATGACCTAGATTGGCCACTGTTGGAAACAGAATACTGGGCTTGATGGACCTTGGTCTGACCCAGTATGGCATATCTTATGTTCTTATGTTCTCATCACCACCACCACCTCCACTGGGAGACTATTCCACGGATCCACCACTCTTTCCATAAAGAAATATTTCTACATATCACTCCTGAATCTATCCCCTTTCACTCTCATCCAATGTCCCCTTGTAGCAGAACAGCAGAACTTGCTTTCAATTGAAAGAGGCTCTCCCCCCTGTGCATTTATGCCACGGAGGTATTTAAATGTTTCAATCATATCACCTCTATCTCGCCTTTCCTCTAAGGTGTACATATTAAGATCCTTAAGTCTGTCCTCATATGCTTTATAATGAAGACCACTAACCATTTTAGTAGCCACTCTCTGTACTGACTCCATCCTGTTTATATCCTTTTGAAGGTGCGGTCTCCAGAATTGCACACAATACTCCAAATGAGGTCGCACCAAAGACTTATACAGAGGCACTATCACCTCCTTTTTTCTGCTAGCCATTCCTCTCCGTATGCACCCAAGCATCCTTCTAGCTTTTGCCGTTGCCTTTTCTACCTGTTTAGCTACTTTAAGATCATCAGACACAACCACGCCTAGGTCCCGCTCTTTAGTGGACAAAAGTACTATACCCCCTATACTATATTGCTCCCTTGGATTGCTGCAGCCCAAATGCATGACCTTGCATTTTTTAACATTAAATCTCAGCTGCCAAATTCTAGACCATTCTTCAAGCTTAGCTAGATCCCTCATGTTATCTACACCTTCCTGGGTGTCTATTGCAGATTTTGGTATCATCCGCAAAGAGGCAAACCTTACCCGACAGCCCCTCCGCTATATATATCACTAACAAAGATGTTAGAATCAGCCCAAGGACATGTCCCTGGGGCACACCACTGGTAACTTCTTTCTCAGAGTGAGCTCCATTTACCTGTACTCTGTCGCCTACCACTCAACCAATTTCTAACCCAAGCAGTAACTTTAGGGTCCATCCCTAGGGTGCTCAGTTTGTTTATAAGTCTCCTGTGCGGAACAGTGTTAAAGGCTTTACTGAAATCTAAATACACCACATCTAGGGCTCTCCCTCGGTCCAACTCCCTGGTCACCCAGTCAAAGAAATCAATTAGATTTGTCTGACAAAACCTGCCTCTGGTGAGTCCATGCTGCCTTGGATCCTGTAATCCGCTGGTCTCCAGAAACCTCACTATTTTCTCTTTCAGCAGTGTTTCCAATAATTTACTCACCACGATGTGTTCCTGAGAGTTACCAGCACATCCAAGTACTTCAGAAGTTTTAAAGTGGAGTGCAGCTAGATGGAAGGGTTGAGCTGCTGGCCAGGAGGACCAGTGCAGCTTCCCTGCGAGAGTTACCAGCCTCCTGGCCACGAGGGCCGTCTCAGGCTGCTACTAGGGGGGGAAGCCTTTGCTCGGACGATTAAAAAAGAAAAGAAGGCGGTAACTGGATTACGTCTAGGGAGTATAACAATCTTTATACAGCTCTGCCTTGGCATTTCCTGTTTTTTGTCTGCCGTACTGGATTTTCCAGTAAGGTTTAGCCCACCCCCCCCCCCCCCCCCCCCCGTAATCTCTGCTTCTCAAAAATATGTCGCTGCTCCTTCAGCCCTCCCATCTCTGCTAGCTCCAGTGAGTGGGCTCTGTGCTGAGCAGGACTGTGCGTGGCACTCTTGGGAAGGCTGTTTGTTTTGGCGGGAATTTGTGCGGCATCCATTTTGTGGCTGGGCAGAAGCAACAGCTATCAGCAGTAACTGGGTCCTCTCTCAGCTAATTACCGTGGCGGCAGTACCCCTCCAGGGAGATCTTTCCTTGGCGCTTTTAGGTTAGATAGCTCCAGGGCAGTAGGAGAGAGCGCCTGATGTTTCACAGCAGGCTTAGCGTGTTCAAATTCTAAGCGGGAACTGTGTGCACCATGCCCTCCTCTCAACATTGTGTGGTTTGTACTCTCAAACGCAGGGACTTAGCAGACAGGGTTTGCTCTTCCTATGCAGCCTACCCAGGGGAATCCTCCCATGCCAGCGTTTCAGCTCCTGAGGAGGTCTCCAATCCTTCTGCCATCGTCGGGGGATTCCAGAGACCTTCCTTCAGATAAGGAGGCTCTCCCTTCTCCCTTACTGCTGCCTCAGTCCACAGTGTGTCTTCCCCAGCTCACAGGACCCACCCCTCAGCTCACGGGGACTCTTCCACAGTCTCAAGATGCAATTTCAATACCATTTTCATCTGGACTGGACTCTCGGCACTTCCTGTCTCTCTTCAGACAGGCATGTGACCTATGGCACACAGCTCCTACTGCTTCAAGCCATGAGCCACTCTCCTCCCAAAGATCCTTACAGGAACCTGCACAGGAGCCTGTGCCAGAGACCCGAAAGTGCACCCGTGACACTGGCTCCTATGGGGGGACATCTCCCCAAGGAGTCTGGGGGGGGGGGGGGGGGGCCGGGCAGCCAGTGTAAATGCATCTTCAGACGAGGAGCCTCTCTCAGGAGGTGAGAGTCTCGACTTCTCTGCCCTTTAGGATGGAGAATGGTCATCCTCGGAGGTCTCTGCTGATGAACAAGACAGCTAGCAGATGACCCAGCTCTTCTGCAAGGAAGAGCTGCCTGCTTTGATTGCCCAGATTATCGAGGCATTACGTCTCTCAGGCCCACCCCCACAGGATCCTGCTCAGGCTCCCTCCCAGGCAGATCCCATTCTGCAGGGTATTAGGAAGCCCTCCAGGGCCTTCGCTTTTCCACAGGAGCTCCAACAACTGGTGTCACAGGAATAGGACTCGCCCGATGCGCCCTTGCAATCTGCTCGGTGTCTGGGGCAGCATTATCTTTGATCCCCAGCGGACCTAGAGAAATAGCTCACATATCCAAAGGTGGGCGCGTTGGTATCGGGGGTCACCAAGCATACTATCATTCTGGTAGAAGGTGGAGCAACCCTTCGGGATCAGCAAGATAAGAAGGTTGAAGGGCTCCTCAAGACTGCCTTTTCGTCGTCCTCGCTAGAGCTTCAGGCCTCTGTAAGTGGGGGCTTGGCAGCCCGTGCCCTCCCACATTGGATTCAGCGTCTACCAGAAGAGCGCACGCCAAAGGTATGGCACTGGCTCAGTTGAAATCTGTTACAGCCTTTTTAGCAGAAGCCTGGTTCGACCTGTTGCGTTTCTCGGCTCGCTTGGTAGCTGCCTTAACAGTGGCCTGCCTCTGGCTCTGGCAGTGTTCGGCCGATGTGGCCTCAAAGGGGAGCTTGGCCAGGCACGCCTTAAAGGGTAAGCTTCTGTTTAGTGAGGACCTTGACAAGTTGGTCAAGGACCTCGGTGAGGTCAAGCCACAGCGAGTACCGGAGGACAAGCCCAGGTCATCCTCTCGCCGTTACGGCCAGAGTTCATATCCAGTCTTCTCCTCCAGGTCCAGGTTCCATGACTTCCGGTGATTATCGTACAGGCAGACCTTTTGAGCTGTGCCTTTGGACCACACCAGCCAGAGGTCACAGTCCTTTTGAGGCATCCGCAAAGGAAAGGACATTTATACTAGTCAGGCAAAGTTCTCTGGATCGGCCTACTCCCCCTGCTGATGAGATCCTCCACCAATTGGCTGTCACCTAGCGCAGTTTTCCCGGGAGTGGGCTTGCATAACCTCCGCTGGGTTCTCGATATCATTCATCACATAAGATATGCCATACTGGGTCAGACCAAGGTCCATCAAGCCCAGCATCCTGTTTCCAACAGTGGCCAATCTAGGGTATGTGCTTGATTGTCTGTGCCCCATTCGAGAAGCCTTTCTTGTTTTGCCCTGTTGAGTGCCCCCAAAACAAACTGCCATTCAGACTACCCTACAGTGTTTGCTCCGCTTACGGGCCATCTGGCCTGTCGCCCCCGGCAGAGCGGGGTTATGGTCACTACTCCATTTACTTTGTAGTGCCCAAGAAGGGTGGGTGTGTTTGACCAATCCTGGATCTCAAGGAAGTCATCCAGGTCCTTCGGGTCCTGCTCTTTCAAATGGAGACCTTAGTCTGTCATTCATGCGGTCCAGAAGGGAGGAATTCCTGGCCTCTCTGGATTTGGCGGAGGTGTATTGCCATGTTCCGATCAGCAACGATCAGCAGTGCTTTTTGCGCTTCACAGTTCTGGGGCAGTACTTACAATTCTGCGCACTCCCATTCGGGCTGGCCTCTGCTCCACACACATTCTCGAAGGTCATGGTGGTTGCTGCCGTAGCCCTGAGGAAATAGGACATTCGGGTACACCCTTATTTGCTCATTTGCGCAAACTCCTTCTCTGAAACCTGCCAGATGGTCTCTCAGGTGGTGACCTTCCTGGAGGGACTCGGCTGGGTCTTCAATCATGCCAAGAGCTGTCTTCATCCATCTCAGACCCTTGAGCTCCTAGGAGCCTGCTTTGACACTCTTCAGGGCAAAGTTTTCTTGACCCACAAGCCCCTGGGTGTGGAACTATCTGCAACTTCTGGGATCCATGGCCTCCACCATCGATGTTCTGTGGGCCCAAGTGCACATGCAGGACCTTCAGTGGGCGCTCCTCTCCTGCTGGTCCCCTGTTTCAGAATGCTACGACCAGCGGCTCCTGCTTCTTCGGTCGACGTGGATCACTCTCAGCTGGTGGCTCTCGCTGAGGCATCTGCTCCGTGTCGTTCCTTTGGAGACTCCTCGTTGGATCCTGGTCACCACCAATGCCAGCTTCTCGGGCTGGAGAGCTCATTGTCTGAACCAGTCGGCTCAGGGTTTGTCACCGCAGGAATCGAGCTGGTCCATCAACCGTCTGGAAGCCAGGGCAGTGCACCTGGCTGCTCTTCACTTTCGGCCTTTCCTCCAGGCTCAGGCGGTCAGGGTTCTGTCCAACAATGCTACAACCGTATCATATCTGAACCGACAGGGCGGGACAAAGCGCCTGGGAGTGGCCAGGGAAATGGCCCTGCTCTTTCCTTGGGCAGAACGTCACATGTTAGCGGTGTTGGCCCAGCACATCGCTGGGGTAGACAACGTCCAAGCGGACTTTCTCAGCCGTCATCTCCTAGACCCAGGAGAGTGGGAGTTAGCTCCCTGGGCTTTTCATGTTTGTGCCTGCGGATGCCTGGACTTTGATCTCATGGTGACAGCAGCGAACCCGAAGGTGACCGCCTCCTTCAGCCGGAGGAGGGAACAGGGTTTGCAGGATCTGGATGCTCTGTCTTATCTGTGGCCCTCAGTCCCTCTGCTGTACCTCTTTCCCCCCCTGGCCCTTGATTGGCAGGGCTCTTCGATGGTGATATTAGTGGCCCCCAATTGGGCGCGCAGACCGTGGTATGCCACTCTTGTTTGCCTAATCCAGGCGTCCCCGCTACTCTGATTGCGCCCGGGTCTTCTGCATCAGGGACCAATCACAATGGATGATCTGGCTCCCTACTCGCTTACAGCTTGACTCCTGAAAGGCGCAGTCTAACCCAGAGGGGGGCTACTTGAGTAGGGTAGTGGCTACCCTTTTGAAGGCAAGGTGCCCAGCAACCTCCTTGGCATATGCGAGGGTTTGGCGTGGGTTTGAATCTTGGTGCATCCGGCAGCATCTTTCATCATGGAAGGTACAGATCACAGAGATTTTAGCCTTCCTTCAGGATGGTCTGGATAAGGGCTTGGCCCTGAATTCCCTCCGTGTCTAGGTTTCAGCACTAACTTGTTTTAGAGGTCTGGTAGCGGGGTGTTTGATTGCCTTCCATGCGGATGTAAGTAGGTTTCTCAAGGGGGTGAAATTTCCCCGTCCCCAGTCCACCCGGTAGTCCCTGCTTGGGATCTATCCCTTGTCCTCCGATGCTTCATGCGTCCTCCCTTCGAGCCCATTCGGCAGATAACTCTCCGGGACTTGACCCTCAAGACAGTGTTCTTGGTGGCTATTACCTCTGTGAGGAGACTATCGGAACTAGAAGCACTTTCCTGTTGTGACCCCTTTCTCTCCTTTTCTCTGGAAGGGGTGTCCCTGAGAGCTGTTCCCTCCTTTCTCCTGAAAGTGCTTACTTTCTTTCATGTCAGTCAGGCGATTTCGCTTCTAGCTTTTTCCAAGGAGCAATGCCAGGGCCCCAATCAGGGGTTTCATGTCTTAGAGCTCAGCGGGTTCTTAGGCAATACCTCAAGACCACAAATTCTTTTCGGATCTCAGATCACCTGTTTATCCTCTTCGCAGGGCCTCACAAAGTCTCTGCAGTTTCTAAGGGGTGTTCTTATACATAGTTATTGCATGTTTTTTGTGCTGGGTTCATACCTTGGTTGGTATGCTTTGCAAGAGTATACCGAAGGTGACCCCTAGGAGTAGGGCCTTATATCTACCAGGCCTCAGCCAATCAGATTTCTGGTAGCTTTTTCTGTCTCCAACATCTGCTGAAAGGGGGAAGCAACCCACTTGTCTGGACTGGTCTAGCAGGATTCCAGGAAAGGAAATTAACGGTAAGTGAAATTTCTTCATTCCAGTCATGACAGTGGTGCAGCTAGGTATTAAAATGAGAAGCCCCCAATGGACAACATAAATACGGAATCAACTTGAAAACTAACCAAACCACCAACCCCTCAAAGAAATCAACTTCTACAGGAGGATGAAGGTTCAACTTGCCCGACCAAAACAATCCAAGAATGAGAGAACAGAACACATGCATGCCGTGTTTTAGGAATCTGAAAGGACTATTGAAAATGGAGCAGCTGAAATTTCCTCATCCCTCCAGTCCAGTCTCATACCTCTGGGTAGTCAACCCTCACTAGCAGCTTGGAGACTGAGCATGTTATCTTTTGATGATGACAGCATACTTGGGCAGCTGGCACTACCTACCAACCCCAGTAAGCTCAGTCTTCAAGCAGCTGGAGCAGGTGATCCCGGGGATCTGGACTCACTATGGACAACTAAGGAAATTTTTGGGTTGTTTTGGGTCTTAATTGTGGACTTTAGTTGAGATTTCCCTTGGCTGGGTAGTCATGAGTTAATTTAACAGAGGCAATTGGCTTGGCTGATAATGTTTGTTTAAAAAAAAAAAAAAACCAATCCCCACACACAAGAAGCAGGGCCAAATAGGGTATTAAGCTCCGGTGCAGGAGTCTGCTTCCGGTCTGTGTCAGCTACTGGCAGCGTCTCCCGAGCCCATCAGTGAGTGAGGAGCTACTGGAAGGAAGATGCTCACTCAAGTGGCTCTCTGCTAGATCTCCTGACTCAGCACCGAAGCCATTATGTATGGCTGAGCGGGAGGTAGGGAGCAGGAGGAAAGCAGCCAGGTCTTTGGAAGGAGGTAAAAGTGCTGTGAGGTGAGAGCAGTAGCAGCTGGCAGATTTTCTGAGCAGTTAAGGCCTCGGGCCTGTGACTGCGACTGCATGGCTCCCGTCACTGTTTGTTTCGGCAGCGCAGAAACTCGTGCTATTTTGCAGCCACTAGCACATGTGGTAGAGAGCAGGGGGAGGGATCCACGGACTCGAGGTCTTTACCTCCATGATTTTTTTTTTTCTGCTGCTGAGGTTCTGGTTTGGTGGGGAGTTCTTAAAGGAAATAGATATTCAGATAGCTTGCCGTTAGTTACCAAAAAAAAAAAAAAAAGCAAGGACAAAGGACTGTGGTCAGGGCTGAATAGGGGTGTGGAAAGGGTAACAAAGCCTTCCCTATCCTTTAGCGTAACCATGCCTGCAAGGCCACAGAGCTGGGCTTGTGGGAATGTTTTCATCAACAGGTGTTTGCAGCGGATGTGAAACAGAGGGCCAAACAGCAGGAAAGGGTATGCAGGAGGATGGGGCAGACACTGCCGAGCCTTCAGGGACTTCTGGGGGTGGCTCACAATACAAGGAGGGGCAGGACTTGTCTGCAGGGGTAACTGGTGGAGCTGGTTCTGCCGCTCCAGTGTTAGAGCCGTCAGCAGAGAACACATTTGCCAAGGCCCTCAACCTCCCAGGGACTGGGGGGAGATAGTATCCCGGTTTTTTTTTTTTTTGCCCTAGTTTGTCCTTATGCACAAGACATTCTGTATGAGGTAATGGGGGAAAGGCCAGGAAACTGCAAGCACCAGACCTAGACCACATAACTGATGAGGAACCTGCCTTGAGCAGGTGTAGGCTCGAGGTTGCCTTGTTCAAGGAGTCTGGGTCCTTTTCCTTGGAGGAGCCGGAAGACCTGGACGTGGAGAAGTTAGCAGAACCAGAGGAGCTAGAGGAAGGTGAGATCTTGCAGGAGGAGGAATCTCTCATATTCTGCGTCTTCCGATGGGGAGAATTGGAGATGCTCATAACTGAATCATTGAGGACACTTAATATATTATCAGGACAGATGGAGGAGGATGCACTGGAAGATCTGCTGTTCTCCGGGAACAAGCAGGAACTCGGTCCTCACATAAGGGTGATGTCAGCACCAATGGAGCCTGCGCGGAAGCATGTCCCTGTCCAGTTCCCGCCCAAGGGTGCCATCTTACCCGTCTCCTTTTCTCCAGGAACAAGCAGGAAGTCAGTCCTCACATATGGGTGACGACGCCGACGGAGCCCTCATGCGGAGCAATCCCCAGCTTTCAAAGAAAGCCTTTGGGTTTGCATCACTCTTTAGCCAGTTCGACGCCAGTTCCCCTTCCCGCCTCGGCTCGGTACACCGGTATCGAGTCCGGTCCAAATTTTCGCAACTCCATGGTTGTGGAATCGGCCATGCGCCGGCTCAAGAGCCAGAAGATGCACTCATTGGTGCCTCCTGGTCGGGAGGCCTGCAACATGGATGCCTTTGGCAGGAAGTGCTACCAGGGTTCGATGCTGTCATGCCAAATCCAGACATACCAGCTATACATGGGTATGTACCTACGAGACCTGGCAAAGGAAATTGTCGGGTTCTCAGCTGGCTTCTCCGAGGGACCTTTGCAGCGCTTCCAAGTTTTGTCCACTGGGATCCGGGAGTGCTCAATGTTTATGACTCGAGCAGCCTATGATGGCTTTGAGGCGTCGGCCCGGGTAGCTGTGGCCGGCATCTGTGCACACCGCCAGGCATGGCTACAGTTGTCAGACCTGGAGCAATGGGTACAGGACAAGTTGGTTGATGCCCCTTGCTGAGGTGAAAACCTATCTCCAGGAACAAGCAGGAATGAGTCTTCACACGTGGGAGACGTCTCCGACGGAGCCCGCACGGGAATGCTCCCCAGCATCCAATCAGAAAGCCTTTGGGAGCATCCCCCGTGCCTGCGTGGTGGCTTCCTGCCCTTCCTACTGCCTCTCCCCAGTTTTTCGTTTTCCGCGGAGCAGGCAGGACGTCCCTCCTGCCACCGCAGAATTTTTTTCCTTTGTTCTTGTTTCTGTAGTCGTGGCTTTTTCCCGCCGACGGTGGCACCTCCGTGCCCCTTTCTTTCTTTTCAATTAATTTTCATTTAAATTTCATTTATTTTGGTCGCCCGGAGGGACCCTCCCCTCTGGGCGCTGAGGCCTACCGGGCTTACAGCATGGAGCCTTCTTCTCCCCAGCAGTGCCCTCATTGCGGGGACCTAATTTTCCAATTGGACTCCAATGCCTGGTGCCTCTCCTGTTTTGGGCCTGACCCTTCTTTCCCGGATCCCCCGGGCTACAGTGTCGGGAGAAGACCCTCCCTTTTTCGGATATCCCTCGACGACGTCTTCGCGCCCAACGCGCGGTCGTCGGGTTGTGCTTCTCTCCAGGATCAGGTATCCACACAACAGTCTGTTAAAACTAGCCGAGTCTTGAGGGGCGAGTCTCATGCGCGGCATGGCGACAGCTCCAGCCGACCCCTCAAGTCCCCCTTGGCTAATATACCCTGGCGGGAGTCCTCGGGCTCCAAAGCATTTACGGGGTTTCGGGATGTTCCTGAGGTTCGCTCCTCACAGAACATTCCCGAGCCATGCCCGAGGGAGGTACCCGCTTCGAGCGGTGCCGATTCCCCAGCATCGGCATTGGCGTCGAGTGTTCCACTCTTCGCCAGGGATCGTCAGCTGGTGTCATCGGCGCCTCCGGGCCGATCGACTCGACCGGGTCTGACCTCCCTACATCCCAGCCATGCTCGGGTGTGGTACCCGCTCCGGGCGGTACTGAGACCCCGGCATCGGCGTCAGGGTCGAGCGTTCCGCTCCTCACCGAGGATCGTAAGCTGCTGTCCTCGGTGCCTCCGGGGCCGATCGACTCGGTCCAGCCGGGCGTTCCTCCATCACTGCCATGCGCGGGGGTGGTACCCTCTACAAGCGGTACCGACCCCTCGACGTCGGCGTCGGTGTCGAGCATCCAGCTCCTCACCGGGGATTGGCGGCTGCGGTCCTTGGCGACTCCGGGGCCGACCGACTCGCGCCGGAGTGGCGTCCCTATGGGGGTAGTATCCGTTTCGGGCGGTGCCGACCCGTGGGTGTCGAGTGGCCCGCCCCCCACCGGGGATCGCCAGCTGCTGCCCTCGGCACATCTGGGGCCGATTGGCTCGACACAGTCTGGCCCTGCGTTCCGGCCATGCGCGGAGGCGGTACCCGCTTCGAGCGCGCCGGCGTCGATGGTTCCACCCCTCGCCGGGGATGATCTCCTGGCCTCGCTCCCCTCGGAGCCGCTCGTTTCGACCCGAGCTGGGTCGCCGGTACCCCAGCCCTGCGCAAGGGTGGTACCGGTTTTGAGCGGCCCTACTCCACCGGCGACGGCAGGGGCGTCGAGCTCAAGGAACCGCCATCAACCTTCCCCGGGGACCTCGGGGTGTGTCGACCAGCACACGGGCGACCCCCCGGCATCAACGCGGCCGTCGAGGGCCCCGCCCTTTCGTAGAAAAGGGGCCTCGGGGTCTTCGATCGCCTCGATTCCCCCCCCCCCCCCCCGCGGGGACTCAACGTCGGGTGACCTGGCTCCCCTTGGGGATGGGCCGTATGCCCCGGCAGTTTTTCCCTCCGGGTAGGACGGGTTCGAGAGGGGGCCCGGCCTCAGGCAGCGCCCGCCGATCAGCGCCGGCGTCAGATGACCCCCTCTCCTCCGAGCACCGTCCTCGGGGGCCCTTGATGCTCACGGCACCGGTCAGCGCAGTTCCGATGCGCGCTCCGGGATCCCCACCACTGGCGCGGTCACTCCCGCCGGGGGCCTTGAGGAAGGAGTCTATCTCCTCGCTCGGTTCGATACCCAGCCTGGAGTCGTTGTCCAGCCTTGAAAGCCTGGCCACGGCACGTCTCGTCTCGGGATCGGCCCCTGTCCTCTCCCGCAGCGCAGAGCAGAGACCGCTGGCCCCTGCCCTCCGGCGGCCGCGGATTCGCTCCAGTCACGGGGGGAAGCGCCGCCCCCCGGGTTCGGGGCCGAGGCCGGTTCCTGCGGCGCCGTCGGTGCCATCGACTTCTTCGATGCCTAGCTTGGAATCAATTCCAGGAGCCGACGACGCCATGTTGACTGCCCCGATCCGGGTCGGTTGGTCCCCTCCTCTGCCCAGCGGGCATTTGCCCGAGCGGCCTCTTAGTGCCCTGGCGGCCTCTCCCGCCATAACTGCTCCGGCAGAGCCGCCTTTTCAGGATTTCCTCCTTGACATGGCGGACTTGCTGGCCATCCCTATCCCGGACCCGAGCCCAGGCCCTGCGGAACAGGCAGCCGCGATGCTTCCTCTGCATCCCGCCCTGCAGGATCTCCTGCTGGGGGCTTGGCGGTCGCCTTTGAGGGTTCCGGCGCCGCCAACTGAGATGCAGGCTCTATACCGGGTGCCTCCGTCCCCGGGGTTTCGGCAGCACCAGCTTCCACATCGGTCCATTGTGGTGGAATCGGCGCTGAGGAAGGCCGGAAGCAAGGAGAAGCATGCTTCTCGCCTTCCAGGCCGCGCCTCGAAGACGCTGGATACTCTAGGACGTCAAGCCTTCCAAACGTCTATGCTAGCGGCCAGAATTATTTCATATATATTTTATATGAGTCTGTCGCTTCGGGAGGTCACCGAGAGGTTATCTCGGTTATCCACCTTCGTATCTGCAACCAAGGCCTTTGAATATTCCCTGCTTCTTTATCACTGCAGGAATATCTCCGGGTTCCTTTCTCGTGCTTCGCTGGACTCCTTCCGGTCGGTCAGCAGAGCCTCTGCTGTTGCCATTAGAGCACGCCGTACAGCATGGTTGCAGGCGTCCGAGTTGTGTAGACGGGCACAGCACATCCTGGGTAATTCTCCCTGCAACAGAGATCACCTCTTCCATAGCGAAGCCTTACGTCAGGTCGCACAGTGCTTCGCTAACCTTCCCAGAGTTAGCAGCCAGCCTAGGGCCCGGCTTCCCCCCGGCGGTTTGAAACGCCCCTCCAGACCCCCCTTCCCTAGGAAGAGGAAATGTCAGCCCTCCGCCCACCCTCCAGGCGCGCCCAAGCAAGGGACCTCTCACCCCGGGTTGATGTCCCCGGGCCCGCGCCAGGACTCTCATACTAAGCATTTTTAGGCTCAGGTGGGCGGCTGCCTGCACTTAACCTCCTTACCAGAAGTTTAGACTAGAGCTCTACTCTGGGGCTCGTTCAGTTGGAAAATGGTTCGGGGACTTATCTAGGGGTTCAGGTCTTCTCCTCCGTGGGAAAGGGAGACCACCTTATGCCGTGATAGCTATGGCCCACGGTCACCCTACTTACTCTTCGGTACGTCCCCGAACCCCTCTCAGCCAGTATTCTCTTGCTGATTGCTTCCATACCGGAATTCCCCTCCAGCCGCTATAGTCCCCCTATACTCACCAGGGACTATACCCTCATGTCCCCTGATTGTGTGGGGGACAAGTTCTACGTGCAAGTCCTGGGGACACATTAGGGCCTCCAACCCCTGTGGTGTTCTACCGGACTGATGCTATCCTCCGTCCCCCACGCTACCGCGCTCTTAGCTTGCCGATCTGCCCTTGCCCTCCGGGAAAGATCCCTCTCCTGACGGATCTTGCAGCCACCTCTCCAGGTGGACGTTCTGGGGATCGATGGCAGATCCGCCTTACCTGAGTGCTGCTCATGGAGGCAGGCCCCCCGGCGTGCCTGCGTTAGTACCGGAGGGGGCGTCCCCATGTCCACCGGCTTAGATATACTAGATATCACCTGCTTGGCAGGCGCCTTTGGGGGATCCACACAGTACCTGTGTTTACCGCCTTTTTCCCCCTATGGCTGGTACTCTTCCCCCCCCCCCCCCCCGGGGGTCCGGCCAGTCTGCCTGCTTATTCCCTGATCGGCCCGAAGACTGGTGGTACCCTACTGCTGTGAAGTCAACAGCTCCTTTTTTCAGTTAGGTCCTCCTCCCGGAGGTCCGGACCCTTGTCTCCCTATCTCTCGCTAGGGCAGACTGTGTACCCCTTCTGCTCCGGGGTACACCTCTACTCTTCTCCGGAATAGGCTCTCTAGTTCGGCCTGTCTTCCACTGTTGGTCCTCTGAGTTATGGACTCTACTCCTAAGGGAGTGCTCAGCTTGCCGTGAGCCCCCTGGAAGACCTGCCGTCCTTCTCCTGACCCAGCTGACGCCTGGATCCCATGGCCTTCTGGATTTGGAACTTCCTCCTCGCTGCGGTGACGTTTCCTTGATGACCTCGCTACTGCGTCTACAGTGCCTTCATCACAGGACTACTTCCGACAACCTGGTGGGTATGCAGTACAGGGTTCTAAACCATTAATTCATTAAAACGTAATGGCCGGTAAGCTCTATATGGTATTAGGTCATTTACTTATTACATGCTTAATGATTCTCTTCATGCACCCCTCTGACTACTCCCGTAGCCTGGGTTTTTTTTTTGCTGTATTCTAATGGTACCTGTTCTGTACTCTAAAGACTTGTCTCCGTAGTCTTTGGATTTGCTGTTCCTCTATTCAACTCCTGCCCTCCATCCCTCAGGGGATGCCGGAGATTCAGGCTGGGCAAATGCCATCCCGTCCTGGGGTGCGCTTATGGGATCTCCCCGGGCATCCTAAGCTAGGGAGTCCCCACGTGTGAAGACTCATTCCTGCTTGTTCCTGGAGATAGCACAGTTACTTACCTGTAACAGGTGATCTCCGGAACAGCAGGAATTAGTCTTCACAACCCGCCCACCTTCCCTAGGAGTTGTATCTCTCTTTTTCTCTATTCCTTCCTCTCCTCTCCTTCCGGCTCAGCTAGGAAACTCAACTGGGGAGAGGCAGTAGGAAGGGCGGGAAGCCACCGTGCAGGCGTGGGGGATGCTCCCAAAGGCTTTCTGATTGGATGCTGGGGAGCATTCCCGTGTGGGCTCGGTCGGAGATGTCTCCCACGTGTGAAGACTAATTCCTGCTGTTCCGGAGATCACCTGTTACAGGTAAGTAACTGTGCTTTCTGGCAAGTCCATGACAGAAAAGGCTGCTGAGATAGAGTACCTGACCCGGACAAGACTTGAGAAGAAGACTTCTGCCCCTTCTAAGAAGAAGGGCTTGGGTAAGAAGCCCTTTTTCCCAAGAAAAGGTATGGCTTACTGCTACTACCCCACATATCAGGCCTCCCCAGCTCCCCAATAGGGGCAGCAGGCCAAGGGACAGGGGCATGGTCTGCGTAAGCCAAAAGCCCCCAAGGCTCCAGCCCAGCCTGGGGGGGGGAGGGGTTTGATTCCCAGAACATAGTACCTCTCTCCAAGGAAGCAAGGCCATGCACAGGAGGAAGGCTGACCCTGTATGCCCACAGGTGGCCAGCCATCACAACAGATACCTGGGTTCTGCAGATGGTCTACAGGGGTTATTGACTACATCTCACCCAGGCACCTTCCTCTTACTTTCCAGGGGAGCCTCTCAGACTCCCTCTTCACAGGGACCTCCTCTTAAAGGAGTTGGCAGGTCTTCTCGAGGATCAGGCGGTAGAACCGATGCCCCACCACCTGCAGGGAAAGGGCTTCTACTCCAGGTACTTTCTGATACCAAAGAGAACTGGAGGCTTAAGACCCATCCTCGACTTGCGAAACTTAAACAAGTTCCTAGTGAGAGAAAAGTTCAAGATGCTTTCCCTTGGAATATTGCTGCCTTACCTCTGCCCGGGAGACTGGCTATGCTCCTTAGACTTAAAGGATGCTTATACACACATCCTGATTCATCCAGACCACAGACAATATCTATGATTTATGGTGGAAGGAAACCACTTTCAGTACAAGGTGCTTCCATTTGGCCTAGTCTTGGCAGCCAGGGTGTTCACAAAGTGCCTAGCAGTGGTGGTGATCTTCTAAGAAACCAAGGGGTATTTGTCTTCCCCTACTTGGACGACTGGCTCATCAGAGCCCAGTCAGCCCTGGAAGCCCAACAGGCCATGTCTCGCACTATCCAGTTGCTACAGCACCTAGGGTTTGTGATCAATTACACAAAGTCCACTCTGGTTCCCTCTCAAGGACTGGAGTTCAGAGGAGCAAGGTTAGACACCCTTCACACAAGGGCTTATCTACCGGAAGACAGGGCACAGAGACTTGTGGCCCTAGTCCAGCAAGTGAGTCGCAGATCCCATATCTCAGCAAGACACTTTCTGTGCCTCCCTTGTCACATGGCCTCCATGGTACATGTGACACCCAATGCCCACCTCCACATGAGAACAGCTCAGTGGTGCCTCAGGGACCAGTGGACACAGGACACAGGCAGACTCAGAGACAGCATCAGGGTGTCCAAACGACTGGTGCAGTCATTGACATGGTGGCTTCAGCCATACAACCTACTGGAGGGAGTGCCTTTCCAGCCTCCCCTGCACACGAGAGTGCTGACTACAGATGCATCCTTGCTGGGCTGGGGAGCCCATTGCCCGGAATTGTGCACTCGGGGTATAGTCTCCACAGGAGAGCACACAACAGATCAATCTCCTAGAGCTTCTTGATAGCTTTACACCAGGCATCTTCTTTGTCCCTCTTCAAACTTAAGTTAAAAGCTCATCTTTTCGTCTGTGCCTTTGGCTCTTGATTTTGCTGTTCTTATTCTCCTTTTCTTGCTTTCTTTTTTTAGATTGTAAGCTCTTTTGAGCAGGGACTGTCTCTTATATGTTTTCATTGTACAGCGCTGCGTGCGCCTGGTAGTGCTTTATAAATGCTTAGTAGTAGTAGTATCTGTCTAGCTCTACGGACCTTCTGTCAAGCTCTGGCTCACCAGCCTGTCTTAATTCAGACAGACAACCAAGTGGCAATGTTCTTTGTGAACAAGCAGGGGGGAGACACACACAAGAAGAGCGAGACCCTCTTGCAAACCAACCAGAGATACACACGAAGCAAGAGTGGAGGATGAACACAAATACTTTATTGAATCTCCAATGCGTTTTGGCAGGTGCCTTCTTTGGGGGGAGGGTACTATGATACAAAGATATATTAAAAACCATGTATAAAAACACAAAGATACCAAAATATAATTGAGCTGGCATGACCACTGTTAGTATTCAGAGTTACAATACAATAACATCAAACTACAAATGTAAATAAATAAGTTAACAAGTATATAAAAAGATATTATAGATTAAAATAAAATAGATGCAGGGCAAAAAATGAATATAAATGCATAAAAATACAGCACGTTACAAAGAGAAACTTGTGGATACAAAGACCCTAATGGTGAATCTTCTTATGTTGTAGCTATCACCATCTGGGAACAATGGACTTTACGAAATGAAACTGTAGTGTATCTACTGAAACTGCAACATGAACAATTTAAAATTGACACTGAGATCTATAGATGAAATTTTAGTCACTATCGATAAGTGTCACTTGGGTGGTTCTTTGGTGTGCTAGAGGGCACACTTAATTTTTCCATACAGATTTGGTTTTCATTATGTAATTTCATCTATGCATTTATATTCATTTCTTGCCCTGCGTCTATTTTAATTTAATCTATAATACCTTTTTATATACTTGTTAACTTATTTATTTACATTTGTAGTTTGATGTTATTGTATTGTAACCCTGAATACTAACAGTGGTCATGCCAGCTCAATTATATTTTGGTATCTTTGTTTTTATACATGGTTTTTAATATATCTTTGTATCATAGTACCCTCCCCCTGAAGAAAGCACCTGCCAAAACGCGTTGGGGATTCAGTAAAGTATTTGTGTTCATCCTCCACTCTTGCTTCGTGTGTATCTCTAACAAGCAGGGGGTCACAGGGTCTCGCATCCTTTGTCAAGAGATCCTGGACTTATGCTCTTTTGCAGGGCATGCACCTCAAGGCAGTTTACTTGCCAAGTCAGGAGAACTTCTTAAGCTGACAAGCTAAGCAGAATTCTCCAGCCGCACGAGTGGCAACTGGATCCCAATATAGTCCAGCAGCTGTTCCAGTGCTGGGGTCAACCATCCATAGATCTGTTTGTGAGCCCACAGAATCACCAGTTGCCCCGCTTCTGCTCTTGACAGCCGCATCCATGCAGGGTGGCTGCAGATGCTTTCGTAATAATATGGTCTGTGGGCCTCCTGTATGTGTTTCCTCCCATGCCCCTGGTGGCCCGGACTCTATTCAAGATCCTTCAGGACAAAGCCTCGATCATCCTGGTAGCACCCAGATGGCCGAGACAGCCATGGTTTCCACTGCTGCTTCAACTGGTGGCAGAGGCTCCAATTCCTCTAGGATTACACTCCAACCTCTTGTTGCAGGAGGGGGCTACTCTTCTGCATACCAACCTCCCGGTTTCTTAACCTGATGGCATGGCTGCTGAAAGGGTAGTCCTCGCACCACTTTTCCTCCCTAAAAATGTAGAAACAAATGTAGAATATGTACTGCTAGCCACAAGAAGGCAATCGACTAGGAAAACACATACATTTAAGTAGCATAGGTTTGAGGTGTGGTGTGATAAGCAGAATGAAAACCCTTTCTTCTGCCAAGTGTCAGTGGTGGTGCAGTACCTGCTTCACCTCTCAGATTTAGGCCTTAAGTCAAACTCTGTCCGAGTCCACCTTAGTGCCTTATCAGCACACCACACTCCAGTGGAAGGACAACCTCTTTCTGTACACCCTTTGGTGTCCAGGTTCCTGAGAGGTTTACTTCTGCTGAAGTACCCGGTTTGTGCCCCGGCGACTGAATGGGATTTGAATGTGGTCTTAGAGCAGCTTACACACCCACCTTTTGAGCCAATGACTACCTGCCATCTTCGCTTCCTCTCTTGGAAAGTGCTTTTCTTGGTGGCACTCAAATTGGCCAGATGAGTGAGTGGTTTCCGATAGACCGTACACGGTTCTATAGGAACAGGGTAGTGCTTTGCACCCACCCCAAGTTCTTTCCGAAAGTGGTCTCCTCGTTCCACCTCAACCAGGTGGTGGTACTTCTGACCTTCTTTCCCAGGCCACATGCCAGTCGGGCAGAAGCAGTTCTGCACACCCTGGACTGTAAGAGGGCTTCTCAGCTCTTCGTCTCTTATGACCCCAGTAAACTGGGGATGCCTGTCTCCAAGCATACGTTGTCCACTGGGGTGATGGATTGTATCGCCTGGGCATACAGGGTGGCCGATCTCCTGTTGCAGGGTGAAGTCATGGCTCACCGGGTCAGGGCTAAGGCGGCATCAGTGGCTCACTTCTGCTCTGTTCCGCTGGCAGACATCTACCGGGCTGCCACCTGGTCTTCAAGCCAGACTTTTGCGGCCCATTACTGCCTGGATAGTGCTTTCTGCCAGGCTGTACTCCGTAACCTGATTGAGGTCTAGACAACTCCTACCCTCCGACCCTTTGGTGTCAGGCTACCGGAGTGTTACGTTCTCAGTTGAACTATCATGGCTGCTGTGGCTCTTCCAGAGGGAGCCTGTTTTCAGTTATGGATTCTCCAGGAACAAGCAGGAAGTCAGTCCTCAAATATGGGTGACATCGGCGCTGATGGAGCCCTCGTGTGGAGCAATTCCCCAGCTTTCAAAGAGCCTTTGAGATTGCATCGCACATGCGCGGTCCCCTTCCCGCCCAAGGGTGCCATCTTGCTCAGTCTTCTTTATTCCGTGGAGCCCAACAGACGTGGTCCCGTTTTCACTGTGGAAAAAAGTAGATAAGTTGAATTATTTCTTTCAG
Source organism: Ichthyophis bannanicus (assembly GCA_033557465.1). NCBI lineage: Eukaryota > Metazoa > Chordata > Amphibia > Gymnophiona > Ichthyophiidae > Ichthyophis > Ichthyophis bannanicus. The sequence goes on along the minus strand of CM066051.1, from coordinate 43,827,098 downwards.
CTTCCCGGTTCGACGCCGGTTCCCCTTCCCGCCTTCAGCTCGGTACACTGGTATAGAGTCAGTCATATTTTTCGTTTTTGTCCTTCGTGACTAGCGTGTTCGCTGGTTTTATTTTTCACTGGCAGCCCGGTCGTTTGACCTCACAGGGGCCCTTTTTCCCCTGATGGCTGCCAGCGGGTTTAAAAAGTGTGATCGGTGTAAGAAGTTAATGTCTCTCACCGACACACACGACTGCTGCCTCCGATGCCTCGGCCCTGACCATGACCCGGTGGTCTGTGGGCCGTGTGGTAAGAGTCTTCAAAATCTTTGAAGAGCAGGCAGCATCAGCGTGGCAGGAATTTTCCTGAGTCCGCATCCGCCCGGGCCCAGACATCATCAGAGGCCTCGACATCTCGGGACTCGGAACCCGAGCACCGTTGTATGTCTTCTGAGCGGGGGTCTCCCTCCAGGGAACACTGGAGGAAGAAGAAACTCTTGAGGGTGGTGTCACTGGATGCCTCTGATTGGCTTGGGCCCTCGGGTTCCAGGCTGCGGAGCTCAGACCGCTGCCCTGGGTCCTCGGAGTCTGTTGTCCTCGTAGACTCTCCTCCGGGAGAGCCAGCGTCACCGGGAGCTGCGGAGCCTTCTGAGCTCAGTCTCAGGATGGCAGCCCTGGAGAGCAGCATGGCTGCCTTTATGGAGCAGCAGCGGGCGCTGATGGCTGGTCTCGCCGGTCCATCCACCCCGACCATTGGGACTTCGATGTCGAAGTTGACACCGGAGGCCGAGTCTATCCTCAGCCAAGGTCCCCCTCGACCTCCTGTTCAGGACAGAGGTCGTTGACGCTGGTGCCCTCAGTGTCGGGGAGGTCAGACTCGAGGCCGGAGCCCATCGAGTCCTCCTCGGAGGACTCGGCATGGGGGAGACAGAGGAGGAAGACTCCCCAGACATCCACTGAACCCGGTGTATCCCATCGGACTCTCTGGGTTCGGAGCCTCGGACAAGGTCCCCTCCAGAGGGCACTTGGTTCTCGGACTTCATCAGGGACATGGCCAAGGCTTTGGCATTCCCTGCGGACGCTGAGGAGGAGCCTCGAGCTGAGGAGCTCAATGCCCTCCAGTATGACTGTCCCCCGAAGGAGGCCCTTACTGTACCAGTGCCTCTGATGTTGGAATGGCTGATGCTCCGCATGTGGGAGTCCCCGGCCTCAATGCCAGTGCTCAGCAAGCGGGTCAATTCCATCTATCGAGTCCACAAGAGTCCTGCGTTCCAGAAAGCACAGCTGCCGCAGAACTCCATGGTTGTGGAATCGGCCATGCAACGGTTGAAAAGCCAAAAGATGCACTCCTCAGTGCCTCTCGGCCGGGAGGCCTGTAACCTGGACGTCCTCGGCAGAAAGTGCTACCAGGGCTCGATGCTGTCATGCCGTGTCCAAACCTACCAGCTGTACATGGGCATGTACTTGCGGGACCTGGCAAAGGAGATTGCCAGGTTCTCGGCTGGTCTCTCCAAGGAACCCTTGCAGCGCTTCAAAGCCTTGTCCACGGGGATCTGAGAGTGCTCGAAGTTCATGTCGCGAGCAGCTTACGACGGCTTCGAGGCTTCGGCCCGAGTAGCCGCAGCTGGCATCGGTGCACGCCGTCAGACCTGGCTGATGTCAGACCTGGAGCCATGGGTTCAGGACAAGGTCGATGTCCCGTGCCGAGGAGACAACCTCTTCGGCAAACCCATGACAGAAAAAGCTGCAGAAATAGACCGAGTACTTGACCTGGACAAGGTTGTCAAAGAAGACATCTGCACCTTCTCACAAGAAGGCGGCCGGTGGGGGGGGGGGAGCAGCCCTTTTTCCCGAGGAAGGGTACAGCTTACAGAAACTACCCCACTTACCAGGCCACCCCAGCTCCCCAACAGGAGCATGGCCCATTGAAGCCGAAGACCCCCAAGCCTCCAGCTCTGGCTCCTACCCAGCTGGGAGGGGTTTTTTGACTCCTAGTGCATAGCTCCTCTCCCACCAGTGGTTTGGCCCTGCACAGGAGGAAGGCTGACCCTGTATTTTCACAGGTGGCCAGCCATTACTACCGACGCCTGGGTTTTGAAAGTAGTCCAGCAGGGCTATTTATTTCATTTCAACCAGGTGCCCACCTCCTTTTTCCCAGGAGAGCCTCTCGGGCCCCCTCTTCACAGGAATCTCCTCCTGTAGGAGTTGACAGGTCTGCTAAGGGATCAGGCGGTGGAACCGGTGCCCCACCACCTGCAGGGACAAGGCTTCTACTCCAGGTAATTCCTCATACCAAGAAGAAAAGGAGGCCTTCGCCCCATCCTAGACTTGTGAAATCTGAACAAGTTCCTGGTGCGGGAAAAGTTCAAGATGCTTTCCCTTGGGATCCTGCTGCCTTACCTCCGCCAAGGAGACTGGCTATGCTCCTTAGATTTAAAGGATGCTTATACTCACATCCTCATACACCCAGACCACAGACAATATCTTAGGTTTGTGGTTGGAGGAAACCACTTCCAGTACAAGGTGCTTCCCTTTGGCCTAGCTTCTGCTCCCAGAGTATTTACCAAATGCCTAGCAGTGGTGGCGGCATTCCTCAGAACCCATGGAGTCTTTATCTTTCCATACCTAGACTGGCTTATCAGGGGCCAGTAGGCACAGCAGGCCACTGCTCGCACAGTCACCCTGCTCTAGCACCTAGGGTTTGTTGTAAATCACGCAAAGTCCACTTTACTCCCCCCTCAGAACTTGTTCATAGGGGCAAGCTGGACACACTTCAGGCAAGGGCTTACCCACCGATGGACAGGACAAGGTGGTTGCTGGACTTGGTACAGCAGGTCCAGCACAGACCTTATGTCTCCGCAAGGGTCTTCTTATACCTCCTGGGACACATGGCCTCCACGGTACATTTGACTCCATATGCTCGATTCCACATGCGCACAGCTCAGAGACAGGGTAGCGATATCCAAGTTACTGGTGACAGCCTTGCAATGGTGGCTTCACCCCCAACTTGCTTCAGGGAGTACCATTCCAACCTCCCTCTCACACCAGCGTGCTGACGACAGATGCCTCCTTGCTGTGCTGAGGAGCCCATTGCCAGGGTTCATGCACTCAGGGTCTGTGGTCCTCGCGAGAGGCCGCACTTCAAATCAGTCTAGAGCTTCGAGCCATCCGCCTAGCTCTTCAAGCCTTCTGTCATCTTCTTTCACATCAGTCGGTGCTGATACAGACAATCAAGTAGCGATGTTCTACATCAACGAACAGGGAGGCACAGGATCTCGCATCTTATGCCAGGAAACTCTCGACCTCTGCTCTTTCGCAGTGGCGCATCACATGTCCCTAAAGGCAGTTTATCTGCCAGGTCAGGAGAACCTCCTGGCTGACAAGTTGAGCAGGATTCTTCAGCCTCACGAATGGCATCTGAACCGGGATGTAGCCCAGCAGATCTTCAACCACTGGGGTCTCCCATCCATGGATCTCTTTGCCAGTCCGCAAAACCATCAGTTGCCCCGGTCAGATGCTTTCCTGATCTCGTGGGCACAGGGCCTTCTCTATGCGTTCCCACCCACACCCCTGGTGGCACGCACTCTGTTCAAGATTCTTCGGGACAAGGCCTCTGTCATCCTGGTAGCCCCCAGGTGGCCCAGACAGCCTTGGTTCCCTCTTCTCCTTCAACTGGCAGTCGAAACTCCACTCCCACTGGGGGTGCAGCCCGACCTCTTGACCCAGGAACAGGGGTCCTTGCTACACCCCAATCTCCAATCCCTCAACTTAATGGCATGTCTGCTGAGAGGGTAGTATTTGCTCCTCTACTCCTTCCCAAGGAGGTTGAGGAGGTGTTGCTGGCCTCTAGGAGGTAATCCACTAGAAAATCCTATGCGTTCAAGTGGCATAGATTTGAAGTGTGGTGTGCCCAACATAAGGAGAACCCGTTCACTTGCCAAGTACCTCAGGTATTACAGTACTTGCTCCACCTCTCAGAGTTAGGCCTCAAGTCTAACTGTCAGGGTCCACCTGAGTGCGCTATCAACTAACCACTCTCCAGTGGATGGGTAACCCCTTTCAACTCACCCTTTGGTATCCCGATTACTCTTGAAGCCTCCGCCCACCAGCTACAGAGTGGGACTTAAATGTGGTCTTGCAGCGGCTTACTTGCCCTCCTTTTGAACCAATGTCCACCTGTCATCTCCGCTTCCTTTCCTGGAAAGCACTCTTTCCGGTGGCACTCAGTCTGCTCAACGGGTGAGCGAGCTGCAAACTTTAGTATCTGATAGACCATATGCACGGTTTTATAAAAACAGGGTGGTCCTACGTACTCACCCCAAGTTCCTTCCAAAAGTGGTTTACCCGTTTCACCTCAACCAAGATGTGGTTCTTCCAACCTTCTTCCCCAGGCCACATACTAGCAGGGCAGAAGCGATTCTGCACACCCTGGACTGTAAGAGGGCGCTCGCCTTCTACCTGGAACGTACGAGGGACATCGGAGAGCTTCCCAGCTCTTAGTTTCTTATGACCCTAGTAAACTGGGTCTACCTGTCTCCAAGCACACGTTATCCACCTGGGTGGCAGACTGCATCGCTTGGGCCTACAGGGCAGCTGACCTCCAACTGCAGGGCCTAATCACAGCCCACTCTGTCAGGGCTAAGGCTGCATCGGTGGCTAACCACCGCTCTGTTCCGTTGGCAGACATCTTCCGGGCTGCAATTTGGTCTTCAAGCCAGACTTTTGCAGCCCACTACTGCCTGGAGAGAGTATCCCTTTTGGGACAGTGTTTTCGGTCAGGTGGTACTCCGTAACCTATTTGAGGTTTAGGCAACTCCTACCTTCCGACACTTTGGTGTCAGGCTACTGTGGGGGTTGCGTTCTCGGAGAAAAATCCTATCACTGCTGCTGCGGCTAGAGGGAGCCGTTTTCAGCTATGGGTTCTCGGTGCCTATAGCTAGGGAGTCCCATATGTGAGGACCGACTTCCTGCTTGTTCCTGGAGAAAGTTTAGTTACTCACCTGTAACAGGTGTTCTCCAGGGACAGCAGGAATCAGTCCTCATGACCCTCCTTCCTCCCCTGGAGTTGCAGTCCTATTGGTTTTTATTCTTTTTGCCGTCTTTTTAGCTATGTCATCTGACTGAGCAAGATGGCACCCTTGGGCGGGAAGGGGACCGTGCATGTGCGATGCAATTCCAAAGGCTTTCTTTGAAAGCTGGGGAATTGCTCCGTACGAGGGCTCCGTCACTGCCGACGTCACCTATATGTGAGGAGTGAGGACTGATTCCTGCTGCCCCTGGAGAACACCTGTTACAGATGAGTAACTATGCTTCTTCCACAGAGCCCATCGGACATTGTCCAGTTTTCCCTGGAAAAAGTCTGTTCATTTTTGTCTGGTTTGCGTACCAGTTCCCTCCAACCCCCGAGCCAGATTGCCTCAGCATTGCTCCTCGGGTTTGTCTATTCTTTCTCCGGGAACAAGCAGGAAGTCAGTCCTCACTTTTGGGTGACGGCACCAATGGAGCCCGTGCGGAGCAATTCCCCAGCTTTCAAAGAAAGCCTTTGGGATTGCTACGGCACATGCGTGGTCCTCTTCCCACCCAAGGGTGCCATCTTGCTCAGTCCCCCTTTTTCCGTGGAGCCCTACTGGCGTTATCTTTTCCAGTTGCACCGGTCCTCTACCCGTCCTTTCCCTGCTCTACCTAGGCAAGTACATACTGTCCTAGTCGAGGACTCCCCTCCGGGGGAGCTGGCTTCAGGTCTGAGTGTGTCTGTGCCCGAGCCAAAGGCTGCAGAGCCTCCGGGACTGGTGTCCAGGATGGCAGCCTTGGAGCAGTGTCACTGCCTTCTTGGAGCAATAGCGGGCACTGTTGTCCGGCACATCTGGTTCCTCCGCCCCAACTACTGGGCGTTTAAAGTCGACCCCAGAGGCCGAGCCGATACTTGAGGCCATGCGGGTCCAAGTCAATCCTCAGCTGAGGTAGCGCTCAGCCTCTTGCTTGTCGGGACCTAGGTAGTCACCAGCGAGTCTGCCGGCATCAGGGCAGATGGCACCGGGGCCCTCAAGGCCCGAAGAGCTCCACGAATCTTCCTTGGAGGCCTCCGCCTGCGAGACCGAAGACTAGGAGTCCCCAGACACTTGTCATCGAGATGTCCCATCCAATTCCCCAGTATCTGAACCTCGGAGAAGGTTCCCTGCTGGAGGATATGGGGATTCTGGACTTTGGGATATGTCCAAGGCCTTAGCTTTCCTGACAGAGTATCCTTGAGCCGACGAGCTCAAGATCTTCCAGTACGAGGTTCCCCCTCGGGAGACCCTCACGGGTACCCATTCTTCCTATTCTGGAACAATTTATGCTCCGCATGTGGGAGACGTTGACGCCGGTGATCAGCAAGCAGCTCGACTTGATGTATCGAGTCCGCTGGACCCCTGGGTTTCAAAAATCACAACTGCCGCACAACTCTATGGTTGTGGAGTCTGCCATGCATCGATTGAAGAGTCAGAAGACGCACTCCTCGGTGCCCACCGGCAGGGAGGCCTGCACCTTGGTTGCCCTCAGCAGGAAGTGTTACCAGTGCGTGATGCTGAATTGTCAGATCCAGCCTACCAGCTGTACATGGGCATGTACCCGAGAGACCTGGCGAAGGAGCTTGCTGGGTTCTCGGCTGGTCTCTCCCAGGAGCCTTTGCAGCACTTCAAGGGCCTGTACAAAGCTGTCTGTGAATGCTCAAGGTTCATGTCTTGGGTGGCCTGTGACGGGTTTGAGTTGGCGGCCCAGGTAGCTGCGGCGGGCATCTGTACACGCTGCCAAGCTTGGCTACAGTTGTCGGACCTCGAACAACGGGCACAAGATAAATTGGTTGATGTCCCATGTCGGGGGAAAAACCTTTTTGGCAAGCCCATGACTGACAAGGCCGCCTAGCTGGAGACTGAGTTCATGATGAGGACTAGGCTCTCTAAGAAGACCTCTGCCCCTTCCCGAAAGAAGGGCTCAGGTAAAAAGCCTTTTACTCGAAGTCCACTGTTTACTGAAACTACCCTCCTTACAAGGCCTCCCCAGCAAGGGCAGCAGGCCAAGGGACCAGGGGCATGGTCCGCATAAGCAGAAGGCTCCCAAGCCCCAGGCTCTGGCTCTGTCCCTGGCCCAGCCTGGAGGGAGCTTTTGACTCCTGCAGCATGGCCCCTCTCCCAACCCGGAGCTTGGCAGCCCACAGGAGGTCGGCTCACCCTGTATGCCCACAGGTGGGGAGCTATCACCATTGATTCCTGGGCATTACAGGTGATTAGGGAGGGTTACCTCCTCCATCTAGCCCAAGTGCCTCCACACTACTTCCTAGGAGAGCCTATCGGGTCTCCCCTTCACTGGGACCTTCTTCTGAAGGAGTTAACAGGTCTTCTCGAGGATCAAGCAGTGGAACCGGTGCCCCACCACCTTAAGGGCAAGGGGTTCTAATCCAGGTACTTCCTCGTGCCAAAGAGTACAGGGGGCCTAAGGCCCATCCTCAACCTGTGCAACCTCAACAAATTCCTGGTGAGGGAGAAGTTCAAGATGCTCTCCCTTGGAACATTGCTGCCTTACCTCCACCAGGGAGACTGGCTATACTCCTTAGTTTTAAAGGATGCCTACACACACACATCCTAATCCACCCAAGCTACAGGCAATACCTACCTTTGTGGTAGGGGGCAATCATTTCCAATACAGGGTTGCTTCCCTTCAGCCTTGCCTCGGCCCCCACGGTATTCACAAAGTGCCTGGCGGTCGCCACATTTCTCAAGCTTTAGGAGATCTTTGTTTTCCCCTATCTCAATGACTGGCTCATCAGGGGCACTACAGCCCCCGAGGTGCAGCAGGCAACGACACGCACCACCCCAGGCCCTTCAACACTTGGGTTTTGTTATCCGCCACCCCAACTCCAGCCTTTGCCTGGCACAAGAGCTGAAATTCATTGGGGCAAGGATAAACACCCGTCAGTCGAAGGCCTTCCTGCCTTCAGACAGGCAGGCAGGCAGGCTCATGACGCTAGCCAAAGACATACAGCACTGTCCCTCAGTGCCAGGAAGGCATCTGCTGCGCCTTCTCAGGCACATGGCCTCCATGGTCCATGTCACTCCAGATGCCCACCTCCACATGCGAACTGCGCAGTGGTGCCTCAGGGACCAATGGTCCCAGGCCACAGGACATCTCCAGGACAGAGTCACAGTGACCAGGCGCCTAGTGCAGTCCCTGACCTGGTGGCTCTCGCCCCATCACTTGGAGGTGGGGATGCCCTTCCAGGCCCCTCACCACTTGAGGGACTTCACCACAGATGCCTACCTGCTGGGCTGAGGAGCCCATTGCCAGGGATACCGCACCCAGGGCGTTTGGTCCCCAGATGAGAGTGCTCAGCAGATCAATCTGTTGGAACTGCATGCAATCCTTCTCGTCCTGAAGACATTTCGGCAGTGCCTGGTCCACAGCTGTGTCCTAGTGTAGACTGACAACCAGGTTGCCATGTTCTATGTGAACAAACAGGAGGGCACGGGACCCCGTGCCCTCTGTCAGGAAGCCCTGGATCTGTGCTCTTATGCAGTCTGGCAGGGCATTCTCCTCAAGGTGGTATACCTGCTGGGTCAGGACAACTGGCTGGCCGACAGACTCAGCAGGATGCTCCAGCTGCACGAGTGGCAGCTGAACCTGGAAGTAGCCAGTGGGCTTTTCCAGACCTGGGGGGAACTGGTGATGGACCTGTTTGCAAGCCTGGATAATCACCAGTTTCCCCGCTTCTGCTCAAGGCAGCCGCACCCCACCAGGGTGGCCGTCGATGCCTTCCTAGTCTCATGATCGGAAGGTCTTCTGTATGCTTTTCCTCCAACACCTCTGATCACCAAGACTCTGTTCAAGATTCTTCACAACAGAGCGGTCATCCTGATAGCCCCACAGTGGTCCAGGCAACCGTGGTTTCCACGTCTACAGCTAGCGGTGAAGGCCCCCATCCTTTTGGGGGTCAGCTCCATGGCTCCTTTCCCAGGAGGGTGGCTCTCTTCTGCTTCCCAACATCAGCTCTTTTACTGACGGTGTGGCTACTGAGAGGGTGACTCTAGCCCTGCTCCTCCTCCTGAAGGACGTGGAGGCTGTTTTGCTGGCTTCACACAGAGCATCTACCAGATGGGCGCTTTTAAGTGGCGCAGGTTTGCACTTTGCACTGAGAGGGGGTGGACCCCTTTCCTTGCCCGGTGGTGGTTGTGTTGCAGTACCTTCTTCACCTCTCCAGGAGTCCAGCTCCATCAGAGTGCATCTCAGTGCCCTAGCGGCGAACCATCATCAGATGGACGGGAAGCCCCTTTCAGTTTATCCAGTGGTGTCCCATTTCCTAAAGGGCCTACTCCTGTCGAAGCCCCCGGTCCGCCTTCCGGCGACCGAATGAAATCTCAATGTGGTGTTGGGGCAGCTCACTCTGCTGCCCTTCAAACCGATGGCTACGTGTCACCTCCGTTATCTCTCGTGGAAGGTGGTTTTCCTGGTTGCGCTCACTTCCGCCCAAAGGGTGAGTAAGCTTCAGGCCCTTGTGGCGGAGAAGCCTTTTACCAGGTTCTACAAGAATAGGGTGGTGCTTTGCACACACCCCAAGTTCCTTCCAAAGGTGGTGTCCTCATTCCACCTCAACCAGGAGGTGGTCCTCCCTACCTTCTTTCCCAGACCGCACGCTAGTTGGGCAGAGGCAGTCCTCCATACCTTGGACTGTAAAAGGGCTCTGTCCTTCTACATTCAACATACTCAAGGCCACCGGAAAGCCTCTCAGCTTTTCATTTCCTATGACCCCAGTAAACTGGAGGAGGCAGTGACCAAGCATAGGCTGTCCACATGGGTGGCGAATTGTATTGCCCGGGCTTATGAGGAGGTGAGGCTTCCGCTGGAAGGCCGGTTCACGGTTCACAGGGTCAGGGCTATGGCGGCATCAGTGGCTCACCTGTGCTCTGTTCCTCTGGCAGACATCTGCCGGTCCGCCACCTGGTCTTCGGTTCATGCCTTCGCAGCTCATTACTGCCTGGATAGGGGATCCCGGTGGGGACAGTGCCTTCGACCAGGCTGTGCTCTGTAACCTTTTTGAGGTCTAGGCAACTCCTGCTCTCTGATCCTTATGTGTTCAGACTACTGGAGTACTACTTTCCTTGGACGCAGGTCCTATTCCCCTGAATAGGGATTTCATTGTGGCTACTTGTAGCTCTCGTTGAGGGAGCCGTTTGTGCTATTGGTTCATGGTAGCCTGTAGCTGGGGAGTCCCATATGTGAGGACAGACTTTCCGCTTGTTCCCGGAGAAAGCGTAGTTACTCATCTGTAACAGGTGTTCTCCAGGGACAGCAGGAATCAGTTCTCACAACCCTCCCTCCTCCTCTTGGAGTTGCAGTCTTATCTTTTTTTGTTTTTGCCATCTTTTTAGCTGTCATTTGACTGAGCAAGGTGGCACCCTTGGGCGGGAAGGGGGGGACCACATGTGTAGTAGCAATTCCCAAAGGCTTTCTTTGAAAACGGGATTTGCTCTGTGCTGGCTCCATCGGTGTCACCCATATGTGAGGACTGATTTGTGCTGTCCCCAGAGAACACCTTTTACAGGTGAGTAACTACACTTTTATCACTTCCCAGGAGGCACTCACAGCCAGCTTCGCTGACTTGCACCCAGACACCGTGGTTCCCTTGCATGGGATGCCAAAATCCATCCAGGAAACCCCTGAGAGCCGCGGGCCTCTTGAGGGTCCTCGACGTCGGTCTTATTTGCCTTCTCATTCCTCGAGGGTGAGATTATCCAGGGCCTCCGGCTCCAAGTGGGCCTCGGCCGCTGGACAGGGCAACCTGCCCAGCTCGGATTCCTCATCAGAGTTCTCGGACTGGGAGCCTGATGGGGACACCTCCCTGGAAACCCGTACCCACCGGGACTTTCCGTCGGACCCCTCCCCGCCTGCGTCTCAACGGTGCTCGCTGCCCGTTGACACCTCCTTGCTGGTGTTCATGCAGGACATAGCACGGGCTCTTAACTTGGCCACCCAGGCTGAGTGGGATCCTCGAGGTGAAGAGCTCGACATCTTCCAGTATGAATCCCCAGCTAGGGAGTCTGTCCCAGTTCCTCCTATCCTGTCCAGGTTGCTGATCCGCATGTGGGAGGCACCCGCCTCTGTCCCCATCATGAGTAAGCGCCTCGACACCATGTACAAGGTACAATGTCGCCCTGGGTTCAGAAAGACCCAACTCCCCCACACCTCCATGGTGGTGGAATCGGCCAAGAGAAAGCAAAAGAGCCCGAAATCACACTCTTCAGGCCCCATAGGCTTGGAGTTGAGAGCCCTCGACACCCTAGGCCACAAGGCCTACTAGGGGTCCATGCTCTCCTGACACATTCAAGCATACCAATTATACATAGGCATGTTCTTGTGTGACCAGACCAAGGAGCTCTGAGGTTTCTCTGCGGGCCTCAAGGGCAAACCTCTCAATAGGTTCAGTACCTTGCTGACGTCTGTCGCAGACTGCTCAAAATACCTCTCCCGTGCCATCTATGATGGTTTCGAGTCTTCGGCTCGTGTAGTGGTTGCTGGTATTGGGCCCATCGCCAGGAATGGCTCCAATCCTCAGACTTGGAACAGTGGGTGCAGGAGAAGCTCCTGGACGTACCTTGCCTCGACGAGCAGCTCTTCGGCAAGCCAGTGGAAAATAAGGCTGCGGAGATAGAGATGGAGTTTGTCACTAGAACCCGTCTCATGCAAGACCTCCACCCTCCCTCGGAAGAAGCAACAGGCCAAAAAGCCGTTCTTTCCGAGGATAGGTCTTCCTTACCATGGCTACCCGCCAAACCCAACCACGCCGGTGCAAGGGAAGTCCGGCCAGGGGCACCACAGGCCGAAAGGGCCCAGAACCTAGACCCTGGCTCTGCTGCAGCCCCTAAAGGGGTTTTGACGCCAGCCGCATAGCCTCTTGTCCTCTGGCGACTCAGCAGCTGGTGGGGGGGGGACACCTGTCCTCTTTTGCCCCTCAGTGGGCTTCCATCACCTTGGACGCCTGGGTCCTCAACGATTCTGTACAGCTTCGGCATTTTTTGAGTCATGAAATGAGATGCAGGATACATCGTGGTGATTTTTTAGAGGATTTCACGTTTAGAGTGCCGCGGATTGTGCAGCAAGTTTAGGCTTGATATGAAATTTGTGGACAAGAAGAGTCTTTTACAGCTTTTGCCATTGAGAGATTGTTGCCCTATACCCCTGATGAAGTTTTATTAAACGAAACACGGCCTGTGTCGGGTGGGCATCATCAATTTGGTATTGCAAATAAAAGCCTCTGTTTCAACATTATATGATCAGTTGTTCTATCCTTGGACACATCACTTATCTCCTCTGCTTGGACAGGCTTCCCCCTCCCTTCTCCTCGACTCCCCGCGCACCACGCCTTCCTGCAGCGGGAATTCATCAACCTCCTCACCCAGTGGGTGGTTGAGAAGGTGCCGTCACACATCCGAGGTCGGGGCTAATATTCCCGGTACTTCCTCGTCCCGAAGAAGATCGGGGGGGGGGGGGGGGTTGCGGCCCATCCTCGACCTCCGAAAGTTAAACAAGTTCTTGGTGCGGGAGAAGTTCAAGATGTTGTCCCATGGTGTTCTGCTGCTCTTCCTCCGGCAGGATGACTGGCTTTGCTCCTTGGATCTAAAGGACGCTTACGCCCACATTTTGATTCACCCCCAGCACAGACAATACCTGTGCTTCAGGGTGCAGGGAGAGCACTTTCAGTACAGGGTGCCCCTCTTCGGCCTCGGGTCTGCCCCGTGGGTCTTTACAAAATGCCTCTGCGGTTGCCGCCTGTTTCAGGCATCAGGGCATACCAGTCTTCCCCTACCTCAACGACTGGCTCGTCACGGGATCCTCGGTCAAGAAGACTTGCTGGGGTGTTGTGCATGATTCTTCTGCTCGAGGGCCTGGCTTTCTTGGTCAACTATCCCAAGTCCCACCTCGAACCAGTGCAGGCTTTAGAGTTCATCAGGGCACACCTCGACACTCAGCGGGCGACCGCATTTCTACTGGTGGATCGCGCTGACCACCTCCGAGCCCTGGCAGCTCGAGTCTAGAGCCCTCCCCCCCGGGTCACAGCCCGAACTATGCTGCGCTTCCTGTGCCACATGGCCTCCATAGCCCATGTGGTTTCCCAAGCCCATCTGCATATGTGGACAGCTCAGTGGTGCCTCAGCGCCCAGTAGAGTTTGTCCGTTGGACACCTGAGGGACCCCGAAAGAGTCTCCCATAGCCTTCCCCTGTCCCTGGGTTGGTGGCAAAACCCCACAACCACCTCTGGGGATTGCCCTTCCAGACGCTGCAACATGACATGTTGCTAACAGATGCATCCCTGCTGTGGTGGGGTGCCCACTGCGGTGTGTTATGCATGTAGGGGCAGTGGTCGCCCAAGGAGTTGCAGTAGCAGATAAACTTGCTGGAGCTCCGGGCGATTCAGTGGGCCCTGAGGGCCTTCAAAGACCACCTCAAGGGGAGGTCAGTGCTCATACAGACCGACACCCTCGTGGCGATGTTCTACGTCAACAAGGAAGGGGGGGGGACCGGATCACACTCCCTCTGCCTGGAAGCGGTCTTCCTCTGCTCCTTCACCTCCCGTCGGGGGATGGACCCTCAGGGCAGTCTACCTCCCGGGTCAGGAGAATGTCCTAGCAGACAGGCTCAGCAGAATCCTCCGCCTTCACGAATGGCGGCTGGATCCGGGGGTGGCTATATGGCTGTTCCTTCGGTGGGGGACTCCGGCTATGGACCTATTTGCCAGTCCACTGAATGCACAGCTCCCCCGTTTCTGCGGACCAGTGCTGCACCCGAGCAGGGAGGGCCCAGATGCGTTCCTTCTGAGCTGGTCCTCCAGCCTGCTCTATGCGTTCCCTCCCACTCCTCTCATTGTGAGGACCCTCCTCAAGGCTCAGTGGGACCGGGCATCGATGCGTGGCCTCGACAGCCCTGGTTCCCGCTCCGGCTGTCGACGGAGCCTCCAGTCGCCCTGGGCTGTGCCCCGGGCTTGCTAACACAGGAGGACACACAGGTGCGGCACCCGAACCTGGCTTCATTATCCCTCACAGCCTGGAGGCTGAACGGGTTTTCCTAGCCCTGCTGGGTCTCCCGGAGGAGGTTGAGGAGTTTCTCGCGTCGAGGAAGACCTTGACTAGGCGAGCTTATGCCTTTAAGTGGCGGTGTTTCTCAGTCTGGTGCTCAGGGCTCCAGATCGACCCATTCTCCTGCTCCACTCGGTGGGTCCTTCAGTACCTCCTCCATCTCTCAAAGGAATGTTTGAAGTTGGAACTCCGTCAGGGTGCATCTGAGCACCAGCGAATTGCCTCCTGTCGAGGGAAAGCCCCTCTTGAGGCAGCCATTGGTCTCCCACCCCCTTTTGGGGCAGCCGTTGGTCTCCCGCTTTATGCAGGGTCTCTTACTGTCCAAACGGCCCATTCGACAGCCCCCGGTGGAATGGGACCTGAACATAGTGCTCATGCAGCTTACGCATTCGCCCTTCTAGCCGATGGTGACGTGTTTGCTTCGGTACCTGTCCTGGAAGGTGGTCTTCCTGGTGGCTCTGACCTCAGCCTGCTGAGTCAGTGAACTCCAGGCTCTCATGGCTGGACCCCTTATACTAGATTCTATAGAAATAGGGTGGCCCTCCATACCCATCCCAAATTCCTGCCCGAAAGTTGTCTCGGATTTCCATCTCAATCAGGAGATAGTCTTACCGACCTTCTTCCCGAGACCCCATGCCAACCAGGCGTTGGTGGCTTTGCATACACCCAACTGCAAGAGGGCTCTTGCCTTCTATCTACAGTGCACCCAGGCTTATCGCAAATCTGGCCAACTGTTTGTGACTTACAATCCCAGTCGACTGGGCAGGCAGTCACCAAATGCATCCTCTCTATTTGGGTGGCAAACTGCATTGCTTTCGCCCATACGAAGGCAGGGTGCCCCTTTCAATCAATCAAGTCACCGCGCATGGTGTTTAAGCCAAGGCGGCTTTGATTTCCTCACTGTGTTCAGTGCCCCTGTGGGACATCTGCTGGGTGGCGACCTGGTCTTCAGCGAACACCTTCGCTGCACACTACTGCCTGGAGAGGGAGTCCCGTCAGGACAGCGCCTTCAGCCAGGCTGTACTCCGTAATCCGTTCGGGTTATAAGCAACTCCTGCCCTCTGACCTTTCTTCACGGCTACTGAGAGCTTAGCCCTGAGGACCCGAGGAATCGGGCTCCAGCAGGCATTGGCTTCTGCTCATGACCTCATGGAGGTGTTTTTTGGTTATAGGTTCGGTAGCCTGTAGCTGGGGAGTCCCATAAGTGAGGACTGACTTCCTGCTTGTTCCTGAAGAAAGCGTAGTTACTCGCCTGTAACAGGTGTTCTCCAGGGATAGCAGGAATCAGTCCTCACTACCCTCTCACCTCCCTTGATGAGTTGCTGGATTTTTATCCTTCTCTTGCCATCTGCTTGGTAGGGCTTGAGCTAAAGGACCTGACTGAGCAAGATGGCACCCTTGGGCGGGAAGAGGACCACGCATGCGTGGCAGCAATCCCAAAGGCTTTCTTTGAAAGCTGGGGAATTGCTCCATGCGGGCTCTTGTCGGTGCTGATGTCACCCATAAGTGAGGACTGATTTCCTGCTGTCCCTGGAGAACACCTGTTACAGGTGAGTAACTACACTTTACTCAATTTTTTATCGAGGTGTTCCTCGACTGGCGTTCGTGCACCTTTTTCAGCCAAAGGCCTTGGGCTCCTGCTGGATGGCAGGGACCCCCTTTTTCCAATGGTTTCAAAAAGTGTGACCAGTGTGGCAAAATGTCACTTGCCGATCCACACAACTGTTGCCTCCGATGCCTCGGCCCAGAGCACAATGACTCTGACAATGAACTCTGCAGAACCATGACCTCAACGTCCTTAAAGAGCTAAATTTCTCTCCGGGAATAAATAGGAAGTCAGTCCTCACATACGGCTGCCGTCTGCACCGATGGAGCCCTCGCAAAATTATCTCCCAGCTTTCAAAGAAAGCCTTTGGGAGATGCTAGCACGCATGAGTGGTCCCCTTCCTGCCCAAAGGAGCTATCTTGCTCAGTCTCCTTTTTTCCATGGAGCCCTTCAAACGTTTGTCGGGCTTGTCCCAGGAAAGTTGATTTTTCTTTCAGGGTTTCATATTCTCCTCCGGTATCGCACTGGTACTTTTCTCGCCTACCGACCTCGTTGCCTCGGCATTGTTCGGTCTATTTTTTGTAGTTTTCATTCTTTTCTTTTCCTGGCATCTTCGTGCCTTTTTTTCTTCCACTGGCAGCCCGGAGAGTCTTCAGCTTCACAAGAGTACTTCCCCCCCCCCCCCATGGCTTACTGTAGCTTTAAGAAGTGTGATCAGTGCTTCAAAAGTATGTCTTTGACCGACACACACGACTGCTGTCTCCACTGCCTCGGGCCAGACCACGACCAGGCAGCCTGCGGTCTCTGCAAGAGGATATCCAGTAAGGCCCTCAAGAGCTGCCAGCAGCAGCCCGATAAGCTTTCCCCCCCCGAGTCCCCCGGTGCCTCCGAAGGCCATGGCCTCATCTGATACCCTGACATCTTGGGTGGAGCCCTCCATACCCGAGCCTCATCGTGGGTCCTCAAAAAGGGGGTCTCCCTCGAGGGAACCCAGGAAGAAGCCCTCAATGGTGGTGTCCTTGGATGGTTCCAACCGGCTGGGTGTTCCCCTGGTCCAGTCCGAGATGCTCATCCAAGGCGTCTGAGAGAACGGCCTGCGAAGGTTCCTGGAAAGATCCCACCGTGGACCAGCCTCTGTCCCCAGACACTATCCTCATTGAAGATTCCCACTCAGTGTAATAGACGTCAGGCCCGAGCCCCTCAATGCATGTGCCGAAGGCTGCAGAGCCTTCTGGTCTGGAGTCCAGAATGGCGGCCCTGGAGCGCAGTTTGTCTGCCTTCATTGACCAGCAGCGGGTGCTGTTGTCCGGCACGACTGGTTCATCTGCCCCGACCACCGGGCCCTCGATGTCCAAGACATCCCCGGAGTTCGAGCCGATCCTCTAGGTCCTTAGGCCTCAAGTCGATCCTCAGCCGAGATCACGATCAGAGGTCTGCTCGAGGGGACTGCGGTCATCCCTGGCAAGTTTGCCGGGCACCAGCCGCAAGGCATCGGGGGCTCCAAGGCCCACAGAGCAGTCTTCCTACAAGTCCTCAACGATTATTCCGAGTGGGAGACAGAGGGTGAGGAGTCCCCCCCCCCCCCCGATACCTGTCACCACCGTGATGTCCCATCTGACTCTCCCATCTCAGAGCCTTGATGGTGGTCCCTGCCAAAGGATATGGGTTTCCTTGACTTTGTCAAGGACATGTCTAAGGCTCTGGCATTCCCAACCAAGTCAGAAGAGGACCCTCGGGCGGATGAGTTGAAAATCCTCCAATACGAGGCCCCTCCTTGGGAATTGCTCATGGTGCCAATGCTGCCCATCCTGGAACAGCTGATGCTCCGAATGTGGAAGACACCGGCCTCTGTGCTGGTGATGAACAAGCATCTCAGCTCAAAGTATTGAGTCCACCGGAGCCTAGGCTTCCAAAGGTCACATTTGCTGCATAACTCCATGGTGGTGGAGTTGTCCATGCATCGGCTGAAGAGCCAGAAGATGCACTCCTCGGTGCCCCCTGGCAGGGAGGCCCACACCTTGGATGCCCTCAGCAAAAAGTGCTACCAGGGCTCAGTGCTCATAGGCTCCATCCAGGCCTACCAGCTGTACATGGGCATGTACTTAAAAGACCTGGCAAAGGAACTCACCGGGTTCTCGGCTAGTCTCTCCGAGGAACCTTTGCAGTTGTTCAGGAACCTGGCCAGAGCAGTCTGTGAATGCTCCCAAGTTCATGTCTCGAGCAGCCTTTGACAGGTTCAAGTTGGCTCGAGTAGCGGCGGCTGGCATCGGTGCACACCGCCAAGCATGGCTACAGTTGTCCGACCTCGAGCAGTGGGTTCAGGACAAGTTGAGAATCTTTGTCAAACCCATGACCGACAAGGTTGCTGAGCTGGAGACCGAGTTCATGACGAGGACCAGGTGCTCCAAAAGACCCGACAGAAGTGCTCAGGTAAAACGTCCTACCCAAGTAAGGGAGCTGCTTACAGAAACTATCCATCTGATCAGGCCTCCCCAGCTCCCCAACAGGGTTAGCAGGCCAAGAGGCATGGGCATAGCCCACATAAGCAGAAGGCTCCAAAACACCAGACACTGGCTCTGGCCCAGCACACAGGAGAGCAGGGCTCCTTCAGAAACCAGTAGAGTACAGCCAGGGGGGAGTTTTTGACTCCTTGAGCATAGCCTCTCTACCCCAAGGAGATCAGCAGCCCACAGGGGGACATCTGGCCCTCTATGCCCAGAGGTGAGTGACCATCACCACCGATGTCTGGGTACTAAGGGTAGTTAGGGAGTGTTACCTCCTCTACCTGACTCAGACACCTCCCCCTTATTTCCTGGGAGAATCCCTCAGGTCTTCCCTCCACCGGGACCACCTTCTGAAGGAGTTGGCAGGTCTTGGAACCGGTGCCCCACCACCTCAAGGGCAAGTTACTTCCTTGTGCCAAAGAGGACAGGGGGCCTAAGGCCCATCCTCGACCTGCGCAACCTCAACAAATTCCTGGTGAGGGAATGTTCAAGATGCTCTCCCTTGGAACATTGCTGCCATACCTTCAGCAGGGAGACTGGCTATGCTCCTTAGACATCAAGGATGCTTATACCCACATCCTCATCCACCCCAACCACAGACAGTACCTGTGGTTCATAGTGGGGGGGGGGGGGGCAGGCACTTTCAATACAGGGTGCTCCCCTCTGGCCTGGCCTGGCCTGGCCTTGCCTCTGCCGCAAGAGTCTTTACAAAATGCCTGGCGGTCGTGGCTGCCTTTCTCTGGCTCCAGGGGTCTTCGTCTTTCCCTACCTGGACGACTGGCTCATAAAGGGAGGCATGGCCTCAGAGGTACAGCAGGCACTGCACACACCATCCAAGTTCTGCAACACTTGGACTTTGTCATAAACTACCCCAAGTCTCACCTTCTCCCAACACAGTGCTGGAGTTCAGTGGGGCAAAGATCGGCACCCTTCAGTGGAAGGCTTTCTTGCTCAGGGAACGAGCCGATCGTCTCAGGTCTCCAGCTCGGGACGCACAGTACCATCCCTCGGTGCCCACCCGGCTTCTCCTGTGCCTCCTCAGCCACATGACCTCCATGGTCCACATCACTCCAGACGCTTGCCTCCACATGAGGGCGGTGCAATGGTTGTCTCCGGGACCAGTGTTCTCAGGCCACAGGCCGCCTCCGAGACAGAGTTTCAGTGACTTGCCAATTGGCGGAATCCCTGGTCTGGTGGCAGTCGCCCCAGTACTTCGAGGCA
The DNA here is from genome assembly GCA_033557465.1 of Ichthyophis bannanicus. Taxonomy (NCBI): domain Eukaryota; kingdom Metazoa; phylum Chordata; class Amphibia; order Gymnophiona; family Ichthyophiidae; genus Ichthyophis; species Ichthyophis bannanicus. The sequence goes on along the minus strand of CM066051.1, from coordinate 43,807,748 downwards.
GGCATGCCTTTTCAAGCCCCAAGCCACTCGAGGGTCCTCACCACGGACACCTCCCTGCTCGGCTGGGGGAGCCCACTGTGGAGATCTTCACTCAGGGCAACTGGTCGCCAGACACAGGCATCCAGCAGATCAATCTCCTGGAGCTCTGAGCCATATACCTAGCCCTGAGGGTTCTCTGTCACCAGCCAGTGCTGGTCCAGACGGACAACCAGATGGTGATCTATATGAACAAATGGGGGCACGGGGTCTTGGTACCCTTTGTCAGGAGGCACTGGTCCTCTGCTTATACGCAATCCAACAGGGTATCCTCTTGCGGGCAGTGTACCTGCCAGGCCAGGATAACCTGCTGGCTGACAGACTCAGCAGAGTTCTCCAGCCGCATGAGTGGCAGCTGGACCCCAGGGTAGACAGTTGGCTTTTCCAGCTCTGTGGACTTGTTCGCCAGTCCGGACAACTTTCAGATGCCCCGCTTCTGCTCCCCTGCAGGCCCACCTCTCCAGGGTGGCAGCAGACACGTTCCTAATCTCATGGTTGGAAGGCCTCATGTACGCCTTCCCTCCGACACCCCTGATAGACAAGACCTTGTTCAGGATCCTTTGCGATAGGGCCTCGCTCATCCTGATAGCTCCTCGGTGGCCCAGGCAATCGTGGTTCCTGCTGCTTCTACAGTTGACGGAGGCTCCCATCCCCTTGGGGACCGCCCCAGGAATTCTTTCTCAGGAGGGGGGGGGGGGCGCGCTCTCCTGCATCCCAACCTGGAGTTCCTGTTGCTGACAGCATGGCTGCTGAGAGGGTGACTCTGGCCCCTTTCAACCTTCCGGTTGAGGTGGAAGACATTCTGCTAGCCTCTACTAGGAAGGCGTATGCCCTCAAATGGCGCAGGTTCTCTGCTTGGTGCGCCAAACACAGGGCTGAACTTTTCTCCTGCCTGGTGGCTTTGGTGTTACAGTACCTTTTCCATTTCTCTCAGTCCGGGCTCAAGTCTAACTCCGTCCGGTGCACCACTATCCGTTGGATGGTAAGCCCCTCTTGGTCCAGCTGTTGGTGACCCGTTTCCTTTGGGGCCTGCTCTTATCGAAGCCCCCAGTTTGCCCACTGGCAACCGAATGGGACCTCAGCCTTGTGTTGGGGCAGCTCACTTGCCCCCACCCTTCGAGTCTCTGGCCTACCCGCCACTTTCGCTACCTCTTGGAAGGTGACTTTCCTGGTTGCGTTCACCTCCGCTAGCAGAGTTAGCAAGCTCCAGGCCCTGTTGCAGAGGCACCCTATACCAGGTTCTACAAGAACAGAGTGGTGCTTTGCACTTATCCTAAATTCCTGCCGAAGGTAGTGGTGTCCTTCCATCTCAACCAGGAAGTGGTTCTTCCTGCCTTTTTTCCAAGACCTCACTCCAGTCGGGCGAAGACAGTCCTTCACACCTTGTACTGTAAGAGGGCCTTGACCTTCTCTATCCAACGCACTCAAGGCCACCACAAAGCTTCTCAGCTTTTCATCTCCTACAACCCCAGTAGGATGGGAGAGGCAGTGACCAAGCGTACGCTGTCCACATGCGTGGCGGATTGTATCGCCCTCGTTTATGAGCAGGCGAGGCTCCCGCTGGAAGGCTGCATCACGGTGCACTGTTTCAGGGCAATGGTGGCCTCCGTGGCAAACTTGCACTCTGTGGTCATCTGTCTGGAAAGAGAGTCCTGATGAGACAGTGCCTTCGGCTAGGCTATGCTCTGTAACCTTTTCTGGATTTAGGCAACTCCTACCCTCTAACCCTTCTGTGTTTAGTCTACTGGAGTGCTGGTTTCATCGGCCGCAGGGGTCCTGCTGTGGTCTGTGTACACGGACTAAATTGCTGCTGCTTGCGATGACTCATGAGGAAGCCCCTATTTTTGCTATGGGCTTTCGGTAGCCTGTAACTGGGGAGTCCAATATGTGAGGACTGACTTCCTGCTTGTTCCCAGAGAAACCGTAGTTACTCACCTGTAACAGGTGTTCTTCAGGGACAGCAGGAATCGGTCCTCACAACCCTCTCTCCTCCCCTTGGAGTTGCTAATTTACCATCTTTTATTTTTGCTGTCTCTTAGCCATGTCATCTTGACTGAGCAAGATGGCACCCTTAGACGGGAATGGGACCATGCATGCTTAGTGGCATTTCCTAAAGGCTTTCTTCGAAAGCTGGGGGGATGCTTCCGTGAGAGATCAGTCGGTGCCAATGTCACCCATATGTGAGGACTGATTCCTGCTGTCCCCAGAGAACACGTTACAGGTGAGTAACTATGCTTTTTCAGAAGTCTGACGCCATGCTGGAGTCTCTAGTGACACTACGCTTCAGGGCCCCCTCGGATACCTTGGTGCCCCGTGAAGCCAGAGCCTCCTTGGAGTCTCACGGCCGCAGTTCCTCCGAGTGGAAATTCCCAAAGGTGGAGCATAAGAAAAGACTGATCCAGGAAGGACCACCAGGACCCACAGTACCAGGAATGAGTTTGAGGAGTCGGGGCAGGTGCGGTCTTCCAAGCTGCCCCATAAAAAGATGTCTGCATCTGCCGACTTGCCTGGGGCCTCCGAGACCATCATTAAGGACTCCCCCTCGATAGTACTGATGCCTGGCCCAAAGTCTTTGGTGCCTGCATCGAAGGCTGCAGAGCTAACTGGTATGGAAACCAAAATGGAAGACCTAGAGAGCAGTATATCTGCCCTAGTGGCTATGCAGTGGGCGTTCATGTCCGATTCATCTGCCCTGACGAAAGGAGCGGTCCTCAACCGAGGTGATTGCACAGCATTGGACTTGGACTTAGAGTCCGAATGGGAGACAGAGGACGAAGAGTCCCTGGACACGAGGTGACACACAGACCCTTCTCCCCTGATTGCCCATTGCCGTTCCTTGATTTTGTATGGGAAATGGCCAAGGCTCTCATCGAGGAATTGGAGATACTCTAATACGAGGCACCTCTTAAGGGAAACCCTTACGGTCCCAGTGCCTCTGATCCTCAACCGCCACTGCCTCCAAATGTGGGAAACACCAGCATCGGTACCAACTGTTAATAGGCGCCTTGATGCCATGTACTGGGTATGCAGTCGTCAGACCTGGAACAATGGGTGCAGGACAAACTGATTGATGTCCCCTGCATAAGAGAGAACCTATTCAGGAAGCCCATAGCAGATAAGGTAGTGGAGATAGAAACCGAATTTGTGACAAGAACCAGGCTCTCAAAGAAGACCTCGGCGCAACCATGAAAAAAAGCCCTGGGGGGAGGGGAAAGGGGGGCTTTAGTGGTACACTGCACTTCCCAGCCCCTTAATAGGGCCAACAACAAAAAGGCCAGGGACATGGTCCCAGAAAACAAAAGGCCCCAAAATCCCAGGCTCCGGCCCAGCCTGGGGGGATCTTTTGACTGCCTGGGTGCAACCCCCCCTACCCCAGTGGGTCTCCTGTTGCCTACAGGAGGGCACCTAGCCCTGTTTTTCCACTGGTGGACAGCCATCACCACAGATACCTGGATGTTGCAAGTGGTCAAGGAGGGCTACCTCTTCTACCTACAACAGGCACCACCATCATACTTCCCAGGCGAATCCACCAGGTCTCTCCTTCACCAGACCCTGCTCCTCACTGAACTAATCAACAACAAAGCAGGTGAGCAACATCTCTGGGGCACAGGCTTCTATTCCAGGTATTTCTTTGTCCTCAAGAGGACAAGAGGGGGCCTTAGGCCTATCCTGGACCTGCAAGAGCTCAACAGGTTTCTGGTCAGGGAGAAGTTCAAGATGCTCTCCCTTGGGACACTACTGCCATTCCTCCAGCAGGGAGATTGGCTATGCTCCTTAGACCTAAAGGATGCCTACACGCTCATCCTAATTCATCCCAACCACAGAAAATAACTCCAGTTTGTGGTGGGGGGACAGCATTACCAATACAGGGTAATGCCTTTTGGTCTGGTCGCAGCTCACCTCCGGCTCCAAGGAGCCTTCATCTTCTCTTATCTGGACGATTGACTCATAAAGGGGGACATGGCTGTAGAGGCACAGTGCGCCATCGGGTGCATAATTGATGCCCGCCCTGCAGCACTTGAGGTTCGTCATAAACTACCCCAAGTCCCACCTCACTCCAGCCTAGCGCCTAGAGTTCGTAGGGGTGCATCGAGATACCCTCCAGGCAAAAGCCTTCCTTTGGGAGAGGTCAGAACACCTCAGAGAGTTAGCTGCAGAGGTACACAGATGCCGGATGCTACCTGCCCCACTCCTACTCCGCCTTTTGGAACACATGGCCTCCACGGTCCATGTGACCCATATGCTCCACCTGCATATGAGGGCAGCCCAGTGGTGCCTCTGCTCTGTGGACCCAAGCCACAGGCAGGCTCAGGGACAGAGTGAAAGTGACTCAGCTGCCCACTCCCTCAGATGGTGGCAGATTCCACATCACCTTCAGGCTGGGATGCCCTTCCAGGTACCCATCTCCCAGAAGGTCCTCACCATGGACGCCTCTCTAATGGGCTGGGGAGCACATTGCAGGAGCCATGTGCAAGGCTGCTGATCCCAGAGGGAATCTTAGATGCAAATCAACCTACCAGAGCTCTGGGCAATATACTTAGCTCTCTGAGCCTTCCACCACCTGCTCCAGCACCACTTGGTGCTGATCCAGACCAACATTCAGGTCACAGTGTTCTACGTGGACAAACGGGGGAACAGGGTCGTACCTCCTCTGCCATGAGGCAGTAGCCCTCTGCTGCTATGCTGCATGAAGAGGGAAGCTCCTAAGAGAGGTGTATCTCCCAGGTTAGGACAATGCCCTGGCATACAAACTGAGCAGGGTCCTCCAGCCGCACAAGTGGCGCCTGGATCCAGTGGTAGACTCACAGCTGTTTTGTCTCTGGGGTATCCCCTTGATGGACCTGTTTGCCAGCATGGACAACACACAATTGCCCTGATTCTGCTCCCGCCAGCCGCATCCATCCTAGGTGGCAGCAAAGGCATTCCTCATCCCGTGGGTGGAAGGATGCCTGTACGCCTTCCAGCCAACACTGCTGGTAGCCAAGGCACTATTCAAGGTCCAGAGTGACATACCATTGCTAATGCTGATAGCCCCTCAGTGGCCCAGGCAGCACTGGTTCCCACTGCTCCTCTCCCTATCTGCGGCAGCACCGCCAATTTCCCCTGGGCTGAGCTCTCACAGGAGCAGGGCTCTCTCCTACACCCCAACATGGGGTCCCCCTCACTCAGCTTGGCGGCTGATGGGGTATTGTTGGTCCCCTTCATTTTCCCATGGGATAAGGAAGAAATTCTTCTGGCCTCTTGTAAGGCCTTCCCAAGAAGGGCGTACACCTTCAAGTGGCGCTGATTCTCTGTGTGGTGTCCAGAAAGGTAGGCGAACCCGTTCTCCTGCTTAGTACAAGTGGTACTCCAGTACCTGCTTCTCTCGGCTCAGCCCCTTGTGTCCCAATTCCTGAGGGGCCTCATGTTATCCAAACCCCCCGTTTGCCTTCCAGCGATGGTGGGATCCCCAGTGTGGTGCTCTCGCAGCTCACCAAGCCTCCATTTGAGCTGCTGGCTGCCTACCACTTCTGGTACCTGTCCTGGAAGTTCGCCTTCCTGATAGCACTCACATCAGCACACAGCGAGCTCCAGGCTCTGATGGCAAAACCACCCTACATGAGGTTCTACAAGAACAGGGTGGTGCTGTGCACACACCCTAAGTTTCTTCCGAAGGTGATGTCCCCATTCCACCTCAATCAGGAGATGGTGGTACTCCCTTTCTTTCCGAGGCCTCACGCCGGTAGGGCGGAGACCATTCTCCACAATCTGGATTGTAAGAGAGCCCTGTCCTCCTTTTATCTGCAACATACTCGGGGCCACCTCAAAGCACCACAGCTTTTTGTATCCTATGACCCCAGCTGCCTGGGGCTCCCAGTGACAAAGCGAGTTCTGTCCACTTGGGTGGCGAACTGTATTACCCTTAAGAAACAGAGAAAAATGATGACAGAAAAAGACCACATGGCCTATCTAGTCTGTCCTTCCATATCAACAACTACAACGGTCCCCTTTTGTCTTTTAGAGATTCTCTGTGTTTGTCCCATGCTTTTTTAAATTCAGATACCGTCCTCATCTCTACCACCGCCACTGGGAGACTATGCCATGGATCCACCACTCTTTCCTTAAAGAAATATTTCCGCATATCACTCTTGAATCTATCCCCTTTCACCCTCATCCCATGTCCCCTCATAGCAGAACTTGCTTTCAATTGAAAGAGTCTCTCCCCCTGTGCATTTATGCCATGGAGGAATTTAAACACAGGCAGGGATCTCACTGGACCAGAGAGTCATAACACATCATGTCAGGGTCATGGCTACCTCTGTAGCAAATCTGCGTTCCGTACCTGTGATGGAAATCTGCTAGGCCGCCACCTGGTCTTCAGTCCATTCCTTGGGACTCCCTCTCCAGACAGTAGTGAGCTGCAAACAGGACAGCACCTTCAGCCAGGCCCTACTCCTTAATCTCTTTGGAGTGTAGGCAACTCCTGCCCTCTGACCCTTCTGTGTTCAGGCTACTGGAGTGTTGGTTCCCGGCTGGACACCTGAGTCTTGCGAGCATCTCTATAGGGATCCAGTTACTGCCAATCATGGCTCACTCTTACAGGTCACTGTGGTGTTTTTATAAGGTTCTCGCTAGCCTATAGCTGGGGAGTCCCATTTGTGAGCACTGATTTCCTCCTTGTTACTAGAGAAAGCGTAGTTACTCACCTGTAACAGGTTCTCTCCAAGGACAGCAGAAATCAGTACTCACAACCTTCTGTCCTCCCCTTGGCGTTGCTTATTTAGCGGATTTTATTTTTTCCTTGGCTGTCGTAGCTATGTCATTTGATTGAGGCAAGATGGCACCCTTGGGCAGGAAGTGGACCATGTATGCATGGTGCATCTCCCAAAGGCTTTCTTTGAAAGCTGGGGAGCTGCTTCCGTGCGTGCTCTGTCAGTGCTGCTATCACCCTTCTGTGAGGACTGATTCCTGCTGTTCCCAAAGAACACCTGTTACAGATTAATAACTACGCTTTTCAAGCCATCCGAAAGCCATAGAGGGTGTTTCCATTGTATCATATGATTAAGCAGATCTAGGATGAGTGGGACCTCCCAGAGGCTGGTCTTTGGGGGACTAGGGCCATGAGCCATCTTTACCCACTGCTGGAGCGAGAGATGCTTTGCTCCCCAAAGGTAGATACTGCAGTTTCGGCGGCGACAATCCCTATGAAGGGGCAGCATGGTGCTCTGGGATGTGCAGAATAGGAAATTGGATACTTTGTTGAAGCAGGCATTTGATATCAATGCCATATTGTTGCAGACCTCTGTCTGTGGGTCTTTTGTGGCCAGAGCCTATCTGCGATGGGCACAGGGGGTTCTGGAGCCAAAAGAAGAATCTCAGTAACTAACGGAGGCAGTAGCAAGACTGGAGTTAGGTGCCACATACTTGGCGGACACCTTCTATGATCTTATCTGAGGGCTTTCGAAGAGCATGGCCTTTGTGGTGCCGGCGCATTGTTATCTCTGGTCGCGGAATTGGGCAGCAGATGTCTCATCCAAGTCCCTGTTAAGTAAGCTACTGTTTTGGGGTAAGTTTCTGTTCACGGAGGAGTTGGAGATGTTGGTGAAGGACTTGAGAGTCTAAAGGGGGGTGCCTTCCTGAGAACAAGCAGAAGCAGGTTTGCACCTTGGCTCCAGCGCGTGGTCCGTCGCAGGATTTCAGATGATTTCGTGCAGTGCGGTTTATGCCGTACCAGAGGGAAAGGTTTTTCCCCTAGGGGCCAAGCCTTTCGGGGAACAGGGAGAGGCTATTACTCTGTTCCCCCTTCCTCTGGACAGAAAAAGGTGCAATAAAGCGAGGGGGCCCAGGAGGAGGTGCAGTCGGGGGGGGGGGGGGGAGGAGTCAGCTGTGAGACTTTACTCCGCCTTTGTCCAGCTCATGTCCGACCAAAGGATTCTAGAGATTATTAGGGAGGGCTACAAGATGGAATTTGCTAATCCACTAGCTCTTTCCTTTGTGCGATCTCCATGTGAAGCATGCTGCAAAGCCAAGTCATTTTGGGACACCCTGGCACGGCTACTGCAGTTGGGAGCCATGGTGCCAGTCCCCCAGGACCAGTACAGCTGTGGTCAATACTCCATTTATTTTGTAGTTCCAAAGGACAGTTTCTTTTGGCCCATTCTTGTCTTGAAGGACTAGAAAGGGGGACTTACTTCTGGAGAGAAATCTGCAACTGTGAGTATATACTTCTGGTAATTTTCTAAAAATAATTCTTTGTATTAAAGCTACTTAATCTGTGAACCCACTGTTTTTTGTTGGATCAGTTAGGGCCTAGTAGCAGCAATTAAAGTTTGAATTTAAAACACAGAGGAGAACTTTCTGGTTACATTTCATACCCAGCAGAGAGTTTGTAGTTTAAATTTAATAGTCACTCAGGGCCAAGTAACAGCAAAGTACTTTTAGTTTAAATTTAACACACAGAAGAGAGCTTTCTGGTTACATTTGGAACCCAGCAGAGAGCTTGTAGTGTACATTTAATAGTCACTCAGGGCCAAGTAACAGCAAAGTACTTTTATTTTAAATTTAAAACCCAGCAGAGAGCTTGTAGTTCAAATGTCATAAGAAGTTAGAGCCTAGCAGCAGCTAAGAGCTATAATTTAAATCAAATCAGAATTTAGCTTACCTCAGCAGCACAAGACAGGGTACTATGTAGCAGCCCTCTTTTAATAAGTGTTATTTCCCTCCCACCCCTGGGATAATCATAGCTTTATAGGTACATACACATCTTAAAAGACAGGAGGTGCTTTCGGGTGAAGCTCATTACCCAAATCAGTCATACACTAAGGACCTGAGATTAATTAAGCTTCAGGTGAACAAGGTATATTAAACGTATTAGGTACAGTTTTATTGGTATAAATACCCATAGCAACCCCTAGTAAGTAAGAACTTAAAGATCTAGACACAAACTTAAAACTAAGATGCAGACAGCAGTCCAGCAGCAGGATGGGGCTTTCCAGTCTTTTGCATTGAGTGTCACATGTATGATTTTCTCCCAGTTGGTGAGAGGTCTTACGTGTGCACTAGGTGCAAGGAGCTCTTTGCTCTCAGGGAACAAGTCCGTTCTCTTGAGGCTAAAGTAGCAGACTTGGAAAACACAAGACAGACAGAGAGGTACATAGACGAGACCTACAGGGATATAGTCCTGAAGTCCCACCTCCAGTCTGGCAGCACCCCTGTTGCCATGGAGGAGAGAGGTCACGTGACAGGAGAGCATCACCCTGGTGTGGCAGGAAGTGATCCTGTAACTAGGACCTGTCCAGGTGATGTAAAACCCTCTCGCACCGAGGAAGTTTCTCCAGGGCCATGTGCCCATAAGGGAAGGGTTAGGACAGCCATTATAGTTGGTGATTCGATCATTAGGCATGTAGATAGCTGGGTGACTGGTGGACGTGAGGATCGCCTGGTAACATGCCTGCCTGGTGCGAAGGTAGCGGACCTCACGCGCCACCTAGATAAGGTCTTAGATAGTGCTGGGGAGGAGTCTGCTGTCTTGGTACATGTCGGTACCAGTGACATAGGAAAATGTGGTAGGGAGGTTCTGGAGGCTAAATTTAGGCTTTTAGGTAGGAAGTTGAAATCCAGAACTTCCATGGTAGCATTCTCCGAAATGCTTCCTGTTCCACACACAGGACCCAAAAGGCAGGCAGAGCTCCGGAGTCTCAATGCGTGGATGAGACAATGGTGCAGAGATGAGGGTTTTGGATTTGTTAGGAACTGGGGAACATTCTGGGGAAAGGAGGGGCTCTTCCGAAGGGATGGGCTTCACCTTAACCAGGATGGAATCAGGCTGCTGGCATTAACCTTTAAAAAGGAGATAGAGCAGCTTTTAAACTAGATAATAGGGGAAAGCCGACAGTCGCCCAAGAGCAGATGGTTCGGAAGAATGTATCCTTGAAGGATACTACCAAAAGCAGAGAGGTTCCACAAAAGAGTAAAGTAGCCCAAATGCCCTCAAGTATGGAGCAGACAGAGCTTAAAGATACCAATTTACCCATGTCTAACAATAGCCAAATTAACATGAATAAAATATATTCTCTAAAATGCTTGTATGCAAATGCTAGAAGTCTAAAGAATAAGATGGGAGAGTTAGAATATATAGCACTAAATGAAAGGTTAGATATGATTGGAATATCAGAGACATGGTGGAAGGAGGACAACCAGTGGGACACTGTGATACCTGGGTACAAACTATATCGTAATGATAGAGCTGATCAAATTGGTGGAGGGGTTGCGCTCTGTTAGAGAGGGCATTGACTCAGAAAGGATTAAAGTTTTGCAGGAAACAAAATCTGCTGTAGAATCTATATGGATTGAAATTCCATATAAAAGGGGGAAGGCAATGGCAGTGGGGGTGTACTATCGAGCACCTGGCCAGAATGACCAAATGGATGATGAAATGCTCAAAGAAATCCAGGAAGCTAACAAAAGTTAAAGCGCAGTAATAATAATGGGTGATTTCAATTACCCCGGTATCGACTGGGTCAGTGTCACGTCAGGACATGCTAGGGAGATAAGTTCCTAGATGAAATAAATGACTGCTTCTTGGAGCAGCTGGTTCATGAACCGACCAGAGGGGAAGCCATATTAGACCTAGTCCTTAGTGGAACACCAGATCTAGTGCAAGAGATAAGGGTGTTGGGGCCACTTCGCAATAGTGATCATAGCATGATCGCCTTTGATTTAATTAGTGGAGGAGGGATAGTAAGGAAATCCACAGTACTACCTTTTAACTTTCAAAAGGGAAACTATGATAAAATGAGGAAAACAGTTAAGAAAAAACTAAAAGGAGCAGTTGCAAAGGTTAGACGTACATCAAGCTTGGGTGTTGTTGAAAAATACTATCTTGGAAGCCCAGACCAGCTGTATTCCACGCTTTAAGAAAAGTGGAAGGAAGTCCAAAAAACTGCCAGCATGGTTTAAAGGTGAGGTCAGAGAGGCTGTTGTTGCCAAAAATGCATCTTTCAGGAAATGGAAAAAAGAGCCAAACGACGAAACCTGGAAACAGCTCTAGCACTGGCAAATCAAATGCAAGGCATTGATAAGGCAGGCAAAGAGAGAATTTGAGAAGAAGCTTGCTGCGGAATCAAAAACATGAAATAAAGACCTTTTCAAGTACATTCGTAGCAAAAAACCTGTGAAAGAGTCAGTTGGTTCATTAGATGATAAAGGGGTTAAAGGAGCACTAAGAGGCGACAAGGCGATAGCGGAGAGACTGAATGAATTCTTTGCTTCGGTCTTTACTGAGGAAGATGTAGGGATGTTACCCATGACTGAAGTGGTATTTAAAGGTGCGGAAGAATTGAAGGAAATATCGATACATCGGGAAGATGTCTTACAACTATTAGATAAACTGAAGAGTAGCAAATCACCTGGGCTGGATGGTATACATCCAAGGGTGTTGAAAGAACTGAAATATGAGATTGCAGACCTGCTATCAGTAATCTGTGAACTATCATTAAAATCATCTCTAATACCTGAAGATTGGAGGATCGCCAATGTAACACCAATTTTTAAAAAGGGTTCCAGGGGTGATCCGGGGAACTACAGACCGGTGAGCTTGACGTCAGTACCAGGAAAAATGGTAGAAACCATCACAAAGAATAAAATTACTCAGCATGTAGATAGTCACAACCTAATGGGAGACAGCCAACATGGCTTTAGACAATGAAGATCTTGTCTTACTAATCTGTTATGTTTTTTTGAAGGAGTGAATAAACAGGTGGACAAAGGTGAGTCGGTTGATATTGTGTATCTGGACTTTCAGAAAGCCTTTGACAAGGTCCCTCATCAGAGACTTTTGGCAAAACTAAAGAGTCATGGGATAGGAGGCAGTGTACTATTGTGGATCAGGAACTGGTTAAAAGATAGAAAGCAGAGGGTAGGGCTAAATGGCCAAATTCCCAATGGAGAAAGGTAAATAGTGGAGTACCCCAGCAATCTGTGCTAGATCTGCTACTTTTTAACATATTCGTTAATGACCTAGAAACAGGAATAACGAGTGAGGTAATCAAATTTGCAGATGACACAAAACTATTTAAAGTTGTTAAAAACCCAAGAGGATTGTGAAAAATTGCAAGAGGATCTTGATAAATTGGAAGACTGGGCATCAAAATGGCAGATGAAATTTAATGTGGACAAGTGCAAGGTTATGCACCTAGGGAGGGCTCTTTTTTTCTCAAACACCCTTGTAAATGTCTGATAAAGTATCAGGTGATTTCTTATATTTTTTGGGAGCCCTCCCAATTGCTTGCTTTCATTAGCTCCAAGCGTGCAGCTTCTACTGGACTCATAGATAGAGATTCCGTTACAGGGCTGTTTGCTTTTTCTTTGTATATTGGGATAAGACTTAATGATGTTAAACTCCCTCTGTTTTGTGGGCTAGTGTGATCAGGCATTGAAACAATTTCTTGGTATTTTTCTTTGTATGTCTGTATTGTGGATGTATTTCTTAATGCTTGATCTGTTTCTTCAAGATTGGTCTGCGTGGCCTTTCTTGTTTTTTTGTTTAAATATTGCATAAATAAAATAAAAAAAAAAAGATAGAAAGCAGAGGGTAGGGCTAAATGGCCAATTTTCCCAATGGAGAAAGGTGAATAGTGGTGTACCCCAGGGATCTGTACTGGGTCTGCTGCTTTTTGACATTCATAAATGACCTGGAAAGTGGGATAACGAGTGAGGTTATCAAATTTGCAGATGACACAAAACTATTTAAAGTTGTTAAAACCCAAGAGGATTGTGAAAAATTGCAAGAGGATCTTGATAAATTGGAAGACTGGGCATCAAAATGGCAGGTGAAATTTAATGTGGACAAGTGCAAGGTTATGCACCTAGGGAAGAACAACCCAAACTATGGTTACACGATGCAAGGTTCCACATTAGGAACCACCACCGAGGAAAAAGATTTAGGCGTCATTGTGGATACCATGTTAAAACCCTCGGCCCAGTGTGCAGCGGTGGCCAAGAGAGCAAATAGAATGCTAGGTATGATAAGGAAAGGAATGGAAAATAAAACAAAAGATATTATAATGTTTCTATATCGTTCCATGGTGAGACCGCACCTTGAATATTGTGTGCAATTCTGCTCGCCGTATCTTAAAAAGGATATAGCGATTTTAGAAAAGGTTCAGAGAAGAGCCACCAAAACGGTAAAGGGGATGGAAGGATACTCCTATGAAGAAAGGCTAAAAAGGTTAGGGCTCTTTAACCTGGAAAAGAGACGGCTGAGGGGAGATATGATAGAAGTCTATAAATTAATGAACGGAGTGGAACGGGTAAACGTAGATCGACTGTTTACCTTATCAGAATATAGAAAGACTAGGGGACATGCAATGAAGCTACAGGGTAAACTATTTAAGACTAATAAAAGAAAATATTTTTTCACTCAACGTGTAATCAAACTCTGGAATTTGTTACCGGAGGATGTAGTAAAGGCTGTTAGTGTAGCTGGGTTTAAAAAAGGTTTGGACAAGTTCCTGAAGGAAAGGTCCATAAACCATTATTAAGAAGTGACCGAAGATATCAATGCTTGACCCAGTAGTACAAGCATTGTGGAACTTGTCTCTTGGGGATACTGCTAGGTACTGTGATGGCGAAGATGGCCAGGTCCCTAGAAAGATAGGAAAGGTACAGGCAATTTCCCCTAGTCAGAGGGAAAGGAAAAAAAATGCTCAGTTTAAAAGTGCAGCTAAGGCTGAAAAAAAGAACCTGTCAAAAGTTGTTGTTCAAAAGCCACGCCCCAGCTCCATAGCAACTGAGGGTGGTAATGCAGCACAGCTGGGGGCGGGGTGGAAAGATACCGGCCAGTCACATGTTTATAAGCCCCAGAGAACAGAGAGAGATAGATTAGGAAGGAAACTCACGAGACTGAGGAGATTCTCAGGACTCCCGGGAGAGGAAAGGAGTTTCTCAAGATCCCCAGGCCAGGGAAGGAGATTCCCAGGGGAGGAAAGGAGATTGGCAAAATTCCAGGGATCCCCACGCCAGGGAAGGAGAATCCCAGGAGAGGCAAGGAGATTGCCAGGGCTGGAAGGATTGCCAGGACACGAGAGGAAGAGAGCTGACTCGGTTTCAGAGGAGGAGTCTGAAAGGGAGCCTCATTCAGTGCAAGAGTTTCATGCTTGCAGGAGGAAGGGAGACGAGAAGGCTGTTTTTAACCAGGAAACAGCATGGCCAGGGAAGGAGCAGGGAAGCACTGCTAAAGAAACTTCCAAAAGGTACTGCTGCTAAAGTTATCTTTCAAAGGTCTCAGGAAGAGTTCCCAGACAGCCAGCTCCAGGAGTTTAACCAGAAGCAGGGTTACCAGAAGCCTCTCAGTAAAGAAGGTTTAAATATTTTGAAACTGGTTCAACGTATGCTGAAAGACCAGGAAGTAATTAGTGGAGAGAGTAGTTCTCTGCACCGAGGGAAAGAACAGCTGTTTGCTGACAACGTCACAGAACAGTCCTGTTCAGAATGTGAGTCAATGGACATCGGGGAAAATATTCTTTTAAGTGAGCCAGAGGAGGCTATGGAATGTGAATTATCCCTGATAGTGAAATAAGAGTGTGTGGAATTATATGTTGGAAGAAAATTCCATTTCTCTGATATGCATGGTGGTTTTACTGAGCTAAGAAGTTTTAATTAGTGTGCTTGTTGCCCTTAATGAGACGTGCACCGGAGTGCTGCTGGAAGTCTCTGGACTACTGATTAAAACACTTAAAGCTCTGAAACCAAAGAAGAAAAGTTTATTTGCTGGAAGTTGTTTGCATTGAAGTTTTCAATGAACATTTTGTGTTTGTTTAAAAGCACTGAGAAGTGAAGCGTTATTTTGAAATGAGTAACCTTTGTATGCTGAAGTAAGCAAAAGCATTTTTTCTTACCTGAGTTTCCTGTGGATATTTGTACCCGTGATTTACTAAGCTTCATTGTGAAGTTCCCTATTAAGGGAGGCTAATAAAAATATTCCTGCGTTTGCTTTCAACTCTCGGCTCAGCCTATGATTACAACTACAGTTGCTCTAAATACTACAACTCCCAGAAGCCTTTGCTCTGGAGTTGCTTGAAAGTGACATTCGCTCCCCCTTCACCTCGTCAGGCAGCCGCCTAGGCGGGGCAAGGGCGCGACAGTACATATGACCTAGATTGGCCACTGTTGGAAACAGAATACTGGGCTTGATGGACCCTGGTCTGACCCAGTATGGCATATCTTATGTTCTTATTCTCGATCTCAAGTAGGTGAGCCAATGTTTGTGAGTGCCCTGGTTCCACTTGAGATCCTCGGGTCCGTCATTTTGGCCGTGCGACAAGGAGAGTTTTTGACGTTGCTTAACACTTTCAGGCATTGCCCCTGGAAGCACCGCCCTGGATATCGCTGACAACGGATGCCAGCCTCTTAGACTGGGGGGCTCACTGTGAGGGGCACATTGTTCAGGGGAGGTGGACCCCGGAGGAGAGCAGTTGGCCCATCAACATGCTGGAAATAAGGTCAGTTATCCTCACTCTTCAGCGTTGTCACCCTTGACTGCAGGGAAAGGCAGTCTGGGTCTTCTCAGGCAATGTTATCACTGTGGCTTACATCAATCATCAGGGGGGCTTGGGGAGCATAAGATTGGAGGCCGAGGCTGCTGCGCTATTGGAATGGACAGAAAACCATCTGCAAGCTCTTTCAGCAGCATATGCCGTGGGAACAGAAAACGTGACAGCAGATTACCTAAGTTGGGTTCGCTTGGATCCCAGGGAATGGGTGCTCAGCGACTCAGTCTTCTCGTAGATAGTGCAGCGGTGGGACACACCAATCAGGGACCTGATGGTGATGATGGCGACAGCCGAGGCTAGCAGATTCTTCACAGAAGGAGAGAGAATGTCGGAAGGCTTTGACGTCCTGGTGCAGCGGTAGCCCACAGAGGGGATACTGTGTCTTTCCTCCTTGTG
Organism: Ichthyophis bannanicus; assembly: GCA_033557465.1. Taxonomy (NCBI): domain Eukaryota; kingdom Metazoa; phylum Chordata; class Amphibia; order Gymnophiona; family Ichthyophiidae; genus Ichthyophis; species Ichthyophis bannanicus. The sequence continues at coordinate 43,791,786 of CM066051.1, read as the reverse complement.
AGCTCATAGGATGTATGATTTAGCAGATAGAAGCACACTGGAGCAAGGTTATTCTGATTTGCTCCCGACTGGCTGAGGCAGCTGTGATATGCAGACCTGATTCACCTGACAGAGGACCAACCATGGCAGCTTCCAATCCAGCCAGACGACCTGGTTCAGGGACCCATGCGGATGCCGCAAATGGATTGATTCTCACTTATGGCATGGCTCTTGAAATGGCTAGGTTGAGAAAGCAGGGCTGGTGATTTCAGTGTTGAAGGCTTGGAAAAAGTCCACCTCGCTGTCTTATATCAATCTGGTGGATTTTTGAGGCATGGTGTGGTGAGATGCAGTGTAAGCCTTTGTTGGCATCAGTGACCAATATGCTTGCCTTCCTGCAGTCTGGTTTAGAGAGAGGCTTAGCATATAGTTCATTAAGAGTGCAGGTGGCTGCCATTACCTGTAACCATGATAGAATCCAGGGGGTGTCACTAGGGGCACACCAGGACCTTGTACATTTTCTGAGGGTGGTGAAACAGCTCTGTCCTCCATTGTGGTTAGTGGTTCCAACTTCAATTTAGTGGTGTTGGTGCTGGTGGAGGAAACATTTTGAGCCTCTGAGCTCTTGCACACTGAAGGATTTGACGCTGAAGACAGTTTTCCTAGCTGTGACATGTTCCAAACGCAGAATATCGGAACTTCAAGCACTGTAATGCAGGGAACCTTTTCTCCCTTTCAAAAGAAAAGGTGGTATGGCGTCTGCTGCCCTCGTTTTTACCAAAGGTCCTATCCGTCTTTCTCTTGAATCAGCTGGTTACATTGCTGGTTTTCTTGGATGTGCTGGAGGAGGGCTTGGATCTGCAGCTACACCTCCTGGATGTACGCCGGGCGTTGTGGCAGTATTTGAAAAGGACAGCTCCATTTCGGAAATCGGATTGTTTTTTTCATCCTGTTTGGAGGCCGCCGTAAGGGAGAGACAGCAGCTAAGGCCTCCATCTCCAGGTGGATTAAAGAGGCTATCGCATCAGCGTATTTGTTGAGAAGAAATAGACTGTGCCAGTGGGGCTGAGGGCTCATTCGACCGGGGCTCGGGTGGCTTCATGAGCGCAGTATGGTTTAGTTCCACCGGGAGATATTTGTAGGGCAGCCACATGTCATTCCTTCATACTTCTGCGAAGCATTATTGCCTGGATATGCAAGCGACAGGGGACACAAGATTCAGTACGGTTGTAATTCAGGCCAGTCTCGCAGGTCCCTCCCATCAATAGTATTGCTGTGTTACATCCCAGAGATATAGGACTGAACTGGAGGGACAATGAGTAAGGTAAAATTAGGCTTTACCTGCTAATTGGCTTTCCTTTAGTACCTCCAGTCCAGTCCCAAAACCCTCCTTAATTTTGCTAAGGCGATTGTAACCCCGGACCTGAAAATAATTTTTATGTGATAGGTCCAGGGGGTTACATTTTTACTATGCTACGGCATTAGATGCGTTGGAGTATCTTCAAGAGAGCTGCAGGTCTGGCCTTGCAGCATAGCACATTTTATTAAGACTGTATAGTTCCTTACAGAATGGACTGGTAAGCTGCTGCTTTCCAGGGAAGGGAGGGCCCCTGGTAGGGTGACAGGGGTCCAGTTCGTAAAGTTTGAAATTTGTTTGTGGTTAAGTATTAACTGCTTATTTGTTGCTCCTGTGAGTCTGCTTTGTCAATAGGTTACTGGGGCTGGTAGGTGGTGCCAGCTTCCTAAGTATGCTGATGTCATCAAAAGATGACATGCTCAGTCTCCAAGTTGCTGGGGGGGGGGGGGGTTGACTACCTGGAGGGGGTGGGGCTGGACTGGACTGGACTGTGGAGGTACTCAAGGAAAGCCTATTAGCAGGTAAGGCCTAATTTTGCCAATCCTAAGTGTGGTTCTTGGACCTGGTCTAGCAGAATTCCCCAGGAAAAGAAATTATCAGGTAAGCAAAATTTTCACTTTCCAGTTTATTCTGCTACTTCAGTCCAAGAAAGTGGGAAATATCAAAGCTATGACCCCTTCGGATGGGAGGGAGAAACAGCTTCTCTTAGAACCTGTGCACCAGCAGTTACTGCTCTGGCCTAAGCATCTAACTGATAATGCTGAGCAAAGGTGTTTAGAAAGGACCAAGCCGCCACTCGATGCCAGTCTTTTTTCCCAGGAAGACTTCTATGCCTGAGTGGAATGAACTCTCAAACCTAACTGTACTTGCTGCCCCATGAAGATACCAGCAGAAACAAGTGCTTCCCTGATCCAACGACCCAAAATGAATTTAGAAGCCACCTCTCCTTTGTGTGGACCACTAAATAAGACAAGCAGCCTGTCTGTCTTGTGGAATTGATTAGATGCCTTCAAGTAGCAAAGGAACACCCTGCATATGTCAACGAGGTGCAAGTCCTTGTCTCTTTGCTGATACTGTTCAGGGAAAAAACCCACCTGGGTGACATAAAAAGCAGAGACTACCTTAAGCAAAAAGGTTAGAACAGGCCAAAGAATCACTGCTTCTGGGGAGATGAACAATATGGATCCCAGCAGGCCAGGGCCTGTAACTCTGAGATCTGGCAAGCTGAACAAATTGCAACCAAGAATACAATCTTCAGTGATAAATCCTTTAGGGTAGCATGCCTCGGTAGCTTAAAGGGAGAGTACATGAGAGCTCACAGCACTACCCTTAGATTCCAGGGAGATGCAAAGGCTGAATTCTCCCCTCTCCCCCATGAACAAGGAGACATCGGGATGGGAAGCTAAGGCCAGACCTACTACCAATCCCCACAAATAAAACGCTGCCACGTGCATGCATAGCATGGTCAACTAAAGGCCTTTTTCAAGGCTATCCTGAAGAAATGGCAAAAGACAGGGCAGGTCACTGAAGATTGCTGGTGTGCTCTTGACACTAGGCCTCAAACAGATGCCAGACACAAATGTAAGTGAAAGCCAATAAAGTGACCAAACCTCCATGCAAGTATAGAAATCAACCAAATTGGGGTAACAGGCCAAAAGGACTGTCTCGCAAGGTTAAAGGGAATCAACAGGCACAAATTTCAACCAAATTTCTCAAGGTTGGAAACAAGGCCATAGATTCATCATTTGACTTCCTTGCCAAAAATTATTTTTGCCTTTTGTTAAGTTATAGTTATCTTTAGGGGTTTTTTTTCCATCAATAGAACCTCTACTAAAGATACGAAAATCCACTAAAGATGTTCTATTGCCTTTTGTTAAATTATAGTCATCTTTAGTGGTTTTTTATATTTTTAATAGAGGTTCTATTGATGAAAAGTTACTAAAGACATGAAAAACCTCTAATGATGACTATAATTTAACAAAAGGCAAAAAGATTTTTTGGCAAGGGAGCAAATGATGAATCTACTGTGTAGTTTTCAACCTTGAGAAATTTGGTTGACGATTGCGCCTGTTGATGACTCCCTTTTAGCCTTGTGAGACATCAATGTAAGCTGGAAAAGTAGAAGTGCACCACAGCTTTAGCAATGTGAATATTACAGCTGCTGAATACCCTTGATGCTTCAGGCAGTGCTTTTCAAGTTCCAAGTCATAAGTAAGAATGGAATCAGGGTGGGCCACTGGTGCAAAAGGCCCCTGCCCTTCTGGCAAGAGGAAAGGCCACCCTACCTTTGAGACCAGTCTGGCACCATTAAGATGACCAACTCTGGGTAGTCTATCTTCCTCAGCATGCTCCCTATCTACAGCCACTGTGGGAACATAGACTGGAAGCAGCTCTGGTGTCCACGGCTGAACTAGCACATCTATGCCGTTGGAGCTAGATACCCTTTTTGCCTTCTTGATACTGAAAAAGGCTAATAACTTGGAATTTGCCCATGACTCAAAGTCCAGTTTTGCTCCCACAAATTGAGGGGGTGATGGTTGAGGAATTCTGCCTTGGCATTGTTGACACCTGCAGTGTGCTACTCCATGATTACCAGCAAGTGCCATGCCACCCAGGGAAACAACTGGCTCATCCCTTAAGCCAGCGTTTTTCAACCACTGTGCCGCGGCACACTAGTGTGCCGTGAGATATTGTCTGGTGTGCCGTGGGAAAAATTCCAATTTCATCCGTAACATGTGGCCTTGGCTCACAAATTAGGGTTGCCAACCGGCCGGTTTTCAGCCGGCCTGGCCGGTTTTTCCATGGCCAGGCCGGCTGCCAGCACAGTTGTAAAACCGGCCATTGAAAAGCCGGTTTTTTGCTCTGGCCGCAAGATCGGGAGCGGCCAGAGCAAAAAAACGACTTTTGTGCCGAAGTCCGCGGTGCGAACGCGATTCCCTATAGCAGTGCAGCCGCTGGTTCTGCTTTGTACAGAGCAGCGGCTGCACTACACTTACATTGAAAAGTAAAGAGAAACTGTGTCAGGAGCCCTCCGATCATGCAGAGCCCGAGGAAGTGATGTCATGGGGGCGGGCTCCTCACAGGCTGTCTTTCCTTTTCAAATTAACTTTAGCTGCAATAAAGTTAATTTGAAAAGGAAAGACAGCCTGTGAGGAGCCCGCCCCCATGACATCACTTCCTCGGGCTCTGCGATGACCGGAGGGCTCCTGACACAGTTTCTCTTTACTTTTCAATGTAAGTGTAGTGCAGCCGCTGCTCTGTACAAAGCAGAAGCAGCGGCTTGGGCAGAGGGGGGGGGGTGTGTGTGTGAGTGAACCAGCAAGGGGGGGGGGAATGTGAGTGAACCAGCAAGGGGGGGGGGTGTGAGTGAACCAGCAGGGGAGGGGGGGTAAGTGAGTGAGTGACCCAGCAGGAGGGGTGAGTAAGTGACAGGGGGGTGGGTGAGTGAACCAGCAGTGGAGGGGGGGGGGTGGTGTGAGTGAACCAGCAGGGGAGGGGGGTTGGTGTGAACCAGCAGGGGAGGGGAGTTGGTGTGAGTGTTTGATTCCTATTCAAGAGAATTACTTTATATATAGGCACAGAGGTAAATTTTTTTAACATTTTCTAATGGTGGTGTGCCTCGTGATTTTTTTCATGAAAAAAGTGTGCCTTTGCACAAAAAAGGTTGAAAAACACTGCCTTAAGCCACCTACATGCTCTGGGTGCCTCCCTGTCGGTTGATGTATGGCACTGCCATCGCATTGTCCAACCTAAGAACATAACGCATTCCTTACTGGGTCACATCAAAAGTCCAGTTCACAAGCTACCTGTCAGGTTCCCAAAAGATGTAATCCAAGAACACTGGACTGCTCGGCCCCGCACTATGAGAATGGTGTGACTCTCCAGCCTACTGATAGACAAGCTGCTTTGCAGAGTGTCCACTGACCCTGTGCTGTCCTGTTAAGCAGTGAACTCCCCAGCCCACAAGACTGGCATCATTAGAATCTCCCACTGTGGAACCTCCAGGTCTATCCCTTGGAATAGATTGGGGTGTTGGGCCCATCACTGGAGACTCCTCAGCCCCAAGGGGAGTAGCAAATGAAGGTTGAGCATACAAGCCATTGACCCCTCCCCCCCACCCCCTTCCAGGAGCTGTTAGTAATCCCAGGTCTTGGGAGCTCTCTTGTGCTGGAATGCCTCGAGCAGTCCCAAGAACTTTGCCTCTCCTTACAGCTGCAAACCCTTGGGGGTATCAAATTGCACCCTTAAGGAACTCTAGTGACTCTTGAGTCTGGGACTAGATGACTCTTGAAAGCTGCAGCATTTAGGCTGTCGCAACCTGACTGTCTAGTACCAACTTAATGCAGATAAGTCAGTTGTCTAAAATGCTGCAGGCAGACGAGCTGAGGAAATCATGCAACCCAGTATGCTGCTGATCATGCACTGCCTGGCACCAAGCGTCAAGCCAGGCCACCCTTCTGGAAAGATCTGGAGCAGTGGCAGGCCACATGGAGCCTCAGGTTTAATTTTAATGCCTCTGGACACTGATGGCAAACTCACCAGGCAGCTGCAATAGATCCCATAGAGCTGCAGACTCAATTCTCTGGGAACAAGCAGGAAGTCTGTCTTCACATATGGGTGACGTCTGCACAGACATAGCCCACATGGTAATTGCTCCCCAGCTTTCAAAAGAGAGCCTTTGGGAGTTATATCATGCATGCATGGTCATCTTCCCGCCCAAGGGTGCCATCTTACCTCAGTCGTCTCTTTCTGCAGAGTCCAGCAGATGTCTGGTCTGATCCCCTGGTAAAAGGTTGGGGGGTTTTTTCTGGCTTTTTTCAGTTTTCTTTACCAGTTTGCGTACCGATCACCACCTTTTCACACAGGATCACCCTCATCTCGGTGTAATGCTTTTTTTGGGTCCCCTTTTTTCCTTCTCTTTCTTGTTCTGCAAGGTTTTTCTTGCACCCACACTGACTGTGGCATCTGAGTTTGACTGCAGGAGCCGTCTTCCCTGCTATATTTACAGTTGGTGGCTTTAAGCAGTGTGGCATGTGCACACACCATATCCATCACAGACCACTATAACTGCTGCCTTCAGATACCTCTGTGCTGATCACGATAATTGCAACTGTTGAGTAAGAGTTGGAAGTGTCGTGAAAGACAGTGGGACTCTATCTTCAGCCAGACGTCATCTGTTTTAGCCCCGGCATAGAGCGTGGAATCGCTGCCTTGGGGGTTGTGTCGTCTGACTTGTCATGTGGCCAAGATTGCTCCAAGCCCCAGGATTGCGGAGCCTCGAATCGGGGATCATCTTCAAAGAACCTCCCCTAGAAGGTTAGGACTCTGCCTGAGTCCATGTCCAATGCTGGAGCTGGGGGTAAGACCTATGGCCCCCCGGCACTGAAGTCCTCGGCGCGATGTAGAGGGTGGTGGCCAGGAGCAGCCCTCAAAGCTGCCCTGACAGGAGGACAACCCAATTGCTGTTGGTGATTCCCTGTTGGGGGAGCCAGATCCGGGCCAGATTTTCTCGGTGCCCCAACCAGTGGATGTGGAGCCTTGGGGCTGGGATGATAGCCCTGGAACACAGCCTGGCTGCTTTCCTGGAGATGCAGCACGGACCGTTGCCTCTGGGTCCTCTGTGCTGATGTCTGGGTCCTCCTCTGTGAGGGCTTTCCCAGATGACGTTGAGCTGGTGGTCGAGAGGCACATGCTTAGAGCTGAGCCGTGATGCTCCTCTCCACCCTCAAGGCCTCGGGTTTCTCCCCTGAGTGCGTCTGAGTTGGGGCATAGGTCACCTCTGTATCCATCTATGCCTCCAGCTGGGTATTGAGCCGATGCCCATTGAGTCCTCAAGGCGCCATCTGTGAGTGGCACATCCCATTCTGCAAGAATCATGCAGTAGAGGCATGGCTCCCTTACATCCCTACCCAAAAGAAAAGTGCTCCTCCCAATCCATGGCTTAGATTGCACAACTGATCCAGTACATTTCCAGATCAAATCCCACAGGATACACAACGGCAGCTGCAGTTTGTCATGACCAGGACAAACCTCACATCAGACCAGCATTCCTCCCTTCCCACCAGGTGTGCACTCACCACTCTAAAATGCAGCTCTCCCATGTAGGTACAGCAGATCCCTCCCCTACCGCAGGAGCAGAGGAGGACCCCACCCAAGGACTTTACGTTCCTTGACTTTGTGAGGGAAATGTCTAAGGCTGAGCCAGAGGATGAACCTTGTGTGCAGGACTTTGAGATCCTCCAGTACGATGCTGCTCCTCCAGTGCCAGTCCTGCCCATTCTTGAGTGGTTGCTCTTCAGGATGTGGGAAGCTCTGGTGACTGCCTATTGTGAGCAAGCATATTGATTCCCAGTATCAAGTTTGAAAAGCTATAGCTGCCACACAATTCCATGGTGGTGGAGTCGGGTCATGTGTCGTATCAAAAGCCAGAAGACGCACTCTGTGCCTCCAGGCAGGGAGGCCAGCACCATGGATGGGTTTGGTAGGAAATGCTATCATTGCTTGATGCTCATGACTTGCATCTAGGTTTACCAGCTGTACATGGGCATATACCTGAGGGACCTGGCAAAGGAGCTTGCCGCATTCTCAGCTGGGCTGACTGATTAACTGATTAACTTCTGGCCTGGATCCGAACTCTGGTGTCTTCAGTCAAGGACTGCTCCAAGTTTGATTCAGATGACCTACAACTGCTTTGAATCTGTGATTCGGGTAGCTGCTGTGGGTGTTAGTGCCCGCCACCTGGCCTACCTCCAGTACTCTGACCAAAGGTGGATATAGTAGAATTAGAAAAGGTACAGAGAAGAGCCACCAAAATGAAGGGGGATGGAAGGATACTCCTATGAGGAAAGGCTTGAAGGTTTAGGACTCTAAAGCTTGGAAAAAATATAGCTGAGGGGGAGATATGATAGAGGTCTATAAAATTAATAGGGTGGGAAAGGTAAAAGTAGATTGATTTACTTCTTCATGAAGTAGAGTAGCGGACATGCAATGAAGCACATTTAAGACCAATCAATAGGGTAATGTGGTCTGATTACTTGGTGTTTGTAAATTTCTATAGTTGTATTTCATTCTGGTTATAGGCATTTATTACACTGGAAGTAGCATGTTATGTGCAGCTCTATATGGAAGATTTTGCTTGGGTTCTTTTGCCTACCTCCTATGATATTTTCCATACTGCAAAAAATACAAAAAAAAATCGCTAGTTTGAACATACTGCTGGAGCCATATTTCCCCTTTGGTCGATGCTTCAGTGACCATGCAGAGTACCTCATCTCCTTATAGACCACTTGTGTTTCCAAAATATATATATAGTCTGTCTTTATAATTATTCTAGGTGGCTACCAAGCAAACATTAGGAATAGGTAAGCTAGATCACACAAAATACATACAGTAAATAGATAACACAACAGATAAGAGAAGGCATTCTAGAGTGGAGAACCAACTATAAAAAAACAATCCCACATAAGCAAGTGCCTATACTTCAGAGGCACATTTTAAAGAAAGGGCCAATTTGTTGTAACATATGGGGCAAAGACTGCGTAGCTGTGCCAGAGCATGCACCTCATAGCCTTTAGAAAGCGAAAACCAGAACGTCCCATTGACAACAAAGCTGGTATAAGGAAAGGTGCAGCTTGAAGCACTAGCCGGAATTTCTCTTGTCTCCAGACGATGGTGTTGACTGGTGCAGCAAGACTGGTGAGCTGTTCTCTGCGATAGAGCCAGATCTTTTCCTCCCAGGGCGCCAGTCTGAGGATCTCTGTCCCTGGTTATGTGTGGTCTGCCCTAGGTCCCATAGCACAGCTGTAACTGAGTGGGTAATTGTGGGGTGATCTCTTAGGGATCCTGCTGGGTTCTCTTTTTTTTTTCTTGCACACTCCCTGTTCCTCTCTTAGAGGATTGTTGCTGTGGCTGGATTTTAAGTTCTTTCGGGGGTGGAGTGGGGGAGTTTCTTCTGGAAAGCAGGCAGACTCAGTTGAATGCCTTTTCTGCTGTACCTACATGGGAGAGCTGCATTTTAGAGTGGTGAGTGCACACCTGGTGGGAAGGGAGGAATGCTGGTCTGATGTGAGGTTTGTCCTGGTCATGACAAACTGCAGCTGCCGTTGTGTATCCTGTGGGATTTGATCTGGAAATGTACTGGATCAGTTGTGCAATCTAAGCCATGGATTGGGAGGAGCACTTTTCTTTTGGGTAGGGATGTAAGGGAGCCATGCCTCTACTGCATGATTCTTGCAGAATGGGATGTGCCAGACAGTATGCACTGGGGTGGTGAGCTCTTGAATAGACTGTAGGTGCTTCACTTGGATGACGGTTGGCTGTGTTTCCCTAAGGTGGGCTGCTTTGGTTATGACTATAACCAAGCAGACCAGTTTCCTTGTATAGGGTGGTGTGGCCCTCCATGATTAACAGTCTTCGGCAGAGCATTCAGTCCTGTCTTTTAAGTCTCTGCCCTTGGTCTGTGGTGGCCTCATGTTAAATCCGGTTCTATAACAGTTCCCCTGCTGTTAATGTTTCATGTAAACTGCTTTGACTGACGGGGAAAACGGTATATAAACCTTGTTAAAGAAATAAAAATAAATAAGTTTGGTATTGGCCTTGTCTAAGGATAAAGATAATGCTTGTGGAGCCAGCAACTGCCTTTCTAGTTGGGTGCCTTTTAATGATCTCATACATTTTTCTCCTCAGGTGGTGGTATTTGCCATGTTGGCTTGTTGATAGCCCCGGTTGTGCCATTGATCTATAGAAGCATCTTCCAAGGCGTGGCTTGCCAAGCTACCCTTTTGGCTTTCAAACTTTTACCTTGGCCTGTTTTTTGATAAACTTTATCTGTTGAATATACGGTTTTAGGAATCCTCAGTCTGCCTACATTCCTTGCACAGTCTTTAAATCAGATCTCCAGGAACAAGCAGGAATGAGTCTTCATATATATGGGGTACATCGGTACCAATGGAGCCTGCGTGGGAACGCTCCCCAGCATCCAGAAAGAAAGCCTTTGGGAGCATCCCACACGCATGCGCGCTGCCTTCCCGCCTAAACACTTCCCTCTCATCAGTTTTTGTTTTTCTGCAGAGCCGACAGGACGTGTCCTTGTCACCACAGAAAATTCATCATTTTTATTTTTTGTGGTACCGCCGGTGCTTTTCTTTCTTTTCTTAAAAAATTTCTTCTTTTTTCTGAGAAATTTTTCTTATTTAGTGCCTGACCTTTTTCTGGCCACTAGGCCTCTATACTTTCCATTATGGAAAAGCCGGCCACTATCCTTAAATGTCTAAAGTGTGGCGGTACAAATAGGTTAATAGACACTCATTTTTGGTGTCTTAACTTGTTTAGGTCCTGACCATTGTCCTAAAGAGTGTTTCTCTTGTAGGAGTTTAACCAGAAGAGGTCTTCAGAACAGAGCTCAACTCGGTACTGGGTCTCCATCAACCATGATGTCACCAGGCAGAATCTCTTCTTCCTTCCACGGTCAGGTAACCAAACAATAGTCTGTTAAGACTAGCCAGTCCCTTGAGAGGTAGATCTCTTTCTAAGCATCGAGATGGCTCTGGCCTTGCCCTCGAGGACACTATGGCTCAATCCTGGCGGGAGTCTTCAGGCTCCAAAGCATTATCAGGATCTCAGGTTGCTCCTGAGGTTTTTACCTCTGGATGGACCTGTGCCATGCTCGGTGGTTCGGACTGCGTCGACCGGTACCGATACCTCGGCATCAGCTATGGTGTTAGATGGAAAACTCGCCATGGAACGCAGTCTGGCGCATCTCTCATCAACAGAGTCGCCGCAGACCGTTCTTCGACTACCGATATCGGCGTTGACGCCAGTACTGGTATCGGCTTCGATGCTAGCACCGGTGTTGGTGTCGGTATGCGTACTGACATCGGCATTGCTCCCGGTACCGAATTGGGCATCGTTGCAGATGCCGGTATCGACATCGGTACCGGCATCGATGCTTTCGATACCTCTTTCAACAGGCTCGCTTCCCTTGATGCCGAGTCTGGAATCGCTATCTAGCCTGGAAGATTCGGTACCAACTCATCTTGGTACCGACATTGAGAAGTACCGATCACACCTCTATAAGGAGAATCCGATGCTTCAGCCTCCCCGGTCTTCTAAGCCCGATGTCGGAGATGCATCTATCGGTACCGCAACTGAACTTTAAACAGTTTCAATTTTTACTTCTCATTTCAGAGAATTTCTCTTAGAGGGGATCTCTTTTCAAGCTTTTCTGCTTGATATGGCAAGAATACTCACCATATCTATACCTGGGAAGGAGTCTATACCAGCGATGGCGAACCTATGGCACGCGTGCCAGCTGTGGCACGCGAAGGCCTTGCAGCTGGCACGCGGGAAGGTCCGCAATTAGTTTTTTTTTTTTTTTTTTTCAATTTTACTTGTCTGCTGCCGCTGTCGGGGCCGCCGCGGCAAAATCGAGCATGCCGCGGGGCCCCCCTGTACCCGGCAGAGCCTGCCCTCCCCGTAGCAGCTCTCTCTTTGGCAGCTCTCTCTTTGGAGCTGCAGTCAGACGCGCCGGCTTGCAGAGCGCGAAGGGAAGAGTTTCCCTTTCGCGACTCTGTTAAGCCCGCGGGGGCTGATGGGAACTTCCCATCAGCCCCCGCGGGTTTAACAGAGCAGCGAGGGAGAAACTCTTCCCTCGCGCTCTGCAAGCCGGCGCGTCTGACTGCAGCTCCAAAGAGAGAGCTGCTACGGGGAGGGCAGGCTCTGCCGGATACAGGGGGGCCCCGCGGCACGCTCGATTCTGCCGCGGCGGCCCCGACAGCGGCAACAGACAGGTTTTTCTTTTTTTTTTAATTTTCCCTGGGCTGGGGGGGGTTAGGAGTGGTGATGTGATGGGCTGGGCTGGGCTGGGGGGGGTTAGGAGTGGTGATGTGATGGGCTGGGCTGGGCTGGGCTGGGGGGGGGGTTAGGAGTGGTGATGGGCTGGGCTGGGGGGGTTAGGAGTGGTGATGGGCTGGGCTGGGCTGGGGGGGTTAGGAGTGGTGATGGGCTGGGCTGGGGGGGTTAGGAGCAATGTTCCCTCTAATTTTCTGTAGGCTGTGTGCGCATAAAATATCAGCTGTGTGCAGCTTTTGAAGGAAGGTTAAATTTTTGTGCACCACATAACGACACTCGGAGTTATATACTTTAAAATTTGACTACACATAAGAATACAGTATGTACACCACTTTGATTTTAATCAAATTAAATGAAAATAGACGATTACTAAATGAAGTGAGAAATTTCTAGTAATTACAATCATAACTTTTAAATTTTAAGATGTCTGTGTTGTTTTCTATCAGAATCAGAGCCGTAATTTTTGTGCGCTCTGTTGTAAAGTATGTGCGCTCGCTCGGCGAGGTGTGTGCGCGCGCACATGCGCACAGCTTAGAGGGAACAGTGGTTAGGAGTAGTGATGGGCTGGGCTGGGGGGGGTGTTAGGAGTAGTGCTGGGCTGGGGGGATTTAGGAGTGGTGATGGGCACTGGGCTGGGGGGGTAGGAGAGGTGATGGACACTGGGCTGGGGGTGGGGGGGTTAGGAGTGGTGATGGGCACTGGGCTGGCTGGGGGGGTTAGGAGTGGTGATGGGCGCTGGGCTGGGGGGGTTAGGAGTGGTGATGGGCGCTGGGGGGGCTTAAACTAAAAATTGGGTGATGGGGGATTAGGACTGGAAATGGGCTGGTGGGATTAGGACTGGAAGTGGGTTGATGGGGGGTTAGGACTGGTAATGGGCTATGGGGGGGCTTAAACTGAAAATTGGGTGAAGGGGGATTAGGACTGGAAATGGGCTGGTGGGATTAGGACTGGAAGTGGGCTATGGGGGGCTAGGACTGGTAATGGGTTGGGGTTGCTAGGACTGGAAATGGGCTGAGTGGAAGGGGGCTTGAACTGCAAATAGCTGTTGGGGATGGGGCTTGGAATGGAAATGGGCTGAGGGGAAGTGGGGGGCTTGAACTGCAAATAGCTGATGGGGACGGGGCTTGGAATGGAAATGGGCTGAGGGGAAGTGGGGGGCTTGAACTGCAAATAGCTAATGGGGAGGGGGACTTGGAATGGAAATGGGCTGAGTGGAAGGGGGCTTGAACTGCAAATAACTGATGGGAAGGGGGGCTTGGAATGGGCTCTTTGGGGAGGGAGCTAGGACAGGAACTGGGCTGATGGATGGGCTAGGATAGAACTGAGAATTGGGTGTTGGGGGAGCTAAGATTGGAAATGGGCTGTGGTGGGGGCTTGGATTGAAATGGACTCATGGAGGGGCTAGAACTGGAGGTAGGCTCATGGGGGGCTTGGATTAGAAATGGGCTGAGTGGAGGGGAGCTAGGATTTAACATGGGCTGATGGTGGGGCTAGGAAAGGACTAGAAATGGGCTGATGGGAGGCTGGTATTGGAAATGAGCTGATGAAGGGACTCGGATAGGACTGGAAATGGATGGGGGAGCTAGGACTGGAAATGGACTGATGAGGGGACTAGAAGGGAGCGGATACTGGGTGGGGCTGGAACTAAAAGGGAGCTGATGTTGGGGGAGATTAGAAGGGGATGGGGCTGGGAGAATGAAATGGAGAGGGGAAAAATATTTTGTGTGTGAGGGAAGAAAAATGTACAATTGGCCGGGTATTGGGAGAGTAAGTGGGGATTGAGGATGGAGGGGTAAAATTTGAGTGGATGAAATAGGAATGAGGAAAGAGCAAAAGGAGAAAGATTAGTATGTTAAAGCGGATGTAGAGAGAGAGAATGGAAAAAAAAACTAGAAGAGAGAAGAAAGGACAAATGGACAGCAGATGATGGAGAGTTAGCAGAAAACATGAAGAAACCAGAAGAAAGTGGCTGGAGCAATTGCAACTGTGTAACTGAGCTGAGGTATTCTGTTTATGTAATTCCTTTTTGACATTGCCACTTGTTCTCTTTCCCCAGTAGGTCATGTATTGCTGTTCTCTGAAATGTATTGGTTTAATATTTGCAGTGTTGCCTTTTGATAGGTATGGTATGGTGCTTTGTGACTCCTGGTAGTGCTGTTAGGATACGGCGGGTTTGCTATTGGTTCTAAATGGGCAGTGTTTGTAGTAGTTCCTAATGTGCCTGGCGGTTGGCACTGGATTATAGTAATGTAGAAATCTTTTAGTCTGTCTTTATCCATACACTCATTAAGAGACATGTTTACTAAAAGTTAGTGTATGTTAGCGTTATGCAAATATTTATGCAAATTGACGTGCTGGCACTTTGAGGAAATTCTTTGGTTTTGTGCGGCAGTTTGGGCACTCGGGCTCAAAAAGGTTAGCCATCACTGGTCTATACCAAGGGATTCAGAAATTCTGCAATCCCCCTGGTTTCCAGAGGAGGCAATCATGCTTCTTCTACATCAGATCCTACAGGATCTGTTATTAAGAATGTGGGAAACTCCCTTAATGGTATCACCACATTCCAAAAGAGTGGGCACTATCTATAAATTCCCACCTTCGCCAGATTTTCAAAAGACTCAACTCCCTCATCATTCTATAGTAGTAGAATCAGCAATGAGGCATGTTAAGAGTGCAAAAAAGCACTCCTCTTATCCGCCAGGTCGTGAGTCTAGAACCTTAGATGCTTTTGGGCGTCGATGCTTCCAAGCATCTATGCTTTCAGCAAGAATCATTTCATATATTTTCTATATGGGATTCTCTCTGAAAGAGATTGCCAAAGATTTAAAACTTTTCAACCCTTTCCTTCAGGAACATAAAAGAGCTGACTATTTATCACTAGACAATCATGCTCATAATATTTCTACATTCCTTTGTCATGCTTCCATGGATTCTTTTGAATCTATTAGCAGATCTTCTGCTATAGCCATAGGGACACGACGTTTAGCCTGGCTCCAAGCTTCAGACTTGGATAAATGGGTTCAAGAAAAGCTGGGAAATAGCCCTTGTACTGGAGAACATCTCTTCAACAAGGATTGTCTATTTCAAGCTAGTCAGTTAACCACTGAAAATGCTACCTTAAGAGGATTGTCAAAACTTTCCTTTGCCCCAGCTAATGATGGATCTTCTAAAAAACTTTATTCCTCTAGGGGGAAAAAGTTGTATCCATCTTCTTCCCCTCAGACAGATGTTCCCCAACAGGGGCAGCATCAAACCAGGCTAAGGAAACAAACCTCAATGGACTCAGCAAACCCAGTAACTACAGGGTTTCTGATTTCTCTTCTTCCTGTATGAGGTTCAGGACCCATACACCTGCCTTTTTATCAAAAGAGGCGTCTGGCTTGATTCTCATCCATGCTGAGACAACACTGAGTTAACTCTAGGCATGAATCTCTTGTCTCAAGAGAACTTCATTCTACTAGCTCCAAGAGCTCTTGAGATATCTCAGGCCTACAGGTAATAAGTTTCTACTTCCCTATTTAAAAAACAACAACAAAAAAAAAAACAGGAGGGAAGGTCAATCAAGAAACTTAACAGGCTGAGTGGTACCTTTCATCCTTTTTTGACACTTACCTGTAAGACCTTAACTGCAAAGGACCCTATCCATAAACACTTACTAAATTATAAGTTTTTCAACTCTGTATTACTTCTCTCTTTTAGTTGGGACATCTAGTCTCCAACCTGAATATTATTCAACTGGAGAGCTTCTTACTGAAGCTATAGGAATTCCTACTCCAGTAAATCTTTCCAATACAGAGCTTTTTCCTTTTTGGGTCTTTCTGCACTGGGGTTTTTACAGGATGCAATTCAGCATACTGAAAGCCCCTACCAGATTTAGTCTATACATTTGAGCAAGGTCAGCTCAGAAGGCTTCTAAAACCATCCATACTGGAAATATGAATAACCCACCAAATGGTTACATGAGCTTCTTTAAACAGATAGCTCACATGGGTTTCCGCCTATTCTACGCTACTTGCATTTGTTAGACCTGACCCCTCAAATACTTCCTGTTCAATTAATCATTGCAGGGCAAAAAGCCTCTCTACCATTTTTGCCATCCTCAATTCTGTTTCAACAGAATTGATTCGGTTGCACACTGGCTAACCAACAGCCAGGTCTCATCTAAGCAACCCTATAACATGCTCTCTGCAACTATGCAATGAAGCTCTACAACTATGGGCCTTTGTCAGAGAGTGTCGTAGTCCACCCCTGGTAGGTAACTTCCAGGCGGTCAAAGAACCTTTGACTGGCAGTCTCTACCCAGTCATGCCCCACATGGCTGTTTGTTCCTAATTTTCCATTTTCCTTAAAATTCTTTCAAGGAGAAGGAACCAGGGCCTGGACGACTTCAAGTTTAAGGAATAGCACCACTACCTAAGTTCCTTATCCTCAAGGGAACTCCTACAACAGGGATGCATTCCTAATCATTGCAGTTGATCCGTATCTACTGCAATTTTTCTACATTGAAGTCTTGAGAAGCAAAGAACGCATGATACTCATACTGCCCTCATAGAGAGACAGACATGGTATCCCCTTACATTGCGTTTTTTTCTTCCAGCTTCTATTCTGAAGTGATAAAAGGAATCCTCTATTTTAGGATTAAGGATCTCCTCTGCACACCTTCGGGTACGTCTCAAGACCTAATTATCTGAGGACTAGTCGTTTTACGACCTAGACCTCTTGTCACGGGTAAGAAGCATCTTACTGGTTTCCATGTAACCTTGCATATGTTTCTTATACCTTGACTAATAAGTGATCCTCACTAACTATCTGCAATAAGGTCTTAACCCTTCTTGTTGTTACACAAGCATATAATCTGATCCTGAAATATTGTTGCTGTCCATATCAATGCTGTCAGCATAACATAAACTTCTTAAATGGACATGCAATTTGTCTGGTAAAGTTAGGAAACTCCTTTTCTTTACCATAACCCTTTTTTCTATCAGAATCAGGTTACCTTATATCTGAAGTCCTCTAGGTAAAGTTGTTAGCCCAAGTGCTATCACTTACGCAACACACACTACTGATCTTCAGAAATTGGGGGCTAAACAGCCCAATACAATTTTCTCGTCTGGATGAAGGGGTTCTACGAACCCATCCCCTTTTTCTATAAAGGTATCTTGACCTTTTCTTCCAGACCAGTCAGATTTGTCTTTTCTTTCCTAAGGCACCATCCTGCTCTAGGGGCAGAAATGTTTTAGACTTTGGACTATAGAGAAGTTTAAAATTCTCTCTAAGGTCCCAACTTCTTATAAAATTCCCTGGGGTTATGTCTAGACATTAATATTTCTTATTTCTGTCTACATTGCAAAACTTTATTTCCTTTACTCCTCACAGTAAGGGAATTCTATATGGGGATAATGTGATGGTTCTTTACAACAGACCCATATTAACTTCCCCATATGTGTAGTTTTTTGCAGTCCTTGGATAACTTTTTTTTCAAGAATTGGAACTTCCTTTTTCCTTACTAAGTTATTTCTACACAAGGACACCTTCCCCGATTCCTTGTTTAGTCTAGCTGTTCCACAGCACACCCTTTTACACTGTTAGCTCAACTCCTGCCCTCCATCCCTTGGATGCCTGAGGTCCTTGGGGGGAAGCATGACCCATCCATTAGTTTTTGTAATATGCTGGGCCTCTCCCAGGCATCTCAGCTTGGGAGTCCCCATATGTGAAGACTCATTCCTGCTTGTTCCTGGAGATAGCACAGTTACTTACCTGTAAAAGGTGATCTCTGGGAACAGCAGCAATAAGTCTTCACAACCCACCCACCTCCCCTAGGAGTTGTTCTCCCTCTCTCTCTTTCTAATTTGTCTACTTCCCTCCTTCGGTCTCAGCTACAAACCCAGCTGATGAGAGGGTTTAGGCGGGAAGGCAGCGTGCATGCATGTGGGATGCTCCCAAAGGCTTGCTTTCTGGACGCTGGGGAGTGTTCCCGCGCAGGCTCCGTCGGTACCAACGTACCCCATATGTGAAGACTTATTCCTGCTGTTCCCAGAGATCATCTGTTACAGGTAAGTAACTGTGCTATATCTGAGAGTGCCCTTAGTTCATAGAAGGCCTACTGGCCAGGGACACTTACGTACCCGCCCACCCTACCCCTCACCCTCTGGGTTGCATTGCCTATATAGTCAACATATACATTGACATCTGACTTTTTCTTCTTTTCTCCTCCTAAGATAGCCGAGTCAGAATGTCATGTATTCAATGCAGTAACTGTGGTGCTTTCATTCTGAGAAGAATCATTTGGAACCTAAGAGCTTGCCCTATATGCCTCAAGTTAGCTGCTATGCATAGAGAATTGACTCTACTAAGGGAAGAATTAGCTGCAATTAATTACACCTCTTCTAGGGTACAAACTGAACAAAATCCATCATCACTTTCACAAAGAATCAAACAGCCCAGGAACAAATGGATCACAGTGGGCTCTGGTAGGTTGCAACCTGTAACACAGAGATTCCGTATACATCAAGAGATATCCCTGCATAATGCTTTCTCTGCCTTGGATAATGAGTGTGCCCAATCCATGGAAACTGAAGTGCCCTTAAATGAAAGACTTAAGGGAGGAGTGGTCTAGTGGTTAGGACAAGGTACTTCAGGCCGGAGGGCCGGGGGTTCAAGTCCCACCTGGGGATAGCAATCTCAGGCCGGAGGGACTGGGATTTCTAGTCCTGTAGGCACTCCTTGTGGTCTTGGGCAAGCCACTTAACCCTCCATTGCCCATGTTCCCTGTAAGTATTAGTGTATGTGTCTCATATCCCCTCGTGTTAAATGTATCCCCCAATTGACCGCTTTGACCTGGTGAAAAGCGGGATATAAATACAGCTAAATAAATAAATAAATGCCAAATCTACTGATAATGTACCAAATAGGAAGAGAAAAATCACAAAACTGAAAACTACTATTCCTTGGAGATTCCCATCATCAGAGACACCAAATTAGGAACACGACTCAATGGAGAGAGGATGGTCAAATGCCTCCCAGGCTCTTTAGCCAGCAGGAATACAAACCAAATTGTTGATATAGTTAGTGCAGAAAGTGAGCACTCCAAAACTGATATCATCATCCACTTGGATGAATGTTCTCCTAATCTCACTCTTATCTGGCGTACCTTTCTACCCAAAATATATATACCACAAACATGAATCTGCAAGTAGTGTGCCATCTCCGTTCAAAAGAACGTGTAGAACCTGGGTGTTGCCAAACCAAACCTGTTATACTGGTGGAGCAATATGAACAAGACCCACATGGAAAATGTACTCTAATATTTCCAAGTAACTATTCAATCAATAGGAGAGGTAGACCGCACCAACAGATCTCTCATTTTGGGGCCCCTTGAAAAGGCAATCAAAAGAGACTTTTGGAAGCATTTGTGCAAAGACAAAATTGGCCAATGTTTCTTGAGGATCTTAACTATCTTTGTACTAAAATTCATGTAAGGCAGTGATCCGATAATGACATCTGACGGTTCAGTGGCTGATGAAAAATCACCATCTAAAAGCCATTCACGATGAACGTGGTATGCACGGCGATATGCCTTATCAATCACTGCAGCGGGGTAACCCCTATAATCAATGTTTCAAATCCAAAGCATGTTTCTTAAATTCAGTCATGGAAGAACACAACTGCCGTAATCTGAGAAATTGTCTAAATGGCAATCCCCTCTGCAGGGGGCCAGGCTGAAAACTTTGATAGCTCAATAAACTATTTTGTTGCACCTTCTTCCGAAATAATATAGTTTTCAACTCTCCTTCTTCCTTGAAAACCAACATATCCAAAAACTCAGTGCTTTGTTGATCAACATGAAACGTGAACGAAATATTAGTCTTCAAACTATTAAGCCAACTAATAAATTGATCCAGGCCAGGTAAAGTAGAATTCCATAAAAAGAAAATGTCATCGAGAAACCTCTTCCAAAAAGGAATGTGAACAAAAAAATCTGAGCCATATAAATACCGTTCCTCAAAATCACCCAGATATAAGGTGGCTATAGACGGGGCTGCTGTTGCGCCCATAGCTATGCCAAAAATTTGTTGATAATATTGGCCCTCCGAGACAAAATAATTCTGAGTAAGAACTAGATGTATAAGGTCCAGCAAAAATGATCTAGGCAATCTTGGTGGAGCAAACGTAAATGACGTTGATAAGAGTCATCGCTTCAGCCTGGTCAATATTTGTATAGCATGCAGTCACGTCCAAGGTAACCAAATAAAAATCCTTAGTAATTTCTTGAATAGTTGACAATTGTTGTATAAACTGAGTGGAATCCCGTATAAAAGACTTAACCAACTTTGCTTCTTGCTTAAGAAAAAAAATCACAGAACTGGGACAACGATTCTAAAATAGAACCACGGCATGAAACAATAGGTCTACCAGGAGGCAATACCAAAGATTTATGTATTTTCGGAACCGTGTATATGCTTGGAATTTTAGGAAATGTTATCAACAAAAAACAATATTCCTTGTCGATGATCCTCCCACTATTCAAACCCTTAGTCAATAATGATTTAATCATAATTTGCAACTCCGGAGTAGGGTCCCCCAGAAGTAACCGATAAGTGTTAGTGTCCGACAAATGTGTCTGGAGCTTATCAAAATAATCTGAAGTCTGTTGAACTATAGCTCCCCCCTTATCAGCAGCACAAATAGTCACTGAAGGATCTCCTATAATTTTGTTTCAAGGAGTTCTGGCCATCTCTATCTAAATTTAGAATATCGAGGCCATGGAGTTTGTTCTAATGCATCAAGATCTCTCAAAACCAAACTTTGATATGTCGCTACAAACGGATCATTCAGATCCGGAAGCATCCAGCACAAAATTGGTTTAACTAAAGAATCATCCGATGTAACAGATTTGTCCGCAAAAAAATGAATTATTTGCAATTTTGGAAAAAAATTTTGAAGATGTACCCGCATGGAAAATGGATCATATCTTACAGTGGGCATGAAAGTAAGACCCAAATTCAGCAAACTCATGCGACTCTGAAAAGGGGCTATCGGTAAGATTAACTACTATGGAGGTGGCTGTTTGGTTCGTTGTCGCGTTAACGGAGGTTCCCATGATTCGTGGTGGTAGGCTTGACGTGCCCGACGGCCTCTCATCTGGTCCCCCCCCCCCCCCCGAAAATCCTGCCGGTCTCTAGTAGATTTATGACCAGACCTTAAAGTGTCTGAAGTGTTACCGCTATCATCTGTGTCCTCAGAGGACCGATCAAAAGTAACCAGATAAGAGTGAGATTAGGAGAACATTCATCACGGGTGCGCCAACAAATGATTTCAGCTCCCATAGTGGAGCATTGCCTGTCTGCTAATCATAGTTTTGAGGACTTTACTTGGACTGTGGAGGAGTAGCCTAGTGGTTAGAGCACTGGCTTGGTAACCAAGCAACCAGGGTTCAATTCCAACTGGCACTCCTTGTGGCCTTGGGCAAGTCACTTAACCGTCCATTGCCTTGGAAGAAAGGCCTGGCAATCTACTTCCAGTGACACTGCCAAGAAAACCCAGGAGCTTCTGGGGTCACCAGGAGTCAGGACTGACTCGAAGGCACACATTGCATTACTTGGACAGTAATTGATCATAAGAACATAAGATGCCATACTGGGTCAGACCAAGGTCCATCAAGCCCAGTATCCTGTTTCCAACAGTGGCTAATCTAGGTCATACGTACCTAGCAGTTCCTTGCCTCTTATCCTCGCTGTCTCTTTAATACCCTCAATTCTCTCCTTAAGGTCCCACCACCCCCGATCCCACCCTGCCTTTCTGCCCAAACTCTAGCCGACTACTTCCATGACAAAATCCACAAGATTACCCTCCAATTCCCTCCCCCCATCTCCTCCCCTATCCATACTTCCTCTGCCACCCTCTCTTCCTTCCTTCCGATCTCTGAGGAAGAAACTGCACTCCTTCTGTCCTCTGAACTCACCACCTGTCCATCAGACCCTATCCCCACCCATCTCCTACGTTCCATCCCCCTCACCTCCATCACTCATATCCTCAACCTTTCACTCTCCACTGCAACTGTCCCCATTGACTTCAAACATGCTGTTGTCACACTCCTCCTCAAGAAACCCTCACTTGATCCCACATCCCCCTCTAACTATCGACCCATCTCCCTCCTTCCCTTCATATCCAAACTATTAGAATGAGCAGTCCATCGTCGCTGTCTTGACTTCCTCACCTCCCAGGCCCTCCTGGACCCACTTCAATCTGGCTTCCGTCCCCTACACTCCACTGAAACGGCACTCACAAAAGTCACAAATGACCTGTTCCTGGCTAAATCCAAGGGCCTCTACTCTGTTCTCATCCTTCTTGACCTTTCTGCTTACTTTGACACTGTTGACCATGACCTTCTCCTCATCACCCTCTCCTCGCTTGGCTTCAAGGACTCCGTACTATCCTGGTTCTCCTCCTACCTCTCCCATCGCTCATTCAGTATATGCTCTGGTGGCTCCTCCTCCCCTACCCTGCTCCATGTAGGTGTACCCCAGGGATCTGTCTTGGGCCCCCTCCTCTTCTCTCTCTATACCAAAGGCCTTGGCACGCTTATCTCCTCCCATGGCTTTCAGTACCATCTCTATGCCGATGACTCCCAAGTCTATCTCTCTACACCTTATATTTCTCCAGCAACCCAATCCAAGATCTCTGCCTGTCTTTCGGACATCGCTGCTGGATGTCTCATCGCCGATTGAAATTGAACATGACCAAAACTGAACTCCTTGTCTTTCCACCTAACTCCTACCCCCCACTTCCCCCTCTCTCAATCCATGTGGATGGATCTACTATCCTTCCTGTTCCCTCGGCCTGCAATCTAGGAGTTATCTTTGACACCTCTCTCTCCTTTTCCACTCATATCCAGCTTGCAGCTAAGACCTGCCGCTTCTTTCTCTATCAGCAAAATTTGCCCCTTCCTCTCTGAACATACTACCAAAACGCTTATCCACTCCTTAATCTCTTCTCGCCTCGATTACTGCAACCCACTCCTCGCTGGTCTTCCCGCGAGCCACCTCCTTCCCCTCCAATCTATACAAAATCATGCTGCTCAACTAATCTCCCAACCTCACCATGCCCACATTACTCCTCTTCTCAAGTCACTTCACTGGCTCCCTATCCAGTTCCGCATCCAATTCAAGCTTCTCCTGCTAACCTATAAATGCATTCACTCTATGACCCCTCAATACCTCTTATCTCTTATCACTCCCTACGTCCCCTCTCAAAATCTGTGCTCCGCTAACAAATTGCTTCTATCAATGCCTTTCACCCGCACCGCAAACTCCCGACTGCGCTCCTTTCACCTTGCTGCACCTTACACCTGGAACAGCCTACCTGCGTCTGTGTGCCAGGCATCCTCCTTGGCCCTTTTCAAATCTAGGTTGAAGACCCACCTCTTCACCGTTGCATTCAGATCCTGACTCCTTCCTCATCTTACCCTAACCCCTCGTCATCATTTATGACCAAACTGCAGACCAAACTGTACCACACCATACTTTGCGCTGAACTGACTAATGTTCTGCACTGTTCTAACTAGATTGTAAGCTCCGATGAGCTTGACTCTGATGGGCAGGGACTGTCTCTTGTATGCTGACTACCTCTTGTAGGTTAGCTGTGCAGCGCTGCATGCGTGGTGCTTTACAAATGCTGAATAGTAGTAGTAGTAGTAAATGGAGCAGCGGTGCCATGGTAACCGGACGCCATGGCACCGCGGCTTCACTTAAGAGCCCTGACCGACATGCCCCGCGGGATCAGAATTGCAATCCCTTCTGTATGTCCGGCTCAGACTGGACATACAGAGGGGATCTATGCGTGGAACGGAATCAGGCTCCTAGTCATTGTCTAATGATAAGAACAAGCATTAGTCCCCATACTAATCCCTGGAGTACTCCAATATTCATTTTTCTTCAATTAAAAATTTGCCATTTAGCCCTACTATCTGTTTTCTATCTTTTAAACAGTTCTCGGGCTATAAAAGGACATTGCATCCTATCATGTTTTTTTAAATTTCTTCAGAAGTGTCTCATGAGGGGCCACTGTCAAACATCTGAAAATCCAGATGCGTTATAATCAATCAACTCACTGTTAGTCATACTTTTAAAAGTAATGTAGCAGAGTGACAAGGTAGGCCTTCCCTTGGCTAAATTCACCTTGGCTCTCTGCCATTAAATCATGACTATCTGCATATTCAGCAATTTAGTTCTTTATAAAGGTTTCTACCATTTTGCCTGGCACTAATATTAGGCCCATTGGTCTACAGTTTCCTGGATCCCCTTTTTTTTTTTTAAACTGCTATTATATTGGCTACTTTCCACTCTTCAAGAAACATAAATTAGAAATAAACACAGACTTTGCATACACGAAAAACACTGATGAAATAAATGCAGTGTGCTTATTTCCAAAAGTAGACAAAGAAAAAAATAGGAGAAACAGCAGCATATGGTGTCCTTATAGCCAAAACCCTGTAATTATTTTTGTTATGTAACCAGAGGAAAAATAATTAAATACCTGATTAGGGGCTCCGGATGTAAAACCGGCAGCCCCTGTAAAATGAAGAAAGTGCCCCGGTGGGAAGGGGAGCACTGACGGGCAAGCAGGCAGCTATCTGCCTGATTAAAAATAAAAATCGGGTTCGCGGTGGCTGCGAGGCTGGCAGTCGCCAATTTAAAAAATAAGAATACACGGAGGGAGAGTCGGGAAAAGAGCTACAGCCGGATCCCGATGAGCCGTGAGTGACACGGGAGTCTGGCCAGCATCTCGGCGAGAGTCATGTGGGGCTGGCCCCGATCTTTGCAAGAGAAACGGGCGGATGGAGCTATAAGGGGTCTTGGACTTTGGGGATTTAGAGCCCGGCGCACAAGTGGATCCTCGAGGGGGGATCGATTAGCCCGACTTCAATGGTCTGAACAAAGTTGGATCCACAGATTGAATTCAGTCCACCCTTTTGGGTTGAATAGAGAGATTGATTGGAACAGCCTGTTTTGACGCCATCCCTTTGAAGTTAGGGGTTTCCTAGATTGATGGGTATTTCCCTTCTCCATTGGAGGTTCTGGTTTGAGTGAATTGATGGGACAGCCAATTGGAAATATTGTCATGAAGCTGAAGCTACTGAGAGTGCAGACTTAGGAAAAAAACCTGTCTTTCACAGAGCTGGTGATGTGCAGAGGATGCAATTACCTTGCAGCCCAGCTAGAGGGAGCAGGAGCAAAACTACTGAGACTGAGTTAACACACCCAGCCACTGATTATGTAAGAGCTAATCAGCTGCACCTGACGACAAGCCCGGGAAACTCAAAGGTAGAATGCCTTTATAAGAGAAAGGCAGTTCAGAGGAAAGCAGGCCAGGAGGAGGAGGC
The DNA here is from genome assembly GCA_033557465.1 of Ichthyophis bannanicus. NCBI lineage: Eukaryota > Metazoa > Chordata > Amphibia > Gymnophiona > Ichthyophiidae > Ichthyophis > Ichthyophis bannanicus. Next base: position 43,766,221 of record CM066051.1, on the reverse strand, counting down.
AGTTCAGAGGAAAGCAGGCTAGCAGGAGGAACCAGTCCAGAGGAAGGCAGGCCAGCAGGAGGAACCAGTCCAGAGGAAAGCAGGCCAGCAGGAGGAACCAGTCCAGAAGAAAGCAGGCCAGCAGGAGGAACCAGTCCAGAGGAAAGCAGGCCAGAAGGAGGAACCAGTTCAGAGGGAATCGGTCCAGAGGGAAGCAGTCTGGAGGAAAGCAGTCCAGAGAGACTGCCAGGAGAAGCACTTCAGACGGAAGGAGTGACACCTCCAGCCCAAGCAGCGTAGCTGGATCAAGCAGAACGCCCAGAATAGTAAGTGCTGGAAAAGGAGCAGAGAAAGTCAGAAAGAAAGACAGCTCGAGGAGAGTCAGTCTGGAGAGAGACTCGGTAGCAAAGGACCACAGAGGTAAAGAGCTTGGGAGAAGAAAGCCATGCTTTGAGAGAGGCCTACGCTCATCGGAGGAGTCTGAATCAGGATTAAGAGGTACAAGAAGGAAAGGTTCTGATAGCAGAGCTACCTTTACCCAGAAGCAAGGAAATTTTGATTCCTCACCAGGTTTTCCTGAACTACAGAAAGGTAAAGCACTGCTCAGAAGGTTCCAAGGGAAAGCCTGTCTCCAGAGAGAGGTGCCTCAGAGAGAAAGCTCCAGTTATACCGGCTACAGGAGGAAGCCCAGGTATGGTGCCACTTCATTTATAAAAGAAAGTTTATCTCCTAGAAGTTCTGGTGAAACAGATGCTCAGTGGGGGAGAAAAGGAAACAAGTCAGAGTTTTACAACCCAGTATCTAAGGGCAGAAGAACAGGCCATGTACGTTTGAGAGCCTTAGAACAGCCCTATTTGAAGCAAGAAAACAGAGACAAAGTCTGGGAAAGTATAGCAGCAAGGGAAACATCCAATTCAGAGGGAGAGGCCAGTGACCCAGAGTCCATGGAAATAGACCTAGAGAATCCTATTCCCATGCCTCCAGATGAATTAATGGACTGTACCTTGTGTATTGCTAGTAGCCTTGAGTCATTAGCAGAACTGTGAATTGAACAGACCTTTTTGCTTTGAGAATGCTCATGTTTTGTGCTAAGTGCCAGAGAATTGTTTTGCTCATTTTAAGTTGCTCTGAAGTAAGAATCTTTCAGTTAATCTCTCCAATCAACTGTGAAACTTGTAACAGTTTTTCTTCTTGCTTATGTTTGCTGGAACCCTGAAAGAAAGGACTTTCTTTATTTCTATGCCTTATTGAGCCTTTGCGTTAAAGGGGAAATAAAAGCCTTAATACTCTCTATTTGGCTTATACAATTTGTTCACACAAGGAGCTGGACTACAAAGACCAACCGGCACTTGGCCTTAAAGAGCCCTTTCCTCCTTGAAATAATAAAAATGCTCAGCCTACCCTTACTGCCACTGGCCAACAGGGAGTGCTGACGACAGTATATGTTCCTTGAACAATGTGACCTTTAAAAATCAGCGTTTGATGGCAGTTGGCTACAGCGGGAGAAACTAGCACTTGATACAGGGAAGGACATCCCGAAACGTGCACATCATGCTTGCGCTTTGAAGCTGATTCTACCTTACAAGATTTTGAGTTAAGTGTTATGCTGTTTTTGATAAATATCGTTTCAACCTGAACTTTAATTGAATAAAAAGGAGTCTACCGTCTGTTTGAGGGCAGCTAAAAGTACTGTCTTCCCTCGGTATTGCTGTGACAAAAAAATTCTAAGTATTGTTTTTGGGGACGATTTGGTGATTTATATTGTGTTGGATTGAATGCATCACCTTATTGTTGGGACTTTTTTGAGTGGGATCCATCCTGACCCGGCTGTTCCTCCACATGTGGGAAGCACCCACCTCTGTCCCTATTGTCAATAAAAGAATCAAAGCCTTGTACAAAGTCCAGTGCGGTCCTGGTTTTCGAAAGACCCAACTTCCCAACTTCCATGGTAGTGAAATTTGTGATGTGGAAGCTGAAGAGCCTGATGTCACACTCTTCGGTCCCACCTGGTAGAGAATCCCGTGCCCTCGATGCACTCGGGCACAAGGCTTAGCAGGGATCCATGCATACCAACTATATATGGGTATGTTCCTTCGCAACCTCGCTAAAGAGCTTGGCGGTGAACACGTCTCAGATTTCAAACACTCCTGAGATTGATTGTGGACTGCTCAAAATTTGTATTTATTTAACAGGTTTTATATACCACTTTATCATTTCAATCAAAGCGGTTTACATTGTAATTTAAACTTGGTACTGTACATTAAACAGGGACATTGATAACTTGGATTTTTCTGAGGCAATGGAGGGTTAGGTGACTTGCCCAAGGCCACAAGGAGTGCTAGTGGGAATCGAACCCTGGTCTCTGGGTTCCCAAGCCAGTGTTCTTAACCATTAGGCTACTCCTCCACTCCTACATTTCCTGCGCCGCATATGATGGATTCAAGTCTTCCACCCATGTGGCAGCAGCTGGCATCAGAGCCCGGTGTCAAGCTTGGCTCCAGTCCTCAGACCTGGAACAGTGGGTCCAGGAGAAACTCTTGGAAGTTCCCTGCCTCAGCAAACAACTGTTCGGCAAGCCCATGGAAGACAAGGCAGCTGAGATTGAGATGGAGTTCGTGACCCGCACCTGTCTCTCTCAGAAAACCTCTTCCCTTCCTCGGAAGAAACAGCACAGTAAGAAACCCTTTTTCCAGAAGAAGGGGCTCCTTTACTGGGGATACCACAATATACACCTGCCCCTACACCAGCGGCCAAGTCAAAGAGGGAAGCTCAGGGTCACCGGAAACCTGAGGGGCCCAAGACCCAACCACCGGTGCCACCCCAGCCAGCCCTTGGTTTTGACACCAAATGCATAGCTTCTTGCCTCTCGGAGGCTGTCCTGCCGGTGGGAGGACGTCAGTCCCTTTTCGCCCCGGAGTGGAAGGCCATCACGTCAGACACCTGGGTCCTCTGGGTAGTCCGGGACGGTTATAGTTTTCATCTGGACAGACTCCCTTCTCCCCAGCGGAGCGTACTCGGCTTCCCTCGCACCAGACTTGCTTACAGCAAGAATTGAACAGCCTCCTCCATCAACAGGTGGTCGAAAGGGTTCCACCGCACCTTCGAGATCAGGGTTTTACTCCCGTTACTTCCTTGTTTCAAAGAGGATGGGGGGCCTGTGCCCTATCCTCTATCTCAGGAACCTAAGCAAATTTCTGGTGGTGCGGGAGAAGTTCAGAATGCTATCGCTTGGCGTCCCTTCCTCCAGCAAGGTGATTGGCTATGCTCCTTGGATCTTAGAAGCGCTTACGCCCACATCCCTGTCCACCTCAAGCACAGGACGTACCTGCATTTCAGGGTGCAGGGGGATCACTTCCAGTACAGAGTGCTCCCTTTCGGGCTTGCGTCTCCCCATGAGAGTCTTCACAAACTGCCTGTCAGCGGCCGTAGCCTACCTCCTGCTGCAGGGCATATCCATCTACCCTTACCTAGACGACTGGCTCGTCACAGGTGCATTGGCAGAGGAGGCTTGCCTCTCGGCATCGCACACAGTCCTCCTCGAGCGCCTGTGTTTCCTAATCAACTACTCCATGTCCCATCTCGAAGCGGTGCAGGCACTGGAGTTCATCGGTGCTCTGCTCGACACGGAAAGGGTGACCACCTTCCTCCCTCGAGCACATGCAGACTGCCTCCGTGCTCTGGCTGCCGAGGTCCAAAGCTGGTCCAGGGTCTCGGCGCAGGCCTTGCTGCGCCTTCGGGGGCACATGGCCTCAACCGTGCATCATGTTCCCCACACTCGCAAGCATATGCGAGCAGCTCAATGGTGCCTCAGAGCACAATGGTCCCAAGTCTCGGGCCAGCTCCGGAATCCCATCTCGGTCTCACGCAGCCTATCCAGTTCCCTAGATTGGTGGCAGAATCCCCGAAGCTGCCTTCGGGGCATGCCCTTCCAGACTCTGTAACACGAGCTCATCTTGATGACGGATGCCTTGCTGTCGGGCTGGGGAGCCCACTTTGACAACCTCCGTACCCACGGACAGTGGTCACCCGAGGAATCTCGGCAGCAGATCAACCTGCTCGAACTCTGAGTGGTCCGGTTGGCCCTGAAGGTCTTCAAGTACCACATGTGAGGCAAGTCTGTGCTCATGAGGACCAACAACAAGGTCACGATGTTCTACATAAACAAGGAAAGGGGTACGGGCTCCTGTCGGGAGGCAGTCCTCCTCTGCTCCTTCGCCGTATGCCAGGGCATGACTCTAAGATCTGTCTACCTCCCAGGCCAAGACAAGTGTCCTCGCGGACAGGCTCAGCAGGCTTCTCCGCCTGCACGAGTGGCGCCTGAGTCCAGAGGTGGTTCGCCACCTGTTTTGCTGCTGGGAGATTCCGTCCATAGACCTGTTCGCCAGTCTGACAAACACACAGCTTCCCCGCTTTTGCGGGCCGATACTGCACCCGAGCAGGGTAGCCCCGGATCTCCAGGAACAAGCAGGAATGTAGTCTTCACATATGGGTATCGTTGGTACCGATGGAGCCTGCACGGGAACGCTCCCCAGCATCCAATTAGGAAGCTTTTGGGAGCATCCCACAGCGCCTGCGTGCTGCCTTCCCGCCTTTCCCAACTGCCTCTCTCCAGTTCTTCGTTTTCCGCGGAGCCAGCAGGTCGCACTTCCTGTCACTGTAGAAAATATCCCATTTATTCTTCTTTTTTGTGGTCGCGTCTGCCTTCCTTTGATGCTACACCAGTACCGCCAGTTCTTTCTTTCTTTTCCTTAAACAAAAAATATATATATATACTTTTCCTGGAGTCTTCCAGCTTTTTTCTCCTTTGGTGCCACGCACCATTTTCGGCACTAGGCCCAACTTTCCTCTACAATGGAAAAACCCGCTTCGGGTTTTAAAAAGTGTTCCAAGTGTGGCGGTACCATCTCTGTCACCGACACCCATGAGTGGTGCCTCAAATGTTTAGGTCCTGACCACTGAGTGTGTTGCCTATGGGATGATGTCGAAGAGGGGTCGGCAAAACCGAGCTGCTAAACTTAGCACCCTTTTTCCCTCCGATGCAGCATCCGTGGTATCAACATCTTCCAGGGCTTCGTCTTCCTCCCATGGATCTCAGGTAACTAAACATAAGTCTAGCCGGTCCTCAAAGGGTAGATCTCCTTCTAAGTATCGAGATGCCTCTGGCGTTGCCCTTGAGAGACTCACACTGGCAAAATTGCCCTTGTGGGAGTTTTCGGCTTCCAAAGCATCATCGGGGCTCCAGGATGTTCTCGAGGCCCCAACCTTGGCAGAACTACTGGTGCCATGCTCTGGGATACCGGCCGCTTTGTCCGGTACCGATACCCAGGCATCGGCGGCATCGATAGACCAGAGATTCTTGGCTATTGAACGCAGTCTGGCGGCTCTTCTCTCGGCATCGATGCCCCCGAAACCGCTTCAGACAATTCAACCGGTACCGGTACCTATATCGGTACCGGGGCCAATTGCATTGACGTCGGAAGGTGGACTACCGGTACCGACGCATGCTGTGCCCTCCGGTACTGACAAGTCGGTACCGGATCCTATCGATACCGACTTCGATCAGTAACGGTATCATGCGCTGCATGATTACCCGGACAGGAGATACTTTGAATCCTCCGAGTCTGAAGACTCTGACAGCTCTGATACCAGAGTATTTCTTCCTGAGGATTCTTCCTCTCCTAAACGTAGGATGTCTCCTCCAGAGGATATATCCATTTGGGATGTGGCTTGAGGTCTTTCCATCACAATGGCTCCTGAAACAGAGCCTAGGGCGAAGGAATTGGAGATTTTACAATATCCTAAAGCTCCCAAAGAAGCAGCTACTTTGCCTGTTCATGAGATCTTGCATGATCTCATGCTAAGGATGTGGGAAACACCTCTCACCACTTCTCATTCTTGTAGGCTCGATACCATGTATCGAGTTCTTACTTGTCCTGGATTTCAATAAACTCAGCTGCCCCACCATTCCATGGTGGTGGAATCAGCTATGAGAAGGATCAAGAGTGCAAAAAGACATGCATCTAATCCTCCAGGACGTGAATATAGAACTCTTGATGCCTTTGGGCGTGAAACCTTCCAGGCCTCTATGCTTTCTGCCAGGATTAGTTCCTACATTTTATATATGGGAATGTTCCTTAAGGAAGTTACAGGAGATCTAGAGCTTATGAGCCCTCTCCTTCCTGATGATAAGAGACAAGATTACCTTGCACTTATCAAACATGCTCAGGATGTTTCCAAATTCGTAAATTGTGCAGCTTTTGATTATTTTGAGTGCATAAGCAGAACTTCTGCTATTGCCATAGGCGCACGTAGGATTCCCTGGCTCCAGGCATCTGACTTGGAACTTGGCAAAAATTGGCAAGAGAAAGCTAATGAGCTTAGATGCTGATAATCTCACCTTGGATAGGTTATCAAAATCTACAGATGATCCTGCAAGGAAAAAGTCCTACAAAAAAACATTCTTCACTAGAAAGAAGTAGTTCTACCCCTCCTATACCCAGCAAGGGCATCGTTCAGGTCAGTCTGCCCAAAAGGGTCAGCAGCATCCTAAACAAAGAAAAACAAAGGCTGCTAAGCCTCAACCGGCTCAGCAGACTCAGCCTCCACAGGGGCTTTGACTCCCATCTAGAGAACTTTGTCTTCCTGGCCCTGAACGGGCCAGAGCCTTCCACCATTCCAGGAAGGTTGTTATTTTGCCCCCAGATGGGGGCAGATGACAGCAGAAAGTTGGACTCTGTCCATTGTAAGAGAGGGATACAAGCTTCACTTCCTCAGCATGCCCCCTCCTACAATGGTAAGACAGTTCAATTCTCAGACCTCTCTCAACTCCCAGTTAGATCACGAGGTCAGTCTGCTTCTTGCCCAAAGGGCAATAGAAGAAGTATCTATTCATCAACAGGGTGCAGGGTTCTATTCCCCCTTTTTCCTTATTCCAAAGAAAACATGAGGGCACAGACCCATTTTGGACCTCAGAGAATTGAACAAATTCCTGTTCAAAGAGAAATTCAAAATGATTTCTCTGGGAACTCTACTGCCATACCTTCAGAGTCAGGACTGGCTTTGTTCTCTAGATCTCAAGGATGCGTACTCATGTTCTCATCCATCCAACTCACCGAAGGTTTCTTCACTTTCTATTTCAAGGGAAGCACTACCAATACAGAGTTCTTCCTTTTGGCCTGGCCTCGGCACCAAGGGTGTTCACCAAATGCATGGCTGTGGTGGCAGCATTTCTCCGCACCCTAAAAATATTAGTCTTCCCTTACTTGGACGATTGGCTCATTCGAGCCCCGTCAGAGCCAGAGGCCAGGATTTCTCTATCTCGCACAATGCATATCCTTCAATATTTGGGACTTGTCATAAACTTCCCAAAATCCAACCTAGCTCCACTCAGTCTCTAGAGTTCATAGGAGCCCTGCTGGATACCAGACAGACAAGGGCCTGTCTTACACAGTCCCGTTGCCTTTGCATTGTGCAGTTAGCTTCCCAAGCAATGCTAAAGTCTCACCTCACTGCTCGGGAAATATTACAATTGCTAGGCCACATGGCATCCACTGTGCATGTGGTCCCTTATGCCCGCCTCCATATGAGGGCAGCCCAGTGGACTCTATCCACTCAGTGGACTCGGGCATCAGGTTGCCTGTCAGACAAAATAGCAACCTCAGATCGTCTTATTTTGTGTCTCCAGTGGTGGCAATCACCTCAGAATCTGTTGGTGGGGTCCCCTTTTCAGCAACCCCCACCTCAAGTAACTCTAACAGATGCCTCACAGGTGGGTTGGGGAGCCCATTTGCGAGGCCTCTCTACCCAGGGTACCTGGACTCCACAGGAGACCGATCTCCACATCAATCTCCTAGAGCTCAGAGCAATCTTTCTTGCTCTTCGAGTGTTTCACACCCAGCTCAGCTACAAAACTGTCCTAATTCAAACAGACAACCAGGTAGCCATGTTCTATGTCAGTGATGGCTAACCTTTTTGAGCCCGAGTGCCCAAACTGCCGCACAAAACCAAAGAATTTCCTCAAAGTGCCAGCACGTCATTTGCATAAGTGGTCTTATTTGCATAAATATTTGCATAATGTTACCATACACTAACTTTTAGTAAACATGTCTCTTAATGAGTGTATGGATAAAGAAAGACTAAAAGATTTCTACATTACTATAATCCAGTGCCAACCGCCAGGCACATTAGGAACTACTACAAACGCTGCCCCATTTAGAACCCATAGCAAACCCGCCGTATCCTGACAGCATTACCAGGACTCACAAAGCACCATACCCTACCTATCAAAAGGCAACACTGCAAATATTAAACCAATACATTTCAGAGAATACTGGGGAAAGAGAACAAGTGGCAACGTCAAATAGGAATTTCCTCTTGTACCAAACAAAGCGCAGATGTTAATGATGCACATTTCCCAGAGCTGACATATTCCAGTTAATAAATTCAAATAAAGAGATATCTTTCTACCTTTTGTGCATTTTCTTTTTCAGTTGCAATTGGTCCAGCCACTTTCTTCTGGTTTCTTCATGTTTTCTGCTAACTCTCCATCGTCTGCTGTCCATTTGTCCTTTCTTCTCTCTTTCTAGTTTTTTTTTCCATTCTCTCTCTCTCTACATCTGCTTTAACATACTAATCTTTCTCCTTTTGCTCTTTCCTCATTCCTATTTCATCCACACAAATTTTACCCCTCCATCCTCAATCCCCAATTACTCTCCCAATACCTGGCCAATTGTAGATTTTTCATCCCTCCTACACAAAATATTTTTCCCCTCTCCATTTTACTCTCCCAGCCCCATCCCATTCTAATCCTCCCCCAACATCAGCTCCCTTCTAGTTCCAGTCTCACCCAGCATCCATTCCCTTCTAGTCCCTGCATCAGCCCATTTCCAGTCCTAGCCCCCCATCAGCCCATTTCCAGTCCTAGCTCCCCCATCCATTTCCAGTCCAAGTCCCTTCATCAGCTCATTTTCAATCCTAGCCCCCCCCCCATCAGCCCATTTCTAGTCATTTCCTAGCCCCACCATCAGCCCATGTCAAATCATAGCTCCCCTCCACTCAGCCCAATTCCAGTCCAAGCCCCCCCATGAGCCTACTTCCAGTTCTAGCCCCTCCATGAGTCCATTTCAATTCAAGCCCCCACCACAGCCCATTTCCAATCTTAGCTCCCCCCAACAGCCCATTTCCAGTCCTATCCTAGCTGTTCCATCAGCCCATTTTCAGTCCTAGCTCCCTTCCCTCACAGCCCATTTCCATTCCAAGCCCCCTCCCCATCAGCTATTTGCAGTTCAAGCCTCCCCTTCCACTCAGCCCATTTCCAGTCCTAGCAACACCCCAACCCATTACCAGTCCTAGCCCCCCGTCAATCAACTTCCAGTCCTAACCCCCATCACCCCATTTTCAGTTTAAGCCCCCCCCTATAAACCATTACCAGTCCTAACCCCCCCCATCAGCCCATTTCCAGTCAGCCCCCCATAGCCCATTGCCAGTCCTAACCCCCCCCATCAGCCCACAGCCCATTACCAGTCCTAACCACATCAGCCCACCTCAAGTCCTAACCCCTCCCCATCAGCCCATTTCCTGTCCTAGCCCCCCCATAACCCATTATCAGTCCTACCCCCCCATCAGCCCACTACCAGTCTTAACCCCCCCATAGCCCATTACCAGTCCTAACCCCTCCCCATCAGCCCACTACCAGTCTTAACGCCCCCCATAGCCCATTACCAGTCCTAACCCCCCCCCATCACCCCATTTCCAGACAGCCCTCATCAGCCCACAGCCCATTGCCAGTCTTAACCCCCCCATAGCCCATTGCCAGTCTTAAACCCCCCCATAGCCCATTGCCAGTCTTAACCCCCCCCAGCCCACTGCCAGTCTTAACCCCCCCCAGCCCACTGCCAGTCTTAACCCCCCCTCCCTAGCCCATTGCCAGTCTCAACCCCTCTCCCTCCCTCCCTAGCCCATTGCCAGTCTCAACCCCCCTCCCTCGCTCACTAGCCCATTGCCAGTCTCAACCCCCCTCCCTCCCTCCCTAGCCCATTGCCAGTCTCAACCCCCTCCCTCCCTCCCTCCCTAGCCCATTGCCAGTCTCAACCCCCCTCCCTCCCTAGCCCATTGCCAGTCTCAACCCCCCTCCCTCCCTCCCTCCCTAGCCCATTGCCAGTCTCAACCTCCCTCCCTCCCTAGCCCATTGCCAGTCTCAACCCCCCCTCCCTCCCTAGCCCATTGCCAGTCTCAACCCCCCTCCCTCCCTAGCCCATTGCCAGTCTCAACCTCCCTCCCTCCCTAGCCCATTGCCAGTCTCAACCTCCCTCCCTCCCCCCCATTGCCAGTCTCAACCTCCCTCCCTCCCTCCCTAGCCCATTGCCAGTCTCAACCCCCCTCCCTCCCTAGCCCATTGTCAGTCTCAACCCCCTCCCTCCCTCCCTAGCCCATTGCCAGTCTCAACCCCCCTCCCTCCCTAGCCCATTGCCAGTCTTAACCCCCCCTCCCTCCCTCCCTAGCCCATTGCCAGTCTTAACCCCCTCCCTCCCTCCCTAGCCCATTGCCAGTCTTAACCCCCTCCCTCCCTCCCTAGCCCATTGCCAGTCTTAACCTCCCTCCCTCCCTCCCTAGCCCATTGCCAGTCTCAACCCCCCTCCCTCCCTAGCCTATTGCCAGTCTCAACCCCCCTCCTAGCCCATTGCCAGTCTCAACCCCCTCCCTCCCTCCCTAGCCCTAGCCCATTGTCAGTCTCAACCCCCCTCCCTCCCTCCCTAGCCCATTGCAGTCTCAACCCCCCTCCCTCCCTAGCCCATTGCCAGTCTTAACCCCCCTCCCTCCCTCCCTAGCCCATTGCCAGTCTCAACCCCTATCCCTCCCTCCCTAGCCCATTGCCAGTCTCAACCCCCCTCCCTCCCTCCCTAGCCCATTGCCAGTCTCAACCCCCCTCCCTCCCTCCCTAGCCCATTGCCAGTCTCAACCCCCCTCCCTCCCTCCCTAGCCCATTGCCAGTCTCAACCCCCCTCCCTCCCGAGCCCATTGCCAGTCTCAACCACCCTCCCTCCCTAGCCCAGTGCCAGTCTCAACCTCCCTCCCTAGCCCATTGCCAGTCTCAACCTCCCTCCCTCCCTCCCCATTGCCAGTCTCAACCTCCCTCCCTAGCCCATTGCCAGTCTCAACCCCTCCCTCCCTCCCTCCCTCCCTCCCTAGCCCATTGTCAGTCTCAACCCCCCTCCCTCCCTCCCTAGCCCATTGCCAGTCTCAACCCCCCTCCCTCCCTAGCCCATTGCCAGTCTTAACCCCCCTCCCTCCCTCCCTCCCTAGCCCATTGCCAGTCTTAACCTCCCTCCCTCCCCCCCTAGCCCATTGCCAGTCTTAACCTCCCTCCCTCCCTCCCTAGCCCATTGCCAGTCTTAACCTCCCTCCCTCCCTCCCTAGCCCATTGCCAGTCTTAACCTCCTCCCTCCCTAGCCCATTGCCAGTCTTAACCTCCCTCCCTCCCTCCCGCCCATTGCCAGTCTTAACCCCCCTCCCTCCCTCCCCCATTGCCAGTCTTAACCCCCCCCCCCCAGCCCATTGCCAGACCTACCCGCCCCCCCCTCGGCTCATGGCAATAAAAAAAAAAAAAAAAAGCTGGCCGCCGCGGCGGCATGGAGTGTCCCGCGGGGCTTCCTCTGCCCGGCGGGACTCTCCCGGCGCAGCTCAGCCCCTCTCTGCCGGCTTGCAGATACGCGAAGGGAGAGAGAGTCTCCCTCGCGTCTCTGAGGGGCAGATGGGAAATTTCCCATCAGCCCCTGCGGGCTTAACAGAGACGCGAGGGAGACTTTCCCTTCGCGTATCTGCAAGCCGGCAGAGAGGGGCTGAGCTGCGCCGGGAGAGTCCCGCCGGGCAGAGGAAGCCCCGCGGGACACTCCATGCCGCTGCGGCGGCCAGCTTTTTTTTTTTTTTTTAATTGCCATGAGCCGGCATATATTAATTTGCGACCTTCCCGCGTGCCAGCTGCAAGGCCTTCGCGTGCCACAGCTGGCACGCGTGCCATAGGTTCGCCATCGCTGTTCTATGTGAACAAGCAGGGCAGAACAGGCTCTCTGTCGCTCTGCAACGAAGCTTTGCGACTTTGGGCCCTCACCAGAGAGCATCAGATTCATCTCCTTGCAGTGTCTCTTCCAGGCATTCAAAACTCTTGGGCAGACACTCAGTCGAGTTCTGCTTCCACACGAATGGTCTCTCCATGCAGACCAGGTGGCCAAAATTTTCCAATTTTGGGGAACCCCGGACATAGACTTCTTTGCAAGTCCGCTGAATGCCAAACTTCCCCGGTTCTGTTCCAGAATTCCGGCTCAGGGTTGTCAGGCCACGGATGCTTTCCTCCTCCATTGGGGTCGGGACTTTCTGTATGCCTTCCCACCCATTCCCCTAATTCCCAGAACCTTATTCAAGCTTCAGAGAGACAGAGGCCGTATGATTCTCATAGCCCCACATTGGCCACGACAAGTGTGGTACCCTCCGCTCTTACATCTCTGTCAAGCTCCATCTCTGGAGCTAGGATCTGCTCCAGATCTCCTATCCCAGGAGGACGGGATGCTGTGGCATCCCAATCCTCAGTCTCTACATCTCAGGGCCTGGTTGCTGAAAGCCTAGAACTTCATGGTCTTAGCCTTTCTCAGCAAGTAAAGGATATCCTTTATGCTTCCAGGATACCATCCACAAGACGCTCTTATGCTTTCAAGTGGAAAAGGTTTACCATATGGTTTTTGCAGAAGGGTCTTAACCCTCTTGCAATACCTCTGGAATCATTACTGGAACATCTCCTTCATTTGTCTAATGCAGGGCTTAAGACCAATTCAGTGAGAGTTCATTTGAGTGCTATTGCAGCTTCTCTCAAACCTTTAAATGGGCAACCTATTTCCTCTCATCCTATCATAGCGAGATTTATGAGAGGCCTTTTTCTAAATAAGCTTCCCATTAAGCCACCACCGGTGGCATGGGATTTAAATCTGGTTCTTGGCCAGCTCATGAAGCCGCCTTTTGAACCATTAGCCACTACCTCTTTAAAATTCCTTTCCTGGAAGGTTATTTTTCTTATTGCAATCACATCAGCACGTCGCATTAGTGAGTTGCAAGCATTGGTGGTTGATCCTCCTTATACAAGGTTCCATCATGATAAGGTAGTCCTTAGGACTCATCCTCACTTTATGCCAAAGGTGATTTCACCTTTTCATTTAAACCAAGCAGTTTACCTTCCTGTTTTTTCCCAAGGCCTCATGCCTCTAATGCAGAAAGGAATCTTCATACTTTGGACTGTAAAAGAGCTTTGGCCTTTTACTTGCAAAGGACGCAGCAACATAGAAAGTCCTCCTAACTCTTTGTTGCTTTTGATCCTAGTCATTTAGGGCTTCCAGTCTCCAAAAGGACACTGTCCAACTGGATTGCACAGTGTATATCTCTTGCCTATGAGAGTAAGAACCTTCCTCTTGAAGGCCATGTCATAGCGCACGATGTGAGAGCCATGGCAGCCTCTATGGCTCATCTTCACTCTGTGTCTATCGACGACATCTGTCGAGCAGCTACCTGGGCCTCGGTTCATACCTTCACAGCCCATTACTGCTTGGACAAGGACTCCCGCCAGAATGCCTTGTTTGGTCAGGCTGTTCAACACCTGTTCCATACTTAATCAACTCCTTCCCACCATCCCCAGAGATCCATGGGGGGAAGTGGAGCCCTTTCAAAAGGGCACACAACTTCTGGGGTTTCTCCCTGGCATCTGTAGCTAGGGAGTCCCCATATGTGAAGACTACATTCCTGCTTGTTCCTGGAGATAGCATAGTTACTCACCTGTAACAGGTGATCTCCGGGAACAGCAGGAATTTAGTCTTCACAACCCACCCACCTCCCCTAGGAGTTGTATCTCTCTCTCTCTCTTTTTCTCTTTCCGTCTCTCTCTCTTTGTCTCAGCTTTAAACTCAACTGGGGAGAGACAGTTAGGGAAGGCAGCATGCAGGCGCTGTGGGGTGCTCCCTAAAGCTTCCTAATTGGACGCTGGGGAGCGTTCCCGCGCAGGCTCCGTTGGTACCGACGATACCCATATGTGAAGACTAAATTCCTGCTGTTCCTGGAGATCACCTGTTACAAGTGAGTAACTATGCTATGTGTTTCTCCTGAATTGGACCTCTGGGCTTCTGTATGTTCCCCCCCCCCCCCAAACTCTTCTCATTGCGAGGACCCACCACAAGATTCAGCGGGACCGAGCCTCGGTGATACTCATGGCTCCCTCGTGGCCTCGACAACCTTGGTTCCCGCTTCTACTCCGACTCTCGGCAGAGCCCCCAGTCCCCCTGGGCAGTGCCCCGGGTCTGCTGACACAGGAGGAGGGACAGGTGCTTCACCCGACCTGGACTCGCTATCCCTAACAGCCTGGCGGCAGAATGGGTCTCTGACCTCGCTGTACCTCCCAGAGGAGATCGAGGAAGTCCTGCTCACGACGAGGAAGGACTCGACGACACGGGCCTATGCCCTCAAGCGGCGGTGCTTCTCGGTCTGGTGCTCCGAGCTCCAAATTGATCCGTTCTCCTGCTCCACCCGGTGGGTTCTCCAGTACCACCTCCACCTCTTGTAGGTGGGGCTGAAATCCAATTCAGTCAGGGTTCACCTGAGCGCCATTTCAGCCAACCACTTCCCCCATCGAGGGTAAACCCCTCTTGGGCCAGCCTCTGGTCTCCTGCTTCTTGCAGGGCCTCTTGCTTTCCGAGTCCCCCGTCCGGTCTCCGCCTACAGAGTGGGACCTGAACATCATGCCCCTGCAGCTGACGCAGCCGCCCTTCGAGCCGATGGTGACTTGCTCCCTTCGGTCACCTCTCCTGGAAGGTAGTCTAACTGGTGGCGCTAACCTCGACTCAGCGAGTCAGTAAGCTGCAAGCCCTCATGGCTGCGGCTCCCCACACCAGTTTCTGTGGGAACAGGGTGGTCCTCCGAACTCACCTCAAGTTCCTACTGAAAGTTGTCTCTGATTTCCATATCAACAAAGAGATAGTCTTACCGACTTTCTTCCTGAGACCTCACACCGACCGGGTGTTGGTGGTCCTGCATAGGCTCGACTGCAAGAGGACTCTCGCCTTCTACATGCAGCACACCCAGTGTCATCACAAGTCTGACTGGCTTTTCATCGCCTACAATCCTAACCATCTGGGGCTTGCAGTCACCAAGCGCACACTCTCCATCTGGCTGGTGGACTGCATCACCTTTGCTCAGGCAAAGGCTGGAGCCCTGTTGGATCGGCGAGTCACCGTGCACAGCATCCATTCCAAGGCGGCGTCAGTGACTTCGCTGCGCTCAGTGCCTCTGACAGACATTTGTCGGGCTGCGACCTGGTCTTCAGCAAATACCTTTGCTTCACATTACTGCCTGGAGATGGAGTCCCGACAGCACCTTCGGGGTATAAGCAACTCCTGCCCTCCGACGCTTCTTCTGTGGCTTCCTGGAGCTTGGCCCCCGAGGACCCAAGGACATGGGCTCCTTCAGATCGTTGGCATCTGCTCAAGGCTTCGTGGAGGTGCTTTTTGCTTACAGGTTTCGGTAGCCTATAGCTGGGGAGTTCCATAAGTGAGGACTGACTTCCTGCTTGTTTCTGGAGAAAGTTTAGTTACTCACCTGTAACAGGTGTTCTCCAGAGACAGCAGGAATCGGTCTTCACTACCCTCCCACCTCCCCTTAAGAGTTGCTATTCTTATCCTTCCCTTGCCATCTGCTTAGTAGGACTCTAGCTATGGGACCTGACTGAGCAAGATGGCACCCTTGGGCGGGCAGAGGACTACACACGTGTGGTGGCATTCCCAAAGGCTTTCTTTGAAAGCTGGGGAATTGCTCCATGTGGGCTCCATCGGTGCCGATGTTACCCATAAGTGAGGACTGATTCCTGCTGTCCCTGGAGAACACCTGTTACAGGTGAGTAACTACACTTTCTCCAGGAACAAACAGGAAGTCAGTCCTCATATATGGGACTCCCTAGCTACAGGCTACCGAGGTCCTGTAGAAAAAAAGCACAGCATCGTCTTGAGCAGTTGCAAGTGAAAGCCAAAGGCAGCCCAAGGACCCCCCGGGTACATGGATGGTCACGCCCCCGGTAGCCGGAACAAGAAGGGTTGGAGGGCAGGAGTTGCTTAAACCCTGAACAGATTACATAATACAGCCCTGCTGAAGGCAGCGTCCTGACGGGGCTTCCTTTCCGGGCAGTAATGCACCGTGAAGGTGTGAGTGGAAGACCAGGTGGCGGCCCGGCATATATCTTCCAGTGGCACCAAGCGCAAACTAGTGACAAACATCACCATCGCTTGGACATTGTGAGCCTTGACTCGGCGTTCCAGGGAAACCCGGCCTGGGCCAGGGCAAAGGCGATGCAGTCCGCCACCCAGATGGACAAGGTACACTTGGTGACTGCCAGCCCCAATCGGCTGGGGTCAAAGGAAACAAAGAGCTGCCCAGACATGCGGTGGGCCCATCCACTGCAGGAAGAAAGAGAGAGCCCTCTTACAATATAGGGTGTGGAGAATCTCTGATGCCCGGTCAGCATGGGGCTTCGGGGAAAAAGGTGGGCAGCACTATCTCTTGATTGAGATGAAAATCCAAGATAACCTTTGGAAGGAACTTATGGTGAGTATGCAGGACCACCCGGTTCCTATAGAACCTCGTATACAGGACCTTGGCCATCAGCGCCTCGAGTTCACTGATTTTCTGGGCGGAGGTGAGAGCCATCAGGAAGGCCACCTTCCACGACAGATGCTGCAGCAGGCCGGAAGCCATGGGCTCTAAGGGCAGCTTGATCAGCTGCGTGAGGACCACATTGAGGTCCCATTCTGCCAGAGGAGGGGGGGGGGGGCTTGGAAAGAAGCAGACCTTGCATGAAATGAGAGATAAGTGGTAGCCCCAAAAGAGGTTTGCCCTCTACGGAGTGGTGGTTCGCTGAGATGGTGCTCAGGTGAATCCTGACCGAGTTAGACTTCAGCCCATACTGCGAGAGGTGGAGCAGGTACTGCAAGACCAAGCCGGTAAGGCATAAAAATGGGTCTGCTTAGAGATCCAAGCACCATACCAAGAACAGATGCCACTTGAAGGCATAAGCTCGTTTGGTTGAGTCCTTCTGTGAGGCTAGAAGAATGTCCTCAATTTCCATGGGGGAATGGGAGGCTAGAGCGACCTGCTCAGCTGCCAAAATGAGGGACAGGGACCTCAGATTGGGATGAAACAGCAGACCCTCCTGCGTCAGCAGCTCCAGTGAGAACCCAAGCGAAACCGGGGGCTACGAGATACAGAGCAGCAGGGGGAACCAAGGCTGCCTGAGCCACCTTGGGGCTATGAGAATCATCAAAGCCCTGTCCTGTTGGACCTCAAGAAGGGTCTGGGTGATGAGGAGCATGGGGGGGGGGGAAGGTATATAGCAACCCCGGTCCAACGAGATCAGGAAGGCATTGGGGGCCACCCTGTCCTGGTGAAGGAGGGGACTGCAGAACTGAGGAAGCTGCGACTTCGCTGGGCTGGCAAAGAGGACCAGGTCTGGAGTCCTCCAATGCTGGAAGAGGCGCTGTGCCATTCGGGGACACAGGCGCCACTCATACGGCCGGAGGACCCTGCTAAGCAGGTCTGCCAATGAATTGTCCTGGCCTGGGAGGCAGGTGGCCCAGACGGTCATGCCATAGCTCATCACAAAGACACAGAGGCTGTAGGAGCCGGTGGCCCCCTGTTTGTTCACATAGAACATCGTGACCTGGTTGTCTGGACCAGCACCACTTCATGCTGCAAGCGGTCCCTGAAAACCCGGAGAGCAAGGCGACTTGCTCAGAGTTCCAGCAGGTTGATCTACTGCCAGAACTAATCGACAGACCAGGACCACTGAGTGCGCCCTCCCTCGCAGTGGGTTCCCCAGCCCACCAGGGAGGCATCTGTGGTCAAGACCACCTGATGCGCCAGGGCTTGGAAGGGCATACCGCAAAGCAGGTTCTGAAACTCCTGCCACCACCGAGACTCTGCCGTGCTGGGAAAAACAGAGACAGGGTCCCGGAGGTGGCCAACCAACTGCACCCATTGCGCTCTGAGGCACCACTGTGTCGCCCACATGTTGAGATGGGCGTTGGGCATGACATGGACCATGGAGGCCATGTGGCTGTGAAGGCAAAGCATTGTCCGGGCCGGGACAGAACCGCTGCACTGCACCTCGGATGCCAAGGACACGAGGCGGTCTGTTCTGTTCTGAGGAGAAAAGCCATGGCCCAGAGGGTGTCCAAGCGAGCCACGGACCATACCATTTGCCTCCTGGATTATCTGGGGTTCGTGATCAATTACTCAAAGTCCCATCTCACTCCATTTCAGTCCCTGGAGTCCATCGGGGCTCGCTTGGACACCTTCTGGGCTCCAGGGACTGAAATGGAGCGAGATGGGACTTTGAGTAATTGATCACGAACCCCAGATAATCCAGGAGGCAAATGGTGTGGTCCATGGCCTGTCAGGCTTTGGAGGCCATGCCCCCTGTTACGAGCCAGTCGTCTAGGTACAGGTAGACGAAGATGCCCTGCAGCTGCAGATAGGCCACAGCTATGGTCAGGCACTTCATGAAGACCCGCGGAGCAAATGCAAGGTCAAAGGGAAGTATCTTGTTTTTTCCCTGAACCATGAAGCAGAGGTACTTCCTGTGTTTGGGATGGATGAGGATGTGAGTATAAGCATCCTTTAAGTCCAAGGAGCATAGTCAGTCGCTCTGCTGGAGGTAGGGCAGTAACATTTTAAGGGAGAACATCTTGAACTTCTCCCGCACCAGGAAATTGTTTAGGTTCTGCAGGTCGAGGATGGGCCGAAAGCCTCCTGTCCGCTTCAGGACGAGGAAGTATCAGGCGTAAACCCCCCGTCCTCGGAGTTGCAGTGGGACTGGTTCTACCGCGCTTCCTCGAGGAGGCCTGCGAGTTCCTGACTCAGGAGGGCCTGGTGTTGGGGAAGCCAACGTGGTTTCCCGGGAAAGTACTGGGGAGGGCCCTGGTCCAGATGGAGGTAATAGCCCTGCCAAACGACCTGGAGAACTCAGGCATTAGTGGAGATGGACTCCCACCTGTGTGAGAAATGGACCAGACGCCCCCCGACGGATAGTCGCTCTGCCCAAGGTCAAGAAGCTATGCTGATGGCATCAAAACCCTGAGGCTGGCTGAGCTGGAGCCAGGGGTGGGGGGGTCTTGGGGACCTTCAGCTTACGAGGACTGTGGACCGCAGACTTGCTCTGGCCCTGAATGGGGGTCGACACTGGCAGATAGGCCGGGTAGCCCCCTTCATTGGAAGAAGGTCTTCTTGTTCTGCTGCTTCTTCCTGGGGAGGGAAGAAATCTTCTGGGAGAGGCGAGTACAAGTCACGTACTCTGTCTCGATCTTCGCGTCCTTGTTTGTCCTCCATGGGCTTGCCAAACAGCTGCTCCCCAAGGCAAGGGACATCCAGTAGTTTCTCCTGGACCCACTGTTCCAGGTCTGAAGACTGGAGCCAAGTCTGGCGGTGGGCTCCAATGCCAGCCACTGCCACCCAGGCAGAAGACTCGAAGCAGTCATACGCTGTTCACGAGAGATACTTCGAGCATTCCCCGATAGACTTTGAGAGGGCCTGAAAGTGTCGGAAATGGTCTCTGTCGAGGCCTGCTGCAAAGTCTCCAAGCTCCTTAGCGAGGTCACGGAGGAACATTCCAATATATAATTGGATGCGACATGATAGCATGGAGCCCTGATAAGCATTGCGCCCGAGGGCGTCAAGGGTATGAGACTCCCTGCCTGGTGGGACGAACAAATGAGTCTTCAGGCTCTTGAGTTTATGCATGGCTGATTCAACCACCATCGAGATGTGGTGAGGTTGGGCTTTCCAGAACCCCGGACCTTGCTGGACCTTGTAGCAAATCACCTGGGCCGGATGGTATACATCCAAGGGTGTTGAAAGAACTGAAATATGAGATTGCAGACCTGCTATTAGTAATCTGTGAACTATCATTAAAATCATCTCTTAATACCTGAAGATTGGAGGATCGCCAATGTAACACCAATTTTTAAAAAGGGTTCCAGGGGTGATCCAGGAAACTACAGACCGGTGAGCCTGACATCAGTACCGGGAAAAATGGTAGAAACCATCATAAAGAATAAAATTACTCAGCATGTAGATAGTCATGACCTAATGGGAGACAGCCAACATGGCTTTAGACAAGGAAGATCTTGTCTTACTAATCTGTTATGTTTTTTTGAAGGAGTGAATAATCAGGTGGACAAAGGTGAGTCGGTTGATATTGTGTATCTGGACTTTCAGAAAGCCTTTGACAAGGTCCCTCATCAGAGACTTTTGGCAAAACTAAAGAGTCATGGGATAGGAGGCAGTGTACTATTGTGGATCAGGAACTGGTTAAAAGATAGAAAGCAGAGGGTAGGGCTAAATGGCGAATTTTCCCAATGGAGAAAGGTGAATAGTGGTGTACCCCAGAGATCTGTGCTGGGTCCGCTGCTTTTTGACATATTCATAAATGACCTGGAAAGTGGAATAACGAGTGAGGTTATCAAATTTGCAGATGACACAAAACTATTTAAAGTTGTTAAAACCCAAGAGGATTGTGGAAAATTGCAAGAGGATCTTGATAAATTGGAAGACTGGGCATCAAAATGGCAGATGAAATTTAATGTGGAAAAGTGCAAGGTTATGCACCTAGGGAAGAACAACCCAAACTATGGTTACACGATGCAAGGTTCCACATTAGGAACCACCACCCAGGAAAAAGATTTAGGCGTCATTGTGGATACCATGATAAAACCGTCAGCCCAGTGTGCAGCGGCAGCCAAGAGAGCAAATAGAATGCTAGGTATGATAAGGAAAGGAATGGAAAATAAAACAAAAGATATTATAATGCCTCTATATCGTTCCATGGTGAGACCACACCTTGAATATTGTGTGCAATTCTGGTCGCCGTATCTTAAAAAGGATATAGCGATTTTAGAAAAGGTTCAGAGAAGAGCCACCAAAATGGTAAAGGGGATGGAAGGATACTCCTATGAAAGGCTAAAAAGGTTAGGGCTCTTTAACCTGGAAAAGAGACGGCTGAGGGGAGATATGATAGAAGTCTATAAATTAATGAACGGAGTGGAACGGGTAAATGTAGATCGATTGTTTACCTTATCAGAATATAGAAAGACTAGGGGACATGCAATGAAGCTACAGGGTAAACTATTTAAGAGTAATAAAAGAAAATATTTTTTCACTCAACGTGTAATCAAACTCTGGAATTTGTTACCGGAGGATGTAGTAAAGGCTGTTAGTGTAGCTGGGTTTAAAAAAGGTTTGGACAAGTTAGCTGGAGGAAAGGTCCATAAACCATTATTAAGAAGGGAACCAATACAAGCATTGTGGAACCTGTGTCCCTTGGGGAAACTGCTAGGTACATATGACCTAGATTGGCCACTGTTGGAAACAGAATACTGGGTTTGATGGACCTTGGTCTGATCCAGTATGGCATATCTTACGTTCTGTGATAAGGAAGCTTATCATAGTTCAGGAGGGAGCTATAAAAGAGGTGAATTGGCTTTGAACAAGCAACCTGTCTTTGCTAGTAGAAATACTAAAACAGAATGTTTTTTCATAAAAGACTACCCGTCCCAGAATGCACCAGGTTTCAAACAGCCTCTAGAAGGGCTGAAGTGGGGAAACGTGTGTTCAATCAGGAGAGCTATGAGGTAATCCCCAATCACTCATCTCCAAGGGCAGGGCTTGATTCAGCACACCTGGGCTGTGCTAGGGTGGAGTGTCCCTCTAAGCACTTTAGAAGTAAAAGATATTCTACACAGAGACACAACAGGGAGAAACAGCACAGGGAGAAGCAGAAGCTGCAGATCCAGAAACAGAAGCCATTGGAGAAAGAAGAGAGAGAACTGCAACAGTCAAAGCAACGTGGAAGGAAGAAGAGAAAGACATCTTGGAGGTCTAAAGAAGGAGCCCACAGCAGTATGTGTGTTAGGAGTGATTCTAGAGGCAAGCATACTCCATTAGACTGGAGGAAGCCAGAGGAGTGGGGTTATAGAGCCAGGAATTCCCAGACAGCACCTTTGAGGGAGACGGCTGCATTTGGAAGGGGCCCTAAGACCGGTGCAAGAAGGTATGTGAAGAGAGACCCAGTGTCCAGGGATCTTGATTGGAAGGCTGAACATAAAAGCTGGACTACTTACTGGCCAGGATACCAGGAGAGGAAACCTAACAGCAAGGGAAGCTCAGGTATGAACTTTGATCTATGCCCTAGCTCTTCATCTGGAAGACAGCAGGGAAACAAATATTATCCTGAGAGTGATCAATTAAGGAATTCCTCTGAGCCAGACCATGATATTGATTCCATGATATTTGAGGAAGAAGGAGATTTATCAAATGATCAGTTGGAATACATGGATTGCTCCCTGTCTAGGCTGCTGTTTTAAAGTAGTTTCTCACTAATACAACAACCATCAAAAGGAACTGTAACTTGTTCTTTTATCTACCCAGAAAAGTCTCTGCAAGAAAGCTTTAGGGTAGGATTGAGCCACGTAGAGAGAGTGAATCAGCAAAGGGGTTTGCAGCTGGCTAATTATTTGTAATTGAGCCAGGCACAAGTGCACGTGAGCTCTAAAAGGAAACTTCTTCCTTGTGTGTGTGAATAGAAGAAAGTTGTCCTTGATAAAGAACAGTTTTTCTACTTTTGGGTTTGTTTTTGCTTTTTGGAGCACTGCTAAGGTCATTAGCAGGAGCCATCAAAAAGACCTTTTCTGTTTCCCATCAAGGTCTTTATTGATTTATTGCTTAAGAAGTTCAGTTACCTTATATCATGTTTGGTTTTTCCTGAGTACAGTACTTGAAGCAAGTGTCCTTTTGTGTTACCAAGTAAATCTGTGTGGGAGAATTAACCCCATGAATAAAATCTGTTTTTCTTTGCTTACACTCGAGCATCACAACTCATTATTTTGTGAACGGCTGATTCTGGTATGAATGAACTACAACCCCCACACTCCTTTGCAAGTCATAATATTTTGCCTTTGCCAAGACTGTGGACATTCATGACCAGCACCCCCGTTTACAGTTCTTATGTTGTACATAGCATCCAGGCCCTTGCTCACAATTGGGACAGAGGCTGGGGTCTCCCACATGCAGAGCAGGAGACTGTTCAGAATGGGAGGAACCGGCACAGAGAGAACCTCCCTTGGAAGAGCTTCATATTGCAAGATATTGAGCTCCTCAGCATGGGGCTCCTTCTCAGACTCAGTAGCAAGCGCTGGGGACCGCGACATATCCCGGATGAACTCCAGAAAGGAGGTGTCTGCTGCCTCTGGGCAGGCGGGGAAGGGTCGGAGGGGAGGTCTCTGTCGGACTCCCAGCCTGAGCAGTCCATAGAGGACTCGAGGTCAGGCGGTTCTAGTTGGGTCAGTGACCCACGCCTGGTTTCCAAGGCCAAAACTTGCCTGGAGCCGGAAGCACTCGCCCATGAAGATCTCGCGCCTGAGGAGCGGGGATAGAGATTGAGACCCTGCCAAGGATCCTCACGAGGCTTCGGGCTCTCGGGAGTCCTCAAGGTAGAGATCCCTGTGGTCTCGAGGTGCGTGACGGTGGGGCCAGGCATCAGTGCCTGCTGGGCAGCAAGTAACACAAAAACACGTTCCAAGGCCTGCATCCGGGCTTCCCACTCGGGAGTGGGGCCCTGCGACACCGACGCCGGTGTAACCAGGTCAGGTGTCGGATGAGGGGGTCGTCACATGGACGACCCTCGGGAGACCAGGCGCCTTTGCTGGAGGCCTCTGTATCTGTTTCTTTATCTTTATCTTTATTATAAAACTTTTTATACCGCTATGACCAAAAAGGCATACAGCGGTGCACAATAAAAACAGGCTACTGAGAGAACAGAAAAGAACGCCAATTATTCATAAAAGAGACAGCAAGGATAGAAAAGGAAGAACAGAGAAACAAATCAGTCAACTGTGGGCAGGGGGGGAAGGAACATCAAAAGCAACACAGAAGAGGTGAGTTTTGAGGGAGGCCTTAAAAGTATTAAAAGATGACTCCATGCGTAAAGTTAAGGGAAGAGAGTTCCAAAGGCAGGGGCCGAGGAAGAAAAAAGCAGAAGAGCGTGTTGATTCGAGGTGAGCCCGAGAAG
The DNA here is from genome assembly GCA_033557465.1 of Ichthyophis bannanicus. Classification (NCBI taxonomy): domain Eukaryota; kingdom Metazoa; phylum Chordata; class Amphibia; order Gymnophiona; family Ichthyophiidae; genus Ichthyophis; species Ichthyophis bannanicus. The sequence goes on along the minus strand of CM066051.1, from coordinate 43,742,106 downwards.
GAGGTGGGAGGAAAAGGCGGTTAGCGTGAATCGACCGAAGCGTTCTAGAGGGACAGTGAAAACGCACCAGATCAGAGAGGTAAAGGGGAACACCAGTGTGCAGAGCTTTGTGAACAAAGATCAGAACTTTATATTGAATACGGAAAGGGATAGGCAGCCAGTGTAAACGAATAAGAAGCGGAGTGATATGAGCCGAACGTGAAGAATTAGTCAGAAGACGAGCAGCAGTATGGTGAACCAGTTGAAGACGACGGAGCTGAGAAAGAGGAAGGCCGGCCAAAGAAGCATTACAGTAGTCTAAACGAGAAACCACAAGAGAAAGAAGAAGTGTAGTCAGAGAAGAAAAGGAAAGAAAAGGCCGGATAGCACGGAGTTGACGCAGGGTGTAGAAGGAACGTTGAACAATAGAAGAAACGTGCTCTTTGAAGGTTAAAGCTGAATCCAAAGTAACCCCAAGATAACGCATAGAAGAGACAAGAGGAATAGGCCCAGCAGACAGAGAAGGAGCAAGAGTGGGAAGAGAAGCACCAGCAGTGAACCAGATGGCTGAAGTTTTGGACAGGTTGACATGTAAAAAGTTGTCAGAAAACCAAGAAGAAACAGTGGCAAGACAGGCATTAAGGGGACCGATATCAGGGGAAAGAGGGCAAGTGTGATAGAGGAGAATGATATCATCTGCGTAATAGTACGCAGAGATACCGTGCTGTTGGATAAGTAGAGCAAGAGGGGCCGCTCCCTCTCCAACTCCAAAGACTGCTGAGGGGGTCTGAGAGACCGTGCGTGTGACCTCTCACAGTTGTCTGGCACCCTTGACAGAGTCCTCCAGGCTGTTGCCTTCCACTCGCCTTCAGGCGACCCCCCGGTCAGAGTGCCGCCGGGCCTGGGGAGGAGCCTTTGAAGACTCCGGGACTTGGGCTGAAGAACGGGAGGCTACCAGGGCTACCTTATGGAAGAGATCATCCAACTTCTGCTTACGACTCTGGATGGCCTTGGAGGACGACATCTTACAGAGGGAGCATAGCTCCAGGTTATTGTTGGCTCCTAGGCACCTGAGACAACACTCATGGATGTCTGTGAGTGACATGACTTTGTTGGAGCATCTATCTCATTTCTTGAATCTGGAGGCCATTGGGGCAAAAAGGACCCCTGCAAGGTTGAAGACCCTCGATGCGGCCAGTGCTTAAAGGAGCGAAGCATGGTAAAACAGAAAAAAGGCAAAAAGAAGAAAACCCTGAGGCCAGGGCTGAAGCAGAGGCGCTCAGGAGGCGGGAAGGGGACCGATGAGGACTGGTAGAGCAAAAACTGGTTGTGGAACAAAGGCAAACGTTTTCCAGGTACAAGACGCACATCCAAAGGGCTCCGTGGAAAAAGGGAGACTGAGTAAGATGGCACCCTTGGGTGGGAAGGGGACCACACATGCGTGGTGGCATTCCCAAAGGCTTTCTTTGAAAGCTGGGGAAATGCTTTTTGTGGGCTCCATCTGTGCCGACGTCACCCATAAGTGAGGACTGACTTCCTGCTTGTTCCTGGAGAAATCAGGCATAGAAAGAGATCTGAGAATTATCATAAAAATGATACTGAAATCCATGCGAGGAGATCGGAGCACCAAGGGATTGGGTGTACAGAGAGAAAAGAGCCAAGAACAGATTCCTTGGGTACACCAACAGAGTGGGATAGCAGTAGAGGAGGAACCACTAGAACAATTGCTGAAAGAGTGATGGGAGAGAAGAAGAGAACCAGGATACAGCAGAGTCCCTAAAACCAAGAGAGGACAATGTGTCAAGGAGAAGGTGGGGATCAACTGTGTCAAAAGCAGCAAGAGGTCAAGAAGGATGAGGATAGAATAAAGCCCTTTGGTTTTAATCAGGAATAAGTCACTGAAGACTTTGGCAAGAACCGTCTTGGTAGAATGAAAAGGACGAAAGGCAGATTGAAGTGGATCCAATGGGGCTTGAGAGAAGTAATTCAAGACGACTATGGAGGACTGCAAGCTCAAGAAGTTTAGAGATGAAGGGAAGAAGGTTGATGGGTCGATTTCAATTAAGACAACTAGGATTGAGAGAAGGTCTCTTAAGGAGAGGTGTGACCACAGCACGCTTGAAGGCTGAAGGGACCATGGCAGTGGAAAGTGAGAGGTTGAGAATATGTGAGATGGAAGGGATGATAAAGGAGGAAATGGAACTAAAGTGGGGATAGGATCAGAAGAGCAAGTAGTACATTTAGAAGAGGAAAGTAGATGAGGTTTCCTCATCAGATCTTAGAGAAGGAAGAAAGGGTAACAGAGATTGAGATGAAAAGTTGGTATTGAGGTGGGGGAAGAGGGGCTGAAGCTGATTTAATGGGAAATTAAGGAGTTATCTTTTTGGTTTTGTCATGGAAATGATTAGCTATGGTTTGGGCAGAAAGGAGAAGGAGGGGGTGCCTTGAGAAGAGACAGCGAGAGTCAGTGGCAAGAGTTTAGTCAGCTGGACATAGTAGTTTTACTTGGCGAGAGCTAAGGCAGATTGGAAGGGGGGAAGCATGAATTTAATGTGAAGAAAGTTGGGGGGGGGGAGCGGGATTTGAGCCAAATACACTCAGCTGAGCCGGGCACAGGAGCATAGATAGTAGGTAGTTGAAGTTTACCAGGGCTGATGTGTTGTGTGTCTTACAGGACGTGGAATAAGTGTAGCAAGAGTATCTAGATCAGAAGAGAGGGTGGCATTACAGGAAATCATAGTCTCATCAACAGATTTAGACAACAAAGAGGAGGTAAGAGCCAAAATGTTGATAGCATGAAGATTCCTAAAAAGGTAGGAGACTGGGTGAGATTGAAGTGTGGCGTGATGAAGGGTGAAGGATAGGAGGTGGTGATCAGACACGAAGAACTGAGGTATGAAAAATGGAGGGTAGATAGAAGAAAACAAGGTCTAGGCAGTGACAGTGTTGGTGATTGGGAGCAGAAGAGCAAAGTTTTTACTTTTGTATTTACTTGAAGCCATGCTGCAAAAAGCTGCCATGAGCTCTCAAATGTATCCACCCGTTCATATTTGCAGGTCATCAATTTACACATACAGTTGTAGTCAACATTGGCAGCCTTGCGGTTCAACTCCTTAATGTCCAATATCTCCTTAAAAAAAAAAAAAAGCAGCAGCCATTGAAATGGCTTTGGACTATGTATGCACATATATTTGATACACAAAAGAATCAAAACAAGACCAATTAAAAAAAATAGTGGGACATGATCAGAACATGATTAATTGGCACCCATATAAACAAAATCAGTTTGAACAGAAGAAACACATTCTCATTGCAGTAAAATTAGATGCACCTGTGATCAATTGTCAGTACTCACGTGACTTGAATCAACCAATGAATGATGGCTTCAATGTTTACAATGAGTCACAAGAAGCAGGAGACGTCGGATGAACAGATTCTTCTTTATTGTATAGAAACCCCAACGCGTTTCGGCAACGCCTTCTTCAGGGGGAAGGGCTACAAATCTATCTTAATATACACAATAAATAAAATAAAATATATTAAATATTAAATAGAGGTAAAGAAATAACAATGTTAAAATGACACACCTGGCATGTTGTGTACTAAAAAGACAGACATTCCTATAACATAAATAGTGGGCACACCTTAGAACATGTATACTTTATGATGAACATATGGTTAAACAATCACTAAAAATTGATTAAAACTCACACCAAAACAAAACAAGCAAACGCAGGGCTGAGCAAACAACAAATAAAAACATTGCCAGAGATGCCGGGCAAACTAGATGGAGAGATAGGGGAGTTTACGTTACTAATAAAGCAATAAAGTGAAGAACATTGGAAAACATAGGTTATAATAGATAATATCATTGAATTGACATCAAAAATGACGTATAAACATTTATATAAAAAATATATATATAACTATTTAGAAAAGATGTTAAAAAACATAACACCATGCATAGTAGATAATAAGAGTAAATTAGAAGTAATAATAATGATAATAATGATAACATTAAAATTAACAATGATAAAATGCATAAATAAATAATATTAATATATTAAAACATAACAATAAAAACTAATAAATAATGAAAGACATCTCATGATAATCAAATTAGCTAGAAAGCTTTTTCGTATATTATATGTTCCAAGGTACCTTGGGGACGACTTCTCCTGAGGTTGAATACCCAAGTACTGTGTGAAAAAAATATAATGTTGACTATTAAGAAAGTAGTTGCTGGAGACTTCTTTTTTTAAAACAAGATATGCTTTAAAAGTCCAATTATAACGTGATGTTGAGCAACTCAAAAGCAAAAAGTCAACATCTGTCATATTTCTGTATTCTGCTTTGTACACTGCCACGTTATGATGACTTGGAAGCCGTCCGTGGTCCCATTAATAAGCTTTTTCTGATTGGCGATATTTTGTTCATGCAGCCCGCACCCACATGTGGTACGGTTAAATGCCGTTTCATAAATTTCTGCAATCTTATCTGTATACTGATGTGTTTTGATAGCTTCAAAACCGCCCGTGGCCCTATTAATGAGGTTTCCTCATCTCGCTCTCATTTTTTATTTTTATTATTATTTTTTATTTTTTATTATTATTATTATTTTTACGTTCTGGTGGCAGAACTGTACAGTGCCTGACAGGCTATAAAGCATCCCCCCAAATTTTCCCCTTTCCCTAGATACACTTTAGTGCGTTTCTATTATTATTCTCCCCTACGGAGACTTTTTGCTTTTGAGTTGCTCAACATCACATGTTATAATTGGACTTTTAAAGCATATCTTGTTTTAAAAAAAGAAGTCTCCAGCAACTACTTTCTTAATAGTCAACATTATATTTTTTTCACACAGTACTTGGGTATTCAACCTCAGGAGAAGTCGTCCCCAAGGTACCTTGGAACATATAATATATGAAAAAGCTTTCTAGCTAATTTGATTATCATGAGATGTCTTTCATTATTTATTAGTTTTTATTGTTATATTTTAATATGTTAATTTTATTTATTTATGCATTTTATCATTGTTAATTTTAATGTTATCATTATTATCATTATTATTACTTCTAATTTACTCTTATTATCTACTATGCATGGTGTTATGTTTTTTAACATCTTTTCTAAATAGTTATATATTTTTTATATAAATTTTTATACGTCATTTTTTATGTCAATTCAATGATATTATCTATTATAACCTATGTTTTCCAATGTTCTTCACTTTATTGCTTTATTAGTAACGTAAACTCCCCTATCTCTCCATCTAGTTTGCCCGGTATCTCTGGCAATGTTTTTATTTGTTGTTTGCTCAGCCCTGCGTTTGCTTGTTTTGTTTTGGTGTGAGTTTTAATCAATTTTTAGTGATTGTTTAACCATATGTTCATCATAAAGTATACATGTTCTAAGGTGTGCCCACTATTTATGTTATAGGAATGTCTGTCTTTTTAGTACACAACATGCCAGGTGTGTCATTTTAACATTGTCATTTTAACATTGTTATTTCTTTACCTCTATTTAATATATTTTATTTTATTTTATTTATTGTGTATATTAAGATATATTTGTAGCCCTTCCCCCTGAAGAAGGCGTTGCCGAAACGCGTTGGGGTTTCTATACAATAAAGAAGAATCTGTTCATCCGACGTCTCCTGCTTCTTGTGACTCTCTGATCTCCTGTAGGAGCTCCTGCTCCCCTTTGTGTGCCCGGTTTCCCCGAGCAATGTTCTCTCCATGGAAAGAGGTCCTCAGCTTTAAAGAGGATGATTTACGCTCCATGTTCACTGAGGACCCCTTCTATACAGAAGAAGAGAATACACCTGATTTGGAAGAAGAATGGAGAGACTATGTCTTTATGACACAACGACACATCAGAGAAGAATTACATGCAGCATCTCTTTTGGAATACTGTAGAAGGAAGATTATTCTAAAAAAGAAAGATGTTCAATTTGACATCGAAAAACGAAAATTTGACCAGAATACAGCAGAATATAGAAAAGGTGTTAGAGATAAAAAGATTAAAAAATTGAAAAGGGATGAAGAAGACTATAAGTCGAATACAGTCTACTATTGGACTTATAATAAGTCAGATTTTAGAGATAGGAAGCGCAGTGTTTCATACAAGAGAGCCTACTCACCGAAACAAATATAAAAAGACCATTTTAGAGATAAGGCAAAACATAGACCCCTGTCCACTACTCCAGAAATAGAAAGGAACAATAAAAGAACACGGCGTCATTCCCGTGAAGATATTAACCCATCAGCCTCTTTATTCTCGAATGAACGACGCTCTCCTAAGGTTAATAACCAAGTTCCTAGACGGGATTTTCAAATGGACAAGTTATGGGAGAAAGGAAAACGAGATTTGTCCCCAAGGTCACCGCATCGTCGACAAAATCAACCACGATATTCACCAAGCAAACAGTATCCAAAAAGAGTAAGAACGCACAGCCAGGGATTAATGGCCAAAAGACACCTGGATTGGGACCTTTAAATGCAGTCATTAATCTCTCCAAACATCAATTAACCGACATGGAATTAGAGGTTCTCAATAAAGGTCTCTCTTTTATCCCCACTAAATCCCATGACAAGTTCGCAACCCATATCGAGCTTTATAAATTCTTCCGAAAATTAAAAATTATCGATTACTTTGATCACCATCAGTCTGACACAACTGATCCATCCATCGTAAAAAAAACCTCCACATGGATACCGTCAGTTAAACCCAATATCATGATATCGGCTTTTGAAAACATTGTTTTGAACAAAATAGATATCTTATATAAAACATCTAATAAGCATTCTTTCCATAATTTCACAGGCCCACAAAAATTAGCCCTACAAGGCCTAAGATCAAACCAGAACATCATCATAAAACCGGCAGATAAGGGTGGTGCCATAGTTGTACAAGACAGAGACTCCTACGTTACAGAAGTCTTGCGACAACTAAATGATAAAGAATATTACTTGAAAATTTATGATGATCCCACTGAATCATTGCGACAAAAGGTGGATACACTATTGTACATAGGAAAAGAAGCTGGTTATTTGACCCCCAAAGAAATTTCTTTTCTTACTGTGTCACACCCTATCATACCCACTATATACATGCTCCCCAAAATCTATAAATCCCTACAAAACCCCCCAGGACGACCAATTGTGTCCGCGATTGGGTCACTTTTTGAACCTCTGTCAAAACTCTTAGATGCATATCTGAGGCCCTTTGTCACACAGGCACCATCATATGTTAGGGACTCCACCCATATCATACAGATTCTTCAGCATTTTCAAGGTTTTCATAATCAGATGGTCTTAGTTACATTCGACATCAGATCTCTGTACACGAATATCCCTCAACATGCTGCGCTAGAGGTACTAGCAAACACTCTAATTAAGAGACCTAAACCGATACGTACACCAACTTATTTTCTCACCCAACTTGCATCCTTGGTAATGACAGAAAATTACTTTTGTTTCAAAGGGTTTTTTTATAAACAGATAAAAGGGGTTGCCATGGGGTCTCCTATGGCACCCGACGTGGCAAATTTATACATCACTGATTTTGAAGCCAAATTCTTGAACTTTCATCCGTATCTATCCAATGTTTGTCTTTGGAAGCGTTACATCGATGATGTTCTTGTAGTATGGAATGGTACGGTCGAAACACTTCACACTTTTCACATCTGGCTCAATTCATTAGATCCACACTTACAGTTTGAGGGGACATACAGTACGGAAGAGATTCCATATTTAGACATATTGATCAGGAAATCCTCTACAGGTTTCTCAACCACCTTATATCGTAAGCCAACGGACCGCAATACATTACTCAAGTATGACAGTCACCACAATCCATCTCTCAAGAGGAATTTGCCCATCAGCCAATTCTTAAGGATTAAACGTCTATGCACAAATAATGTGGATTTTGAAACTCACGCCAGTGATATGAAAAACAGGTTTCAACAACGAGGTTATCCTCAATCCTGTATACAGAAGGCCTACCATAGAGCACGCGCATGACCGATCGTTCTACACTTTTGAGTAAGACAACACATACACACACAGATAAAATCGTCTGTGCTTTAACTTTTTCAGGACAGTCCAAGGCTATTGTGGATATCCTCAAACAAGAGTGGCACCTCCTTACCACTATACCTTCTTTCGCCACCAAGCGATTAATGGTTGCCTATAAACGTGCCTCCAATTTAACTAATCTTTTGGTCCCATCTGCGCTTCCAGTTCCGAGACCGTCGCCCATAGTCAAGGGACATTACAGCTGTGGCAAGTGTTCAGTCTGTGTACATGTTATTACGGTCAAAAATCTTTTCACACATGCTCCCTCTGGACGCAAACTGTATTTACAAAATTATTCTAATTGTAAAACTACTAATGTCATTTACCTCATTCAATGCCCTTGCAATAAATTATATATAGGCAAGACTCTTAGACAGATCCGCACACGTATAATAGAACATAGAAGTAATATACAGAGGTATCAGACCGACAAACCATTAGTTTCACACTGGTTAGAACATAAACATACCATTAGTGACATAAAATTTGCAGTCATTAAAACAGTTATTCCACATTGGAGAGGGGGGAATATTGATCAAACATTGTTGAAATTTGAGCAACGCTTTATTTATGAGTTTAACACCTTAGAACAGGGGTCTCAAACTCAAATTGCTTTGAGGGCCAAATGAGGACTTGTAAAGTAACCCGGGGGCCGCATAAGACGTGGGGCCTCATTTGCATAAATATTTGCATAATGTTACCATACACTAACTTTTAGTAAACATGCCTCTTTAATGAGTATGGATAAAGAAAGACTAAAAGATTTAGAAACAGGAAGACAATAATTAAACTGGGAACCCCAAAAGTCAAACTTGGAATGTACAACAACACTGTAGAAATAAAACTATAAATTAATTTCCTCTTGTACTAAACAAAGCGCAAACATTAATGATGCACATTTCCCAGAGCTGACATATTCCAGTTAATAAATTCAAAATAAAGGGATATTTTTCTACCTTTTGTGCATTTTTTTCAGTTGCAATTGTTCCAGTCACTTTCTTCTGGTTTCTTCATGTCTTCTGCTAACTCTCCATCGTCTGCTGTCCATTTGCCCTTTCTTCTCTCTCCTAGTTTTTTTTCCATTATCTCTCTACATCTGCTTTAACATACTAATCTTTCTCCTTTTTCTCTTTCCTCATTCCTATTTCATCCACTCAAATTTTATCCCTCCATCCTCAATCCCCACTTACTCTCCCAATACCTGGCCAATTGTAGATTTGTCTTCTCTCCCAGACAAAATATTTTTCCCCTCTCCATTTCACTTTCCCAGCTCCATCCCATTCTAATCCTCCCCCAACATCAGCTCCCTTCTAGTTCCAGCCCCACCCAGCATCCGCTCCCTTCTAGTCCCTGCATCAGTCCATTTCCAGTCCTATCCTAGCCTCACCATCAGCCCATTTCCAATCCTAGCCCCCCATCAGCCCATTTCCAATTCTAGCTCCCTCCCCTCACAGCCCATTTCCATTCCAAGCCCCCCTCCCCATCAGCCATTTGCAGTTCAAGCCCCCCTTCCACTCAGCCCATTTCCAGTCCTAGCAACCCCCCCCCCATAGCCCATTACCAGTCCTAACCTCCCCATAGCCCATTACCAGTCCTAACCTCCCCATAGCGCACTTCCAGTTTTACCCCCCATCACCCCATTTTCAGTCTTACCCCCCCATAGCCCATTACCAGTCCTAGTCCCCCCCATAGCCCACTTGCAGTCTTATCCCCCATCACCCCATTTTCAGTCTTACCTCCCCTCATAGGCCATTACCAGTCCTATCCGCCCAATCAGCCCACCTCCAGTCCTAACCCCCAATCAGCCCACCTCCAGTCCTAACCCCCATCTGCCCATTTCCAGTCCTAGCCCCCACCATAGCCCATTACCAGTCATAACCCCCCCCTGCCAATAGCCCACTTCCAGCCCTGTCCCCCAGTACCCCCATTTCGGGCAGCCCCTCCATAGCTCATTATCAGTCCTAACTCCCCCCATCAGCCCACCTCCAGTCCTTCCTAACCCCCACCTGCCCATTTCCAGTCCTAGCCCCCACCATAGCCCATTACCAGTCATAACCCCCCCGGCCAATGGCCCAGTTCCAGTCATACCCCCCCCTGCCAATAGCCCATTTCCAGTCATAACCCCCCCTGCCAATAGACCATTTCCAGTCCTACCCCCCCAATAGCCCATTTCCAGTCCTACCCCCCCCCCAATAGCCCATTTCCAGTCTTTACCCCCCCCCCCATCAACCCAGGTAAATTAAAAAAAAACCTGGCTTCTGCTGCTGCAGCAGAAAATCAGCTGTCCCGCGGCCCCTTCCCCTCTGCGCGGAGAGCCCTGAGTGTGCTTCATCAGCGGGTGCTTTTTAAGCCGCGAAGAGAGTATTTCCCTCTCGCGCGGCTAAAGCCTATTCACTTTTCAAGCCTCGCGAGAGGGGAATACTCTCTTTGCGGCTTGAAAAGCACCCGCTGATGGAGCACACACTCAGGGATCTACGGGCAGAGGGGAAGGGGCCGCAGGACAGCTGATTTTGCTGCTTGAGCAGCAGAAGCCAGTTTGTTTTTTTTTAAATTTGACAGTCGATTCTGCCGCTGCCACGGCAGCAGCAGAAGCCAGGCTTTTTTGTTTCCCTCCGTCGCGGGCCGCACAACGTTCTCTCGCGGGCCGCATGTTTGAGACCCCTGCCTTAGAACCACATGGCCTAAATCAGGAAGTGGATCTCGCAGTTTTCTTGGAGTAAACTTGATCAATACATTCAATTCCATGCACATTCAGAAGTAATCCATAATGGATTCCCATCACATTTAATGTTTCTATAGCAATTATTTTATCTATTTACTTTCTCTTTTTATATCAAATTAAACTGAGAGATATTCACACACATTAGTCATATATGATATTTGCGAGTTGGTTCTTACACATTTTTTTAGAAATGTCATACTGAGTCGTCACAACTTGTTTACTTGAAGCTCCTCCCACAGTATCGAGTTACTCTCTTTTTGGCGGGAAAATCGGCGTTTTTAAAAGAATCTGTCTTTACTTGTCCCCCCCTTTCATTCGCATGCAATTTATGCTGTGGACTAGTCTTACTGACGGAACTCCCTTCACAGGTTTGATCTCTGTTTTTAAATGCAATCCTTTTCGTAAATTTCTGTTATTTATTTATTTCTGTATTTATTTCGGCTCTCTAAGACCACGAATGCAGTTCCCTGTGACGAACTTTTTACTCATCTTTAATTGACTCTGTTGTTGCAGTGCCGACATTTTTACTGGTTTTAAATCACCTGTTAATCACACATGTACAATCGATACAACCTTTTGGGTAAGTGCTACGCTCTTTAAATGCATGTTCATGTGCACCTCAAGGTATATTCACAATCCCGGTTTGGTTCACTTAAGCCCAAGTGTGAGGTTTCACTTCTTTCTACGGGATACAACACACATTACCTGATTGGCGATATTATCGTGTTTAAGACTAGTTCTATGGTCCGTTGGAGTCCGCACCTTCAAGTGACACGTTTGAAACAACCTTATCAATATTTCTGTATTCTGCTTTGTACACTGCCACGTTATGATGACTTGGAAGCCGTCCGTGGTCCCATTAATAAGCTTTTTCTGATTGGCGATATTTTGTTCATGCAGCCCGCACCCACATGTGGTACGGTTAAATGCCGTTTCATAAATTTCTGCAATCTTATCTGTATACTGATGTGTTTTGATAGTTTCAAAACCGTCCGTGGCCCTATTAATGAGGTTTCCTCATCTCGCTCTCATTTTTTATTTTTATTATTATTTATTTTTTATTATTATTATTATTTTTATTTTTACGTTCTGGTGGCAGAACTGTACAGTGCCTGACAGGCTATAAAGCATCCCCCTAAATTTTCTCCTTTCCCTAGATACACTTTAGTGCGTTTCTACTATTATTCTCCCCTACGGAGACTTTTTGCTTTTGAGTTGCTCAACATCACATGTTATAATTGGACGTTTAAAGCATATCTTGTTTTAAAAAAAGAAGTCTCCAGCAACTACTTTCTTAATAGTCAACATTATATTTTTTTCACACAGTACTTTGGTATTCAACCTCAGGAGAAGTCATCCCCAAGGTACCTTGGAACATATAATATACGAAAAAGCTTTCTAGCTAATTTGATTATCATGAGATGTCTTTCATTATTTATTAGTTTTTATTGTTATATTTTAATATGTTAATTTTATTTATTTATGCATTTTATCATTGTTAATTTTAATGTTATCATTATTATCATTATTACTTCTAATTTACTCTTATTATCTACTATGCATGGTGTTATGTTTTTTAACATCTTTTCTAAATAGTTATATATATATTTTTATATAAAATTTTATACGTCATTTTTGATGTCAATTCAATGATATTATCTATTATAACCTATGTTTTCCAATGTTCTTCACTTTATTGCTTTATTAGTAACGTAAACTCCCCTATCTCTCCATCTAGTTTGCCCGGTATCTCTGGCAATGTTTTTATTTGTTGTTTGCTCAGCCCTGCGTTTGCTTGTTTTGTTTTGGTGTGAGTTTTAATCAATTTTTAGTGATTGTTTAACCATATGTTCATCATAAAGTATACATGTTCTAAGGTGTGCCCACTATTTATGTTATAGGAATGTCTGTCTTTTTAGTACACAACATGCCAGGTGTGTCATTTTAACATTATTTCTTTACCTCTATTTAATATTTAATATATTTTATTTTATTTTATTTATTGTGTATATTAAGATATATTTGTAGCCCTTCCCCCTGAAGAAGGCGTTGCCGAAATGCGTTGGGGTTTCTATACAATAAAGAAGAATCTGTTCATCCGACGTCTCCTGCTTCTTGTGACTCTCTGATCTCCTGCAGGAGCTCCTGCTCCCCTTTGTGTGTTCAATGTTTACAATGGCCACATTCACTCCCATTTTCACAGTGGTGAAGACAGGAGCTGCATGAGACCATCAGAAAAGCCATTATCACCAAACATCAAACCTCAAAGAAGGTACAAGACCATCTCCAAAGACGTTGGAATTCCCATGTCTACAGTTTGCAATGTTAAGATGTTTTCTGCTAATGCAGCTGTCAAGAGCCTCCCAGGACGTGATGGGAAGAGGAAGATTAATCCAAGAAGTCTTTGAAGGTTAGTTCAACCTGTTGGACAAACACCACATACAACATCCAAAGAGCTTAAGGCTGACCTGGAGCAATCTGGCGTGGTGGTTTCAACCCATGCTGTGCACTAAACAAAGCAGGACTTCATGGATGAAGGCCAAGGAGGAACACCAATTTCCCTGACCTCCAGCTTTGCTCTACTGCCCCCACTCACCAGCATGCCCACTGCCTTGACCTTGTATTTTTCTCGAATTGCTTACCCTCAAACTTCTGTACCTCAGTTCTTCCCTTATCTGACCATCACCTTCTAAGCTTCACTCTTCATCTGCTGCCTCAACCTCATCCTGTCTCCTCCAACCTCTTTAGAAATCTTCGTTCTATTGTCCCTTTGGTACTGTTCTCCACTGTCATCTTTTTCCTCCACTTTATCATCCGAGTCTGTTGATGAGGCAGTAGCTTCCTATAACGCTGCACTCGTCTCTGCTCTGGATGCTCTTGCTCCGCCCTTGCCACATCCTGTGAGGCGTGCTGCACCCCAGCCCTGACTTTCATCCACTACCTGCTATCTACGTTCCTGTGCCCATTCAGCTGAGCGTACTTGGCTCAAATCCCACTCCCTTGCATATTTTCTACACTTCAAATTTATGCTTGTCTCTTTTCAGTCAGCCATAGCACTTGCCAAACAAAACTATTATGCCCCTCTGACTAACTCTCTTGCCTCTGACCGTCGCCGTCTCTTTACTCCTCTCAGCTCTCTCCTCAAGGTGCCTCTGCCTCTGACTTCTCCCTCCCATTCTGCCCAAATACTGTCTATTTCCATGATAAAATCCACAAGATCACCCTCCAATTCCCTGCAAAGTCAGCTACCTCCCCTTCTGTCGTCTCTTCCTTTTCTGTGATATCTGAAGAGGAAACTGCACATCTTTTCTTCCTCCAAACTCACTACCTGCTCCTCTGATCCTATCTCCCCCAGTCTTCTAAGCCCCATCTCCTGCACCATTGTCCCTTCCATCTCTCATATTCTCAACCTATCACTCTCCCCTGCAATTGTCCCTGCAGCCGCCTTCAAGCATGCTGTAGTTACACCTCTCCTCAAGAAACCCTCACTTGATTCTATATGTCCTTCTAATTATTGGTCCTTCTCCCCTTCGTTTCTAAACTACTTGAACGTGCGGTTCACCAACGTTGCCTTGACTTCGCTCTCAAGCCCTCCTGGATCCTTTACAATCTGGCTTTTGTCCTTTACATTCTACTGAAACGGCTCTCGCCAAAGCCTCCAATGACTTGTTCCTGGCAAAATCCAAGGGCCTTTACTCAGTCCTCATACTTCTTGACCTCTCTGCTGCTTTTGACACTGTTGACCACAACCTTCTCCTTGATACCTTGTCCCTCGCTTGGTTTTAAGGTCTCTTGTACTATCCTTGTTCTCTTATTTCTCCCATTGCTATTTCAGTGTTTGTTCTGGTGGATCCTCCTCTGCTGCTATCCCGCTCTCGGTTGGTGTACCCCAAGGATCTGTCTTTGGTCAGCTCCTTTTCTCTCTCTATACCCAGTCCCTTGGTGTGCTCATCTCTTCTCATAGCTTTCAGTACCATCTTTATGCTGAAGACTCCCAGATCTACCTCTCTACACCTGAAATCTCTCTTGCAAGCCAGACACGGATCTCTGCCTGCCTTTGACATTGCTGCTTGGATGTCTCCCCACTGCTTGAAATTGAAAATGGCCAAAATTGAGCTGCATGTTTTTCCCCTAAAACCACCTCTCCTCTTCCTCCTTTCTCAGTCTCTGTGGATAACTCTCGACTCCCTGTTTCCTCAACTCGCAACCTTGGGGTAGTCTGACTCCTCTCTCTCCTTCTACACACATCCATCTGATAGCTAAGACCTGCCGTTTCTTTCTCTATAACATCAACAAAATCCGCCCATTCCTTTCTGAACTTACTAGTAAGACACTTATCCACTCCTTAATCACCTTCTGTCTTGGCTATTATAACCTACTCTTTGCTGGTCTCCCTTTGAATCATCTCTCTCCCCTTCAATCTGTTCAACACTCTGCGCGGCTGATCTTCTGCCAGCCTAGTCATGCTCATATTACCCCTCTTCTCAAGTCACTTCATTGGCTCCCTATTTGTTTCTGCATCCAGTTCAGACTTCTCCTGCTGACCTATAAGTACATTCACTCTGCAGCTCCTCTCTACCTTTCCTCTTATCTCTCCCTACTCTCCCCTTCAGGAACTCCGCTCTTCTGGCAAATTGCTTCTATCTGTGCCTTTCTATTGCTATTGCTTCTATTGCTAACAAGCACCCTCCCTGGCCCTCTTCAAATCCAGGTTGAAGATCCCCCTCTTCACTGTCGTGTTCAGTTCCTGACTTCTATCCTTCATCTTAACCTAACCCTCGCCTCATGACAACTGTAAAAACCCTATTGTACTTTGCACTGATGGAATAATGCTCTGTATTGTCGTGACTAGATTGTAAGCTCGGACGAGCAAGCCTCTGACGAGCAGGGACTGTCTCTTGTATGTATGGCACTATATAAGTGTTAAATAGTAGTAGTAGTAGTTGCTAACTCCAGACTTTGCGCCTTTCACCTTGCTGCACCTTATGCCTGTAACAAACTACCTGGTCTGTACGTCAGACGCCTTCTCTGACCCTTTTCAAATCCTGTCTGAAAACTCACCTCTTCGCTGCCGCTTTCAGATCTTGCTTCACCTGATCTTGTGTTTCCCTTGTCTGTCTTGACTAAGAACATAAGACATTTCATACTGGGTCAGGCCAAGGTCCATCAAGCCCAGTATCCTGTTTCCAACAGTGGCCAATCTACTACTAAGCAGTTATATAGCGCTACCAGGCGCACACAGTGCTGTACAAAGAGAAAACGCACGAGAGACAGTCCCTTCTCAAAGGAGCTTACAATCTAATAAAGACAAAACAAGAAAAGGATAAGATAAGAACAAGGGCAAAGAGAGGAGAGCAGGAGAGAAGACAAAGGAAAGAAGTAAGAACAAGTATAAGAGGAAGTAGGAAGGTGAAGTAAAAGAGGGGAAGGAGGAGAACAGTAAAATCAAGAGCCAAAGGCAGAAGCGAAAAGATGAGCTTCTAACTTAAGTTTGAAGAGGGACAAAGAAGATGCCTGATGTATAGACAAAGGAAGTTTATTCCAGGCGTAAGGTGCAGCAAGGTGAAAAGAGCAGAATCTGGAGTTGGCAGTAGAGGAGAAGGGCATAGCAATAAGCAGTTGACAAGAAGAACGGAGCTCACGAGGGGGGAAGTAAGGAGAAATGAGAGCAGGTACCGAGGAGCCGCAGAATAGATGCACTTATAGGTCAAAAGGAGAAGTTTAAAGTGAATGCGGAAACGGATAGGGAGCCAGTGAAGAGATTTGAGGAGAGGAGTGATATGGGCAAAATGAGGCTGACGGAAAATCAAACGTGCAGCGAAGTGCTGAATAGACTGAAGGGGGGAGAGATGAGTTTGAGGGAGACCAGCAAGGAGCAGGTTACAGTAATCAAGACGGGAGGTGATTAGGGAATGAATGAGGGTTTTAGTAGTGAGTTCAGAGAGGGGTGGATTTTGCCAGTCTTGAAGAGAAAGAAGCAACAGGTCTTGGCGATGAGTTGGATATGAGAGGAGAAAGAGCGAAGAGTCAAAAATAACACCAAGGTTGCGAGCGGATGAAACAGGTTGGAGAACAGAGCCATCCACAGAGACTGAAAACAAAGGAGAAAGGGAAATTTTAGGGAAAAAAACGAGAAGTTTGGTCTTGGCCATGTTCAATTTCAAGCGACGATGGAACATCCAGGCAGCGATGGCAGAGACCCGGGACTGGAATGAAGAAGAAAGAGATCAGGAGTAGAGAGAGAGAGATCTGGGAGTCATCAACATAGAGATGGTACTGAAAACCATGAGAGGAAATGAGCGCACCAAGGGACTGGGTATAGAGAGAAAAAAGGAGGGGACCCAAGATGGAACCTTGGGCGACACCAACCGAGAGCGGGGTAACAGAGGAGGAGGAGCCACCAGAACATACACTAAAGGAGCGATGGGAGAGATAGGAGAACCAGGAAAGGAGAGGTTATAAGTACTTAGTCTCCCCAAAAGACACAGGTTCCTCAATGCTTGTATTGGGTCAAGCGGTGATATCCTGGGTCCCTTTTAATAATGGTTTATGGACCTTTTCACTTGTCCAAACCTTTTTTAATCCCAGCTCACTAACAGCTTTTACTACATCCTCTAGTAACAAATTCCATAGTTTGATTACACGTTGAGTGAAAAAATATTTTCTCTTACTAGTCTTACATAGGTTACCCTGTAGCTTCATTGCACGCCCCCTAGTTTTTTTATATTCTGATGATGTAAACAATCGATCTGTTTACCCGTTCCATTCATTAATTTATAGACCTCTATCATATCTCCCCTCAGCCGTCTCTTTTCCAAGTTGAAGAGCCCCTAGTGTTTTTAGCCTCTCTTCATAGGAGTATCCTTCCGTCCCCTTTACCATTTTGGTGGCTCTTCTCTGTACCTTTTCTAATAAATCTATATCCTTTTTAAGATATGGTGACCAGAATTGCACACAATATTCAAGGTGCGGTTGCACCGTGGAACGATACAAAGGCATTATAATATCCTTTATTTTATTGCTCTCTTGGCTGCCGCTGCACACTGGGCGGAGAGTTTCAAAATGTTATCCACGATGACGCTTAAATCTTTTTCCTGGGTGGTGGTTCCCAATGTGGAACCTTGCATCGTGTAACCATAGTTTGGGTTGTTCTTTCCTAGGTGCATAACTTTGCACTTGTTCACATTAAATTTCATCTGCCATTTGGATGCCCAGTCTTCCAATTTATCAATATCCTTTTGCAATTGTAATCTCTGATGAGCAGGGACTGTCTTTTGCATGTCTATGTAGTGCTGCTTACATCTTGTAGTGCTATACAAATGCTCAGTAGTAGTAGTAGTAGCAGTAGTAGTCAAAGTTGGACATAAAAAGGCACTTCTGATCTTTGCCAAACCCATCTTGAGATACCACAATCCATCTGGGAAAATGTTCTATGGACAGATGAAACCAAACTTGAGCTCTTTGGCAGTGCAGACCAGCGATACGCTTAGAGGTGAAGAAATGAAGCTTATAAGGAAAAAAAAAAACCCTTCCTATAGTTAAATATGGTGAAGGTTCCCTAATGTTGAGGGGCTGTTTTGCTGCCTGAGGAACTGGAGGCCTGGAACATATTAAAGGAATCATGAAGTCAGAGGACTACCATGATATTTTGCAGTGAAATGTGCTATGTAGTATCGGAAAGCTTGCTCTGGGTTGAAAGTCATTGGTCCCCCAGCAGGACAATGACCTAGAATACATCCAAAATTACAAAAGAATGGTTAAAAGGGAAAAAAATGGACTGTTTTAAACTGGCCAGCAATGAGTCCTGATCTCAATCCAATTGAGAACCTTTGGAAAGAGCTGAAATCTGCCATTGGTAATAAGAATCCTTGAAACGTTTATGAGTGGGAACAAATCATGTAGAGTGGGAGACACTACCAGCAGACAGATGTATGAAACTTATAGATGGCTATAAGAAACGGTTGGAGGCTATCATCACTACCAAGGTTTGTGCAACCAAATATTAGTGAAGGGTGCCATTAATCCTGTCCAGGTCATATTTTTTTGTCAGAAATTACTACGTATACCTTGCACAAACATCTTTTTTGTTATTGTATACCTGTTGAACATATTTATGAAAATGTACATAGAATTGGAATATTTCCAGTTCTCCATGAACAAGCAGGAAGCCCAAGTGGAATACACCTCAGCTTCCTTTGGAAGCTTTTGAGAGCTGCACCTTGAATGCACGCCTGCCTTCCGCAGCGCCATCTTCTCCGGTCTCCTTTTTTTTCCACAGAGCCTTCAGGACATGTTCTGTACCAGCAGGAAAAAACTTCTCTTTACCCTCATGGTATCTGCCTTTTTTGAGTGGTGTTCACCACCTGTCGTCAGTTAATCGTCTTCTAGCTGATATTTTTTCATTTTTGTTCTTTTGCTTCTTTTTTGTGCTTTTCCCCTTGTCTGGGCCTTTTCCTGCCTTCGCAATTGAGGCCTTTGACCTCGCCAAGGCGGTCTTCCCAGACGTAGCTAAGCTGATGAGCGGCTTTAAGAAGTGCATGCAATGTGGCTGCAAGATTTAAATAACAAAATTTATTGGGATCCACAAATATAAATTGTATTATCCTTACAGCAAAATCTTCATTAATCATCAACAATACTAGAAAAATCACTTTAAAAAACTTCCATTAGTTTTAAAAAGGTCCATCGGAGACTTCCATGTACTGAAAAGAACTTCTCCAGCTCATATAACGCTAACAAACTTCAGCGCTTACAAACTATGAAACATATTACATTTCTTCAGAGCCATATCTATTATAACGTTCCTCTTCATATTGTAAACATTCCTCTTCACTGGGAAATATAATCACAACTCTTCCGAGCATTATAAACATGGCTCTTCACTGGGATAACTAATGGCTTTACAAATCTTTAATTGACTGTTCCACTGAACCTAATCCTGGCTGCTGATTTTGCCATTCTCCAAACTGCTTTCTCAAAGGATTTATTTGCCGCCAACACCATCACTGGGTGAGAGAATGGTAGCCTTTGTGGACAGATCAGTGTTACACTGATGGTGTTGGCGGCAAATAAATCCTTTAAGAAAGATGTTTTGTGGATGGCAAAACCAGCGGCCGGGATTAGGTTCCGTGGAACCACTGATTAAAGCCATTAGTTATCCCAGTGAAGAGGAATGTTTATAATAAATATTTATTTATTTAACGGTGTTTATATACCGCCTTTCTACGAGGCAAGGCAGTTTACATTTAACAGTGAACATTGTAACAGATGTGCTCTTTATATTGAACAGTTGTGATTATATTTCCCAGTGAAGAGGAATGTTTATAATAGATGCGCTCTGAAAAATGTGATATGTTTCATAGTATGTAAGCACTGAGGTTTGTTAGCTATATGGAGAGGTGGGGTTTTTCAGTGCATGGAAGTCTTTGATCTTTTTTTTTAACTAATACAAGCTTTTTAAATGATTTTTCTAGAAGTGTTGATTGATAAGAACTTTGCTAGAAGGATAATACAATTTTATTTTTGTGGGTCCCAATTGATTTGTTTGATTTATTTTTGGCACTCTTGAAAGTGGTGGTATGGTTTTTTTTTTTTTGTTTGTTAGCTGCACTATTTAAGTCATGGACAGGCATAACTGGTGCCTGCAGTACCTTGGACGCGACCATCAGCCTGGGTCCTGCAATCTTTGTCTGTAGATGACAAGGTGAGGCCTGAAGGGCTGGGAAAAGCAGGAGTTGGTTTTTTTGGAATGTCTCGGCCCCAGCATCAGCTCCATCGCAGAGCCCAGCCGAGGCTTCAACTGGGCAGAATGCTTGAGCACAGTCAGAAACGAGGAGCTGGGACATCGAGAGGAAGCTCAACGTCCAACCTGCAGTGAGGAGGGACCTAACGCCAATCCTGTCAGCGTCGAAAGGGGCCCCTGAGCACCAGAACAAGCCCAAGGCATGATGTGGACACTGAGGGGCGGGAGCAGCCTGCCAAGCTTCCCTGGCAGGAGGAATCGACCCCCATAGCCCTAGAGGACTGCCGGATGTTTCCCAATGAGCCTGTCATTGTGTGGTGTCCCTGCTGGGAGGTATCGACCCTGGTGGCTGAAGTTCCCCATTCTGGTCCTGGTCCCCTCCAAGGCAGTGGTACTGGAGGAACACCTGCAGGCCCTCGAGGCTCACATGGTGGTGATTCTGGCCTTGTGAAATGCAGGCCCTGCAATGGCTTTGGCGTCATCACTGCACTCTATCCAACCTATTTTGGAGACCCATGCACTGCCGGCAGAGGCTTATGTTTATGTTTATGTTTATTATTTGATTAATCGCCCTTCATTGGAAAGCAAAGCGATGTACAATAGTATTAAAAATAAAAAAGATAACAATAAGGCACAAGGCCGGAAAGTGAAAAGGAAATTACAATATCAGTAGAAAAAGATGACAAAGACAGAAACAGGCGGGGCAAGAGGAGGGAGAGAGGGTGAGGCTAAGGGGGAGGTAGGTCAAAGGCAAGGGAGAACAGGTAAGTTTTAAGGGAGCGTTTAAATGTAAGGTAATGGGGTTCAAGTCGAAGAGGAGGAGGAAGGGAATTCCATAAGGCAGGGGCTGCAAAGAAAAAGGCAGAGGAGCGTGTAGATTGAAGGTGAGCATGTGAAGGGGATGGTAAGGCAAGACGGTTAAGGTGAAATGAGCGGGGGGTGTGGCGTGGAGTATGGAAATGGAGAAGGTCAGCGAGGTATTGCGGAGTGGAGGTGTGTAGCGCTTTGTGGGCCAATGTGAGGAGTTTATATTGAATGCGGAAGGAGACAGGAAGCCAGTGCAACTGTAAGAGGAGGGGAGTGACATGATCTCTAAGGGAAGAGTGAGTGGCAAGACGAGCGGCAGTGTTTTGTATGCGTTGTAGACGGGAAAGCTGCAGCTTAGAAATGCCGGAGAAGATGGAATTGGAAAAATCAATACGGGAAATAACCATGGTGAGTAGCAAAGTGGTTAAGGCAGAGGGAGAAAGGAAGGGGCGAATGGTGCGGATCTGGCGAAGGTGAAAAAAGGAAAGTTTAGAGACGTGAGAGATGTGTGCAGAAAAGGAAAGGTCTGAGTCAAAGAGCACCCCAAGATAACGAAAGGTAGTGACTAATGGAACTGGAGTGTTAGAGAAGGAAGGAGCCAGGGGTGGGGGTTCGCGTCCATGAGAAAACCAGATGGCTATGGTTTTTGAAAGATTAAGGTGTAGACAGTTTTGGGTTAACCAGTGGGAGACAGCAGCTAAGCAGGTGTTCAGTGGGGTGAGGTCGGGAGAGATGGGGGAGGTGTGGTGAAGAAGGAGAATGTCATCAGCGTAATAGAAGGCTGTGATTCCAAACTGTTGTACGAGGAGTGTGAGGGGGGTGGGGAAGATGTTAAAGAGAAGAGGGGCTAACACGGAGCCTTGAGGGACACCGCAGGTTAGTGAGAAAGACTCAGAGAGGGAGGGGGGAGATGAGGAGGAGGCCACGGCTGCTGAGCGAGAATAAAGAAATGAGTGAAACCAGTGTAAGACAGTACTGCGGAGTCCGATATCGTGCAGTCGAGAAAGAAGGAGGGAGTGGTCGACCAGGTCAAATGCAGCGGAAAGTTCAAGTGCAACTGCCACCGAAATATCGCCTCGATCGTGAGCAGAGTGCAGAGAGTTAGAGAAGGCTAGAAGAACAGTCTCGACACTGTGCCCAGAGCGAAAGCCGGATTGACGTGGATGAAGAAGGTTGGTGGAGTCCAGATGGTGAGTGAGTTGTGCAAAGACGATTTTCTCGAGCAATTTAGAAAGAAAAGGAAGGTTGGAAACTGGGCGGTAATTGGCGGGGTCAAGGGGGTCGAGTGTGGGTTTCTTGAGAATTGGTCGATTAAGAGCGTGTTTCCAGGGAGTGGGAAAAGAACCCGAGGAGAGACTAGAGTTCAGTAGGACTTGTAGGATGGGAAGTGCGGAGAGAGTGGGAACCAGCAACCAGGAAGAAGGAACAGGATCAAGGGCGCAGAAGGTCTTGTTGGAGGTAGTGATGAGGTGATGCAATTCAGCAGTGGAGGTAGGGGAGAAAGAGGACCAAGTATGAGAGATAGAAGAGGTGGGAGGAGGGGAAGCTACTGGAGGGGGGGCTGAGAGGGCAGGGGGATGGTGGGGTAGAGAATGCATGGGGGGGGGGAGGGGATGGAATCTACGCTGGTTCCCATAGCGATTTCCTTGTTGAGCGTATCTGGTCCAATGTTCCCCGGCACCCCCTGTGAATGCGGGGCACCACAGGTCCCCACTGCTGCCTGCCCTCCCTGCATGACTGGGGCAGGAGATGGGAGGAAACCTGGTGTTACTTTGATTTCCTGTCAGAGTTGGAGGATTGGGAAACCAAGGAGGACTTGGCCATCTCAGATGGGGGTCCCTTAATCTACTTTCAGACCCGTCCCCTCCGTATGAGCGGCACAAGTTGCCCCCAGAAGACATGTCCTTTCAGGACTTTGTGCAGGATATGGTGAAGGCCGTACCCTTCTCCCTTGAGGCTGAGGACGAGCCGAGGGCAGAGGAGCTTGAGCTCCTGCATATCCTTTTGGTGCCCAAGGAGGTGGTGCCGGTGCATCATATCTTGCAGAGACAACTGCTGCGGCTGTGGGAGAGTCCACTCACAGTCCCTGCCTACAGCTCCCTTCCTCTTCCTCCACCCCCCCCTCCCTCTCCCGAAGATTGCAGAAGACTCGCAGAGGGATCTGCCTTCCAGCCACCTTAAACGCAGTGCAGCAAAGTCAGTAAAACAGTTTCAGGGGAGTTGAGCTGAGCTGGCATGGATTCTCTGCCTGGGGGTTTTATGGGGGAGGGGGAGTACCAAGGCTTGACCTCATCATTGTCCTTGTAGGGGGCTCCCAATTCCATCTTCTTGGAATGCAATTCAGGGTGGACTGTTGGGGACCATTGGCACACTGGGCATTTCCTGTCATTTTCTGCATGTGTTACCTGTTGTGAGTCCTGGCGGTTAGGTGGTCATAGCGCGCGTTCCGCTCCAGCGGCTTCAATGCATGTTCCTGTTCGGTAATCCAGTTTAGTCCTCCAACATCGGGTAGTGCCCCTCCTCCTGCAGCCTGGACCAATCAAGTCTTCTGTAGTATATATGCAGACGGAGCTCCCAGAAGCCCCCAGTGTGCCCAGTCTCCTTGCAGCTTGCAGACTTCTGTGCCCTTTCTGGGCACACTAAGTGACACTTGAGGGAGCAACACTAGTTAGTTTCAAAATCCTTTTCTTAAACAGTCTTGGGTTTCCCTGAGCCTTCCTTGCTTTTTGTTTTAAATGCAAAAAAATAAATAAATAAATAAATAAATGAAACCCCACACAAGAAGAGGAAAGGTGGTTTAAGTCTCTACAATGCTTTTTTCTATGGCTGTATTATATGTGAAATGTAATCAGCCGAAGGGTACATTAATAGCTTGCTTGTGTTACACCTGCACGCTGCATCCCGGAGGCTTTCCCCATACCCACTGCGTTGCTAGCTGGGTCCCCCAGCACCTTATCTCCCCCCTCCTCAGAGCCCCTGCTGCAGGATCTTCCACAGCCGCTGCAGACCACATTACACATTCCCATCCGGCCGTCTCATCAACGGTTTCTCCACTTCGCTCTTCCGTGGGGCCACTTCCAATTTCCGGCCATGCCGTTTGGTCTCGCCACGGCCCCCCGCACCTTCACAAACGTGATGGTAGTGGTCGCGGAGGCCTTGTGCACAGAGGGCATCCTGGTCCATCCGTATCTCGACGACTGGTGGATTCGGGCAAAGTCCAGTCGGGAGTGTGTGCACGTCACGAGCAGGGTGGTGGCTCTGCTGCGGTCCCTCGGCTGGGTGGTGAAAGAATGCAAGAGTTGTCTGTGCCCGACTCAGGATCTCGAGTATCTGGGAGTGAGCCTTGACACAGCACGGGGCTTGGTGTGCCTGCCGGAGCGCCGCATTCGGTCTCTTGTCCGACTCTTCAGGGGGATGCCCGCTCCATCTGCATGGTGATAGCTACAGTTCCTCGGTACGATGGCAGCGACCTTGGAGGTGGTGCCCTGGGCGCGCTTCCACATGCGCCCGGCTGCAGAGTGCCCTGCTGCGCCGTTGGTCCAACCAATTCGACTCGTTGAACAGGAGATTGACTTGCCCAAGGGCGGTTCGCCGATCACTCCGGTGGTGGCTCTCCTCCGAGAACCTGGCGCGGGGGATTCCCTGGAGCCTCCACTTTGGGTTCCGTTCACAACGGATGCCAGCTTAACCGGCTGGGGGGCTCACTGCGAGACCCGCTTCGCTCAAGGGGAATGGTCTCCCCTGGGGACTTCTTGGTCGATCAACCGCCTCGAATGGCGGGCGGTACGGCTAGCCCTCTTGGCCTCAAAGCCCTAGTTCTCGACCGGCCGGTGCGAGTCCTTTCGGACATTGCGTCCACCGTAGCTTACATCAATCGCCAAGGGGGCATCGGCAGTATGGCCCTGGAATCAGAAGCGATGGCCTTGGTCAATTGGGTGCAGTCTCGTCTTCCGGCCATCTCGGCAGCGCCTATTGCAGGCGCAGACAATGTTCAGGCCGATTTTCTCTGCAGAGTGCGGGTGGACCCCGGAGAGTGGGAGCTAAACCCGCAAGTTTACGCGCAAATAGTTCGTCGGGGGGGGCCGCCCTTCATGGATCTCATGGCGACATTTCAATCGGCCGAGACAGGACGCTTCTTCAGCAGGCAAAGCGAGCGTATGTCCGAGGGGCTCGACGCTCTCATTCAGCCGTGGCCAACGTCCGGCCTTCTTTATGTCTTTCCTCCGTGGGTTCTGATTGGCCGGGTCGTTCAGCGCATCGAGGGCCATCGGGGTCGAGTGTTACTGGTGGACCCGGACTGGCCTGGGTGGCCCTGGTATGCCGATCTGGTCCGGCTGAGCGACGGCATTCCTTGGCTCCTATCCACGCTGCCGAATCTTCTTTTTCGGGGACCCTTGCGGATGCCCCAAGTGGGTCAATTCTCGCATACGGTTTGGCCAGGGAGAGGGCTCGGCTGAAAAAGAAGGGTTACTCCCCCCGCGGTGATTTCTACCCTACTGCGGGCGGGGAAAACGTCCACTTCTCTTACTTACGTTCGGATTTGGGGGATCTTTGAAGACTGGTGCTCCCGGCGTGGAGTCCGGGCGGCGACGGTTTTCGTTTCCGTCGTTTTAAGTTTCTTCAGGTTGCTTTTGATAAGGGCCTTGCGGCTAGTTCTCTGAAAGTCCGATTGGCGGCTATCTCTTGTTATCGATGCAAAGTTTTAGGCCGTCTCTACAGTTCTTATCCGGACGTACGTCGTCTTCTTACGACTGTTTTTCATTTGCGGCCCTCCCGCAGGATTTTCGTTCCTCCGGGGGACTTGAATCTAGTGATGCGGGCCCTGGTTCGTGAACCTTTTGAACCCCTGAGTAGGGCGTTTCTGAAAGATTTTACGCTGAAGACGGTTTTTCTTGTAGCCATCGGTTCGGCACGGCGTATTTCAGATCTACATGCGTTGTCCTGCCGAGAACCTTTTTTGTCTTTTACCCCGGTCCCTTCCTTTTTGCCGAAGGTGGTTTCCCCTATTCATGTGGATCAGGCAGTGTTTCTTCCAGTTCTTTCTTCCCACTCTGTCGGGTCGGCGGACAAAGGTCTTCACCGTCTCGATGTGGGTCGTGCACCTCGTCGTTCTTTGAAGGCTACCGAATCTTTCGGAAGACTGACCGGTTATTCGTGCTCTTCGGTGGTGCACGTAAAGGGGAAGCGGCGGCTAAGGCCTCCGTTGCAAGATGGCTCAAGGAAGCGTTCGCGTCTGCGTATCTGTTGCAGCAGCGGTCTGTTCCGGAGGGGCTACTGGATCATTCCACTAGGGCTCGGGCTACCGCTTGGGCGGAGTATAGCCTAGTTCTGCCAGCAGATATCTGTAAGGCGGCCACCTGGTCGTCTCTGCATGCTTTCAGTACACACTATCGTTTAGATGTGTCAGCGGCTCGGGATTCCTCTTTTGTTCGGCGGTTCTGCGCGCCGGATGGCAAGGTCCCGCCCGGTCTTAACTGCTCTGTTACATCCCGATGTTGGAGGACTAAACTGGATTACCGAACAGGAAATGGAAATTACACTAACCTGGTAATTGTAGTTCCTGGAGGGTCCAGTTTAGTCCTCCTTCCCTCCCGACTATCTGTTATAAAAATGCGGCGCGCTTTCCGAACGGTGGATCATAAGACGGTTCCTCTTGCCGTTCGAACCTTTTTTGCAGCCGCGTTTTTGGCTATGGCTCTTCCTTTCTCAGGTGTTCAGTCAGCTCCTGAGATTTCTGATACAGAGCTGTATTTTGATTTCTGGGGCGTTGGTTCCAGCGCAATACAGTGTTCTGACTTCCTCGTTTGGAGAGAAAGTTGGATATTTTTGTGGGGGGGAAACAAATTGTTCTTTAATTATGTCATTTTCATTATGTCATTTTGTATATTAATCTAATGTGTTGCTTCGTTAAGTATGCTTTGTTACTAGTACACTGGGGGCTTCTGGGAGCTCCGTCTGCATATATACTACAGAAGACTTGATTGGTCCAGTCTCCAGGCTGCAGGAGGAGGGGCACTACCCGATGTTGGAGGACTAAACTAGACCCTCCAGGAACTACAATTACCAGGTTAGTGTAATTTCCATTTTCTTGCCTAGCACCTGTAATACACATTGCAATAAAAATGCCAGTCAATGCAAGCCTTGGGGCCGCAGCAACTTTAGCACGTTCTCTTGTGATATTTGCCTTAACTTTGTCGTCTTCCAGGAAATGTTGTTTGACCTGTGGCAAGTGAGGTGCCTATCTCTGGATTCTGGACTCTGCTCTTCTTGCATGGCAGCTTCTGTCGGCAGGTTCCGATTTTTTTAAGTTCTCAATTTTATCTGCTAGTTCCTGAGCCTGATGGTGGACCTCCTCTGGGCCCTTTTCCAGCACTTCAACCGCATCCTCCTGAGCCTCAGTATGCTGCTCAGTGCTCACACAGCTCCCTTCAGAGGTCAGACGCCAGAGTTGCAATTTCAACACGCACATCAGCAAGTTCGTTTTTGACATCCAACAACCAACTCTGATTGCATTGTAAACTATCGTCCGTCGTCTCATGCAGAAGATTAGTCAATCTTTGCCATGTCTTCTGTGCTGCTAGTACCATCTTGATTTGCTCGTGGCGTGCCTGGCTGACCCCCATATAATAGAGCGCTGCAAAGAAGCGACTTTCTTCTTAGTAGCCATAAGCTACCTGCTCAGTCGTTAGGGCACTCAGTCACCTGCTCTTATTTGTAAACATTCGGGAGGGGGCCGGGAACGATGCAAACAAGAAAAATTGCCAACGGGGATTAGGAGCGCTCCCTTCAAGCTGCCATTAGCCTGCGGACATCCCCTCATGGGAACTTAGATATCCAAATGATTATCAAACAATATTTTGTACATTACATCTGGCCCTTAACACCGATGCTAACCCTGCAGAGTTGCCCATCTTGGGGTTGATGGTCAGATTGAAATGACCTCCCATGGTCAAATTTCCCAGCTCTGAGCTTACATAATCTGTTAAAATAAAGGCTTTCCAGACTCCATTAGGAGCATATAAATTGACCAATGAATAAATTGTGTTCATCAAAATTCTCTTCCCTGGATCTTATTTTTTTCTTGTCAAGAGTTTCAACACACATTCTTAGATAACATCCCTACTTCCACCTCCACCCTTCTTTGGGCCCTGCTTGAGACTATAAGAACATAAGCGATGTCATTCGGGGTCAGATCAAAGTACCTGTCAGTTCCCAAAAGGTAGACCATAAATCCTAATGGATGTTCTTGGCCCCCTAAGAAGGCTTTTCTGCCCTTAAATTTCTTTTTTGACTGTAGAAAATCTGCACCCCTAACTACTTACCTTCCAAGTAGTATCTTCCACTTCAAGAGTGAGTTCAAGCCTTCTGGATTTACACTCACAAGTTTCAGTTCAAGCAGTCCTGCAGCATAAAGAAAAAGATAATAAAAAAAAAACCATGCCAAACATACACCCCATTTATGGTCCAGGCCAGCAAAGACATTTAATTTATTACGTGTATTTTCCACCTATCAAATAATTGTTATGATTACAAAACAAAAAACAACAGATACAGTGACCCCTTTGCGGGGCTAATAGTTTTCTAGACCTCTTAATGCCCCTTAACCTCTGAAGAGCCCTTACATAATTTAAGTAAACTTTAACAAACGCACCCTTCTACTTCTGCCCCTTCCCCATCTCATTTCATGTCTGTTGTGAATTTTTCATGCAGGTTGACCAAACTCAGCTTATTGTGGGCATTCGGGACTTCTAACCCCTTAACTACTGGGTACTGAATAGTACAGTGCTGCTCAACTCTCTCCTGAAGGCACACCTAGCCAGTCCGATTTTCAGGATTACTGCAATGAGTATGCATGGGATAAGTCTGCATATCTTGGAGACTCGGTCTGCAAATCCATCTCGTGCATATTCCTTATAGTAATCCTGAAAGCCCAACTGAGTAGAGAAGCGCTAGAATAGTAAACAAACCTTAATTTGGGAGGCATTGAATATCTCCTCATGCTGCCTTGGACCTTGAAATCTTAGCCACGTGAGCTCCACACTCGTGAGCAAGGAGAACGTATGAAGTCCCTGCAGCACCATCAGTAGAATGATCTCGTTCTTCTGATTGGTACCTTGGCCTGCAGCCTTCTTTTGCTGCTCTTTGGGGCATGTTTACTAAACCGGGCTAACGGTTAATCCGGGCTATCTGCAACTAGGTCCCATTGAATAATATGGGACCTAGTGGCAGATAGCCCGGGTTAACCATTAGCCCGGTTTAGTAAATATACCCCTTTGTCATTTAGGATAGGAACAGAGGATCTGATTAGTAGAATGATACTGCCTCTTCCATTACTTGCATAGCCTCTCACTACTGTGATGGTTGAAGTGCTCGTCCCACTTCTAGCTAACATTAGTCCCTTTGCGAATAGCCAGCAATATCTTGCATTATCTGCCCACAACTTCCTTGTCACTTCCTTAAAACCCTTCCTTAGCATCGTAGAGTCAAAACCACATATAGTTCAATCTTATTCTCCCATCGCACATTGCCCGAGCACAAGTTTTGATCAGAATCTTTTCCTTTATTGTATACTAATGGTTTTTGTTAAGTGCCGTCGAGTCGGAGTCGACTCATGGCAACCTTCTGGATAGCTATCCTAAATTGTGTTCGGTCTTCAGTCAGGCGGCTCATTGTTGACAGACTGGTACCCGTAGCTGCTGTTATTGTATCGATCCATCAATACTCATGGCAGCATGTGATTATATCTCTGGAGAGATTGTTTTGCAGACTCATACAATTTTTGTTTTAGGCTGGTCAGCAGTCTCTCTTCCTGTAGCCAGCACTGCCTGACTGAACCTCATTAAAATGTCTTTGAAATCCTGGAAGTTGGGTGGTGGTTTCTGGGACCATTTGTCACCAGAGGTTGCAGCATCTTCATCTATTCTCTCGACCCAGTCTTTGGGATGCACCTAGTCATTCAGGTTTTGAGAAAAATTGCAATGAATATGCATGAAGGATGTTTGTGTACAATGGATGCATGCATGCAAGTCTACCTCATGTACGTTCTCTGTTTTCCTGAAAATCTGATTGAATAGGTGTGGCCTGAGGACGGTTGAAAACCCCTGCTCTAGATCTTAATCTTCTATTTAAGAGCTTCAGTGTGTTCAGCTCTAGAAAAGAGCTGTTCATACTACTACAGCTACTCCAGTCCTCCCCTCTGCATCCTCCAATTGGCTACCCATTTGTGTGAAGGCCAAGCGCAGTTCTGTCACGAAGTTGACTTTCTCCTAGAAGATTGCTGTAGAAGATCACAAAGCCAGCCCTGCATCTCTGCTCATTAGTTTTAGCTTATGCCTTTCCAGTAGTAGTTGAAGGCGAGTTACAGTTGGGTACTGTAGGTATTTCCCTATCCCCAGAGGGCTTACAATCTATGTTTTTGTACCTGAGGCAATGGAAGGTTAAGCGACTTGCTCCAAGACCACAAGGAGTGGGATTTGAAGCCTGGTCTTTCTGGTCTCCGGCTGCTGCCTTATCTACTTGACTGCTCCACATCTTGTATGGCATGAAAGTCAGAGAGTTGGTATACCTCCCCTACCATCTCAGAGCTCTTCGGGCCCATGCTCCCATTTTCTGTTTTCTTGATGCAGTCCCGTTGCTGTGCAGCCCATGGGCCCTTGTAGTCAAATGATTTCAAATGGCTTTTTTTCTTTTTTTTATATGCCATTGGGAAGCACTTCTGCAAGTAACGGCAACCAAGTTGCCACAGATCCTGCTTCTTAATCCTGCACTGCTGCAATTCCGGTTATAAAAACTACCAAGACATAGCTGTAGCCTTTTGTGGCCATCTTGATGGGTGACATCACCTCCTTTCACTCAAGACTATTCTCAACCATTTATTTAATGCTTGCTTTTTTTTTTATACTGCTTTATCATTTTAGTCAAAGTGGTTTATATTGTAACTTAAACTTGGTAATATACATTAAACTGTTAACTTGGATTCTTCTGAAGCAAAGGAGGGTTAAGTGACTTGCCCAAGGCCACAAGGAGTGTTAGTGGGAATCAAACCTTGGTCTCCTCCTCCACTCCATGTGGCCATAACAACCATACATAGCAACTGTGGCACTAAAAGCTGGCTTGTGTAAGGATGGGAAGAGAGAGCATAATATCATTCAGAATGGTGCAAAGGGGATGCAAATAAGTATTAAAATAAGGCAGAGCGCAAGGGTATGCCAAAAGATATGTGTTCCCTTGTAAAGATTATATTGCTGTGTAAGAAAGGAGGCAAATCATTTGAAAGAGAGTTCAAGTGGCTGGAGATGGTGACCACCTACTAATTATTTTGGTGGGCTCCTGCACTCTGATTTGCCATCTTAGGAGCAAGAGCAGAAAACACAGATTCAGTCTTTTCTGCTAAATGTTTTCAGGGTTAAGTAAGGTAAGGTCAGGTTTGGTTTCTCTTTGCTGATGATACAAAAATCTACAATAGAGTAGACACCCAGGAAGGAGTAGATAAGATGAGGATGGATTTAGCCAATTTTGAAGAATGTCAAGAATTTGGCAGCTGAGATTTAATACTAAAAAATGCAGGATCCTGCATTTGGGTTGCAAAAATCCAAGGGAGCAATACAATGTAGGGGGCGAAGTACTTCTGTCCATGAAAGAAGAGCGGGACCTGGGCATGATTGTTTCTGATCTTAAAATGGCTAAACGGTTAGAAAAAGTGACGGCAAAAGCCAGAAACATGCTTAGGTGCATTTCTGGAGCCCACACCTTCAAAAGGATTATAAACGGGATGGAGTTGGTGCAGAGGATGACTACTAAAATGGTCACTGGTTTTCATTATAAACCATATGGGGACAGACTTTTAAAGATCTTAATATGTATATGTTAGAAGAAAGGCGTGATGGAGGAGAGATGATAGAGATGTTTAAATATCTCCGTGGCACAAATGCACAAGAGGAGAGCCTCCGTCAATTGAAAGTAAGCTCTGCAACGAGGGGGCATAGGATGAAGGTGAAAGGAGGAATATGTGAAAACTCGAGCTAAAGTTGAAAAAGAGCAAGCCATTCACGAATGTAGCAAAATATGACCTTGAGAATATACTACTGGGATTTAGACTGCCTGAGAAGGTTGTATTGGAAGAAAGCGATAAGTCTCTACTTAAGGTGAAAAAGCAAAAACGGATGACTGAAGAAACTGAAAATTGTCCAGAAATGCAGCGAAGGTAAAGCCAGAGGAGAAAGAGGCAATTTCAAGACTCAAAGATTTCCAAAGTGCAGCAAGACAGGACAAGGAAAAGTACTACAATGACACATCCAAGGAAATAGAATCAGAAGTTATTAGAGGAAGAACAAGATTGGCTTTTCTAAAGCTACGGGAGTTAAGGAAAAAATTCCAGCCTTGAATTGGAATGCTACAAGATGCCCCTGGATCCACGTTGAATGATGCTGAGAAGATCAAGAAAAGGTGGAAAGTATATACAGAGTTGTCAAATGGACCAACAGCCGTTACAATCTATACCTTATGATCGGGAACCATTGGTGATGAAAGAAGAAGTTGAAGCAGCATTGAAAGCCTTATCAAAGAACAAAGCACCAGGCATTGATGGCATTCCCATAGAAGTATTACAGCAATCTGATGCAGCTGTTACCATACTTACAAGGCTCTGCCAGGAAATTTGGAAGACAAATTCATGGCCAACTGACTGGAAAAGATCTGTGTTTATACCAATACTGAAAAAATGTGATCTGACTGACTATGGAAATTATCGCACAATTGCTCTGATCCCACATGCCAGCAAGATTCTATTGAAGATTATTCAACAGAGACTACAACCATACCTGGAACAAGAACTACCTGAAGTGCAAGCAGGGTTCAGGAAAGGAAGAGGAATGAGAGACGTTATCGCTGATGTGAGATGGATCCTTGAAAAGACAAAATAATATCTATATGTGTGTTATTGACTACAGCAAGGCTTTTGCCTGTGTAAACCATGAGAAACTCTGGGCCACATTAAGAAACATGGGTATACCAGAACACCTGATCTTTCTCTTGCACAACCTTTACATTGATCAAGAAGCAACAGTTCAAATGGAATTAGGAGAAACAGCATGGTTTAAAATCAGCAAAGGCTGCGTACTTTCCCTCTACTTTTTTAATATAGATGCAGAACAAATCATCAGAGAAGCAGAATTGTATGAAGACAACAGAAGTGTGAAGATTGGTGGAAGACTCATCAACAACCTTCACTATGCTGCTGATACCACATTACTGGCTGAAAGTGAAGACAATTTATAACAGTTGCTTCTCAAGATCAAGGAATATAGTCTTAAAATGGGTCTGCATCTTAATGTTAAAAAGACAAAGATCCTGACAACTGGCAAAATGAATAAGTTCATTGATCAAGAAGAAATGTAAATTGTGGACAACTTTAACCTACTTGGATCAACTATCAAAGAAGCAACGAGTAGTCAAGAAATCCGACGATGTATTGCTCTTGGCAGAATGGCTATGAAGGACCTAGACAAGATTCTCAAGAGCAGAGATGTCTCTCTCCATACAAAGATTTGACTTGTTCAAGCCATGGCATTTTCAATAACATCATATGGATGTGAAAGTTGGATGGTGAAAAAGATAAGACAGGAAGAAAATTGATGCCTTTGAATTATGGCGCTGGCAATGAATACTGTGTATACCATGGACTGCCTGATGAACCAACCAGTCAGTACTAGAGGAGATCAAACAGCTTTCTTTAGAAGCTCAGATGACAAGACTTCAACTTTCATACTTTGGACACATCATGCGAAGAGAGAGATCATTATAGAAAGACATCATGCTTGGCAAGGTAGAAGGTCAAACCAAAAGAGGAAGGCCAGCAATGAGATGGATCGATATAACAGCAGCTATGAGTGCCAGTCTGTCAACAATGAACTGCCTGACTGAAGACTGAACACAATTTAGGATAACTATCCAGAGAGTTGCCATGAGTTGACACAGACGTGACGGCACTTAACAACAACAGAGACTAGGATAGTACTGAATTCAAGAAAGCATGAGACCAACACAGAAGATCTCTAAAGGGAAAAAAGGGACTGTATATGGAAGGGCAGACTAGATAGACCATGTAGTCTTTTTCTGCTGTCATGTTTCTAAGTAGCCATTTTGAATGGGATGTTGCTGGAATTGCAGATTCCAGACCCTACAGTTTGGTTTGGCCACTGCTCCCAGGAGCCTTTACAAAGGTAATGGCAGTGGTGGCAACCATGTTGAGGAAGAAGGGGGATTCTGGTTCATCCATACTTCGATGTTTGGTTTACCAAGAGAATCGGAATGCAACACCTCAAGGCATCATCGTGAACAATACATTGAAACCAGTGTGTAGCAGCAGCCAAGAAAGCAAATAGAATGTTAGGAATCATAAGGAAAGGAATGGGGAATAAAACAAAGGATGACATCATAATGCCTCTGTATCATTCCATGGTGTGATTGCACCTTGAATATTGGGTGCAGTTCTGTTTGCAATATCTTAAAAAGGAAATAGCAGAGCTAGAAAAGGTACAGAGAAGAGCCATCAAAATGGTAAAGCGGATGGAAAGATACCCCTGTCAAGAAAGGCTTAAAAGGTTAGGGCTCTGTAACTTGGCAAAAGTATGGTTGATGGAAGATATGATAGAGGTCTACAAAATACTGAATGGAGTGGAACATGTAAACGTAGATTGGTTATATACTGCTTCGAAAAGTTAATACTGAGGAAGTGATGTCATCCTGCATGACAGGTGCTTGGGCGTTGAGCTCCGAAGCCATTCCCGATCAAACGCAATTATTCCCCCCCCCCCCCAAGAGCCAGAGAGAATACGGCAACTGCCCCAGTAGCCAGACAGCCGAGGGAGTGGAAATGACCACGTGGCAAAGAGCAGGGACCTGTGGGAGTTTGCATATACAAGAGCGGGCTCAAATGGGGGAGAGCTCAAAATGGGTGCCGGATGCTCTAAGAGCCTGGACCAGCTGGAGCATTAAGGCAAAGGGGGATTAAAGTGAATGGTGATGTTACCATCCAGCAGATCTCCCGAAATGCATAGGAGTTGGAGGGAGCTCATGGGCAAAATGAGAGAGTTATTTGTGGAGCTAGGCCATCGAGTGGGGGAGCACAACAAGCGGCTGGAGTACATGATGCAAGCACAGGAGGAGATGGCTGCCAAGATGAAGGCAAACAAGGAATGGAGAGAGCAAATTCTCTATAGGCTAGAGGATTTGGAGAAGAGGACTAGGAGAAATAATCTCAGCATCAGGGGGATCCCGAGGACCTGGAGTTTCGAGACAGCAGGAAAATGGCGGGCCTAGCCGTGCCTTGGGGCCGCTGTAATATGGCTGAAGGATTACAATTTGAAGAAGAGAATAGCTGCTAAGATGTGCAGACTGAGCACTTTTGAATGGCAGGGCTACAACGTGGCCATTTATGCGGTCTTGTCGTAGGGACATGTTTCCAACTACAAGGGCCCTGAGGTGCGCTGAGGTAAAATACCGCTGGCTATATCCATTTGGAATAGCATTTTCTAAGGAGCAGAAGATGTGGAGGGCAAGAACTGTTGTGGAGGCGATGAAAGCACTGCAAGAGGCTGGACTGCAGGCAGAGGTGAATGAGCAGCACAGGGACAAAAGCGGGGAGCCACAGAGAAGATGGTTGGAGGAATGAGGGGGAGTCCAGTGTGCCCGCAGCGAGTCCCTTGGAGTCCTCAGTGGGGGTGGAAGGCCCCTATGAAACATGCCAAGAACTGAAGAGCAGGGATTGATGGCTTGCTTGACTCATATGATCCCCTTTTCTTTCCCCTAGTTCTATCCCTGTTTACACCCTCTGTGTTTTGTCTTGACTAGATTGTAAGCTCTAATGGGCGGGGACTGTCTCTTACATGTCTGTGCAGCGCTGCATTCGACTGATAGTGCTTTACAAATGCTCAGTAGTAGTAGTAGATAATGCTGGTTGGGCTGTTGAGGGTTGTTGGGCTGCTGACACCCCAAGCATAGCTCACGGAAGACCTGTTTGATACTTGACTGTTTATCTGATGGCTTGTTGCTTGCTGTTTGCCAATAGATGTTTGCTGTTGGATATTTGGTAAGGTTGGCTGAGAAAGGGGGAAGTAGGAGGGATTGGGGGTAAGGGACAGGAGTAGTGGGAATATGAGCTGGAGCAGGAGCGGTGGAGGTGAGAGGTAGGGTGGGTATTGGGGACAGGGTGGGGTGAGCACTACTCCAAGAGGAGCCTCTGGAGTGAATGGTGTAGGATAGAAGGGAGGGGGTGAGGGGGCAGGGAAACGGTCAAGGGGAAGGAGGTAAGAGGATGGGGAGACTGAAGGAAAGACATCTATTGACAGTGGCCACAATCCATGCCTGGGGGCTTCAGACTTGGCGGAAGCAAAGATTTCTGGAACGAGAAGGGTTTAGACTTCAAGCAAATATTAATGAATACAGGAAACTCACTTTAGGGTAGGGCAGGGGGATGCTTCTGCATTCAAAAAAAGTATCCTCAAGTGCTATTGGCAGGACAAAGCAGTACCATCGAAGAGAGGAGTAGGAATAATGTTGAGTGAGACAGTCTGAGGGGGAGTGGAGGGGGCTATAGAGATAAGGAGGGGAGATGGGTGGGAGTGCGTTTGAGGACCAATGGGGCTGTAGTGTGGGTGTTTTGCCTTTATGGGCCGAATGATAAGGCAAATTTTATGAGAAGATACTGGGGGAATTAGAGGGGTTTGGGAATATTCCTATTTTGGGAGGAGATTATAATTTGATGATCAATCCCCCCCCCTGCCTTGTCAACAGCAGGGGGGTGTTGATGGGGAAGAGAAGTCTGATCCGGTTGAATATGCTGCTGGGATTAGTGGATATATGGAGATGCAGGCATCCAGGGGCATGGTACTATACCTACTACTCGCATCCACATGATTCATACATTAAGCTGGATATGGAGTTGGATAAGCAGAAGCTGGGTATCAAAGGTGAGGATGTGGAGCATGGGTCAGTAACCTGGACTGAGCATGCACCTGTTAGTGTTAAATTTTTTCACTCAACGTGTAATCAGACTCTGGGGACTCAAGATGATATCAGGTTTGGGAGGCTAAATGATTCCATTCCGGAGAAGGAGGAGCACTTGATTAGAATCAAACAGGTGATCCAGGAGTATATTCATTATAATGTGTGGGGGAGACTGACCTAGCAACAGTGTGAGATGGCCTTAAAGAGGTAGTCAGGAGTCACCTGAGTTTGATGATGAGGGCCAAGAGGGCTCGGGGAGAGTCTGAGTGCCTACTCATGCTTTTCTGCATCTCATCAAACATATTGCCGTACCGGACCTGCTCGAAATGGATTAGAACCTCATGCCAGCTGTGGAGCGGATCGAGCAGGAACCTATAACCTGGTCGAACCATGGTCTGAGGTGGATTGAGGTGGAAGGTTGGGGTTGCCAGAAAGGGCATAGCTCTTTCCAGATAAGGGTGTAGTTGAGGCCATTGAAAAAGATATTGCCTAATATTTGGAACTTAACCATACGGGGGAAGTTCAGAAAGATGTGGTGTGCGGTGCCTTTAAGGCTTTCCTACATGGCTAGTATGTAATGTGGGGAGCATGCAAGAAAAAGCGCCATCAGGCCTTAGAAGGGGGCTATGCCCAGGTCAAGGCTCTAGAGATGGAGTATAGACAGCGCCGGGGACAAAGGCCCTTGGAGTGCACTGGAACAAGTGCGTTTGGACCCTCCAGCTTGACAAATTGTCTTTACAATTGTAGTGTGCCTGTTGATGCTTCTATGAATATGGAGATACGCCAGGTCATTTGCTGGCCCAGGAGCCTTAAGGCCTAACAGGCACTGAACGCTGTGCTGAAGATAAAGATGGGGGTGGGTGACCAGTGATCAATGTTCCCTCTAATTTTCTGTAGGCTGTGTGAGCATAAAATATCAGCTGTGCAGTTTTTGAAGGAAGGTTACATTTTTGTGCGCCACATAACACTCGGAGTTCTATACTTTAAAATTTGACTACACGTCAGAATACAGTACAATGTACACCACATTGATTGCACTAGAAAATATTGTAGAACTTGTGAAAACCGTAAATACACAACAACTTTTCAATTTTAAGAATGTCTGTGTTGTTTTCTATCAGAATCAGAACCGTAATTTTTGTGCGCTCTGTTGTAAAGTATGTGCGCTCACTCGGCGAGGTGTGTGCGCGCGCACAGCTTAGAGGGAACAGTGCCGGTGATGAGGCGATTTGAGCGGAATTTTATGAATACTACCAAGGTCTTTGTCAGAGAGAGGGTGAGGTCGATCCAACTGCATTGAACAGCTATCTCAAAGGACTGCCCTTGCCTTCACTAACTAGAGGCAAGGGACTGGTTGGATCAGTCTATCACTCTAGGGGAGCAAATGACAAATCCCTGGGATTGGATGGATTGACTTCCTGTGTGTATAAGGTATTTTGTGATCAGCTTGCCACAGTATTGGTGGAAGTATTTGATGGGGTCCTAGAGGGGGGGCCAATTGTCGACGTTGGGACAGGGTGGGATTAGCAGGATTTTGGAGCAGAGGGAAGGATGTGACTGCACACTGTATAGGCCTATCTCGCTGCTAAACGTGGATGGAAAAAATACAAGCAAAGTCTTGGCGACTCGTCTGCATTCTCATGCCCACTGTGATTTTGCGCATCAAACAGGCTTTATTCAGGGATGACAGGCTGTGGATAATATGAAGAGCTGTCAGTTTGATCTGGCTAGCCCAGACAAAAAAAGTTGAAAGCTATGGCCCTGGTGGTCGATGCAGAAAAAGCATTTGACAAGCTAAGGGTGGGAGTTTCTTTGGGCCTCCATGTGGACATTTAGTCTAAGTGCTCATTTTATGCAGTGGGTATGCTTGCTTATACGTGGGGCCAGCTGTGGCAGTGAAGGTGAATGGGGGATATTTTGAGTTCTTTGAGCTGAAATGAGGCACATGGCAAGCGTGCCTGCTTCCCCCCTTGTTTGCGCTTTCCCTGGAGCCTTTAGAGGAGAGAGTCCGGTGCAGGAAGGACATATTGAGAATGCAGGTGGGGGAAGAACAGCACAAACTTTCACTGTTTGCAGACTGTTTTACTGATCCTGTCGGACCTGGAGGCCTCATTGCGGGCCCTGCAGGAGGAGCTAGATCACTGCCATCAGGTGTCTGGTTTTAAGGTGAATTTGGAGAAAGCCGAGGCCTTAAATATTGCACTCGGAGAATGAGGTAGAGCGGTTGCAGAGACTCTTTCCCTTTAAATGGACCATGGGATACTTAGGATACCTAGGGGGTAAAGATTAGTTCAGACCTCTCTAAGCTATATCAGCTAACTATTCCCTGTCGTAGAGGAGTCTGTTTGGTGAGATGGAGTGTTGGATGCGGCTCCATTGCCCTGGCTGGGGAGACTAGCACTGTAAAGATAGTTCTGCCTCAGATCTTATACTATTTTCAGATGCTGCCTGTAGCTCGGTGCAAGCTTTTTCACTACATTTGGAACGGATGACCACCATGGGGATGGCATGGTTGGTAGTTTATCGCCCCAAAAAGCAGGGAGGACTTAGCAGTTCCTAATCTTGATCGGTACTATGTAGCGGTAGAACTGTACAGTATAACATAGTAGGATGGGATGGTGTGACTGGGCTGGATGAAAATAGGTACAAAAAGAACAAAGGAATGCAATAGTTATTAAATGTATTAACCATTGTTTACCTTGTTCTATGTTACGTTGCTTGTTATAATTGTTCCCTGTACACCGCTGTGACTAGTAGATACAATGGTATAAAAATGTTGCTAAATAAATTCCTTTAAAGTACTTATTGTGGACAGGTGATTGGGGGGGGAGGGGGATGACAACCCCTTTCTACGACAGGTGGATCAGATCTGGAGACTATTTTTCTGTTGCTGAAAGTTTGCAGTGCGGGGGGGGGGGTCCTTATTACAGCCTATCCTTTATAGTGTAGATTTTTGACTGGGGTTGGTAGAATCCTTGTTCCAGTGTTGGGAGCGAAGCTGTCTTTGTATTCTGCAGCAGTCCTGCCCTGATGAGGAGCTAGCCTCCCTGGCTGAGCTGCAGGAAGACTTTGGGTTGGGGTCCCAGGGATTTCTATGGATACTTGCAAGCGAGGCATTAGTTAAGTTCCAAAGGTGCACCTTGAATATTGTGTGCAATTCTGGTTGCCATTTCTTTAAAAAGATATAGCGGAATTAGAAAAGGTACAGAGAAAATCCACCAAAATGGTAAAGGGGATGGAAGGATACTCCAATGCTAAAAGGCTTTAAAAAGTAGGGCTTTTCAACTTGGAAAAGAGACATCTGAGGTGGGCTACGATAGATCTACAAATTAATGAATGGAATTTTATGGGTAAACGTAGATCAGTTGTTTACGCCATCAAAAAGTAGAAAGACTAGGGGACATATAATGAAACCGTGTAACTCATTTAAGACTAATAAGAGAGAATATTTTTCCCTCGGTGTGTAATCAAACTCTGGGATTGGTTACCAGAGGATGTAGTGAAGGCTGTTTGTCTATGTCGCTAGGTTTAAAAAAGGTTTGGACAAGTTCCTGGAGGAAAGGTTCATAAACCATTATTAGAGGACTCGGGAAATCCACTGCTTACCCCAGGACAAGCATTGTAGAATCTGTGTACCAGTTTGGGAACCTGCCAGGAACTTGTGACCAGGATTGGCCACCGTTGCAAACAGGATACTGGGCTTGTTAGACCTTGGTGTGACCCAGTATGGCATTTCTTATGTTACAACAGCTGAAGTGAGAGCAGGAGGGGGAGGCACAGGCAACAAGAGCACTAAAAACATGAATACACTGCACGGCCGAAGCCCTGGATCTAATACAGTGCAGAGAATTCCAGTAGAAACAGAACAGGCTGGAGGCACACAGCGTATTCCTCTTTCCTTCTAGAAAGCTGTTGCTTCCCCTGACTGCAAATGGTGGGTGTCTCAGCCCCGTGTACCTCAGAGACCGATTAGTGTTCTCTCTCTTCCTGCTGATTAATAATCCCACCTTCCTCTTTGCTCATATAGTACGAGACCTAGCTGTTCCCTCCCCTTGTGATTCCTCCATGGGAGCAGAGCTGCTTTCTTCTAGCTGGTCAATTTTATACTACAGTAGTTTGGAGATGGCAGTGCTCCTATAAGAACGAAGTGGATCATAGTGGCTGTGACTGAAAAAGCAGAAGCTGGGAGTCAGCGAGGACTGTTCTGCTTTTGGCCTACCACAGGGCTTCTCTCCTGGACCCTAGTGCAACAGTGGCTTTCACATTCTCGCCAGACCGCTGTCCTTGCTTTGTGCTTCATTTTATGAAAACGCCTTCCTTTTGGTACCTATCCAAAGCCTGTTAGCTGTTGTAATGTTTTTTCCTTGTTTTATTTTTTTTTGTGAACATATTTAGATGCTCTGCTCTTTTAAATAAAAGTGATAGTATACAATCTTATACATAATGCATAAAGTTTTTCTAAATTGCAAATTGTGGCATTTTAAATCATCAGTCAAAAACTGTGTCCCGTACGTGGGAATGCATGATTGTCATCTGGGAGCGAGAAGATGGAACACTTCAGACTTTGCACAGAATTAATGAGCTTATGGGTTAGGGGACTTGCTCCTCCCCTCCCCCCCTTTTTTTTTTTGCAACCACCTCCAAGCCCGGGCAGAGAGAGCAAAGAGCGATATTAGTCTCCTTAAGGTAGTATGGACTATATGAGGCATTTCTGAGTGGAGGTATCTCCATATATGTGTCTATCGTGAGAGAGTGTTTGTGTGGGGCATGGGTGAGGATGGTTTTTGGGTGATGCGTGGCCTGCTCAACTTAACTGGAAAATTCCATGTCATAAAGGATGAATATGATGTGCTTAAAGTCCCAATAATGTGAAAGCTCCTGACAAAACCAGATTACATACCTGTAATGGGGGTTCTCCATGGACAGCAGGATAAGTCAGCCACACCTAATGTCATCTACAGTTTAGACAGAAATGCTTTTTCAGAGCTCAAAGGCAAACCTTTCTGAGCATGTGCCAGTGAGCCTTACTCAGCCTGCCTGCCCACCCCTACCTAGGCGGTCTGTCCTTAGACAAAAGTAACCCAAATGCCCTTAAGTACAGAGTTTAAAGATTATATAAAATAACCACTATCTAACGATAACCAGATTAATATGAATAAAATCCAGTCTCTAAAATGCTTGTATGCAAATGCTAGGAGTCTAAAAGATAAGATGGGAGAATTAGAACATACAGCACTAAATGAGAGGTTAGATATGATTGGTATATCAGACACATGGTGGAAGGAGGACAACCAGTGGGACACACTGATACCTGGGTACAAACTATATCGCATTGGTAGAGTAGATAAAATTGGTGGAGGGGTTGCACTCTGTTACAGAGGGTATTGAGTCACACAGGATTAAAGTTGTGCAGGAAACAAAATACACTGTAGAATCTCTGGATTGAAATTCCATGTAAAAAGGGGAAGGCAATGGCAGTGGGGGGTGTACTATCGACTTCCTGGCCAGAATGAACAAATGGAAGAAGAAATGCTCAAAGTAATAATAATGGGGTGATTTCAATTACCCGGATATCGATTAGGTCAGTGTCAGGGCAGGACATGCTAGGGAGATAAAGTTTCTAGATGAAATAAATGACTGCTTCTTGGAGCAGCTGGTTCATCGACCGACCAGAGGGGAAGCCATTTTGGATCTAATCTTTAGTGGAAACCAAGATCTGGTGCTAGAGGTAAAGGTGTTGAGGCCATAGCATCATTGCATTTGATTTAATAAATGGAAGGAGGACAGCAGGGAAATCCACAGTAGTACCTTTTAACTTTCTAAAGGGAGACTCTGATAAAATAAGGAAAAAAGAAAAAATTAAAAGTAGCAGTTGCAAAGGTTAAAGATTTACATCAAGTTTGGGTGGTGTTTAAAAATACTATCTTGGAAGCCCATACTAGCTCTATTTTATGTTTTAAGAAAAGTGGATGGAAGTCCAAAATCTGCCAAGCATGGTTTAAAGGTGAGATCAGAGAGGCTATTGCCAAAAAAAGCATCTTTCAGGAAATAGAAAAAGGAGCCAAATGAGGAAAACTGGAAACAGCACAAGCACTGGCAAGTTTAGATGCAAGGCATTGATAAGGCAGGCAAAGAGAGAATTTGAAAAAAGCTTGCCATGGAAGCAAAAACACATAACTTTTTCAAGTACATTTGTAGCAAAACACCGGTGAGAGTCAGTTGGACCACTGGATGATGGAGGGGTAAAGGAGGCACTAAGAGGAGACAAGGCCATAGCGAAGAGCTGAATGAATTCTTTGCTTCGGTCTTTACTAAGGAAGATGTAAGGACGTTACCCATGACTGAAATGGTATTTAAAGATGCTGCTGCAGAAGAATTGAAAGAAATATCAATACACCAGCAAGA
Source organism: Ichthyophis bannanicus (assembly GCA_033557465.1). NCBI lineage: Eukaryota > Metazoa > Chordata > Amphibia > Gymnophiona > Ichthyophiidae > Ichthyophis > Ichthyophis bannanicus. The sequence goes on along the minus strand of CM066051.1, from coordinate 43,698,368 downwards.
TGTATTACAAAATTTTTATAAACTGAAGAGTAGCAAATGGCCTGAATGGGATGGTATACATTCAAGAGTGTTGAAAGAACTAAAATATGAGATTGCAGACCTACTATTTAGTAATCTGTGAACTATCATTAGAATCATCTGTAATACCTGAAGATTGAAGGATGGCCAATGTAATGCCAATTTTTAAAAAGAGTTCCAGGGATGATCGGGGAAACTAAAGACCGATGAGCCTGACATCAGTACCAGGAGAAATGGTAGAAACCATTAAAAAGAACAAAATTACTGAACATGCCGATAGTCAAGGCTTAATGGGAGACAGCCAAGGAAGATCTTGTCTTACTAATCTGTTATGTTTTTTTGAAGGTGTGAATAAACAGGTAGACAAAGGTGAGTTGGTTGATATAGTGTATCTGGATTTTCAGAAAGCCTTTGACAAGGACCCTCATGAGAGACTTGGTGAAATTAAAAAGTCATGGGATAGGAGATAGTGCACTATTGTGCATCAAGAACTAGTTAAAAGATAGAAAGCAGAGGGTAGGGCTAAATGGCCAAATGCCCAATGGAGAAAGGTAAATAGTGGAGTACCCCAGCAATCTGTGCTGGGTCTGCTACTTTTTAACATATTCGTAAATGACCTAGAAACAGGAATAACGAGTGAGGTAATCAAATTTGCAGATGACACAAAATTATTCAAAGTTGTTAAACTGCAAGAGGATTGAAAAATTGCAAGAGGACCTTGATAAATTGGAAGACTGGACTTTCAAATGGCAGATGAAATTTAATGTGGACAAGTGCAAAGTTATGCACCTAGCAAAGAGCAACCCAACTATGGTTACACGATGCAAGGCTCCACATTAGGAACCACCAACCAGGAAACATTTAGGAGTCATCGTGGATAATATGTTGAAACCCTCAGCCCAGTGTGCAGCAGCGGCCAGGAAAGCAAATAGAATGCTAAGTATCATAAGAAAGGAAATGGAGAATAAAACAAATGATATTATGCCTTTGTATTGTTCCATGATGCAACCGCACCTTGAATATTGTCAAATTCTGGTCACCATATCTTAAAAAGGATATAGCAGAATTTGAAAAGGTACAGAGAAGAGCCACCAAAATGGTAAAGGGGATGGGAGGATACCCCTATGAGGAGAGGCTAAAAAGGTTAGAGCTCTTCAACCTGGAAAAGAGACTGCTGAGGGGAGATATGATAGAAGTCTATAAATTAATGAATGGCGTGGAACGGGTAAATGAAGATTGATTGTTTACACCATCAAAATTTTGGAAGACTGGGGGACATGCAATGAAGCTACAGTGTAACCCATTTAAGACTAATAAGAGAAAAAAATATTTTTTCACTCAACGTGTAATCAAACTCTGGAATTTGTTACCGGAGGATGTAGTAAAAGCTGTTAGTGTAGCTGGGTTTAAAAAAGGTTTGGACAAGTTTCTTGAGGAAATGTCTACAAACCATTGTTAAAGGAGACCCAAGAAATCCTCTGCTTGCCCCAATTCAAGCATTGTGGAACCTGTCATTTGGGAAAACTGCTAGGTACTTGTGACCTAGATTGGCCACTGTTGGAAACAGGATTCTGGGTTTCATGGACCTTGGTCTCACCCAGTATGGCATATATTATGTTCTATGTAGAACTAGGAGCTATTTCTTGTAGTTTATGATGAATCTCAGTGAGGAAAGCAGTGCTATGGTGCATTGTACTGAGAGTGTTGTCTCTGGCTTGGAGGGGGCAGTAATGAGCAGGTTGCCTAGATAGGGGAAGATGCATACCTCCTCCTTGTGGTATCCTGCGATACATTTGGTGAAGACTCTCTGGGCCAAGGCCAGGCCAGGCCAAACAGGAGTACCTTGTACTGGAAGTGTTGGTCCCCTACACAGAAGCACAGGTATTGCCTGTGTTCTGGGTGGATTGGTATGGGTGTAGGCATCCTGTAGGTCCAGGGAGGCGAGCCAGTTGTTGTGCTGGAGGAACAGGAGGATGGAGCATAGGGTGTACATTCGGAACTTCTCCCTTCAGATTAATTTGTTGAGGTGTTGCAGATCGAGGATAGGGCAGACTCCCCTAGATGACTTGAGGACGAGGAAGTAACGAGTAGAATCCATGCTTGATCTCCAAGGAGGAAACTGGTTCTATGGCCTTGGATCCAAGGAGCGAAAAAATCTATGCTGACCTAGTGGGATTGAGGTGAGCTGGGAATGGGCTGGAGGGGATGCAGTGGCATTTTGAAATTAATTCAATAACGGTTGCTGATGATTTCCAGGATCCACTTGTCCATCATGATGGCTTAATAGAACTGTTGAAAAAGGGAAAGCTGGCCCTACTGGTGGTGTGGCTGTCACAACATCAAAAGGAGGGAGGAATTTTCCCCGATGAGAATGCCTCCTGCTTCTGCTGGCGGCATTCCTTCTGGCATTGCTTTTGAGGGTAGGAGTGATTGTAGGCCTGGTGCTTGGGCCTCTGGGGCTGCCATTTGTTGTAGGTCTGGTCATGCTGAGGTCTGGAGTATGATTTTCTGTGGTAGGAGTTGTGGTATTTATGTTGGCTTGTGGAGTGCTCCATACCTTCAGAGGCCAGGGTCTGCAGTGTCATGCAGTGGTCTTTCATGTTGTTAATGGTGTCCTTCACCTTGTCCCCAAATAAATTGTCACCCATGCCGAGGGCCTCTGCCAACCTTTTGTAGGTGTCCTCCCTGAGGCTCGATGCCTGGAGCCAGGCTGTGCAGCTGGAGGCAATGGCCATAGCAGCAGTGTCAAAGCTCTGGAAAGTGGAATGAATCAGTTGTTTGCTGCACTCTCTGAGGTCGGCCAGGATGGGGGAGAAGGTGGATTTGCTTTCAGATGGGAAGTTCTCCATTGCACTTTTGAGGCTGTCCAGAAATGTATCCTAGTCAAGGACCTGCTGGAATTGGTGTGATGTGATCTTCACTGCCAGCATGGTGTCTAATAAGACTTCTCATGTTCATCAAGGAGTTTGATCTTTCCCTGGAGGTGTGATGGCATGGGAGTGGGAGGATTTTGCCCTCTTGAGCATGAATGTGACCATGATGAATTGTTGTGGGAGCTGCATCTTGTTAAAGCCAGGGGTGGATTGGACCTGGTACTTGGCGTTGAGCTTCCTTGATGTGGTGTGCCCTGACAATGGGATTTTTCCAGATATTTAAGAGGTTGTCACTGAAGAGCTTGTGGACTGGGATGGGATACCAGGCAGTGGGGGTTATCCAGGTATTTGAGCAATCCAAGGACCTTGTTTCTAGGGGTTGGAGGTGCTGGGCGGATCATTGCGTTTGATCCTTCCCCTTCAGTGCGGTGAGTGTGGATGAGCTGGCCAATAGCGATCATGAGAGGTGGAGCTGATACTAGTTCCTGCCCCATGGTGCTTGCGGGTCGGTGAGGTTTCTGGTATTGTTGGCACTATGCCATGTTTGTGAGCCGAGTGAGGGGGAGCTGGTGTTTGAACTAAAGGGGTCTTGCTGGCTGCGTGTGGGGGCCTTTGCTATGACTGTTCCAGGCTGTGATCCTTTGGATGAATGGCAGAAGCCTTGCTGGGGTTTGGGCAGGGGACAGAGGCCTTTGGTGGTGCATCTCAGGTTGTGAAGGGGGTGGTGTTGGACACGTGCTTGTCCCTGTGGCTCTTTGTGGCTGTGTTTGGGGGCTCTGAGCCTGGTTGCTGAGGAGACTCTTGTGCATGGCTGTGGGAGTGTCTAGCCCTTGGTGCCATATGAGTACAGTGGGGGCAGTAGTCCACATGGTAGAATGCCCACCCAACAGTCATGGAAATCAGTGCCATTCATTTTCTTGGAGTATTGACAGTTTTATAGCCAGATTTGATTATTTTTCTTGGGTGATCTTCTAGCAGCTTTTCAATGCCTTGTTGGAGTCGGGAGTGGTACCAAAGGACTGGAGAGAGGCTCATGTGGTTCCTTTACACAAAAGCGGAAGTAAGGATGTGGTTGAAAACTACAGGCCGGTTAGTTTAACTTTGGTCGTGAGTAAATTGGAAATGCTGCTGAAAGAGAAAATAGTGAGGTTTCTGGAGTTCAGTGGATTACAGGATCCAAGGCATCATGGATTCACTAGAGGCAGGTCTTGTCAGACAAATCTGATTGATTCCTTTGACTGGGTTACCAGGGAGTTGGACCAAGGGAGAGCCCTAGATGTGGTGTATTTAGAATTCAGTAAAGCCTTTGATACTGTTCCTCACAGGTGACTTATAAACAACCTTAGTACCCTAGGGATGGACCCCAAAGTTACTGCTTGGGTTGGAAATTGGTTGAGTGGGAGGTGACAAAGAGTACAGGTAAATGGAGCTCACTCTGAGAAGGAAGTTACCAGTGGTGTGCCCTAGGGCTCTGTCCTTGGTCTGATTCTTTTCAATATCTTTGTTAATGATAGAGTCAAGGGGCTGTTGGATAAGGTTTTCCTCCTTGTGGATGATATCAAAATCTGCAATAGAGTAGACACCCTGGAAGGTGTAGATAACATGAGGAGGGATCTAGTTAGCTTGAAGAATGGTCTAGAATTTGGCAGCTGAGATTTAATGTTATAAAATGCAAGGTCATGCATTTGGGTGGCAGCAATCCAAGGGAACAGTATAGTATAGGGAGTGAAGTACTTTTGTCTACCACAGAAGAGTGGGACCTAGGCGTGGTGTGTCTGATCTTAAAGTTGCTAAACAGGTAGAAAAGGCGACAGCAAAAGGTAGAAGGATGGTTGGATGTATATGGAGAGGAATGGCTAGCAGAAAAAAGGAGGTGATAGTGCCTCTGTATGAGTCGTTGGTACGACCTCCTTTGGAGTACTGTGCGCAATGCTGGAGATTGCACCTTAAAAAGGATATAATCAGGATGGAATTAGTACAGAGGGTGGCTACCAAAATGGTTTGTGATCTTCATTGTAATGCATATGAGGACAGACTTAAGGATCTTAATATGTACAGCTTAGAGGAAAGGTAAGATAGAAGTGATATGATTGAGCTGGTTAAATACCTCTGTGGCATAAATGCACAAAAGGAGAGTCTTTTTATTTTTTTTAATTTTCTATTTATGCATTTTGCAATTAATCAAGTGACACACTTGTACAAAAAAAGATAAGCCTGTCTCAATCACAATATAAAAATTAAATCAAGAACATAAAAAATAGGAATATTAATAGTCCCCATATGAGGGGGGAGAGCAGCATCGCAAACAGAGGGCAGGAACTCCCCTGTATGCATTAATAAAGGAAAAAAAACATTATACCAAACAGCAAGAGAAGGCAGAGAACCAAGCATTCTATTCCATAACAATGGGGTAGCTACTCAAGAGGGAGAAGAGGTTACAATATGGGTACTGATAAAGGAGGACAAGTCCTCTGGCTGAAAGACGACATATTTATGGGACTGAAATACAATTATACATTTACAAGGAAATTGAAGTATAAAAGACTCCCCCATCTGAGTCACCCCATGTTGCAACAATAAGAAAGATTTATGTCTTTTTTGTGTCTCTGGCCACATCTGGGAAGATTGCAATTCTCTTACCCATAAACAAATTGGCACGTTTTTTGAAATATAGCTTGAGAATCCAATCTCTATCTGATGGTAATGCCAAGGTAACTATCAAGGTGGAAACAGATAGTTCATCGTCCTTGGGAGTTTGAAGCAACGCTGAAATATCTAGGAAATCCATATCCAACTACCTTCTCCCCTACTTTCTTACCCAAAGGCAAAAAAATATGCTTTAGATACTGGAGGAATTAAATCAGCTGACACCTTCAACACCTCTTGAAGATACTTCTTAAACAGATCCAAAGGAGAAACTGCAGGAACTATAGGAAAATTAAGCAAATGGATATTGGAGGATCTGGTAGCATTTTCTAGTGATTCCACCTTCAACCTAGGGAGAGTCTTTTTCGATTGAAAGCACGTTCTGTTATGAGGTGACATGGGATGAGGGTGAAAGGGGATAGATTCAGGAGTGATATGTGGAAATATTTCTTTATGGAAACAGTGGTGGAACCGTGGAAGTCTCCCAGTGGAGGTGGTAGAGATGAGGACAGTATCTGAATTCCAAAAAAGCATGGGACACTTTAGGGCTCACTGGCATCTGAAAGTGTACTTCTGTCTGACCTGTGCCGTGGTATGAAATCATCAGGTGTGGCTACTGCCTCCTCTGCCCATGGAGAATGCATATGTGGGTCAAAATCTGTTTTGAGAAGTGGTTTAATAATTCTGCTTTTCATGACTTTGACCTGCATCTTCAGTCTTCACAGCTTTGTAGAACTTGTTGAACGCTGCTCTATAGTTGTCATTAGTCCACAAATTCATTCAAAGGTGTTCTCTCTGTGCAGTTCTGATTATAGGTCAGTGCATATTCTAGCATTTTAGAAGTAAGCAGTAGTAGCTTATGCAAATAAGCTCTGTATCCGAAAAAAATATATAGCTGCATTTGTATTAGCCACAGGAATGTATTCTTTTATTTTAAAATTACAGTCCTGTTGGCTTATGTCGAGTTAATAGTGAACTCTGCTCCGGAAACCTATGAACTTGGAATCAACACGACCTGGCAGATTGGTTCAATGGTTTATTAAGCTTTGTTGGGCTGTAGGGCAGAAACGCAGACCATTGTTTTTTGGAGGGAGGGAGGGGTGCGCGCCCCAACGTGTATAGACCAGGCGCCACATGTGGATACTGAGGTCAGAGGTAGCAAAATGGTTGGATAAGGAGGGGGGCCCTGCTGGAGTGTATAGAAAGGTAAACCGGCAAAAGAAAGCTAGGTGGGTGATTTCTGTCGCCTACAGGCGTATGCATAAAGTTACCAGTCGAGCAGGATCCAAGGTTTTCTAGTATTCGATTACTACAACGGTTGCGCACGGGTATGCTATAAGCAAAACCTTTGTGCTAAGTGAGCGGTGGGCATTAGATGCAAGAGCATAAATCTTAAGTTATACAGCTGTAGTATGCAGGGGACTGACAATATTTTTTTCTTCTAGCCACCGATCTGTTTTCTCTAATACGTGCAGGCTATGGTGCTAGTGGATGCAGTGATTCACCTTCAGGTCTTCCATATACGACTTTGCATCTGCGTGAAGTAACTAATGACCTCATTTGAATAGGCAGGGATCATGATAATATACGTTTAATAGGTGGCCCATGTATGCAGCCATCTGTGCGTAGTTAACGCTTTCACCAATCTCATCTGTGCATTGGGGTGCGGCAGTACATAGGTGCAGATGTTGCGCTAATGGTTCTGCATCGGTTCCCATACTTTTTTTCAGCAACTTAGCAGGCCGTAAGTCATTAAAGAGAGAAATCGCCAAGCTTTGCCTTTAGATCCCTTTTTTTCTGTTTCAATTAATTGTCACAAATGTTTCCCCATTAAAAATAATCCATTTTAGTAGTCTAGTTCTTTAAATATCATTTTCCCTTTTCTCTCCAAATCATCTTAACCTTAATCACATTTTGTATTCCAACAGTAGTTAACAGTCTTGACATGGTGCTACGTTTCGAACTAATTTAACTATAATTCTGCATCAGGAGTATGAATTACTCATCTGCATTTCTTCATCAGACAATGATGTCTTCTCTTAGTATTATCAACCATCAGACCTCTTTCTTTACAGAATACGTTTGTTTTTAATAATTAAAGAAAGCCAAGGAACTGCACAGAAGAGCAATCACCATCTTCCTCTCTATCCTGCTCTACCAGGCCCTTTAAGTTCTTATGTATCGTCCTCTAGTATGTTAAACAGCTAGCGGATCTGGAAGCGTTTTTGAAATGTAAAAAAAACTGCATGATTTTCTAACAAGATCAAAACGTATTAATGCTGGGAAACGTTGCATTAGAAATCACTGCTTAGAAATCAATCTCTGTTTCTCTTTCGGCCGCTTGCATTGCACCGCTTACTAAAGCCGTCCCTCGAAATCTCAGACTTGCAAGGGCTACAGGGGGCCGAGGTCCCGCCCCTGCTCTCCACGGATTGGTCAGACGCTGTAAGCGCTGGACCCCGCCCTCCCGCCTCGTTGGCGGTCCGAGGGGGAGGGCGGAGAACGGAAGCCGGAAGTAGAATCGGGGCGGAAGCGCCGCCATCTTGTTTTGCGGTTGCGGAAAGGAGGAGGGAGGGGGCGAGCGTGCGTGGCTTTCGGGGGGGCAGGGTTTCTTGGGGAGAGGCCGAGCTCCGCCAATCCTTCTGCTGTCGTTCGGGGAGGGGGGAAGGAGCGGTCTGCCCGCGGCAGCTCTCGGGGTCGGGGGGAACGCTGTGGCGCCCCCTCCCCCTACGTTCCGCGGAGGGGGGCAGAGCGAAGAGAACGGCGAGGGGGAGGGGCTGCCTCTGCGGCTTCCCGGACCCGGGGACTCCTCCCCTCAGAGACCTTCATATAGAGGCAGAGGAGGAGGTGGGGGCGCTGTTGCCGGGCAGCGCGAGGGAGACCCCACCCCCTGCTCCTTATACCGAGGTAAGAGAATGGTTCTCTTCCCGCACTCCTAAGTCTTCATTCATTTCCTCTTGTAGGATTTTCTTACTGTCCTAGACTTTGCTCTTCGCTCTTCCACCGCTCAGGATCCTCTGTGCCCACCCCATGCTTTACTTCTCCCTTCCCTGCGGATCCTGTGTCCATTCCGGGCTTTATCCCTCACGCCATCGTCACTGGTGGATTCTCCGTGCCGTGCCTTACCCCTCACTCCCTCAGCACTGAGGATTCTCCGTGCCGTGCCTTACCCCTCAGCACTGAGGATCCTCCGTGCCGTGCCTTACCCCTCAGCACTGAGGATTCTCTGTGCCCCTCCTCCAATTACCACTTCTACCACCACCACCATCACTAGGCGAGCGTTCTCCGTAAACTGAGAGGCTAAGATCATACTTCCCATAACTTAGAAATATAAAAACATGATGACATAAAAAGGCCATTTGGCCTATCTAGTCTTCCCTTCCATATCAACTACTATATCCTTTCCCCCCCCCCCTTTAGAGAACTTCTGTGGCTTAGGGATGAGGTTCATGAATGTCATTGTATGTGCCAAATTAGCCCTATTAGAGACATTGCCCCTTGGGATTCTCTTTGGATTGTCTGAGTTGTAACACTGATTTTTGTTTTTGCTGTCTGTGAGGTGGCTTTGTGCACTTGCCAGAGCTAGAAAGACACCAGTCTGGGTGCCTAAAATCTTATTGCTCATCTAGAAGAGCTGATGAATCCTTGTCTTGGCCAAGAGAATCCATAGGTGGGTTTACATAGAGGACCCAAAAGAGTTAGATGGGGGAGCAGCTGGAGGCAATGTTCCCTCTAATTTTCTGTAGGCTGTGTGCACATAAAATATCAGCTGTGCAGCTTTTGAAGGAAGGTTAAATTTTTGTGCGCCACATAACGACACTCGGAGTTATATACTTTAAAATCTGACTACACGTCAGAATACAGTATGTACACCACATTGATTTTAATCAAATTAAATGAAAACAGATGATTAGTAAATGAAGTGGGAAATTTCTAGTAATTACAATCATAACTTTTAACTTTTAAGATGTCTGTGTTGTTTTCTATCAGAATCAGAGCCGTAACTTTTGTGTGCTCTGTTGTAAAGTATGTGTGCTCGCTCGGCGAGGTGTGTGCACGCGCACAGCTTAGAGGGACCAGTGGCTGGAGGGGGAGAAGAGTGAGCATATAAGCTAGGGGAGAAGAAGAAGAAAAATTCAAAGGGAAGGAGGAGGAATGCAAAGAAACTTTCTCCCCCCTGCCCCATACATTAAAAAAAACAAACACCTTTCTGGGATATTGAAACTGTCCACATTTTATATGATACTGTCTCCTTACTTAACCTGGTAGGCTTCTAATCTGTTGTCTTAATTTTGAGTTTAATGTTCGTAAACCATACTAGACTTTCCTTCCCCTGCTAGGACAATATCTGCCCTTGCAGATACGTTTCCAAAACAGACTGTTGATGCTGTCTTTTCTCACTCTCCTCACCAAAACACGTGAAGATGACTGACCTTGCTAGATTGCAAGGAATCTAAAAAATTAAGTTATTGCTTCTGAAATTCTTATCTGATGTGACCCCCATCTTAGCACTTAAAAATCACGCAACCCTTAGGTGGTGATGAAAACACATTAGAAGACTCAAATTCACACTGCACTCCCTCCTCGTACTTACTGAAAGCATGATGGCAGCCGTAGTCAGCACAAGACCCTGTTTGAGTTTCTATAAACAGACCCCAGTACTTTGCATGGGCTTCCAGTGTAACAGCCCACACAGGAGGGGCAACAGTCTCCCTGCTGATTGCTGCTATGTCACAGTGTAACTTGTTGAATTTATAAATTACCTTGAGATTGTAATGTTGTATCATTTCAATATTGTTAAGTTGATTGTTATAAATTTCTGTAATAAATGAGCTCACCCTATACAATTAAGGAACAGTTTATCTTTTTTGCAGTTTGTGGGGTATAGACGGAATTGGGCTGAAGTTAATGATTTTAAGGTACAATCGGAAATTCTGAAGAGCAATTTCCAGGAAAGAGGCGATCCTAAACAAGTTATAAATAGAGCATATAAAAGAACGCTTTTTAACCATTGTGATTTATTGTTACATCCGCAGAAGAAACGCACGATGGATGATCATACTGTTAATTTAGTTACGAAATATTATCCATATAGTTCTAAAATTAAGCGAATCATGAAAAAACATATGAATGTTATAAACAGCATCGCAGGGTTAGAGAAACACATTCGTTGTGTTTGTCAGCGTCACAAAAATTTAAAAGAAAAATTGAGTCTGGCAGTTTTGCGACCTTTATTAAACCAACAAGTAGAAATTGTTAATGGGCACAAGAAATGTGGTGACTGCAAAATTTGTGATATCACCTTGGAAATAACTAAATTTCAACATCATGGTATAACATATCAACTTAAAAATAAAACCTCTTGCGGTTCTAGCTTTGTAGTTTACTGTATCCAATGCCCGTGTTCTTTAATATATATATAGGCAAAACGATACGCCCTTTTAGAGTGCAAATGAATGAACATTGAAGCAGGTTGAACTGTAAGAAAATAGAAGCACCACTAGTGAACCATTGTTTGGAATAGACCAAATCGATGCGGGCTATAACGGAAGATCAAAAGACCAAACTCTATTGATTCGTGAACAACGGTGGATTTATCTGCAGTCATCCCGGCTGGCCTAAATGCCCAAATAAATTGGAATGTATGTGCACAAAGGAAGGCAGACTGGAGTAAATTCATGTTGATTTCAGGTAAATTAAAGAGTTAAACAATTAAACACAGCTGGATAGTTCGATGTGATTAATGCCATAAGAGGCATTCATGACGGCCAACCCGCATGCACGGCGTTGGTTTGAGAAGCCGACAGGCTCATAGAACACTTGTAACAAAGAATCAGCAACGCATATAACTGAGGTAAAGGAACATAGTAATGTTTAGTGGTTTATGCCATAGCACGCAAATGCAGATTGAGACTTTTAAGTAAGAAATGAAGAGATTGTGATTAAAAAGTCAGATTTCTATCTATTTTGTCACCAGTGCTTTCAAATGAAACCCCCTGAAGAAACTTCAGCGCCTTATCTGCGTTTCACTATGGTGAAGTATAGCGTTGGGGACAACATGTTAAAGTTAAGCACTGCTTTATATTTCGATTTAAGCAAACTGTTTGATTCAGTTTGAGTATAGATTAAGCGACACAAGAAAAGGTCATTGATGTTAAAGGGTGCAAGAATATCGGACATGTTAGTCTGAATCAAAGCCCCTATGAAAGTCTGAGACCTTGTTGCTTATTTGTTATACATTTCTGTAATAATCAACTGTTTAACAATATTGAAATGATACAACATTACAATCTCAAGGTTAACATTAGAGCGCGGTAATTTATAAATTCAACAAGTTAAATTCGCTCTGGAAGGTGACCATGTTAGTGGTATGTCACAGTGGAAGCCAAGAATGAGAGGGAGCAGCCCTGTGTCTGTGATCCCCATTTACTAATGGGACGTAAATTGGGATCCTGACCTATGGTTTGGGAACCACTGACCTTGGTTCATGCAGGCTCTGATCAATATTCTTGACATGCCTGGCCAGATGGGGTCACTTAGAAGTAGCCAGCAGATTCTGATTAAAAAAAGTCTCTTCTGTGCGTGCTTGCTCACTTCTCCCAGACGTGAACGGTAAAGAGACACAGGTCTGGCTAATAATTAATAGGCCTGTTCTCTTAGACTTATTAGCCATAGATGAAGTCTGACAGTAGTACTACTACTGAAGATTTGTATAGCGCTAGAAGACACATCAGAGCTTACAATCTAGTCAAGACAGACAACACAGCTGTAGATATGGGATGCATCTAGGGGGAATGGTAAGGAAACACAAAGGCGATCAGGTGAGTCAAGATCCAAAAGCAGCAGCGAAGAGGTGAGTTTTAAGCCTGGATTTGAAAAGGATGGGAGAAGGTGCCTGATGTACAGACTCGGTTTGTTCCAGGCATAAGGAGCAGCAAGGTGAAAGGAGCGAAGTCTGGCGTTTGCTTCTATTTGCCGGAAGAGCAGAGTTCCCAAGGAGGGGTATAAGGAGAGATAAGAAAGATAGGAGCTGCAGAGTGAATGCACTTATCGGTCAGCAGGAAAAGTTTGAACTGGATGCGGAAACGGATAGGGAGCCAATGAAGTGACTTAAGGAGAGGGGTAATATGAGCATAATAAGGCTGGCGGAAGATTTGCCGCACAGCAGAGTTGAACAGATTGAAGGGGAGAGAGATGATTCAGAGGGAGACCAGCAAGGTGTAGGTTACAATAGTCTAGACTGGAGATGAAGACTAAAGAGTGGATAAGTGTCTTAATGGATAGTGACCTGGACCTGAGTGAATGCGAGAGGACAAAAGGCTTTCCAGGGTGTGTTGTGAGGTAGAAGAGCTTTTTGTGCATTTCCCCAAAGGGCCAGGTCTCTGAATCTCTAGGGCTGCCTATATGATTGCTTGTTGGAACAAGTGGATGGACCTGAGGTCCAAATAACTCTCAATGTGTAGCTGCCAAACATAGATACATAGACTGGACTGTGTGTGAAGTTTGTACAGCTCATGGTCTTTGGAAATATTTTTTGCGTTGTTTTAGATCATGTCCTTCGAATCTGAATTTGAGATTTTTTTCATTCTTTGTTGCAGGGGAGGGCTTTCTCTGAATGCCTCACTGCCAGAGAGATGGAACTAAGAGCTTCTGAGCCACCAAGGTCTTTTCTGCACAGCTATCTGGGGGAGCTGACACTGTAACCGGGAGCTAGGAGCACATGATGGAGAGATTCCAGAGTATCCAGGCTTATGCCCAGAAGCCGATTGCAGAATAGTAGTCGTATGCGTGCTGGAACTGACTTGCTTTTCGTCTGTGGCTTGGTTCGTGTTTTGTATTTGACAAAGGAAGGAAACCTCGTGTGGGACCTGCAGTGGGCCTTTGGGACTATACCAAGTATTGGACTCCCTGGCTCTGGGAGAGGTGAGTATGCTGCTGCATTACTGAGCCGGTGCTGTAACTATGGTAACAAGAGCATCAGCAAGTGCTGCTGCAGACTGAGCTCTGTCTGCTGATAATGTCACATGATGCATGCATACTGCTTGAATCACAGGGGCAGACTGCTTTTAGGATTCGGGGAGGGGTGCAGAGCCGGTCGCCTCTAGGGCTTGGGGAGGGAGGGGGCAGCAGCACTCTGGGGATCGCAGAGCCAGATTCCTACCGTTTATTCATTACCTGTTTGTCCTTCAGTTGCTGCTATTGTATGTGAGTTTCTAAAGCCCTAGAATCTATTTTCCCCTTGGGTGTAAGCTTGAGACTAATGGCTTCATTCTTCATTCCTAAAACTGATTCTGCACTGTGTGGGTGCCTCGCGCATCCATTGTCAGTGCATTGCCTATAGGCCACATGCTGGCTGGTATCTGTCGAGCGTGCCATGGGATTTAGAAGCCTTGATTAACCCAGTTTTGGGCTTTTTTTTTTTTTAAATTAATCTAGACCTTGTCTAGTTTTGTTTTGTCCAGGAGCTGCAGTGTTTACTTTGCTCGGCGCCAGAAAACTCGTTGGCGTGCTTTGTGTGTATGTGCCAGGGGGTTGTCACTTTTACCTTCATAGCCAATCTGGCTCAAGTCCTGATGTGTGTGTGTGTGTGATATGTCCTCGAGCACAGTGCTCCCAGCCTGGCTGGTGGCAAATCAGGGAACAAGGTGTTCAAGAACAGTTTCCACCCCGCATAGCTTTGCTGATACAGGACATGTGGAACTGTCTTTGTCCTTTCAAAACAATGCATGCCAACGGTGGCCTTATTCCAAGGCGTGCCAGCTATTTCTGGATCAATCGGATCTCTGTGGAGTGCCTCTACCCACCCCGGGCACGTGGCTCATGTGCCTGTGCTTGCCTCTGTGCAGCACGGACTTGTGGGGGGATCTGCAGTGTCTGTCTCTCTGAATGGAGTGGCCCTGCAGCATGGCACAGAGCTGGGAAGCGAGGGAGCATGTTAATGACTGTGAACCAGAAAGAGGGCTAGCAAATAGGAGGAAGGATTTCTTTGTGGGGGTGGTGTAGGCTGCTGAGCTTCCGAGAGGAATAACTGAAGGGGTGGGGGGCGCATTTGCATATTCCTGATATTCTAACGAAGACTAGGAGTGTGTATAAACAAAGTCTTTAGAAAGACGCCAGGGAAGAAATATGGCTGTACGTGTATATTCAGCTGTTTCTTAGAGCTAGGGGAAGAGAAGGGGGGTTATAGGAAGCATGTGGGTTTTGGAATATAGAGATGGAGAGAAGTGAGGGGGGGGTGTGAGAGTGATATGGGGGTGGGGTTTGAAGAGAGCATAATATATGTATTAAGGAGAGATTTGTCATAGGGGGATTCTGTATGTTAGTGTCATGACCTGGAAGCTGCATTGTCAGCAGGTTCACGTCTCCATGAACCAGACTCGAGCCAAGCGTCTGGGAGAATCTGGCCTGGATTCACGGGCAGGGTGGGGAATATGTAAGCGGATGCCTACTCCCTTTTTCCCTGTAAAGAGGAGCAACACTCCTTCCTGGAGATTGTCCGTTGCCTTGCAATCCTTGAACTTAGGTCTGTCCTTTCCTCTGATTCAACCCATGAAAGCCTCCGCCCTAATCCCCTGCTCTGTAGCTGCTTATGCATGTGTGTGACTCTGGAGGGAGTAGTCTTATTAGAGAGATGTGTAAAGCCCGGGGAGGGCACAGGGTGTACTTGGTGG
The DNA here is from genome assembly GCA_033557465.1 of Ichthyophis bannanicus. Classification (NCBI taxonomy): domain Eukaryota; kingdom Metazoa; phylum Chordata; class Amphibia; order Gymnophiona; family Ichthyophiidae; genus Ichthyophis; species Ichthyophis bannanicus. The sequence goes on along the minus strand of CM066051.1, from coordinate 43,683,160 downwards.
TAGCCCTAAAGGCTGGGATTGGCATGAAAGTTTCTCTCAAGGGGAGGGAGAAAAATGAGGCTGATAACAGCTCGATATCTTTGCTCCTTGTATTCATCCAGAAGGAAGGAAATATCATATTTCTAAACTTGTTTGTGTACCCCGAGAGGTGTGTGACTTGCTAATTTCAGATTCCTAACTGAGCAGGGCAGGCAAAAATCTAGGAGTTGGTTAACAATAACTTCCTTCCCCCTGGGGGAGGGGGGGGAGCATTGGCAAACAGTCTCCCTTCCTTGATTGTGCTGTAGCCTGGCTGTTCCCAGCCTTTTTAGCTAGTTCAGAGGCTCTTAAATAATGGCAAGCAAAACTCTGGGTCGCCACTGCTGTCAGCCAGAAATCCTGAACAGAGCTCTGGGGGTTTTTTAATTTTTTTGGTAAGAGGAACTGGAAGGGTTAGTGACGTGTTTGAAGGTTTCTCTTGCTTTGCCCTTCTGCTGAGTTGAGGGATGCCTGCTCTTCCAGTCTTTACTGGAGCTCCATGGGGATGTTAGCCATGTTAACAGGGGCACATGTTAAAGTTTGTGCTTCAGCCGCCTGTGTTGTAGTCGCGGATTACATGAATCTATGTATCTCGAAGTCTAACGTATGCGTGAAACAAATGGGGCAAAAGGAAATGGCAAGACCTTTTAATTATGTAATGGTGGAGCATCTCTATTTGGTTCTGGATGTAAAATCTTCTTGGAATATGGGGGGAGCTGAATGATTCTTTGAGAAATGTTGCTACTTCCAGAACCAGAGGGATGTTTGGAATCTGTTGTACTGAATATGGCATTGTCAAATCGCTGGAGAGAACATTTTGAATCTTGCTTGCTTAGACTGGCACTGAATGCTAGTTTGATCCTCCTAAACTTGTCAGTTTCCTGCAGTCTGATAAAGTGTTTGATTTTTCTAGCCTTCTAGTAGCTGCTGCCCTGGCGTGTGTCATGGGGAGGTGCTTCACAATGGCCTTGGAAATAAGGGACGGGCTTGTCATCTACCTGCTTATCTTCGGTGGGGGTTGCAAACTGCTTACAATGTGAGATTCGTTGGGAGAGATGGTAGGACATCTTACAGTGTGCATTTTACTTTTATCCTTGACCAGGTTGCTACTTGCCACAGCTGTGCTGTTCATCATCCAACACTTGCTTCTGTTAAACTGTAGCGCTCTGGGCTGCCACGTCAGTTACCTTCACCTCCCTGGCTGTGTGTGGTGTGTGCCTGTATGTCCCCAGCAGCTCTTGTGTAAAGAGGAAGGAAGTGAGTGGATGGCTTCTTGCTTTTTGTCTCATTTAATAATTAATCATAGTGCATACCGCATCGATTTTCTTTGGTTTTACGCGTTATTTACCCAAGTGGTTTGATTTCTCAGTTTCTAGAGAAATGTCAACATGTGGTAGGTTCCTTCCCTTCTCCCCTCCTCCTCCACTCCGCCTTCCCACCAGAGGCATATTCTGCATAACTGTTGGCTACTATATTGTAACTGAAGCAAAGCATAGATTAGTTCTGCGCATATCATGACAGTACCGAGCCTCACTCCTATGCCGGGGGGGGGGGGGTGTGGAGTATCTGAATATGGATACATGGTTTATCAGTTTGCTAACAGTGTTGTCAGACATTCTGAACATTCATTTCCAGGTTACTAAGGGTTGCTTTGCCTTGTGTGTGTTTTTTAATGGAAATATCATGCTGGAGTCTGCTTTGTACCAGTCTGCCTTAGACACCATTTTTGAAGTCTAGTTGTATATGTATTGGAATGACTAAACTGCTTACTTCCTCATTTGTCTGTCTGCAGCAGCGATCCTGCTGTTTAAGCGCATAGCACAGCTGTACTGTGGTGGGTGGGGCAAGGAAGAGGCAATGCTGTCATCCGTGGAGCTTAGTGGGCTAAATGCAGTCTTGGTGCTTTGAGAGAAGCCAGGCTGCAATGGTTTAAACAGCGGCGGAGGAGGAGGGATCCCTTGTGTCTAGTAAGAGGGCTGCGATCAAATGTAAAAACTGAAATTGAACTCATTCCTTTGCATTTCTTTTTTTCTGTAGATGTGGTGGTAGTGCCGCTGCTCTCTCGACCATGCCAGCATTTGGCCAGTTCGCAGGCACTTAAATACCCCGGGCCAAGGAAACCGCTTATGAGCAAACTCGAGGATTAATTTGGGGTAGTTATAAGCAGATGTGGTGGTTATTTTAGGGGATTCCTTGCCCCCTCTGCTAGCTGGAAGGCATTTCAACAGTTCTTTCCCGGTGGTTACGGGAAGCCCTCTGCCACCATGTCGACCTCTTCACTGCGGCGGCAGATGAAGAACATCGTGCACAACTACTCGGAGGCAGAAATCAAGGTGCGGGAGGCCACCTCCAATGACCCTTGGGGTCCTTCCAGTTCGTTGATGTCCGAGATTGCTGACCTGACCTACAACGTGGTGGCTTTCTCGGAGATAATGAGTATGATTTGGAAGAGGCTGAATGACCATGGGAAGAACTGGCGTCATGTCTACAAGGTAGTGGTGCTGTGGGGGCAGAGTGGGAAGGGGATGGGACTGTTTACTTTAGCATTAAGGGATATCAAAGGGCAGGGGTTCCAGGGTCTTGAGTGTCTTCAGTCAGTAGCACTGGCACAGTGGTGGTCTTAATACTGCTGTACCTGAAACCTGGGTTCAGTCCTTGGAACTTGAGTTTTGCACTTTTGGTTAACTCCATGGTGGTGCGGTTTTAGGATACTGTCAAAGCAGAACTTTGCAGCCTTAGTAGGGGGAGGGAGAGTGGTGTCATGATGCAATCCATAATTCATTGCAATTAACTCCCTCTCCTCACCAGTTCTACTGTCCAGGCTCCAGTTTGGGGTGGAGGAGTCGGCTGTCATTGACAGCGTTCGCCTTCGTGATCTCATAAAGACACTGGTGATATCGCCCTCCTTCCTTATCGTACCTCCAGTCCCGTCCCAACCTGTGGGTTGTCGCATCTCACTAGCAGCTTGGAGCAGAGCATCTCCATGCTGATGACACCTCTCCTACTAACCCCAGTATTCAGTCTCCAAACAGCTGGAGAGGTGCGACTCCCAGAGTGGATTCACTTAAGGGACAACTAAGAGATGTCAGTAAATTGACAATTGTTCAGAAAAATAAACTACAACGAGGTCAGGCCCTTTAAATTTTTGTTCTGTGCCGGAAACTTGTTAAAGTTAGAGAAAAAAAAGCTGACAAGTTTTGTTAATTGGGGGGGGGGATTTTTGGCAGACTCAGACGCTGGGGCTTTCTACCCTGCATCTTATTTATTTACATTCTCTTATATACCGCGCTATTTTGCATCAGTGCGGTTTACATTGAACAAACTGAAATTACATTGAACAGGGCATTATAACTTGGAGATAACTATTTTACAGGGAACATGGGCTATGGAGGGTTAAGTGGCTTGCCCAAGACCACAAGGAGCACCTGTGGGACTAGAAACCCCCAGTCCTTCCGGCCCAAGGTTGCTGTCCTCTAGTGGGATTTGAACCCCCGACCTTCCGGCCTGAAGTACCTTGCCCCAACCACTTATTTTCTTTTGCATTTGGTGCTACTTTTTCTTCTGGCCTTGGCTCCCTTTCTTATTGGGTGGCTTGCAAAAAAAGGAAACGCAGGATAGCTTAGTCCCAGGGACCTAAGGCCTGAGTGTTCTTGGTACCGCAGCTTGTGGCTATCAAGATGCCGGCTAAGGCCACATGTATGACTTGCAGTTCTCATCGGGTCTCTCTCTTGCTGGCCGGTTTTTGCCACAGCTGTGAACACTGTTCCCTCTAATTTTCTGTAGGCTGTGTGCGCATAAAATGTCAGCTGTGTAGCTTTTGAAGGAAGGTTAAATTTTTGTGCGCCACATAACGACACTCGGAGTTATATACTTTAAAATTTGACTACACGTCAGAATACAGTATGTACACCACATTGATTTTAATCAAATTAAATGAAAATAGACGATTACTAAATGAAGAGGAAAATTTCTAGTAATTACAATCACAACTTTTAAATTTTAAGATGTCTGTTTTCTATCAGAATCAGAACTGTAATTTTTGTGCGCTCTGTTGTAAAGTATGTGCGCTCACTCGGCAAGGTGTGTGCGCGCGCACACATGCGCACAGCTTAGAGGGAACAGTGGCTGTGAAGCAGAGTGCTGACTGGTGGAAGGCCACATTGTCGCAGAGGGCTGGAAAGGAGGGGTGAGACGGGGGCCCATTCTTGGCCTTCTGCAGAGCGCCGTATGCCCGCAGTGGAGGCGAAGAAGGCAGCTGCCTTAAACAGAAGAGAGCAGTCCTCTGTCCTTGTTGGATCTGCGGGACATGGCTTGCAGATCTCCCCGGCCCTCAACCTCTAAGGATTCGGGTGCTGAAGTTGTCCATGATGCCTTCCTTATTGTTCCTCCAGTCCAGTCTTGCACCAATGGGTGGTGTCCCCTCACCAGCAGCTTGGAGGTTGAGCATGTCATGATCAATGACATCAGGGTATACATACCAGTGGTACCTCTCACCAGAGCCAGTATGTCTCCAAGCAGCTGGGGGTGAGGTAATTCATAGGAAAGGACTCTGGAAAGGATAAGGATAGATTTTAAAAAATCCAATTGGTTTAATGGGTTCTTAGCCTTTTGTTTAGCTATAGGGTGTTAGTAAAGTTCACAAAAAAAAAGAAATGAGAGAGGAACACTGAGGCTTAATTTCTGCTGGGGCGGACTGGGGGATGCTTGGGAACTCAGACAGGCAGAAGGCATTCCAGGGGATAGAAGATCGCTTCTGCAGCCCCTCCAACGCTAGCTGAGCCCGCAGTCAGCAGGACTCCTCTTCGGAGCACTCCTGACAATGCCGAAGCTCTACATGCAGCTGAGCGTTGGGTCGGGAGTGCAGACGGCAGCACAGTATGAGCTGTATGGGTGGTGAGTGACCGTCTGTGGGCAGCTTCAGAGCCGCTAAAGCAGAGAGTGAGGTTTGTGAACTGTTTCCTGCTTGGAGTGGGAATGACCGCCATTTTGTGAACTGTTTGTGTTCTGTTCAAAAGCTGGTGGCTGTGTTTGGGGTAAGAGCAGGCTACCTGGCCTTAGGCAGACTCTACTACAGCTGCAATTGTGCTTTTTAATTTTGCCTTGTCTCAAGGCTGCATTGTAGTTTGGAGGGGGAGGCAGGCAAAGGAGAGAGGACAAACGGAAAGAAGGCAATTAGGCCATTAGCGTAGCATTTTGTGCTGACTTTTTTGTATTCAAGAAAAAAAGAAAACTACTTAAAAGCGAAGGAGAGAGTTAAGCAGGCAAAAGGTTGCCAGCAGAATGCTCCTGAAGACCACGTGTCTGGCATGTGGCTTATGCAGGGGCTCAGCTGTGAAGCAGAAGCCAGGAGGGTGGAGGAGCTCACAGGACGTCAGTTGCGGCAAAGCAAGCCAGGGCAGGGGAAGGGAGCTCCGAAGCCCTGGCCCCCACGGTGCAGGACACAAGGAAGAAGTCTACTAAGCCCTCAAAACGCTCCCCAGGTAAGGAACAGCCTGGGGAATCGCCAGCTGCATTTTTGCCGGAGTTTGTTCTCCTCATGCTTAAGGCAGTGAGGAGAGGAGCTTGGCAGCTCACGGGTGAAGGACCAAAATGGGCTTTGCTGGGGCCGCTCTCAGATGGCAGGGTGAGCTGGGGCCTAGTAGGAGAAGGATGGAGGATCCATGGGGGGAGGTGGGCTCCCTCCTGTCTGAGGATGAATAAGTATTAGAAGTTGAACAGGGAGTGGGGGCGGAGGAGAGTTTCCCCAAGCGGAGGAGTTGCAGATAGTATCTGTCTTTAAGAGAGAAGAGCTTGCAGCATTGATTACTCACTCCTTGAAAGCTCTCAATATGAACACACAGGCTCTGGTAGAAGAGGAGCCTCTGGAAGATCCTTTTTTCCAGGCCATCAGGAAAAAGCAAACGGTGCTTCCTATGCACCATGTGATCAGACAGATGGTCCTGGACAAATTGGATGTGCCAGAAGTTGCGTTAAGCGGAACGTGATCTATGGCACGTCTGTACCCGCTTCCAAAAAAGGACAGAGCTCCTGCAGTCCCTGAAGGTGGACGCATCAGTTTTGGCAGTGACCTAAGAAAATGACAATTCCGTTGGAAGGTAGTTCGGTGCTTAAAGATGTGCAGGACAGGAAGGTGGAAACGCCGCTAAAACAAGCATTTGATATCGGTGCTGTGGCGATTTTGTAACACGGGCGTGCTTACTATAGGTGCAGAGAATTAGAGACATGGGAGGGTCTCATCCACTACCAGCAGAGGTGGCCAAATTAGAGTCTGGTGCAGCTTATTTGGCAGATTCTTTTTACGATTTGATAAGAGGATTGTTCAAGAGTATGGCGATGGTGGTTGCAGCACATCGCTACCTCTGGCTCAGAAATTGATTGGCTGAGGTCTCATCGAAGTCACGTTTAAGCAATTTACCTTTCTGGGGGAAGCTCTTATTCAGCAAGGACCTTGATAAATTGGTGAAAGACTTTAGAGAATCAAAAGGGTTCTGGTTCCGGAGGACAGACACAGACCATTCAGTCCACTGTTCCACACGAGGGACAATCAAACTATCAGTAGGGCAGGTTCCCTTTTAGAGAACAGTCCTTTTTGGAGTTTCAGAGGAACAGGCAGAAGTTTGGGGGGGGGGTTCTCCTCCACCCACACAGATCCTAAGAAGTCCCAATGAAGCGAGGAGAGCCCACACAGGTGGTTCCTGTAGGAGGTCAGCTGTGGGATTTTTATCTGTGTGGGTGTGGATTACATTCAATCAGTGGGTACTAGAAGTTGTCAGGAAGGGCTGTGCATTGGAGTTAGAGCCCTCTTGCGGGCGCCTTTGTCCTCTCGCCGTGCAATTCGACTCTCAAGCAAGAGGCCAACCCGGACACGTTTAAAAAGGCTCCTGGACCTTCATGCAGTCCAGGTGCCAGGCGACAAAGTGGTTAAGGTTGATACTCAATTTATCTTGTCATGCCCAAAAAAAGGCTCCTTCCGGCCCATTCTAGTTCTTGAGCACATCAGTCGAGGTCTGTTCCTCTATTCCGCATGGAGACAATTCAGTCGGTTATTGTGGCGGTCAGGAAGGGGGAATTCTTGACTTCTCTCAACCTGACGGAAGCGTTTGCACACACCGATTTGGGTAGAGCATCATCAGTTCCTAAGGCACTCCTGTTCAGATTGGTGACCTCATCATGCACATTCACAAAGGTAATGGTGATGGTTGTGGCTGGATTATGGCAGGATTCTTGCACATCCTTACCTGGATGATTGGCTCATTTGGGCAAAATCAAAGGCAGAAAGCAAACGGGTCATGGCCAGAGTGATCAAGTACTTGTAGAGTCTTGGATGGGAGAAACTTTGAGAGTCAGCTCCGGCCCTCACAGGGCTTAGTGTACCTGGGGGGGCCAGGTTTCAAACTGCGGCAGGGCATGTTTCCTTGCCAGACAGCTGAGTACGAACTCCGCAGAGACAGATTCAAAGATTTTGCAGCATGAAGATGCCAATGGTGTGGCACTACCTTCATGTGTTGGGGGTCCATGGTGGCAACCATAGAGCTTGTGCCATGGATACGGCTCACATGCACCCATTACAGAGGAGCTTGTTGCGAAGATGGTCACTTCCCCTACACTGTCCAGCAAACACCTGAAGATCTTTCCAGTGGTTACTAATGGGAAACCACCTTAGAGTGGGCATGCCTCTGAAGGGTCCCAATGGGATTCCCCTAGCAACAGATGCCAGCCTTATGGGCTGGGGAGCTCATTGCAAGGGGTTTGGCACAGGAGTCAACTTGGTCAGTCAACCGTTTCAAGTTGAGAACAGTGTTCTTGGCATTGCAACAGTTCTGCTCTCAACTTCTAGGCAAGGCAGTGCAAGTGTTCTCAGACACTGCCATGATGGTGGCGTTTATCAGTCAACAGGGAGGAACGAGCAGTGTGAGCTTGGAGGAAGAAGCAGCTCCGTTAGCCTGGGTGGAGGAGAATCTGCAGGCCCTCTCAGCGGCTCATGTGACAGGAAACAGTGGCAGCCGATTTATCTTGTCTGGGTACATATAGACCCAAGAGAATGGACACTCAACAATGTGGTTTTTGCTCATCTGGTCAGATGGTGGGGCTAACCGATTATGGACCCCATGGTGATGTATGAATCCACAAAAGCAGCACACTTTTTCAGCTGAAGAAGAGAACAAATGTCGGAGGGACTCGACGTGCTAGTCCAGTGGTGACCAATGGAAGGACTGCTCTATGTATTTCTTCCTTGGGCACTCATAGGGCAACTGGTACAGAGGATAGAGGCCCATCAGAGCCTTGAACTGATGATAGCTCCCGATTGGCCGCGTTGCCCATGGTATGCCAACTTGGTGCACCTGAAGGTTGACCATCCGTGGAGGTTGCCGGCTTGGCGAGATCTGTTGGTGCAGGGAGCCATTCTGATCTGCAGGTGGATCGATTCATGCTTACAGCTTGTCTATTGAGCGGGCACAGTTGCGAAGACGGGGCTATTCGGCACTACTGATTTCAGTGTTGAAGGCTAGACAGTGCTCCACATCACTGACTTACGTTAGTGTGGAGAGGTGTGTTTTTGAGGACTGTTGTGTGAATGGCCAGTGTTGTCCACTGTCTGCTTCAGTGTCAGAGGTGCTTGCCTTCTTGCAGGTTTTGGGGGAAATTTAAAAAAAAAAATGGTTTAGCATGTAGCACTCTCCAGGTGCAGTTAGCAGCTATCTTGTGCTACTGGGGAAGAGTTCAAGAAGTTTCTCTAGTGACACACCTGAATGTAGTCAGGTTTCTCAGTGCAATGAAGCAGGAGCGTCCATCGCTGAGGACAGTGGTACCTCTGGGATCTCAATTGGGTAATGGAACCTCCATTTGAACCATTAGGGTCTTGTACTTTGAAAGATCTTACGATGAAGACAGTGTTTCTGGTAGCTAATTGTTTGGCTAGATGGATATCTGAACTGCAGGCGCTATCATGTAGGGAGCCCCTTCTGGCCTTGGCATAGGAGAAGATGGTTCTCGGACTAGTTCCTTCCTTTCTGCCTAAGGTTCTGTCGGTATTTCACATGAATCAATTGGTGATGCTCCTGGTGGTTTTGGGAGTCTGAGTCAAGGAGAAGGATCCCCTTCTACATTGTCTGGATGTCTGCAGGGTGTTATCATTCCTTGAAGAAGATAGTTGTTTCAGGGGTTGTATTGATTGTTTTTGTATGGTGGGGCACGCAAAGGAGAAGCGGCTTCAAAGGCCTCCATTTCCCAATGGGTGAAGGAGGTGATTGCTTGTGACACAGCAAGTATGCCAAAGCTGTTACCTATTGGCTTAGGGCGCACTCGACCCTGGCACAGGCCATGTCCTGGGCAGAGGCGAGGTTGGCTCACTAGGAGAGAGATGTAGGGCGGCAGCATGATCGTCCCTAAACACTTTTGTCAAACATTTATAGGCTGAATGTTCAAGCGGCAGGGGATGCCTTTTTTTTTTTTTTTTGGATCAGCATTTCTTCAGGCCAGTCTTGCAGGTCCCTCCCAAGTTTAGTACTGCTAATGATATATCCCATAGGCGCTGGACTGGACTGCACTGCAGGAATAAGTAAGATGAAATTAGGCCTTACCTGCTAACTGAGTTCCTTGAGTGACTCCATTTCAGTCCCGATCCCACCCTGGAGGTTGGTTTGTTTTCTGAAATAGATATCTCCGGTCCTGAAGAAGGTCAACACAGTTTTGGGCTGGAGGTGAGTTTGTGGTGAATAAGTTGTAATGTCTGGCACAAGAAGGACCTTTTGGTGCATGACCCAACAGTCGGGACTGTTGAGACACATTCAGAAGCATAAACGCGTGGTAAACGACCTCTCAGGTGGGGGGTGGATTCTGCTTGAGGGAGTTACATTGTAGGTAGGTAACTTTCATTTTTTTAATTGTTGCATTCGTGAGTCTGCTTTGTCAGTAGGATCCTGTCTTTAGTGGGAGGTGCCACCGGTATGTATACCCTGATGTCAATCATAACCTGCTCAGTTTCCAAGCGGCTGGAGAGGCGACACTACCCATAGGTGCAGAACTGGACTGGAGTCACTCAAGGAATGTCAATTAGCAGGTAAGGCCTAATGTCACCTTTTCTCCTTAATTTGTCCTTCTGATGTATATTTATTTTTATTTATTTATTTAGCTGTATTTATATACCGCTTTTCACCGGGTCAAAGCGGTGTTACATAGGGGTGGGGAATTAAGTACAAGGGTAGGGCCATCACCGGGGAGGCAACATTGATGATTTTGACATAGGAAAGACTTTGGACATAGGACAGATGTTGCACATAGACAGGTTAGTGTAGCTTTAAGTTAGAGGTTCATTGTGCATGAGATCAGAGGTTTGTGAGTTTTTCGGTGGGGTTCGAGTTGAAGTATTCCTGGAAAAGGATGTTTTTTAGCTGTTTTCTGAAAGATAGTAGGTCGGCATTGTTTCTGAGATAGCTCGGTAGAGAGTTCCATAAGGATGGAGCATAAAGTTCAAAGGCTTGATTGCAGGTCCGTTGCGAGCATTTGGTTCTTTTGTGAGGGACGGTGAGGAAAATGCTGGAGGTTTGTCTAGTAGATCTGCTGTGGGCTGGACAAGCCAGTAGGGTGCGAAGTTGGGTGTCCTGTGTTTGATGGATAGCTTTGTGGGTGAGTAGATGGCTTTGTATTTTGTCCGTGCTTCAAGGGGGAGAATGTGAAGTTCTTTCAGAATTGGGGTGATATGGTCGGTTTTCTTCGCCCTCTGATTCTTGCAGTGGTGGTTAATGCAGTTCGGAGGGGGTTGGTGTGTGTGGCTGGAAGGCCATGGTAGATTATGTTGCAGTAGTCCAGATGTGGGAGTGTCATGGCTTGCATCACTGTTCGGAAGTCTTGATGTTCAAGGAGGGGTCTGAGACGTTGCACTGTTCTTGCTTTGTGAAATATAGTTCCGGAGGTTTTAGTGATCTGTTGCTTTAAGGTGAAGGCTTGGTCAATAATAATGCCCAGGTATCTTATATGTGGTTGTATTTGAATGCTTGTAGTTCCAATGATGAGGTGTGTGGGCGGTATGAAGTCTGGGTCCTTTGTCACTATGAGGGCTTCAGTTTTCTTTATGTTGATGGATAGGTTGTTTGTTTGTAACCAGTTAGAGACTGCAGTGAAGCATGCTGATAGGTGAATGTTTGTAGGGTTTGTGGTTGTAATGGGGGCGTAGAGCATGATATCATCAGCATAGATGTGGAAGCTGACGTTGTGGGTGCATATGACTGTGCAGAGTGGTTGGAGGTAGATATTGAAGAGCATGGCTTATAGTGTGGCTCCTTGGGGTACTCCCTGATGTTGTTGGAATAGGGGGGAAGTTGAGGTGCTGGTGCGGATGAGTTGTTTGTTTGTTAGGTAGGATTGGAACCACTTCAGCACGGTGTCCTTGATCCCAATAGTCTGTAGTCGGGTTATGAGGATGTTGTGGGAGATGGTGTCAAAAGCTGCAGATATATCGAGGAAGATCATGGCGTATCCGGAGTGTTTTTCCTTGAGTTCCTGTGAGGAGGGTGTTTATCAGCGTGATCATGAGGGTCTCGACTCCATGTAGCGGGCGGAAGCCATGTTGTTGCGGGTCCAGTATGTTAACATCCAGGTGTTCCTGAAGCTGCTGCTGGACGATCTTCTCGATTATTTTGGCTGTGAAAGGTAGACTTGCTATGGGTCTGTAGGATGTAGGGTCAAGAGGATCCAGGTTTTGCTTTTTCAAGGAAGGTCGGATGATCGTGGTTTTGAGTGCGTCTGGCATGTGTCCTTTGGAGAAGGATTAGTTGACGATACGGGTTAATGGTGTGCTCAGCTCGTTTTTCGATTTCTTTATCCAGTCAGTGGGGCATGGGTCCAGCAGTGAGGTGGTGGTGTGGAGGCAGGAGATAGTGGTTGAAATTTCTTCTGTTGATGTTTCTTTGAAGGTGGTCCAGTCACTGTGCAAGTTGGGGTGGAGGTTCTCTGTAGTTGAGTGTGCGGTTAGCTGTGGGTTTTGTGGTGGTTGTAGCTGTTTGTATTGACGGGCCAGTAGTTCTGGTGGGATCTGCGGTAATTGGTCAGAGCTGTGTGGAGTTTTTGTCAGCTTTTTGATTATTTGAAAGAGCTCCCGAGGTTTGTTTATGGAGGTATTGATGATTTTCATGTGGTAGATTTTCTTTGTATAAGGCCTTTTGTATGAGAAAGCGAGGGAAGGAAGATGCTCCGGTGTCGTTGGAGAAAGCAAAAAAAGAGGGGGCTTCCGAAGTCCAGGCAGGTTGATGAGGAGCCCGGGCCTCGTCAGGTGTGTGGAAGGGGACCTTTAGAGGGACCCCATATCCTCCATTTCGAAGAGGCGGGGGACCCAGACGGAGAGGTGAACATTGGGGTGGAATCTGCTGAGTTGGAAGAAGGGGAAATCCCGTAGGGTGACAAGGCCAGAATTGTGCACATCTTCCCTCAGGAGGAACTGGCAGCATTGATCATGCCTTAAGCACTCTCCGTATATCGGCGGATGATCCACTGGAGGGTGAACCCTTAGAGGACCCCCTTTTCCAGACCGTCTATAAGCTGCAGTCAGTATTCCCCCTCTATCGTGTGATCAAGCAGATGATTCAGAATGAATGGGACATTCTGGCGGCCTCTTTGAGGTACAAGAGCAATGGCCAATTGTACCCTTTACTGGATCAAGAGACTGAGTGAGGAGTTCTGGTACTCCAAAGTGGATGTAGCAGTGTCGGTGGTCACAAAGAAGACCATCATCCCCGTGAAAGGCAGTATTGCCCTTAAGAATGTTCAGGATAGAAAACTAGAGACTTTACTCAAACAGGCATTTGTCATTAATGCCCTGACTGTGCAGGTGTCCGTCTGTGGAGCCTTTGTAGTGTGTGCTTGTTTACGATGGGCTCAAGGGATCTTGGAAGCAGCAGGAGATTCACATTCCCCGCTGCTAGAGGTGGCTGAATTAGTCTGGAGCGGCCTACTTGGATGCTTTTTATGATCTGATTAGGGGATTATCCAAGAGTATGGCCTCATTTTGTGCCCACTTAACCCTCCATTGCCCATTGTCCCTGTAAGTATTAACGTAGGTGTGTCATATCCCCTCGTGTTAAATGTATCCCCCAATTGACCGCTTTGACCCGGTGAAAAGCGGAATATAAATACAGCTAAATAAATAAATTTTGTGGCGGCACAGCGTTACCTTTGGTTATGTAAATAGTTGGCAGATGTCTTCTCCAAGTTCCACTTGAATAAGCTTCCATCAAGGGGAAGCCATTATTCAGGGAAGCTCTGAACGAGTTGTGAAGGACTTGGGAGAGTCCAAGGCCAGTTATCTGCCTGAGGTTAAACACAAGCCAGTTTGACTCCACATAGGGACAGAGGATCTGTCGTGAGATTTTTCAGAGGTTCCACGCAGTCAGTTTTGTACCGTACCAGAGAGGGCAGTTCCCCTCCCAGGAACAGGCTTTGAGGTTTTAGAGGAACAGACAGGGGATTTTACATGTCTTCCTCTGGCACCTCTAAGAAGCCACAATGAAGTGGCTTGGTTTGGAGGGCTCTGTGCTATCCTGGTTCTCTTATCTTTCCCATCGCTCTTTCAGTATTTGTTCTAGTGGATCCTCCTTTACTGCTATCCCACTCTGTTGATGTGCCCCAAGGATCTGTTTGGGTCCATTCCTTCTCTCCATATACCCAGTCCCTTGCACTCATCTCTTCCCATGGCTTTCAGTACCATATTTATGTTGATGACTCCCAGATCTATCTCCTTTTTACACCTGAAATCTCTCTGGTAATCCAGGCCAGGATCTCTGCCTGCCTTTCTGACATTGCTGCTTGGATGTCTCATCGTTGCTTGAAATTGAACTGAGCTGCTTTATTTTTTTTTCCTCCCTAAACCCTCCTCTCCCCTTCTCCTTTCTCAGTCTCCATGGATAATTCTCTGCTCATCCCTGTCTCCTCGACTTGAAACCTTGGGGTCATCTTAAACTCCACTCTCTCCTCACATCCAACTGATAGCTAAAACTTGCAGTTTCGTTCTCTACAACGTCAACAAAATGTGCCTCTTCCTTTCTGAACTGCTAAGACACTTATCCAATCCTTAGTCACCTCCTGTTTAGACTATTGTAACCTAGTCCTTGCTAGTCTTCCCCCCCCCCCCCCCCAAATCCTCTTTCCTCTTCAGTCTGTTCAATATTGTGCTGTGCGGCTAATCTTCTTCCAACCTCGTCATGCTCATATTACCTCTCAAGTCAATTCAAGCTGGGTTGGAAAAAGCTCTGGCGTGCAATTCCGTGCAGGTCGTGGCCTTTGTCAGTTATCAGGGAAGGGTCCAGGAGTTGTTCCTAGCTACCCACCCGGAAGTGTTCTGGGTTTTTTTTCCTTGTGAAACTGGATTGGCTGCCAGTGAGTGATCATGCTTCCTTGGGACCTCAATCTGATTCTGTCGGCATTGACTGAGGCGCCTTTCAAGCCGTTAGGTGGTTGTACCCTTCAGGATCTTACCTTGAAGACTGTCTTTTTGGTGGTGATCTGTTTGGCTAGAAGGATTTCAGAGCTACAGGTGCTTTCGTTTCACAAGCCCTTTCTCTCCAGATCTAAGGAAAAAGTGGTGTTGAGGCTGGTGCCCTCGTTTTCTACCTAAAGTGTTCTCTGCTTCTTACCTGAATTACTCAGTGTCGCTCCTGGTATTCTTGGAGGGGAAGGGAGGAGGGGGCATCAAGGGAGGACACCCAGCTCCTCCTCCTCCTAGATGTACACAGGGTGCTCAGGTGTTTGAAGGAGACTGTCCTGTTTTGAAAGCCAGAACAGTTGTTCATCCTATGTGGGGGGTCGCACAAAGGGGATCTGACCTCCAAGGCTTCCATCGCCAGGTGGGTTAAGAGGCCAAAAAGATGGCTTCATCAGTTGAGGCAGTGGGAGTTCCCAGAGGTTTGCAGACTCATTTGCAAAGTTTAGTTTAGTATGGTATGGCTATTCAGCCCATCTAGGGGAGATGTTTTGCCTGTTATAGGGGAGAGCTAGTTTGATCAGTTTATGACAAGGAATTTATTATTTTGTTCCTGTGAGTTCAGGTTTGTCAACAGAACACTGGAGTTAGTATGAGGTGGCAACTACCTATGAGAAGTGATGTCATCAGCATTGACATGCTCAGTCTCCAAGCTGCTGGTGAGATGTGACAACCCACAGGTCAGGACTGGATTGGAGGTCCACGAGAAAAGGTAATTAGCAGGTAAGTTCTAATCTTCCCCCCCCCCCCCTTAATTTGGAGACATGGTAAAGGCTGTGTAGTAAAGAACCTTAGCAAGACCAAATGAAATTCTACAGTCCAGTTAAATTTCAGATGACAAATTCGAAAGTCTCCTTCTGGGGTATCTTTAATCTTTGGTTGCATAGCCTCTCCGCCAGTGGATGGTTTTTCTACCTTTTAAGACTGTAGGTGCTACAGATGCCAACCAATCAAGCCCTCCTTGTGCTTTTAAGTTTGGTAACCTTGATCCAACACTTTGGAAGATTAGTCTCGCTCTTTAGGATTCAGGCGCCGATCCATGTGATGGTCTTGATCTGAAGCGCATTTCTTCCTAATGTCATGTTTCTTATCCCCTCCTCCCCACCCCCCTGTTCTCCCTGGCTCTCTGTAGGCTATGACGCTGATGGAGTACCTGATCAAAACAGGCTCAGAACGGGTGGCACAGCAGTGCAAGGAGAACATATATGCCATCCAGACACTGAAGGACTTCCAGTATGTGGACCGGGATGGCAAGGATCAGGGTGTCAATGTACGCGAGAAAGCTAAGCAGCTGGTGGCATTACTGAAGGACGATGAGCGACTGAAAGAGGAGCGAGCACACGCGCTGAAGACAAAGGAGAAGTTGGCACAGACATCGACGTGTAAGGGAACCACTGCCTGGTAGCCTTATACCTGTGTTTTCCACGTTTACTGGGGAGGGGCTCTGGAACCTAGATAGGAACTTCTAATCATGGGTGTAGCCAAGCATTGGAACAAGTTAGAGGTTCCACCACTTCCCCAGTTAACAGCAGCTCAGATGGCCATCTGTTTGACTTGGCTACAGAGAATGCGTCCTCTTGAGGTCCCATTGCAGTCCCCATCTTTTCTAGAAGATGCCTTGAAGTTTCTTGGATAAAACAGACAGCTTTCCTGATCATCTCTCCAGTCCATTCCAGACTTTTGGGTTATATCCCACTTCCAGCAGATGGAGATTGAATTCTAGGCTTTGTCACAGTATAAGGGCAGCAAGCCCCTCTTTCAAGCCAGTATTCTCAGCTTCCAGCAGATGGGGATGGGCTCTACTGAAGGGATTGGATTAGAGAGTGCAAAGGCAGTTTTTTACCAACATATCAGGCGCTGAGCAAGAGAGAAAATCAGAGGAGAAAGGCAGAGCAGAGGCTTTAGGTGGCAAGCTCGTGCTAACCTCTGACAGAACTATGGCTGTTCAGTTGGCTGAAAATTCTGTTATGAGTGCTCTCCTGTGTTTTGACTGCAGTGTGGGTTTTTCCCCCACGGCTGGGCCTTAAAGGTCCAGAGGGGCTCCTGCCTCAGACACAGCAGTTGGGACCGTGTGGAGCACAACTTTGAGGTAAGTACAGCTTCTGTTTTCAGCAGTCTTTCACATCTCTGTTGGGGGGAGGGGGAGGAGGGATGCTCTGGGAGTCTGGAACAGCATGTCTCCCCTCCTTTCGTCGGTGCAATTGCTCTGTAATTTTACTTTCGCATGGGTTGATGGGTGTGTGTAGCCTGTAGAGCATGTTGGCTGTCAGCTGCCAGTTTTGCCGGGCTGTGAAGCAAAGGACCAGGCTGCAGGGGAAGACCTCCGGGAGAGACTTCGGTTTATTTTTCATGAGAAGCTGCTCAGAGATTTCTGTATATGTTTTGGGGTAAACGCAATCATATTTGGGCAGTCTGAACTGCCAGTCCTCAGCCCTGCAGGGAGACAGGATTCAGTTCTGTTCTCTCTAGCAGTCTCTCAGGATCCTGTGGGGAGCTAGTCAGGTGCCCTTTTCTCTGGATTTCATATTACTCCTGAAGCAGGGCCTGGGTGGGTCTCCCTTTCCCTCCCTGGCGCCTGTTTCTCCAGTCAAGTAGAGCTGCTTGATGGACATCAATGACCATGTCTCTGTGCTTTCCATAGCTTTGGATGACCCCTTGGAGGGGCCTTCAGGGCTCTGTAGTGATTGAGGGACTGAGGAGGGGGAGAGCTCTATATTTTTTTTTCCCCCTGCCCCCCTTCCCTCCCAGAATGTTTTCGCCGGGAGGAGGTTGGTGGCTTTGATTTCTCTTTTCGCTCGTGGCTCTCAGTATTCTTCAGGATGTGCAAGAACAGGTCATACTCCTCTAGGAACCTTTTTTTCTTCAGGGCATTAGGACCTTGGAGACCACCTTCCCAGTTCACAGGGCTACAAAGCAGATGATATGACTATGGGAGTTCGCTCTGGTGGGTATGCTGTGGTGTACTTTGGACCTTAAGTTGCTGAGAGGAGATGCTTTGGTTTCTATGGTGACTAATAAGATGACCATCCCCTGTGGAGGAGGGGGGGGGGTATGGCTCTTAAGGATGCGCAGGACAAGAAGCTGGAAATGCTTTTGAGGTTAATGCCCTGGCTCCCATGTGTGGGGCATATGTGGTGCAGGCCTGTCTGCAGTGGTCTCTGGGTTTGCCTGATAGTCCGAGGCTCAGTCCTCAACGGCAGCGGGGCTGGAGTCCGGAGTCACATATTTGGTGGATGCCTTATGATCTCATCGGGCTCTCTGCCAAGAGCATAGCTTGCAGGGTGGCGTCTAGGTGGTTCCTGTAGTTGCTCAACTGGTCGGTGGATGTGTCCTCCAAGACCCGTCTCAGTAAGCTGCCCTTCAAGGGAAAGCTTCTGTTTGAGGAGACGTTCGAGAAGCTGGTGAAGGACATGGGGAAGCCCAAGCCAGCAAAGCTTCCAGAGATAAGTCAAAGGCTAGTAAGGCATCTCTGGCAGCACGCAGTTCCGCGCAGTCTGCTTTGCACTTTTTCAGCGAGCATGTTATCTGGAGAGGGGCAGTCCTTTTCGCGCGGCAGAGGTACTGATTAGGACTATTATGCGGGTACTGGTACCAAGAAGCTGCAATGAGGCGGGGGAGTGTGCCCCTAGCAGGAGGTCATTTCCATGGACAGTTTGTGGCAGTTCTACCCTGCCTGGGTCCAAAGTAGCTCAGATCAGTGGGTGTTGGTCATTTTCAAGAGCTATGCTTTGGATTTTGCTTGCCCTCTCTCGGATGCCTTCCTACTTTCGCCCTGCAAGGCCCCCTCCAAGGCTCAGGCTGTGGTGGACACCTCCAGTGGTTGATTCAGTTGGATGCAGTGTTTCCATTGCTTGCAGACCCGTTAGGTCAAAGTCAATACTCCATTTATTTTCTAATCCCCAGAAAGAGAATAGGCCAAAGGACCCCTCCTATCTCTACATTGACGGGGCCTTGCACATGCCACATTTTTGAATGGAGACCTTTGTTTGGCCATCATGTCCATGCAGAAAAGTGAATTCATGACTGTACTGGATCTCATGGAGGCCTACCTGCATGTGCCCGTTTAGCTAGAGCATCAGCATTTCTTGCGCTTCGTGGAGCCATTCAGTCTGGCGATGGCTCCTTGGATGTTTACGAAGATCATGGTGATCGTGGTAACCACACTGCGGTGCGAGGGGGTGTTTGATCCAACTCTGCCTTGACAACTGGCTAACCAGGGCAAAGTCATCGGAAGGGTTGAGCAGCTACGCAGCACATTCTCAAGCTGCGGCAGGACCTTTTGGGTAGTCAACCAGTCCAAGAGCTCTCTGGTCCCCTCTCGAGACACATCCAGAGGTGGGGTGACTTACTGCAGTCAGTCACAAAGCTGCTGTCTCTGATTCGACTGTAATTGCGCTGAGAGCCTGGTCCTACCTGCAGATTTTAGGTTCCATGGCGGTGACATTGGATCTCATTCCTTGGGTCAGGACACATATGTGCCTCCTGCAACAGTCACTGTTGTCCCGTTTGGTCGCTGCAGGTTCACCCTTTTTCTAGAAGGCTGTGCAGTCCAAACAAAGTACGAGCCAGCCTGGACTGGTGTTTGGATCCCACCAGGCTGTTGAAGGGGGTGTTGGAACCTCTGGAGTGGATGGTAGTGACAATGGATGCCAGTCTGTCCAGTTGGGGAGCCCATTGTCAATCGCGGGTGACGGAGAGACTTTGGTCCTTGCAGGAGCAACCTTGGTCCATCAATCGGCTAGAGATGCAAGCAGTTGTCTTGGCTCTTCAGGCATTTCTTCCTCTTGTATGGCACCAGGCAGTGTGGATCTTCTTGGACAACTCCAACGGTGGTTTACATAAATTGCCAGGGGAGAGGAGGTTTCGCCGCTCCTTTGGGCAGAAGGAAACATCCTGACACTGTCGGCAGTGCACGCGGCAGGAAAAATTGTGCAGACTGATTTCCTCAAGCAGGTATCACTTGGATCTCAGGGGAATGGAGGACTGTGTTCCACAACAGAACCAACCACGGGCCTGCTGATCATGGATCTGATGGCCTCCAATGCTAAAGTGAGTCAGTTGTGTGATTGGTTTTTGTGTTTTCAGCTGGTGCCAGGAGCGCATGTCTGAGGGTCTAGCTGCGTTGGCTCAGGAGTGGCTGAGGGACAGTCTGCTTTGTATTTCCACCATGGCCACTGTTAGGGCACCTGCTACAGCGATAGAGACTCATGTGGGCCCGGTGGCTCCGGATTGGCCTTGGCGATTGTGGTATGCAAACCTCATCTGCCTGTCGGTGGTTCCATGGCAGCTCCGGTGAGGGTTGACCTGCTATCGCAAGGTCCAATTTGCATGCCTCACGTGTTTCGATTCTCACTTAAAGCCTGGCTCTTTAGAGGGTGCAGTTGAGGAGCGTGGATATTCAGCTCCAGTTATCTCCACCTTGCTGTGAGCTCGCAAGCGTTTTGTTTTGTCTATGTATATTAGTTTGACGTGTCTTTGAGGCCTGGTGTGACAAGCTGGGTCAATGGGCCCTGCCGACAACAGTTCCAGACATACCGGCCTTCTTGCAAGCTGGGGTTGATTGAGGGACTAACTTGGATTTTGCTGCAGGTTCAAGTGGCCTCTGTCTGCTCATTGTGGGGCCTTAATTTTGGGTCTTGAGGGTGCTGGCTGGTCCCCCTTTCAAACACCTGCAGGTGGCTACCCTTAAGGATCTCAATTTGAAGGTGGTGCCTTTGGTAGCGATTTGCTCAGTGCGTTGCTTTTCAGACCTCCAAGCACCCTTGTGTCTGGAGCCTTTCCTGGTGATCTCTAGGGAGAAGGTTGTGTTGTGGCCTCTTCCTTCCTTCCTTCCGTGGTCTCAGCGTTCCATTTGAACCAAACAGTGATGCTTCTGTGCTTTCTGGGTTCTGAGGACAGACAGCTGCATCTCCTGGATGTGTGTAGTCTTGTGCTGTTTATCTCAAGCACATGGCTGCTTTTTGCAGATTGGAGCATATTTGGCAGGCTGCAGAAGGGGGGGGGGTCTCAGAAGTTTCTGTTACATGAAGGCTGAAGCAGTGCCTCTTTCAGCCAATCTTGTGAAGTGTAGGACTCTTCCTTTGGGGTTGCGTGTGCACTCTACCAGGGGGCAAGCAGCCTCGTGGGTGGAACATGGTCTCATTCCACCCATGGATATCTGTAAGGTGGCTATCTGGTCGTCTCTTCATACCTCTTGTGTGGCACAATCAGCTCAATGGCCAGGGTAGATGTGCAGTTTGTGCCAGGGCCAGGCTTGCTGGTCCTGCCCTATCTGGAGTACTGCTCTGTTATATCCCAGGAGACTGGACTGGAGGGATGAGAACATAAGGGATGCCATACTAGGTCAGACCAAGGGTCTAAGCCCAATATCCTGTTACCAACAGCAGCCAATCTGGGTCAGAAGTACCTATTTGGTTTCCAAAAAAGGTACACATTTTCCATGCTGCTTATCCCAGTGGTAAGTTGTGGATTTCCCTGGTCCTCTTTAATAATGGTTTATGGACTTTTCCTCCAGGAACTTGTCCAAACCTCTCTTAAACCCAGCTACACTAACAGCTTTTACTACATCCTCCGGTAACGAATTCCAGAGTTTGATTACTCGTTGAGTGAAAAAATATTTTCTCCTATTAGTCTTAAATGGGCTATATTGTAGCTTCATTGCATGCCCCCTAGTCTCCTTTTCCTTTTCCTTTTTTTTTTTTTTTAAATTTAATATTACATCAATGTGTGTTCCAGAATGTAAGAGCTATGATAGTCGCATCAGCTCCCTCTTTTCATGGACAGAAGAACTGGTTCCCACACTCTCAAACTGCGGGAGTCTAGCCCAACAAAGAGCAGTTACGTTTTCCATAATCAACACAGTATACATCTGTTTGTTTTTTGCCAGAACGCACTGTAGCCACCTGACCATATCTCCAATGTAAAGCAACCTCGCAGTGTACTGCTAAAACACACATTTGAACCAGCTTCCTCATCACCTCCCCACATACTCAGTATCCCCCTCCATGTCCCAGTCCACTTCCGTCCTTACAGGCTGCTGTACCACTCTCCACGCCTCCCAAAACGCTGCTAGATGGGGACAGCTCCACCACATATGGCAATGATCCCCATCCCTCCAGCACATATCTGGGTACCCTTTGACCAATTTTATGCAACCTAACTTGGGTCGGGTACCAGCGGTCTATCACCTTACACCCATTCTCCACATGACAGGCTGAAACTTGCCCTTTGCCCAACCCCTTAAAGATCCTCCTGCAAAACTGGACCTCAGGTTCCCTACCCAGGTCTTGTTCCCGTTGCACTTGAAATTTCACCTTACTCCCCCCTTCCCCACAAACAGCTTGTAGATTTTGGATATACCCCTCTTCTGAGCAGCTGCATACCAACAAATGCTTTCAGAATTGGACAGGCCTTGTTCCATAACTTGCCCCTATTCTTTGGAGCTTATCCAATGCCTTACTTGCAAGTATCCATAACAATCCCTGGGACCTAAACATCCACATTTTTAATGGATAGGCTGTAATAAGGACATTCTCCTCCCCCCTCCCCCCCCCCCAAAAAAAAAAAAAAAAACACTTTGGCAACACAAAAACAATCTCCAGATCTTATCCACCTGTTGTACAAGAGTTGTCAATACCGCCCTTCTTACCACCTGTCCATGATAGAGGACCATTATATTAAAGGAATTACCTATTTGTACCCATTTTCGCCCAGCCCTGTCGAAAATGGGTACCAATAGAGGACCTTTATACTAAAGAAATTCCTCTGAAGTACTAATTGGTCAGGGATGATGATGATGATGAAATCGAAATTAGGTCTTACCTGCTAATTTTATTTTTTTTTTCCTTGTGTCCCTCCAGGCCAGTCCAGAGCCTGCCCATTGCTGTTTAGCGAGCCCAGAATAGGTAGGAAGTTGGTGTTTGCGGTGTCATAGTAGCATAGTAAATGACGGCAGATAAAGACCAGTATGGGCCATCTAATCTGCCCAGTAAGATGGCAGGAGTAGGTGCACCTGCCACTCTGTGCAGGCCACCCCTCCCCATGTCTTTGTTTAGGGGTGAACCCACTGCTCCGTGTAGGACACCCCTGTTTGTTGAGAAATTAGATAAGTTTTTATTTTGATTTTATCTTATTGCTGTAAAGGGATCCACTGTGTCTGTCCTATGCCATTTTGAATTCCGTCACCGTTTGCCCCCACCACTTCCATCGGGAGGGCGTTCCAAGCATCCACCACCCTTTCCGTGAAAAAGTATTTCCTGACATTGCCGTTCAATTTACCACCTTGCAGCTTCATGTTATGCCCTCTAGTTTTACAGCTTCCCCGTTTTTGGAAGAGGTTTGTTTGTTCATTATTTCTCTTTAAGTATTTAAAAGTCTGAATCATATCTCCCCTATCCCTCCTGTTCTCCAGAGTGTACATATTCAGGTCTTCAAGTCTCTTCTCATAAGGCTTCTGACACGGGCTCCAAATCATTTTGGTCGCCTTCCTCTGAACAGTTTCCATTCTTTTTACATCCTTTGCAAGATGTGTTGAGTAGCATCAGTTTGCTTGCGGCTTGTTCATTTCCAGAACTAGAGCTGATCTGGCTCTTTGCTTTTCTTGGAGGCGGGGCCTTGGACTTCACCATATTCTGATCAAGTGGCGTGGTGGTGTGTATAGTTTGCTTAGGCTCCTCTGGAAGTCTGCTTTACTAGAATACTGGCTTGATGGGAGGGGCTTGCTGCCCTTATACCATGACATCATCAAAGCCTAGAATTCTTGGTCTCCATTTGCTGGAAGTGGGATATAATCCAGGAGTCTGGATTGGACTGGAGGGACTCGAGGAAAGAAAATGAGCAGGTAAGGTCTAATTTCACCTTGCCTCTCTGCCTAACCCAGCCTCACTTTCTTGGTTCTGTCACTTTTTTTCCTTGTGCTTTGGGCCATGACACAGACTCCCACTGTCCAACCTTTGTCATATCTCTGGCTACTTTGTAGTCGGTCTGTCTGTCCATCCTGAACTAGGGTGGTCACTGTTTCTGATGTGCTCAAGAGTCCTTGTGTTGAGGAGCCTTTTGGAATATTTGATAGCTTCTCCCATGAACTGCAATCACTTTTAGCTTAAAAACCTTTTTTAGAGACTCTTAAAACATTCTTGCCAAGGGCTGAGAAATGCATGTACTCCAAATGCATTCCAGGGAAGGGGGGGGGAGGGGGCAGTGCATGATTCTAAGTTTGCTAGCAGTGAAGAGTCTCTCTGCATAGCAAAGGAGCAACACCTTTTGTCCTCCGAGTTTTGCTTTCCACATATTCAGCCAGCTCTGTCAGATGTCATCTCCTCCCACCTTTTAGTTCTTATCGGAAGCTCCTGTCGACCTTTGTACTCCCTCTGAGAAAACTGGGAAAGGGTGGGAGGAGTGAAAAGGTCCCATTTGGCCCAGTGTGCGGTCTCTGACAGTGATCGGAGGATGCATCTCTTAGTATTGAGGCTGTATGCAGGTTTGTCTTTACCCCATCATACAGAATGTGGCTCAATACTGGATGCATGGGAGGGGAGGATGTCTTGTTAGAAGCCGATCAGTGGACTTGTGTAAAATCTCCCCCGTTAGAATACTGGTCTCCACAGCATCCCAGTGGCAGAGAGACATGGGGTTATGCATCAGCTGGCCGCCTACCTACCCACCCCTATCTCACAACCCTCAAATGGGCTTCAGGTCTTCAGATCGACCTATTTTTTTTTTTGTTTTGCCTTTTGCACAGAAAAGGCAAGGGGGGGGGGCATATGACTCATAGAGCCATTCTAACTCTTTCGTCTAGACCTCAGTCTCTGCAGATCTCAAAGTATTTGTCTTGGACATATCTTGGTGTTTCATTGTGCATAAAGGTAGCAGTGGATATTTCAGCACTAGTGGCTTACCTTCCTCTTTCAGGGTTCTCTGTCCTTAGGTGAAATCTGCCCCACCCCAGTACGTTTTTCCAAATAAAAATGGAAAGTGAATTTTGCGGAACTTTCACAGGAAGGTTTCTGTGTGTGTGTGTGTGTGGGGGGGGTGTGGGGGGGGGGTGTGTGAGGGTCTTGTGAAAGATCTAGCAGTACAAATAAAATTCAGGCATATAAATGGAAAAAGACAAATGCACAACTTGGGGTAGACACAAAGGGTCTGCAATGTGTTTACAGGAAGGGGTAAATCAGACTGAGGTCATAACAGCAAAAAGTGCTCCCTGCTTTTTTTTAGTCTTAGAATTGTAATGTGGGCTCTCTCTTGCTTTATCACCCCACCCCTTCCCCTCCCCCTACTAACAAAGCTTCGTCTGCATCGTCAACGGCAAACCCTGGGGTGGATGCAGAGCAGGCCTGGCCACAGAGCACGGGAGAGGAGGAGCTTCAACTACAGCTTGCGCTGGCCATGAGTAAGGAAGAAGCCGAACAGGTGAGCGTGGGAGTTGGAGAATGAAGAGCTCTGCCAGTTACTCCCCTCTGGGAAAGATAAGGCTGACCTTGATTGTTCGAAAGTTTGACTTGCAGGACCCAGTTCATGAAGGTAACCTGACAAGGCACAAGAGTCTTTGAACAGTTGAAACCACATTACCCACAGGCCATTCTGTGGCCACAAGAGGGCACCATTGCCCCACAGGAAGAATCCTGTGGCCTCACCCCTCCACCTCCTTGTAGATTTTCCAAGACCAATTTCTTAAGACCCAGGTAAGAGTGATCTGCCTTGCCAACCTTTGAGCCCCTGGGTCAATCGCTGCTGTTAGTTGCTTGGCAAGGGAGTCAAGATGGGCAGTTGGACATCCCATTCCATAGTGTCCCTCTAATCCAGTCCGGAATCCTGGGTTTTGTCCCTCTTCCAGTAGATGAAGACTGAACATGTTTTTGGTGATGTCACCCTATAAGGAGCCAGTATCCTCTGTCTTGAGCAGATGGGACAAAACCCGGTGTAGCCTGGACTGCACTGAAGGGAACACTTTCATCTTGAAAACAAAATAAAATAAAAGGTTAAATGGCTAACGGGTTACAGATGGGTTTCCTCTTTGTCTCTTCGGGCCAGTCCAGGAACGCATGGGTAGTCAGCCTCCTCCAGCAGCTGAGGACTGAATTCTGAAAGTTTCTCTGACAGGCTATCCATCTCCCCCTGGAGTCAGAGACTCAGTTTTTCAGCCCTCAGCAGCTGAATAGGATGTTGGGCTGACAGGCTCCCTGGAGAGATGGAAAGGAGTTAGGTAGTAGGGATTTAGAAGCAGGAGAAGCTTAACCCGTATTTTGCCCTAGCGGGGTACAAAAGCCGAGGAATTTGATATTAAATTTAAAAAAAAAAAAAGATGGTCTTCGCCGGCCTCAGGAGCTACAAGGAGGTGCAGTCAGGGGCAGGGCCTTCCCTAGTTGGCAATACAGTTTGAAGATCCATCAGTTAAGTGAGGTGAGGGAGACACTGAGCACCAGAATCTACCCCTCTTCCTAGCAGCAGACATAGGCTGATCAAGTGAGTCACACAGCTTCTCTGAGGTAGGTCAGGGGCGCTCAGCACGTGCGATTCGGCAGTTTTGGTTCTGGCTTCGGCATCATGAGTTAGGCCGTCGACGGAGTGTTCTTGCTGGGATGCTGAATTTTTTTTTTTTTTTTTTTTCTCGCGGGAGCGCATGTTACCAGCAGCAGCTCCGTACATGCAGTGTGGAAATAGCCGGGGGCTGGGCTTTTGCCGCTCTTGTGTGAGGGGAAACAGTGCTGTGGAGCGACAGTTTGAGAGCCTCATGGAGTCAGGTTTGCAGGCCGGGGAGTCCTCAGTTAGGCCTCAGAGTATGGAGATGGAGGCAGGAGCGGTGGCCATTTTGTCAGGAGCTGCTGTTCTTCCCACGCCTCAAAGTAAGGGGGGAAGAAAGAAGGTAAGGGCAAAAAAGCCTTCTCGGGGAGGGGGGGGGGTCCCAGGTGCAGGAGCAGTCTGCAGGGCCTTCGGGAGGCTTGGAATCTGTTTTTTCGCCGGATTTTATCCTTGCCCTTCATAGGGCTTATTGCCTGAAGGTTGAACAGGCTGTGGGCAAAGAGGTGTCCCCCAGTGTGTTGGATAAAGGAGATGACCCAGGAGAGGGGCCCTTTCAACAGGGTAAAGGGCTGGAGTCGGGGCTTGATGGCTTCGGGCTTCCAATCTTGATGCACCCAGTGGGAGAGGAGGGGGAAATCCTCTGAGGCTGGGTTTGACTCCTGGGCAGGTGATCTGGAAGACGGGGAGATCTTGCCCGGCGAGGACCCCAATATGTTTTAGGGTATTTCATAAGGATGAGTTGGGAGCCCTGACTTCTCAGTCACTAGCGGCTCTAAATGTGGCTCTTCCGGGGGCTCAGCAAGAGCCTCGGGAAGATCCATTGCTGCAAGGCTTCAAAGCAGAGCAGCGCTGTTTTCCCATTTACAGAGTGATAAAGCAGATTGAGTCAGAATGGGAATGTCCGGAGGCTACCCTGAGGTGTAGTTGCACTATTGGTCGCCTTTATCCGGTGCCGCAGGAGGAGGAGTTGTTGCAAATGCCCAAGGTGGATGCCTTGGTGTTAGCAGTGACAAAGAAGACAACTATTGCCAGTGGAAGGCGGGACAGCCCTTAAAGATCTTCAGGATCGTAAGTTGGAAGCGCTTCTTAAACAGGCGTTTGAGTCTAGTGCGCTGTCTTTGCAGGCCTCCATCTGTGGAGCATATGTGTCCAGAGCTTCTATCCAATGGCTTCAAGGGGAGTCGGGGTCAGAGAAAGCAGAGAGCTCGTCCCCGGAGGGGGCGAAGTTGGAGTCCGCCGCAGCTTATTTAGCGGATGCCTTCTATGATTTGGTAAGGATAGCAGTGAAGTCAATGGCTTCAGTCATTGCCGCCAGGAGATTTCTCTGGCTTAGAAATTGGGCAGCGGATGCCTCTTCTAAGACTCGCCTTAGTAACATATAAGGGCAAGCTGCTCTTTGGTGAGGCGCTGAAGACGATTGTAAAGGACTTGGGAGATTCCAAAGGTGGTCGGTTACCGGAAGACCGCCCTAAAGGGTCAAGGCAGGGGTCGATCCCCAGAGGGCAAGGTAGAGGTAGGTTTCAGGGGCCGCGTTTTGCTCCATATCAGCGGGGTTGTTTTCTGTCCAGAGGTCAGCCCTTTCGAGGGGCCAGAAGGTTCTGCAGGGGGTACTTTAACGTCCAGCAGAACTCGGCTAAGAAGCCACAATGATGGACAGCTTATCCAGACGGAGATTCCAGTAGGGGGACATTTAAAGGAGTTTCTGTTTGGGCCTCCATAACTACGGACAAGTGGGTGCTGGAGATCATCCACAAGGGCTATGTGTTCGATCAGCCGCTTACCGAGGCATTCGTAAGGTCCCCATGTGGGTCTCCGTCGAAGAAAAAGGCGGTAGGTGACACGCTGCAGCGGTTGTTGCGCCTTCAAGCAGTGATACCAGTGCCCCTAGGCCAGTACGGATTAGGTCGGTACTCGATCTATTTTGTGGTCCCCAAGAAGGAGGGGTCTTTTCGGCCGATCCTGGATCTCAAGCATGTGAACAGGTGTTTGCGCATCCCTCATTTTCAAATGGAAACCCTGCATTCGGTAATTTGCTCAGTGCAGCCTTGGAGAGCTTCTGTTCTCCATAGATCTCATGGAGGTGTATCTGCACATTCCAATCAGAGCAGAACATCAAAGGTTTTTGCGTTTTGCTGTCTCCCATTCCATAGTGTCCCTCTAGTCCAGTCCGGAATCCTGGGTTTTGTCCCTCTTCCAGTAGATGAAGACTGGGCAAGTTTTTGGTGATGTCACCCTATAAGGAGCCAGCGCTCCTCCCACCAAGCCAGTATCCTCTGTCTCGAGCAGATGGGACAAAACCCGGTGTAGCCTGGACTGCATTGAAGGGAACACTTTCATGTTGAAAACAAAATAAAATAAAAGGTTAAATGGCTAACAGGTTACAGATGGTATTCCTCTGGTAAACAAGATATTTAGCTTAGGCTGGGATTGTGGTGGAAGTTCCTGCCCTGAGGGTCCAATGCTGTTTAGTCAGCTGCAGGACCTCAGGAGGCGGTGCTGGCCTTAGGGTCTGACCTCTCTGTTTTGGGCACTTGATCCTGTAGCCTCTAACATGTTCAGTGGCGACTACTGCTCAATGGCATTGTGCAGTTTTTCTTTCTCTCGTGTGCTGCAGTGTTCGATTGGGGTAGGACTTGAGTGGGGGAACCATTGGGGGAGCGTGTCTCCTAGGCACGCAGAGGCTTGTGCAGGATGCCTGCCTTCAGCTAAGGCCGTTTGCGCTGCATGCAGCTTAAGGCTGGGCATCTTTTGGCTGCGGGGTTTTGCGAGTGTCTGCAAAGCAGAATACAGAAAAGTAGGAGGTTCTTTGTAGCCAGTTTCTGAGGGGCTAGGGGAGTCGGGAGACCTTAAACATGTCTCTGTCACTGCCGTCTATCTTTGTCTCCAGCAGAGGAACCTGCCGTTTTGGCGGTATCCGCTGCTATTTTGTCAGCCTCTCAGAGCGCTCTGCCGGATTCTGCAGGGGGACATAGTGTTTTCTGCAGCTAAGCCCTCCTCGGTGGCTCCGGGGGTGTTGGTTAAGGTTCCCTTCTCCACAGAATTTATTCCGATGATGCACCAGGCATATTGCAGCCGTCAAAGCCTGGGAGGCAGGCACAAAGGAAGATGGCTTAGCTTTCTCTTCAAAGGGGGATCTCCTAGGGGACCAGTTGGGAGTCCGGCCAGTGGCTGGGGATCCCTCCCAGGGGATAGGATCCCTGGAACTGGAAGGAGCTCAGAGGACCCATTGGAGGGCTTGTTGCAGGCCCCGGGGGAGGAGTCGACCTCCTTAAAGCAGGAGGAGCAGCTCCCTGCTGGAGAAGGACACCCCCCCCCCCTCCCCAAACATTGTCTGGGTCTTCTGGAGGGAAGAGTTAACTGCCCTTAGTTCTCATTCCTTAGTGGCACTTAACCTCTTGGATGATCCACCCTTACAAGATCCTCTTCTGCAGGGCTTCAAGGTGTCGGACAGCTTTTGCACTACACAGGGCCCTGAAGCTGATGATTGACCTCGAGTGGGAAGTCTCTGAGGTAGCAGGGCCATGCAGTGTCTTTATCTGGTCACTGCTAAAGAGAAAGAGGTGCTAAGGTTGCCCAAGTTTGATGCCTTAGTCACTGCAGTGACCAAGAAAACCACCAAAGTCGTCGAGGTCCACAGGATAAGAAACTGGGAACCCTACTGAAGTAGGCTTTTGAAGTTAATGCAATTGTGCTACAGGCATCTGTCTGTCTGGACTTACATGGCCTGCACTTGTATGTGCTGGTCTTAAGCCTTGAGGAGGCACAGATCCAGGATCAAGTCTGCTGGATGCCACTTGCCTGGAGTCAGGAGCAGCATATCTCACAAATTCCTTTTATGATCTGCTACGAGCCACCGCCAAGGGTATGGCGTCGGTAGTCACAGCCTGGCAACTGCTTGGGCTCTGCAACTTGACAGCTAACGTTTTCCTCTAAACATCGGCTAACCAAGCTTCCCTTTTAGGGGTAGATATGTTTTTTTTATTTGGAACTGATCTGGAAAAAGCTGGTGGAAGATGAGCCTAAAGCTACAAAGGTGATACCGGCCTGTTGGGGGTCAAGTTGCAATTTCAGATTATTTTGGGCATTGCGTTTTGCTCTCTACCAGAAACCAAGATATCCATCAAGGGGGCAGCCCTTTCATGGAGGCAGGGGTTCCGGGAGGTGTTTCTTCCCTGGTTTCGGGACCAACCCCAAAAAGTCGCAACGAATCGCGGGGGACCCAGATGTAACAGATATGGTGCTGGTAGGGAGTCTGCTTCCGCAGTTTTACTCTGTCTGGGTGGGAATTACCACCAACCAGTGGGTCTAGGAGATCATTCAGGAGGGGTATGCACTGGCGTTCGCTCATCCTCTTCCGGAGGCCTTTCTACTTTCACCATGCAAGGCACCTGCCAAGAGATAGGTGGTCCAGATAGCCCTCAGCCCTTTGAAGTTGCAGGCAGTGGTGCCTGTTCCGCTTGACCAGTTAGGTCAAGGTCATAATCTATTTTGTGGTCCCTAAAAAGGGGTTCTTCAGACCCATACTTGATCTAAAGAATGTCAATTGCACGCTGCAAGTGCCTCACTTTTCAGAGGGAAACTTTGTGCTCGATCGTGGAAGTTCATCGCGGGGAGTTTTTGACAGCCTTAGACCTAACGGAGGTGTACTTGCATGTCCCTATTTGACCAGACCATTGGACGTTCCTCAGGTTCTCAGTGGCCATAAGTCATTTCCAGTTTCAGGCCCTTTCGTTCAGATTGGCAACAGCTCCACACACTTTCACCAAGATAATGGTGGTCATGATGGCATTGATATGGATTTGGGGGGGGGGGGGGGGGGATCTTGGTTCATCCCTATCTGGATGACTGGCTGATCTGAGCGAAGTCTTGAGAGGAAAGCAAGCAGGCTACACAAACAGTGCTCGTTGTTCTCCGAGGCATCGGGTGGGTGGTGAATGTAGCCAAGTCATGTCTCCCCTTCTCAGAGCCCCATCCACCTGAGAGCTCTGCTCGATACGGCCAGAGGAGCACAAAGCAAAGCGTCAGGCCAGATTCAGAGGTATCTCGGACAGCGCAGTCCACCCACATGGGCTTATCTCCAGGCTTGATGGTGGCGACCCTAGACTTAGTGCCCTGGGCGAGAATGCACATGCGGCCTCTACAGAGTGTTGCTGTTATGATGGTCGCTCCAGCAACATCCTCTGCATCGCTGCTTCCTTCGTCCATTTGAATGTCTGCTGCAGTCTGGATTGGTGGTTACATGATGCCAGTCTGGTGAAAGGAATACCTCTGAAGCAACTGAGCTGGGTGCTAGTGAC
Organism: Ichthyophis bannanicus; assembly: GCA_033557465.1. Lineage (NCBI taxonomy): Eukaryota > Metazoa > Chordata > Amphibia > Gymnophiona > Ichthyophiidae > Ichthyophis > Ichthyophis bannanicus. The sequence continues at coordinate 43,651,855 of CM066051.1, read as the reverse complement.
TACAGATGCACTAGGCAGTGTGCCCCTCCCCCAACCGGAAAGACTGGCAAGAGGCTCAGGGGACTTGGTTTCAAGAGCAGATGCAGTGGTCCATCAATTAACTGGAGCTGAGGGCCGTTTGGTTAGCTCTTAGACAGTTTTTGCCTCTGGTGCGAGTTCTCACAATGCTATGTCGGTTGCTTATATCAATCGCCAGAGAGGCACGGGCAGCACACTCCTGGCAGAGAAGCTTGCACCGCTTCTTCAGTTGGCAGAGGCCAACCTGCTACAGTTGTCTTGCGGCGCACGTGGCAGGAAAAGAAAATGTTCAGGCTGCTTTTTCTCAGTCTCAGCTGGATCCCAGAGAATGGTCTCTGGCAGTGAATTTTTCCAGGTGGTGGTGCCTCAGTTGGGACAGCCAGTGACTGATTTGATGGCAACGAGGAACAACGACCAAATGGAGTGCTGCTTCAGTCGTCGCAGGGGGCGCATGTTTGAGGGACTGGATGCGTTAGCCCAGGCATGGCTCAACGCAGGCTGCCTTTGTTTTCCCACCATGGCCTTTGATAGGACGGGTGGTACAGCACATAAAGGCACATTGGGAGGGAGGGGGGTCATGGTGCTTATTGCACCAGACTGGCCTCTGAGGACGTGGCCCTCATCCAATTAGCAGTGGACAATCTGTGGAGACTACTGAACAGGCCTGACCACTTGTTTTGGGGTCTGTTCCAGATGCCTCGGGTAGATCAATGCTTGCTTATGGCTTGGTCCTTTAAAGGTCACCCCTGACTAAGCAGGGCTATTCTGTGCTGGTCATTGCCACTTTGCTTAAGTTGAGATGCCATCAATATCATTAGCATATGTGCACGTTTGGTGCATTTTTGAGCAATGGTGTCCTGAGAGGGACCTGCGCCCTTTGAAAGCTTCCCTTCTGGATATTCTGACCTTCCTACAGGTGAGGATGGAGAAGGACTTGGCTCTGAATTCCCTGAAGGTTCAGATCGCCACATTAACGTGTTAGGGGCTGTATGCAAGGGGCTTTTCTGATCTCTCACGTCAATGTAGTGTGCTGCTTCAGGGCAGTGAAGCAGTTGAGACCTCCTCTCAGGCAGACTGTCCCACAGTGGGACTTGAACCTTTTCTTGTCTGCATTAGTGCAGGCTTCCTTTGAGCCATTGGGCTCAACCACCTTGAAGGATCTAACCTTAAAAAGCGGTATTTCTAGTGGCCATTTGCTTGGCTAGAAGAATATCTGACCTGCAGGCGCTCTCGTGCCAGGAGCCCTGTCTGATTCTCTCAAAGAATAATTGTGCTACGAACTGTCCTGGCATTTTTGCCCAAGGTGGTCTCTGATTTCCATCTCAATCAAGTTATCTTGCCTGCCTTTCCCGGAGAGATCATGGGCCAGCTTAATTGTCTAGGCGTCCGCAGGATCTTATGCCGATATCTATATCTAAAGCAGATGGCTTCCTTTTGGACCATGTACCGTTTGTTCATGCTCTTTTCGGGGGGGGGGGGGGTGTCTGTGCAAAGGCGAGGCAGCATCCAAGACTTCCATTGCCCGGTGGCTGAAGGAAGCAATCACATCTGCCTACATCTTGAATGGTCGGGCGCTGACAATGGGGCTATGGCCCCATTCCACCAGAGCACAGGCGGCCTCCTGGGCCAAGTGCGGTTTGGTTCTGCCAGTGGACATTTGGCTGTACACATTAAGAATTCCCTCCACGTTAGTATGGTTGTGTATTTCAATGGTGCTTTAATCGTTTTCCAACACCACATGTAACTTGCTTTTTATATTTTTTTTTATTTTTCTATATTTATCATGAAGAAACTAAAGGGTATATGAGTCTCAGACTTCTTGTAGCAATGGCCGAACAGACCAAGGTCCTTAGCCAAACTGCCAGATTGCATCAACGACTCACTTGTATGAATACCCTTCAGTAATAAACTGAACACTGTGATGTTGTATACAGTAATTTATAATAACTTCAGATATAGTGATGCGCGGCGTTTAGCTGAACTGGCAGCCATCCTAAATTTTGAATGAATGTCAATATTTTTGAGATGATCTGAAGCCGTAGGTTCACTAACGCCTACTATTGAAACACTCAATGCCATTTCTAAACTTGGATGATCTACAGCTACACCCCCTGAAGAAACGTCTCTGTGAAACGCACCAGCGGACCGAGAATTTGCATTGGGGTCGTCAACATTTCATTGAGATAAGCTTTGGCATTATCATTCACTATATCTGAAGTTATTATAAATTACCGTATACAACATCACAGTCTTCAGTTTATTACTGAAGGGTATTCATACAGTTGAGTCGTTGATGCAATCTGGCAGTTTGGCTAAGGACCTTGGTCTGTTCGGCCATTGCTACAAGAAGTCTGAGACTCATATACCCTTTAGTTTCTTCATGATAAATATAGAAAAATAAAAAATATAAAAAGCACGTTACATGTGGTGTTGGAAAACGATTAAAGCACCATTGAAATACACAACCATACTAACGTGGAGGGAATTCTTAATGTGTACAGCTTATTAACCCTCTGAGAACTGACGACGTACTCTAGTGGACATTTGGCAGCAGTGTGGGCAACCTTGCACACATTTGCACATTGACATAGCCTGCAGGCTCAGTCAGATGGCTGTTTTGGTGCCTGGTTGTTAAGAACTGGGCTTGCAGGTCCCACCCAGTTCAGAGTATTGCTTTGGTACATCCCAGGAGTCTGGACTGGACTGGAGGGATGCTATGGAAAATGAAATTAGTCCTTACCTGCTAATTTGCTTTCCTTTAGTCCTGCCAGTCTAGTCCAGAACCTGCCCATTCTGTCAGTGGCAATCCCATTTCAGAAATTCACCGTTTCTTGCTTCCACAAGAATTGGAGAGGTTCAGTGGGGGTCTAAGGATTTGTTTTTGTGGGCTATGCTTTCTCACCACATTGGTTGTAATACTGTACATAGTGTAGATAGTTCATTGTTTGTCTAGCTGCTTGGTCAAGGGAATACTGGCTCCTTATAGGGTGACATCACCAAAAACATGCTCAGTCTGCATCTGCTGGAGGAGGGACAAAACCCAGGAGCCCGGACTGGAGGGACTAAAGGAAATCAAATTAGCAGGGAAGGACTAATTTCCACCATATTGAGCAAACTCCTTCATGGTCCAGGAAAGGGTGGTGGTTTGATTATCCAAGGCTAGGTTTCCCCTTGTCCCATACTTAACAAGGGCAGAAGGGCCGGGGGGAGTTACCTTACAGCCCTGTTCCTGGGTTTATTCTCATGTTGATGGGACTTCCAATTTCTGACTGGTCATAGAACAAGGGCATGCCTTCAAGGACCAGATCAGCTTACCTCAGACCTGGAGAGGGCGTTAACACACTTAGGACACCGTAATGCTGCAACAGCATTTCGGTTGGGCAAGGCAGATCACGTGAGCCTCCTAAGCAGGTAGTAGCCACATAGCCAGCCCTCATACTCTGCCTTCCCTTGCAAGGGCATCTGACCTTAAATGCAGGCTGTGGGCCTTCTCAGTAAGGAACAACATCCTCTGCAAAGATAGGGCAGCCCTGTTCTGCTTTTTTACTATTGCTGTGCCCTGTATAGATAGACCATGAAGCTCTGATCCAGTCCATAGCCTTCCCAAAACGACCCTGTGTATTTATTCATTCAACGCCTCTGAGCCACTGGCAAATTGACGTTTTGAGAAATGTCTCCCTTGCATATGGAGGCTTCCTGCCCCTGTTTGCACCATCTCCCTGGGTAATGACACCGCAGCCTTCCTCCTGTATAGAGGAAGCCACAGTGGGAGCCTTCCCTTTTCTTGCTGGGCTGAACTCCCTCTGCTGTGGACCTGGGTTTAGGACATCTTTGCGGTGTGGTTTTATGTTTTGGTGTTATCTTATGTTGAGCATTCATGTGTGGTGTGTTTTGTTTCCCGGACCAGGGCCATTCACAGCTTTGATGCTTGGGTTGGGGCGGTAAAGAGGGGGCAGAATCGGGGTGAGCATTTAAGGGCCAGCTAAGTAAAGTTTGTTTTGGGGGGGGGGGGGTTGTTTGTCTTATACATATGCCAAAACGTAATTAGCTTATTGATAACAAAACCAGGGCGGTCTCATGACATGTTGAAAGATCACATGTGAAATGGGCCAGCCTTCCTCCCAGTGAGATGAGCAGAAGCTGATGTAATGTATGGCATTGAATGGTTTGGATCTGAGGCTCTTAAAATCACGGGAGGGGGAAATGTGCCACATTATGTCCAGCACTGTGGAAACTATTGCCCTGAATCTGTGCTTGTCTGTGGGCACTTTCTTGCTGTCAAGTCCCTCCACCCAGGAGGGTTGGGGGACATTAAGACATGTAGCTTGGTTTGTGAATTATCCAGAGTGTTGTCGTTGCCAGCTTACATTCTGTCTATGAGCAAAGCTATAACTTTTTTACTCGGGGGGGGGGACAGGCTCTGGCAGCTTTCGTAGATTGAATAGTGTGTTGACTCGGCCCTTGAATGCTTAAATCCTGGAATTCTCCATGGACAAGCAGGAATGAAGTCCTTGCATATAGGTGGTGTCTTCCGATGGAGCCCATGTAGGAATGGTCCCCAGCTGCTAATGGAAACTTTTGGGAGGTTCACTATGCCTCCCATGCAATCTTCCTGCCTGCTGCTGTGGTGCCAACTTGAAGCATCATCATTCTGTGGAGTCCGATAGACACACTTTGACCTATCTCTATGTAATTGCTTTTTCCCCCCTCTGGGGATCCTGCGCCTTCCTTTTTTAATAATTGCCTGCTGTCATGGTGTGTTTTTCTTTCCTTCTCCCCCCCCCCCCTCCCCTTTTTTTTTTTTTTTTTTGCCCTTTTCTGTAGTTTTTAACTTCCCCCCTTCTTTTTTTCTTTTCTGCGACACCTCTGTCCCTTTAGGTGCCAGGGCACGAGCTGGGCTATCCTTCTTTTCAAAATTGAGCAGTTTGATTTTGCCATGGCTATCTTTCTGGATGATACGTCCCAAAAACTGGCCAGGAGTTCAAGACGTGTCCCTGGTGCGCAAGGGCTGTATCTGCCACAGATACCCATAATTGATGCCTTCAGTGCCTGGGGACCCCCTCATCAGCCCTCTTGTAATTTTGTGTTTGCAGATGACTCAAGGGTCAAGAGAAGCCGCGCAGATTACTTTTTGGCACTCACAAGTCTGATGCATCAACTGCACTGATCTCGGTGGCTTCAAAGGCTGCATCCAGTGCTGGCAGTGCATCAACATTAGAGTTCTTGAGCCCACTCTGAGCTGAGCATCCATAGTGCCCTGGAGCATCAACTATCGATCTCCACCCAAAGATGAAAGATTCGGCTTCATCTTCATTGACATTGAAGGGTGATCGCATTGAGTGGTGCAACGCCATTGAAGCCCCTCGAGGCATGGCATTGAGAGCAATGAGGGTCCATGAGACAGCTTCTTTATGCTGCCTCAAAGGGAGGAGAGCTCATCCTTCAGAACAGAGGGGTAGCAACAACCTACCGAGAGCCATGACCAAGCTGCTGATTAACCCTGTTCACATCTTGGGTACATCGGTCAAAGTTGCTGAGACCCTACAGCCTTTGGAATTGGCAGCCATGGAGAAGCTTCTTCTGCTAGCTGTGAGAAATAGATCATAGTGCTCTGCTGTGCAGCAGGCTGGGCCTTTGACATTGGCTACCATGCATCTGATCCTCAAGGTTCATGCCTTGCCTGCTGGAAATCCATCAGAGGGCCCTGACACCGGTGCCTGCTTGGCAGATATCACACTCTCTCTAGTGTTTCAGGGTCCGATGTACCTTCAATCTAGACTAGCACTGGTGCATCATTGTTCCCGAAGGAGCTCCTGGTTTCCCTCCAGGTTAGGAGAGAGATCTAGGCAGAGACTCTGAAGTACTTTGTCCTCTTTGAGTTGGATTCAGAAGGCTGGGTAATTAATGTTGAGCTTGAAGATTTGTCAGAGGACAGATCCCCCCCCCCAAGCTTCTGTCAAACTCTTCTCCACCTCCTGAGGATATGACCTTCCAAGATTTTGTCAGGGACTTAACCAAAGCCATACTATTTTCTTTGGAGACTGAGGATGAGCCTAGGGCAGAAGAGTTGGAGATCCTTTAGTACTCCTTGGCCCTTAAGGAGGTGGTGACAGTGCCCATGCACTGTATCCTACAGAGTACAGATGAGAATATAGGAAATCCCCCCCCCCCCCCAACTCCTCACTGTACCTCCGGCCAGCAGAAGGCTTGACTCCATGTATAGAGTTCAGAAGGCTCCCAAAATTGAGAAACCCCTGCTTATGCACCTTTCCTTGGTGGTCAAATCCATCCTTAAGAGATCCAGGAGTTCCAGGACTCATTCCTTGGAGCCCCCCGTAGAGAGGGAGGCTCTGACATTGGACTTTTCAAGGAAAAAGGTATTTTCAGAGTCCCATGCTTATAGCCCACATAGCCTCTCACCAGCTTTACATGGGCATGTTTTTGAAGAACAACATGCGTGACCTTGCTGATCTGTCCCAGTATCTCCCTTCAGAGAAACCATAATAGCATTGTTCCCTAGTGGCTCACAGTAAGGACTACTCAAAGTTCATGGTCCATGTGACCTATGATACCTTTGAAACAGCATTGAGAGCTTCTGCCTTGGGTATTGGCGTCCAGACACTCTTCTGGCTCAGGTCCTCTGACCTGGAACAATCCATGCAGGACAAGCTTGCTGACATGACGTGCATTGGAGAGAATCTTTCTGAAGAGCAGGTCAGAGAAAGCTGGTTTCATCGAGAAGCAGCATATCACCCTTTTTGTTATCTCTCAAGGTGCAAATCCAAGCCAGCCTCCTATCACAGGTACCAAGGAGAAGGCCAGAAGGACCTATTACTCACAGGCATAGGTACTTTCCTGGTTCCTAAACCTCCCAAAGCAGTCTCCTTGCCCACAACTGCAACAAGAAGCCTCCAAGCCCAGCCTGTTCCAAAGCCAGGGGTGGGGTTTTGACTGGTTTCTTCAGAATATAGCCACTCTTTCAGTAACCATGGTAGAAGGCTGTCTGGTTGGGGAAGGCTCATGTTTTTTGCCCAAAGGTGACCCCTCAACTTCGGGGACAGGGGTTCTGCAATTAGTCCAAAACTTTTACAAATTACATTTATTTGGACTACCTCCAAATTGCTGCCTCCCCTCCCCTCCCCTCCCCCCACCCGAGGGTGCATCACATCGACCTGGAACTGCTGTAGAGAAATTGATGCCGCTTTGACAGATCTCACAATTGAGCTCATGCCATCAGAGCAAAGATCCAACAAACAAGAGAACACATAATTATTTTTGTTGGAACCTACACCTTGAAGGAAAATCCCTCTCGTGGTGCAGTGTTCTGTTTTATTCTTTTATTCAAATTAGGGACGCAACCCTATCAAGGATTAAAGGGGACTTCAACCCCTCAATGCCCACCGGTTATCTGTCATTCAAACAGGCAGAAAACCAAATGAAAGTCACTTATCTGAAACATAGCCCTCCATCGATCTCAAGAGGCCTCATTCAGATGTCCAAGAAAACAGCCTCCTCAGGCCAAATCAGCTATGTCGGGGAAAGCTACCAATAGTGACTTTGAACCACCTCCTTGAGCAACAATACGAGATCCTCTTCTCGATTCAGTGACTCAATGTTGCATTTGTTTCAAGCCATTGACCTTCTTGGCTCTTCAAACTGTCTCGCTCCAAGTTCCACCCAAACGCATCCAATTTAAACTTCCTGACCAAATCAGATGACCGGCTAGCAACCAATAAGCACTGATCTACTCAAACAACTTACGCTTCACACAATACTCCACCATTCCACGGTAGAGTTTAAACCCTGAGGTGCAACGGAGTTTGATTTTGTATATCCAAAACCAGAGCAAAGATGGCAAGGATTTTATTCCAAGTATTTTCTGATTTCCTCCCCCCCCCCCAACAAAACAGCAGGATACCATCCTATCCTATAGATATTCAGAACCTCTTATCAAGTATGTATTCATGATTTCTCTAGGCACCCTGCTTCCTTGCCTAAAAGGAAATTGACTAGGCTCCCTGGATCTGAAGGATGCGTGCTCCTACATTCAGGTACTTCCTGTGAGCAGTATATATCTCAGATTCGTCCTTTTGGGGGGGACAGCACTTTCCATACCAAGTGTTTGCCTTTTGGCCTAGCCTTAGCATCCTGCATTCCTTATCCTTTTCAGTCCAGTACCGACCTATGGGTTGTCGCACCTCACTAGTAGCTTGGAGACTGAGCATGTCAGTGCTGATATCACCCTTCAAAGGCAGTATTCTCGGTCTCCAAGCAGCTGTAGAACTGCAACCCCCCCCCCCCCCCCACGGTGGACTCGCTGTAGGAACAGCTAGGAGAAATTGATTTTTTTCCTGCCTTTGGGGTGGTTCCTCTTTTTTTTTTTTTTTGTGGAGGTCTAGCCTTCTCAGACACTGCCTGAATAAAGATCATTAATCTCAATTTAAAAAAAACAAAAAAAACAATTAAAGCAGTGCAAGAACTGCCCTTCTAAAAGGCTGGGGCAGTGATCTTGGGGGAATCCAGCGGCTCCTGAACCCCAACAGAGGCCTGACAACCCCGCAGGGGACTCCCAACACCAGCAAAGAAGGGCGGAGCATGCATTCAGGAGATCCCGCATAGTCTGCATCACACCATGAGTGTTTGTTTTTTTTTTCTTGGCAGCTGCTTTTTTTGGGCCTCTGCGGTTGGGACTCGGGGCAGTAATGCTACTGGGCCTGGAAAGTAACGGGGAGACATTGGACACAGTGTTTTGTCTTCCCCTACTTGGACAATTGGCTGACAAGTTTAAAACTTACTATACCGCTCTATAAAGCATGGTACCAGAGCAGTTAAAAACACAAAAGAATAGACCTAAAATAAAATATAGGGAAGACAGAAAAACAAGACTCAAAAATGAAAAAGCAGAAATACCAATCAGCCCATACACCATATATCTCCTCGGAGTACCCCTGGAATGCCAAACTGAAGTGGTAGTGATAGAGTACCACTCAGGAAGGGGGGTTCAAGAATCAACACGATTGACCATTCAGATGTTGAACTATTAGGGTTTATTATAAATTACCCCAAATCCTATCTTCAACCCACCCAACAGTTGGAATTTATAAGAGCCCTGCTCAAGTGAGACTTAACATCCTGTGAGCTGTTACCTGCTGATTTAATTAACATGCTTCTATCATGCACGTCACCCTTGGCACACCTCCATATGAGGCAGGCTCTGTGAACTCTAAGAACTCAGTGGTCCCAAGCCATGGGCCAACTCAGATCATCTGTGTCGCCTGTCCTCTCGTTCAGTTACTGCAGTGGTGGACAATCCTCCAGAATTTGCTCAGGTCTCCACTTGCAAATTGCTTCATGACAGACTCATCAAAACTGGGCTGGGGAGCTCATCTCGGTGAGTTTCACACTTGGGACAATTGGTCCATCTAAAAGTCTCCAGATCAGCTTTTTGGAATTAAGAGCCATAGCAAATGCCGTAAAGGGTCTCGAGGAAGTTTGCTAGCTGGTGTGAAGACCAGGCCGTAGTCCTTTCTGTCCCACACAAAAACTGCTTGAGTAGTTTGGACTTAAATCCAACTCCATCGGGGTCCACCTCAGTGCAATTGGAGCTTGTTTTAGTTTGCTTTGTGGGGGTTGCTACTCTTTAAAGCCTCCCTACAAACCACCTGCAGCATCATGGGACCTTAATATGGTTCTTGTACAACTGATGAAAGATTCTTTTGAGCCACCTGGTTCCTGTCCTCTGAAGACCTCAAAGGTATTTCCAGTGGTGGCCACTTCAGCACGCAGAGTGAGCAAGCTTCAGGCTCTTAGTTCATCCATCTTACACCAAAGTGCATCATTATTTAACCAGTTTTATATACCACCTTATTTATTTTATTTATTTATTTTTATTTCTTATATACCGCGCTATTATAATCAGTGCGGTTTACATTTGAAACAGAACATACAAGAATGTAAGCAAGTTACATCAAGTTTTTTTACATTGAACAGGGAATGTAAACATGGAGTAAAAACGAGGGAGAGACTATGTACATATTATAAACAAATTATAATGCTCTTACAGATAAATAAAAATATGACCTTTGCCTAGAGGGTTGGCTAGATGGTCAAGGAGATCAGTGGGAGAGATAGTGGTTAGCCATTATCTACAGGAAGATGATCTGAGGGACGGGTTAGGCAGGGAGGTGAGGTGGGGGCATTGTAATTGTCGGGAATGCTGTCAGGGTAATATTGTAGGAACAGGTGATGTTTGAGGGCTTTACGGAATAGTGCCAAATTTGAGATGGCCCGGATTTCTGCTGGGAGGGCGTTCCATGCCATAGGTGCAGCAATGGAGAAGGCTCTACTTGCTGTTGATTTCTTACATTTTACCAACACTTTACCAACACAACCTTATCCTCAATCAAAGAGGTTTACAATATAAGTTGATTGGGTACATTTGAGGACGTCAGGTAAGGGGGGCGGTGAGGTTATGTACACCTATACAACTATTTACAGGTAGATCATGTGTAGTTGGTATGTGGTTATGTCCATAGCTATAGCTATGGGTGGTGCATCATTCCATCCCCTTCATCGCTGATGTGTTGTGTGTTTTTTCTAAGTTCCCTTTTCAATAGTGATCCTCCATACTCCATTCTAAATTCCTTCCAAAAGTGGTGTCATAGTTCCATCTTAATCAGTCAAATGTTCTATCAACATTTTTCCCAGAGGTCTCATGCCCACAGAGGAGGAAGCTGTGTTGTCCATGTTGGACTGCAAACATGCCTTAGCCTTCTACTTGGAGTGGACAAAAGCCCATAGACTATCTAGCTAGCTTTTTTTGTTTTTTTGACCCCAGCAAGCTAGGGGCTACTGTTTTTCCAAACGCTCTGTTACGGGTCTCTCCCTTGTCGGTCACTCCAGGCCAGGGAAGTCCCGAACCCTCATCTGCGGTATGCTGCTCTGTGTGGTGGTTAGTTTTATTCCCCTGGATTCCAGACAGCCGGAGCAGCATACCGCAGATGAGGGTTCGGGACTTCCCTGGCCTGGAGTGACCGACAAGGGACAGACCCATAACACTCTGTTTGGCTAGCAGACTGCATCTTTTGATTATGCCCAGGCAGACCTGAGCTTTGATGGTCATAGCTATAGCTCTTATATTGTGAGCTGTGATGTGTTGGTGGGCAACTTACGCTCTGTTTCCATGGAAGAGTTCTGCAGGGCTGCAACGTGGTCTTCTGTCCACACATTCACATCCCACTACTGTCTGGAGGGGGATTCCTAACATGACAGCAACTTATTTATTTACATTCTCTTATATACTCTGCTATTCTGCACCAGTGCGGTTTACATTGAACAAACTGAAATTACATTGAACAGGGCATTATAACTTGGAGAACTATTTTACAGGGAACATGGGCTATGGGGGGTTAAGTGGCTTGCCCAAGACCACAAGGAGCACCTGTGGGACTGGAAACCCCAGTCCTTTGGGCCCAAGGTTGCTGTCCTATAGTGGGATTTGAACCCCCGACCTTCCGGCCTGAAGTACCTTGCCCCAACCACTAGGCCACTCCTCCACTTTGGCCAATCTGTACTTCGGAATCTGTTTTGGGGTTTGGCATCCAACACCATAACCCCCCCCCCCTTCATTCTATTCTGTTCAGGCTATCAAAAAGAAAAAAACCATTGCTATGGCACCTAGTTCTGTATCTTGAGTTGCTAAGTTCTGTTGTAATTAAGCATGCAAATTGTTGCCCCTCTTGGACTTGTCTGCATTCTCAGCAGTGTGAGGACTTCATTCCTGCTTGTCCACAGAGACAAGATACCTGTAGCAGGTGTTCTGAACAGCAGGAATAAGTCCTCGCAGCCCTCTCGCCTCCCCTGGGAGTTGTATTGTACTATACCTATAGTAACAGACAAGTTCAAGATGGTGCCATGGTGGCAGGTGGGAAGATGGCGTGTAAGCATGGTTGGAACCTCCTTAAAGTTTCCAATAGTACTTGAGGAGCGTTCCTCTGCAGGTTCCATCGGATGACTTCGCCCATACATGAAGACTTATTCCCGCTGTCCACAGAGAACACCTGTTGCAGGCGAGTAAGTACCTTGTCTACCTCTTCCCTCAAGGATTGAAGCTGTGAAGGGCCGGCCCATGCGTCATTCCATCCCTTCCATCGCTGGTGTGTTGTGTTCGGGGTTTTTTTGTGCTTTTTATTTTCCTTTTCTTACCTCTCAGCCCCCTGCCGTGTCCGAAGAGGAATTGCAGCTTCAGCTTGCCTTAAACTTGAGCAGAGAAGAGCACGACAAGGTAGCGCTACCAAAGTGGTGTGCAGGAAGAAAATTGTCAGATCCAAGCAGTGGAGCCCTCCTGGTCTTTCTCCTAACTGCTTTTCGGTCATGGGGAGAGGCCAGGGAGAGGCTCTGCCGCTGTAATCTCAGCTAACATGTTTTCTTGTTTTCTTTTCACTGACAACTTGCCCCTGGGTGGGGAGGGGGGAGGTGAAGCCAGTAGAGCAGGGCAAAATAACTGGTTTGCCCATTACCTTGGTGAGATGAGTTTTGCCCCCCTGGAAAACTCTTGTCATGAAGAGTCTCTAATCTGATCATCTAAAATGTTTTTACTTTTTTTTTTTTCTCTTAGCTGTAAAATTGTCCAGATACAACTAATCTTTAAAATGATTTTTGATCTCCAGAAAACAGTGGTGGGGTGTTTTTTTTTCTTAGTTTTTTTTTTAATCCTGTTTTTGACATTTACTCTTAAGGGTTTATATAGATTGCCTGCCAGGGGAATGCCTTTTAGTCCAAATTTAGGACCTTTCCTGTGCACAACTGGTTATTGTGGAAATGAGGTAGGATTAGCTGTTTTGCTATGCCAGTGTCTTAACGGGTGACCTTTCTGGCTTCTCCCTCTTCTCCCCCAGAGACTCTGCAATCGGTTTAATGCTAACTTCTCTTTCCAATTTGGACACCAAAAATAATCCTTTTTGAACCACATCCCTCCTCCGTTCACTCCATTTTGCCTGCTTCCTTTGCATGGTTTCATTTCAAAGTTGTGCTGCTTTCCACCCCCTCTGTTTGCTGTGACATCTATTCTTGCTCTGAGTAAGGATTCATGATATGAAACGGGAAGGAGTAGGCGAAGAATGGTCGTCATTTATTCTCAGGGTGACCGCAGTGACTCTCCAGTTCACATTTGCCTGAGTGAGCTGATTAAGTGCTAAACTGCATGGGGAGCTAGGACGGAAAGATCCAGCTTGTGGGTTTTTTCCTGCAGCTACCGGGATCACTTGGACACCATTAAACAGTAGCCAATTGTTAGAATATCAGTAGGCAGAACACAGTCTTGGTTTCAGATGCTGGTGCCCTTCTGCAGTAACTGAATGCAACAGTGTTGGAAAATGGCAGGGAAGAAGTTGTGCCTTTACAGTTACAGTACAGGTGGGTATAAGTATTTTCACGCTGCCCCCCAGCAACTTCTTTGTGGCCAGAAAAGGTAAGAGTTTCAAGGCCTCTGACATGCTGTGTTGGCCAATCGCCTGCAGGGGAGGAACATGCCAGCATGCTGGATATCCTAGTACTAGAGACCCGTTAAGTAATTGTTGAGACTCAACTTGAGAATGGGTTGGGAGAGAGGAGCCGTAGGAGGCAAACTTTCTTTGAGGAGCAAAATTTGCTTGGAAACTTTCAAGTGGATGAAAGCCTAACTCAAAGGCCGAGCACGGAGTTGTGGAAGCTTTGGTGCTTTTAGAGCATAAGCCTCCAGGAATGGGTTAGGGCGCTGGAACTGGAAATAAATGTTGAGGCCTAGTGTGGCCTGAGCAGGGAACCCTTAAGACTGCATGCGAGTCTTATGGCCGTGTATGGGTGCATAGCTTGTGCTGGTCAGCGTAGAGGCAAAGGGACCCAGATTTCCTGACCTGGTAGCTTGGTTCCTGCCCTTCTGAGTGGTTTGAAGCTGCATTCACGGTGTGGCTTGCATATGCTCTTCTCCTGTGCCACTCTTTGACATTTAATCAACCCTCCCAGAAAGTCCAGTTTTAAGGCCTACATTTTCCAGCGACGTTTCCCCTCTTTTGGAAGTGTCCATGTTGCCAAGCGTCCTCGCTAGCCTTGCACATGCCCTCTGTTCAGATGTGAAGGCAAGCATGATGTCATTGGTGCCAGTCGGCAAGATGCCACGCCTAGTGGTACCTGACTTTAGAAAGTAGCTTTGTGGTTTTCTGAAGTGTAGCTTTTTAATACATGGCACCAAGTGAGGTTTGGCAGATTCATTCCTATGCATGGTAATCGGCCAAATCCTCCTTTAAACTTTTTTTTCTTAAATCCTTTTTAAAAATTGACAGTCTCTGGCCCCTTCTGCAGAGCCCTGTGCTATTCTTATCTGTATCTTACAATTTTCTTACACCAGGAATGTGGACTAACTCCTGCTCTTTCCCTCTAGGAGGAGCGCATCCGGAGAGGTGATGACCTGAGGCTACAGATGGCCTTAGAAGAGAGCCGGAAGGAAGCACCAGCAAAGCCAGAGGAGGTAACTAGGAGAGCATGATGCTTCGGGTTTACTCTTCAGCACTGCCCCTTCTTTCCAAAATAAGTTAAATATCGCTGTTTCTCTCTTACCAGTCTTCCCTAATGGACCTGGCTGATGTTTTCCCTGCTCCATCGGCTATGGCGACCTCTGACCCCTGGGCAGCAGCTGCGCCCCCTCCCACTACAGACCCTTGGGCAGCAGCAGTGCCTGCTTCCACGGTACCCGTACCCACAGACCCCTGGGGGGGCCCTCCAGTCTCCAGCACGGCTAGCAGTGATCCATGGGGCACCGGCACAAAAGTGAGCCCTGCTTCTGGCGATCCCTGGGGAGGAGCCCCTGCCGCCGCCGCTGATCCTGGTACCACATCAGATCCATGGAACCCGGCAGGTATATCTTGTCTGAAGGCAGAGCCTCGATGTGCAGGCAGGAGGTGGCCAGGTCCATAATCTCTTCACTCACCTTACCCCCCCCTCTTGCTCTTTGGTTTCACCAATCCCTAGTTCACTCTTCTCCCCCCCCTCCTCCCCCCTGATTATTATCATTCACTTGAACCTTCCTCCCTTCAGGCTATTTTTTTTTGGGGGGGAGGGGGGATTTGGAAGCTAAAGCTTCATTTTTATATGTAGGTAAGTTTGCTAACTTGACGTCCTCTTTACTCAGGAGGTGGAGGAGTCGGAGCAGCTCCCACCAGTGACCCTTGGTCCTCTGGCTCCGAATCAGCCCCCCAGGGAAAGGCATCAACAGACCCCTGGTCACCAGCTCCCTCATTCTCAGACCCTTGGGGCGGATCTCCTTCCAAGCCAAGCACCAATGGAACCACAGGTGGGAACATGCATACACATCTGGGGCTGGGGGCTTGGTACTGAAATAAGAAGGCATTTGGGGTAGGGGAAATAGCCCATCGGTTTAAAATGCACAAATGATTCTGAATTGAATAGCACAAAACACCAAAGCATTAGCAGTTCGGAGATGTGCACGTCGCATTTGTCTGTGCATGGTGACTTATCTACTGTTAGGTTCCCAGTGCACGCCATTCACTGCCTACCCATAGGATAAGCCGCATGAAATCGGCCTACCTTTTTTGGTAACTTAACAGGTACTTGGGATCTGGATTGGCCACTAGTGGAAAGAGGATACTGGACTCAATGGACCTTTTGGTCTGACCACTATGGCAGTTCTTTTCAACCATGACAGCTTTTGTGTGCCAGAGAATCTAATTTTCTAGAGAAAATCATGCCGGTGGGATTCCGAGAGCTGAAAGCAGGGAGCCGCAATAACCAGAGGGGGAGAGAGACATCACTGGGTGAAGTAAGGGGCGATAATTCGGCGTCTGCATCACGTCTTCACGCACACACCGGAATACATAACGCTCACCCTCTGTCGTGGTCTCACTTGGGTTCTCTTAGCTCTATGGAAAGAGGGCTGCCCCTGCCCCTGCTCTCTCTTAACACAAGCATTCTGCCTAGCTGGTGTACTGGGAGTGTTGGTCTCCAGATTCTGAGGTTTTCTTTCTCTTTAGCCTGGTGCTCATAGCATACGTACCTTGGCTTTGGGGTATTAGACTGTTTTTGTCCTTGTCTGTTCTGTATATGTTTGTGCATATCCGTGTGCCGTTACACTTGCCAACTTCCATCCTGCCTCTCCTCAGCCAGCGCCTCCTTCGACCGGTTCGGGGATTCCGCTGACCGGGACGAGTTTTCGGAGTTTGGCAGCCTGAGGACCGGCTTGCACCAGTCCAGCAGCAGCACAGGTTAGGGGCTGCAGCCTCTCCTTGTTGCCCACCTCTCCTCCCTGTCCTTATCCACTACTTCTGTCTGCATGCAACTTCTCCCCTCACCCCTCCACCCACCCACCCACCTACCTATCCTGTGGCACCTCTGTTTCCTTCTGTTTTCCTTAAAGGATACAGCTGAATGTTAAAGTTTCAGACAAACTCTATAAAGTGAAATTTTGTTTATAGCTCTCTCCGGGTATGGGTTTATCCTTGTTAAAAGGCGATCAGTGGGGGTATGTTAAAATTCTTTGCGGACGTGACTGAGAAACAGAAATTCAGGTGGAGGTGTTGAGTCCCGCTCTTTTTTTTGGGGGGGTAGGAGGTTTACATAGATGGTTTAGAAGTGGTGCTTCATGTGTTCTGACATCTGGGGTGTCCTTTTGTGGCTCTAGATATGTCCCGGTTTGGTCCTCAATTTTAACCAGCAGCATCCCTAGACATGGCTGCCTTGGAGGCAGCAGTCGTGGTGTCCGTCCCCCCCCCCCTTCCCCACCAGGGAACGGGGCTAGCAGCAGTTCTCAGCCCAGTCCTTGGGACACAGCTAGCCAGGTTTTCAGGCTCTCCAGAAGTATGTGTGAGATCTGCCTCTGTGGTATGCAAATCAAATTCATGGGAATGAGGACTGGACTCTTCCAGGGAAATCGAGAGCAGTGTTTCCCAGCTTTCTCTTGGCAGGGCATAGATCTATTTGGGTTTTCGGGATTGCTACAATGAAGGTTTCTGAATAAGGCGGCTGGGAAAACCTTTCTTTGATTTCTCAGTAAGAACCGCCAGGGCCAAAGATGGCAGTGCACAGCTGCTGTCTGTTTTCAAGTATAATAAAATTTGCATCTCGGTGTCTCCTGTCTTTCTGTTGTGTTGGTCCTGCTTCTGCTTTGCTTTGATTTTGAAAGTGATGTGTTTTTTTTCGTTAATTCTCTTGTAGGTGAGCTGGATCTCTTAGCAGGGGAGGTCCCTCTGACCCGGACTCCTGGTACAAGGAGCCCTGACTCTTTTGAGATGGCAGGAATGAGTGGCTCACTGCCTGACACCTCAAAGCCCACCCGCAAGACCCCCGAATCTTTCCTGGGCCCTAATGCTGCCTTGGTGGACCTGGACTCCCTCGTTTCCAAGCCAGGGGCTGCATCAGCACAGAGTGCCAAGACCTCCAACCCTTTCTTAGCAACAGGTAGGCGCCCCATGGCAGTGATAGCACACCAGTCCTCTATCTTGTGCCACACTGAGTTCGAGGATAGTTGTCGTCATAAAACTTGTGTATCAAGTGCATATATGGAAAGGAAAGGGGGGCAGTGTGGTTTGAAAACAGCTGAGAAATCTTTCATATTCTGTGTTCAGAATACATACAAGTAGACCTGACTTTTTTTTTTTTTATCTTTTGATCCCTTTGCAGGTGCGACCACATCATCCACGACAAACCCGTTCCAGTCCTCCCAGCAGCCCACTCTCACCCTGAACCAGCTCCGCGCCAGCCCTGTGATGATCATGGGTCAGCCAGTCACACCAGCTGGAGTCCCACCAGCCGCCACCATCGCCACACCGTTTGGCTCCGCATCCCCCATGGTGTCCGTCTCACCCATGGCCCCTGGGATGCCCTTGGCCTCAGTCTCTCCCATGCAGTCCATGGGCACCATCCCACCAATGCAGGGTATAGCCCCGGCAGTGTCTATGGGGATGCCGCCTCAGCCGCTGGTGCCACAGCCTCTGATCCCCAGCAACTCCTTGGCCCCTGCCAGTACTAACCCTTTCCTGCTATAATGGAGCTTCCCTATGGAAAGAGCAAGAGTCGAGAAACGGCATGGGTAGGGCACTACGGCAAAGGACCCGCGGGCTTAAAGATACGAAAGGTCTCTTTTGAATGTGGATGTTGAACCCCCATACCCTCTGTGTTCTTCAATGCCAGAGGAACCTCGCGGACTAACTGATGAAGCCAGTGGAGCTGTCGTCGCCAGCAGTCTGCTGTTGCCAGTAGCGCCAAGGTTAGCTTGGTTTATGGTGGCAGATGGCTTTTGAAGGGTGACAGGAGGAGGAGGGGGTTGTGGGGTAAGGGAGAATGAAGAGAAGGAGAGGAAATCAGCAGAAACCTCATGCTTAATTCTGTATGTCTGCTTTTCTAAGCAGAAAGCCAACATACCCTGGTGGATGTCGTGGTTTTTCTTTTTTTCTTCCCTAAAGCAGAGGGGGGGTATAAGCAGGTGTTAAAGTGAGTTTTTGCTACACAGCTAATGCTGTGTACATATGTTCTTGGAGTGAGCAGGCACAGAGCCGAGGAGCTGGACTGACATTCAAAGGTGGGAGAGGCCATCATGCTTTGTGTCTGTCTCATCTTAGCCTTTTTGGGACATTTCAGCGGCCTTCTCCCTTTTTTTTCCCCTTTGGAATCTGCTGGAGAAGTTGGAATGAGGGTATTTCTTTATACTAGGAGAGCAGAATCCATTTATGGGGGGGGGCGGCGGGGGCGGCAGCACTAGTTTGAGACCGGCATGTTGGATATGGTAACCTCAGTTTCCCTAATGTTGATAGTGGGCTGCAGATCCTTGGGGTTAGGAGGAGCTTGGAAGGGGGCTGTGATACTCATATGAGCAGAGAAGATGGCAAATCTGTGCAGAGGTTTATGGCTCTTACGAACCCGGAGTGGTCAAACCCGGTGAGTAAAGTGTCCATCTGAAAACCTTGTCATTCCAGTATTAGTCCAGGACAGTGTTTTCTTTATATTTTTCCCCTTTATCTCCTGCTTTGGGATCCCTAGTCTGTTCATACTGTTTTGCCGGTCCTTGTCAAATTCAGCTGCTGAGTTCTCTTCCTCCCCTGCTCCCCCATCTCATTGGTAGAATGGCATATCCCCTTCCGGTCTCTTATTTCTCCTTAGTGTGCCCCCGCTTTCCATGTGCGGTGCAGGGGAAGTCCATCCAGTCTTGGCTTTGATATGGGATGCTGGCAGGGTCATTAAGAAGACCTACTTTGCCATTCAGTCAGGATAAAACCAGGTCTGGATCTGTATAGTGTACATTTGTAACCTCCTGGCCTCCTTAACTATATAGCTCTTACTGGCCTTTATACAGTTGGTTTAGAGACAGAGGAAGAGTGTTACAAGGGATGTTGATGGCAAAGTCTGGGCCATTAACCCATGTTGAGGTGTTGCGGGGGGGGAGGGGGTGGATCATCAAATGCCCCTGGGGCTGGATCTGGCCGGAGAAGATCCTACTTTCACTTCTGTATAAATGAAACAATTCCTTTTTATTTTATCCCCCTGCATGTTAATTCTCAAGGGTGATGGCTTCACCCTGCCCCTCACCGCCCCCCCCCCCCCCCCCACAAATAAGTATATCCATTTGTTTGGACTAAATTGCTCCTAAATGAAACCTGCCATCCTGTGCGCTCATTAGACCATTCAATGTTTAATGCATGTTTTTCAGATCATGGATATTTAGACTGAATGACTGACCGACTTGTCCTGTGGTGCCAATTTACAAGGCTACCTCCTCCTGCTCCCTGCCCCTTTCCGCTTCTAGCCACTGGCCAGCATTTTGATTGGCAATAAGGCTGATGGGAGCCTATAGAAGCTAGAAGGGAATGCCTTATTTCTGGCACAATAGGTTTTGAGACTGGTCTCCAGTCTCTAATCCTGCCAGAGGAGGTCCACCCCAGTCATCTAATTTTTTGGTAAAGCAGGCATTATGCCAACATCTGAATTGTAGTGGCGTTTTATGTCAGTGAGGGCTATTCGGAAGGGAGATGTTTGTGTGTTTGGAGACTTTGTGGTGAAGGAAGAATCCACAGGGGCTTTTATGTGAGTGGAGATGGTAGCCTCCTGAGGGTCTTCATGCTATGGGAAGCAGAATCTGGACGATCATGTACTCTGTTCTCTGCTGAAGAGCCTTGGCCTACTCTTTGCCATTCAGTATGGAACTCATATCTTGAGTCCTCCATTCAGTAACCTTTGGAGCTCCTGCAGTACCTATTAATTGGTGGTGTCATGTTTTGAAATCAAATTGATCTCTGCAGCCCTGAAATCTTTCTCCTACTTTGCATCCAAGGCTTTTCACTATCACTTTTGGGATCTGGTCAGACCCTTCTTTTGTAACTTCACTACAAGACTTCTGTAGAAACCTGAAACTGGCCATATCGTGGGGGGTGTTTTTTTTTTTGTGCTGTCATCTTCTACATGGGGACTTCAACGCTATCCTATAGCATTACTTAAAAAGGGGAATAAAGGGAGGCTATCTGTGCTAGGGGTACCTCTGATGGGGTCCTTCATGGACAGGGAGTTGACCTTGAGACCATTGCCATTCACCAGTCAAACAATGCCATGAAATTTCTCCCAGCACCTTGCATTGGGCAGTGTGAATACATTCCAAGAAACGTTCTGTTAGACAACATCCTGGTTAACACTAGAGGGGCCCAAGGGAAGACAAACAAGCTAGGCTGCACTGCCCAGTCTTGTGGAGGGTTGGATTTTCTCCATTGAGCCAGTGGCGATGGAGAAACTCTGTGGCACTAAGTCTGAACCAGACCCTTGAACTCCCTGATGCAGTGACCCTTATAAATGGCTAGTGTCAGGTGGGAGGAGAGACCCTTTTTCCTAAGCCATGGCCTCTGGACCAGGAACGAGACACTTGGAACAGAATTTGCCGTTCAAGCTTGGGGAAAGAATGGGGGATTGAAAGGGGTTTTTTTTTAAAGCATTTTCTCATACTTAACACTTTAAGAGTGTTCAAAGAGATTCTATTGGTGCGTTTTTCAACTTTGTCAGCCTAGCTCCATATAGTACATTCTCTGTTTTTTTTGACATCCCGCAGTTTTGTCTTGGTATTCCTCTTAGACTGCATTGTTTGGTTCTTTCAAGATTTCTCCTGCCCAGTAAATTTTTTTTTCTTGAAATTGAGCAAGTTATGTTTATGCCAATGGTAGCCACTCTTTTCCCATGGATGGAGGGAGGGGGAGAAGCAGGGAAATAGGGCAGTGACTAGAACCATGCCATCCCTTAGAGGACCCCCTTCTATTCTTTGATGGGATCCCAAAAAATTGAGCCCACCAGAAAAGCAAAACTGCCACAGAAGAGGTTGGCATAGTGACCTATCGGCTAGCCTTCTTGCATATGTGTTAAGAGTGGCAGGAGAGAGCGTGAGAAAATAAGCACAGAAAGGATGCAGTTGAATGTAAGGTAACATGGAATAATGTTAGTTCCTCTCCTTCCCCCCCTCCCCCCGCACACAGAGCCATGTCCCATGAAATAACCACTATCTGTGTTTTTTGCATGTACTGTGTTCTCATGACTGCCGCTCACATGCTTGAGTTGACCCAATGCATGTTCCTTGTAGAGCAGGAGAGGGGAGAGAAATCTCCCTCACTCTGCTGGATAAGATACCATCAAAGGTGGAAGGGGGAGGAGGAAAGAAGAGTTAAGACCTCTTCATGTGCCAGGAAGGTGGGTCCTTGTGTATGGTAAGGGATTCTTACTTGTTGGCTATCCAAAACAGAACATTACAGATGAATCAGTGGTTAAGGGAACTAATGTCTGTTGGCGCTCTTCTCTGAGCCTGCAACAGTCCAGACAAGCTGCTACAATCCCTCCAACACGGCATAAGAAATACGGTCACCGAGCTAGCAGACATGGAGTGTGCCATAGGCATGAAGATGTTTCCACCTCATCGCATTAGTGTTTGGTACTGAAGATTCCTCTAAACGTCAGTGATGGTATTGGGGACTTCATGCATGTAATGACTAAATATAGCTTTTGTCCACTCTCAAACTATGGCATGGAAGAGATTTTCTCCAGAAACAAGCAGGAAGTCAGTCCTCACTTATGGGTGACATCGGCACTGATGGAGTCTGTGCAGGGCAATTACCCAGCTTTCAAAAGAAAGCCTTTGGGATTGCTTTCACGCATGCGTGGTCCTCTTCCCGCCCAAGGGTGCCATCTTGCTCATTCTCCCTTTTTCTACAGAGCCCTTCGGACGTGCGTCCTTGTCCCTCGGAAAAAGTGTTTTGTTATCGGCCTCTGGCCCTTGTTTTTTCCAGTTGCACTGGTCCTCTACCTGTCCATTCCCTCACCCCTGCCCTCTGTGGCAAAGGGGATTCCTCTTCATCCTTTTAGGATTTTTTTTCTCTTGGGCCCCTTTTGCACCCTTTCTCCCAACCGCTGCCCTCAATGGTCTTTGACCTCACGGGGGCCCTTTTTGCCCCAATGGCCACCGGTTTCAAGAAATGTGACAGATGCTCCAAAAACACGTCGCTCACAGACACCCATGACTGCTGTCTACAGTGCCTGTGGGCTGACCATAATCCGGAGCTCTGCTCATTGTGTAAGAAGAAAATGTTTGCCAAGGCCCTGCTAAGTTGTAAGCAGAAGTCGGATGACATTTTCCGTAAGGCAGCCCTGGGATCCCTAGCGGTGCCCCAAGCCATCCCACCGCTCATCGGATCCCCAGTTGAGACCCACACCCGAGGCAGCACTCCGACCAGGGCTCTCCTGAAGTGAAGCAGCATAAGAAGACTACCTCGAAGTCACTGTCAGGGGCACTGGACAAGCATAAGCGCTCTCGTGCTCGGTCTCTTAGCCCCCCTCGGCATTCCCGAGAGTTGGACAAGGAGCGGCCTTAAAAGGTACCATGTACAGATGCAGAAGCCTCTGGCGAAGGCTCCCGGTCTCCGGAGGGTTGTCCCAGTGAGGACACCCTCTCCTCTACGCCAGATCCGGTAACCCTGGCATCGGTGTCGCAGGGTCCTACCCGAGTGGAAGTCCAAAATGCTGGCATTGGAGCGTAGTGTTTCTGCCTTCCTAGCTGCCCAGCAGGCGCCTCCACCCAGCATGGCTAGCCTGCGCCTCAAGACCCAGGGCCCCTCAAAGGGGGGGACCCAGTTCTGCCCTGGAAACACCCAAGAGCCACGGCCCTCATGCGGGTCCTCAGCATCGGTCTCACTTGCCATCCCGTTCTTCGGGGGCAAGGTCTTCCAAGGCCAGTGCCTACGGCTCCAGATGGGCCTCGGCCACGGAACAAGGTTACCAGCCGACATCGGAGTCCTACTCTGACCTTTCAGGCTGGGAATTGGATGGAGATACTTCTCCCCCCCCCTCCCCTCCCGAGACCCGTGCCCACAGGGATCTGCTCTCCGGATCCATCTCTTCCCACCTCACAGAGGGGTCTACCTCCAGAGGACACATCCTTTCTGGTGTTTGTGTGTGACATGGCGCAGACCGAGGAGGAGCCAAGAGCCAAGGAATTAGACATCTTATAGTACAAGTCCCTGCCTCGTGACTCTCACAGTCCCAGTGCCACCCATCCTGGCCCGGCTCCTCCTCTGCATGTGGGAGACACCTGCTTCAGTCCCCCTTGTCAGTAAGAGGCTCGATGCCATGTACAGGGTTCAGCAAGCCCTGGGGTTCTGGAAGACTCTGCTTCCCCACACCTCGATGGTAGTCAAGTCTGCTATGCGGAAGCAAGAGCCCAAAGTCACACTCTTCGGTCCCACCCAGTAGGGAATCCTGTGCCCTTGATGCCCTTGGGCGCAAGGCCTACCAAGGGTCCATGCTGGCATGCTGCATCCAGGCTTACCAGCTTTACATGAGCATGTTCCTACGCGACCTCACCAGAGAGCTCGGGGGCGACCACCTTCTTGGGCTCCAGACCCTGCTGAGGTCGGTCACGGATTGTTTGAAGTACCTCGCCCACGCGGCATACGATGCATTTGAATTCTCAGCCTGTGTAACAGCGGCCGGCATTGGGGCCCGGCATCAGGCATGGCTCCAGTCTTCAGACCTGGAGCAGTGGGTCCAGGAGAAACTCCTGGACATGCCCTGCCTTGGTGAACTGTTCAGCAAGCCCATGGAAGATAAGGTGGCCGAGACAGAGTTTGTAACCCACACACGTCTCTCGCAGAAGACCACTTCCCTGCTGCTGAAGAAGCAACAAACCAAAAAGTCCTACCAACGGAAGGGGCTCCCCTACCGAGGGTACCCACCCACCTCTGCACTGGCATCGGCCGCACAGGGCAAGGGGGGAACTCGGGGCCATTGCAAGCCGAAGGGGCCTAAGATCCAACCATTGGTGCCGCACTAGCCAACCCAAGGCTTTTGATGCCGAGTACATAGCCTCTCGTCCTCCGGCAGCACTGCTGTCTGTGGGAGGATGCCTATCTCTCTTTGCACCCGAATGGGCATCGATCACATCAGACACCTGGGTTCTCCAGGTGATCTGGGATGGTTACTGTCTTCACCTAGCTGGGCCTCCTCCCATGTTCTCCCCAGCCGAGCCTTCTCGGCTTCCCTTGCACCAGGTTTGCCTAAGGCAAGAGTTGGACATCCTCCTCGGTCATCAGGTGTTCAAAAGGATACCGAAATATCTCCGAGGCTGGGGATTCTATTCCTGATACTTCCTCGTTCAGAAGTGGACAGGGGGCCTGTGCCTCATCCTCAACCTTCGGAACCTGAACAAATTCCTGGTGTGAGAGAAGTTCTGAATGTTATCTCTTGGTGTCCTACTGCCCTTCCTCTAGCAGGGCAATTGGCTATGCTCCTTGGACCTCAAGGATACTTACACTCACATACTGATCCACCCCAGGCACAGGCAGTACCTGCACTTCAGGGTGCAAGGGGAGCACCACCAGTACAGAGTGCTCCCCTTTGGGCTCACATCTGCTCCGCGAATCTTCACAAAGTGCCTATCTGCAGCACACCTCCTGCAGCAGGGCATACCTGTCTTCCCCAACCTAAATGATTGGCTCATCACGGGAGAGTCCGCAGAGGAAGCTCACCTCGGGGCGTACCGCACGGTCCTACTCGAACATCTCAGCTTTCTGATCAACTACTCCAAGTCCCACCTTCAACCAGTGCAGACTCTGGAGTTAATCGGCACCCTTCTTGACACCGGTCGGGCGACCACCTTCCTTCTGCAAGCCCGCATGGATTGTCTCTGTGCCATGGCTGCCGAGGTCAAAGGCAAGGCGAGGGTGCTGGCACGGACTATGTTGTGCCTCTTAGGGCACATGGCCTCGACGGTCCATGTTGTTCCCCAGGCCCGCATGCACATGCGGGCAACCCAGTGGTGCCTGAAGACACAATGGACCCAAGCCTCCGGCCGCCTTCGGGACCTGGTCCGGGTCTCTTGTGAGCTGCGCAGCTCTCTGGAGTGATGGCAGAACCTCCAGAGTCTTCTCAGAGGCATGCCCTTCCAGGCCCCACAACATGTGCTCGTCCTGACAACGGATGCCTCGCTGTTGGGCTGGGGAGCCCACTGTGGTAACCTATGCACCCAGGGGCAATGGTCCCTTGAGGAGTCCCAGCAGCAGATCAACCTGCTTGAACTCCGAGCGAGCAGTCTGGTGGGCCCTGAAAGTCTTTGAGCCCCGCCTGAAGGGGAAGTCAGTACTGGTACAGACTGACAAGGTGGCGATGTTCTATATGAACGAGGAGGGAGGGATGGGCTCTCGCCTTCTCTGCCACGAGGCGGTCCTACTCTGCTCCTTTGCTGTGTGCCGATGTATGACCCTCGGAGCGGTCTACCTCCCCGGCCAGGACAATGTCCTCGTAGACAGACTCAGCTGGCTTCTTTGCCCTCCTGATTGGCACCTGAACCCAGAAGTGACTCTGCTCCTGTTTCAGTTTGTGGGGGACTCCATCTCTGGACTTGTTTGCCGGTCCGGTCCTGCATCCCAACAGGGTAGCCCCGGATGAGTTCCTCCTGGACTGGACCTCTGAGCCGCTGTATGCGTTCCCTCCCACCCCCCTCATCGCAAGGACCCTCCACAAGTTTCAGCGGGATCAAGCCTCTCTGATCCTCGTAGCCTCGACAGCCTTGGTTCCTGCTTTTGCTCTGGCTCTCCTCGGAGCCACCGCTTCCCCTGGGCTGTGCCTCAGACCCCCTAACGCAGGAGGAAGGGTGGGTGCTACACCCGAATCTCTTCTCGCTATCCCTCACAACCTGGTGGCTGAACGGGTCGCCTTAGCTCCGCTGCATCTCTCGAGGGAGGTTGAGGAGATCCTCCTGATGTCTAGGAAGGATTCAATGAGGCGAGCCTATGCCTTCAAGTGCTGGCATTTCTCAGTCTGGTGCTCTGAGCTCCAGCTTGACCCATTCTCCTGCTCTACCAGGTGGGTCCTCCAGTACCATCTCCTTTTGCAGGTGGGGCTGAAATCCAACTCGATTAGGGTGCACCTCAGTATCATCTCAGCTAACCACCTCCCCGTCAAGGGCAAACCCTTCTTGAGGCAGCCTCTGGTCTCCCACTTCATGCAGGGCCTCTTGCTTTCCAAGCCACCCGTCCGGCCTCCGCCAGCGGAGTGGGACTTGAACATTGTGCTCATGCAGCTCACGCTTGCTCTGGCACACCTCCTGGAAGGTTGTCTTCCTAGTGGCTCTTATCTTGGCTCAGTGAGTCAGCGAGCTCCAAGCCCTCATGGCTGAGAGCCCCCTATACTAGGTTCTACGAGAACAGGGTGGTCCTCCATACCCACCCCAAGTTACTGCCAGAAGTTGTCTCAGATTTCCACCTCAACTAGGAGATAGTCCTGCCAACTTTCTTCCTGAGACCTCACGCTGACCGAGCATTGGCGGTCCTACTCGCACTCGACTGCAAGAGGGCTCTTGCCTTCTACCTGCAGTGTACTCAGTCATCACAAGTCCGACCGACTCTTTGTCGCCTACGACTCTAGCCTTCTGGGGCTGACAGTCACCGTGCACCCTCTCCATCTGGGTGACAAACTGCATCGCTTTCACCCAGGCAATGGCTGGGGCCCCGCTAGATCGTCGAGTCACTGTGTGCATGGTATCCGCACCATGGTGGCTTTGCTGCACTCAATGCTTCTAGCGGACATCTGCCGGGCTGCGACCTGGTCTTCAGCGAATACCTTCGCCTCGCACTACTGCCTGGAGAGGGAGTCCTGCTAGGACAGCGCCTTCGGCCAGGCTGTAATCTGTTCGGGGTATAAGCAACTCTTGCCGTCCAACCCTTATTCTGCGGCTACCAGGAGCTTGCCTTGAGGACTCGGGCTCCTTCTGGCATTGGCTTCTGTCCATGGCCTTGCGGAGGCGTTTTGGACTATAGGTTCAGTAGCCTGTAGCTGGGGAGTCCCATAAGTGAGGACTGACTTCCTGCTGTTCCTGGAGAAAGTGTAGTTACTCACCTGTGACAGGTGTTCTCCAGGGACAGCAGGAATCAGTCCTCACTTATGGGTGACGTTGGCACCAATGGAGCACACACGGAACATTTCCCCAGCTTTCAAAGAAAGCCTTTGGGAATGCCACCACAAATGTATGGTCCTCTTCCCGCCCAAGGGTGCCATCTTGCTCAGTCAGGTCCTATAGCTAGAGCCCTGCTAAGCAGATGGCAAGGGAAGGATAAGAATAGCAACTCTTAAGAGGAGGTGGGAGAGTAATGAGGACTGATTCCTGTCGTCTCTGGAGAACATCTCTTACAGGTGAGTAACAATGCTTTACACCTCTGCATACCGTGTCCATTTCACATGTCCTCTCTTCACCCTTTGGCAAGCCAAAGTTTGCTTAGCTCACCCTACACCTTTCTTAATGGTGACAGCTGCAGAAGGTGCCCAACCGCTTTATCTTCCCTTAGCAACAGAAGTAAAAGGCAAGGGTTTGTCAAACCAACTCGGTGTGATCTAAAGCTCATGAAAACACTTGACAGCACTGCCATGTCGCTCTTCTAAAAACACTATTTTTTTTCTGGAAGGGGTAGGGGGAAGGACCAGGGCAGGAGGGGAAGGAACAGCTCAGTGAAAACATGAAACAATGAAATCAATGTTCTGGGCGTTAATCTTGAAGAAAAACAAAACTGGAGATCATACTAATGTGATTTGATTTTATCCGTTCAATGTACTTCTATGCATATAAGTGAATTAAAAATGAACTGAAGTCTGCTATGGTGGCCATCTTGCCTCTCTCTGATTGGATTAGCTCCTTCAGATCTGTAGTGTTAAAGCAAAATATCCTTTGTGCCAAGGGTACTCGAACACGTCGTATGCTCCTAGGGCTTTGTGCTCTTGAGTTCTAAAGTGATGTAGTCCTTGGAAGCAGCTACTTTCTTTAGCTTCAAATAGAAACTTGAGATGCCTGTGCAAAGTCATGGGGAATTCTTAGCAGAGGGAGAGTGACGGATGAAGGCTGGGGGGGTGGGCACAGTAGCTTCTCAGCAGTGAGGGTGGGGGAATAGAGCTTGGGATGGGAATACGAACTCTCCAGCAATGGGGAAGTGAGGGCTGGGGTGGGCACTGCGGCTTCTCAATGGGGGTGGGGGAGTAGAGCTTGGGATGGAGAGACATATCTAGTAGTGAGGGATAAAAGCACAGAGAAGTGATTTTGGTGGGCAAGAACCATAGCTTTTCTAGTTGAGTTCAGTGCAGAAATGGTCAGTTCTCCAGGAACAAGCAGGAAGTCAGCCCTCACATATGGGTGACGTCGACACCAATGGAGCCCGTATGGAGCATTTCCCCAGCTTTTAAAGAAGCCTTTGGGAATGTTACCACACATGCATGGTCCCCTTCCCGCCCAAAGGTGCCATCTTACTCAGTCTCTCCCATTTTCCATGGAGCCCTTTGGATGTGTGTCTTGTCCCTGGAAAACGTTTTCTGTTTCCAACCAGCTTTTGCTCTACTGGCCCTCACTGGTCCTTTTTCCCACTTCCGAGTGCCTCTGGCCCTGGTCTCAGGGTCTTTCTTTTTTGCCTTTTTTGTTCTTACTGCGCTTCTGAAGCCAGGCAGGCCACGGACCGCACAATTTGTCTCCTGAAGCATCTGGTCTTTGTGATCAATTACCCAAAGTCCCACCTCACTCCATTTCAGTCCCTGGAGTTCATTGGGGCTTGCTTGGACATCCTTTGGGTCATGGCTTTTCTTCCTCAGGACAGGGTGGACCGCCTCGTGTCCTTGGCATCAGAGGTGTGGTGCTGCGGCACCATCCTGGCCCAGATGATGCCTCACCACCTCGGCCACATGGCCTCCACGATCCATATTGTATTCAACGCCTGTCTCAACATGTGAGCAACGCAGTGGTGCCTCCAAGCACAATGGGTGCAGTTGGCCAGCTGCCTCAGAAACCCCAACTTGGTCCTTTCCAGGACGACAGAGTCTCTGGCTTGATGGCAGGAGTTTCAGAACCTGCTTTGTGGTATGCCCTTCCAAACCCTGGTGTATCAGGTGGTCTTGACCACAGACGCCTCCCTGGTGGGCTGGGGAGCCCACTGCGAGGGATGGTGCACTCAGGGGTCCTGGTCCCTCGAGTCCCAGCAGCAGATCAACCTGCTGGAACTCGGGCAATTCACCTCGCTCTCAAGGTTTTCAGGGACAGCTTGCAGCACCAAGCGGTGCTTATCCAAACGGACAACCAGGTCACGATGTTCTATGTGAACAAACAGGGGGGTACAGGCTCCTACAGACTGTGTGGAGGCGACAGCCCTGTGCTCCTTTGCAGTGAATTAGGGCATGACTGTCCGGGCCACCTACCTCCTGGGCCAGGACAATGCATTGGCGAACCGGCTCAGCAGAGTCCTCTGGCTGCACGAGTGACACCTGTGTCCCTGAACAGTGCAACGACTCATCCAGGACTGGTGTCCCCCAATGCTGGAACTCTTTGCCAGCCTGGTGAACTCGCAGCTTCCTTGGTTTTGTGGTCCCCTCCCGCACCCAGGCAGGGTGGCCCTCGATACCTTCCTCATCTCATGGGACACGGTGTTACTGTAGTCGCCGGGTCCTCTTCTTCTGCCCCCACTCCCCTCACTTGTGGAGTTCCCCAAGGATCTGTCCTCGTTCCCCTTCTCTTTAATGTTTTCTTGGCCCCTCTTGCTCTGTTAATCCAACAGTTCGGTGTCTCTGCGTATTATTACGCAGACATTTTTCTCCTGTTTCACACGGACTCTCTCTCTCCTGA
The DNA here is from genome assembly GCA_033557465.1 of Ichthyophis bannanicus. Lineage (NCBI taxonomy): Eukaryota > Metazoa > Chordata > Amphibia > Gymnophiona > Ichthyophiidae > Ichthyophis > Ichthyophis bannanicus. The sequence continues at coordinate 43,621,686 of CM066051.1, read as the reverse complement.
CATTACCCCTCTTAATCACTGTCTTACTGCCGTCGCCTCTTGGTTTTCCTCCAATCTCCTGCACGTTAATCCCGCTAAATCTTTCGCTATCTGGTTTACGTTCGGGAGTCCCTCCCCCACTTGTGCCCCTTCCCTTTCCTCGCAGTCTATTCCTCTTGTTTCCTCACTCCGTTATTTGGGTGTTATTCTTGATTCTTCCCTTTCTTTCAAGGAGCATTTTTCTTCCGTCGTTCAACGATCTTTTTTTCTCTCTTAGGCAACTCCGAGCTGTCCGCCCTTTCCTTTCTTCCTCTGCTCTGGCTACTCTTCTTCTTTCCCTTGTGATGTCTCGTCTGGATTACTGTAATGTTTCCCTAGCTGGTCTGCCCCAATCTCAACTGTCTCGTCTTCAGCGTGTCCAAAACACTGCTATTCGCCTTTTAACTTGTGCCTCTCATTTCGATCATGTCACCCCTCTTCTTCTTCATCACCACTGGTTATCTGTCCCTTTTCGTGTTCAGTACAAAATTCTTATCCTTACGCATGAGGCTGTTCGCACTGGCATCCCTTCCTATCTTGCTGATCAGATACACTTCCGTACCCCCCACCGTCTGCTTCGTTCTATCCACACGAATCGTATGTCTCTTCCCTCCCCCTCTCAGGCTCACCTTGTTTCTACCCGCTCCTTTGCCTTCTATTTTTTGGCCCCGAGCCTCTGGAACCCGCTCTCCCCCTCGCTCCATGCAGAAGAATCTTATCAATCTTTCAAAACTCAACTCAAAACCCACCTCTTTAACCTAGCGTTTGACCTTCCATCCTCTTTTTTTTTTTTTTTTTTTTTTTTCCCCCCCCTTCCCACCGTCCCATGATGTTGTGTTGTAACTGCTGCATTGTATTACTTTATCTCTTCTTTCCTCTCTCTCTCTCTCTTTCCTATTGTTTTAATGGCGTTCCTTTTTTCCTTTTCCCACAGCCTTATTTTTAATTTGTTTTAAGTTTTATTGTAAACCGCTCAGGTGCCTATGGTGTTGGGCGGTATAACAAGTTTTAATAAACATAAACATACTATATGGGTGCCCCCCTCATTGCCCAGTCCCTTCGCAAGGTCCAACAGTACAGGGCCTCAATGATTCTCATAGCCTCGAGGTGGCCCAGGCAGCCTTGGTTTCCCCTGCTGCTCCGTCTCTCGATGGAACCCCCAGTCCTGCTTGGGTTCTCACCAGTGCTGCTGACGCAGGAGGAGGATCTGCTTCTTCATCCCAATCTGAGGTCTCTGTCCCTCTCAACGTGGCGGCTGAGCAGGTCGCCATTTCCCCTTGGAGATCAAGGACATTCTTTTGGCCTCACAGAAGGACTTGACCAGACAGGCTTACACCTTCAAGTGGCATCAGTTCTCGGTGTGGTGCTTGGTGCTCCGAGTGGACCAGTTTCATGCCCTACCAGTTTGCTACCTGCTCCATCTCTTGCTGTCTGGGTTGAAGCCTAACTGTCAGGGTTCACCTGAGTGCCATCTCAGTGAACCACCACCCCATCGAGGGCAAACCTCTTTCAAGGCTACTGCTTATTTCCAAGCCCCCCTACCCGCCCTCCTCCGGCGGAATGGGACCTCAATGTGGTTCTCGTGCAGCTGACCAAGTTGCCATCTGAGCCCATGACTACCTGCCCACTGCGACATCTCTCATGGAATGTGGCTGCCTTGATAGACCTCACCTCCGCCTGGAGAGTTGGTGAACTCCAGGCGCTGATGGCCGAGGCACCATACACAAGGTTCTATAGGAACAGGGTGGTCCTGCGGACTCTCTCCAAGTTACTTCCAAAGGTTGTCTTGGGTTTTTATCTCGATCAAGAGAGAGTGTTGCCCATTTTCTTCCCAAAGTCCTATGCCGACCAGGCATTGGCAATTCTCCACACCCTGGATTGTAAGGGGGCTCTCTTTCTACCTGCAGCAGACTAAGGACCATCATAGATCCAGGTAGCTCTTCATTGCCTTTGACCCCAGCTGCTTGGGGCTGGCGGTCACCAAGCATACCTTGTTCATCTGGGTGATGGACTGCATCGCCTTGGCCCAGGCCAGGTTCCCCCCCCCCCCCCCCTGTAACGCCGAGTCACGGCTCACAATGTCCGAGCGATGGCAACATCTTTCTTTCACTAGTCTGCGCTTGGTGCCACTGGCAGACATCTGCCGGGCCACCACTCACACCCTCAAGTTACATTACTGCCTGAAGAGTGAGTCCCATCGGGACACTGCCTTCAGCCAGGCTGTACTCCATAATCTGTTTGGGGTTTAAGCAACTCCTGCCCTCCGACCCTTCTTGTTCTGGCTACCAGGAGTGTGGCCATCCATGGACTCTGAGTACTCGGGCTGCCTTCGGCTTTCACTTGCAACTGCTCACTGTGATGCCGTGCCTTTTCTACAGGTCCTCATTAGCCTTTTGCTAGGGAGTCCCATATGTGAGGACTAACTTCCTGCTTGTTCCTGGAGGAAGTGCAGTTACTCACCTTTAACAGGTGTTCTCCAGGGAAAGCAGGAATCAGTCCTCACAACCCTCCCTCCTCTCCTTGGAGTTGCTGTATATTTTTGTCATCTTCTTGAAGGGGCTATAGCGATAGCACCTTTGGGTGGGAAGGGTACCATGTATGTGTGGTGGCATTCCCAAAGGCTTTCTTTGAAAGCTGGGGAAATGCTCCGTGTGGGCTCTGTCAGTGCCGGTCACCCATATTTGAGAACCGATTCCTGCTGTCCCTGGAGAACACCTGTTACGGGTGAGTAATTATGCCATCTGGTTTGGAGGCTGATCTGAGGCATCAGTCTTTCATTTGTCTGCATTAATATCTCCTACGATATCACTGTGTGGAGATAGGAGTGGCCTAGTGGTTAGGACTAGGTACCTTAGGCCAGAGGACCCAGGAGTTTGATTCCCACCTTGGAACAGCAATCTCAGGCCAGATGGACTGGGGTTTCTAGTCCTATAGGCACTCCTTGTGGCCTTGGGCAAGCCACTTAACCCTCTGTTGCCTCAGGTGCCATATAGATTGTGAGCCCTTTGGGGACTAGGGAATGTATCCAGTACCTGCTTGTGATTGTAAACTGCTATGATGCACTTCATCCTGGGCAGTATATCAAGAAATTGCATAAACATATTTATCTACCAAGGCAAATACACTAAAAACTGTGCGCATGCTTTGCAGGGTTTGGGCTGGTTAATCTTCAATTTAGTAGTGAATTTTCTGTAACCTTTTTTGAATTAAGAATGATGATTCTCTGGCAATTAACTGCAAGGGTGCCGATGCCATTGGAATCTGCTGTCCCCTCCCCCCCCCCTTCTAAATTAGGCACTGATGTCCATGAATACAGATTTAGCAGCTTGACTCCCCCCTCCTCTCCAAAAGAGGCAGATTATTTAATGCATATATTTTTTTAAATACTGCAACATACCTAATGCAAGGATGTGAGTGGTGTACAAATATAAAAACATTTAAATAATAAAAATGTCCCCTCTCCCCCCCCCTCCCCCCATGCATATATCCCACTGTCCATCTTTAATGCTTTTCAGCTCTGAGAGCACATGTCTAGCTGGGCTCCTATGTTCCTCTTAGTGTTGCCTCACTTCCCTAGAGTCCCTCCAGCAGGTGGGTCGGTGGAGCGCCATGTGCTTCATCATGTCCTCATCCATTTTTCTGCGTTTTGCACGTCTCTTAAGGTAAAGGCATCCTCTGTCAGCCAAAGAGAATCAATACCTAATTCCATTAAGTTGCCTCTTTCCAAAGTGCACCCACATACATACTCCATAGGACAGGAACAGAATAGGGAGTGGTAACGACAGCCGCCCTCTCCTCCACGCATATTAAACTCACCCAGTGGTTCCCATTGCTACAATCAGGAACACAATCAGTGTTGTAATGCTGACGGTAACTGGAACCAGGACCCTTAGCTGCCTTTTTCCTGTAAAGAAGAAAAAAAAATCGCTGTATCTCCAGGAACAAGCAGGAATGTAGCCTTCACATAGGGTGGTGTCAGTACTAATGGAGCCCGTGTGGGAAAGCTCCCCAGCCTACAATTGGAAACATAAGATATGCCATACTGGGTCAGACCAAGGTCCATCAAGCCGAGTATCCTGTTTCCAACAGTGGCCAATCTAGGTCATAAGTACCTAGCAGTTTCCCCAAAAGACAGGTTCTGCAATGCTTGTACTGGGTCAAGCGTTGATATCCTGGGTCCCTTCTTAATAATGGTTTATGGACCTTTCCTCCAGGAACTTGTCCAAACCTTTTTTAAACCCAGCTATACTAACAGCCTTTACTACATCCTCCGGTAACAAATTCCAGAGTTTGATTACACGTTGAGTGAAAAAATATTTTCTTTTATTAGTCTTAAATAGTTTACCCTGTAGCTTCATTGCATGTCCCCTAGTCTTTCTATATTCTGATAACGTAAACAATCAATCTACGTTTACCCGTTCCACTCCGTTCATTAATTTATAGACTTCTATCATATCTCCCCTCAGCCGTCTCTTTTCCAGGTTAAAGAGCCCTAACCTTTTTAGCCTTTCTTCATAGGAGTATCCTTCCATCCCCTTTACCATTTTGGTGGCTCTTCTCTGAACCTTTTCTAATAACGCTATATCCTTTATAAGATACGGCGACCAGAATTGCACACAATATTCAAGGTGCAGTCTCACCATGGAACAATATAGAGGCATTATAATATCTTTTGTTTTATTTTCCATTCCTTTCCTTATGATACCTAGCATTCTATTTGCTCTCTTGGCCGCCGCTGCACACTGGGCCGAGGGTTTTAACATGTTATCCGCAATGACGCCTAACTTTGTATAACTTTGCACTTGTCCACATTAAATTTCATCTGCCATTTTGATGCCCAGTCTTCCAATTTATCAAGATCCTCTTGCAATTTTCCACAATCTTCTTGGGTTTTAACAACTTTAAATAGTTTTGTCATCTGCAAATTTGATAACCTCACTCGTTATTCCACTATCCAGGTCATTTATGAATATGTCAAAAAGCAGCGGACCCAGCACAGATCCCTGGGGTACACCACTATTCACCTTTCTCCATTGGGAAAATTGGCCATTTAGCCCTACCCTCTGCTTTCTATCTTTTAACCAGTTCCTGATCCACAATAGTACACTGCCTCCTATCCCATGATTCTTTAGTTTTGCCAAAAGTCTCTGATGAGGGACCTTGTCAAAGGCTTTCTGAAAGTCCAGATACACTATATCAACCGACTCACCTTTGTCCACCTGTTTATTAACACTTTCAAAAAAACCATAACAGATTAGTAAGACAAGTTCTCCAGGACCAAGCAGGAAGTCAGTCCTCACTTATGGGTGACGTCGGCGCCGACGGAGCCCTCGCGGAGCAATTTTCCCCAGCTTTCAAAGAAAGCCTTTGGGAATTGCAGCGCGCATGCGCGGTCCTCTTACCGCCCAAGGGTGCCATCTTAGCCAGTCTTCTTTTTTCCGCGGAGCCCTACAGACGTCCCCGTCTTGTCCCCGCGAAAAAGTCGATATTTCTTCATAATTTTATTCTTTTTCCTTCGGTTCGACGCCGGTCTTTTTCCCGCCCGGACTCGCGACGCCGGTCACGAGTCCTCTTCTTCTTTTCGGTTTTTCTGACTTAGTCAGTTTTCGTTTTCGTTTTTTCCCTGGCAGCCCGGTCCTTTGACCTCGCTGGGGCCCTTTTTCCCCCGATGGCTGCCAGTGGTTTCAAGCGGTGTGGTCAGTGTGACCGAAATATGTTACTAACTGACACACACGACTTTTGCCTCCGCTGCCTGGGCCCGGATCATGAAGAAATGATCTGTGGGCCCTGCGGCAAAATGTCCTCCAAAGCGTTGAGAAGTCGGCGGCATCAGCGGGATAGGATCTTCGCTGACCCCAGCCGTACCCGGACCTCGTCGGAGGCCTCCGCATCCAAAGGTTCCAGCTCGGACCATCGCCGGAGTTCCTCCGACAGGGGTTCTCCCTCCGGGGACCATCGACGGAAGGTGAAACCCGCGAGGGCGGCGTCGGTGGACGCTCCTGGCTCCGCGAGGGCCAGGTCGCATAGCCCCGATAGCCGCCCCGGGTCCTTGGAGAAGGAGCACTTCCTGAAGCGACCTCGCCTGGAGTCGGAGCTGCCTGCTCGGGTAAGTCCTGTGGTCCTCCTGGACTCGCCTCCGCGACAGCCGACGTCGGGCCCGACGCCGTCGGGGCCCGAGTCGGGGGCTGCTGGGTCACCTGAGCTCGGACTCAGGTTGACGGCCTTGGAGAGCAGACTGTCTGCCTTCATGGACCAGCAGCGGGCACTGCTCGCTGGCTTCGCTGGCGTCGCTGCCCCGACCGCCGGGACATCGACGTCCAAGTCGACCCCGGAGACCGAGCCGATCCTCGAGTCCATGCGAACTCGAGTCGATCCTCGGTCGAGGTCACCCTCGGCCTCCCGTTCGGGACCGAGATCGCCGACGCCGACTCCCTCGGCGTCGGGGCGGCAGGCGCCGCGCCCTGCCCGGGCCGACCCCACCGAGTCCTCGTCGGAGTCGGTCTGGGAGTCGGAAGAGGAAGAGTCGCCTGATTCTTTTCGGACTCGGTGTGTCCCCTCGGACTCACCTGAGTCCGAACCTCGGAAGCAGTCCCCACCGGAGGATGCCCGGTTCTCGGACTTCGTCAGGGATATGGCCAAGGCTTTGGCCTTCCCTGCGGACCCCGAGGAGGAGCCTCGAGCCGAAGAGCTCGACGCCCTCCAGTATGACTCTCCCGCCAGGGAACACTTTACTGTACCGGTTCCTCCCATGCTGGAACGACTACTCTTCCGCATGTGGGAGAGTCCGGCCACCTCGCCGGTCCTGAGCAAGCGGGTCGATTCTATCTATTGAGTCCGCAAGAGCCCTGGCTTCCAAAAAGCACAGCTACCACACCATTCCATGGTAGTGGAATCGGCCATGCATCGTCTTAAGAGCCAGAAGATGCACTCCTCGGTGCCTCCTGGCAGGGAGGCCCGTAACCTGGATGGCCTTGGTAAGAAGTGTTTCCAGGGCTCTATGCTCGCATGTCGTGTCCAGACCTACCAGCTATACATGGGCATGTATCTCCGAGACCTGGCTAAAGAGCCAGCCGGCTTCTCCGCTGGTTTGTCCGAGGAACCCTTGCGGAGGTTCCTGGCCTTGTCCACTGGCATTCGGGAATGCTCAAAATTCATGTCCCGAGCAGCCTATGATGGCTTTGAAGCATCGGCTTGAGTGGCCGCAGCCGGCACCGGTGCCCGCCGACAGGCTTGGCTTCAGTCGTCTGACCTTGAGCCCTGGGTGCAGGACAAGTTGGTCGATGTCCCTTGCCGAGGTGAAAACCTCTTTGGCAAGCCCATGGCTGATAAGGCTGCACAAATTGAGACGGAGACTCTCACCAGGACTAGGCTTTCTAGGAAGACCTCCGCCCCTTCCCAGAAAAAGAAGGGCTCGGGAAAGAAGTCCTTTTACCCGAGGAAGGTGGCTGCCTACAAACAATACCCCCACTATCAGGCCCCTGCAGCTCCCCAACAGGGCCAGCAGGCCAAGGGACGGGGTAACGGGTCCCGTAGGCAGCAAGCCCCCAAGCCTGCACCACCAGCCCCTGCTCCGCAGGGTGGGGTTTTTTGACTCCTTAAGCATAGCCTCTCCCCCCCCCGCTGGTTCCTCCCAGCACCGGAGGCCGGCTGGTTCACTTCGCCCACAGGTGGTCCAGCATCACCTCAGATGCCTGGGTGCTTCAAGTCGTGCGAGAAGGCTATCTTCTCCACTTCCACCAGGTCCCTCCCTCCTATTTTCCGGGAGAACCTCCTCGACCCCCTCTGCACAGGGAATTACTCCTTCAGGAGTTAGCAGGTCTTCTACAGGAACTGGCGGTGGAACCGGTGCCCCACCACCTAAAAGGTCAAGGCTTTTATTCCAGGTATTTTCTGATACCAAAGAGAACAGGAGGCCTCAGACCCATCCTGGACTTGCGCAACCTCAACAAGTTCCTTGTGCGAGAGAAGTTCAAAATGCTTACCCTTGGAATCCTTCTGCCCTACCTCCAGCAGGGAGATTGGCTATGCTCCTTGGATCTAAAGGATGCCTACACGCACATCCTCATCCACCCAAGCCACCGCCAATACCTAAGGTTTGTGGTGGCAGGAAATCATTACCAGTACAGAGTACTGCCCTTTGGCCTGTCCTCCGCACCGCGAGTCTTCACAAAATGTCTCGCGGTGGTGGCGGCCCATCTCCGGCTTCACGGCCTATATGTTTTTTCCGTACCTTGACGACTGGCTCATCAGAGCAGCGTCCGCTCCGGAGGTCACCAACGCCGCACGCCGCACGGTGACTCTTCTGCAGTACTTGGGCTTTGTTATAAACTTCGCAAAGTCCACTTTGCTCCCCTCACAGGATCTCGAGTTCATCGGCGCAAGGCTGCACACTCCTCAGGCACGAGCGTACCTACCGCTCGACAGGGCTCAACGGCTCATGGACCTAGCCGACCGTTTTCGCAGCCAGCCCCTGGTCTCCGCCAGGCGCTTCCTGAGACTACTCGGCCATATGGCTTCCACCGTCCATGTGACCCCCAATGCCCGCCTGAATATGTGGCCTGCTCAATGGTGTCTCCGCCAGCAGTGGCGACAAGCCACAGGCGGCCTAGCAGACCTAGTGCGCGTCTCCGAGCCGCTGATCTCGTCTCTCCGGTGGTGGCTTCAGCAGCCGAACCTGATCTGCGGAATGCCTTTCCAGCCACCTCAGCCGGCCCAGGTGCTGACAACAGATGCATCCCTCCTGGGCTGGGGAGCGCATTGCCAAGGGGCACGTACTCAGGGCCTCTGGACCACGTGGGAGTCTGCTCAGCAGATCAACTTCCTGGAGCTCAGGGCGATCCGCCTGGCTCTCAAGGCCTTCTCCCACCTGACTTCTCACCAGTCCGTCCTTGTCCAGACGGACAATCAAGTTGCCATGTTCTACGTGAACAAGCAGGGGGGCACGGGCTCCTTCCTCCTCTGCCGGGAGGCACAGAAGCTCTGCTCTTGGGCCGTCAGTCACGGCATTCTCCTCAAGGCAGTTTATCTCCCAGGCCAAGAGAATTACCTGGCGGACAAACTCAGCAGGATCCTCCAGCCGCACGAGTGGCGTCTGGATCCCTTGGTAGTTCAGAAACTCTTTCTAAAGTGGGGCCTCCCCACGATGGATCTCTTTGCCAGTCCTCACAACCGGCAACTTCCTCGCTTCTGCTCTCGTCAACCACACCCCCTTCGGGTTGCGGCGGACGCTTTTCTACTCTCATGGTCGGGGAGCCTTCTGTACGCTTTCCCTCCCATCCCGCTAGTCTCTCGGACTCTTTTCAAGGTTCTCCGAGACAAAGCCTTCATGGTCCTGGTGGCCCCTCGCTGGCCCAGACAGCCGTGGTTTCCACTCCTGCTGCATTTAGCGGTGGAGGATCCATTCCCTCTGGGGTTACAACCGGATCTCCTCACTCAGGATCAGGGGTCTCTGCTACACCCCAACCTCAGGTCTCTCAACCTGATGGCCTGGCTGCTGAGAGGGTAGTCCTCGCTCCCCTTCTCCTGCCGGCAGAAGTGGAGGAGGTCGTCCTAGCTTCTCGGCGACCTTCTACCCGCAAATGCTACGCCCTTAAATGGCGTCGCTTTTCCGTTTGGTGTGGCCAACAGTCTCAGGATCCCTTCTCCTGCCCGGTGTCGGTGATCCTGCAGTACTTGCTCTACCTCTCTAATCTGGGACTTAAGTCCAACTCCGTCAAAGTTCACCTCAGTGCTCTTTCAGCACATCATGTGCCGGTGGACGGCAGACCTCTTTCCAGCGACCCTCTTGTAGCGAGGTTTCTCCGAGGTCTCCTTCTACTTAAACCACCTCTACGCCCGCCAGCGCCTGACTGGGATCTGAATGTGGTTTTACAGCGGATCACCTGTCCGCCTTTTGAACCTATGGCTACCTGTTCTCTCCGTTTTCTTTCTTGGAAAACACTGTTCTTGATAGCCCTCACTTCCGCTAGACGCGTAAGTGAATTGCAGGCCCTCGTGTCTGATCCCCCTTACACTCGGTTCTACAAAAATAGGGTAGTCCTGCGGACTCACCCATAATTTCTTCCAAAAGTGGTCTCCCCTTTTCATATCAATCAGGAGGTGGTACTTCCAACCTTCTTTCCCAGACCGCACTCCAGCCGGGCTGAAACGGTCCTCCATACCCTGGACTGTAGAAGGGCTTTGAACTTCTACCTTGACCGTACGCGGGAACACCGTAAAGCTGCTCAGCTTTTTGTATCTTTTGACCCCAATAAATTGGGGCTCCCGGTCTCCAAGCGTACACTGTCCATCTGGGTTGCGGACTGTATCACTTGGGCTTATGGGGCAGCCGGACTCTCCTTGGAAGGTCGAGTCACGGCTCACTGCGTTCGGGCAAAGGCCACGTCAGTGGCTTACCTCCGCTCTGTTCCGCTGGCAGACATCTGCCGGGCCGCTACTTGGTCTTCGAGCCAGACTTTTGCGGTCCATTACTGTCTCGAGAGGGAGTCCCGCAGGGACAGTGCTTTCGGACAGGCAGTCCTCCGTAATCTCTTTGAGGTCTGAGCAACTCCTACCCTCCATCCCGGATGTGGGCTACCGGTGGGTAATAATTCAGCGAAGATTCTTTCCTTCTGTGCTGCTGAGCTAGAGGGAGCTCATTTTTGTGCTTAGGGTCTCCGGTAGCCTTAAGCTTGGGAGTCCCATAAGTGAGGACTGACTTCCTGCTTGGTCCTGGAGAAAGCGTAGTTACTCACCTGTAACAGGTGTTCTCCAGGAGCAGCAGGAATCAGTCCTCACAACCCTCCCTCCTCCCCTTGGAGTTGCAATCGTCTGCTTTACTTTTTTTGCAAATTTTTATGCTGTCTTTTTTAGCTATGTCATCTGACTGGCTAAGATGGCACCCTTGGGCGGGAAGAGGACCGCGCATGCGCGCTGCAATTCCCAAAGGCTTTCTTTGAAAGCTGGGGAAAATTGCTCCGCGAGGGCTCCGTCGGCGCCGACGTCACCCATAAGTGAGGACTGATTCCTGCTGCTCCTGGAGAACACCTGTTACAGGTGAGTAACTACGCTATCTTCCTTGTCTAAAGCCATGTTGGCTGTCTCCCATTAGGCCATGACTATCTACATGTTGAGTAATTTTATTCTTTATGATGGTTTCTACCATTTTTCCCGGTACTGACGTGAGGCTCACCGGTCTGTAGTTTCCCGGATCACCCCTGGAACCCTTTTTAAAAATTGGTGTTACATTGGCGATCCTCCAATCTTCAGGTATTAGAGATTATTTTAATGATTAGTTCACAGATTACTAATAGCAGGTCTGCAATCTCATATTTCAGTTCTTTCAACACCCTTGGATGTATACCATCTGGCCCAGGTGATATGCTACTCTTCAGTTTATCTAATAGTTGTATCGATATTTCCTTCAATTCTTCCGCACCTTTTAAATACCACTTCAGTCATGGGCAACATCCCTACATCTTCCTCAGTAAAGACCGAAGCAAAGAATTCATTCAGTTTCTCCGCTATCACCTTGACGCCTCTTAGTGCCCCTTTAACTCCTCTATAATCTAATGGACCAACTGAGACACTCACAGGTTTTTTGCTACGAATATACTTGAAAAAAATATTTTTTTCGTGTTTTTGCTTCCACAGCAAGCTGCTTCTCAAATTCTCCCTTTGCCTGCTTTATCAATGCCTTGCATTTGACTTGCCAGTGCTTGTGCTGTTTCCAGGTTTTGCTTTTGGGACCACTCCCCTGTGCCTGCATAGCTGCCTTCCCAACTCCCTCTTTGTGGAGCCAGCAGGAAGCAAATCCTGTCACTGCAGAAAAACTATTTTTATTTTTTTTATTTATTTATTTTTTTTGTGGATAGCACCTCTGCCTTCCCATCAACACTGACACCATCGACGACATCGCTGGTTACCTTTATTCTTTTCCTCCTTATCTTTTCCAACAAAAAAACCCCTTGGGTGTCAATGCCCTTCTTAGGTCTTAAGCCTTCCATTGTCTTCGTATTCTAAGGCATGGAGTAAACATTTCAAAAAATGTTCTAGTTGTGCCAGCACCATTTCTGTGACTGATGTGAATGGTGTCTAAAATGCCAAACGACTGTTTCCTCTGTCAGAAAATGATATGGAGAGGCCTACAAAACCAGGCTTCTAAATTTTGGAGCACTCTTTGCTCCAGATGCGGTATCGATGGCGTCCACTTCGAGGGCCTCATCATCCTCTGAAATCCAAGCACAAGGCCGCATCGAAGTCGAGCAATACCCTCTAGGGAAAGATCCTGCTCAAGGCATCGTGTATTGCCTCAGAGGTGGATTGGCCTGCTAAACAGTCCTGGTGGGAGGCCCTGCCCTCCAAAGCCATCAAGGGGCTCCAGGATGCTCTCGAGGCCTCGACCTCCAGAGAGCTAGTGGTGCCATGCTCTGGGACAGTAACACAAATACTTATCACTGATAGCCAAGCATTGGCAACCTCGATAGAACAGCACACAGTGGCCATCATGCGGAGCTTAGCAGCCCTCCTTGAAACCTCTGTAACCATAAAACCCTTGGCTATATGTACCGCCCCATCAATTTCAGTTCCGGTACAGACATCAATACTGGTTTAGGGCATGATATCAGGGCTGCAGCAGATGACATCAACATCACTCCCACCCGTGCCATCCTTTGAAACTCTTACCGATACCGGAGCCAAACACAAGTATCGGCCAAACACCGAGGCCGATACTTTGGACATCAGTACTAGCATCTAGCGGACACCATGCTCATCGATACTTCAAGTCCTCCGATTCAGATTCCCCTATTTTGGAATGTGGAGTCACTCAATTCACAGTGACCCCAGGCTTCCTTTGGATTCTTCCTGGCCTCAACAGTGATGCATGTCTCCTTCAGAAGACATGTCCTTCCAGGAATTCATTGGAGACCTAGCCAAGGGCCTCTCTATAACAGTAGTATCAGAGAAGGAACCAAGGGCAGAGGAATTAAAGATCCTCCAATAACCAACAGCACTGAAGGAGGCAGCCACTCTACAGGTGCACCGCATCCTTCATGACCTTATGCTCCATATGTGGGAGACCCCTCTCACAGTCTCGATACCATATATCCATATACCGGAATGTCTCAGCTTCCCCACCATTCTATGGTGGTTGAATTGGTGATGCATCAAATCAAAAGCTTGAAGACTCCTCTAATCCTCCAGGTAGAGAAATGAGAACTCTCGACGCCTTTTGGGTGTTGATGCTTCCAAGTATCCATGCTTTTGGCTAGGATTAACTCCTATATCCTTTACATGGGAATGTTCCTGAAAGGTCTCCAGAGACCTCGAGGCCTTTGCACCTCTCCTCCCAGATGACACAAGGGCAGATTATCTTGTCCTAGTTAAGTTACATAGCCAAAATGTTTTGAAATTTGTCAAGAGGGCTACCTTCGATGCCTTTGCCTTTGAATGCATAAGCAGGGCCTCAGTAATATGCATCGGTGCACATCAAATTGCATGTCTTCAAGCCTCAGATCTTGAACAGTGGGTTCAAGATAAGCTGGGCAACATACCTTGCACATGGGAAAAGCTCTTTGGAAAAGACTGGCAAGATAAGGCCTTTCGATTAGTCAGAAAATACTATTCTAAAGAGACTGTCAAGAGTAACAACTGACCCTCCTGGAAAAGACACCTGCAAAGAAGTCTTTTCTTATTGTTCCTCCAGTCCAGTCCCACATCTCTGGGTAGTCTACCTCCTCTAGCAGCTTGGAGACTGAGCATGTCATCTTTTGGTGACATTAGCATACTTGGGCAGTTGGCACCACCTACCAAACCCAGTAAGCTCAGCCTCCAAGCATCTGGAGCAGGTGATCCCAGGATGGGGCTCATCGAAGAGACAACTAAGAGTTCCATCTAGCTAAACACATTTTTGGATTTCCTATACTTTGGCTACTTACTCTCCTTCAGTAGTTTCAAGGAGTAGGGAGTTTTAAATGTGCCAGTAAGAGGCTGTGCGGGGGGGGGGGGGGGGGGGGGTTGTTTTACACACAGCCTCAGAATGATTGGGACAGCTTTGGGAGCAGGGTCCCTGCACTTTCAAAGAGGGGCTGATACGAGCTCTTTAGCGGCTCCCGCAGCTCTTGAACCCTTCATCAGGTGAGGAGCCGCTGAAGAGAACAAAGCCAGTCACTGCAGTATCACAGGCAGGCTCCTGCCTTGGTGCCAAAGCCATTGTGTTGGGCTGAGCGCAAGGTGGAGAGAGTGGAAACGGAGCAGTAATCAGCAGAGCAGGTGAGACTGGCGACAAAACACTCTGGCAAAAAACAAACCCTTGCTAATTTACCCAGTCTGTGTGTGGCTTTGGCTAGGCGCACGAGACTGTGTGATTGACTTCTGCTGAGTGCGAGAACGCCATCTCTTTTGTCAATCAGCCTGTCAGCACAAAACCAGGCAGGGAGAGGGAGGCTGCCTCGGACTCTGGTGCTCTACCTCCACGATTTATTTTTTTTTCTTTTAGGCTTTATGCTTATTTTTGGTTTTGTTTTTTTGTAGCTCAAAAATGTCAGACTGCGGGTTCCTGTTTAAACAAGAAGAAAAACTTTCAATTCAAGGCAATAAGACAGGAAAGTTGGAAGAGGCACAGAAGGCTTTTGCCGAGTCTAGCCATGCCAGTGCAGATCACAGGTTTGGCATGGCGCAACAGGGCACGGTATCCGCCACAGGCATTGGTTGTGGCTGTGAAGCAGATGCACGAATGGCTGGCAGTGATGCCCAAGCAGATGGTGCAGACAGGGCTGTGCAAGCGGGGTCCTCATGAGGGCTCGTAAGCCCAGGGGGGAAAGTGTTCCTCCTTGGGGGCAGTGGGATCGGTGGGCCATAGGGATGGTACCAACTCCACCCCCTCCGGTATTGGAGCTTTGGAGTAAGGAACAGCCAGCTCCCACCTCTTCCACTGGGCAGAAGCTACGAGAATCATTTCTCTGAGTTATTGAGAAGCTTCCTGTTCTCTGGGTTAGCCCAGAAAGGAGCAGATATGCCTACATTTAAGTCATTATAATCTAACTTCCATCAGGATTCTCTTCTGTGTCCACAGGCTGACACAATAATAGTGTCTGGCTAGTGACGGAGGTCCTATAAAGTAGCTGTTTAGTATGATTTGATATAATTGCGGATTTGGACTGGAATGTTGATCCTGCTAACTGGGCATATCTGTCATTTAATCAAATTTAAACCTCATCTTATACATGCCTTAACAGTCCTGTGTGGGTTGTTTGTGTTTTTATTTTTTGGAGGGGGTGGGGGTTCCTGACTTGTCCCTTCACGAAAAGGTGGTTGGTTTTGGTTATATATTCCCCCCCCCCCCCCATAGCACAGTTCCATTGTTAGGGATGCCTAGGGGGGGGGGGGGGTTAGCTTACAGACTTCTAGGTAATGTGTACGGCTTGAGTCACAGAGCAAATATATCCAGTGCCTGCTGGAGCAGTTGTCGTCAAACATTGATGAAATAGAGTAGATTTTCCTTTTGCTTCAGCTAATCAGTAAAAATACCCTCTTTAAAAAAATAATAAAATGCCTTACAGCCTGGATAGTACACTTTTATGTACACTGTTAAGGCTGCTCATGCTATACAGGATAGCCTTACTAAGTCTGTTAGTTGTACTAGGATAGTGGTACAGGCTTGCAAATATTGAAAGAAGGCATTAAGGGTTTGCAAGCTCTCGCTAAGTAACATAGTATATAGGAACACAAACATGGGGACATGACTGCAGAAAAAGACCACATGGTCTATCTAGTCTGCCCTTCCAGGTCAGCTTCAATGGTCTCCTTTGTTTCCTTGAGAGATCTTCTGTGCTTATCCCATGCAGCTTGACTCCGGCACGTGGTCAGCAATGGGACTTCCAGTGTTTTCGCACTGTATGTTTGGTGACATCTGAGGGGTCCTTTCCCTCCTCAAGGTCAGTGGTGTGGTTGTGTGTGGTTTTTTTTTTTTGGTTTTTTTTTGGTTTTTTTTTAAGGTTTTTGAGGAGCAGGGCAGTGCTATTAGGGAGCCTCCCCATCCTCAAGACCTAAGGAAATCGCAATGGATTGAGGGGGGCCCAGGTGATAGGGCAGCCCTTAAAGGGTCAGCTGCAGGGGTTTTTACCCTGCCTGAGCCCAGATAGTGTCTGACGAATGGGTTATGGAGGTCGTCGGGGACAGCTACGTGTTGTAATTGCCAGGCTGCTGGACCTATCCTAGTGCAGTCCTCTGGCAAGGTGCACAGCAAGGCTGTGAAAGACACCTTGAGGCAGCTTCTGCAGTTGAGGGGGGAGGGGGGTTAGGACCATGGAGCCAGTTCCCAAGGAACAGGGTAGATTAGGTCGGTGCTCAATTTATTTTGTGGGGCCCAAAAAGGAGGGCTCCCTTTTGGCTGGTTTTTGACTGCAAGTATGTGAATCGGCATCTGCGGATGCCCCCCATTTCACTGGGAGGCTTTGCAGTCTGTCGTCGTGGCGGTAAGAAAAGGAGAGTCTGACATTCCTCAATCACTTAGCAGAGCCCAGAGGTCATTTGCAGTGTTGGGCATTGCCCTTCAGGTCAGTAACTGCTCCCTATACCTTCCCCAAGGTCAGGGTGGTGGTGGGGGCTGTGGCACTGGGCCAAGAGGGTGTCTTGGTGCACCTTTATCTCAACGACTGGTTCCTACAAGCAGCATCAGGGAGAGAAAGCAAGCAAACAACAAGAGTGGTGTAGTTATTGCAGAGGCTCGGATGGGTGATCGTGTCAGGGAGTTGCATAATGCTGTTCCAGGAGCGTGAGTGCCTGGGGATGTGCTTCGACACATGCAGTGGAAAGGTGTTTCTCCTGGGATAACGGATGCAGGAGGTGGTGGGGTTTGAAATAAGAGCATAATGCTTACGATTATCAAGATGTAAATACATTTGTCGTTCATACATCTTGATAATCGTAAGCATTATGTTCTTATTTTGAACCCCACCACTGAGTTATCAACCCGAATTTGTGAGGTGGTACATCAGGCTTACCTTAAAAATTGGCTTACACGAAGAGAAATGGAATTTTTGATTAAAACCCATCCGAAGATACCCACATTTTATCTTGTGCCCAAAATTCATAAGTCTCTTCTGGATCCCCCTGGTCGTCCGATTGTTTCTTGCCGTGATTCAATCTTAGAATCACTCTCACGATTTTGCGATCTGTTTTTGCAGCCGGCAGCAGCCACAGTTTCATCATATGTGAGAGATACGAGCGATTTTTTACACCAATTGGAGACCTATACAGCCATGTCATCTTGCACCTTCTTGGTAACCCTTGATGTTCAATCTTTGTATACCAATATTGATCAAAGGGAAGCATTAACTTGTATACGGGAATTTCCCCTGATGTTACCTGATCGCATCCCAAAGAGCTTTTTGATGGATCTGTTGGATCTCGTACTTAACAATTTTATTTATCAGCAACAATACTACCTTCAGATCTTCGGTATTGCTATGGGGGCAACGGTGGCCCCTTCCATAGCTTCCATCTATATGGCTTGGTATGAGGAAACGTTTATTTACACTCACCCATTGTTTGTAAATATCCCATTTTGGTGAAGATTTTTGGATGACATTTTTTTCTTATGGGCTGGCTCTAAGGAAGAGCTGGATTCTTTTCTTTATAGCTTGAATTCTTTTAAGCAGAATATACAATTCACAGCTCAAATTGAAACACGGATGATTCAATTTTTGGACATTACAGTTACACTATCTTCAACAGGTTTTTCAACTTCTCTCTTTAGAAAACTAGTTCAGCGAAATACTTTGCTGCGGTATGATAGCTTTCACCCACCAGCATTAAAAAGAGGATTACCTTTTGGTCAATTTCTACGATTGCGCAGAAATTGCACAGATTTGGGGGATTTTAAACATGCCCATGATTTGAACCAGCGTTTACTCTTGTGTGGTTACCCTAGAAGAGTGATTTATATGGCTTATAGGCGAGCTCGATACCTGCACAGAGTGGCTCTTTGAAGCTGGGACTTCTCAACAGTCTCAAGATGTGATTATGGGAATTTTCCCTTACATGAGGGGATCGTCAGCAGTTTGTAAACTTTTACATAGATTTTGGCCAATATTGGGTCTGCATGCTTGTTCCCGGGGTCAACTTCGGATAGCGTATTCTCGAAGAGCAAACTTAAGGGACTGTTTAGTCCATACAGCGGCGGAAATTGATTGCCCCCCTACTTCTCATACACCGGCTGGCCATTTTCCATGTGGCTCCTGTATGTATTCTAATACGATCTCTGGTTCTGTATGGGAGGACAATCACGCATTAATCACCCATTCATCCCACTGGTATACAAATTGTCTAACCAGTTATGTGGTGTACTTAATAAAAAGAACAAGGGCATACTATTATGTCGGCCGCACATCATGTTCTTTCAAAACCCGATTGGCGGAACATGCCTCCCGTTTAAGGACGAGAACTTTAACAGCTCCCATGGTTGAACACAGTCACGGCATGATTTTCAAGACTTGAGATGGCGTGTCTTGAATTTCATACCTGAACATCCAAGAGGCGGTGATCGTCTCCAAGCGCTTCAGAACTCTGAACAAAGATGGATTTTTCGATTAAACTCGGTGCGGCCGCATGGTATGAATATGCAAATAGATTGGCACACTGTTCCTTAAATAATACATTTTTTTTCAATCAAAGGTTTTAGGGGGCGGAGCTCTGTTCAATGATCCCTCCCCATGACTACCTTGATTGGTCTTTTCCCTTTAGGCCTCTGATTGGAGCATCCTGAAGTGATTAAGCAAATGTTTGCATGACCAGTACTTATAAAGACGCCGTTATTTCAGTTTTATAAGTTTCTGGGCTGGAAGCGCACAGAGGATTAGACCTGAAGCAGGGGATTATCTTTAAATACCCCGAAACGTGTCACGTCGTCCTTCCGCTATCTGTGGCATTTATACAGCCTTTTTCAACAAATTCAGCTAAGTAACGTATAATTGCTGTCTCTAAAAAGTTAAGACTGTTCTTATTTAATAAAATGGACAGGCCACAACGGCACAAGGTTGAATTCCTTTAGCTTGGTTGGCCATTCCGACAAAAAAATCATGTTACTTTAAAGTTTTTTTCCTGCACAACGGGCTTTTATGATACCAAGTTTTACTTTCTATAGAAAGTCCCAACATCACAACAGGGAATGGACTTCTGCTCTCCATACTTTCTCATCCCAAAGAAAACTGGAGGATACAGACCCATTCTGGACCTCAGAAACCTCAACAAGTTTCTAGTCCACGAAAAGTTCAAAATCTCTCTCAGGACTCTTCTCCCCTACCTCCAAAGTCAGGACTGGCTCTGTTCTCTAGAACTAAAAGAAGCATACACACACATCCTCATCCACCCAGGACCAGGAAATAACTATGCTTCACCTTTCAAGGGAAACATTATCAATACAGTCCTTCCCTTCGGACTCGCCTCTGCCCCGAGAGTCTTCACAAAGTGCATGGCGGTCATGGCTGCATATGTAAGATCTCTGCGGATGTTCTTCTTCCCTTACTTAGACAACTGGCTCATAAAAGCAGACATCTCCCAAGAGGTACTGCTTTCCTTTCATTGTACCATCACAGTGCTATAATACTTGGGATTTGTGATTAATTTCCCAAAATTCCAGCTCACTCCAACTCAAAAACTAGAGTTCATCGGAGCCCTACTAGACACCCAACAGTCCAGGGCATTTCTGCCCCAGCTCTGTTGTGCCCATCTAGTCGAACTAGCAACCCAGACGCTCCTACAAAAACATCTGACCACCCTAGAGATGCTGCGGCTCCTTGGGCATATGGCCTCTACAGTGCATGTCGCTCCATATGTCCAACTACATGTGCAGACAGCCCAGTGGATTCTTGCCTCCTAGTGGAAGCAGGCCTCTGGCCATCTCTAGGACAGGATTCAAGTCACTGCCTGTCCAACCACATCCCTTCAGAGGTGGTGGTCTTATAGGGTCACCCTTTCAAATGCCTCTACTTCAATGCACCCTCATGACTGATAACTCCAAACTGGATTGGGGAGGCCATCTGGGAAACCTAACTACACAGGGACTCTGGACAACACAAGAGTCACAACTCCCAGATCAATCTCCTGGAACTTCATGCTATCTTGAATGCCCTCCAAGTGTTTCAACACCACCTCAGAGCACAGCATGTCCTAGTCAGGATGGACATCAGGTTGCCATGTTCTGAGTGAACAAACAATGAGGAACAGGCTCTTGGGTCCTCTGCAAGGAGGCGCTATACCTGTGGTCCTTTGCCATTGCTCATCAAATACACCTCTAAGCAGTGTACCTCCTGGGGGAGTTCAATGTCTTGGCAGACTGAATAGCATCCTTTTTTCCCCAACAAATGGTTGCTCCTTCCGGACACAACATCCTACATCTTCCAGACTTGGGAACTCCAGACATAGATCTGTTTGTGACTCTCCAAAATGCCAAACTTCCTCGCTTCTGCTCAAGAACTCCGACATCCTCCAACCAAAAAGTGGATGCCTCCCACATACACTGGGGTCAGTGTCTGCTTTGTTTACCCTCCTATACCCCTCATTTCCAAGACTCATTTCAAACTTGAGTCAGACAAGGACTCCATGATACTCATAGCCCCTTACTGGCTGCAGCAACCATGGTTTCCACTGCTGTTCCATCTGACTCGGACTCATCTTCTGTGATTGGGATCTGCACCTGATCTCCCTTCCCAGGATGACGGTTCACTACTCCATCCAAAGCCAGTGTCTCTTCACCTCACAGCTTGGCTGCTGAGAGCATAGCTTTACAAGGCTTTGACTTTACTCAAGAGGTTAAGGATATCTTTTTGGCTTCTAGAAAGCCCTCCACCAGACGTTCATATGCTTTTAAGTGGTGTAGAGTCTCTCTGGTGTTCCTAGAAGGATCCTCCATCCTTTTCTGCTCCAGTTGAGTCACTCCTCCAGTATCTCCTCCACCTGTCCTTGACGGGTCTAAAGACAAACTCCATGAAGGTCCACCTCGGTGCCATTGTGGCCTCACACCATCTGCTTGATGGACAACCCATCTCCATGCAACAGCTAGTGGCGCATTTCATGAGAGGTTTCCTACTGTCCAAACTGCCCATTAAGCTGCCTCCGGTAGCTTGGGACCTCAGTGTTCTAGCACAGCTTCTCAAGCCGTCCTTTGAGCCATTAGCCACGATCTCACTTAAGTTCCTCTCATTGAGGGTAATCTTCCTAATTGCCCTCACTTAAGCTAGATGCATTAATGAGCTTCAGGCGTTGGTAGCAGATCCACCCTATACCTGCTTCCACCATGACAACGTGGTCCTTTGGACTCACCCACACTTATGCCAAAGGTGTTGTCTCCCTGCCATTTAAACCAGTCAATTTATCTTCCAGTTTTCTTTCCTAAACCACATGTGTCTCGAGCAGAAGCAATTCTGCAAACTCTTGACGGCAAATGTGCCTTGCCTTTCTATCTCCAAAGGACACTATCATCGTAAAGCCTCTCAGTTATTTATCTTGTTTGACCCTAGTCATCTGGGATTACCTTTCTCTAAGTGTATGCTCTCCAGATGGATAGCAACTGCAGTTTGCCTATGACAAAGCAGGACTCTCACTGCTCTCAACATTTGCACCATGGCCACCTCGATGGCAAACCTACGCTCGGTTATTGAAACTTGCAAAGCAGCAACTTGGTCTTCTATCCATACCTTTTGCAGCCCATTATTGTCTGGACAAGGACTCCCATTGGGATGCCATGTTTGGTCAGGCTGTACTCCAGCACCTCTTCCAGACTTGGATGCAACTCATACCCTCTGTCCCAGACTTTGAAGATACCAGAAATCCATGTGGGAGCCATGACATCATGCTTACTGTGAGGCAAATCTCAACCGGTTCTGAGGTTACTTCATCTGGGAGCTAGGGAGTCCTATATGTGAAGACTACATTCCTGCTTGTTCCTGGAGATAGCATAGTTACTCACCTGTAACAGGTGATCTCCAGGAACAGTAGAAATGTAGTCTTCACAATCTGCCCTCCTCCCCTAGGAGTTAAAGGGTTTCATTTACTCTTGTCTCGGCTATAACCTCAACTGAAGAGAGGGAGTTGGAAAGGCAGTTGCCCAGTGGAATGCTCTCAAATGTTTTCCAATTGGATGCTGGCGAGCGTTTCCATGTGGGCTTCATTGGTACTGATGTCACCCATATTTATTTTTATTTATTTTATTTATGCTTTTCTTCTATACCGCTTTTTCCCAAGATCAAAGGCGGTTTACAGTTAACATATAATGAACATGGTTTTACATGGAACAGCGTTTTTTTTTCATAACTATGTACAATTAACTTTTCATGAACAATAACATGGAACATATACTTATACAATTTTACAATTAACATTAGCTAGTAATGCTGTAACTATTTACATTAATCATTCATTATTAATCGTGAAGACTAAATCCCTGCTATTCTCCAGGACCAAGCAGGAAGTCAGTCCTCACTTATGGGTGACGTCGCCGACGGAGCCCTCGCAGAGCAATTTCCCCAGCTTTCACAGAAAGCCTTTGGGAATTGCAGCGCGCATGCGCGGTCCCCTTCCCGCCCAGGGATGCCATCTTGCTCAGTCTTCTTTTTTCCGTGGAGCCCTACAGACGTCTGTTAACGCCGCTGAAAAGTTGATTTCTTTGTTTTGTTTCGTTAAAACATTTTTTTCTTGGTTCGTGTGTTCCTCTTCCCGCCGGGCCTTGATATCCCTATTGGGCCCGTTTACGTTTTGTTTTTTCCCAACTGGCGTTCCCGCCACTTTTCCCTTCATCCCTGGCAGCGCGGTCTTTCGACCTTGCAGGAGCCCTTTTCCCCCCGATGGCTGCCAGCGGTTTTAAAAAGTGTGATCGCTGTGTCAGGCTCATGTCTCTTACTGACACGCATGACTGCTGCCTCCGCTGCCTTGGGGCCGAGCATGACCCTATGAGCTGCGGCCCGTGCGGCAAGATGTCCTCAAAGGTGCTGCGGAGTCAGCAGTCGCAGAGGGAACGGATCTTCTCTGACTCTGCGCGGACCTCATCAGAGGCCTCTACACCTCGTGGCTCCGGTTCGGAGCATCGTAGGAGTTCTTCTGAACGGGGCTCCCCCAGCCAGAAGCACCGGCGGGAGAAGCGGCCCGCGAGGGCAGAACCGGGCGGCGAGCCTGGTCCTTCTAGGGCCAGGTCGCTTAGCCCGGTCCGACAACACGGGCTCTCGGAGGAGGAGAGGCCTTCGAAGATTCCTCGTCTCGGAGTGGAGTCGCCTGGACACGTGAGTGATATAGTCCTCCTGGACTCCCCCACGGATGAGCCGCCGTCGGGGCCCGAGTCGACAGCTGCTGGGTCCTCTGAGCTCGATCTCAGACTGACGACCTTGGAGCGCAGTATATCTGCCTTCATGGACCAGCAGCGGGCATGGATCACCGGCCTCGCCAGTGCATCTGCCCAGACCACCGGGACGTCGACGCTCGAGTCGACCCCGGAGGCCGAGCCGATCCTCGAGTCCATACGAGTTCGAGTCGATCCTCGACCTAGGTCTCCCTCGGCTTCCCGTTCGGGACCGAGGTCCTCGACGCCGGTCGGGGCGGAGGTCCCCGGGCCTCGCCCGCGCGGAGCCGCACGATTCCTCCTCGGAGGAGTCGGGCTGGGACACGGAGGAGGACGAGTCACCCGGTTCTTTTCAGACTCGGTGCGTCCCCTCCGACTCGCATGAGTCGGAGCCTCGGAGGCGGTCCCCCCCCGGAGGATACCCGGTTCTCCGATTTCGTGAGGGATATGGCCAAGGCTTTGGCCTTCCCTGCGGATCCAGAGGAGGAGCCCCAAGCCGAAGAGCTCGAGGCCCTCCAATATGACTTCCCCCCGAGGGAGGCCTTCACTGTACCGGTTCCCCCGATGCTGGAGCGGCTTCTCTTCCGCATGTGGGAGAGCCCAGCCTCGACGCCAGTGTTGAGCAGGCGGATCGATTCCATGTATCGAGTCCGCAAGAGCCTCGGCTTCCAGAAGGCGCAACTTCCACACCACTCCATGGTGGTGGAGTCGGCCATGCATCGACTTAAGAGTCAAAAGATGCACTCCTCGATGCCCCCGGGGAAGGAGGCCCAGAGCCTGGATGCCCTCGGTAGGAAGTGCTTCCAGGGCTCTATGCTAGCTTGTCGGGTCCAGACATATCAGCTGTACATGGGTATGTACCTCCGAGACCTGGCGAAAGAACTTCAGGGTTTCTCTGCCGGTCTCTCCGAGGAACCACTGCAGCGGTTCCAAGCCTTGTCCTCCGGGATTCGAGAGTGTTCGAAGTTCATTTCTCGAGCGGCCTATGATGGCTTCGAGGCCTCGGCTCGAGTAGCCGGAGCTGGCATCAGGGCTCGCCGCCAGGCTTGGCTTCAGTCCTCCGACCTCGAGCCCTGGGTGCAGGACAAGTTGGTCGATATCCCCTGCAGAGGTGAAAACCTCTTCGGCAAACCCATGGCCGAAAAGGCGGCGGAGCTCGAGTCGGAGACTCTCACCAGGACTCGCCTTTCTAGAAAGTCCTCTACCCCTTCACAGAAGAAGGGCTCGGGGAAAAAGCCCTTTTACCCGAGGAAGGTGTTTGCTTATACGCATCACCAACCACAATACCCGGCCACAACCCCCCTTCAGGGGCAGCGGCCTAGGGGACAGGGTAACGGATCCCGGAAGCAGAAAGCCCCCAAATCCGCCACGCAGGCCCCGGCCCAACAGGGCGGGGGGTTTTGACTATGCCAGCATAGCCCCTCCCCCTCAGGGGCCTTCGTCCGGTACGGGTGGACGACTGACCCACTTTGCCCACAGGTGGTCAGCCATAACATCCGAGGCCTGGGTATTGCAGGTAGTTCGAGAGGGCTACCTCCTGCATTTTCACCAGGTGCCTCCCACCTACTTCCCAGGGGAGCCTCCGAGACCCCCTCTGCACAGGGACTTACTCCTTCAGGAGCTGCAAAGTCTGCTTCAGGAACGGGCGGTGGAGCCCGTGCCGCAACACTTGTGGGGCCACGGGTTTTACTCGAGGTACTTCCTGGTTCCAAAGAGAACAGGAGGCCT
Organism: Ichthyophis bannanicus; assembly: GCA_033557465.1. Lineage (NCBI taxonomy): Eukaryota > Metazoa > Chordata > Amphibia > Gymnophiona > Ichthyophiidae > Ichthyophis > Ichthyophis bannanicus. The sequence continues at coordinate 43,596,632 of CM066051.1, read as the reverse complement.
CAGGCCCATTCTAGACCTACGCAACCTCAAGTTCCTGCAGCGGGAAAAGTTCAAGATGCTTACCCTTGGAACCCTGCTGCCCTACCTTCAGCGGGAAGATTGGCTATGCTCCTTGGATCTAAAGGATGCTTATACCCACATCCTTATTCATCCGGACCACCGACAATACCTAAGGTTTGTGGTGGCGGGGAATCATTATCAGTACCGGGTACTGCCCTTTAGCCTGTCCTCCGTGCCCAGGGTGTTCACGAAGTGCCTGGCGGTGGTAGCCGCCTTCCTAAGGCTTCAGGGCCTCTTCGTCTTCCCATACCTGGACGATTGGCTCATCCGGGCATCGTCTGCTCCAGGGGTTGCCCAAGCCACCCAGCGTACGGTGGCCCTGCTTCAGCACTTGGGCTTCGTCATAAACTTCGAGAAGTCCGCTTTGCTCCCCTCCCAGGACCTCGAATTCATAGGGGCACGACTGGACACTCGGCAGGCTTGTGCTTTCTTGCCTCTGGAAAGGGCCAACAGGCTCACGGCTCTAGCCGGCAGGTTCAGCAGCAGGTCGCCGGCCTCGGCCAGACAGTTCCTGCAACTACTCGGACACATGGCCTCCACGGTCCATGTCACTCCGAACGCCCGTCTACATATGCGGCCTGCTCAGTGGAGCCTTCGCACTCAGTGGCGTCAGGCCACAGGGAGGCTGTCGGACCTGATACAGATTTCCGACCGTCTGGTCTCCTCCCTGCACTGGTGGCTTCACCTGCCCAACCTAGTGCTCGGCATGCCTTTTCAGTCTCCCCCACCGTCCCGGGTGCTCACGACAGATGCCTCCCTCCTGGGATGGGGGGGCGCACTGTCGAGGGACATGCACGCAGGGCTTTTGGACGCCTTGGGAGGCCGCCCAGCAGATAAACTTCCTGGAGCTCCAGGCGATCCGCCTAGCTCTGCGGGCCTTCTCTCACCTGACGTTCAGCCAGTCCGTACTGGTACAGACGGACAATCAGGTTGCAATGTTCTACGTGAACAAACAGGGGGGCACGGGCTCCCTCCTATGTCGGGAAGCCCGGAGGCTGTGCTCCTGGGCTGTCGATCACGACATCCTCCTCAAAGCGGTTTACCTGCCAGGACAGGACAACTGCCTGGCGGACAAGCTGAGTCGGATGCTGCTACCGCACGAGTGGAAATTGAACCCCGAGGTGGTCCAGCAGATCTTCCGCCGGTGGGGCTCTCCCACTGCATCTTTTTGCCAGTCCCCTGAACAGGCAGCTCCCCAGATTCTGCTCCCGGCACCCCCATCCTTCGCGGGAGGCGCCGGATGCTTTCCTCATTCCGTGGTCCACGGGTCTGTTGTATGCCTTCCCTCCTACGCCACTGGTGGCCCGGACATTGTTCAAAGTTGTCCAGGACAGGGCCTCCGTGATCCTGGTGGCGCCTCAGTGGCCAAGACAGCCGTGGTTCCCTCTACTACTACAGCTGGCGGTGGACACCCCTCTTCCTCTGGGGTTCCAGCCCGACCTCCTGACCCAGGATCGGGGCACTCTTCTGCACCCCAACCTCAGGGCCCTACACCTGATGGCCTGGCTGCTGAAAGGGTAGTCCTAGCTCCGCTACGGCTAGCCCTGGAGGTGGAAGCCATCGTCCTAGCTTCTCGGCGTCCCTCCACCCGGAAGTCGTACGCCTTCAAATGGCGTCTCTTCTCGACCTGGTGTTCTCAGCGATCTGAGGACCCCTTTGCCTGTTTAGTATCGGTGGTGCTGCAATATTTGCTTCACCTCTCCGATCTCGGTCTCAAATCCAGCTCTGTCAGAGTCCACCTCAGTGCTCTCTCTGCACATCATTCTCCGGTCGAAGGCCGGCCTCTCTTCTCACATCCCTTGGTGGCGCGTTTCCTCAGAGGCCTCCTTCTGCTTAAACCTCCGTTGCGCCCCCCAGCCCCTGACTGGGACCTCAACGTGGTTCTGCAAAGGCTTACCTGTCCGCCTTTTGAGCCCATGGCTACCTGCCCTCTCCGTTTTCTCTCCTGGAAAACTCTCTTCTTGGTGGCCCTCACTTCCGTGAGGCACGTGAGTGAGCTACAAGCCCTAGTGTCGGAGCCTCCGTACACTAGGTTCTACAAGAATAGGGTGGTACTGCGGACCCACCCCAAGTTTCTTCCAAAGGTGGTCTCCCCCTTTCATATCAACCAGGAGGTGGTTCTTCCGACCTTCTTTCCCAGGCCGCACGCCAGCCGAGCAGAAACTGTGCTGCACACCCTGGACTGTAGAAGAGCCTTATCCTTCTACCTTGACCGTACGCGAGGGCATAGAAAGGCCGTCCAGCTTTTCGTATCTTTTGACCCCAATCGGTTGGGGGTACCTGTCTCTAAGCGTGCTCTGTCCTCCTGGGTAGCCGACTGTATCGCCTGGACTTACGGGACAGCCGGCCTCTCCTTGGAAAGTCGTGTCACGGCTCATCGGGTCAGGGCGAAGGCCGCGTCTGTGGCTCATCTCTGCTCTGTTCCATTGGCAGACATTTGCCGGGCCGCTACTTGGTCTTCAGGCCAGACCTTTGCGGCTCATTACTGCCTTGAAAGGGAGTCCCGCAGGGACAGCACTTTCGGTCAGGCAGTTCTCCACAACCTCTTTGAGGTTTAGGCAACTCCTCCCTCCGGCCCTAGTGTTGGGCTACCGGCCGGATTCGTATTCAGAGAAGATTCCTTCCCTCTGTACTTGTTGAGCTTGAGGGAGCTCTTTAGGCTTGAGGTCTCCGGTAGCCTTAAGCTTGGGAGTCCCATAAGTGAAGACTGACTTCCTGCTTGGTCCTGGAGAAAGAGTAGTTACTCACCTGTAACAGGTGTTCTCCAGGAGCAGCAGGAATCAGTCCTCACTACCCTCCCTCCTCCCCTTGGAGTTGCAGTCATTTTTATTGCATATTTTTGCTAACTTTTGCTGTCTTTCCGCTATGTCATCAGACTGAGCAAGATGGCATCCCTGGGCGGGAAGGGGACCGTGCATGCGCACTGCAATTCCCAAAGGCTTTCTGCGAAAGCTGGGGAAATTGCTCCGCGAGGGCTCCATCGGCGACGTCACCCATAAGTGAGGACTGATTCCTGCTGCTCCTGGAGAACACCTGTTATAGGTGAGTAACTACTCTTTCCTGGAGATCACCTCTTACAGGTGAGTAACTATGCTTTCCAGTCCTGCCAAGCTTTTCATGTAGGCGGCAGGCTTTTGCCTTAGAACAGGTAATGTGACTATGTACAATGGTGGAGTGAGTTTTCTAGTGTCTCTCTTGTGCTCTCACAAGAAGGATGTGAGATGCTGAACTATACAGCCTCCTTCAGAATGGACATGAGGTGGCACAGATATCCTTCACAGACATGCTGCTGCCAGGTGCCAATTGAGTTAAGTTTCTCTTCAGGGAGCTGTACTGGAGCAGAGACTGCCAATCATTTTAGTGCTCTGAATTGGGCTCACACTAGTGGCTACTAGAGCTATTTTTGTATGGTATGGAGAAAGTTATCTCCAGGAACAAGCAGGAATGTAGTCTTCACATATGGGTACCGTCGACACCGACGGAGCCTGTGCGGGAATGCTCCCCAGCATCCAAAAGGAAAGCTTTTGGGAAAATCCCACCACGCATGCGTGCTGCCTTCCCGCCCAACTACCTCTCACTTCAGTTCTTCGTTTTCTGCGGAGCTGACAGGATGTGTCCCCTGTCACCGCAGAAAATCTCTTATTTTTATATTTTTTGTGGTTGCGTCTGCCTTCCGTCGACACCTACCGGTATCGCCGGTGCTTTTCTTTCTTCTAAAATAATTCAATTTTAGTGCTTTTTCTCAGGGGGGGGGGGGTTCCCCTGCTCTGGTGCTTGGCATCGTTTTGGGCATTAGGCCCTCTTTTCCCTTACCATGGAAAAACCAGCCACTGGTTTTAAATGTGGCGGTACAATTTCTGTTACCAACACCCATGACTGGTGTCTTAAATGTTTAGGTCCTGACCATTGCCCTGCGGAGTGTCTCTCCTGCAGGAAGTTGACTAAAAGAAGTCTTCAGAATCGAGCAAATCAACTCTGTGCCCTTTTTGCTTCAGACACGATGTCTGTAGCATTGATGTCTTCCAGGGCTTCTACTTCTTCCCAGGGATCTCAGGTAACTAAACACAAGTCTTCTAAGACTAGCCGGTCCTCGAAGGATAGATCTCCCTCTAAACATCGAGATGCCACACGCGTTGCCCTCGAGGACATTTCACTGGCAAAACAGCCCCAGCAGGAGTCTTCGGGCTCCAAAGCTTTATTGGGGCTCCAGGATGTTTCCGAGGCCTTGACCTCGATGGAACTGCTGGTGCCATGCTTGGGGGTTGTGGCCGCTTCCACCGGTACCGACACCCCGGCATCGGCAGTAGCAATTGGACAAAAGACTCCTCGCGATCGATCGCAGTCTAGTCACTCTTTTAGCTACTTCGGTACCGCTAAAGTCGCTGCAGACGGTTCCGCAGGCACTGGTACCGATGCCGGTACCAGTGCCAGTGCCCTTTGTACCTGTTTCAACAGGCATGCTTCCCCCGATGCCAAGCTTGGAATCTCTCTCCAGAATGGGGGATCAGATACCGACTCGTTTCTGTACCGACATCGAGCGGTACCGGCACCATCTGCTTTGGGAGAACCCAGTGCTTCCTCCTTTTGAGTCTTCTGATTCCGATGACTCGGATGATTCCACCGGTACCAGAGCTGAGCTTTTACAAGATTCAACTCCTTCTTCTCTTCAACACAGAATGTCCCCTCCTGAGGATATGTCTTTTCATGATTTTGTACGTGATATGGCAAAGGGTCTTGCCATTACAGTAGTACCAGAAAAGGAGCCTAGGGCAGAAGAATTGAGAATTCTTCAATATCCTTTGGCTCCAAAGGAGGCAGCTATGCTTCCTATACACCAGATCTTACATGATCTAATGTTAAGAATGTGGGAAGCTCCTTTAACAGTATCTCCACACTCTAGACGTCTTGACACTATGTATCGCGTACTACCTTGTCCAGGGTTTCAGAAGACTCGGTTACCACATCATTCTATGGTGGTAGAGTCTGCCATGAGGTGGATTAAGAGTGCTAAAAGACACTCTTCCAGTCCACCAGGTCGTGAGTCTAGAACACTTGGATGCCTTTTGTCGTCGATGCTTTCAGTCCTCCATGCTATCAGCAAGAATCAGTTCCTATATATTATACATGGGAATGTTTCTTGAACAGGTTACAAAAGACTTGGAACTTTTGAACACTTATCTTCAAGAGGATAAATGGACAGATTATTTGACTTTGGTCAAACATGCTCAAAATGTCTCTAAGTTTATGAATTGTGCTATCTTTGACTGTTTTGAATGTATTAGCAGGACTTCTGCTATATCCATAGGAGCATGTCGTATTACCTGGCTCCAGGCTTCAGACTTGGAGGAATGGGTGCAAGATAAGCTGGGAAACATTCCTTGCACAGGAGAAAATCTCTTTGGCAAGGATTGGCAAACCAAAGCTAATGAAATTTACACTGATAATACAACTTTAGACAGGTTGTCAAAATCTGCAGCTAACCCAGCCAAGAAAAAAGATTTTCAAAAAACTGTTTTTCTCTAAAGAAAAAATTCTATCCATCTTCCACCCAGCAAACACATGTTCCCCAGAAGGGGCAACAACAAACTAGACAAAGAAAGACACAAGCTCAGAAGGCTCAGCAGACCCAGCCTCCTCAGGTCTGAGACTGTTGTCTAGAGAACTTAGCCATTCTTCCTGTTCTAAGCCCAGAACCTTTAAATATTCCAGGCCGTATTTGCCATTTTGCCAAAAGATGACGACAAATCACATCACTCTATCATGAATATGGGGATACAAGCTTCATTTCCTCAGCTTGCCCCCATCCATGCTAATAAAACAGTTCAAATCTCAACCACCGGTCTCAGACCTATTGTGGCAAGAGGTCACCACTCTTCTGGCTCAAGGGGCTATAGAAGAGGTTCCAATGTCCCAGCAGGGCACAGGATTCTATTCCCCCTATTTTCTCATGCCAAAGAAGTCAGGGGGACTAAGACCAATCCTGGACCTCGGAGAACTGAACAAATATTTAGTCTGAGAGAGGTTCAAAATGATCTCCCTTGGCACACTTCTTCCATACCTTCACGAGCAAGATTGGTTATGTTCTCTAGATTTAAGGGATGCCTACATGCATATCTTTATTCATGAAGATCACAGAAAATTCCTTCGATTCCTAGTCAAGTGAAGACATTTTCAATACAGGTCCTTCCTTTCGGACTCGCCTCTGCTCCAAGGGTCTTCACAAAATGCATGGCAGTAGTAGCAGCATTTATGAGGACTCTAGGAATTTTTGTCTTCCCTTACTTAGACGATTGGCTCATTCGAGCACCGTCAGCTCTAGAAGGCAAGTCATGCTCTTTCCCGAGCAATGCAAATACTGCAGTACTTGGGATGGATTATAAACCTTCCAAAGTCCCAGCTCACCCCATCTCAATCCCTCGAGTTTATAGGGGCTCGATTGGACACACAGCAGTCAAAGGCTTTCCTGCCTCAGCCTCGCTGTCTGCGCATCATCGAACCAGCATCTCAAGCAGTGCTACAAACCTTCCTCACTGCCCGACAGATGCTTCGACTTCTAGGACACATGACATCTAGTCCATGTGATTCCTTATGCACGCCTTTACATGCGAGCGGCCCAGTGGACCTTAGCTTCCCAATGGTCCCAGGCCTCAGGATGCCTGTCAGACAAGATCAGAGTTACCACACGCCTGATTGCGTCTCTGCATTGGTGGCAATCTCTGGAAAAACTTACAGTAGGCTCTCCTTTTCAGCAACCCCTACCTCAGGCTGTACTGATGACGGATGCATCTAAGTTGGGTTGGGGGAGCCCACTTGGGCAATCTGTCTACCCAGGGTCTCTGGACCCCACAGGAGGCTTCTCTTCAAATAAACCACCTAGAACTAAGAGCATTGGAAATGGCCATTTGAGTCTTTTGCTTCCATCTCAACAAAACAGTTCTGGTGCAAACCGACAGCCATGTGGCCATGTTTTTACCTAAACAAACAAGGCGGAACAGGCTTTCTGCAATTATGCAACGAAGCTTTGCAACTGTGGGCCTTTGCCAGAGAGCATCACGTTCATTTTTTGGCAGTATACATTCCAGGCATTCAAAACATTTGGGCGGACAGGCTCAGCCGAGTCCTGTTGCCACACGAGTGGTCTGTCCACTCATATCAACTTGCTCGAGTGTTTCAAGTCTGGGGAACACCAGACATAGACCTCTTTGCAAGTCCACAGAATGCCAAACTTCCCCGGTACTGTTCCAGACTTCCAGCTCAAAATTGTCAGGTGAGGGATGCATTCCTGCTCCATTGGAGCCAGGATTTTCTCTATGCCTTCTCATCAATTCCCCTAATTCCCAAAACCTTATTCAAACTCCAGAGAGACAGGTTGCATGATACTCACTCATAGCTCCCTGTTGGCCAAGGCAAACATGGTATCCTCTTCTCTTAGGTCTTTCTCGAGCCACTCCTCTGGAGTTGGGGAGCGCTCCAGATCTTCTGTCCCAGAACAATGGATCCGTACTGCACCCCAATCCCCAGTCCCTTCATCTCAAGGCCTGGCTGCTCGGCATAGAATTTCAAGATCTCGGCCTTTCACAAGTGAAGGATATTCTTCTAGATTCCAGAAAACCTTCCACAAGACGTTCTTAAGCTTTTAAGTGGAAAAGGTTCTCAGTCTGGTGTTCCCAGAGGGGACTTAATCCCTTCTTGGTACCAGTAGAGTCCCTTCTGGACTATCTCCTTCACTTATCAACTTCTGCTCTCAAGACCAATTCGGTTAGAGTCCATCTTAGTGCTATTGCTGCATCTCATAAACCCTTCGATGGACAACCAATTTCCTCTCATCCTCTTGTTTCAAGGTTTGAGGGGTCTTCTTTTAACAAAACCTCCCATCAAACCACCTCCAGTGGCATGGGATCTTAATCTTGTTCAGGGTCAACTCATGAAGCCACCCTTTGAACCTTTAGCTACTTCGGAGCTAAAGTTTCTTTCCTGGAAAGTCAATTTTTCTAATTGCTATCACTTCTGCAAGACGCATTAGTGAACTGCAGGCTTTAGTGGCTGACCCACCTTATACGAGGTTTCATCATGACAAAGTAGTCTTGAGGACTCATCCTCATTTTATGCCAAAGGTGATATCACCTTTTCATTTAACCCAGTCGGTTTATCTCCCAGTCTTCTTTCCTAGGCCTCATGCCTCCAGTGCAGAAAGAAATCTTCATACCTTAGATTGTAAACGGGCTCTGGCTTTTTATCTTCACAGAACTCAGCCATTTAGAAAGTCTTCTCAGCTTTTTCTGGCTTTTGACTCTAGTCATTTAGGACTTCCAGTCACTAAGAGAAGTCTCTCTAAGTGGATTGCAGACTGTATTTCCTTTACCTATCAGAGTAAAGGAATCCCTCTTGAAGGCCATGTCACTGCTCATAATGTTAGAGCCATGGCAGCCTCAACAGCTAATCTTCGTTCAGTTGCTATTGATGAGATCTGCAAAGCAGCAACTTGGGCTTCTGTACATACTTTCACTGCCCTCTATTGTTTAGTCAAGGACTCCCGTCAGGCTTCCTTGTTTGGTCAGGCTGTTCTACAGCATCTCTTCCATTCCTAGATCAACTCCTTCCCACCATCCACTCTTGGATGCCTGAGGTCCCTGGGAGGAAGCATGGCCCATTTTACATAGATCTGCAACATGCTGGGGTCATCCCTAGGCATTTTTAGCTGGGGAGTCCCCCATATGTGAAGACTGCATTCCTGCTTGTTCCTGGAGATAGCGTAGTTACTCACCTGTAACAGGTGATCTCCGGGAACAGCAGGAATAAGTTTTCACAACCCACCCACCTCCCCTAGGAGTTGTCTTTCTCGCTTTCTATTTTTCTTCTACTTCTCTCCTTTGGTCTCAGCTTTCAACGCAACTGAAGTGAGAGAGGTAGTTGGGCGGGAAGGCAGCACGCATGCGTGGTGGGATGCTCCTAAAAGCTTTCCTTTTGGACGCTGGGGAGCGTTCCCACGCAGGCTCCATCGGTATCGACCGTACCCATATGTGAAGACTTACTCCTGCTGTTCCCGGAGATCACCTATTACAGGTGAGTAACTACGCTATCCTGTTAGGGCATGAGTGATTATTTTTAGTTTGCAATTTTTGTGGTGGTTTTTATGAGTAGAAACATTGTGCCCCTGAAGCAGGATGGGAGTTTGAAGCCCAGAAACCTAGTGCTGTGTTGGGCGTGTATTTTCATTAATCTATTAGGGGAATTAATACCTTCTGAAGACAAGCTGGAATAAGGCACAAAGATACAGATCCATTTGTTATGACAGTGGATATAATATGTGAATGGGCCACTTGTTACAGTGGCTTGTTGACATTACAGTTTTTTTTAATTAAACTTTTGAAGGCCTTGAGAATAAAAATTATTGTGAAATTGTAAATAGGCTGTTCTTAAACTTAGTTGTAAAAAGGACCCTATCAATAACTTGATCTGCTTGAGTTTGCTGCAGGGTGAAACATTGGGTGTCCAACAAAAATTTAACGTTTTTGGTCAAGACAATTTTGATAGTTTTGGAAGAGCTCAATCTATATCTTCCAGCCGGGTGCTAGTAATCTACTAGTACTACTGAGCATTTGTATAGTGCTACAAGATGTATGCAGTTCTGCACAGACATGTAAGAGAGAGTCCCTGCTCATCAGAGCTTACAATCTAGTCAAGATAGACAACACAAGGAGATCAGGTGAATCAAGAACTGAAAGCGTCAGTAAAGAGGTGAGTTTTCAGCCTGGATTTGAAAGGGGTCAGAGAAGACACCTGACGTACAGACTCCAGGTAGTTTGTTCCAGGCATAAGGTGCAGCAAGGTGAAAGGAGCCAAGTCTGGAATTAACAGTAGAAGAGAACGGCACAGATTAGAAGTGATTTGCCAGAAGAGCGGAGTTCCTGAGGGGGGGTGGGGGGAGGTGGTGGTGTAGGGAGAGATAAGAGAGGAAAGGTAGCGAGGAGCTGCAGAGTGAATGCACTTATAGGTCAGCAGGAGAAGTTGAACTGGATGTGGAAATGGATTGGGTGCCGATGAAGTGACTTGAGAAGAGGGGGTAATATGAGCATGATGAGGCTGGCAGAAGATTAGCCGTGCAGCAGAGTGTTGAACAGATTGAGGGGGAGAGAGATGATTCAAAGGGAGACCAGCAAGGAGTAGGTACAGTAGTCAAGACAGGAGATCAAGGAATGTATAAGTGTCTTAGTGTGTTCAGAAAGGAATGTGTGGATTTTGTTGAGAAAGAAATGGCAGGTCTTAGCTATCAGATGGATGTGTGTGGAGAAGGAGGGAGAAGAGTCAAAGACGACCCCAAAGTTGCAAGCTGAGGAAAGGGGAGGAATAGTTATCCACAGAGATACAGAGAGAAGATGAGGTTTTAGGGGGAAAAATAAGAAACTTGGTTTTGGCCATGTTCAATTTCAAGCAACTGTGAGACATCCAAGCAGCAATGTTAGAAAGGCAGGCAGAGGTCTGAGTATGGATTGCCAGAGAAATTTCAGGTGTAGAGGTAGATCTGGGAGTAATTGGCATAAAGATGGTACTGAAAGCCATGGGAAGAGATGAGTGCACCAAGGGACTGGGTATAGAAAGAGAAAAGGAGTGGACCCAAGACACATATCCTTGGGGTACACCAACTGAGAGTGGGATAGCAGCAGAGGAGGATCTACCAGAATAAACGCTGAAAGAGCAATGGGAGAAATAAGAGGAGAACCAGGATAGTACCAAGCCCTTAATACCAAGTGAGGACAGGGTATTAAGGAGAAGGTTGTGGTCAACAGTGTCAAAAGCAGCAGAGAGGTCAAAAAGGATGAGGACAGAGTAAAGGCCCTTGGATTTTGCCAGGAACAAGTCACTGGAGACTTTGGCAAGAGCCGTTTCAATAGAATGTAAAGGACGAAAGCCAGATTTAAAGGATCCAGGAGGGCTTGAGAGGAGAGAAAGTCACTATTGTTACATCCCATCCCTTCCCTCCCCCCCCCCCCCAAAAAAAAAACCCCTCCGGACCCTTTATTTGTATATAGTTCATACTAAATCCTCATGTAACTATTCCTGATCACTCGTTGTTGGTTATTGAACATGTAATCATCTAATAGTTCTTTTGCATATGTAACCTCCACTTTGTTCGATGTAATTCAGTTGTTTTATGTAAACCGCTATGATTGATCGATATGGCGGTATAGAAAACACAAAAATAAATAAGGCAACGGTGGTGAACCGCACATTCAAGTAGTTTAGAAATGAAGGGGAGGAAGGAGATGGGTTGATAGTTAGGACAGGTAGGATCAAGTGAGGGTTTCTTGAGGAGAGGTGTAACTACAGCATGCTTGAAAACTGCAGGTACAGTTGCAGTAGAGAGCAATAGGTTGAGAATGAGAAATGGAAGGAGAAAACAGTGGAGGAGATGGGGCTTAGGGTGGGAATAGGATCAGAGGAGCAGGTAGTGAGTTTGGAGGAAAGAAGGTGTGTGGTTCCCTCAGAGATCACAGGGAAGAGAGGGTAGCAGCGGTAGGGGGGGGGGAAGTTTGGGAGTGAAGAGGGGGAGGGGAAGTAGCTGACTTTGTGGGGAAATTGGAGGGTGGTCTTGTGGACTTTGTCATGGAAATAGCCAGGGTTTGGGCAGAAAGGGTTGGGGCGGAGGCACCTTGAGGAGAGAGCTGAGTAGTAAAGAGACGGCGAGGGTCAGAAGCAAGAGTTGGACATAATAGTGGTGTTTGGCGAGTGCTATGGTTGACTGGAAAGAGACGAGCATGAATTTGAAGTGTAGAAAGTCCGCAAGAGAGCGGGATTTGAGTCAAGCACGTTCATCTGAATGGCACAGGAATGTAGATAGAAACATAGAAAAATGATGACAGAAAAAGACCACATGGCCTATCTAGTCTGTCCTTCCATATCAACAACTACAACAGTCCCCTTTTTTCCTTTCGAGATTCTCTGTGTTTGTCCCATGCTTTTTTGAATTCGGATGCTGTCCTCATCTCTACCACCTCCACTGGGAGACTATTCCATGGATCCACCACTCTTTCCGTAAAGAAATATTTCTGCATATCACTCCTGAATCTATCCCCTTTCGCCCTCATCCCGTGTCCCCTCGTAGCAGAACTTGCTTTCAATCGAAATAGGCTCTCCCCCTGTGCATTTATGCCACGGAGGTATTTAAACGTCTCAATCATATCACCTCTATTCGGCCTTTCCTCTAAGGTGTATATATTAAGATCCTTAAGTCTGTCCTCGTATGTTTTATAATGAAGACCACTAACCATTTTAGTAGCCACCCTCTGTACCGACTCCATCCTGTTTATATCCTTTTGAAGGTGCGGTCTCCAGAATTGCACACAATACTCCAAATGAGGTTGCACCAAAGACTTATACAGAGGCACTATCACCTCCTTTTTTCTGCTATCCATTCTTCTCTGTATGCACCCAAGCATCCTAGCATTTGCTGTCGCCTTTTCTACCTGTTTAGCTACTTTAAGATAATTAATCAGACACAACCACGCCTAAGCCCCGTTCTTCTTTAGTGGACAAAAGTACTTCACCCCCTATACTATTTTGCTCCCTTGGATTGCTGCAGCCCAAATGCATGACCTTATATTTTTTAACATTAAATCCCAGCTGCCAAATTCTAGACCATTCTTCAAGCTTAGCTAGATCCCTCCTCATGTTATCTACACCTTCCTGGGTGTGTCTTGCAGATTTTGGTATTATCCGCAAAGAGGCAAACCTTACCTGACAGCCCTTCTGCTATATCACTAACAAAGATGTTAAAAAGAATCGGACCAAGGACTGATCCCTGGGGCACACGACTGGTAACTTCCTTTTCCACAGAGTGAGCTCCATTTACCTGTACCCTTCGTCACCTCCCATTCAACCAATTTCTAACCCAAGCATTAACTTTAGGGTCTATCCCTAGGGTGCTCAGTTTGTTTATAAGTCGCCTGTGAGGAACAGTCACAAAGGCTTTACTGAAATCTAAATACACCACATCTAGGGCTCTCCCTCGGTCCAACTCCCTGGTCCCCCAGTCAAAGAAATCAATCAGATTTGTCTGACAAGATCTGCCTCTGGTGAATCCATGCTGCCTCGGATCCTGTAATCCACTGGACTTCAGAAACCTCCCTATTTTCTCTTTCAGCAATGTTTCCAATAATTTCCTCACCACCAAAGTTAAACTCACCGGCCTGTAGTTTTCAACCACATCCTTACTTCTGCTTTTGTGTAAAGGCACCACATGAGCCTCTCTCCAGTCCTTTGGCACCACTCCTGACTCCAACAAGGCATTGAAAAGGTCAGTCAGTGGCGCTGCTAGAATGTCCCCAAGTTATCTCAGTATTCTAGGGTGTATCCCATCCAGTCTCATCACTTTTTGTCTACTTTACGTTTAGCTAGTTTCTCATGAACACAGTCTTCTCAAAATTGTTCAAGATGCCCCTCGCTTCTGTTCCTGTTTGTGGGTGTTTTCTGAGGTCCTGCTCCTGGTTCTTCATCTGTGAACACAGAACAGAAATATTTGTTAAGCAATTCTGCTTTATCCTCATCAGCTTCTACATATTCCTCCCCTTCACCTTTTGAGTCTGACAATATCACTTTTGCCCTTCCTCTTCTCACTAACATCTGAAAAATGTCTCCCCCCCCCCCCCCCATTTTATTGCATTGGCTATTTCCTCCTCTTTTTGAATCTTTGCTTTCCTGACTACTTTGCTACCTTCTCTAAGTTTTTCCAAATATAGATCCCTGTCTTCCTCTTCCTGTGATCTCTTGTATTTCATGAAGGCTGCCTTCTTTTTCTTCACCTTTTCAGCTACTTTCAAAAGCCATAGTGGTCTCCTTTTCCTTTTATCTTTCGTTACCATTTTAACAAAAAGGTTGTTTGCCCTTAAAATATCCCCTTTCAGTTTTGCCCACTGGTCTTCTACTTTCCTCAGCTGTTCCCATCCTGCTAACAACTCTGAGGTTTTGGCCCCTCTTGGCAAAGTTAGTTTTCCTAAAGTCTAAGACCCTCACTTTTGAATGGATTCTAACAGCCCTAGTCCTCATACTGAACCACACCATCACTGGCTGCAAAATGATCTCCCACTATAACATCAGAAACACTTTCACCATTGGTAAGCACCAAATCCAGTATGGCCCCTTCACGTGTGGGGTCTGTTACCAATTGCCTGAATAATTCTCCCTGTAGAGAATCCAGGATCTCCTTACTTCTAGATGATACTGCAGCAGGAATGTGCCAATCAACATCTGGCATATTGAAATCCCCTATCAGTAGCACTTCCCCAATCCTAGCAGTGCTGCGTATGTCTTCAATTTAACTCTGTCTACCTCTTTCTCTTGTGAAGGAGGTCTGTATATTACGCCAATGCAAATAGATTTCTCTTTCCCTCTTTCTAGTTTAACCCACAGTGCCTCCTCTCTCCCTTTTTTAAGCTCTGTAATTCTAAAGCTTAATATTTTTTACATATAGTGCCACTCCTTCTCCCCTTCTTCCTACCCTGTCCTTTCTGAATAAAGTATAGCCTGGTATAGTTACGTCCCAGTCATGGTTTTCTGTGGACCATGTTTCTGTAACTGCCACTAAATCCAAGTCAGCCTCTCCCATTAAAGCTTCAACATCTGGGATCTTATTTCACATGTTATGGGTATTTATACACGCTGCTTTCCATATGTTACCCCTTTTACCCATTTCCATAAAGGTATTTAATGTTTCACTTACCTGGGGGCTTTCTTCACCCATACCCAACAAATCTAGGTTAAAGCTCTCTTCAGTAGATTAGCCAGTCTGCTATTGAAGACACGTCAACCTTTCTTGGACAGATGGACGTCATCTCTGCTCTAAAACAGCATCCCATGGTCCAGGAAACCAAAACACTCTTGATGACACTGTCCATGCTACCATGCATTCATCTCCAGGATGTGAGCCTCTCTGCCTTTGGCCTTTACCCTCAACAGGGAGGATTGAAAAGAACACCACCTGTGCACCTATCTACTTCACCCTCTGTCCTAGATAGCGAGTAGTGGATGAAAGGCAGGGCTGGGGTGCAGTATGCCTCACAGGACATAGCATGGGTTGAGCAAGAACATCCAGAGTAGAGGAGAGTGCAGCATTATAGGAAGCTACTGCCTCAGACTCATATGACATAGTGGAGGGAAAGAGATGACGAAACAGTGGAGGAGAGGACCAAAGGGTCAATAGCATGAAGATTTCTAAAGAGGCTGAGGTGGCGGATGATGAAGAGAAGCTTAGCAGGTGATGGTCAGATAAGGGAAGAACTGAGATATAGAAGTTTGAGGGCAAGCAATTAGAGAAAAGTACAAGGTCAAGGCAGTGGCCATGCTGATGAGTGGGGGCAGTAGAGCAAAGCTGAGGTCAAATGAGGAGGTAAGGGAAAGGAACTTTAAAGCTTAGGGATCTGAGGGGTTGTCAACATGAATGTTAAAATCCCCAAGAATAAAAGTGGGAGAAGAATCCAGAAAGAAGGAAAGCCATGATTCAGTCAGTGAGAAAGGTAGACGTTGACTTGTCAGGAGGTTGATAACTGCCTCAATGGATAGCAGTTATTTTAGTGAACAGGCAGATGGCGTGGACTTCAAAGGAAGGAAAGGAGTTAGGCAGCAGGAGGGGGTTGGAATTGGCAGGAAGGAGCAAGTAAAAGCCCAACACCAACACCATGGCCAGTGGGACGAGGTATGTGTTGGAGAACTGATAACCACCATGACAGAGAGCAATGACAGATGCCATGTCGTCTTGCTCTGAGATTTGGCTCCTCCTAGAAGATGGAGAGCATTAGAGATAGAGATCATTGTTAAAGCAAGTTTATTTGAGATGGAGTGTGCATTCCATAAGGCATATGAGAAAGAGAGGAAATGGAAAGGAGAGGAATATGAATAAGATTAGGTGTTGCGTGAAGATCTATTCTCAGAATGTGACAAGTCTAGGGAGGCCAGGGTTGGGGTTGATATCTCTGGATGACAGAAGGAATAGAAGAGTGTGGGGCAGAGAGGAGACAGTATGGCGGAAAAGACGGTAAGGTTGTCTTAGAGAGAGGAGATAGCTGAATGAGAGGAAGAAAGTGGTGAAGCTCAAGAGCTGATGACAGGATAGAGGATAGAATGAAGGGGGAAGTGAGGATGGCAAAGGGGAGAGAAGGAGGGGAGACAATTAGGGAGTATGAAAAATAGGAAGACAAAGTGATGAGACGCCATAGAAGAGGGATGGAGAGGAGAACAGAGGCCAGAGGAAATAGGTAAATTGGAGAGACATAGGTAGCTCCTTTAAATGCTTATGCATGAGAGGAACAGGATAGATTTAGTAATGTGGAACATGGTGTAAGTAGTTTTGGCCATTATTAAAGAGGTGCCTAGATACAACAAAGTAACCAGACTCTGTCTAGGAAGGTGTGCTTTCTGCCAGGTGACAAAATCAGAGATGTTGGGGAGAGTTTGCCAAAACTCATATTTACTGACTGTTATCCAGTGTTGCTCATCCATGTCTGCACAAATGATACTGCTAGTTCTCTGTGAACAAGCAGGAAGTAAGTCCTCATGTATGGGTGATGTCACCAACGGAGCCTCTCATGCAATGCTCCCCAGCGTCCAAAGGAAACCTTTGGAGGAGGTACACTGTGGGAAGGCAGGCACACATGTGTGCATATGTGCAGTGTACCTCCTCCAAAGGTTTCCTTGTCTAAGCCAACTTGTGTGTTTAAGAAGTGCACCAAGTTTAGCAAGACCATTTCTGCCACTGACCATGCTTGTAATGCCTTGGACCTGATCACCAGCTGGCATCCTGCGAGCCACAGGTTGAAGGGTCGGGTAAAAACAGGAGGAGTCCCTTTTTCAGCTCTTAAGATCCAACATCTTCAGCCTTGACCACCCTCATCCACACCTGCTAAAAGTTGAGCTGTCCAAGGGAAAGGAGCTTTGTGCCCAGTTGAAGCAGAGGGGCCCAAGCAGCAAAAGGAGACTGACAGGACCTTGTTGATGTTGAAGGGTGAGCACTGGGAGAAATTCCAGGTGCAGCAATGACGGAGTGACCAGTCAAGCTTCCCCAGCGGGAAGACTCAACCTGGACAGCAGACTCTCCCATTGCCCATGAAGGCATCCAGATGTCTCCCAATGCACCTATCATCGTGGAGTCCCTGCTCGAGATATCGACACCATTGTCCATGGCTGCAGCATCTGCCCCCTCCACAGATGGTGGTCCTGGAGGCATGCCTTTGAGCCCTCAAAGCTCACAAGGTGGCAGTGGAAGCCTTGTGGAATGCAGGTGTCAAGGCATGGAGAGTGTCATCGCCATGCTCTGTCCAGCCTATTTTGGAGACCCATACCCTGTCCATTTGAGGTGAGGAAATTGTGTGGGAGATCAGAATAGAATCCAGTTCCCAGAGCAATTTCCTCTCTAGTGTAATCTGAGGCCCAGGGGCCATCAGCATTAGCCCATCATTAGCGGGGGCCACCAGCATGCACTCTCCCAAGTTGTGGAGGTGGGAGGAGACTCTGCACTACTTTGATTTCCTCTTGGAATCTGAATAGGAGATCAAGGAATAAACAGCTTCAAACCTTCGGTCTGACCCATTGCCACCTCCCCCCCCCCCCCCAAGCAATGCAAGTTGCTTCCGGAGGACCTGTCCTTCCAGGATTTCATAGGGACATGACTAAGGCCATCTCCTTTTCCCTGGAATAAGAGGGGGACAGAGGAACTAGAGCTTCTCCATTACTTCTAGGCCCCCCAGGAAGTTGTGACTTTTCCTGTGCACCATGTCCTACAAATACTGAAGCTGTGGGAGACTTTATGTATTCGTTTATTCATGCATGCATGGATCCCATTGTTAGTCGCAGGCTTGAATATTCTTCCCCCCCCCCCCCCCCCGGCTGTGTACAGAAGGCCCCAGGATTTGGGAAGCCTCAGTTACTCCAACTCCATTGTGGTGGAATCGGCCTTGAAGTGTGCTAAGAGTGGCAAGACTCACTCTTTGATATCATTTCCTTCCGAAGGAGTCCAGGGTGCAAGCCTCATGGCCCAACAATACCGGAGTTTCATGCTGGTTGCTAGAGTCCTGGCCTACAGACCTATATGAGCATGTTCCATAAGGATATCATGTTGAACCTGGAGTATTTTGCCATCCTCGTCCCAGAGGACCATTGCAAGACATTTTGGGGCCTGGTAGCTCAGGCATGGACTGCTCATAATTCATGGTGTGAAGCACCTAAGACACCTTGAGTCTGTGGGCATTGTAATGGCCATCGCCATCACTGTCTGCCAGATGATGTGGTTGCATTCTTCTGACCTGGAGCAATGGGTCCAGGCCAGGATAGCCAACATCCCCTGCTGAGGAGAGAACCTCTTTGGGAAACCAGTGGAGTAGAAGATGGTGAAGTTCAAGAAGGAATATGTGACTCTTGAGGCTCTCCAGGAAGACTGCAGCTCCCATACAGAAGAAACAGCAGACTAAAAAGGCTGCCTGCCCCATCTGTATTACCTACCACAGCCCAAGGCACAACCTCCCCACCAGCAGCGGAGGGCGAAGACACTGAAGGTGCAGCCCAAGCCAGGAGTGGGCATTTTGACAGATCCTTCAGTAGCATAGCCAGCCAACCAGTTGTCATTTGAAGTACCCCCCCAGGTAGGGGGGGGGTGGCCCCTCATCACTTGGGCTCCTGGGTGCTTCAGATTGTTCAAAGTGGATATCTGCTGCACTTCACCCAGTTACCACCTCTATATACCCTTGGGGACTACACCATGGACCTTGCACGCCCTGAGCCTGCCGCAGACAGAGGTCGCTGCCCTGCTCGCCGACTTAGCCATCGAGGTGGCTCAGGTCTGTCGGTGCTTCTATTCCAGATACTTCCTGGTTGCCAAAAAGACCGACCCATTCTGGATCTGTGAAACCTAAACCAGTTCCTCATGCACGAGAAGTTCAAGAAGGTCTCTCTAGGGACAATTGGTTATTCTCTTTAGATCTAAAGGATGAGTATATGCACATCCCAATCCACCTAATTCACAGACAGTATCTAGAGTTCATGCTGGTTGGCCAGCATGATCTGTACAGAGTGTTTCCCTTCAGGCTGGCCTCGGCTCCATGGCTCTTCACAAAGTGTCTGGTGGTTGTGGCTGCTTTCCTTCAGACTCTGGGAGTCTTTGTCTTCTCATACCTGGATGACCGGCTCATCAAGGGTCCCACATCGAATGGCATCCAGCAGTCTGCCAAACTCGCCATTCAGGTGCTCAAATAGCTTGGCGTCATGATCAACCATCTGAAGTCTCACCTCCAGCTGGAGGTTATCAAATCTCTCCTCAACACCACTCTGGCATGAGCCTTTCTACCAGCAGACTGCCTGCAGTGGCTCATTGAGGTGGTGGGTGATGTGCAGTACCACCGCCACAGTACAGCCCATGGGATGTTGAGTCCTTGGGCACATGGCTGCCATGGTGCATGTTGGCCCTCCAAGCCCCTTCTTCATGTGACAGGCCCATTGGACCCTAAGCTACAATGGAAGCCGGCAACAGGTCATCTTTGGGACAGGGTCATGGTCACTGCACCACTAGTGTAGTTCCTCCCCCGATGGCTCGAGTGTGGGACTTTGCTGTATGGCCTCATGTTCAGTCAGCAGGCTCTTCCCCTTTGCAAGACATTCAGGGTGGATGCATGCAAGCTCAGTTGGGGGGGTGCACATGGATGGCCTGCATGCCCAGGGCCTGTGACTCAGGTTGGAGAGTCTGCATCAAATCAACTTCCTTGTGCTCTGGGCCATAGCAAATGCCTTTCAGGTGCACCTGGCCAACCAGTGGTCCTGATTCAAATGGACAACCAGCTAGCGATATTCTCTGTGAACAGGCAGGGGGGCATGGGCTCATACCTCCCTATGCTGGGAGACTGTTTGCCTGTGGATGTTCGCCCTGCTTCCCGGCATGGACCTCAGGGTGACATCTACCCGGTGAGCTCAATGGCCTGGTGGATCAACTCAGCTGAGCGCTTCAACCACATGAGTGGGCCTTCAGGAGGGGCTGTGGTGAACCAGATCTTTTGGGAGTGGGGCTCTCAGGTTGTGGATCTCTTTGCCATCGTCCACAATGCACAGGTGGCTCTGTTCTGCTTGTGGAGGCTGGCTGGCTGGCTAGCAACTGCCTGGCCTCAGATGCCTTCCTCCTTCACTGGGGAGAGGGCTTGCTGTATGCATACACCCCCCCCCCCCCCGATTATCATGTGTGGTGAAAACTCCCTTGAAGCTCTAGGCCGGCAAGGGATCTATGAATCTCATTGCCCCTACTGGCCCCAGCACCTGTGGTTCCTGCCACTGCTGTTGCTGCTTTCTCAGAGGGGAGCCTCTTCACCTGGGTTCTACCCCTGACCACCTCTCACAGGAGGGCAGTACCTTGCTGCACCCCAATGTCCAAGCTCAATCTTCCAGAGGGTGTCACCAACATCCTGGCATCGTGCAAGGCCTATGTGCTAAAATGGTGGAGGTTTTCTGCCTGGTTTGCAGGCAGCTCTCTGTATCCCTTCTCCTATGCCTTGGACCAACTGCTGGAGTACCTTCTGCACCTCTCTGACTTTGGCCTGAAGTCCAATTTGACGTGGGTTCACTTCAGCATGATAGCGGCATGCTATCGCAGCTCTGGGGGGAAGCCCATCTCTGCTCAGCCTCTTGTGGCTCGATTCATGAGGGGTCTGCTGCTCTTGAAACCCTTGCTAAAGTCCCCGATGATGGCTTCGGATCTCAACATAGTACTCGCCCAGCTGATGTGGGCCCCATTTGCGTCACTGGACTCATGCCTTCTGAAATTCCTGACTTGGAGGGTCCTCTTTTTATGGTAGCAGAGATGTCAGCGAGCGAGCTCCAAGCTCTGGTCGCTTGCCCTCCATACAGCAGGTTTCACCAGAAGAGGCTAGTGCTCCATATGCACCCCCACTTTCTACCAAAGGTGGTCTTGGCATTCCATCTCAACTAGTCAATAATCCTACTAACTTTCTTCCCTTGGCCTCATGGCAACCATGGTGAGGTGGTGTTGCATACCTTGGACTGCAAGCAGGCTCTAGCCTTCTACCTGGAAAGTACAAAGGCACACCGCCAATCCACCCAGATGTTTGTTTGCTTTGATCTTAGTAAGCTGGGTGCTGTAGTCTCGAAGCGCATGCTATCTCTCTGGCTTATGGACTGCATCGCTTACGCATATGCCCAGGCTGGGTTGAGCCCTGAGGGTTGTGTCATAGCCTGCAATGTCCATGTGATGGCCATGTCGGTGGCCAATCTCCACTCCGCAGAGGAAATCTGCAAGGTTGCTACATGGTCCTTAGTCCTTACTTTGCAGCCCAATCCTGTCTGAATGGCGATTCCTGACAGGATAGCAATTTTAACCAGGTTGTGCTCAAACACCTCTTGAGTCTTCGTGTCAACTCCTGCCTACCGGCCCTTCTGTCCATCCAGGCTACCTGCAAAACCCCTCAGGTTGGATGTCTACTGAGGATACTATTTCTGGCTTCTCCAGTTTGTTGCCCCTGTTCGGTTGTTGATCTCCTTGGCTTCTGGTAGCCTGTAGCTTGGTTCTATATGTGAGGACTGACTTCCTGCTTGTTCACAGAGAAAGCGTAATTATTCATCTGTAGCAGGTGTTCTCTGTGATCAATAGGAATGTTCTCACAACCCTGCTACCTCCTGAGGAGTTGCATTTTGGCTTCTATTATGTTTAAACTGGGGAAGATGGTGCCACGGCAGCCAGGAAAGCAGCTACACATGCACAGTGTACCTCCCAAAGGCTTCCCTTGGAAGCTGGAGAGCATTCCCGTGTAGAGCTCGGTTGATGACATTGCCCGTACATGAGGGCTTAGTCCTGCAGTTCGTAGAGAACACCTGCTGCACGTGAGCAACTACACTGTATCCCTCAGAACGTAACGAGTGATGTCATGGCTCTGGGACAGAGGGCGAAGCAGATAGGTGTGCAGATAATGTTCTCTTTGATCTTCCCTGTTGAGGGTAAAGGCCAAGATGGAAGCTCACGTCCTGCCGATGAATGCATGGATGGTGTCATCAAGAGCATTTTGGTTTCCTGGACCATGGGATGATTTTCCAAGGGCTTTAGAGCAGAGAGGGTGTCCACCTATACAAGAAGGGTAAAGTCTCTTCTGCAACAGACTGGCTAACCTACTGAAGAAGACTTTAAGCTAGATTTGTTGTGGATGGGGTAAGAAAGCCCTCAGGTAAGTAAAATATTTAAATACAGTGGTAACATGGAAGAGGTGTCAAACTATAGGCCAGTAAACCTTATCTCTGTAGAGGGGAAAAGTAATGGAGACACTCTTGAAAGAAAGAATAGTGGACTTTCTGGAAACCAATGGATTGCACGATCTGAGACGTCAAGGTTTTACCAGGGGAAGAGCATGCCAAACAAATTTTGACGACTTTGACTGGGTTACAAAAGAACTGTGTCAAGGGCATACGATGGATGTGATATGACTAGATTTCAGCAAAGCCTTTGATACTCTTTCTCATAAGAGGCTTATTAATAAAATGAGAAGCCTGAGGATAGGTCCCAAGGTATTGAACTGGATCAGAAATTGGTAAATAGGACAGAAGATGGTGGTAAATAGAGCTCGGAACAAAGGAAAGTGTGTAGTGGTGTGCCTCAGGAATTGGTCCTGGGACCAATACTATTCAATGTATTTGAGTGATATTGCAAAAGGACTGAATGGAAAAGTCAGCCTTTTTGCAGATGACACAAAAATTTGCAACAGGCTGGACGCTTCTGAGGGAGTGGACAACATGGGGAAAAATCTAAAAACACTGGAAGAATGGTCTAATGCTTGGCAGTTAAGGTTTAATGTGAAGAAGTGCAGAGTCATGCACTTGGGATGCAGAAATCCAAAAGAAATATATGCAATAGTGGGGGGAAGAGGTTGGTGTGCACAGACCAGGAAAGGGACCTCAAAGTGCCAATGTCTAAGGATCTCAAGGTGGGGAAACAATGCAACAAGGCAGTAGCCAAAGGCAGAAGGATGCTGGGTTGAATACAGAGGAATACCAGCAGAAAGGAGGAGGTATTAATGCCCCTGTACAAGTAGTTGGCGAGGCCTCGCTTGGAGTATTGTGCTCAGTTTTGGAGACCATATTTCACAAAGGACATAAAAGGACTTGAAACAGTTCAGAGGAAGGTGACCAAAATGATTCAGAGCCTGCACCAGAAGATGTATGAGAAGACTTAGACCTAAATATGTATACCCTGGAGGAGAGGAGGGACAGAGGAAATATGATTCAGATTTTTAAGTACTTAAAGGGTAGCGATGAACAAACAAACCTTTTTCAAAGGGGAAGCTGCAAGGCGTAAACTTAAAAGCAACACTAGGAAATACTTTTTCACTGAAAGGCTGGTGGATGCAGGCAATGCCTCCTGATGCCGGTGGTGGGGGCAAATACAGTGACGGAATTCAAATTGGCATGGGACAGATACAGTGGATCCCATTTTTTTTTATAGCAAGAGGATGAAATCCAAAGCAAACTTAGAGGTGGGCTTACCTGCATTGAGCAGCAGGTGCAACCCTAGACACGGGCATGGAGGGGGGGGGAGGGGGTGATTTGCGCAAGGCTGCATTACAACCACTCTAGCCACCATACTGGTCTTTATCTGCCGTCACATACTATGTTGCAAAAAGAATGCAATGTGTGCCGTAGAGTCAATGCCTCTGTAGAAGTGAGTAAAAAGGGGGCAACACCTGGAAAGCGGTGTGCATAAATGCCCGTAGCATGGGAAATAAGATCCCAGATGTTGAGGCTTTAATGGAGGAAGCTGACTTGGATTTAGTGGTGGTTAGAGACATGGTTCATGGACAATCATGATTGGGATGAAATTATAACGAACTATATCTTTTATTCAGGAAGGACAGGGGAGGAGAAGTGGCATTATACCAGTATCTCCCCTCAGCCATCTTTTTTTTCCTAAGTTGAAGAGCCCTAACCTAAAGTCGATAGAGAGGCATTACAATGTCCTTGGTTTTATTCTGCATTCCTTTCCTTATGATTCCTAGCATTCTAGTTGCAACAGCACATTGCATGCATGCATTTTGCTTTCTTGGCCACACACTGGGCAGAAGATTTCAACATATTGTCCAAGATAACTCCTGGATCCTTTTTCCTGAGTGGTGGTTCCTAATGTGGAAGCTTGCATCATGTAACCATAGTTTGGGTGGTTCATTTCCTAGGTGCACAACTTTGCACTTGTCCACATTCAATTTAATCTGCCATTTGGATGCCCAGTCTCTGGATTTAGCAAGGTCCTCTTGCAATTTTTCAGTATCCTCCTGTGTTTTAACAACTTTGAATAATTTTGTGTTATCTGCAGATTTGATCACTTCATTTGTTCCTGTTTCCAGATCATTATGTTAAAAAGCAGGGGGCCTAGCACAGATCTCTGGGGTACTGCACTATTCATTTTTCTCTATTGAGAAAATTGGCCATTTAGCTCTACTCTTAGCTTTTTATCTTTTTAACCAGTTCCTGATCCACAATAGTACACTGCCTCCTATCCCATGACTTTTTAAATTTTGCCAAGAGAGTGTCTCATGAAGAACCTTCATGAGGTGTGAGGTCTGTGGTGTACTTCCTGGAGAAATAGATGTTTGGGGCTCTTGCCCCTCCCCTTCTAGCCTTCCCTCTTATTTTTTTTTGTTCTTAACTCCTCCCTTCTTAAAATTATTTCCCCCCCATCTTTCTTTTGTTCCCCCCCCTGCCCCCGTCCCCATAACTTCCTTAGGCTCCAGGTCCTACCTGCCACCAAAAACTTTCTCCTCTGGCTATCAGGACAGTGGTTCCTTTGGGTTGTAATCTAGTCCCCCTCCCTCCTGCATCTGGCAGAAGATGGCCTCCCTGCCATCTCTTTAAATTTTGTGTCACTGCAGTGATAAAGTGCCTATGTGTTTGCCTTAATCTGTGTGCCAAAATAGATCCATCTGTAGGGATGGATGGACCCTCCCCAACTGCTGCTATCATTATAGTGCAACATGCTTAAAGTTTGAGGTTCTTTTTTTTTCTTTTTTTTTTTAGAAAGCTTTTGGCTTTTAGCCTCAGTTTTTGTCAATTTTTGGGGCTTGTTCCATGTTTTTGTGCTTATTTTAATATATTTAATTTTATTAAGGTGTGGAAGTTCCCACTATATCTGCATGAATTCATAGGTGACTATATGGGTGCAGTTAGAATTTTGAATGTGGTAGAATTTTTTTTAAGGTGTTGGGGGGGAGGCGGGTTGTTTGCTTTTTTCCTAAATTGTGTGTTCCACTAGCACACCCCTATCCCTGGTTTAATATGACTCTGCACTGAAGGAAAATAATGTTAGCACTCTTAGAGTGATCTAAGCATGGGCAGTGGTGCAGACTCAGTTCCCATCCTCTTTCTTCAAACTCCTTTAATAACCTCCAAAAAGTGCTGCAATGCTCATTTCATCCCTATTGCTTCTGGATGCCCCCCTTCTGCCTACTCTGCTTTTCCCTACTACTATTTTACCTCCCTTCCCCCTACTTTTTTTT
Source organism: Ichthyophis bannanicus (assembly GCA_033557465.1). NCBI lineage: Eukaryota > Metazoa > Chordata > Amphibia > Gymnophiona > Ichthyophiidae > Ichthyophis > Ichthyophis bannanicus. The sequence goes on along the minus strand of CM066051.1, from coordinate 43,571,058 downwards.
TTTTGCCATTCTCCCACCATGTCCCCACTAATCTCTCTCATCAGTCCCTACCAGCCTCTCCTCACCCATATGTCCATTGGACCCCTTGAACTGGGTCTTCAGAATTCCCAGGGAGCCCTATAGCACCAGTTGGCAACCGATTTTACTGCCTGTAAAGAATAGGACGACTTACTGTGGCAGATTCTGTTATCATTGCAGTGGGCTTGGACCCTCTCGCAGTCCTGGCAGCTTGCAAGTTCATAGGTATCTTTCTCTGTAAGAAAAAGCATCTGTCCTTAAAGTGGTGCTGGGTTCTTGGTACTGAGGTAGGAGGGTCAGTTGAAGTATACATATAATTCTGAATTGAATAGCACAGCAAACCAAAGCATTGAGCATGCCCACTTATCCACTGTTAAGTTCCTAGTAGACTTGAGCCGCTGCCTACCCCTGGAAGGAGCAGCATGGCTCTCTTTCTGTCTTGGCTATCTTGACAGTTATCTATGATCTGGATCGGGCACAGAGGATACTAAGCTCTATGGATCTTTGGGTCTGACCCAGTATGGCAGGTCTTATGTACATCAGGTGTTAAGATTCAATGCTGTCCGCAGTGCCTCCCTCCCTTTCTGCTTCATACCTGTGTGACTCCTCTTCTAGTGTTTAATGATGATGTTCCTCTGTTCTGTCGTGTAGTTGCATGTGTACCATCCCAGGAACACAGTATATACATTTTATCTAAAACGCATACCCTAGTCTGTTAGCCTGAGCGGCTTTCTTTTACCTCACTGATGTGCTATGTTGCGTCTGTGCAAGGAGCTTACAAGGAAAAGAGAAATGGAAACTAATGGCCGTTGAGCACTCCCTACTCTGCTTGTTTGTACCCACTGATGAGCACCAGACAGCCCTTCTCTCCCTTAGAAGGTGACAAGCATGTACTATGTCTGTCTTGAGTTCATATTCAGTCTTTGTCCCCTCTTGTGGGAGGTGGTGTAACCCTTACTGTAAAGAAATATTTCCTTAGATTATGCTGTATGTCGGCGGCCCTCTTTCACCCTCATCCTGTGCGTCTTCGTTCCAGAGCTTCCTCCTAATTGAAAGGCACTCTCCTCCTTTGCGTATTGCAGCAGTGGTAGCCTCTCTCCCCCGCTTGCCTTTCTTCTAAACTACACAGAGTGTGATCTTTAAATCTGCCCCATATGCTTTATGAGGAAGTCCACTGACCATTCTGGTAGCCGCCCTCTGCACCAACTCCATTTATTGTCTAGCCCTTCCTTTCTCTGTGTTCTCTCTCATACCTCTGTCCATCTCAAGGTCATTAGAAATAATCTGCCCCCCGCCTCCCACCTGCTTTTGCTTGTTTCGTTTTGTTTTTTTATGTGCTTGGAAGCACTTTAAACCCCCCCCCACACTTTTCTGCTCCAGTTGAATTTTACACCTTCAGTCAATGTTCCTGCCTTTTTTTTAGCATTATAAAATTAAACGTTCTTAAATCCCTGTTCATATTATCCACAGCCTCCAGCAACTTGATCTTGCTGCATAGCCTGGTATTGTTCGTAAGGGGCTGTACCTTTAACTAATGCCCCTTCTGCAATGTCACTTACAAAAGGTTAAAAAGAACTAGCCCATGGACTGATCCTTATGCCTCACCACTTGTCACCTCCTCACCCCTAGCTGATTCCTATTTGCTCAGCTGTAGCACTAGATCTCTAGTTCCCACCTGTGGGAAAGTTTTCACCGTGACTGAATTGCATTTATGTGCCCCTGTTAATTTTATTTATCATGAAAGGTGGTATATAAGAAATGTTATCAAAGTGGTTTGCATTGAACAACCTGAAATTACATTGAACAGGGCATTATAACTTAGAGATAACTATTTTACAGGGACCATGGGCAATGGAGGGTTAAGTGACTTGCCCAAGACCACGAGGAGCACCTGTGGGACTAGAAACCCCAGGCCTTCCGGCCCAAGGTTGCTGTCCTCTAGTGGGATTTGAACCCCCCCCTCCCTGACCTTCCAGCCTGAGGTACCTTGCCCCAACCACTTGGCTACTCCTCTTGAGACTTGTTAATGTGATTATATATATCCCTTCAGTGTAGGACACTGCACTGGTGTAGCCGATCTGTGGTAAACTACAAGCATCAACCTCTCCAGGTACAGCCAAGAGCATGGTGATGGTCAGATGTAGGAGAATGTTATTGCAGGGCCAGACCCAACCCTACCCTACCAGTGCTCCTAGGGTCATACTGCGACGCAAGTCTCCCTTATCAGGTATGGATTTCCCATAGCCCCACTTTCTCTTTTTTCTCCCTCTTTGCAAACACATCACTGCCTTCCTCGTGTATTTATAATTTAAGAGAAAAAAAACCCCCAATCCTGTTGTCCCCTGGTATGGTGATCTCTAGCGGGCGTTGTGGATGTGGGTCGTGCCATTCTCGCTGCTGACACCTAAGACATTGTATTATGGATCCTCGGCTAGAGTAATTCAAATCGTAAGTGCAAAGTAAGCAGCAGTCTACCCTTCTCTAAAGGGGAGGAGGGGTTGGGGTCGGGTCCACTTAAACATTTGTACATAGTGGGGTAAAAAAAAAAAATAAAAATAACCCTGCCACAGACGGCTGCAATGGTGTGTGGATGTGGAAACCTGGCTTGAGCCTTGATCTTCAACATCAGCTGGTGCTTGGAAGTGCTTGAGTTGAAATGAATGGAGTTGCATAATTCGAACATTTGATCCTATGGCAAAACGTCCACCTGCCTTAAAAACTGAATATGTTTAACTGATAGTGAGCACTATTCCCTTCCCATCTTCTGCTGAAGATCTACCCCTCCTACTCCCACGATGCCCTGTGTTGTCCTGCCCGTGAGCTGCATTTATCATTCCTTTGAGCTGCAATGCAGATGGGACACTTACCGCAAGGAGGTTGGCAGACTGGAAAAAAAATGACAAGAAAAGATATTAATAGGTAGCATTTATGTGAAAATCAAACCCAGGGGTTTACTATTCTATATTTCAATATAATTTAATTTTGATACTGTATTTTTCTCCCTGCTTTGAGTGTTTATAGCATGAAGGAGTAGCCTTGTGCTTGGAGCAGTGGTGGTGTGGTGACCAGAGATTAGGATTCAACTTCTACTCACCTTATAAGTCCGCCGGGGGCCTTCAAAGACTGTATTTGCTTGTAATTTGCCTTTAATTAGTACTGGACTGGTGAGCAAAATCTTGCTAAATAAATGTGTTGCCTATTAAAAGCCCTTTTCTGGATAACCACAGAGGTGGTCGGATACAAGGGTGCTGCAAGATATTCAGCGGTGATATTCCACTACTATGCTTGATATTCCCATGGTCCCTGGTGGCATATTGGCCAGTGAAGGGGGGGGGGGGGGTGGTCCATGAGCAGAGTGAGGACTGCACAGCCACCACTCTGACAGCCGTGGTGATTTCCAGCAGCTGTCTGCATCGTTTAGGCTGAGGGGAAGTGGAGCTAAACTGGCATCTGTCTACCTTGGACCGGATAGGAGCTGCTATGGCCGCATTCCAGATAATTGGTCAAGAGGTGGCTAGCGGCTATAGAATGTGGCTAATGGCCATCAGTCACTTCCTGCCTCTTGCTGTTGCATACTAGTGAGTATTGAGAGGTCATGACTGACTACGGCGGTGTTTAATAACCCCCTTTTTGAATGCTGGGCGGAGAGTGATGTTCTTTGTGTCTATGGGGTAAGTATTCACTACCGCTCGTCCCATGGACAGTGGTAGCCCTATCCAGCAAGAGACGGCATGTGATCAGACACCCTTCTTCCTCCTCCCCCCCCCATGTGTGTGTTCTGGGTTGGTGCAGTCACAGGTGATAGCACAAACGATGTCTTGATCCAGACTGTGTTGAACATGGAAATTAATTTTGGATTTTAATTACTTGTCTCTTCCTAATCCAAGCTGAAGGTGAGATACAAAGGGGATGCGTGAGTTCTTTCCCTGACCGTATTTGTTTACAAGGTAAGTTGGCAATCGAGGGTGAAGTGACGCCCAAGGACACAAGGAACATCAAACTCTAGCACTTAATCTACTGCTTCAACTGCTAGGCTCCCTCTTTTCCCCCCCCCCCTTACCTTGCCCTACCGGTAACTGTTTAAGAACATAAGCAGTACCCGGACTAAGGTGCAAGGGTATAAGACACTAGGTGAGCCTTCAGTCTTAAGCTGCTGTCCCCTGCTTACACTCAGTAATCATGAGAACCCTACCACCACTGCTCTAGAACCATCCTATTAAAATACAGAATTGTACACCATGGGGTCAATGCTGAAATGTTGTGATCTGCATTTTATTTTTATTTTAAACACTGGCTGTAGCATTTAAATACAACGTATGGGGGCATGTTGACTAAGCTGGGCCAATGGGTAGCAGGTGCTATGGTTAATCAGGAACAAGCAGGCATGCAGTCTTCATAGATGGGCATCGGTACCGATGGAGCCCATGTGGGAGCGCTCCCCATCGTCCAATTGGAAGCCTTTGGGAACACTCCATTGTGCCCTCACATCTGCCTTCCCTGCATTTTTTTGTTTAAATCTGTGCTCCGGCTTTCCGTCGATGCCAGTACCTTCCCTGATACCGACCCCGATTTTTTTTTCTCATTTTTCCTAGCTTTGGTGGTTTCTACTGCCAAATTAGGCCTAGGCCTATCTTTTTCTGCTACGATGGGAAAATACATCAGTGGCTTCAAAAAATGTACCAAGTGCTCTGGTACAATATGTCACTGATAAGCACGACTGGTGTTTAAAATATTTGGGCCCAGACCATTTACTGAATGATTGTCTTTTGTGCCAACAAATGATAAAAAGAGGTCTAAAGGACAGAGCCAGACAGTATGGTTCTCTGTTTGCCCCGGACTCTGTTTCAGTAGTTTCCGTATCACCGAGGACGTCTGCCTTCTCTCTTGGTTTTCAGGTCTCCTCAAAACCCATGCATAAGACTAAGTCATTGGCACTGAAGACTGATACCGTTGCTCAAGGTGTAAGTTCCTTCATCATCATCGGTATTTGGCGAAAGGTGCATCTGAAGCCGACCGGCCTGCCAAACAGCCCTGGCGGGAGGGCCAAAGCACCACAGGAACTCCAGGATGCTCCCGAGGCATTGACTTCTAAAGAACTATTGGTATCATAGTCTGGGACAGTGGCACAAAGCCCCCTACATGATTCCACCCAGTCATCGGTCTCCTCTCTCAATCAGCATATTCCAGCTATCAAGAGGAGCTTGGCAGCAGGGGTACCGATAGAATTGACAGCTCCAGCAAGGTAGGAGCTAGCTTTGGGCTCGAGGCCAGTACCTCTGGCCTTGAACCTGCATGAAGGGATCCTCTGCCGCCGATGCCTGCTCCCGGTACCGGTACCGCACCAACTGAGCATCGGTATCGACATCAGCACGAGACCATCGATACTTTGATTTTCTGTCTCAATTGGACTCATCCTCTTCAGATTCTGATGATACATTGGAGGATTCCATGGCTACCCGGGACATCTCTTCCGACCACTCCCCTCATGAGCGGTGTCTGTCCCCCACCAGAGGACATGTCCTTTCAACACTTCATTTGGGACATGGCAGCTGGTCTCCAGGTTACCATGATGTTGTAAACTGAACCGGGGGCAGTGGGATTGGAAATCCTCTAATACCCTTTGGTGGCCATGTTAACAGTGCTTCGTATGCTGCAGGATTTGATGCTATGTATGTGGGAGGCCCCACGAATGGTTCCACCTATCAGTAAACAGCTTGATACCATGTATTGAATTCCACCATGACTTTCAAAAACCTCAGTTACCACACCACTCCATGGTAGTGGAATCAGCGATGCACCGCATCAAGAGTTCTAAAACTCATTCGTCTATGCCTCCAGGCCCCTTGGTGCTTTTGGGCTTTGCGGTTTTCATGCATCCATGCTCACTTCTAGGTTTACTACTTACATATACTGTATATGGTCATGTATCTTGATATTTCCAGAGATCTGTAGAATCTTGCTCTTATCCTTCCTGATGACAAACATGATGCGTTCCTGGCCTTAGGTAAAATCAGAAACATCCAAGTCCCCTTACCAGGGCATCTTTTGATGCCTTTGAATTTTCCAGAAGAGCTTCAGAAGTTTGCATTGGTTCTCACAGAATGGCCTGGTGCCAGGCATCTGACCTTGAGCAGTTGGTTCAGGATAAATTGACCAATATTCCCTTCTCTGGAGAGAACCTCTTTGGAAAGGATTGAAGAGAGAAGACTCGCCCTCAAAAGGCTCTCCCAAAAGACTTCAGACCCCTCTAGGAGGAAGGCTAATTCCAAGAAGTCTTTCTATTCTAAGAAGAAGAGATATTATCCTCCTCCTCCACCTGCAGCTGCTTACCAACCTCAGCAGCAACAGCAGAGACAACGGGGCCTCGTCAGCTTAAGAAACCTAAGGTGCCTATGACACAACTAGCTGTACAGCCACATCCTGCACCAGGTTTTTGACTCCCTTCCAGAAATCATAGCTACTCTGCCTTTGCAGGGTCCCCAACTCATTCACATAGCAGACAGACTCTGTTCTTATGCCCACAGGTAGCACCTCATCAGAACCGTGGACTTTCAACATCGTCCAAAGGAGCTATCTGCTTCATTTTGGAAGCTTACCCCCCATTACCTCCACAAGGGATTATTCTGCAAAACCTCTGCAGGCTAATCTCCTGTTGGCTGAGGTGGCCACCCTGTTAGCTCAGGGGCCTGTAGAAACAGTTCCTCCTGACCAAGAAGGTAAGGGTTTCCACTCTCCTTACTTTCTTATCTCCAAGAAGACAGGAGGGGTTAGGCCTATTTTAGATCTGAGGGATCTCAACAAATTCCTCCTTCGAGAAAAATTCAAAATGATTTCTCTTGGTACTCCTGCCATCCCTTCAGAGGAATGATTGGCTATGTTCTGTAGACCTCAAGAAGTCATACATCTGCTGATCCACTCTCAACACAGGAAATATCCATGTTTTAGGGTTCAGCAGACCCATTACGAATATTTCTCTTTCAGGCTAGCCTCTGCACCCCGAGTGTCTACAAAATGCATGGCAGTGGTGGCTGCCTACCTTCGTACCTTGGGGATATTTGTCTTCCCCCTACTTTGCTGACTGGCTAATCAGGGGAGAATCCCCAGAAGAGTTAAAACTATCTCTTCATCGCACCATTACTGTTCTTCAAAATCTGGCATTGGTCTTATTTTTTTCCCAAGTGGCACCTGGTCCCATCCCATCGGCTCAAATTTATTGGAGTACTTCTGGCCACCCATCAGGCCCAAGTCTTCCTTTCACAGGACAGCTCTGTTGGTCTCATCAAGCTGGCTCACACTACAAAGAGCCACAGTGCTGTGACAGCTCGAAGTGTTACATCGTTTGGGACACATGGTCTCCACAGTCCATGTTTCTTATGCCTGCCTGCACCTAACACAGGCTCAATAGATGCTCTCGTCTCTAAACTTAAGCAACCAAGCTTCTCTCAGGCAAGATTTGCATCACTCTTCCTCTTGTCAACTCCCTTCAGTGGTGGTGCTTCCCTCAAAAGCTACTCAGCGGGTCACCTTTTTAGATGCCTCCAACTCAATGCACCCTGACAATGGATGCTTCCAAACTTGGGTGGGAAGCACATCTAGACAGTCTCACTACCCAAGGGCAATGGACACAACAGGAATCTCAGTTGCCGATCAACCTCCTGGAGCTACATGCTCTTATGAATGCCCTTTGGGTTTTTCAACCCCAACCTTTGGGTAAACAGGTCTTAGACTTAGAACATAGGCAACTGGTTGTCCATTTGGACTATGTGAACAAGCTGGAGGGTATGGGTTCCTATCCTTTTGCCAGGAAGCCCTTCATCTCTGGTTCTTCTCCATTGTACACTGCATCCATCTCAAAGCGGTGTATCTCACCGGACGAATTCAATCTCCTTGCAAACAGACTCAGCCGCATCCTACATCCACATGAGTGGACTCTAAATCAGGATACTGCATCTGGGATCTTCAACTGGTGGAGAATCCCAAGAATTGATCTGTTCATCACCCAGGAGACTGTACAACAATTGCTGTTTTGCTCAAGGCTTCCTTTCTTACAGAGTCAGGTGCCAGGTGCCTTCCTTCTCAATTGGGGGAGGGACCTGCTTTATGCATTTCCACCCACCCCTTTAATATCCAAGATGCTGTCCAAACTGCAGGTGACAGGGGCTCCATGATTCTAATAGCCCATTACTGGCCCTGTCAGCCATGGTTTCCTCTGCTGCTTTGACTAGCACAGACTCCACCCCTCAGCCTGGGCCATGTGCCCAACCTCCTCTCTCAGGATCATGGGAAGCTTCTACATCCCAATCCACAAGCCCTCTGTCTGCTGAAAAGCATGATCGTTGCTGACCTTGACTTTTTTTTTGTAACAGGTCAAGGACATCCTACTTGTATCACGCAAGCTGTCTACAAGCATTCTTATGTTTTCAAATGGTGCAGGTTCACCCTCTGGTGTACCCTGAAACATATTGATCCCTTTGCCTGTCTGGTGGCATTTCTTTTACAATATCTCTTCCATTTGTCCTTGACAGGTCTTAAGACTAACTTTGTTAGGCTGAGAGGACACTAAAATGAACTCTATCACAGGCTGGTGGACAGACATCCTATTCACACCCTTTGGAGCAATGATTTATGTGGGGGTCTCCTGCTATCCAAGCCACCAATCAAACCACCCCCGGTGGCTTGGGTCCTCAACATGGTCCTAGTGCAGCTTTAAAAGCCTCCTTTTGAGCCTTTAGCTACCATTTCTTTACCTTCCAAGAGAGGAATTTTAATCTTCCTCCTCATCCTCACCTCAGCTCAGCTTGCCATTATCTGTGAACTGCAGGCCTTAGCGTCAGATCCTCTGTACACTCGGTTCCACCACAACAAGGTGGTTCTCCTTAGCCATCCACACTTCCTTCCAAAGGTAGTCTTTGCCTTCCCTCTCAACCAATCGGTTCTGCTGTCGTCTTTAACAGATCACATGCCTCTAGGGCTGAAGCAGCACTACACCCTCTAGGCTGCAAGTGTGCTCTGGCTTTCTACTTGGACAAACCAAAAATCTCAGGAAATCCTCTCGGTTAGTTATTCATTTCCTTTGATCCAAGTCACCTTGGACTTCTAATGTCAAAGCGCACCCTTGCCAACTTAATTACAGACTACATTTCTTTTGCCTATGCTCAGGTGGGACTCTCACTTGAGGGCCACATCACTGCTCACAATGTGCAAGCCATGGCAACCTCCATTGACAGAATCTGTTGAGCAGTTACCTGGTCCTCCATGTCTACCTTAGCTGCTCACTACTGTGAAGACAGGGATTCCCGTTGGCTGTCTTCTAGCACCTTTTTGGGACTTTAATGCAACTTATTTATTTACATTCTCTTATATACCATGCTATTCTGCATCAGTGCGGTTTACATTGAACAAACTGAAATTACATTGAACAGGGCATTATAACTTGGAGATAACTATTTTATAGGGAACATGGGCTATGGAGGGTTAAGTGGCTTGCCCAAGATCACAAGGAGCACCTGTGGGACTAGAAACCCCAGTCCTTCCGGCCCAAGGTTGCTGTGCTCTAGTGGGATTTGAACCCCCGACCTTCTGGCCTGAAGTACCTTGTCCCAACCACTAGGCCACTCCTCAAACTTATCCTTTGCCTGGACTTTTCTGGCACCACACTTCCCTGTCCATGCACTTGGCCAGCTGCAATCAAGTTCAGTGGGGCCACTTTGTATCCATACTTTTAGCCTCAAGGATACCATTACTGTCACCTTAGTCTGATACCTGGGAGCTAGTGCGTCCTATATGTGAAGACTGCATGCCTATTTATTTCTAGAGATAGTGTTGTTACTCACCTGTAATAGGTGATCTCCAGGAACAGTAGGAATCAGTCATGTGTATCATCTGTACCAATGGAGCCCGTGTGGGAGCACTCCCCAGCAACTAACTGGAAAGCTTTTTGGAACACTCCACTGCGTCTGTGCATCTGCCTTCCCAAGTCCTCTCCTCAGTTGAGTTTGTAGCTGAGAGATAGAGGAAGATAGAATACCTTACAGTTCCTAGCGGAGGAGGGTGGGTTGTGAAGACTGATTGCTGCTGTACTTGGAGATCACCTGTTACAGGTGGGTAACAACACTGTATGCGCTAACCATCTCCCCCCCCCCCCCGCTAAGTCAACATGCCCCAGGGATACAGGGTCACTGAATATGCTGGCTTGAAGCTGTTTGCACAGCAGATTGAATATTGCCACTGTTGGTATGGTTAGGAAGAATGCCCCCCTTGACTCCAGCACTGTAGTATGAGGGTGGTCTGTAATAATCTTCAGATGGCACACATACAGGAGTCAGGACTGACTTGAAGGCACACATTGCATTTTGGCACACATATCTATGAATGAAGCTGCCGCTATATGGTTGTATTTGTTTTCTATACAATACATAATACAGATATTTTTCAGAAATTATGTTACTGTGTCTTAATGCATCATTTGTAATTTTTGTGGGTAGGCTGCAACCCCGCCCCCCATGTTTATAACTTAAAAAAAAAAAACCATGAAAGCAATCTCTACACTGGCTAGTTGGCCTGAAGTAGGATATTTCATCTTCGTCTTCACCACACAAAAGCATTTTCAAATTCTGTTGTCACTTTAGTAGTGGTGAAACAGACTTAGAAACATATAAATACGATGGCACAAAAAGACCACATGGCCTATCTAGTCCGCCCTTCCATATCAGCTACAGTAGTCCTCCTTCTACCCCTAGAGATTCTCTCTGTTTTGTCCGATGCTTTTCTGAGTTCAGATATTGTCCTCGTGTTGCCCACCTTCACTGGGAGACTATTCCACATATCTACCACTCTTTCCGTAAAGAAATATTTCTGCATATTACTCCTGAGTTTGGCAGCTGCATATTACTCCTGAATTTGGCAGCTGGGATTTAATGTTAAAAAATGTAAGGTCATGCATTTGGGCTGCAGCAATCCAAGGGAGCAATATAGTATATGGGGTTAAGTACTTTTGTCCACTAAAGAAGAGCGGGACCTAGGTGTGGTTGTGTCTGATGATCTTAAAGTAGCTAAACAGGTAGAAAAGGTGATGGCAAAAGCTAGAAGGATGCTTGGGTGCATACGGAGAGGAATAGCTAGCAGAAAAAAGGAGGTGATAATGCCTCTGTATAAGTCTTTGGTGTGACCTCATTTGGAGTATAGTGTGCAATTCTGGAGACCGCACCTTCAAAGGGATGTGAACAGGATGGAGTCGGTGCAGAGGGTGGCTACTAAAATGAGTAGTGGTCTTCATTATAAAGCATATGAGGACAGACTGAAGGATCTTAATATGTACACCTTAGAGGAAAGGCGGGATAGAGGTGATATGATTGAGATGTTTAAATACCTCCGTGGCATAAATGTTCAGGGAGAGAGCCTCTTTCAATTGAAAGCAAGTTCTGCTACGAGGGGACATGGGATGAGGGTGAAGGGAGATAGATTCAGGAGTGATATGCGGAAATATTTCTTTACGGAAAGAGTGGTGGATCTGTGGAATAGTCTCCCAGTAGAGGTGGTAGAGATGAGGACAGTAACTGAATTCAAAAAAGCATGGGACAAACACAGAGGATCTCTAAAGGTAAAAAGGGGACTGTTGTAGTTGTTATGGAAGGACAGACTAGATAGGCCATGTGGTCTTTTTCTGTCGTCATATTTCTATGTTTCTATGAGTCTATCCCCTTTCACCCTCCTCCTATGCCCCCTCGTAGCAAAGCTTGCTTTCAATTGAAAGAGACCCTCTGTGCATGTATACCGCAGAGGCATTCAAATGTCTCCATCACTCCTATATATATGTATATGTTAGAGAAAAACCACTAACCATTTTAGTATCTACCCTCTGCACCAACTCCAACCTGCTTATATCCTTTCAAAGGTGCGGTCTCCAGAATTGCACACAATACTCCATATGAGGTCACACCAAAGATTTATACAGAGGCATTATCACCTCCTTTTTTCTGCTGGCCGTTCCTCTCCCAAGCAAACTTCTGGCTTTCGCAGTCACCCTCTCCACCCGTTTAGCTACTCCAAGATCATCAGACACAACTATGCCCAGGTCCTGCCCCTCTCCCAGGGTATAGTTAGGAAGAACACCCCCACTTGACCCCAGCACTATAGTGTGAGGGTGGTCTGTAATAATCTTCAGATGGGACACATATCTACGAATGAAACTGCCCCCAACATTGTACCACTGCCTTGGATCTCTGCAGCCCAAATGCATGACCCTGCATCCCTTAGCATGAAATCTCAGCTGCCAAATTCCAGACCCTTCCTTAAGCCCAGCCAGATGCCCCACCCTATGCCATCCACTCCCTCCTGGGTGTCCACTGCAGATTTTGGCATCATCTGCAAATGAGCAAACCCCACCCGACAGCCCTTCCGCACTGTCACCGACAAAGATGTTAAAAAGAATGTTCCTCTGTTGCCCAGTGCATGCAAACGGATGCAGAAACCTGGCTCTGACGTCGTGCACTGTTAACTAGGTACGCCTCTCTGCAGTGCACCGATAGCGTGCGACTTCAGCAACGGCATGCAGAAAGCGGCGCAACAACTGTGGCACAAATGTCACCATTAAACTGGGAGAGCAAGTCAAACACATTCTCACGGAAGTCGGCACACGTTTGACATGCTGTCCCAGAGGAAGAAGCATCTGAGAGGAAGTTTGACACTTCACCTCAGATGATCCAGGCATCAGGAAAAGCCCCTGCTGTCATCAAAATACGGTCCAGGCCTGCCACCTCCTCCCTCCCCCCCCCACCCCCACCAAAACCAAATCCCTGGTAGCCCAGGGGCTCTGATTGTTCTACAGCCACCAATTAAAAATGACTCTGCTGGCCCAGCGGCCTCAAAACCCCCAGTCAGTCCTTTTACAATGGAGCAGGAGTGTTGCCCACATGGGCCCGCCCCTGCGCCATTATCTTGAAAAATGGTGAAACCTGGCCCTGCGTGGTACATCCTGGGATGCACTGGGCGGGTTCAAACTGCCATATATGGTAGAAAATGCCTTATATGGCAGTCTGACCCTGACTGGTGAATCCCAGGATACATTGCACGAGCCCAGGTGCTGACATTTTTCAAGATGGCGGGATGGGAGCGCGTGGGCAATGCTTCTGCTCCATTGTAAAAGGACTGGGATTTGGGGTTCGAGGCTACTGGGCCACCAGGGTGGGGGGAGATTGAGGCTGCTGGGCTACCAGGGATTTTGTTTTTGTTGGGTGTCGGTGTAGGGGGGCACTGCCCCTCCCAACATTATTTTGATGCCATCGGGGACTGCTTCACTGGAAGGGGACAAGACTGCTAGGCATCTACATCATGGATGGGCCAGCCCTCCATCCATCCCCTCCTATCCCTGAATGTCAGGATGGGAGATGTACATTAAGAAGCATAGTGACTCTACTCTGCTCCAAATTCTCCCCCCCCCCTCTCCTGTTCCCTACATGCTGCTTGGGAGAAAAAGGAGCATGCAAAAACCATGCTCTAGATTGTCTCCGCAGAGGCTCACTGGTTGAGAAGCATTGCACTGGTCCCTCGACCATCAATAATACCACTAGAGTAATACAGGCTGTAGCCAGGGTAGAGATACACATACAAGAGAGGTCCTAGCCAAGATGGACAGTGTTCAGTGGCAGATCCTTACACATTAGCAGATGTCGCATGCAGAACATAATCCAAACTGGGGTTTATAGAGCAATATAATCACCAATCCTTAAAGTAATTGCCCCAATCAAAATACACAATACTAAAATATCTTTCTTTTTGGATAAGAGTCTCAGAATGAATGGGGAAGGGTAGCTACAGGCCACATCAAGTTGAAAGCCTGGGAAATCCCAACCCCTTCCTTACATCAAGGACTCCTAAAATCCTATTTTCCAAAAGATTTTTTTGTATAATGATATATCTTGAAAAAGCAGATTTCACATCTTCTTAGAGCTCTGCTGACTCATCTTTAAAACGAGGATGACATTTCAATGTTTCTTAATCAGCTTCGTTGTCAGCGATAACCATTGTTGCTTAAAACTGGGTAAATCCGACTATTAGATATAGATTGTAAAAACTTATCTGTTAAGATTTGTAAAGTCGGAAATCTCCCAATGCCCGACGCAAAATTCAAGCGCTGATGCGTTTCACCGCCAACGCGGTTTCATCGGGGGAGGTTTTCAGCATACGGCGTATCACATAACTTAAGCTCAATTCATACTAGAAAACTGAAAAAGATATTCTTGTTAGTATTATAGATGCATATTAATTTCTGAACATGCAGAGAGCCAAACACGTTTTTTGTACAAGTACCTCAAACCTTGAGACTGAATTGTTCAGAATGCTGTTGAAACCACAAGACGCCGCGCATGCGTAGAAGAACATGCAGCGCGTTCTCTTATGAATGATCACAGGTGACTAAAAACGTTCCTTGACCAATCAGCCAATTACAAGAGTCAACTGATATTAAATCTGACATAAGCCATGAACGATGCTATAATTTGAATTCTTCATGCACGTGCTGACCAGTCTATTTGTGTGTTCAAACCGCCAGGATGAACCGATTGCAATCGATAAATCCAGCGTTGCTCACTAACAAGTAAGGTTTGATCCCGAGTTTTGCCTGCATGGCCTGCCTTAATGTAATCAGTGCAAAAGCATCGAAGCTGGTCGAAACGATGATGAAAAGCAAGACAATGGGCCACTATTGGTGCTTCTAATTTCTGACAATGTAGACGACTACGATGCTCATTAATCCGAGTCTTCAAAGCTCTAATTGTTTTGCCAATGTAAAGAAGCCTACAGGGGCATTGTATTGCGTACACTACGTAAGTCGAGGTGCAATCAGTAAAATGGCGTAATTGGTATGTCAACCCATGGTAAGTAAACTGTGTCAGCTCTAAAGTGACTTCGCAGATGGCACAATTACCACACCTGACATGTCCCATCAAGGAAGCTGCCGGTAGCACAGTGGTACTGAGTGGACGTAACTCAGTAGGACTCAATAATTCTTTAAGATTCTTTGCTCTCTGCCATACAAGAATGTATAATTCATCCCCTAAGACGCTAACCATGTGTGCTGTGACCTCAGTTCTATGTATATACCACCCCCCCCCCCCAAGTCTTGATTGACAATCCCCCAAAGATGAATCAAACCGCTGCTGATCGCTGGAAGTAGCGGTATATAAGTGTGTAGTAAATAAATAAATACACAACGGATAGATTTGTCCTCTAGTCCAGGCAAATGGCTCAAAATGTTACTGTGATGCTTCAGAATTTTCTTAAGCTTGTTACTCAATGGGGAAAACTTAGAAATAAAGTTAATGTGATCATCGGTTGGGTCCGACAGCTCTTTATTTATTTATTTATTTAGCTGTATTTATATCCCGCTTTTCACCGGGTCAAAGCAATAAATCACGATTGTTATATAATGCTCGAGTATAAGCTTGTGTAACCACTACAGTCGGGTAACCCCTGTCACAAAAATTTTTTCGTAATTCTTTAGACTGTGTTCTAAATTCTTTCAACTCTGAACAATTCCGCCGAAACCGGAGAAATTGAGAGAAGGGAAGACTGTTTCTAAGCGGTATTGGATGGGCACTTTGGTAATGCAATAAAGCATTCCTAGCCACTGCTTTTTTGTGTACCGTGGTTTCCCAAGTAGATCTACCTCTTCGGATCTCCAGGTCTAAGTAAGTGATCTTGCAAAAATTGCTGGAATTAGTAAAGCGGATATGTGGATCACATTGGTTGAGCCACTGGAAAAAAAAGATTAAACTGAGTTTCCGAGGCTGTCCACAGTAAAAAAAACATCGTCTATATATCGACCCCAGTAGGGGATATATTGCCAGAAATGAGACGGATGCAACCAGATTTTTTTCAAATTCCGCCATATATTTATTTATTTATTTTAATTATTTTAACTAATTTGCCTTATTGTTAACCCTTGTTATTTTTCCTATATTACCATTGTACTGTTATGTTTATACTGTGTTTGTTTCCCTTGCCTATAACCTTTGTATTTCTTGTGACCGCTTTGATTGAAGGAAAAGGCGGTATAGAAAACTTGTTAAATAAATAAATAAATATATAAATTGACTACCGACGGAGCTACTGTGGCCCCCATCGCCACACCGGCTTTCTGTTGATAGAGAACTTTTTCAAAAACAAAAAAGTTTTGAAAAAGAACCAATTCTGCTAGATGTTCTAAAAAAAGCAGTTGCATCTCCCCTATTTCGTAAAGCGACATCTCCCCTATTTCGTAAAGCGACACTCACGCAAGCAAGTGCCGCATCCTGAGGAATCGATGTGTACAACGAAACTACATCTAAAGTGATCAACAGAGTAGTTGAATCTGCAACCAGATGATCATATTGAGACAATCGCTGGAGAAAATGCGTGGTATCTCGGATATTTATTTATTTATTTATTTACATTCTCTTATATACCGTGCTATTCTGCATCAGTGCGGTTTACAAGATGGATATAAGATGGAATGTTGCGTAGTAGGGGTCTAAGAAACGAATCCAAAAATGTAGATAATGGTTCCAACAAAGTTCCTCTGGTTGACACAATCGGGCGGCCCGGAGGATTATCGAGCCGCTTATGAATTTTGGGTACTAAATAAAATTTGGCGAAGCCAACACTAGATGGATTTAAATAGGTCCACTCCTTTTTAGTCAAAAGTTTGTCGTGCAATGCTTGCGTTGTTAGATTCTTAATAATATTCTGTAAATTGGACGTAGGATCTTGACTAACAACGGCATAAGTGTGAACATCTGACAACTGACGCTGTGCCTCTTCTAAATATTGTGCTCTATCTTGGAGCACTATTGCTCCTCCCTTGTCCGCCCTGCGTATAACCAGATCAGGCTGTGAAAGCAAAGAAGAAAGAGCTGCTCTTTCTTCCCTAGAAAGGGTATCACAAACTAAACGAGAGTTTTGCTCCAATCGATTGACTTCTCGAAGTACTAAATCTTTATATAGAAGCAAAGGGGCCGGAACTGGACCTGGTGGATTCCAAGTAGAAATTAAAGGCAAAGGGGGACGTCCAGGCGATGCTCCCGTCAGTAACTGTCAAAGCCGTGGCCGGCTGATTTGCAAAATACATTTTCAAATTAAGTTTACGTACAAACCGTTCAAAGTCCAGTCTAAATTGGAACCCATCATGTTTAATACTCGGAATATAGGAAAGGCCCTTATTCAAAAGTTGCAGTTGAGCTTCTGTAAGTTGTACTGAAGAAATATTAACCACTAATGATGTATCAGGCGTAGAAGAGTTTAAACCTTGTGGCGAGGTGACGTTCTGGTTTGTACCTTGTTCTTCTCCTTCACTTTGTCTTTCTTGCGTTTGGAATCGGACCCCCCCTCGTCTAAAAAAACATCTTTAGTACTTCGGGTGGATTCACTAGAGTGGGAGTCGTCTGACTGAGTGTCGAAATCAACCTTCCTGCGATGTGGCTTTGATTTCCTTTTCGGATTCATCCGCGGGTAAACATAACCCGTGGAATAATCAGCATGATCTCGTGCTAACTTTTGAATTTTAAGTTTTTTGGTTTCTTCCCGTATCTTTTGCATTGATTACATTAAGGCAGGCCATGCAGGCAAAACTCGGGATCAAACCTTACTTGTTAGTGAGCAACGCTGGATTTATCGATTGCAATCGGTTCATCCTGGCGGTTTGAACACACAAATAGACTGGTCAGCACGTGCATGAAGAATTCAAATTATAGCATCGTTCATGGCTTATGTCAGATTTAATATCAGTTGACTCTTGTAATTGGCTGATTGGTCAAGGAACGTTTTTAGTCACCTGTGATCATTCATAAGAGAACGCGCTGCATGTTCTTCTACGCATGCGCGGCGTCTTGTGGTTTCAACAGCATTCTGAACAATTCAGTCTCAAGGTTTGAGGTACTTGTACAAAAAACGTGTTTGGCTCTCTGCATGTTCAGAAATTAATATGCATCTATAATACTAACAAGAATATCTTTTTCAGTTTTCCAGTATGAATTGAGCTTAAATTATGTGATACGCCGTATGCTGAAAACCTCCCCCGATGAAACCGCGTTGGCGGTGAAACGCATCAGCGCTTGAATTTTGCGTCGGGCATTGGAAGATTTCCGACTTTACAAATCTTAACAGATAAGTTTTTACAATCTATATCTAATAGTCGGATTTACCCAGTTTTAAGCAACAATGGTTATCGCTGACAACGAAGCTGATTAAGAAACATTGAAATGTCATCCTCGTTTTAAAGATGAGTCAGCAGAGCTCTAAGAAGATGTGAAATCTGCTTTTTCAAGATATATCATTATACAAAAAAATCTTTTGGAAAATAGGATTTTAGGAGGCCTTGATGTAAGGCAGGGGTTGGGATTTCCCAGGCTTTCAACTTGATGTGGCCTGTAGCTGCCCTTCCCCATTCATTCTGAGACTCTTATCCAAAAAGAGAGATTTTTTTTTTAGTATTGTGTATTTTGATTGGGGCATGCAGAACCTAGACAGGTCCCCACCAAATCCATAATAAGAGGCCAAACAGAAGTAGAAACTCTGCTCTGCTAACCACTGCAGCCTCCTCTGTTCCTGAATTATTCCCTGCACTATTGGAGAGGGAGCTGGAAAGTACTGACATTGATCATCAAGCGTAGAATTTCAGATGCCCAAGAAGACTGGTTTCACATTGCTACAGTGTCAGTGCCTTTATCCCCCTGAAGACGGCAGGTGCCGAAACATGGCTGTGTGGGTGTGCCTGTGTTGTACCATTAATAAAGACATTGAAAAACCACTTGACTACTCGCCGCAGTTTGCTGGTATTGTGCCCTGCAGGTATCAAGTTTGCTTCCATGTTGAAATATATCTGCTTTGCCATCTCTAGCCTCACCCCCTCCCATCCGATTCCTTGCCGTGCTGGCAGGAGAGATATGAGGAGGGAAGGGCTGGATTTGGAAGGAATGTTCCTCCTTTTGGCTCGAGCCTCACCCCCTCCCCTCCCCTCCTGTTCCCTGCACTACCCACTAAGCCCTGAGAGCAAAGTTGAAATCTAGTAATTCAAGTTCTGGCTGAAGTGTAGATAAAATAAAAAAGTGAGTCCAACCTTTTAGAAAAATCAATAAAACCTAGTACTAAAAAGAAACAAAATATAAAAAAATAGATGAAAAACTGTTGCATGTGAAAGACATGAAGACTAATAGGTTGATCTAACAACTTTTCTCACAGTTACTGTAAATAAGGATTTTAGCCTTAAAAAGGGGACATTAACATTAGCTGGCATCCAGGCAGGGAATTGCATTAGAGTCCTGAAGGCGCTTTTATAATGACAGAGATGTTACAGCTGGTGTTTACTGCTCGTCTATGGTGCTGTGCTGTGGTCCTGGACCTGGAGTTCATAGGGACAGGGGCCAATGTCTAAAGGGCCGTCTTTTTTTATAGCATGCTGCTTCTAATTCTTGATGCCTTTGCGTATCATTTCCTGCATCAGGAGTTAGCTGTTTTCACAAGGTAAGTAAAAGCAAGTCTGCAAATTCTCCATGTGCAATTTAACGCACACTTTATTACCACAGCCTCTGTGTTATTAAAATCGCTGATGGCTCATTGGGTTTCTGTGGTTGTCAGGGTTTAGCCCAGGGGTGGCCAACTCTGGTCCTAGTGCACCATGATCCAGCCTGGTTTTCAGGATATCCCTAATGAATATTCATGAGATGTAGCTGCATACAATGGGAGGTGGATGCAAAAAAGACCTCATGAATATTCATTAGGGACATCCTGAAAACCAGGCTGGATTTTGGTGCACTAGGACCGGAGTTGGCCACCCCTGGTTTAGCCTTTTGCTTCCGTTGTGCCTATCTCTGCCTTTCCTCAGAAGCTCATATTCCAGCCACCCGCCTAGCTTCCCAGTGCTTACACCCATCCTGCCTGTTGTCCATGGATTTTAGCCTCCTGCCTGCCCCCAGAGCCATTCTGAGAACATTCTCCCCCCCCCCCCTTGGCAGCTCCCAAGTGCCTTCCCCGCTTTATGTTTTGTCGTGAAAAAAGACAGGAAGTAGAAAAATCTATTTACTTTGCTGATAAACCAATGCGGAGACTTTCACCAGCCGTTGCGTGTAATTATTTCTCAGCTCTTCCATCACTTGCAACATGGAGTTTGGGGCTGTGCAAACAAAGCAGAGGAGGGAGAAAAAAGAGAGAGAGAGGACCTCTGTGAGCACCCTTGTCAATGCTTTCGTTTTCCTACCTCTCTCCCTCCCCACCCCATGTTCTTAGGTGAGATGAAAGGTTCAGCTTGAGATCCCACTTTGGGATTTTGCTTGGTTGGTGGCCAACTCGCCCCAAATCATAACTACACCTCCCTGCATGTAACTGGGCAAAGCCAGAAGTGGATTAGTCTCTCCAGGCTCGGGTAGTTTCCCTGCCCCCTTCCTCCAGCAGCAGTAGCAGGGTCAGGCACAGCCAAAGAGGATCTGACCGTTGGGCAGCTCAAGGCCCTAATATTTTACATGTGTCTGTACAGTGCCATGCAGGTCTTGTATCACTATACAAATGCTTAGCAGTAGTGGTAATAGTCAAGGGGTGGCTTAAAGCCCTACCTCGTAGTCCTGTATCTCCCCTCTCTATTGCCCCCCCCCCCCACCAGTGGTCATCAACTTCCTTTCCCCCCTTCCTACCCCCAAGATTACCATCATCTTTTCTTCCCCTCCCTAACTCTCCCCCCAGATGGACAATATCTTCCCTTCCCCTTCCTAAGCCTTCCCCTAGATGTCCAGGATCTCTTTTCTTCCTTTTCTCTTCCGCTCCTCTGCAATAACACTCAGTGTGGCTCAGGTTCCTGAACACCAGCCCTCGCTCAGGCAGAGTTTGAGGAGATGCTGCTCTCCTTCTGTGCGGCCAATTCTGCCGCCTCCACCTAGTGGCAGCGCCATCCCTGAGCGGGGCAGGCAGCACTTCAAGAGGAGATTTAGAGTGGCAGGTGTACCAAAGTTAAGATTCTGTACCCCTAAGAGTAGACATTTTCCTACCACAAGCCCTAGGGATGCCCTGCTGCTGGAGGTCCACTTACTCTTCCGATGCTTGCGTATGGCCCAGTCCAGCCCAGAGAAGAGACAGCCGCCTTCCCTCTCCATCTGCTCTTTCTCTGCAGAGAATAAAATATATGTACTTGAGCGACACATTCTGAGCTTTTGCCATTTCCATTCTGCAGTAACTGAGAGAAAGGGAGAGCTGCTTTTAACTGGTCAACGGAGGTAGGCGTGACTTGGGGAAAGTGAGAGCAGGGTTGGCGTTAGCGGGTGGCAGACAGAGCAATTGCCCTGGGCCCCCATGCCACGGGGCACCCAGGACCTCCTCAAACTGAAAAAGGCATAGCCTACAGGTGGGCTGTGAGACCCCTGCATGTCTAACACCAGCCTCAGCAGCCCTGAGTGAGAGACGGAGAGGATTACAATCGTGTGAGATTTTCTTTCCCCTCCTGCCCCCTCCGCCCCCCACCAACATAAAATCCATAATTTGTTTCCCACACTGATTCTCTCAGGAGTGCATGGCAAATGTCTCTGTGCCCGTGAAGTTTTACGAGGCCCTTTCTTTGTATCTCACCCACAAAGTTGATGCGCCGGTTCTTTATCATAATAACTGGGTCCAGGAAGAAGTGATGGAGTTTCCGTACCAGCCCGTCGACGTCTTTGCGGGGCACAGACCTGTCCAGCATGAGCCGGATATCGTAGTCAAAGTACAGGCGGCCGCTGTCCCAGCACTGCAAGCAACCGTTGCAGCCTACCACCCACACTTGTAACCACACCAGCAAAGCAGTGACCGCCATCCTCGGCTTCCCTCTTTCCCTCCCTGTTAGTCTGCTCTCTCTTTCTTATTTCCTAGTTTTCAAAGCGATCTCTCCCTCTTTACCATTGTCTCTCCTCCTTTCACTGCCACATACACTGAGTGCTCCTTCTCCTCTTTGTCTGTCTCTACTCCTTTCTCTTCTCCCTTTTTCTCCTTTTCCCTACCTTCTTTTATTTTTTCTTCCTCTTTGCTATGTCCACAAACTCCTTCTCTCTTTTCTTTCTTTTATGTCTCTTCCTGTCTGTTTCACTCCTCTATATATGTCTTTCCCTGCATCTGTCTCTCTTCCCTCTCCCCTTTCTTTCCCCCTTTTTGCTCTATGTGCATGTCTTCTCTCCTCTGCCTCTCTCTGTATCTTTTTCTGACAGCTGTGTGTGTCTCCCTCTCTGTCCTCCTTTTCTCGTTTGCCCTTCCTTACACACAGGTTTATTATGACATAAGAGACTCGGGTCATACCCACCTGCCCCAGGATCCTTTATTCTCTTGATACTCTAATAGACAAAGGTTAAACTATAAACCTTATTAATTTCATGTGGTCCCGCATAGTCAAATATGGAGAAATTAGAAATTGTGCGTTTGGTAGTCACGCTTTGAGTGTCTCAAGGAGCTGCTGACCCCTTCCTTCAGGTCTCTCTCCAGCAGTCCATGCTGGATTCAAAATTGAGTGTCTCTGGCTGCAGCCGTTCCCTCCTGGGTGGCCCTCTTCTGCTGTCCATGCTGTATTTACACTTTGGGTATCTTAACGGTTAGCATATTGTTGATGTTCCGAGTAATGGAAGGGGTTAAGTGATGGTGGGAGAGCTCCCACGTTCCACTGTGATGTCACAGAGGGGACACCTCATTGTGCTGACATCACAGAGGCTGCATTCTGTCACTGACTGGAGCAGGCAGTGTGAGTCCAGGAGCACTCCCTGCGATGGCTGTGAGCCTCTGGGTCCTTGCTCTCCTAGGCCTGACCATTCCCGGCACTCCCGGCCAACTCAATCTGACGACCTCCGGCCTCTTTGGCTGCGATAGGAAGTTTGTCATAGTCATCGAAAACCTACTGGACCAGATATTGCCCCTGACTGTGCCAAGCAGAGAGGCACTCCTTGCTTCCCATCTCAAGAACCTGTTAGACGTGTATTCCATTTATTTTACTAAGAAGTACCATAGAATTCTGGGTAAGGAAGGCCTGCCTAACCGGGAAGGAGAAGCTGGGTCTAAAACTAGCTTCTGGGTGGTGGCAATACTGATTAGCCAAGAGCACCTCCTACTGGCCAAGCAAGAAGTTGGCTTATTTCCTTCCTTCAGCTGCAATTCTTATTTATCACCACCAGGGGGAGTAGGGTGGAGCTCATAACTACATTGCTTATGATGAAAGGCTTTGCCCTGCCTAGACCTAGCACTTCTGCATATCAAAATATCAACCTGAAAATATGGTTCAAATACTTAGGACGTCCACATTTCAAAATGACCGTCTGATCACTTTGACTTGAAAATATGGTTAAAACTCCTCTCTTTATCATCCTTGAGCTTGGTTGGGAGTGTAATAAAAGTAACTTTAAGAAGGCAAATTCTTGTTATTTCCTCCTTAATAGTAACTTAGACTTGAAGCCTTCTAAGAAGCTATTATCCGGGGCCCACACGCACATCAGTAAAACATTCAGTTGCATCCACCCGTCAAGCCAAACATGGTCCCAACTCATCCCTTTCCCACTGCTATCAGTCTAGCGGTTAAAGAAGCCAACTAAGAGCCTGCGTTTAAATCGTGCTTCTGCTACGATGGCCTCTTTGACCTTGGGCCCTTGAGTCACTTCCTGCTCTGTTGCCTCAAGCAGTAATGTAGATTGCAAGACCTCTGGGAAAAGGACCTACCTACAATAGCTGAATTGTAACAGGCCTGGAGTGTGGGCTTGGAAAGACCAATATAAGCATATGCTGTATATCAGGATGTACAATGATGTATGATGTTGCTTCTGGAAATAGGCAACTTAGAAATGGGATTAAATAAAACCTAAAATCAAGTCTACTGTCAGTAAACTATAACTCATTAGGCCCGCCCAATCAATTGAAATAATTCTTTTTAAAGCATGTTTGGTTCCTGCAGAGTGGAAACAGCGTGAAAAGATCAAGATGTGTTGAACACTGGCTAATGGTGTCAGCTCAAGAAAGAATGCAGATAGGTTCATCGTGCAGTATCTGACCGTACACCCACCCATATAAGGCTGGGGATCCGCACAAAAAAATCCAGAACATAGGGCCTTTTGCAACCAGAGAGGGGCTCGAGTTCAGAAAAAGAACTGAGGACTGCATGAATAAACCGGTGTCTCTGAATTCATTTGGAGGAGGTTTATATACGGTAATTCAGTTCTTTGGACTGAACTCTCGCCTTTTCAGTTGTAGATCAAGGCTCGCCTTAACTATGACCACATTTGAGTCTTCCTGGAATTTACCTCTGGATCCTAGAGTTGCAAATTAACAATAGGTCATAAGGGGCAAGGCTTCTGAACCGTGAAGTTTTTGAAAGATGGAACTCTGATTGTCTTGTGTGTTTGAAGCGTAGATGTCAGGACTGTTATGGCTCTGAAGTCCAAGATGACCTCCAAGATTCAGGAGATTAAAAAGGAAACCTGGAGAGGTAAGGAGGTGGGGGGAGAATGGGTGTGGGGGGAGAATGGGGGTGAGGGGAGAGGGAGAAACACCTGGGGATGGGCATAGGTGGGAGACGAAGCAGGTATTCAGCAAAATCTAGACTTCCTACAGAGGGGTAGTCATGGGTAAGCATGATTTGTTAATAAAATACATTTTGCTCTCCCCTTTTTGTTATTCCTTCCTGTTTTTTTTCCAGGTGTTCATATTTTCCAGCACCAAATGTTCAAACTCAGGAATTCCATGAAGCTGCTCATAAAACAGGCCTTGGAGAGATTTATCTATTTGGGTAATGGAACGTTTGCTCCAAAATCTTGGGATTTCCCTGAACTCTGTAAGCAGGGAGTCCAAATATGTTCAACAGGTGAAGAGGCAGAGGAGGGAGGGAAGAAAGGAGCAGAACTGGAGTTGGCGGGGCAGATACTGTATGAGGTGCAGAGTACAGGGAGGACTCTGGAATTTTGGTGCCTATAGGCAAGACCAGATAGCAGCTCCAGAGAGCAGGAGAGGGGGTATCAGAGATTCCAACGATGGGAGGGGCCGGAATAGGGTTGCCAACTGGCTCCAGATGTGCCCGACAGGCTTGATCCAGTCCTGGGCTTACCCCATTGCATGCAGGGACTTGTAGTTATCCATTTCCTATGGCGTGCAATGGAGAAAGTAGAACTAAATGTCCCTGCATGCAATAGGGTAAACCCAGGACTGGATCAAGCCTGTCGGGTGCATCTGGAGCCAGTTGGCAACCCTACGTCTATGCTGCCTATGTCTGAACGCGGGCTTGGCAGAAGGGGTATCTCAATGTGGGACTAGTCCTGCACACACTGCATCGAAGCACAGCTCTTCAACCACTTCCTTTTTTTGAATTAAGCAGCATTTCAGACTAATCATGCTTTGTTTTCTTTGCAGCCTGTTCTGGGGAGTGCGGTGAGTAGAAGTCTCTTTACCGTGTTTTGCTTTAAACACGCTGCGCGGTTGCCAGAGCTCCCACTGTAACTAATTCTCCGTCGGATCCTTGGTGGGACAGCATCCTAACACTTGCTATTTCTCTCTCTCTACAGTTGTAAATGAGGGCCCAGTCCTGGACTGTTGGTCTTGTCTGCGGATCCGTAGTCAGTGTTTCTATGGCTTAGTGTGTGGAGGTAACTTTTTTCTGCTTTCAATCTACAGAGGAAGAGGGCGTACAGCAGTTTCACAGGGTGCTGGAGACTAAGAGGTGTGTGTGGAGAGCAGAATGTCTCACTACATAGATGTGCGACTATCATCCTACACCAGTAGGGGTCACCAGAGTTGTCAAGTTACCCAATTCCAGGAGTGAGATTTTTGGCCAGGTATTTTAAACGTGCCTTACAATGCAGTACGGTGTTTGTAGTCCCTGATTTTACCCATTGAAACCAGTGCTGCAAGTCCCATAATGCATCAGAATGAGATAGTCAGAAATCCAGGACTGGCTTCAAATCTCACTCCACGAACTGGGCCTACTTGGCAACTCTGGGGTCACCCTCAATGGTGTCAACGGCTCTTGATTTTACCCATAGTATAGCTAACAAAAGTACAGGGGCTTCAATCCCCAGAACGCACAGGGAGAAAAGCTAGGGCTGACTATGTCTGGCCTGCAAAACCTGGAGGTGGTTGGTGACCTTGGGCTGTGTGTGTCAGAAGTAAGGAGAGGGTGGTTATTTCAACTCAGAATTTGTTTTGCTTGTTCCTTCCCAAGAAACATAGGTCACAATTTACAAGATCTTGAGAAGGACAAATTGAAGATGGCAGCCACCATGGGATTATGGAAGGGCTTCAGTTCAATGTCCCCACTGCATGTAGGGAAATACAGTTTTTCCTTTTCTTAGGTGGGGTAATTGGAACTGTGTTTCTCAGCATGCAATGGGGTCAAGATCAGGGACTGAGTCAACCTCTTTGGGTTGAGCAGCTGGGTGAGGTGGCCGCCTTGGATAGCGCTTTGTGTGGCCTGCAGCAGATCGTTACCCTCTGTTTCTTTCTCTGGTAGATGAAGAACCCCTGGAAACGGAGAAGAGAGAGATTTATCTGTATCTTTTCTTTGTCTGTGAAGCTGTGGCTCTGGCCTCCTTTCTGATCCTGTGAGTGATTTTTAGTTACTGCGTGCTTTGCATAAAAGAACGATTTGACTTTTCTTTTTTTTGTAATTTGTCACTTGCTGTCCATTGCTGGGATAAGGCATAGAATAAGGTTATAAGATTTTTTGTAGGCAAATCTTGAACACTTATCCGAAGTGGGGGTGGTATTTGTGGGAAGGGACGTCTTCATTCCCGGTGTAAGCAACAAGGCATGAAGGGGGGAAGGGGAGCCATTGCCTACTCCCTTGCCCCCACGTCCATCCGATGACAGCAACAATATCGTTCCCAAATGGATAAATCCACAGAGACACAGAAGCACCGATGCATTTCCCCCATATTGTGCAAAATATAAAGATAACGGATGCACATTCTAACTGACGTATTCAAATCACTAAACTGCAAATACGTTTTTTTTTCTTTTACCCCCCTCTGTCCCTGTTGCTGGAATCGGGGACAGGAGGCAGCCAAACTGGTGGGAGTCGGGGCCACAGCTGTAAAATTGGGGACATCTGCAGAGCTGACCCCAGAGCTGGTTCAAGGTGTTGGCACCCTAGGCAGATCTTAAGCCTTAAGCCCTCCCTGGCCGTCAGAATCTATTGTTTAGCTTTGAATGCCCTGCTCTTTGCTCCCCCTTCCCCCCACAAAAAAAATGCTGCCCTAAAGAGTAACTTCCTTTAATGGTTAGGCCAGCCCTGGACATCTGGTAAGCTTTGCATAGGGACATTGCTGAGCTACGTGCCTAGAGCCCAGATGTTTGAGAGGGGCCTTTCAGATGTGCTAATCAATGGTTTTCAATCTGTGTGCCCAGTAGGGTTGCCAACTGGCTCCAGATGCGCCCAACAGGCTTGCTCCAGTCCTGGGTTTACCCCATTGCATGCAGTTACTTGTAGTTTTCCTTTTCTTATGGAATGCAAAGGAGAAATCAGAACTACATATCCCTGCATGCAATGAGGTAAATCCAGGACTGGATCGAACCTTTTGGGTGCATCTGGAGCCAGTTGGCAACCCTAGTGCCCAGATGTGCCAGCCTCTGTAAATCAGTTACTACTGGTTATCAGATGGCTCCTGGTCATCCGGGACCAGCTGAACCAGTACGTCCATTGCATTCAAACATATCTTTCTGGTACATTCCATGGAAGTAAAACCAGGACTGTCCCTAATGACTTGAGCCATCTGGTAATCTTAGAGCACCCAATAATGAGAGCGGGAGTGGGCCCGAGCTGCCGCTGTTTATTCTAGTCTATCCTCACCTTCCTTTGCATATTATCTTCCAACCTGCACGAGAAGTCAGCAAACAGTGCTTCTCACCTACCGCTGCACCTCTCCGGTGTGAGGCCTGTAGTCTCGTGTGACTCATCAGACCATGCAGTCCTGACTATCGCAAGAAGCTGGCGACAGGTAGGATGTACTGCTTGCCTATTCCTGCCTGTTGGAAGGCATTGGGGAAGAGGAGTGATGAAGGTGATTATAGCAAGGCATTCAGGGGACGAAGAGGTGATATGATCAGGCCAGGCCGGGTAAAGAGATGGGGGCAGCTGCGGAGGCTAACACACTGCTGTTCAGACATTCAGGTCCGACACTCTTGTCTGCCTGGAGTTCACCAAAAAGTTAATCCCACCCTATTTATTTATTTAGACAGTTTTTGTATACCGCCTTATCCTTCAATCAAAGCGGTCACAACACAATTGGGGGATACATTTAACAAGCAGGGATATGAGACACATACACTAATACTTACAGGGAACATGGGCTATGGAGGGTTAAGTGGCTTGCCCAAGACCACAAGGAGCATCTGTGGGACTAGAAACCGCAGTCCTTCCGGCCCAAGGTTGCTGTCCTCTAGTGGGATTTGAACCCCCGACCTTCCGGCCTGAAGTACCTTGCCCCAACCACTAGGCTACTCCTCCCTCTATTGCCATTCTCATACCCACGACTATCAACCTCGGCGGCAAACCCTGCCTAGTTGTTTAATGTTTCATTGAACTTGATGTACCGCCCTTCACCAAGGCATCACGGTGGTGTACAATAGGAAAGATACATAGAGTACATAAAATGAAAGGGAAAAGGAATGCCAATAATGAGTTAGGAGAGGGGGAGAGAGCAGGCAAGAGGGAAGAGTCGGGGGGGGGGGGGAGATCAAAGGCTGTGTGGAAAAGAAGGATCTTGATCTTGGATGTGAATGGGGGCTGAAGGCGGAGGTCGTAGGGTAGGGAATACCAAAGGGCAGGTCCAAGAAAGTCGAATGCAGAGGGTGTGAGCGGCTTCTAGACGGGCGAGGGAAGGTGAAGATGATTGGCATGGATGGTGCGGGGCGCTTGAGGAGGGGCATGAAGGTGTAAGACATCTGAAAGGTAGGCGGGAATTCCAATAGGCAGGGCCTTGTGCACGACTGTAAGGAGCTTGTATTGCGGACGGTATTTGAGGGGAAGCCAGCGGAAGCACCATCAGGAGGGGGGTGACATGCTCAAAGCGGGAGACGTTCTAGGAGTCTAATCTTGATATAACGAGGGCAAGGAGAAGGGTGGGGAGAGAAAGAGGCGAATAGCACGGATTTGACGCAACAAGACGAAGGAGCGGCGAACAAGAGAGGAAATAGGAGAGTGGAAAGTGAGAAAAGAATCGAGAATTACTCCAAGACAGCGGAGAGAATCTACTAAGGAGATAGGGCCAGAGGGAAATGAGGGGGCCAGGGAAGGAAAAAAAACCAATGAGGCTCCAAGCCTTGACATTCCTAACCCCCTCCTTCCCAGCCACTGCAACCGAGGTTCAGCACTGGAGGGCAACCTGGGCTGCAGTCTTGGCTAGCCCAGCCGTGTCCTGAATGGTCCAGGGTTGGGAAGTTCGGTTCCGTTTCTCGGCTCTAGTTTGTGTTTTGCCGGAAACTGGCTGATGTTCCTACAGAGGATGGGGGCTCTGCCCAGCCAGCCCAGATCTGGGCTTCCCGCTTGGCTCAGCCCGTAGTGTTCAGACAAGGGGGAAGGGTAGCAGGTAGTGAGCCAAGAGCGACACCTAGTGCCTGGAAAGAGAACAGCACTGAAGGCAGCTCTTAAGCAATCTGCCTCTGGCCTTAATTCAGGCCACGCTGGCATCTAACCCTTTTTCATATGCCCTTTGGGGTTGTCTTTCAGATATTACCTCTGTTTCTGGCACAAGGGGAGAATGCAGGAGGCCATCGGGCAGAATCAAGGATGACTAGGATGGGAAGGTGCCCGAGGCATGGAAACCATGGATCTGGAATCCTTCAGCGACATTTTAGAGATGGAGCCATGCTTGCATCGGGAGCCCATCTTTCGTTTCCTCCTTCTTTTCCGATCCTCTCCCTCCATGTCTCTTTGCTGAAATTTTACTGCTATATAAAATGGCTTGATTTGAAAAATAGACTTGAAATTTGGTAAAATAAATAAAACATGGACCAGCAATACAAGGTTTGGGATTGGAGGGATCTTTGATAAAGCTCAGGGGTCTTTCGGCAGTACAGGCTGATCAGTTCCAAGAGAGAGATTATAGGCCAGTTCTGGATTTCAGGCAGCTCTATCCTGATGCATTATGGGACCCTGCAGCACTGATCTGAATGGGTCGAATCAGGGACTACAACTCTCACCCTACATTGGGAGTTCAAAACCAGGACTGGTCAAAAGGTCTCTCTCATAGAACTGGGTAACTTTGCAATTCTGTGCTACAGGGGGGGTTGGAGAAAAGGTCCAGAGACCAGTAGTACACTGAAGAGCCCAAGCTGCCCACTTCCAGGAGGGAGATCTTTTGGGCCAGTCCTGATTTTGAACCCACACCCCAAAGCAGTGTGGGATTTGTAGTTCCTGATTCTATCTAATTCAAAATTAGTATTGCAGGTCCCAGAATGCATCTTGATGGGAGTTTCAGACATCCAGGACTGGCCTACAATCTCCTTCCTGGAACTGGGTCATTTAGCGCCTCGGAGGGAGATCATGGGCTATAAGTAGAAGGCCTGGGCATATTCTGATCTCTGAGCTATGTGATTTTTATTAACAACAAATTACAATCCTGGGAAGAGACGACCTGGCTTCTGTCGCCAGAGAGGAATCTGCCACTTCACGCTGTCTCACTCTCAAGGGGCACTTTCCTCCTGCCCCTGGCCATTTGTTTCAGTTTATTCCAAGAATCGGGCGAATGTTGGTGTCCCCCATCTGTTCCCAATCAAGGTCTTGACCATGAGGTATCGTCGCCGCTCTCTGTCCAGGCCTGCAGGCTGCTGTCCATGCTCCTGTCTGTCTCCCCACCTGTGGTGCTTACCAGCCCTCCCTCACTCTTATTGCCCCCTTTGGGCTCTAGATATTTCCGATTTCTTCTGTAGGTGAGGGCGCTGGAAGGAAAGAGAGAGAGAGAGATCCATAGACGGTGCCCCAAAGAACTTACGGGGACCTAGGGCAATCAAAGAGGCAACTTTATAGCAGGACACCTAGGCTTTCAAGACAGGCACACCTATTTTATACAAACGCAAACCAATATGCCTTTGTAAATTAACCCCCCCCTCCCCCCGAAAGCGCCTGTACAAAGTCACAAATGCTCTAAGGAAGGCGTGAACCTATGTGAGCAGAGCCGGCCCCAGAGCTGATTCAAGGCATTGGTACCCTATGCAAATCTTAAGCCTTACACCCCCCCCCCCCCCCCGGCTATCAGACTCTGTTGTTTAGCTTTAAATGCCCTGCTCTTTGCTGCCCTAGGGAACTGCCTAGTGTGTCTAATGGTTGAGCCGGCCCTATATGTAAGTATGTGCTGGTAGAAACTGTCTTTGATAAATTAAGTGCATAATCCCACCATTCCCTGTTCGTACCTGCTGTTTTCTGTTTACTTTCATGCACCTCTATCCCCAGCGTGTATGTAGCTATTAGTACGTGCAGGGATCCACAAAGCGCGTAGTTTTAGTTGGGGTAAACGGCCTCTGCAAATTCCCTTGGAGGTGACTTGCCCGGGGTCATGAGGAATACGAGTGGGATTTGAACCCTGGTTTCCAGCCTTTGCTGCAACCACTAGGCCACTCCGCCTCCTTTTTTGGGGATAAAGGTGACTCCGCCTTCAGTGTCAGAGGCAGGCACAGAAGCAAGGAGAGGGAGAGAGACCAGCATGGAGCCGAAGGGTGGGGTGGGGGTTCATTCAGGGCTCTCCCCACCACTTACTTCCTGTAAATGGAGGGATGTACGCTTCCAGAATCCTCCCCCCTCCTCCGATTCCCCTTCCAGTTAAAGGGGGAAACTTGGTGCTTGGAGAGAGCTGGCCTGGCTTCTATTCTGCAGAGTACTTTCAGTATCTGTTACCAGAGTGTAAGCTCTTTGGGATAGAGACCATGGTCCGGGGGGGGGGGGGCGGTAAGTATATATCCAACTGCGCTATAGGCCTGTTTTATTTCTACACATCCATAATGGGGGACCCGAGGATTACCCACACTTACGCAATGATGAGCACCAAGAAGGTAGCCACGCCCATAACGACCACCGTAATCACGCCCTGGTAAGACAACTTCGCCACCTCAGCCTTCTGGTTGAATCTCAGCGTGATCCTCTCCTGGTTATCCACTGGCACCATCCACCAAAGAAAGAAGGGACACGGGTCATTGCTGTCCCCTGGGCAGAAGGCCTTGTCTCTATCCTAGTGGGATCTGAAGGGAGAGAAGCCACCTTGCTCACATACACAGTTAGCGATAGAGCCAGGGATGAGAGCTGAGGTACATGGAGATAAGTGACCCGCCCCAGGTCATACAAAGTCAGAGCTGGGATTTGAATTCTTTCCCCCCTCCCCTCTTCCCCCTCCCCTTCCCCTCCCCTCCCCCTCCTCCCCCTCCTCCCCTTCCCCTCCCCTTTTCCGCACCCCCCTCCCTTCCCTTCCCTTCCCTACCCCAATGTTCACCAGGCTCCCAAATCTGTGCATTAAGCATTGAACCATAGGACTGTTTCTTATCCTAGTAGTATGTGATATTCTGTTCAGATCCACTCTCCCCACCCCCAAGGGACAAAACTCAGCTCAGGCATAATACTCCTGTTCCTTGCCCCCTTTCCATCCCACCTAATACTGGAGCAGAAGATGGCTGGAGCATCAATCCCCTGCTGATTTTAGGGCAAGCCCCTGCAACAGTGGCCTACGGTTTGCTTCCATCAGTGGCCCCACTTCCCCTGCCTGGCTTCTTGTAGACCATAAGCTCTCTTGAAGGAGGCACCTTGCAGGGCTACGGAGCTCCCACATGCTGGGAAGAACTCATCTTGGTTTCGTCTTCTAGAGTGGAAGCCCTGAACGTCACTGGGTGAGGGCAAGGGTGGGGATTTTTCAGCTCTAGTGGGCCATGAACTGCCCTATCTAATTCCCTGAACCAAATTTAAAGGAGAAGGGGAGGGGGTTTTCGAAAATGACCA
Source organism: Ichthyophis bannanicus (assembly GCA_033557465.1). Lineage (NCBI taxonomy): Eukaryota > Metazoa > Chordata > Amphibia > Gymnophiona > Ichthyophiidae > Ichthyophis > Ichthyophis bannanicus. The sequence continues at coordinate 43,538,114 of CM066051.1, read as the reverse complement.
CAGGGGTTCCTTCACGTCCTCTGAGAGAAGGTCATGTCTGCAGCTTCCCAATGCAACGAGCCGTGATTTCTGTATGATGTCTGCTGGTATGTTTCAGGACGTTTTCTTTAAGTTGGATGGTACAAAAAATATTTTCCACAAAATAAGAAATCCAGTCGAAACAACATAGCTTGGATTTCAACTACTACGACTACTGATCATTTGTATAGTGCTACAAGATGTACGCAACGCTGTACAGACACATGTAAAAGACGTCCCTGCTCATCAGAGCTTACAATGTAGTCAAAACAGACAACGCAACAGTTGAGACAGGGATATGTGTAGGGGAACCTATAAGACACTAAGCGGATCGGGCTCCAAAAGCGGCCTCGAAGAGGTGAGTTTTCAGCCTGGATTTGAAAAGGGCCAGTCTCCCATCTCGATGGGATCCCGGCATGCTCTGAAGTCAACGTACTCAGGAGTCGTGCTTGAGGCCGCCTCCAGGATGATTTTGGTGGCCCAGTGGACAGAACCTCCATCATTCCAGAGTTTTAAACCTGTCCCTACTCCACAAGCGAAAGGGGAAGAGGAATCATTCTGGAGTCAGGGCCGGCCCGTCCATTGAGTGAGAATGTTTTTTGCACAGGGCCCTGCGTTTCAGGGGGCCCCGCGCAAACAACATTCTGCATTAAAAATTTAAAAAAAAAAAAAAAAGCTGGCTTCTGCCGCTGCCGCCATGGCAGCGGCAGAATCAAGTGTCCCGTAGCCCCCCCCCCTCCCCGGCAGAGCTCTCCCTCCCTGCATCAATCCCTCTCTGCGCCGGCTTTCAGAGCTGCGAAGGGAGAGTTTCCCTTTCGTGGCTCTGTTAAGCCCGCCGGGGCTGAAGGGAAACAGGAAATGCCTGTTTCCCAGCAGTGCCGGAGGGCTTAACAGAGCCGCGAAGGAGAAACTCTCCCTTCGCAGCTCTGAAAAATGGCGCGGAGAGGGACTGATACAGGGAGGGAGAGCTCTGCCGGGGAGGGGGGGCTGTGGGACACTCGATTCTGCTGCTGCCATGGCGACAGTGGCAGCAGCCAGCTTTTTTTTTTTTTTTCCCTGGGCTGATGGGGGCGAGGGGGGTTAGGACTGGTAATGAGCTATGGGGGGGACTAAGACTGAAAATGGGGTGATGGGGGATTAGGACTGCTAATGGGATATGTGGGGGCTAGGACTGGAAATGGGCTGATGGGGGAGTTAGGATTTGAGGTGAGCTGATGGGGTTAGGACTGGTAATGGGCTGTGTGCTGATGGGGGGTTAGGACTGGTAATGGGCTATGGGGGGAGCTAGGACTGGAAATGGGCTGAGTGGAAGGGGAGGCTTGAACTGCAAATAGCTGATGGGGACGGGTGCTTGGAATGGAAATGGGCTGAGTGGAGGGGAGCTAGGATTTGACATGGGCTGATGGGGGGCTGGTATTGGAAATGAGCTGATAGAGGGGCTAGGATAGGACTGGAAATGGGCTGATGCGGGGACTAGAAGTGAGCGGATGCTGGGTGGGGCTGGAACTAGAAGGGAGCTGATGTTGGGGGAGGATTAGAATGGGATGGGGCTGGGAGAGTGAAATGGAGAGGGGAAAAATATTTTGTGTGGGAGGGAAGACAAATCTACAATTGGCTGTGTATTGGGAGAGTAAGTGGGGACTGAGGATGGAGGGGTAAAATTTGGATGAAATAGGAATGAGGAAAGAGCAAAAGGAGAAAGATTAGTATGTTAAAGCAGATGTAGAGAGAGAATGGAAAAAAACTAGAAGAGAGAAGAAAGGACAAATGGACAGCAGACAATGGAGAGTTGGCAGAAGACACGAAGAAACCAGAAGAAAGTGACTGGAGTAATTGCAACTAAAAAAAAATGCACAAAAGGTAGAAAAATATCTCTTTATTTTGAATTTATTAACTGGAATATGTCAGCTCTGGGAAATGTACATCATTAACGTCTGCGCTTTGTTTAGTACAAGAGGAAATTAATTTATAGTTTTATTTCTACAGTGTTGTTGTACATTCCAAGTTTGGCTTTTGGGGTTCCCAGTTTAATTATTGTCTTCCTGTTTCTAAATTGTGATTCCTTGTTTGGTGATGGTCTATGTTCTGCATGTGTAACTGAGCTGAGGTATTCTGTTTATGTAATTCCTATTTGACATTGCCACTTGTTCTCTTTCCCCAGTAGGTCATGTATTGTTGTTCTCTGAAATGTATTGGTTTAATATTTGCAGTGTTGCCTTTTGATAGGTAGGGTCTGGTGCTTTGTGAGTCCTGGTAGTGCTGTTAGGATACGTTGGGTTTGCTATGGGTTCTAAATGAGCAGTGTTTGTAGTAGTTCCTAATGTGACTGGCGGTTGGCACTGGATTATAGTAATGTAGAAATCTTTTAGTCTTTCTTTATCCATACACTCATTAAGAGGCATGTTTACTAAAAGTTAGTGTATGGTAACATTATGCAAATATATATGCAAATGAGGCCCCGCACCGAGTCTCCGCACATGGCCCCGCACCCCCTTTGGGCCGCCCCTGCCTGGAGCAGATGTGTATTGTGAAGCTGCAGGGTTTTGAGGAGAAGAATTTCCATTGCAGGAATCTGGGTCATTTGAAATATTTGGGAGGAAGAGACAGGGATGGACGAATGAGAAACCATTGTGGCTTTTCTTATACCCTGGAATCCACTGAGGGCAAAGGCCACTAAACCTACTGTATTATCCCCCAGCACCCTTCTGCCCCCATTCCTCCCTCGCATCCTCTGCACCTCCCCGCTTTTAGGCCTCCTTTTCAACCCAAAGACAGCAGGCACAAAAAAAAGGGACCCCAGAAAGCACAAAACCACTTTTACACACTGCCAGGAAAGAAGAGAGCTCCTACCACTACATCTGTGTTTCGATACGCATTTGGGTTCCACCATCTCGCATTTTCTACAGTCCAAAACATCATGCATCAGCATCTCTGCAGAGAAAAGAGGGGATGCGTGCTGAATGTGGGCATGGTGCCCTCCCATACAACATGTACCAGCCATCTCATGGACAGAAGACTCAGCTCAATGGTGGACACGGCACCATCATGCTTACTGAGTATCTGGTACACGTTGTATGTCATAACTCCACGGCCCAGGTCTTCTGAGTTTCTAACTTAGATAATACTAGCGCGTGGCCCAAACTGTGGCTCTCTCATGGAGCACTGGCGAAGGGGACTGACCTGATTCAGCAACAATGGGCTAAATTTACTCCCTTCTGGGCCAAGGGGTGTGAACCAAGTGGTGTCCAACAAGTCATAGAAAAAACATTTTTACTTACTGCAGAGGTCTTTGGAACATGCTGAAAAAAAAAGAAATGTAATTTTCAGAACAAGTATTCACCTTTTTCTGCAGAAACTCGAGGGACAGGATTGTCGATCATAGAGAGAGCGATAGAGATAGATGGACAATGGAAACAGCAAGGGAGAGAGACACAGAGAGGGGAATGGGGACAGCTATTACATAGGGAAGCACACAGTGTGCGTAGGGTTGCCAACTGGCTCTAGATGCGCCCGACAGGCTTGATCCAGTCCTGGGTTTACCCCATTGCATGCAGGGACGTGTAGTTTTCCTTTTCTTATGGAGTGCAATGGAGAAATCAGAACTACATATCCCTGCATGCAATGAGGTAAATCCAGGACTGGATCGATCCTGTCGGGCGCATCTGGAGCCAGCTGGCAACCCTAAATGTGCAGGACACATGCAGAGAACCCAAGAAGGAGAAATCACACAAGGGTCTGAGAGACAACACCACTGGTGCTGTCCAGAGCTTCAGCCAGCCGCAACCTTGGCATGTTCGACATTTGTGACATTCCAACCAGCTCTCTCCATGTTGCTGAGAGGCAATGGACAGGACGAGATGACAGAAGTAAAGAGGAAAGGGAGGTTGGGAGAGAAACTCATAGAAAGAGACAATGAGATGGGCTCCAGATTCCACGCAAGGTTGAAGAGAAGGGCACTTGGTAACTTTGGTTAGAGTGGGAAGGAGGTTGGGAGAGAAATTCATAGAAAGAGACAATGGGATGGGCTCCAGATTCCACGCAAGGTTGAAGAGAAGGGCACTTGGTAACTTTGGTTAGAGTGGGAAGGAGGTTAGGTGAGAGGACAGTTAAGGCCAGTGGAAGACTATGGAGGGACAGTGAGTTGTTTACCTTTGTTATGATAGTTAGTCAGAGGACCCTTCATCTTAAAAACAATGTTTTCCCTGTATTGTACGAGGGTATCCAGCAAATCTTGGTCTACAAAATGTCCAACAGAGAGGTAGAGAGAAATTGTAGTTTCATGGCCAAGCAAAGTCGGTCCTAGATTTCTGCCACTGTAGTTCCAATGTCTCCTAGTACATTCCCCCGAAAAGCAAGACTACAGCTCCCTGCATGCAATGGGGTAAAATCCAGGACTGGTTCAGCTACTACTATTATTACTACTACCTATAATTCCCTCCCCCATGGACATATCTATCGCCATGCTACCCATGAACTGTGATTTCACCTTTCCCCCCCCCCCCACCACACTTTCCCTTTCTCTCAAATCTCTTTAATGTTGACTATGGGGGAAGTTCACAGCTTCTGCAGGATCAGTATCCCCCAACAGCAGGTGCTCGAAAGAATAATAGAGGCACATTGAGCTACCCCACACCCACAGCTCCTGCACTCCTGATCTCTCCCAAAGGAGGCGCTTGAGGGGGGGAGGGGAACGGAGTTTTTTTAGGTATTTAATTGGTAATGGTAGGAAAGTCTTATCACTTATACAGATGTTGGGGGATCACTACCTAGCATATGACTGCTCTTGGCAAGCTGTTTAGTCATTGTCTTCTGCAAGCCAGGCCCAATCCTGCTTACTGTAGCTTCCAAGATTTGACAGGTCTAGGCTAATGCAGTGTGAATGCTGCCTGGGGGGTGGGGGAGGACGGAAGATACCCCAGTAATGTACTTTAACTGTGATAGCTTCATGTCCAAGGAGACAAGCCAATCCTGGGTGGTTTTTATAGGTATAAGAGGACGTAGTAGTTGGAAGTGTTCCTTGTTCCCGCATCCCACCCGATTGAGATGGAAGAAAATCATCGTACCTGTTAGATTACGGACCTGTCTCCTTAATTGGGAGGTTAATAGATTGATTTCGTGCATCATGTCGTCATGATCTTCAATTTCTGTGGGACAACAGGATAAGAAATGTCAGCTGAGAAGCATCATCGGATATGTTCAGCAGAAGAGCAGGCGGACTGCGAGAGAGGACACTCAGTTGTGCGCTTTCATCAGTTAGAGCTTTAACTAAGGGTGGGTGAGCACTTCTGGATAAAAATACAAACGTGTTCCCACTCAAGAAGGCAAAAGATAGTTAAATGGCTGCAGAACACATTCTTAAAAATGACCCATTATTTATTTTAATTCTCTTATATACCGCGCTATTCTGCATCAGTGTGGTTTACATTGAACAAACTGAAATTACATCGAACAGGGCATTATAACTTGGAGATAACTATTTTACAGGGAACATGGGCTATGGAGGGTTAAGTGGCTTACCCAAGACCACAAGGAGCACCTGTGGGACTAGAAACCCCAGTCCTTCCGGCCCAAGGTTGCTGTCCTCTAGTGGGATTTGAACCCCTGACCTTCTGGCCTGAAGTACCTTGCCCCAACCACTAGGCCACTCCTCCACTCCATGAGGACAGTATCTGAATTAATTGACCCATGAATGGAATCGGAGAAAGATGAGGCTGGGAGGAACTTTGGGAGAACATCAAGTATCAGAGAAGGATGGGGCTCTGAGGGACTTTGGGACATCATCTAGAATCAGACAAAGACAGGGTTGGGAGGGGACCTCAGGAGATAGGCCATATGGTTTTTGTCTGCCATCATGTTTCTGTCTAGTCTGTACTTCAATATCAACTATTATAGTCCCTTTCTTCCTTTAGAGATCTTCTGTGTTTGTCCATGCTTTTTTAAATTCAGATACTGTCCTCGTGTCCACCACCTCCTGTGGGAGACCATTCCACACATCTACCACTCTTTCCATAAATAAATATTTCTGCATATTACTCCTGAGTCTATCCCCTTTCACCCTCATCCTATGTTCTCTTGTTGCAGAGCTTACTTTCAATTGAAAGAGACTCTTCTGCTGTGCATTTATGCCATGGAGGTATTTAAACATCTCTATCATATCTCCTCTATCCCGCCTTTCCTCTAAAGTATACATATTGAGATCTTTAAGTCTGTCCCCATTTGGTTTATAATGAAGACCACTGACCATTTTAGTAGCCACCCTCTGCACAGATTCCATCCTGTTTATATCCTTTTGAAGGTGCGGTCTCCAAAATTGCACACTATACTCCAAATGAGGTCGCACCAAAGACTTATACAGAGACACTATCACCTTCTTTTTCCTGTTGGCCATTCCTCTCCTTATCTACCCAAGCATCCTTCTATCTTTTGCGTTGCATTTCTACCTGGTTAGCCACTTTAAGATCATCAGAAACAATCACGCCTAGGCCCTTCTCTTCTTTCGTGGATCGAAGTACTTCATCCCTTATACTGGTCCCTTGGATTTTTGCACCCCAAAGGCATGACCCTACATTTTTTATTGTTAAATCTCAGCTGCCAAATTCTCAACCATTCTTCCAGCTTAGCTAGATTCCTCCTCATATTATCTACTCCTTTCTGGGTGTCTACTCTATTGCAGATTTTGGTATCATCCACAAAGAGGCAAACCTTACCCAACAGCCCTTCCGCAATATCACTAACAAAAATGTTAAAAAGAGTCAGACCAAGGACAGAGCCCTGTGGCACACCACTGGTAATATCCTTTTCCTAAGAGTGAGCTCCATTTACCTGTACTCTTTGTCTCCTCCCACCCAACCAATTTCTAACTTAGTCACTTTAGGGTCCATTGCTAAGGTGCTCAATTTATTTATAAGTCACTTGTGTGGAACGGTGTCAAAGGCTTTACTGAAATCTAAGTACACCACATCTAGGGCTCTCCCTCAGTCCAACTCCCTGGTCACCCAGTCAAAGAAATCAATCAGATTTGTCTGACAAGACCTGCCTCTGGTAAACCCATGCTGCTTCGGATCCTGCAATCCGTTGGACTCCAGAAACCTCACTATCCTCTGTTTTAGCAGCATTTCCATTAATTTACTCATCACAGAGGTCAGACTAACTGGCCTGTAGTTCTCTACCTCATCTTTACTTCCATCTTTCTCCAGTCCTCTGGGACTACTCCCGACTCTAAAGAAGCATTGAAAAGGTCAGACAGTGGAACTACTAGACCTTTCCCAAGTTCTTTCAGTACTCTCGGATGTACCCCATCTGGCCCCATCTCTTTGTCCATTTTTAGTTTAGCTAGTTTCCCGTGAACACAGTCTTCTGAAAATCATTTAAGATCCCCTTCATTTCTGTTCCCATTTGTGGGTGTTTTCTGAGGTCCTGCTCCTGGCCCTTCATCTGTGAACACAGAACAAACATAGTTGTTAAGCAATTCTGCTTTATCCTCATCAGCTTCTACATATTCCTCCCCTTCAGCCTTGAGTCCAAAAATACCACTTTTGTACTTCCTCCTCTCACTAACATGTCTGAAAAATGTCTTGTCCCCCCATTTTATTACATTGGCTATTTCTTCTTCTTTTTGTAACTTTGCTTTCCTCACTACTTTCCTAGCTTCTAAGTTTTTCCAGATATTGATTCTTGTCTTCCTCTTTCTGTGATCTCTTGTGTTTTATGAAGGCCACCCTTGTTTTCTTTACCTTTTCAACTACTTCTTTTGAAAACCATAGTGGCCTCCTTGTCCTTTTACATAGACTTACCTTTCCAACCAAAAGATTTGTTGCCTTAAAATATTCCCTTTCAGTTTTGCCCTTGCTTTTCTACATCCCCCAGCTGTTCCCATTCTGCTAACAATTCCTTGAGGTATTGTCTCATCTAGGAACAGAGAAAGACGAGGATGGGAGGGGAACTCAGGAGATCATCCGGAATCGTAAAAAGACAGGGCTGTGCAGGGCTATCCACTACAATAATCCCCTTTTTACCTTTAGAGATCTTCTCTGTTTGTCTCATGCTTTTTTAAATTCAGATTCTGTCCTCGTGTCCGCCACCTCCACTGGGAGACTATTCCACACATCTACCACTCTTTCTGTAAAGAAATATTTCAGCCAGGACCGTACCGAGCCCTGTGCGAGTGGTGCGGCCGCACAGGGTGCAAAGACTTAAGGGGTGCATTTCGGCTCTCTGCCGTTGCCTGCCGCCGCCACTTTAGTGGCGGCAGGCAGCAGCATAGAGCCAAAATGTGCCTCTTAAGTCTTCTCGCCGGCACACTAAGCAGGTCTGGTCTCTCTGAGAGGGTCCAGACCTGTTTAGTGTGCTGGCGAGTTGCACATCGGGTGCGCGCCTCTTCTCTCCTGTCCCCATAAAGTGGCTAGATAGAGGTGCAGGAGGGGGGGCGCGCGCCCGATGTGCAAGTCCCATAGGGCGCTTCTCACCATCGGTATGGCCCTGATTTCAGCATATTACTCCTGAGTCTATCCCCTTTCATTCTCGTGCTATGTCCCCTCGTAGCAGAGCTTACCTTCAATTGAAAGAGACCCTCCTGTGCATTTATGCCAAGAAGGTATTTAAATGTCTTTATCATATCGCCCCAATCCCACTTTTCCTCTAAAATATACATATTAAGATCTTTAAGTCTGTCCTCATATGCTACATAACAAAGACCACAAACCATTTTAGTAGCCACCCTCTGCATCAACTCCATCCTGCTTATATCCCTTTGAAGGTGCGGTTTCTAGATTTGCACACAATACTCCAAATGAGGTCGCACCAGAGACTTTCTGCTGGCCATTCCTCTCCCTATACACCCAAGCATCCTTCTGGCTTTCACAGTTGCCTTTTCTACCTCTCTAGCTACTTTAAAATTGTCAGACACAATTATGCCCAGGTCCCACTCAGAAGTACCTCACCCCCAACACTGTACTACTCCTTTGGATTTTTGCAGCCCAGATGCATGACTCTGCTTTTTTTAGCATTAAATTTCAGCTGCCAAATTCTAGACCATTATTCAAGCTTAGCTGGAACCCTCCTCATGTTACCTACTCGTTCCTGAGTGACTATTGCAGATTTTGGTATCACCCACAAACAAGTAAACCTTACCTGACAGCCCTTCTGCACTATCACTAACAAAGATGTTAAAAAGAATCGGACCAAGGACAGATCCCTGGGGCACACCACTGGTAAGGTCTTTCTCCTCAGAGTGAGCTCCATTTACCTGTAAACCTTGTCGCCTCCCACTCAACCAATTTCTAACCCAAGCAGTAACTTTAGGGTCCATCCCTAGGGTGCTCAGTTTGTTTATAAGTCGCCTGTGTGGAACGGTGTCAAAGGCTTTACTGAAATCTAAATATATCACATCTAGGGCTCTCCTTTGGTCCAGCTCTCTGGTCAACCAGTCAAAGAAATCAATCAGATTTGTCTGACAAGACCTGCCTCTGGTGAATCCATGCTGCTTCAGATCCTGCAATCCATTGCACTCCTGAAACCTCACTTTTAGTAACCTTTCCAATAATTTACTAACCACAGAGGTTAGACTAACTGGCCTGTAGTTCTCAATGTCATCCTTACATCCGCTTTTGTGTAAAGAGATCACATGTGCCTTTCTCCAGTCCTCTGACACCTCTCCCGACTCCAAGAGGCATTGAAAAGGTCAGATAGTGGAGCCGCTAGAACGTCCCCAAATTCCCTCAATATTCTTGGATGTATCCAATCTGGTCTCGATGTCTTTGCCTACTTTTAGTTTAGCTAGTTCCTCACAAACACAGTCTTCTGAAAATTGTTAGAGATCCCCGTCGCTTCTGTTCCTGTTTGTGGGTGTTTTTTGAGGTCCTGCTTCCGGTCCTTCATCTGTGAACACAGAACAGAATAATTGTTAAGCAATTCTGCTTTATCCTCATCAGTTTCTGCATATTCCTCCCCTGCACCCTTGAGTCTGACAATACTATTTTTGCTCTTCCTCCTCTCACTAACCTGTCTGAAAATGTCTTATTCATGCATTTTATTGCATTGGCTATTTCTTCTTCTTTTGTACCTTTGCTTTCCTGACTACTTTGCTAGCTTCTCTAAGTTTTTCCAAATATAGATGCCTGTCCAGGGCCGGATTTACCTTGAGTGAGGCCCTACGCCAACAAAAATTGTGGGCCCCCAGCAGGGGCGGCCCAAGGGGGGTGCGGACCTCATTTGCATAAGGGGCCTCATTTGCATAAATATTTGCATAATGTTACCATATACTAACTTTTAGTAAACATGCCTCTTAATGAGTGTATGGATAAAGAAAGACTAAAAGATTTCTACATTACTATAATCCAGTGCCAACTGCCAGACACATTAGGAACTACTACAAACACTGCCCATAGTAAACCCGCCGTATCCTAACAGCACTACCAGGACTCACAAAGCACCATACTCTACCAATCAAAAGGCAACACTGCAAATATTAAACCAATACATTTCAGAGAACAACAATACATGACCTACTGGGGAAAGAGAACAAGTGGCAATGTCAAATAGGAATTATATAAACAGAACACCTCAGCTCAGTTACACATGCAGAACATAGACCATCACCAAACAAGTAATCACAATTTAGAAATAGGAAGACAATAATTAAACTGGGAATCCCAAAAATCTAACTTGGAATGTACAACACTGTAGAAATAAAACAATACATTAATTTGCTCTTGTACTAAACAAAGCACAGATGTTAATGATGCACATTTACCAGAGCTGACATATTCCAATTAATAAATTCAAAATAAAGAGATATTTTTCTACCTTTTGTGCATTTTTTTCAGCTGCAATTGCTCCAGCCACTTTCTTCTGGTTTCTTCGTGTCTTCTGCTAACTCTCCATCGTCTGCTGTCCATTTGTCCTTTCTTCTCTCTTCTAGATTTTTTTCCATCTGCTTTAACATACTAATCTTTCTCCTTTTGCTCTTTCCTCATTCCTATTTCATCCACTCAAATTTTACCCCTCCATCCTCAATCCCCACTTACTCTCCCAATACCCGGCCAATTGTAGATTTTTTATCCCTCCCACACAAAATATTTTTCCCTTCTCCATTTTACTCTTCCAGCCCCATCCCATTCTAATCCTCCCCCAACATCAGCTCCCTTCTAGTTCCAGCCTCACCCAGCATCCATTCCCTTCTAGTCCCTGCATCAGCCCATTTCCAGTCCTAGCCATCCATCAGCCCATTTCCAGTCCTAGCCCCCCCATCACCCCACTTACAGTCCTTAACCCCCCATCACCCCATTTTCAGTCCTTAACCCCCATCACCCCATTTTCAGTTTAAGCCCCCCCTATAACCCATTACCAGTCCTAACCCCCATCAGCCCACTTCCAGTCCTAACCCCATCAACCCATTTCCAGTCAGCCCCCCATAGCCCATTGCCAGTCCTACCCCCCCCCATCAGCCCACAGCCCATTACCAGTCCTAACCCCATCATCCCACCTCCAGTTGTAACCCCCCAGCCCATTTCCAGTCCTAGCCCCCCATAGCCCATTACCAGACAACCCCCATCAGCCCACAGCCCATTACCAGTCTTAACCCCCCCAAAGCCCATTACCAGTTCTAACCCCCCCCCCAACAGCCCATTACCAGTCCTAACCCCATCAGCCCACCTCCAGTCTTAACCCCCCAGCCCATTTCCAGTCCTAGCCCCCCCCCCATAGCCCATTACCAGACAGCCCCCATCAGCCCACAGCCCATTACCTTTATTAACCCCCCAAACGCCAATTGCAATTTCAAAGCCCCCCCCAACAGCCCACAGTCCATTACCAGTCCTAACCCCATCAGCCCACCTCTAGCCTTAACCCCCCCCAGCCCAGCCCATTTCCAGCCCCAGCCCCCCAATAGCCCATTACCAGCCCTACCCCCCCCAGTCCATTTCCAGCCCCAGCCCCCCCAATAGCCCATTACCAGTCCTACCCCCCCCATAGCCCATTACCAGTCCTACCCCCCCCCCCGGCCTATAGTAAAATTTAATTAAAAAAAAAACAACCTGGTGGCTGCCGCCGCGGGGGCCCCGTCTACAAGCTGGTCGGGTCGGGTCCGGTCGGGTCTCTCTCCCTCCCTCGCTGCAGGCTGCGAGAGACATGCGTCTCTCGCAGCCTGCAGCGAGGGAGGGAGAGAGACCCGACCGGACCCGACCCGACCAGCTTGTAGACGGGGCCCCCGCGGCAGCAGAGGGGGCCCCGCGGCGGCAGCCACCAGGTTTTTTTTTTAAATTAAATTTTACTTTAGGCCGGGGGGGGGGTTAGGACTCATTTGGTTGTATGTAAACCGCGCTGACAATAGTGCGGTATATAAGAAATTGTAATAAATAAATAAATAAATACCCCCCCCCGGCCTAAAGTAAAATTTAATTAAAAAAAAAACCTGGTGGCTGCCGCCGCGGGGCCCCCGCTGCGGCCGCGGGGGCCCCGTCTACAAGCTGGTCGGGTCCGGTCGGGTCTCTCTCCCTCCCTCGCTGCAGGCTGCGAGAGACGCGAAGGGAGAGCGTCTCCTCGCGTCTGTGTTAAGCCCGCAGGGGCTGATGGGAAATCCCATCAGCCCCTGCGGGCTTAACACAGACGCGAGGAGACGCTCTATCTTCGCGTCTCTCGCAGCCGGGAGGGAGGGAGGGAGACGAGACCCGACCAGACCAGACCAGCCCAGCCCAGCCCAGCTTGTAGACGGGGCCCCCGCGGCGGCAGCCACCAGGTTTTTTTTTTTAATCGAGTTGAAAAAAACAACCTGGTTCTATTTTTTGGGGGCCCCTGCCGGTTGTGGGCCCTACGCCATGGCGTACATGGCGTATACGTAAATCCGGCCCTGTGCCTGTCTTCCTCTCTCTGTTATCTCTTGTGTTTTATGAAGGCCTAACTCTCTTTCTTCACCTTTTCAGCTACTTTTTTTGAGAATGATAGCTGTCTTCTTTTCCTTTTACATTTATTTAGCTTACTAACAAAAAGATCATCTAGAATCTGAGAAAGACGGTGCTGGGAGGAACCTGGGGAGGTTACTACAACTGGAGAAAAATGGTGCTATGAGAGATCCCAGGGGGCCATTTAGAAAAGAGGATCTCAAGATTCGCTATTGCTGTTTTTTTCTGGTTGATTTTTGGCCGTGGATGGAAGGAGTTCAGGAACAAAACCTAAACAGAGCTTAGAGAGTTATATAGCTTGTCTGCTGGCAGTGTTGTAACTAGGACTGATTTTTTGGTGGGGCCTAGTCTTAACATGGGTAAGCAAATAAGCACATAAGATATGCCATACTGGGTCAGACCAAGGTCCATCAAGCCTAGTATCCTGTTTCCAACAGTGGCCAATCTAGGTCATATGTACCTAGCAGTTTCCCCAAAAGACACAGGTTCCACAATGCTTGTATTGGGTCAAGCATTGATATCCTGGGTCCCTTCTTAATAATGGTCTATGGACCTTTCCTCCAGGAACTTGTCCAGACCTTTATTAAACCCAGCTACACTAACAGCCTTTACTACATCCTCCAGTAACAAATTCCAGAGTTTGATTACACGTTGAGTGAACAAATATTTTCTTTTATTAGTCTTAAATAGTTTACCCTGTAGCTTCATTGCATGTCCCCTAGTCTTTCTATATTCTGAGAACGTAAACAATCGATCTACGTTTACCCGTTCCACTCCGTTCATTAATTTATAGACTTCTATCCTATCTCCCCTCATCCGTCTCTTTTCCAGGTTGAAGAGCGCTAACCTTTTTAGCCTTTCTTCATAGGGGTATCCTTCCATCCCCTTTACCATTTTGGTGTCTCTTCTCTGAACCTTTTCTAATAACGCTATATCCTTTTTAAGATACGGCAACCAGAATTGCACACAATATTCAAGTTGCGGTCTCACCATGGAACGATACAGAGGCATTATAATATCCTTTGTTTTATTTTCCATTCCTTTCCTTATCATACCTAGCATTCTCTTTATTGACACCGCCTCCAGTTCTCCTCTCATTTAACTGTCCTTATGCCACTGACTGAGTGCGCCTAATGACAAGGTGGAAGGGCCGTGGCTCACCCTTGGCTATGCCCCTGTGCTCTGAATGTTCCAAAAAGATTTATATATGGGTGTTATTCATGTTGATTCTTCAAGCTAGGGCTACTGCCCAAGAACAAATTAAAAGCCTGAAGCACTGAATATCTTATCCAGGCACACAAATATCTCTTAGCTCATTAATGGTTACTGTTAATGGAGCATAGTGATTAACAGGGGTTAGTTTTGTGCCTACCATGATGGGAATGAACCTGCCAGGGTGTGCTGGGTATGATCTCAATCTTTCAAATCTACTGACACAGCTCTTATTCCTGGCATTTTGCCAAATCAGAGGAAGATAGTCTGGAGTTCATGGAGTGTGGGAGAGATATATAGAGCTGGATTTAAAATCTGGCATCCCACCTGGTGCTATAACCACTAGACAACTCCTCCATTCCATTTTGTATGCACATTAAGAACTAGTCCTTGATTTCAATGGGGCCGCGGCTCCGATAACAATCGGAAACCACTACCGCGGCTTTGTAAACAAGCCCCTAAGTGTCTATACTTGCATGGGATCTACCTGCATTTCTATTAAAGGAACGCATCCTTTTGAGAAGGGCCATACTTTGGAAAAATCATGCGACGAGAAAGATCATTAGATAAAGACATTACGCTTGGCAAACTGCAAGGTCAACTCAAAAGAGGAAAACCAGAAAAGCAATGGATAAAGACATAAGATATGCCACACTGAGTCAAACCAAAGAACCATCAGGCCCACTATCCTGTTTCCAGTAGTGGCCAATCTAGGCCACAAGTACCTGTCAGGTTTCTAAAAGACAGACAGATTCTGTGCTAATTATCCCAGGAGTAAGCAGTGGATTTCCCCAGCCCACTTTAAGGCAAAATTAGACCTTACCTGCTAATTTTCTTTTCTTGAGTCCCTCCAGTTCAGTCCAGACTCCTGGATTGTATCCCAGTTCCAGCAGATGGAGACTGAGCTTTTCAGACTTCTGTGATGTCACAGTACAAGGGAGAAGGACCACGCCCTCCTAAGTAAGTAGCATATGGCAAAGCAGAACAGAAAAGGACTTGAAGGACTAGAAAAAGGGACTGCTACTTCTGGAGAGAGATCTGCAATTGTGAGTATATACTTCTGGGAATTTTCTGAAAGGACTTCTTTGTATTAAAGCTAATTAATCTGTGAACCCAGTGTTTTTTGTTAAATCTATCAGGGCCTAGTAGCAGCAGTTTAAGTTTAAATTTAAAACACAGAAGAGAACTTTCTGGTTACATTTCATACCCAGCAGAGAGCTTGTAGTTTAAATTTAATAGTCACTCAGAGCCTAGTATCAGATCTAAACACAAGCTTAAAACTAAGATGCAGGCAGCAGTCCAACAGCAAGATGGGGGCTTTCCAGTCTTTTGCATTGAGTGTCACATGTATGATTTTCTCCCAGTTGGTGAGAGGTCTTACGTGTGCACTAGGTGCAAGGAGCTCTTTGCTCTCAGGGAACGAGTCCGTTCTCTAGAGGCTAGAGTAGCAGACTTGGAAAACATAAGACAGACAGAGAGGTACATAGACGAGACCTATAGGGATATAGTCCTGAAGTCCCACCTCCAGTCTGGCAGCATCCCTGTTGCCATGGAGGAACGAGGTCACGTGACAGGAGAGCATCACCCTGGTGTGGCAGGAAGTGATCCTGTAACTAGGACCTGTCCTCCAGGTGATGTAAAACCCTCTCACACCGAGGAAGTTTCTCCAGGGCCATGTGCCCATGAGGGAAGGGTTAGGACAGCCATTATAGTTGGTGATTCGATCATTAGGCATGTAGATAGCTGGGTGGCTGGTGGACATGAGGATCGCCTGGTAACATGCCTGCCTGGTGCAAAGGTAGCGGACTTCACACGCCACCTAGATAAGGTCTTAGATAGTGCTGGGGAGGAGTCTGCTGTCTTGGTACATGTTGGTACCAATGACAGGAAAATGTGGTAGGGAGGGTCTGGAGGCTAAATTTAGGCTTTTATGTAGGAAGTTGAAATCCAGAACTTCCAGGGTAGCGTTCTCTGAAATGCTTCCCGTTCCATGCGCAGGACCCAAAAGGCAGGCAGAGCTCCGGAGTCTCAATGCATGCATGAGACAATGGTGCAGAGATGAGGGTTTTGAATTTGTTAGGAACTGGGGAACATCCTGGGGAAAGGAGGGGCTCTTCCGAAGGGATGGGCTTCACGTTAACCAGGATGGAACCAGGCTGCTGGCATTAACCTTTAAAAAGGAGATAGAGCGGCTTTTAAACTGTATAATAGGGGAAAGCTGACAGTCGCCCAAGAGCGCATGGTTCGGAAGAATGTATCCTTGAAGGATACTACCAAAAGCAGAGAGGTTCCAAAAAAAGAGTAAAGTAGCCCAAATACCCTCGAGTATGGAGCAGACAGAACTTAAAGATCCCAAATTACCCATGCCTACCAATAGCCAGATTAATATGAATAAAATACAGTCTCTAAAATGCTTGTATGCAAATGCTAGAAGTCTAAAAAATAAGATGGGAGAGTTAGAATATATAGCACTAAATGAGAGGTTAGATATGATTGGAATATCAGAGACATGGTGGAAGGAGGACAACCAGTGGGACACTGTGATACCTGGGTACAAACTATATCGTAATGATAGAGCTGATCAAATTGGTGGAGGGGTTGCTCTCTATGTTAGAGAGGGCATTGAGTCAGAAAGGATTAAAGTTTTTCAGGAAACAAAATTTGCTGTAGAATCTCTATGGATTGAAATTCCATGTAAAAGGGGGAAGGCGATGGCAGTGGGGGTGTTCTATCGAGCGCCTGGCCAGAATGACCAAATGGATGACGAAATGCTCAAAGAAATCAAGGAAGCTAACAAAAGTTACAGCACAGTAATAATAATGGGTGATTTCAATTACCCCGGTATCGAATGGGTCAGTGTCACGTCAGGACATGCTAGGGAGATAAAGTTCCTAGATGAAATAAATGACTGCTTCTTGGAGCAGCTGGTTCATGAACCGACCAGAGGGGAAGCAATATTAGACCTAGTCCTTAGTGGAACACCAGATCTAGTGCAAGAGATAAGGGTGTTGGGGCCACTTGGCAATAGTGACCATAGCATGATCGCCTTTGATTTAATTAGTGGAGGAGGGATAGTAAGGAAATCCACAGTACTACCTTTTAACTTTCGAAAGGGAGACTATGATAAAATGAGGAAAACAGTTAAGAAAAAAACGAAAAGGAGCAGTTGCAAAGGTTAAAGACTTACATCAATCTTGGGTGTTGTTGAAAAATAAGAACATAAGAACATAAGAACATAAGAAATGCCATACTGGGTCAGACCGAGGTCCATCAAGCCCAGTATCCTGTTTCCAACAGTGGCCAATCTAGGTCATACGTACCTAGCAGTTTCCCCAAAAGACACAGGTTCTGCAGTGCTTGTACTAGGCCAAGCATTGATATCCTGGGTCCCTTTTTAATAGTGGTTTATGGACCTTTCCTCCAGGAACTTGTCCAAACCTTTTTTAAACCCAGCTATACTAACAGCCCTTACTACATCCTCCGGTAACAGATTCCAGAGTTTGATTACACGTTGAGAGAAGAAATATTTTCTCCTATTTGTCTTAAATAGTTTACCCTGTAGCTTCATTACATGCCCCCTAGTCCTTCTATATTCTGATAGCGTAAACAATTTATCCACGTTTATCCGTTCCACTCCATTCATTAATTTATACACCTCTATCATATCTCCCCTCAGCCGCCTCTTTTCTAGGTTAAAGAGCCCTAACCTTTTTAGCCTCTCTTCATAGGAGTAGCCTTCCATCCCCTTCACCAATTTGGTGGCTCTTCTCTGTACTTTTTCTAATAACTCTATGTCCTTTTTAAGATACGGTGACCAGAATTGCACACAATATTCAAGGTGCGGTCGTACCATGGAGCGATACAGAGGCATTATAATATCCTTTGTTTTATTCTCCATCCCTTTCCTTATGATACCTAGCATTCTATTTGCTTTCTTGGCCGCCGCTGCACACTGGGCGGAGGGTTTTAACATGTTATCCACGATGACTCCTAAATCTTTTTCCTGGGTGGTGGTTTCTAATGTGGAGCCTTGCATCTTGTAACTATAGTGTGGGTTGTTCTTTCCTAGGTGCATAACTTTGCACTTGTCCACATTAAATTTCATCTGCCATTTGGATGCCCAGTCTTCCAATTTATCCAGATCCTCCTGCAGTTTTCCACAATCCTCTTGGGTTTTAACAACTTTAAACAGTTTTGTGTCATCTGCAAATTTGATTACCTCACTAGTTATTCCCTTTTCCAGGTCATTTATGAATATGTCAAAAAGTAGCGGACCCAGTACAGATCCCTGGGGTACTCCACTATTCGCCTTTTTCCATTGGGAATATTGGCCATTTAGCCCTACCCTCTGCTTTCTATCTTTTAACCAGTTCCCGATCCACAATAGTACACTGCCTCCTATCCCATGACATTTTAGCTTCGCCAAAAGTCTCTGATGGGGGACCTTGTCAAAAGCTTTCTGAAAGTCCAGATACACTATATCAACCGACTCACCTTTGTCTACCTGTTTATGCACACCTTCAAAAAAACAGATCAGATTAGTAAGACAAGATCTTCCTTGTCTAAAGCCATGTTGGCTGTCTCCCATTAGGCCATGACTATCTACATGCTGTGTAATTTTGTTCTTTATGATGGCTTCTACCATTTTCCCTGGTACTGACGTCAGGCTCACCGGTCTGTAATTTCCCGGGTCACCCCTGGAACCCTTTTTAAAAATTGGTGTTACGTTGGCGACCCTCCAATCTTCAGGTATTACAGATGATTTTAATGAAAGTTCACAGATTACCAATAACAGGTCTGCAATCTCATATTTCAGTTCTTTCAACACTCTGGGATGTATACCATCCGGTCCAGGTGATTTGCTACTATTCAGTTTATCAAATAGTTGTAATATATCTTCCCGGTGTAGCGATATTTCTCTCAATTCCTCTGCAGTATCACCTTTAAATACCACTTCAGTCTTCGGTAACACCCCTACATCTTCCTCAGTAAAGACCGAAGCAAAGAATTCATTCAGTCTCTCTGCTATAGCCTTGTCTCCTCTTACTGCCCCTTTTACCCCTCTATCATCTAATGGTCCAATTGACTCTCTCACAGGCCTTTTGCTACGAATGTACTTGAAAAAGTCTTTATTTCGTGTTTTTGCTTCCGTAGCAAGTTTCTTCTCAAATTCCCGCTTTGCCTGCCTTATCAATGCTTTGCATTTAACTTGCCAGTGCTTGTGCTGTTTCCAGTTTTCATCATTTGGCTCTTTTTTCCATTTTCTGAAGGTTGCTCTTTTGGCAGCAACAGCCTCTCTGACCTCACCTTTAAACCATGCTGGCAGTTTTTTGGACTTTCTTCCACTTTTCTTAATGCGTGGAATACAGCTGGTCTGGGCTTCGAGGATAGTATTTTTAAATAACACCCAAGCTTGCTGTAAGTCTTTAACCTTTGGAACCGCTCCTTTTAGTTTTTTTCCGAACTATATTCCTCATTCTATCATAGTCACCCTTTTGAAAGTTAAAAGGTAGTACTGTGGATTCCTTTACTATCTGTCCTCCACTGATTAAATCAAACATGATCATACTATGATCACTATTGCCAAGTGGTCCCAACACCCTTATTTCTTGCACCAGATCTGGCGTTCCACTAAGGACTAGGTCCAGTATGGCTTCCCCTCTGGTCGGTTCATGAACCAGCTGCTCCAAGAAGCAGTCATTTATTTCATCTAGAAACTTTATCTCTTTAGCTTGTCCTGCTGTGACACTGACCCAGTCGATACCGGGGTAATTGAAATCACCCATTATTACTACTCTGTTGTGGCTTTTGTTAGCTTCCTTGATTTCTTTGAGCATTTCATCATCCATTTGTTCATTCTGGCCAGGTGGTCGATAGTATACTCCCACTGCCATCACCTTCCCCTTCATAAATGGAATTTCAATCCATAGAGATTCTACAGCATATTTTGTTCCCTGCAAAACTTTAATCCTTTCTGACTCAATGCCCTCTCTAACATAGAGCGCAACCCCTCCACCAATTTGTTCAGCTCTATCATTACGATATAGTTTGTATCCAGGTATCACAGTGTCCCACTGGTTATCCTCCTTCCACCATGTCTCTGAGAGTGCAATCATATCTAACCTCTCATTTAATGCTATATATTCTAATTCTCCCATCTTATTGTTTAGACTTCTAGCATTGGCATACAAGCATTTTAGAGACTGTATTTTATTAATATTAATCTGGCTATTGGTAGGCATGGGTAATTGGGAATCTTTATGCTCTGTCTGCTCCTTACTCAAGGGCATTTGGGCTACTATACTCCCTTTTGGAACCTCACTGCTTTTGGTAGTATCCTTCAAGGATACCTTTGTCCAAACCGTGCGCTCCTGGGTGACTGTCGGCTTTCCCCTATTTTCTAGTTTAAAAGCTTCTCTATCTCTTTTTTAAAGGTTAATGCCAGCAGTCTGGTCCCATCCTGATTAAGGTGAAGCCCATCCCTTCGGAAGAGCCCCCCCTTTCCCCAGAATGTTCCCCAGTTCCTAACAAATCCAAAACCCTCATCCTTGCACCATTGTCTCATCCATGCATTGAGACTCCGGAGCTCTGCCTGTCTTTTGGGTCCTGCACGTGGAACAGGAAGCATTTCGGAGAACGCTATCCTGGAAGTTCTGGATTTCAACTTCCTACCTAAAAGCTTAAATTTAGCCTCCAGAACTTCCCTACCACATTTTCCTATGTCATTGGTACCAACATGTACCAAGACAGCAGACTCCCCCCCAGCACTATCTATGATCCTATCTAGGCGGTGCGTGAGATCTGCTACCTTCGCACCAGGCAGGCATGTTACCAGGCGATCCTCACGTCCACCAGCCACCCAGCTATCTACATTCCTAATGATTGAATCACCAACTATAACAGCTGTCCTGACCCTCCCCTCATGGGGACATGGCCCTGGAGAAACGTCCTCGGTGCGAGAGGGTTTTACATCACCTGGAGGACAGGTCCTAGTTACAGGATCACTTCCTGCCACACGAGGGTGATGCTCTCCTGTCACGTGACCTCTCTCCTCCATGGCAACAGGGATGCTGCCAGACTGGAGGTGGGAAGCCCAGACCAGCTGTATTCCACGCTTTAAGAAAAGTGGAAAGAAGTCCAAAAAACTGCCAGCATGGTTTAAAGGTGAGGTCAGAGAGGCTGTTGTTGCCAAAAAAAGCATCTTTCAGGAAATGGAAAAAAAGAGCCAAATGACGAAACCTGGAAACAGCACAAGCACTGGCAAGTCAAATGCAAGGCATTGATAAGGCAGGCAAAGGGAGAATTTGAGAAGAATCTTGCTGCAGAAGCAAAAACGCAAAATAAAGACTTTTTCAAGTACGTTCTTAGCAAAAAACCTGTGAGTCAGTTGGTCCATTAGATGATAGAGGGGGTAAAGGGGCACTGAGAGGCGACAAGGCGATAGTGGAGAGACTGAATGAATTCTTTGCTTCGGTCTTTACTGAGGAAGATGTAGGGATGTTACCCATGACTGAAGTGGTATTTAAAGGTGCAGAAGAATTGAAGGAAATATCGATGCATCGGGAAGACGTATTACAACTATTAGATAAACTAAAGAGTAGCATATCACCTGGGCCGGATGGTATACATCCAAGGGTGTTGAAAGAACTGAAATATGAGATTGCAGACCTGCTATTAGTAATCTTTGAATTTTCATTAAAATCATGAAATCATTAAAATCTCACTTGGTTTGCAGCTTGTCGTGCTGTGAGGGCTTGCGTGCATCAGTGATGCTGAGAGCTAAACTATGGGTAGTTTAACTACTGGCAGGGTCTCCCAAGATGGACAGGTCTCAGCTGAGGTGCCAGACCAAGACAAACCACCTGTCTGGGCAGCAGCAGAATGGGATAGTGTTGACGGCGGAGGATCACATTTTTGTGACAACGGCAACAACACCAAACTTCAACTGCGCAGAAGAAAGGCCCCACAATTTACTTCTGTATCTTGCCATGAAAACCCAATGGATAGTTACAACAAAACAAATTGTGCTATGGTGCTGGAAGATGAGACCCCCAGGACGGAAGGCACTCAACTAGCTACTGGGGAAGAGCTGAAGACTTTTCAGAGTAAAGCCAGCATTTATGATGTGGTTGGATCAAAGCCCTCGGGAAGTCTGACTCCTGATGTAGCTGCACATGAAATGAGAGTCAGAAGCTGTAAAGATGTCTTACACATTGGAACATGGAACGTACGAAGCATGAACCAAGGGAAGTTGGAGGTGGTTAAGAATGAAATGGAACGTGTACAACTTGATCTGTTGGGTGTCAGCGAACTGAAATGGACTGGCATCGGGCACTTTGCATCAGATAATCACATGGTCTACTATGCTGGAAATGAAAGACAAAGAAGAAATGGTGTTGCATTTATAATAAAGAAGAAACTTGCAAGAACTGTAATGAAATACAATGCAGTCAGCAAATGCTTAATCTCTATTCGTCTACGAGGATTGCCTATCAACACAACTATAATTCAAGTATATGCCCCAACAACAGCTGCAGAAGAGAATGAAATTGAAGAGTTCTATGAACAAGTAAAAGCTGAACTTGACAGAACATGCAAACAGGATATCCTGATAGTCATGGGTGACTGGAACGCAAACGTTGGCAACAAAGAAGGTGGCAAAGTAGTTGGAAAGTATGGACTTGGCAACAGAAATGAAGCTGGAGAAAGACTGATAGAATTCTGCAAGATCAATGATCTATTCATCTCGAACACCTTCTTCCAGCAACACAAGCGGCGACTGTACACATGGACTTCACCCAATGGATTGTATAAAAATCAAATTGACTACATCTGTGGAAGTCAACGATGGAAAAACTCTATAACATCAATAAAGACAAAACCTGGAGCTGACTGTGGTACAGATCATCAACTACTAGTATGCAAACTCAAGCTAAAGTTGAAAAAGAGCAAACCACTCATGAATGCAGCAAAATATGACCTTGAGAATATACCACTAGAATTTAAAGACTGCCTGCAAAGGAGAAATTAGGCCTTACCTGCTAATTGTCTTTCCTTGAGTTCTCTCCGGGCCAGTCCAGAACAGATGGGTAGTCAAATCTCCCTCCTCTAGCAGCTGAGGACGGAATACTGATTCTTGTTGCTAGGTTACCCATCTCTCCCCTGGTAACAGAAGACAGTCTCCATGTAGCAAGCAGCCAAAACAACAACAAAGAAGAAGAGATAGCGGAAGAGTCACACAGAAGGTATATGATCGTGCGCCGTGCTTGAGCACCAAAGCACTTGACAGCGACAATAGCCAAAGGAAAGGCTAACATGTTAACTAAAAACATTTGCTGTTTAGAAAACATTTTTTTTTTTTTTTTTTAGAATGCGTAATTAAGAACCATGAAGACAACTTCCAACTCTTGAATCACTGATAGGAAGATTCGTCATGGATGAAACTCGAGAAAAACTGAGAGCAAAAAACGGATAACACTCATAGGGTGGGTTCTGGACTGGCCTGGAGAGAACTCAAGGAAAGACAATTAGCAGGTAAGGCCTAATTTCTCCTTCCTATTCGTCTCTCCGGGCCAGTCCAGAACAGACGGGGTAGTCAAATCTCCCTCCTCTAGCAGCTGAGGACGGAATACTGATTCTTGTTGCTAGGTTACCCATCTCTCCCCTGGTAACAGAAGACAGTCTTATTGTCCTCAGCAGCTGAGATGGATGTGTGGAGATTTAGCTCCCCACCTGTAACCTGTTAGCATTATTTCTCTTTTTTATTTTCTGGAAGAGTTCACACTGAAGAATCAGTGCTTTACCCTAGCAGGATATCTAGGCACTTTGCTATTGATTATACTGACTGTTTTTCTGTGGCAGCGTCAGTTTCAGTTGGCCGGGTAAATGATGGAAAAGCTCTATAACATCAACAAAGACAAAACCTGGAGCTGACTGTGGTACAGATCATCAACTACTAGTATGCAAACTCAAGCTAAAGTTGAAAAAGAGCAAACCACTCATGAATGCAGCAAAATATGACCTTGAGAATATACCACTGGAATTTAAAGACTGCCTGCAAAATCGATTTTCTGCTTTAGATACAAATGACAGAGCTCCGGAAGAGTTATGGAATGACATCAAGAAGGTTGTGTTGGAAGAATGCGAGAAGTCTCTACAAAAGGTGAAAAAGCAAAAACGGCCAAAATGGATGACGGAAGAAACTCTGAAAATTTCCCAGAAACGCAGAGAAGCTAAAGCCAGAGGAGAAAGAAAGACAATAACAGAACCCAACAGAGATTTCCAACGTGCAGCAAGACAGGACAAGGAAAAGTACTACAATGACACTTGCATGGAAATAGAAGCAGAAACTATTAGAGGAAGAACAAGATCGGCTTTCCTAAAGCTACAAGAGTTAAAGAAAAGGTTCCAGCCTCGAATTGGAATTTTACAAGATGCTCAAGGTTCTATGTTGAATGATGCTGAGAAGATAAAGAAAAGGTGGAAGGAATATACAGAGTTTTTATATGATAAAGATCAAGTGGACCAACAGCCGTTTCAACCTGTACCTTATGATCGGGAACCATTGGTGATGAAAGAAGAAGTTGAAGCAGCATTGAAAGCCTTATCAAAGAACAAAGCACCAGGCATTGATAGCATTCCTATAGAAGTATTGCAGCAATCTGATGCAGCTGTTACCATACTTACAAGGCTCTGCCAAGAAATATGGAAGACAACATCATGGCCAACTGACTGGAAAAGATCTGTGTTTATACCAATACTAAAGAAAGGTGATCCAACTGACTGTGGAGATTATCGAACAATTGCTCTGATCCCACATGCCAGCAAGATTCTACTGAAGATTATTCAAAAGAGACTACAACCATACCTGGAACAAGAACTACCTGAAGTGCAAGCAGGGTTCAGGAAAGGGCGAGGAACGAGAGACATCATTGCGGATGTGAGATGGATCCTTGAAAAGACTAAAGAATACCAAAAGGATATCTATTTGTGCTTAATCGACTATAGCAAGGCTTTTGACTGTGTAAACCATGAGAAACTCTGGGCCACATTAAGAAGCATGGGTATACCAGAACACCTGATCGTTCTCTTGTGCAATCTGTACATTGATCAAGAAGCAACAGTTCGAACGGAACAAGGAGAAACAGAATGGTTTAAAATAAACAAAGGTGTAAGACAAGGCTGCATACTTTCCCCCTACCTGTTTAATTTATATGCAGAACAAATCATCAGAGAAGCAGGATTGTATGAAGACAACAGAGGTGTGAAGATTGGTGGAAGACTCATCAACAACCTTCGCTATGCTGATGATACTACATTACTGGCTGAAAGTGAAGATGATCTGAAACATTTGCTTCTCACAATCAAAGAACATAGACTCAAAATGGGCCTGCACCTTAATGTAAAGAAGACAAAGATCATGACAACTGGCATAATCAACAGGTTCATTGTTGAAGGAGAAGAAATTGAAATTGTGAACACTTTAACCTACTTGGATCAACTATCAATAAAGAAGCAACAAGTAGTCAAGAAATCAAACGACGCATTACTCTTGGCAGAATGGCTATGAAAGACCTAGATAAGATTCTCAAGAGCAGAGATGTCTCTCTCCATACAAAGATTCGACTTGTTCAAGCCATGGTATTTTCAATAACATCATATGTGAAAGCTGGACAGTGAAAAAGACAGACAGGAAGAAAACTGATGCCTTTGAATTATGGTGCTGGCGGCGAATACTGTGTATACCATGGACTGCCCGAAGAACAAACCAGTCGGTACTAGAGGAGATCAAACCTAAGCTTTCTTTAGAAGCTCAGTTGACAAGACTTCGACTTTCATACTTTGGACACATCATGCGAAGAGAGAGATCATTAGAGAAAGACATCATGCTTGGCAAGATAGAAGGTCAACGCAAAAGAGGAAGGCCAGCAATCAGATGGATCTATACAATAACAGCAGCTACGGGTACCAGTCTGTCAACAATGAGCTGCCTGACTGAAGACCGAACACAATTTAGGATAGCTATTCAGAGGGTCGCCATGAGTCGACTCCGACTCGACGGCACTTAACAACAACAACCTAAAGATTGGAGGCTTGCCAATGTAATGTCAAATTTTAAAAAGGGTTCCAGGGGTGATCTGGGAAACTACAGACCGGTGAGCTTGACGTCAGTACCAGGAAAAATGGTAGAAACCATCATAAAGAAAAAAATTACTCAGCATGTAGATAGTCATGGCCTAATGGGAGACAGCCAACATAGCTTTAGCCAAGGAAGGTCTTGTCTTACTAATCTGTTATGTTTTTTTGAAGGTGTGAATCAACAGGTGGACAAAGGTGAGTCGGTTGATATAGTGTATCTGGACTTTCAGAAAGCCTTTGACAAGGTCCCTCATCATAGACGTTTGGCAAAATTAAAAAGTTATGAGATAGGAGGCAGTGTACTATTGTGGGTCAGGAACTGGTTAAAAGATAGAAAGCAGAGGGTAGGGCTAAATGGCCAATTTTCCCAATGGAGAAAGGTGAATAGTGGTGTATCCCAGGGATCTGTTCTGGGTCCGCTGCTTTTTGACATATTCATAAATGACCTGGAAAAGGGAATAACGAGTGAGGTTGTCAAATTTGCAGATGACACAAAACTATTTAAAGTTGTTAAAACCCAAGAGGATTGTGGAAAATTGCAAGAGGATCTTGATAAATTGGAAGACTGGGCATCAAAATGGCAGATGAAATTTAATGTGGACAAGTGCAAAGTTATGCACCTAGGGAAGAACAACCCAAACTATAGTTACACGATGCAAGGTTCCACATTAAGAATCACCAACCAGGAAAAAGATTTAGGCATCATTGTGGATAACATGTTAAAACCCTCGGCCCAGTTTGCAGCGGCAGCCAAGAGAGCAAATAGAATGCTAGGTATCATAAGGAAAGGAACAGAAAATAAAACAAAAGATATTATAATGCCTCTATATCGTTCCATGGTGAGACCGCAACTTGAATATTGTGTGCAATTCTGGTCACCATATCTTAAAAAGGATATAGCATTATTAGAAAAGGTTCAGAGAAGAGCCACCAAAATGGTAAAGGGGATGGAAGGATACTCCTATGAAGAAAGGCTAAAAAGGTTAGGGCTCTTTAACCTGGAAAAGAGACGGCTGAGGGGAGATATGATAGAAGTCTTTAAATTAATGAATGGAGTGGAACGGGTAAACGTAGATTGATTGTTTACGTTATCAGAATATAGAAAGACTAGGGGACATGCAATGAAGCTACCCGTAGGGTAAACTATTTAAGACTAATAAAAGAAAATATTTTTTCACTCAATGTGTAATCAAACTCTGGAATTTGTTACCGGAGGATGTAGTAAAGGCTGTTAGTGTAGCTGGGTTTAAAAAAGGTTTGGACAAGTTCCTGGAGGAAAGGTCCATAAACCATTATTAAGAAGGGACCCAGGATATCAATGCTTGACCCATTGCAAGCATTGTGGAATCTGTATCTGTTGGGGAAACTGCTAGGTACGTATGACCTAGATTGGCCACTGTTGGAAACAGGATACTAGGCTTGATGGACCTCGGTCTGACCCAGTATGGCATTTCTTATGTTCTTATATTCTTATGTACAAAAATCAAAACCAAACTATGTGCACTCCTCCCAAAGGATGGTCCGCTAAACAACTAGACCTCTACCGGGATACCAAACTCCCCACTGACTGATGCCCTACCGAGTCTCTGTATAAACCACCCACCAGGCAAGCCTCACCCAACACTCTCTGAGGGTGGGTTTTGGACTGAAGGGACAAAAGGAAAGAAAATTAGCAGGTAAGATCTAATTTCACCTTCCAAATCATCCCTCCAGTCCAGTCCAGACTCCTGGGATGTATCAGAGCAGTATTCAAGCAAGGGAGGGACTCGTAAGGCCAGCCTATAACACCCGCACCCCGAACCGCATGTCCTCGTGCACCTGTATGTCCAAATGATAATGGTGCACAAAAGTATGCAACAATGACCAGGTAGCCGCCTTGCAGGTCTTCATTGGAGGCACGAGAGTGAACTTGGCCCAGGAAGATGCCTGCGGGCAGCAGCCTTCTCCGAAGAAGATACGCCAAAGAGATGGCCTTGAAGATCACCTGCAAGCACTGTTCCCTCTAAACTGTGCGCGTGTGCGCGCGCACACACCTCGCCGAGCGAGCGCACACAACTTTTAAAGGAGCGCACAAAAATTACCGATTTCATGATGAGTTTTCAAACCTTGGGTTTTTTAAGGCCGCGGCTGCACTACCGATCTACTGCCACTTCGTCACTTCCGATTCCGAATCTCTCCTCTGCACTGAGTCCCCTGCCCTCACTCCTCTCACATGTGACGACGATTGACGAATCATGGCAGGCTAGAGGGAAATAAAAGGGAGGGGCAGCCAGCAAGCCAGCCTCTTTCTGCTCTTGTGCCTGCCTGCGAGCCACGCACCTCCTTTAAACCCTCCCTCAGCCAGCCTTCAGTGCCACGTGCGAGAGGAACACACCGCTCCGGGACTGCTGCCTGGGGACGTGCTATCGGCAGTTTTGCTAGAGAGCAAATATACCGTTATCCGACGGGGGTAAATCTGCTCCACAGTCGGATGTGGCAGAGACAGCCATAGGCTTCTCCTTTCCGAGGCGCAATAGAGCTGTGGTCTCGGGGGCTATTCACCAGCTTCGGTCCACTGCACATGGTACTGTACTGTACTTGTTTTACTGCTGTTAGTTTTTGTCAGCTTGTCTGGGGCACGACTGGTGGCCTGCCTTCTCAGGAGGATACCTTTATCCGTCTTCTCATCAGATGCTCCAGTTAAAAAAAATAAAATAAAATAAAATAGAAGTGTCTAGTTGGGCTCCTCTGTTCCAGATGGTTTGTTTAACATAGCAAGTCACGGCTCCCCTCAGTCCATGGTTGCTGGCATTTGCTTTAGCCTGTTTCTCTCAGGAGCAGAGTAGAATGAAATTAAATAAATAAAATGAACTTAAATATTTATACCAGACTGTTTGGACACCCAGTGTAAAATGGCAAAGGGCTGCAACTCCCGCGTGGGAAGCAGCCAGGATGCAGGAGGTTTAGGGGAGCCGGGTAACTTTTTTCCACAGCGGCATGCTGTTTGGGTTTAGGGAACTTAGTTTTGTTCCTCAATTTAAAAAAACAACAACAAACAGCCACCAGTCCCCTGTGGTGAGCAGAGGGGTTTTGTGCCAATTTTTACCATTTTGTTTTTGTTTGTGGCTATCCACAGTGGCTGATTCGGCTCGGAGTAGGGCACAGCTCTACAGAGTCCACTCGGCAGTACCACACCAGAATTGATTGAAGTGATTCTTGAATCGGGAGGTAGCACTTTTACTGTCTATTCTAGGGATGATTGCTGGAGGCAGTGAGCTCTGTCTGTGGTATGAAAGGTGACCATTTTTGAATAGATTCTGATGGGCTTTCTGACAGCGATGGCATATACTGTACTGCCCTGTCCTCTATGCACAGTGGGAGCTGAATGGAGCTCTCCGGTACGTAGTGTTTGGGACTAGGACACAGACTGTGAGTTTACCATCTTTATCCCCCTATTTTGGTCTGCATTGTAATTTATAATGCATTTTAATGTATTTTTGTTCATAGGTTGCCTTGGTTTTGTGGTACTGCTCCGTTCTGTTCGGTTCTCGGGTAGGATAAGTAGGTCCCCCACAGGAGAGAAACTGTTTTATTAATATTTCGTACTCCCCTTAGCGAAGTCCCTAGGGGACCAATATGTTTCTCTGGTAAATTCGTGCAGAGCTGACTGCAGTATACTGGAATTGTGGGGGGGTTTTCTTGGAAATTAGACAGTTATTTGGCATCTGCCTTTGATGTTCTTGGCTCAAATCTTGAGTTCTTGTTTTTCACCATGAGTAGGTCTGCAGGAGGAGTAGCCTAGTGGTTAGAGCAACTGCCTAGTACCCAGAAGAGCAAGGGTTTGATTCCCACTGGCACTCCTTGTGACTTTGGGCAAGTCACTTTACCCTCCATTGCCTTGGAGGAAAAGGCTGGCAATCTACTTCCAGTGATACATTGCCAAGAAAACCCAGAGGTAGTTGGGTCGCTATGAGTCAACACTGACTTGATGGCACTAAAAATAAAAAATAAAAAGGTCTGCAGGGGATAAGCAAAAAGCAAACTTTGGTTCTTGGGAGACTTTCTGCCTTCATGATGATTAACATCAATGTGGTGTACATACTGTATTCTAATGTGTAGTCAAATTTTAAAGTATATAATTCCAAGTGTCGTTATGTAGCGCACAAAAAATTTAACCTTCCTTCAAATGCCGCACGGCTGATATTTTATGCGCACACAGCCTACAGAAAATTAGAGGGAACATTGCCTGCAAGGAGTACTCTCTCTTCTTTAACCAAGCTCTCTCAAGAGCCAGGCCATAAGCATGAATCGATCCACTTGCAGCATAAGAATCGTACCTTGCAACAAGAAGTAGGGCCATCTCAGCAGGTGCTAGGGTGCCTCCATTGCCAGATGGGTTAAGTCCACATACCAAGGCCCCTGCGGCCAGTCCAGAGCCACAAGAATCACAGAGCCACAGTGCACCTCTATTCTCTGAATAACTCTGCCTAAGAGCGGCCACGGTGGGAAAGACATAAAGAAGCCCTTGTGTCATCCAGGACTTTGTCAAGGCATTGAGTCCCTCAGACATCCTCTCTCGCCGCCGACTGAAGAAGCGAGGGGCCTTGGTATTTTCCGCAGATGCCATGAGATCCATCAGTGGTGTACCCCACCATCTCATTATCACTCAGAACACTGAATCTTCCAAAGTCCACTTCCCTGGATCTAACCGCTGGCAACTGAGGAAGTTGGCTTGGATGTTCTCTTTTCCTGACACACACGCCGCCATCAGCGTCAGGATATTTTGCTTTGTCCAATGAAGTAGCGGCATAATCTCCTTCTCCAGGACTGTGCTCCCTGCGCCTTCCTGGCAATTGATGTAGACTACCGCTGTGGCATTGTCCGAGAACACATGCACTGACTTCTGCCGGATCAGCAACTGGAAAGCCTGGAATGCTAGAAATACCACCTGCATCTCTAGGCAGTTGATGGACCATTGTTTCTGCTTCTCCGACCATTGTCCCTGAGTCACTTGGGCTAGGCAGTGCTCCACCCAGCCTGAAATACAGGCATCAGTCGTCACAATTATCCAGTCTAGAGGCTCCAGTGGCCGGCTCTCCAACAGGTTTGCCAAATCCAGCCACCATAGTAAACTGGTGCTGACTTCCAGAAGCGTTTGGACAGCGAGTAAAGCTATGGAGACTATGTGACAGTAGCGACCTTTGCAGCAGCCTCATATGAGCCCAAGCCTATGGCACCAGATCGAGCATCGCCGCCATTGATCCTAACACTTGAAGATACGACCAAGCTGAAGGAGATGTTTACTGCAGGAACTGCTAAATTTGTTCCTGTATCTTCCGAGCCCGCTCCATGGGAGAAATACGTGACTGAGGGCAGTATCAAAACATGCCCCCAAATAAAGGAGAGCTTGAGTCGGGGTCAATCTGCTCTTGTCTAGATTGATTACCCAGCCAAGGCCTTGCAGCACCTCTAGTACCCAACTCTCTCCAGCGATTTTGCTCAGATCAACCAGTCATCTAAATAAGAGTGTACCAGCACTCCTTTGCGTTGCAAGGTCGTCGCCACAATCACCATGGCCAACCCAAATGGGAGGGCCTGAAACTGGAAGTGCCCCATCGGTACAGCGAACCAAAGAAAATGTTGGTGCTCAGGTCTGATGGGCACATGCAGGCAGGCAGGTATGCCTCCATTAAATCCAGTGTCATGAGGAGCTCACCATGATGCACCACCATGATCACTGAGCACATTATTTCCATCCGGAAGTGCGGCATGCGCAGAACCCTGTTGACATGCTTGAGGTCGAGAATGGGTCGGAAGGATCCTTCCTTTTTGGGAACCACAATGTAGATGGAGCAATGACTGGCATCTAAGTGGTCTTTGGGGTTCGTCACTACCACCTGAAGCTGAAGAAAGCACTATAGGATGTCCCTTATGGCTTGCAGCTTGCCCGGGGCAATGCAGGGTGAAAGGAGGAAGGCATCAGATAGAGGCCACGTGAATTCCAATGCATAGCCTTCGCAAATGATTTTGAGGATCCACTGGTCCAAGGTAAGCTGGACTCAGGTGGAATAGAACTGGTGCAGCCTGCCACCCACAGATACAACACCCACCTAAGTCCCCCGCATCTCACAGGGATTTCTTGGTGCCTGTGGTCACATTGGTATAGAAGCCCCTTCCACCCCCGTGACAGCCCCAAAAGGATTGACCCCGAACGGGGAATTTGCCCTGCTGGTAAGGCACAAATTGATTCCCTCAGAACCAGTGGAAATCCCTAGACTGGCCTTTCAACGAGGAAACCCCCTTACCCGCTTTTGGCTTGCCATCAGGAAGCCGAGCGGGCTTAACCTCACTGAGGTCCTTAACAAGCTTCTCTAAGGCCTTGCCAAACAAGAGCCTACCCTTAAACAGTATCCGGCTAAGACGAACCTTTGATGAGACGTCAGCAAACCAATTATGGAGCCAGAGAAACTACCTCACATCCACCACTGAGGCTATGTCCTTGGACAAATTTCTCAGGAGGTCGTAAAAGACATCTGCCAGATACGCACATCCTGCATCCCTGGGAGCACCTGCAACCATCTCATGCAGGCTCTTGCCACATAGGCTCCGCACACTGAAGCTTGGCGCACCAAGGCATTCACCTTGAAAGCTTGCTTTTGGTGGCAGATTATACTGGTCATTGCCCAGCTCATCCCCATGGGAGCTGGGAGTTGTCACCACAAGCTCCCTCAACGGACTCTTGAACCATAGAAGGGGGGGCCAAGGACGCTCTCCTGGAGCTAGCATGGCCGTGCTTCAAATAGTAGGCTCTGTGCATGAGTAAGACAAATTCTGGTGAGAAAGGCTGCCCATCAGCCTCCTGAACAGAAGCTCAGGACCCCTGCATGGCTGAAATGTGGCTGGCTGTCCTGTGGGGAAGCGCAGAAACTAAGTCCAGTCTTTCTCCTCCATTTGCCGCCACTGAAGCAGAGGAGCTCAAAATGGCCGCGGTTCCCACCAAAACCACAGGAACCGTGATCGAGGAATCTTGCTACACAACATTTATGTGAACAGAATGAGCCTCCTGGATCCCCTCACCCATGGTACGGTACTTGGACTCGCAGCTGCGGCAGAAGCCAGCATCGGAGAGACGGGATCTCTGAATCCCTCATGCGGCATAAACCGCCTTAGGCATGTCGGCCCCAGAAAACCACCACTGATGCCAAACGCTGACAAAACAAGGAGATTAAAGCCACAACAGCGCAAAACGAGGAGTGACCCAGCGAGACCTCCCTTTGGTTTACCGCTGCTGACTGTGTGCTCTGACACACCTGCCTGCAATCAACCAGCCGCCAGAGAACAAACTCTTTGGGCCGACTTAAAGGGGCAGCACATCTGAGAAAAACCTGTTAAATAACTTCAGTACAGGCCCGACTGAACGGGACCCTGACTAAGTTCCCACCTCCTCCCTGTCCCCCAGGAGAGCAGCTGATTGAATGGTCTGACTCCCTCGAAGGGGGACTGTTGCAGTTGACCAACCCTTGTCCTTTTAAGCCCTTTCCTTTTTTAAATCTTCTGTATACTAAGTTATAGCTAAGTTTTTTTTTTTTAATGCCCAATTATCCAATTGTTCCATCAGACTGAGGGTACTGACAGGAGGGCGTGGTCCTGCTCCCTTGTACTGTGACATCACAGAAGTCTGATAAGTTCAGTCTCCACTTGCTGGAACTTGGACACAACCCAGGAGTCTGGACTGGACTGGAGGAATGATTTGGAATAATGGTTTATGGACTTTTCCTCAAGGTCTTAAACCCAGTTACACTAACAGCTTTTACTACATCCTCTGGTAACAAATTCCAGAGTTTGATTACGCGCTGAGTGAAAAAAAGATTTTCTCCAATGAGTCTTAAATGTACTGCATTGTAGCTTAATTGCATGTCCCCTAGTCTTTCTACTTTTTGATAAGAGTAAACAACCGATCTACATTTACCCATTCTACTCCAGACATTATAGACCTCTATCATATCTCCCCTTAGCCATCTCTTTTTCAAGTTGAAGAGCCCTAACCTTTTAAGCCTTTCTTCATAAGGGTACCCTTCCATTCCTTTTACCATTTTGGTGGCTCTTCTCTGTACCTTTTCTAATTATGCTATATCCTTCCTAAGATATAGCGACCAGAATTGCACACAATATTCAAGGTGTGGTCGCACCATGGAATGATACAGGGGCATTAGAATATCCTTGGTTTATTCTCCATTCCTTTCCTTATGATTCCTAGCATTCAATTTGCTTTCTTAGCTACTGCTGTTGCACATTGGGCGGAGGGTTTCAATGTATTATCCATGATGATGCCTAAATCCTTTTCCTGGGTGGTTGTTCCTAATGTGAAACCTTGCATCGTGCAACCATAGTTTGGGTTGGTTTTCCTACGATAAATTTTATCTGCCATTTGGATACCCAACACAACAGTGCTGACTCCTGATGACCCAGCAACTCCTAGGATTTCTTGGAAGTGTGACCGGAAGTAGATCGCCGCCAGGCCTTTCTTCCAAGGCAATGGAGGGTTTAGTGACTTGCTGAAGGTGCGATGGTAGGAACTGAACCCTGATCTCTTGCTTACCAAGATAATGCTCTAGCCACTAGGCTACTCCTCCACTCCAAGGTCAGTACTGGATATAGAAGAAGATAGGGAACCAATGAAACGACTTGAGAAGAGGGGTGACATGAGCATGTCGAGGTTGGCGGAAAATTAGCTGCACAGCAGAGCGTTGAACAGATTGAAATGGAGAGAGGTGATTCAGAGGGAGTCCAGCAAGGAGGAGGTTGCAATAGTCTAGACAGGAGGTGACTAAAGAGTGGATAAGCGTCTTAGTAGTGTGTTTAGAGAGGAAGAGGTGATTTCTGCTGATGTTATAAAGAAAGAAGCAAACGGCTTAAGTTATTTATTTAACCAATTACTATACCGCATCACTCCCAAACAAGTCTGATCAGTGCGATTTACAATATTTCAGATAAAATCAAAGAATAAAAAACTAAACTAAAAAAAACAGTGTTAAGAAGAAAATAACCAAGTTTCAATCTTCTCCTAAATAAAACAATTGATGATGCAGATTTCAAAGGCAAAGGTCATTTAGACCAAACTTCCACAGCTTTAGATGACAATATGTGCATAAAACATTTCTTACTAACCCCCCCCCCCCCCTTCTTGATGGAAACAACAAAGTCTGCACCTCCTGGAGACATTTGGACCGAACTCCCATCAAAGGTACAAACAAAGCCGCAAAACAAACTGGGACATAATCATTAAAGAATCTATACAGGAACACATACAACTTAAATTGTACCCTCTCAGAAATCCTAAGCCAATGAAGCGTCCGAATCAGAATCAGAGGCAAACATAGAGACCCCAAAAATCAGCCTAGCGGCCGTATTTTGACGTACTTGCTGCCTTCCAAGCTGTTGTTTTGTGTAATTAATCAACACCAAATTACTATAATCCAGAAACGCTAAAACTGTATCCTGTACCAACACTTGAAAAACTTCTACTCCAAAATACGGTCAAAGCCGTCTAAGATGCTGCATTTGAAAAAAGGAACGGGAGATGATTGAGCTAACATGTACAGTCTACGACAACTCCTCATGCAACAGAACTCCTAAAACCAGCAATACTGGCTCCCTAAGAAGATTTAATTGAGTAATAGCTGTCAACAACAAATCTGGAACAGGATTACCATTATGAAAACAAAGTACTTTAGTCTTAGCCACATTCAGCTGAAGAGGAAAACATTCCGCCCATCTACACATCAACAATGAAACCTCATCCAACTGAGAAAAGTATTCAAACAATGCCTAGAAAATGAAAGCAAAACCAAAATATTATCAGCATAAACCTAATACTGTATATCCACTCCAGTCAAAATCCAACTTAACGACACCATCAGCACCTTAAATAATAACGAAGACAACAGCGATCCCTGAGGTACCCCACAACCCTACCTCCAGGACCTTGATTGTTCAGCATTGTATTCAAACAATACACGATGCCACAAAAAAACCTGAAACCTCTATCAGCTATCAGTTGAATGTGTGTGGAGAAGGAGAGGGAGAAGTCAAAGATGACCCTAAGGTTGCAGGCCGAGAAAATAGGGAGTAATAGAGCGTTATCCACAGAGATTAAGAGCGGAATGGGGGAGGTAGGTTTAGGGGGAAAAATAAGAAGTTCAGTTTTGGTTGTGTTCAATTTCAAATGGCGGTGAGACATTCAGGCAGCAATGTCAGATAGGCAGGCAGAGATGTGGGCCTGGATTGCCGGAGCTGAGGTGTAGAGAGGTATTGTAGATCTTAGAGTCATCAGCGTAAAGATGGTACTGAAAACCATGGGAAGAGATAAGTGCACCAAGAGAATGGGTAGAGAGAGAGAAAAGGAGTAGGCCCAAGACAAACCCTTAGGGTACACCAACTGAGAGGGTGATAGCAGTAGAGGAGGAACCACCAGAACAAACACTGAAAGTGCAATGGGAGAGATTAGAGGAGAACCAGGATAGCACAGATCCCTTAAAACCAAGAGAGGACAAGGTATCAAGGAGAAGGTGGTGGTCAACAGTGTCAAAAGCTGCAGAAAGGTCAAGAAGGATGAGGATCAAGTAAAGGCCCTTAGATTTTGCCAGGGAACCGGTCGCTGGAGACTTTGGCAAGAGTTGTTTCAGTAGAATGTAAAGGACGAAAGCTAGATTGCAGTGGATCCAGAAGAGCTTGAGAGGAGAAAAAGTCAAGGCGACGGCGGTGAACGTTCAAGTAGTTTATAAATGAAGGGGAGTGGGGAGGAGGGAGATGGATTGATAATTAGAAGGACAAGTAGGGTCTAATGAGGGTTTCTTGAGGAGAGACGTGACTACAGCATGCTTGAAGGCTGCAGGAACAGTTGTAGGGGCGAGCGAGAGGTTGAGAACGTGAGGGAAGGGACGACAGTGGAGGAGATGGAGCTTAGGAGATGGGTGGGAATAGGATCAGAGGAGCAGATAGTGAGTTTGGAGGTGGAAAGAAGATGAGTGATTTCCTCCTTAGAGATCTTAGAAAGGGAAGAAAGGGTGGCAGAGGTTGAGGGGAAGAGATGGGAGTGAAGAGGGGGAAGAGGGGATGGAGTTGACCTCTGTGGGGACTTGTAGGTCTTTGTCATGGAAGTAGTCGGTCAAAGTTTGGGCAGAAAGGGAAGGTCAGAGATGGAGACACCTTGAAGAGAGAGTTGAGAGTTGAAAAGAGATGGCGAGAGTCAGAGGCAAGAGAGTTTGTCAGGTGTACATAACAGACTTGTTTGACGAGTACCTTTCCTGCCATCGTGGTTCGCAGTTCAGATCAACTGTTTGACCAGCCCAATATTCTACAAATTTCTACTGCACACTGGGAGAGATGCCAGAAAGGGTCAGAGAGACACCTGACCTGCCATGCAGCTGATTGCTCTTCTCTCCTGCTGTCGGCTAGAATCGGGCACAGGACCGGTGGAAGCACTAGACAAACTAGGCGGTCATCTAGAGTGTGGCAGTTCTAGGAGTGGCAGCAGCTATGAACCACGGCTAGTATTTCTACTGGTGCTGTCTTAAGGAAAAAATGAAGAAAAGGGAACAAGCTGGGTGGGCCAATGGTGCAGCAGAGGCAGACAGGGGTCATTACGCACGGCTGTAAAGGCAGGCAGGAGGCCTTTGCCGTGCGTGCTGGGCTATGCTTCGGTGCTGTTGCTCTTAGTGCTGCTGCCACCAGAGGATCCCGTGAATCTCCAGAACTCGGGGCTGGTGCCATCATTAGGCGAACTAGGCTGTGGCCTAGAGCATCGCTATTTTGAGAGCAGCCCATCACTGCCACTGCTGCCGCTTTCCAGGACCTCTTACGGCGACACTTTCAAACAGCAAATCAGCGCTTACCCAGTGTCCCTGGCGTCTGCACGTGGTTGGTGCTTCTGCCCCTCTGATACAGGCTTCCTGTTTGCATGGGGGCAGAAGAAGCCGGACCAGGCAGGCCTGGGGCATGCAGCATGAGTTCACCAAGGCTGGCCACTGTGCTTAATTTACTTTCTTAAGACGTAGCCTTGGGCAACTCAGAAGACCCAAGGTATGATGGCAGCAGCAAGGGGAAGGCAAGAGTAGAGGCAATACTGGACATGGTGGGGGGAAGGAGGGGAAGGAGATATGCTAGATTACTGAAGGGGAGAGGGACAGAGAGAAACACTGGACTATTGGTGGAGGGGGCAGAGAAGGGAAGGAGAGATGTTGGACTGAGGAGCGGGACATATGGCTGAAAGGTCCAACTCGGATGTCCGATAAGCTTGGGACATGTCTGCTAGGTGGACCCTTCCTATCATCAATGGAGACGCTTCCTCGACGAAGATTCTGGCATGTGATCAGGGAAGGGGAAGCGTGGTCTGCCCTACACCATTTTTCAAGGTCGTTGTGATATTGTGAATTGGCAAGTATATTACAATAAAGAGGGGCAGATGCATCCTGTTCATCTTGTCTTCGTATTGCCTGGGTTCATCCCAGATCAGGGGGTCACACAGGTTAGAGAATTAAAAGGGTGCAATAATAAGAACTGCTAAATTGCCACCTGTATCCAGTAACTCTATAAAATGAGGTGTTTATGTCATAAATGTTGCATGGAGGAATTGGTCTTAGAACCCTCTGTGCTGCTGGTGACCACTGCAAGAAGACTTCCCCAGAGCTCTGAACAGTGCCAGATTTCGGTAGGGTAGGCACAATGCTTAGGGACTATGAAGGAGGGAACAAATTGAAAAAGCAGAAAAAAAAAATGAAAAAAAAAAATGCTGTGAGACAGAAATTTGA
Source organism: Ichthyophis bannanicus (assembly GCA_033557465.1). Taxonomy (NCBI): domain Eukaryota; kingdom Metazoa; phylum Chordata; class Amphibia; order Gymnophiona; family Ichthyophiidae; genus Ichthyophis; species Ichthyophis bannanicus. Next base: position 43,499,062 of record CM066051.1, on the reverse strand, counting down.
ATGCAACTACAACTTCAAAAGTGCTTTTCAAAAACCTGATTCCAGAATTCTTCGGCATTTCCTGAGAGAGTTTTCTTTTTTTCCAACGTCCCTTTCAGCAAAGTCTTTAATAAAGTCTTGAAACGCCATATTTCGGGGTGAATGTGCCTAGGGCCTGCACGCACCAAACTCCGGCCCTGGCCGTGCAAGGCTTTGAATTGGCAGAGAAGCACAGCTTCCATGGGCTACACTTTCTGCAAACCCTGCGTAGGGCAGAGTGTTCTGCAAGGGCACCACACCGACAGCACGGGCCCCCGTGCTAACTGGCTAGCGCACAATTTGGCAGGGACTCGGTGGGTTCGGAGTGGACAGACAGCGCGGTTAACGCATTTGTCTTTGACATACGCTAACCCTGGCTATTGTCATTAGGCAGGCACACTTAACGCCGCCTCAAGGGGTGGCATTGTGCCATAATACTAGTTAGGGTGGCGCTACAGAATTGAAACACTCTAACGGCATGGGGACAAACACGCGCATCCCTGAGGTTAACACGAACCTCCACACTATCGTCGAGGCCCAATTGCGCACTAACTTTGCGCACCTTATTTATGTGGTTTTATATATCGCCCCGTTGATAAATCAAGGCGGTTTACAAGGAACAATTAACCATTACATGTTAACAGTAAATATTCCCCCCCCCCCATGTAGAGGGGGTCTGCAGTCTGCCAGCTGGAATGTCATGGGGCTAGGTTTTCGCTCTCAGGGGTCCCAGGACTGCATATTCAGCAGCTCAGCTGGGCGAACTGCGTGGCAGAGGCTGGGGGAGTTTTCATCTCTATTAATTTAAATTTGTGGATGTTATTTCACATGTTTGCTATGTCAAAATATTTTATAGGTGTGTAGGATGTTTTAAAGATTGAGTTTGTAATAACTGCTTGTTCGTCGGCTTAACGCATTTGCTTTTTAGTATGGTTTTACTAATTTCTTGTAATTTTATTGTTAGCTTTTTTTACGGACTATACGTGGATTTATGGATTTATGATATTTTTAATTTTTTGTTGTGGAATGGTGATTCTGTTTTACCATTAATGAAGGGTCTGACTTTTTGCAGTTTCGGGGCTTAATGCATTTGCTTTTTGGTATGGTCTTACTAATTTCTTGTAATTTTATTGTTAGCTTTTTTTACGGACTATAAGTGGATTTATCGATTTATGATATTTTTAATTTTTTGTTGTGGAATGGTGATTCTGTTTTACCATTAATGAAGGGTCTGACTTTTTGCAGTTTCGGGGCTTAACGCATTTGCTTTTTAGTATGGTTTTACTAATTTCTTGTAATTTTATTGTTAGCTTTTTTTATGGACTATACGTGGATTTATCGATTTATGATATTTTAAATTTTTTGTTGTGGCATGGTGATTCTGTTTTACCATCCATGCAGGGTCTGGCTTTTTGCAGTTTCGGTTTCAGTTCTTGTCTGAAGGTTTCCGTTTCTAATTTGGAGTCACTCATTCTGTATTTATTGAGGGTCTGTGTTCTGGGGATGCCTGTAGCTAGGGGTCTATAGAAGTCCAGCTTGTTTGGTTTTCTCCGTTGGAGCTTGTACAGGGGCTTTAGGACCCTTAGCACTAATTACTACGTAGGAGTTGTTGCTGTCCGAGTCTTGGCAGTTAGTGTTGTCATGGCTTGGTAGGTTTGCTCTATAGATACACAGCAATTTGGGATTTTTTCTCCAGGGTTTTTCAATCATTCTTCCAGATGGCAGAAATTTGAATGCAACTACAACTTCAAAAGTGCATTTCAAAAACCTGATTCCATAATTCCTCGGCATTTCCTGAGAGAGTTTTCTTTTTTTCCAACTTCCCTTTCAGCAAAGTCTTTAATAAAGTCTTGAAACGACGTATTTCGGGGTGAATGTGCCTAGGGCCTGCAAGGCTTTGAATTGGCAGAGAAGCACAGCTTCCATGGGCTACACTTTCTGCAAACCCTGCGTAGGGCAGAGTGCTCTGCAAGGGCACCACACCGAGAGCACGGGCCCCCGTGCTAACTGGCTAGCGCACAATTGGGCAGGGACTCGGTGGGTTCGGAGTGGACAGACAGCGCGGTTAACGCATTTGTCTTTGACGTAGTGAGGTTAGTAGCTTTTTAGTATGGTTTTACTAATTTCTTGTAATTTTATTGTTAGCTTTTTTTACGGACTATACGTGGATTTATCGATTTATGATATTTTTAATTTTTTGTTGTGGAATGGTGATTCTGTTTTACCATCCATGAAGGGTCTGGCATTTTGCAGTTTCGGGGCTTAATGCATTTGCTTTTTGGTATGGTCTTACTAAAGGGCCTGGAAACAGAATATGCATGTGATATATTAATTGACAAATATCCAAATGCGTATTAGGGATGTCCTCCAAATGCGTATTAGGGATGTGCACAGGCAAATACAATTTATTTTCATGATTTTTTCCTGATTTGGGGGGTTGTTGTCTCAGTTAATTTCACATATTAATTTTAATAGAGCAACGAGTGGAGGAGTAGCCTAGTGGTGACCTAAGAGCCCAGAGTTTGAACCCCGCTGGCTCTTCTAGCTTTAGACAAATCCTTGAGCCCTCCATTGTCTCGGGTGCAAACCTGTAAGCCCTAATTTGCCTTGAACTTCTGAGAAAGACCTACTCAAAACGCCTCCCTCAAACAGGAAGACGTCCTCCAAGAGATTGCCCTAGAAATCCTGCCCTCCACCAAAATAGCCCCCTAGAAAGACCCAAGTCTGACCCTCCCCCTTGGACTTATCTGAGGAGCACCGCAGTTGTTTTAGTGAATAGGGGCAGGAGCAGTCCCCCTCCGCTTGGACTGGGGATCCAACAAGGCAGTGGTAACTCCTAGTGGTAGTTTTGCGGTACTACTGCTGAACATGGACACTAATACTTCAGATAATGCAGTCCACTTTAGTAAGCACACCCCTAGATCTATCATGCACTATGTTTTTTGTAAGGCACACTAATGAATGCACTGCATTGTAGGCAGTTAGGCTTTTGCTTGGGCCGTGAAACAGAAGCTATCATGACCGCTCTGCCCAGTAATATACATAGTCTTCTTGAAAGGGCCATGTGGCGCTAGACATTTCACGTGATCTTGTGGCAGCATGCAACTTGGTGGCTTCAATATATCGATATTCATGATATTGTATGACACTGGCTTTCTGTTTTCCTTTCAGCCCACTCTTTTACTGTTTCCATTGGTGACATATCTACGGTAGAAAGACTAGGGAACATGCAACAAGGCTACAGTGTAACCCATTTAAAACAAATAGGAGAAAATATTTTTTCACTCAACGCATAATCAAACTCTGGAATTCATTACCAGAGGATGTAGTAAAAGCTGTTAGTGTAGTTGGGTTCAAAAAAGGTTTGGACAAGTTCCTGGAGGAAAAGTCCATAAACCATTATTAAGGAGGACTACGAAAATCCACTGCTTAGCCCGGGATAAACATCGTGGAATCTGCCTACCATTTTCTGAACCTGACAAGTACTTGTGACATGGATTGGCCATTGTTGGAAACAGCGTACTGGGCTTGATGGGCCCTCGGTCTGACCCAGTATGGCATTTCTTATGTTCTTATGTAAATCCACTCCTTACACCGTGGAGTCCCATAAGGGTCTATCTTGGTTCCATTGCTTTTTAATATTTTCCTTAGCCCACTGTTTTCATTAATTCATGATCTGGAGGTTTGTTCCTCTATTTACACTGACATATTCTACTGGTTGATTTCACAGATTTCTCCTCTGTAAACCTGATTTGTCTTGATAACTGTTTAAAGAAAGTTTCATCATGGCTTCACTTTAACCACCTTAAATTTAGTCTTGAGAAAAGAACTGCTATTTGGTCATTTGGACACTGAACAATTGCTCCCGCCTTAGCAGGCCAACATATTCAGCTCGGTGATACGTTTAAATACTTAGGAATTATATCATCAACTCAGAATGATCATTCCGCCATCAAATCTCTACTTTGACAAAATCTACATGTCTAGCACTCCACCAGTTTTGGGTTCTTCATCCCTATCTAAACACTGCATGCAAAACACCTTGATTCACAAGCTTGTAACACTGCAATTAGATGACTGCAATGTTATCTACTCCGGAATTCAAACACTAAAAACTAAAAGGTTGTAGACACTTCGAAAGTCTGCTTCCTTACTCGTTCTTCCAAATAGAATCACATCATGCTGTTAACGGTGCAATACTATTGGTTTCCTACATCGTTATCGTGTTCAATTTAAGATCTAATGTTCCTTTCCTGTAACTTCCATTGTATTATAAACCAATTTGCTATTGCATAAAAGACGTTATATTGCATGCTCAATAACAACAGATGTATGCCTATTTTTAAATATTCTGCTCTAGAAAGAGCCTCTATCAATATATGATTTTAATTTCCGTTTGACGTGGCATCATGGCTGGGACAACATGGTGCCCCATACAATTTCCAAGCAGAGGGCTCAATACTAATTTTCAAATTTTAATTGGGAGGGGGAGGGGGGAGAGACATGGCTAGGCTACGGTACCCAGTACCCTTCCAGCGGCCTTGATCAGGTAACACATTGTAAGCAGAAAACTAGAGAGATGGGCGGGAAAGGAGGTGAAGGTCAACACCTATGACCATTTGGGAAAGGCATTGCTAGTTACTTCAAGAAATTAAGGCTCGGGCCCTTACAGCCTCCACTCAAGATTTGGATTATTAAAGCAATAATCATAATCCCCCCCCCCCCATCAAGAATGATAGAAACATAGAAACATGACGGCAGATAAGACCATATGACCTATCCAGTCGGCCCTTCCATACAACCACTAAGCTCTACAGTCCCTTTATTTCCTCTTAGAGATTCTCTGTTTGTCCCATGCTTTCTTGAATTTAGTTACTGTCCGCGTCTCTACTATCTCTACAGGGAGACTATTCCACACATCCACCACTCTTTCCATAAAGAAATATTTCTGTATATCACTCCTGAGTCTATCCCCTTTCACCTTCATCCTATGTCCCCTTGTTGCAGAGCTTCCTTTCAAATGAAAGAGGCTCTCTTCTTGTGCATTTATGCCATGGAGTATTTAAAGGTCTCTATAGTATCTTCCCTCTCCCGCCTTGCTTCCAAAGTATACATATTGAGGTCTTTAAGCCTGTCCCTTTATACCTGCAGCCCAATTCTACCAACCCCACCATCTGCCAGCATCAGCAACTCTCTCCCACTCCTATCCCCAGCCTTCTCCCTCTCTCTCTATTTCCCATCTCCCCTTTTCCTTTCCTCTCCTCCCCCATGGTCCAGCATTATCCAGTTCTCTTCCCTCTCTCTCCCTCTTCCTCCATTCCCACCCACTCAGTTGTCTAGCATCTTGCTATTCTCTTCCCTCTCTCCTGCCCCCATCTCCCACTCCTTGGTTCAGCATCTCCTTCCTCTCCTTCATCCCCAATGGTCCACTATTTTGCAGTTCTCTGTCCCTCTCTTTTACATCCTCCCCCCACCCCAAACCCACTCCCTGGTCCAGCATCTCTCCAGTCTCTTCCATCCATACCCCCACCTTCTCCCAACTCCACTCCCTGGTCCAGCATCTCTCCAGTCTCTTCCATCCATACCCCCACCTTCTCCCAACTCCACTCCCTGGTCCAGCATCTCTCCAGTCTCTTCCATCCATACCCCCACCTTCTCCCAACTCCACTCCCTGGTCCAGCATCTCTCCAGTCTCTTCCATCCATACCCCCACCTTCTCCCAACTCCACTCCCTGGTCCAGCATCTCTCCAGTCTCTTCCATCCATACCCCCACCTTCTCCCAACTCCACTCCATGGTCCAGCATCTCTCCAGTCTCTTCCATCCATACCCCCACCTTCTCCCAACTCCACTCCATGGTCCAGCATCTCTCCAGTCTCTTCCATCCATACCCCCACCTTCTCCCAACTCCACTCTCTGGTCCAGCATCTCTCCAGTCTCTTCCATCCATACCCCCACCTTCTCCCAACTCCACTGCCTGGTCCAGCATCTCTCCAGTCTCTTCCATCCATACCCCCACCTTCTCCCAACTCCACTCCCTGGTCCAGCATCTCTCCAGTCTCTTCCATCCATACCCCCACCTTCTCCCAACTCCACTGCCTGGTCCAGCATCTCTCCAGTCTCTTCCATCCATACCCCCACCTTCTCCCAACTCCACTGCCTGGTCCAGCATCTCTCTAGTCTCTTCCATCCATACCCCCACCTTCTCCCAACTCCACTCCCTGGTCCAGCATCTCTCCAGTCTCTTCCATCCATACCCCCACCTTCTCCCAACTCCACTGCCTGGTCCAGCATCTCTCCAGTCTCTTCCATCCATACCCCCACCTTCTCCCAACTCCACTCCTGGTCCAGCATCTCTCCAGTCTCTTCCATCCATACCCCCACCTTCTCCCAACTCCACTCCCTGGTCCAGCATCTCTCCAGTCTCTTCCATCCATACCCCCACCTTCTCCCAACTCCACTCCATGGTCCAGCATCTCTCCAGTCTCTTCCATCCATACCCCCACCTTCTCCCAACTCCACTCCCTGGTCCAGCATCTCTCCAGTCTCTTCCATCCATACCCCCACCTTCTCCCAACTCCACTGCCTGGTCCAGCATCTCTCCAGTCTCTTCCATCCATACCCCCACCTTCTCCCAACTCCACTCCCTGGTCCAGCATCTCTCCAGTCTCTTCCATCCATACCCCACCTTCTCCCAACTCCACTGCGGTCCAGCATCTCTCCAGTCTCTTCCATCCATACCCCCACCTTCTCCCAACTCCACTCCCTGGTCCAGCATCTCTCCAGTCTCTTCCATCCATACCCCCACCTTCTCCCAACTCCACTCCATGGTCCAGCATCTCTCCAGTCTCTTCCATCCATACCCCCACCTTCTCCCAACTCCACTCCATGGTCCAGCATCTCTCCAGTCTCTTCCATCCATACCCCCACCTTCTCCCAACTCCACTCCCTGGTCCAGCATCTCTCCAGTCTCTTCCATCCATACCCCACCTTCTACCAACTCCACTCCATGGTCCAGCATCTCTCCAGTCTCTTCCATCCATACCCCCACCTTCTCCCAACTCCACTCCATGGTCCAGCATCTCTCCAGTCTCTTCCATCCATACCCCCACCTTCTCCCAACTCCACTCCATGGTCCAGCATCTCTCCAGTCTCTTCCATCCATACCCCCACCTTCTCCCAACTCCACTGCCTGGTCCAGCATCTCTCCAGTCTCTTCCATCCATACCCCCACCTTCTCCCAACTCCACACCATGGTCCAGCATCTTGTGTTCTTGTCTTCCCCACTCCCTGGATCGATGTCTCCCTGTTGTCTTCCCCCCTCCCCATTCCATGGTCCAGCATCTCTTTCCTCTCCCCCCCACCCTTTTCTATTTAGCCCCCCTGGTCCAGCATCTACCCCTCTCTGTCTTTCCTTCCTACCTCACTATGCCCTCCTGAAGTCCAATCTTTTTCTTCCCCCCTCCCTTCTGCCATTGCAACCTGTCATCTGGCCTCCCTCTGCGGTTTCATTTTCAGTAGTGTTACCTCTGCAGTAGCAGGAGGATACCTTTTATTGCCACCATCTCGGCACCCCCGTTAGACCAATGCCTTCCCTCACCCCTTGGAACACCATTGGGGAAGAGAGGAGTCTGAAGGGTTATCGGGGATTCCTGTATGCCATAAAGGTTAGAAAGTGATGACAGACAGTTGGTTTCCTAAGTGGTACCTGAAGGAGCGGAGGCAGAGATACAGAGCTTCGGAAGCCAAAAACGGAGCTCACTCAGCAGAGAAACTGCAACAGGTGTCAACCAAATGCTCAACCAGAGAAAAGGATACGAAAGTAGAGATGGTGAAGGAGTCTGCATTTGATCCCGGCAATGAAAGACAGATTAATTTGAATACTGAAGATTCTTCTAGTTACAGAGCCTAAGGTGTCAACCAGGAGCAGCAGAAGGGACTTGGGGTTTCAGAAACAAATGAAATCCCAGGACCACAGACACCAAGCATTTAATTTAGTTTCCCTGCACTGGCTGTAAATGAACCAAAATTTCATTGCTTGGCTTGGCATCACTGTATTCCCCTCATCAGGGTCAGCCACCAGCTTTAGAGAAAATCGTCCTGCATCTAAGTGTGAGCCCTGGATGCAAATATCCCCTCAACAAAGGTAACTTAGTGAGCATGTGAGGCAATAGGACTCGCCCAGAATATTGAGTGCTCCTCCACCCCAAAGAACTCTGCAAAGTGCAGAGGCGATTACATTTGGCTAAGATTACACTATGTCCTTGCACACCAGCTGTGGCATGGGAACTTCTGTCCTGCCACTTACCCATCTGGCCGACAAACGCATTGGTAGCATAGGTAGCGAAGAAGGGACCTTCCATGTCAAGGAGAAGTTTCTCTGCTCGTTTTCTCAGGGCCGTGTCCTTGATTTTCCGTGGAACGATCTCCCTACGCAGGATGGTGAAGTCCTTCCTGGTATCCTCAGTGCACTGCACGCACCCAGAGGACCGAGGCACTGGGCAGACCAGGAGGAGGAGAATGGTGGTGGCAGTATGGTACTCCAGCATGGCTACTAGGAGGGAGGAGGGGAAACGCCAAAGCCTCAGACAAGCTGATGCATAAGAAACATATGTAGCTGCGTCCAAGGGGGAGATTCTGCTCTATTATGTCATCACAGGATGATGTCACAGAGAAGGGAAAAGACTCTGAAGGTAGGCATTGTTAGGTCACAATGTGTGTCGGGTTGGTGGCCACTAGAGGAACCCACAGCCTGTCAGGCACACTTACCTCTGATAATCCAAGACCATTCCACAATACCAAGCTATAAATGCACCCTGTGCGACTCAAAAATCTGGTGCCCCCCCTCCGCTGAACCACACGCAGGAACTCTGTCTTGTTGGGCTTTCAGGAAGCCCAGTGAGGACATCGGTACCAGCTTTTGTGCTTGCGCCCTGTACAACAGCAGCGCACACACAGCCCTGGGTACGGCCCTGCAGGTCTATGTTTCTGCAGGCGGACTTTGGAATACAATACTTTAGGACTGTAATGTTTTCATATTGACCGAGCCATACAAATTCCATCCAGCAGCTTTCTAGGATGTGTAGTTCTGATTTTTTCCTAGACACAACACAGGCTGGTTTGAGATGAAAGGTAAAGGGAGGTTGTCTCCATAGCTTTTCCTCCAGAATCTACATCCTGGGTGGCACAGAAATGGAATACAGTCCTCCTCTCCCTCAAATCAGTATACTGATTATCTCCTCACTCAGGCTCGACTGAGTGGCACAAGCTTTTTAGTTTCTGCTTAGGATTTGCTGCCTTTGATTATGTCACCACACACAAGGAGCGTAGCCGTGGGGCAGGCAGCAGCAGGTTTCCTAACCAGGGACCTGCCTAGGCCCCTTTAAATGGAGTATTCGACACCCCCTTCCCCCACCAAGCAGATGTAGCTTTCAAGGTCTCTGCACCGAATACATACACCATTTAGGCTACAATTTTTGTGATCCTACCATAAATTAGCCTGGAGCTTGGGAGACTAGAGGCTGAGGTCCCCCTATCTCTCCAGCCCTGTTTATATATATAGATATGTGCACATTTTGGTGCGTAGAAGAGGAAATGGCGTATAATTACCACTTAATGTTCATGTGAAGTGAGCCCAGGCTTAGGTTTACCCCGTTGCATGCAGGGACTTGTAGTTCCTACTGTGTATTTTAGAGGCAGCAGAAGGTTGTGCCTGGAAGAGGGCAAAGCCAGCACTGGATAACCCTGTCCCAAATTGACAAGGAGCTCCTCTTTCTAATAGCAAAAGTGGGTAAGAAGTGCAGCTGGAAAGAGATAAGACACAAACGGCATCCCAGAAATTTTAGAGGCATGATTTAATTCCATTTCATCTATAAAGTAATAAGGGCAGGTGCAGGGCTTCTTCGAGTTAGTCCGAGGGTCGCTGGTTGTCCTGGCTCTCACTTCCTGGCCCCTGTCGGTTGCCCAGGATTGGAAGGGCTGCCAGCAGCTGGGAGATGGCCTGCTCGATGTCCCGGTTCCGGATGTAGCAGAGGAATGTGGTCCAAAGGAAGGCGCAGAAGCCTATGTAGATGGTCCGAATGTATGGGGGCACCAGGCTGAAATTCACTGTCTGGAAAAGAATGAAGAAGAATTCCAGGGCGAGCAAGGACTGGGGGGGGGGAAGGGGGGAGAGGGCAGGGAATTCCCATTGGAGGGCACGTGAACGATCACAAGTAGCTGGATGTGAACTAGTGGCAAACACACTTCTACACAGGGCACCCTGACCTATACAATAGAGCTTAACTTGTTTGTGGCCTCTCTTGTGGATTACTGCCAGCAATGTGCCTTCTATTCATTTTTCTAAAATTCTGTTTACCTGTAGAGCCTCTATGGACTGACTGTGATAATAAGAGAGATCCTCTTACCTGAATTAGTGTCCAGCACAGGACCCCTGACTGTGGAAAAGAGGGAAACGGGATAGAAGCTTTAATAAAAAGTGACAATTATTACAGATCATCATAAAATTAGATGACTTGCAATTTCCTGTGCTATGTGTGCTAAGGCCTTTTTACATGTGTCCCCCCCTCCACTGCTTTGCTTCCCTGAGCAGGCGTAATCTGCCCAGAGAGTATATTCTCCTAGATGAGATAAATATTTGAAATGCCCATCTCTGTTTGCCCCTTCAGTGCAATAATCTAACTTCTGATCTGGCTCTGGCTGGCCTGTAAAAATCATCTTTCTGGTTACAAAACTTAAAGTAGAATGCTCATGTTTTCTGGCCACTATTTTTCCTGTTTTTTTTTCTCAAACATTTTATTTTAAATAAAGAATCGGACAAGAACATGCCTAGGAATAAAGAAAGGAAAAAGCTAAAGCTTTTTTCACCTGCCTAGTTACTATAGTGAACACAAACAGCAACCTTTAGAACAGGGGCTTTAGTTGGCAGCCTCTTGATTGATTGCTTAGGCTATAGAGCGATTATCTGCACTATGATTACAAATTACAGCTCTCATCTTAAAGATGGAATGAAGGATAAGTTTGGGAGGGAGGGAGGGAGGGAAGGTGTTGGTTGCACGTGCTCAGAGGTGGGTGCGATTTCCCATCTTGCATTCATTTTGCTATTTTCACCATGCTGAACGCTGTCTTTTAAGCAATCGACTGATCAAAGCCTTCTCTTCCCCTACAGAACATAATGCTACCTGCAAACTAGACATACTTTGTACGTTGGCCAGAATTTCTCTCGCAGATTCTTCAAAATATCGTCTTCTCCATCCAGAAAGCTCAAACCTACAGGACGACCAAAGAGACAGAAGGCTGTAACAACTGTAGAAAGACAAGTTCTCACATTGTTCTATGTAACCTCAGCAAATGTATATAAGTTTCCGCAATTGTACATAAGTTAGTTCTCTATTTCAATGTAGCATATGCAACTGTTGCTCTATGTACACCGCTTTGACCCGGCAAAAAGTGGTATAAAAAAGTTAAATAACTAACTAATTGGTAGACAGTACCAAGTTAAAGTCGGCCTAAACACTTCACATCATACAGTTATCAAACAAGGCGTACTGCAGGGATCTGCATTCTCATCACTTCTTTTTAACCTCTTTATCCAACCAATATGTCACATAATATCAACTCATCATATAGACTACACGATTTATGCAGATGATATTATGATCTACACTCCGATTGATATCAACTGCCCAAACTACAACAAGATCTCAAACTGCATTACAAGCATTTCCATTTGGCTGTCAAATAACAACCTTGCAATAAACTTGAATAAGACTGAAGCATTTATTGTCACTAGAAACACCAACTTTAATCCACCACCATACATCACATGCAACAGTACTGAGATTCCAATTAAGGATGAAGTAAGATACCTCGGGGTAACCCTCGATAAGAAGCTAGACCTACGATCTCACATAAAGAAAACTGTTAAAAGCGCTTATTACCGAATGAAAATAATTAGACGCCTCAAGCCTCTTATCTCTGATGAACACTTTCGTACAGTCTGCCAGGCGCTTATTACCCCCATTCTGGATTTTTGCAACCCTATCTACAATGGGCTGTCAAAACATGCTCTCAAACCTCTTCAAATGGCACAGAATACAGCAGCCAGAATAATTAACGGTTCCACAAATCATGACCACATTACCCCCATCCTTAAAGATCTCCACTGGCTCCTGATAACCCTTCGCATAAAGTATAAGTTAATCATAAACATCTTCAAAATGAAGCACAACAGTTCTGCAACCAGCCTCCATGCCCTCTTATCCCGTGATACCAGCAACAGACCTAGAAGATTATCCACCTCAAACACCCTCAATACCCCAAGAAACTGCTAAATCACGCAAATGTACATCACAACGAGCAATTTCTTTGGCTGCCCCTTTGATTTGGAACTCTCTCCCTCCTGATTTACGTGCAATTGATGTTTTAAGTGACTTTCGTAAGCAATTAAAAACTTTACTTTTCATTGAGCACTATGGATCAACAAATGACTAAGATATCATCTATTGTATATTTTTTATAAATAATCCACCGTATTGTTAACCCTTGTTATTTTTCCTACATTACCATATGTTGTCATGTCTATACTGTTTATGTTTCCCTTGTTTATACCTTGTATTTATTGTGACCGCTTTGATTGAAGGAAAAGGCGGTATAAAAAACTTGTTAAATAAATAAATAAATAAAAAAAGAGAGCAACGGATATGTCCTTGGCTCCAGCTCACCGCTGTTCAGCTCTAGCTAAATTCAACTCCTGCATGGAGGAAAAGGAATAATAAAGCCAGGTTGAATTTGGCCTGTTATTATGGCTCTCATGACACTCGGATAGTAACTGCTCCAACTGTTTGATGCTATCAAGCACAACCAGAATGCTGGTTGAGCTTTGTATTCCAGTTTAATCCTGCAGGACTTCAAAGTATCGTTCCATGGTGCGACCACACCTTGACTATTGTGTGCAATTCTGGTCGCCGTATCTTAAAAAGGATAAAGCGTTATTAGAAAAGGTTCAGAGAAGAGCCACCAAAATGGTAAAGGGGATGGAAGGATACTCCTATGAGGAAAGGCTAAAAAGGTTAGGGCTCTTTAACCTGGAAAAGAGACAGCTGAGGGGAGATATGATAGAGGTCTATAAATTAATGAATGAAGTTCAACGCATAAACGTAGATCGATTGTTTACGTTATCAGAATATAGAAAGACTAGGGGGACATGCAATGAAGCTACAGGATAAACTATTTAAGACTAATAAGAGAAAATATTTTTTCACTCAACGTGTAATCAAACTCTGGAATTTGTTACCGGAGGATGTAGTAAAAGCTGTTAGTGTAGCTGGGTTTAAAAAAGGTTTGGACAAGTTCCTGGAGGAAAGGTCCATAAACCATTATTAAGAAGGGACCCAGAATATCAATGCTTGACCCAGTACAAGCATTGCGGAACCTGTGTCTTTTGGGGAAACTGCTAGGTACGTATGACCTAGATTGGCCACAGTTGGAAACAGGATATTGGGCTTGATGGTCCTTGGTCTGACCCAGTATGACATATCTTATGTTCTTAAAGTATTAAAAAAAATTCCCATGATTCTGACTTGCAGCAAGAACAGAGGTGACCACAGGGTTGCCAGCTGACTCCAGATTTGCTGAACAGGTTGATCTATTCCTGGGTTTAGCCCACCGCATGCAGGGACTTGCAGTTTTGCTTTTGTTAGGGAAACGCAAGAGGGATATTGGAACTACATGTCCCTGCATCCGGCGGTGTAAAACCAGCACTGGATCAACCTGACAAATATGAAGCCAGCTGGCAACTTGGACATAAGCTGCAAGTGTTACTTTGAACAGTGGCTCTTAACTCTTGAAGGTTACTGAGGTAAATGTTATTGGTAGGTGGTCACTGCTGCATGTCATCGCTACAAGACACAGTCAATAATTACAAGGCCACCAGATCCAACAAAGGGAGTCCCTTGTCCGATAAAAATGTACTCTAGGTTGCACAGTGATGGTGGAAAAGTGGGATTACCAATTATGTAATGCATCAAAAAAAATCTACGAAATGTCTTCTAGACCTCACATCTGGCTACAGAAAGGACAAATCCTGGGCTCAGGCCCAGTTTAATAATCCTAGTCATCCTAGCTTAATGATTTGCATGAAAGGCCCAGGGGGATTCTAAGCCTTCCTAGCTCCAAGTCTGCACACTGCATCTTTCCTCCTTTCAGCTTGAAGTCCTGCAGCAGCAGCTCTTGGCTAAGGACCGGAGCAAACGCACCCCATAGTGCATCTCGTCGGCCGCCTGCAGTCTCGCCACGTCTAGCTAGCTGGTGTATGCGCCACTGTGGCAGACAGCACTTTCCATCAAGCCGGACTGCCGGTGCAGTCGCATAAAAGAAACACAGGCACTACAGTGGGAGTTTTAACCGCACGCATGAACTGCGCTGGCATGTTGAAGCTGCCGCCGCCAGACTGTGCTCCCCTTTTTCCCCCCCGAATCACAGCACAAGTCACTCCTGCCTCCTGCAGTGAGTTACCTGGCCCCGACTCCCATTACGGTTTGCACTGCCGAAGCGTGTCGGTCACAACTGCTACTAGGCTGTCTTCCCACACCACCATTACCGACGTTCTGCAGCCTTTTCCAGCCCGTGGTAAGGATTTATTATCTCAACACAGGGAGGGAAGGGATTATCATGGATGTATGAAGAAGGGGGGGACAGCACACCACGGTGGTCATAGGGCGGAGGGGGCATCAAGGTTTCCAGAGGAGCGAAGATTCAGGATGTGAAATCCTTATGGCTGTGAGAAGTAGGAAGTAGGGAGGGCAGCATGGTTGAGTGTCGGGAGGAGGGGATGGAGCATTATGGGCTGGGTTTAAAAGAGCTTTGGACAAGTTCCTGGAGGAAAAGTCCATAAACCATTATTAAAGTAGACTGGAGAAATCCAGTGCTTATCCCTGGGATAAGTATCATGGAATCTGTCTTTGTTTTGGAAAACTGACAGGTACGTGCAATCTGGATTGTCCCCTTTTGGAAAGAGGATCCTGAGCTTGATAGAGCTTTGGTTTGACCCAGTATGGCATATCTGTCTTAAGGTTTCACATGGGGGGAGGAATTATGGCTCCACTCTCTAATCTGTCCAATCCATCCTGTTTCACTCACCCTAAAGAACTGAGTCACTGACCGCCTACAGATCCTTACCTGTGTAGAAGACGCTGATGGTAACAGGGGCTGCAAACAGTTGATCACACACCACCTTCCTGATCACATTCTGGGGTGCCGAGCCCGGGAAGACCCTTTCGATGTACCGGAGCCAGAAAAAGTTGAAGTTGGCATGGAAACAGAAGCCCACAAGCCCAACTTTTGCAGTCTGCCTGAAATCGATGGAGTCTCCAGGACCTTTTGTCAGCGTCTGCTGGGCTACATCGGCGCAGGAGAAGAGAGAGCCGTAGATGGCCACGTTGGTCAGCCAGGGGTATCTCTTTGTGAACCGTAGGAGCGCCTGCATGACCCTGGTAAAGCAGTTGCTTCGCCCAAGGTGAGAGTCACAAAATGGCCAGAAATGCTGACCATGCAAGATCTTTCTTAAGGTTCCTCTATACTTTATGTGCGACTCCTAAATACCAACAGATGTCTGTTAATTGTAGTCCTTGCGATTCAAGTACTGTAGAGTTCTTGCCAAGAACAGACTGGTAAAACAGTGATCTTTATAGAACAGAAGCAGACACGGTAGCCTTCAAGAATAGATGAAAAGACACACAAGAGCCAAGGAATACAAGATTTAAGTGATTTACTCAGGTGATTGGTGTCAGGAGTGGGATTGTGGTGTAGCCTTTCAAATTTCACAATTCTGTGTTATTACCACAATGCTGCACCCTCTGTCCTAAAAATAAACTGAATGTTCTGAGTTTCTTAGAGAAGAAGGTAGAGGGGAAGACAAGTGGATTTCACAAACTTTTTATTTTTAATGGGAGGGGGGATCTCTGAGTTCCTGAGGTGGGAGAGGCTGGAGAGATGGAAAACGTTGTCGGACACCTTCACCGGAGTGAATCTCATAAAGACAAATTCACTTTGAAGGACTGCCACACACATATGCATAGGACAAACACCATCCACTCCGAATGATTCTGATTATTGGCGCTTCAGCTACCAGTGGGGGCTCTTCATTTTGGTGCCTGCAGAAGAAAAGCAGAATGAAAACATCAGTTCCTGAAATTTCTCTGTATTGCTACAAAATTCCCCAGAGTTTGCATCCCTCCTGTTGAACGTTCAAGGCAGCTGGAGGCAGCCATTTTGCCAAGGAAGCATCCATGATGAACGGAGATAGAATGATGTCACCAGTGACCTCACCCATCAGCAAAATGGCTGCTTCCTTCTTAGTTGAGCCTATGTATTAAAGTGTATCAGTGCTGCCAAATAAAAGCACTAGAGACGTAAACCCAAGACTGGTGCTTATTTGGGCTGCGCCATTCCGGTACTGAATTCTTCTTTTGTAGACGTTTACTTTCTCTCTCCCTCTGCCCCAGTAGCATATATTCTACAGCTCTGAACTTAACATTTTCTACTAATTGATAGTATGTTTCATGCACGTCACTTGATGACAGATTTCTCAGCCCACATTTGTGCTGGTGGATCACCTGCCCTGCCGAACCTCTGGACCAGAGAACGGCTCTCAGAAACCTCACCGGCGCCAGGCGATTTACTTAAGATTCAGGGAGAGCAAGGGCGCTTAAATAGAAATTCAAATTCTTTGGAATCTCGCAGGACATCAGAGCCCGACTAGATTATAAGCTCTGATGGGCAGGGACTGTTATTTATACATGTACAGCGCTGTGGATGTCTTATAGTAGTAAGTAGTAGTAGTATTAGTACTGGGCAGGAGGTTGCTCTGGACACACGGATGCGTCCTTGTCACCGTGTAGGATGCTATAAAGATCCCGTTCTCTCGTCAAGATGATGTCATTACATCACCATCTGCCCATAGAAGGTCTAGGGACGAGAGGCTGAGATCAGGTCGATGAGGTGGACCCTTTTAATATGCTGACCACTAAGGGCAAGTGAGGAAAGCTCTGGGCTCGTGGGATCAGACCCAGGAGACTGCTTTTTCCCCCTCTACCACACAGCCTATTTGGATGAGTAATTCAATATGTAGAACACACATCTGTTCTTACGTACTGTGCCCTGTGACCCGTATCAGACAGGAATCCCTGTTGCCAACCCTCAGAACGTGCAGAGACCCAAAACACCAATGCTGCCGATTATTTTGGTGAAAGCTGGTACTTTACCATGGGGGCGGTAGTTCCAGAAATGGTAAGCAGTAACTGACCCCAGCCCTCTGCAGAGTTACAGTGGGCAGTGATTCCTTCTCTTCTAAATATAGACAAGCAGTACAGGCAGGCACTGGCCTAAACATAGCCTCGGGTCTCGTAACTTTGGATTAGCAATAAAGTTACTGGTAGCCCTCTGCCCTATAAATTCAAATCCAAAGAGGTGTTGCGGGGTAGGAATGAGGTGCGTTGGCATACTTTTGTGTTTGTGAGGGGAGAGCTTCGGTGTTGCAACGGCAGGGAGGAGCAGGAATGAGGTTCTCTGGCACAGCTCTGTGTGTGTGGGAGAGAGAGATCAGTGCTGCAATCGCAGGAGGTGCTGCTGGGCAGGAATGAGGTGCACTGACATAGCTGTGGGTATATGAGGAGAGGGTAGCTGTAGGAAAGCAATGAGATATTCCTACAGAGCTGCGTGTTCTACTTTTCTGCCAGTCGCACCTTTGCTTTGATCACTTTACAGTCGTGAGAACAACTCTGACTCCAGGAATGGTGCCTAAGATGTTTCTGAATCCTTTGTTTTCTTATCTGTGGCTTTGTGGGTTTCCTCACCACTTCCTACTGAGCAGACACTGTACAAACCATATCGGCCACAAACCAGCAACAGTCACATGTCAGTAGCACAGACCAGGGTCTTGTCTAGGCTCGAGAATAGCTGTCTCAGAAAAAAAAACAAAAACGAAAGCAGTTTTAACCTTTATTAGAAATTTCCTTCCTTTTGGAGGGTTGCCACTATGTATTCTCAGCTGAGGTGACATGCTCCCTTTTCCTAAAGCAAGAGCCACTGGGCCTCCGCCGCAGACTCCTCATCTGTAGATCAGCCATTTTCATCGTCTACTGGAACCAAAACTAAATGATCAAATAATTCACGGGACGGCTACACTTGTGCCTACTTAGGAGAGATGCCTTGATATTAAATTCAGCATCCATTAGCCAATCGATAACTCCAGCAACGGGCTGGATATGTTACAGAGAGATAGGCACTTTCTTCAATATGCTGACAACATAATGCTTCTTGGCATGTTGAGCTGGGTAGGGAGCCTGGGAAGACAGGTGTTAGGAAATGCATTTCTGCTAGACCCAAGATAACAAAATGCAGAAAGGGAATTCATTAGCATAAGTTTGAAATTAGTGAGCAGAAGCACCATTGTACATTTAAGCATCTTTTACATGTATTCAGACCTGGGTCGTCTTGAGAATAAATCCATCGAAAAGGAAGAGTCTCTCTCCCATTTTACTTCAGGTTTGGATCTAAAATGGCTGATATGCATTTAAGAAATGTCAGTCTCATACATTTACACTGGGGATATCTGCAAACCTGACTGACCGAGATTCCTGCTCTACCCTACTAGAGCAGTTGGTATGGAAGGGCAGACACGATAGGCCATATAGTTTTTTTTTTCTGCAGTCATCTTTCTATGTTTTTGGGTATGCTAGGCACCCGAGTTCCACACTTTCCTAATTGGGACCTAATTTACCCTTTAAGGCTACTACCTCTTACCAATTCATCTTCTACAATCACCATCACCGGCTGGGCACCAACCTGTACCAATGGACAGAAGAGGTAGACAGACAGAAGGCCAGGGCGGAGGCTGTTAACTCTTGTGGAGAGGTGAGCATCCTGTAAGCATGGGACGTGCACAGGGCTGGGATCAAAGAAAAGCCCCCTGACCTGGGTTCCCAAAACGTTTCTAGAGAGGCCCCAGTCAGTTGGGTTTTTGATGACAGGCACAATGAATATTCAGGACCAGTCCCAGAATTACTTCAAGGTATGCCCTGGAAAATCTTTGGGCCTTTTGCCCCTCCTGGGTGTCAAAATCTACTGTTCAGCTGTGAATTCCCTGCCCCTCCCTTCCCACCGTCACCACTACCCTAGATGCTCGCCTAGTTTGTTTGAGGGTTGGTCCCGCTTACGAATATTTATGAGATGGATTTGCATTACGCACCACCTCATTTATTATTGCATACAACAGTATCTCATGCACATTCACTGTGGATATCCTGAGACCCCAGTCCCATGGCCAAATAGCCCCAAATAGCACGCGCTGGCTCCCCTCGAACCAAACAATAGCGAAATGTGCCACCCGCGCAGGCCCCGCCCTGTCTGTCACGCCTCCACCCTACGCCCTCGCTGATTGGCCGGCGAGGCATCTCCGGCTCCGCCTCCCTTTAATTCGTCATCGAACGCCTGGGGGCATTGGTCACAGGCGCCCCTCGTGGGGCGGATCCCGGGCTTTAACCCCGCCTTCGGCCTCTGCACCTGCGTCGGCGGGCTACAGCAGGCGGTCTTCCTCATCCCGTCGGTGCCGGAGGGGAGGCTTCAGCGCTCCGTCCCACCGGTCGCTCGGCAGCAGCGGGAGAAGCACGAACGGAGCTCGCCGCCGCGCTGGGACCGGCTCTTTCCTCTCCTCTCTTCAGCGCATGCGCCGCTCATCAGAGCTCCCTCCTGCCGATTGGCTGCGCTGGCCCCTCTCCTCCCTTTCCCCCTTCCAAAACCCCGCCCCCTCCTTCGCTTCACTCCGATTGGCTTCTGCGGGTCTCGCCCGCCATCCGCACCTCCAGCTGATTGGCGGATGGAGCTGTTGGGGGCGGAGCCCGCTGGACAGCCTGCTGCCGCAGTCGCAGCTTAGTTAGTCGCTCCGCAGTGGCCGGAGCGTTCGGGTTTTTGCTTTCTCCTCAATATAACGCTCAGGGCTAGAGGCTTTCCGCTCCACGGCACCAAAATAATCACAATAATTACTATTAATGCAGATAAATCATCATCTCTATGTACTAAAATACTGTAATGAGTAAAGGGACGCTATGCACCCATCGCGCCTTATTTTTCTATAGCTAGATCTGTTGCAAAGTATGAAATGATAGCGCTTTTTTAAAATTTGTATTCACTTCCGCCTTTCTAAATTGCTGCCTGGAGATCATTTGATTTTTGAACAAAAAAAATCACCTCTCTTCGCTAATTCCCTGGTGGAAAGTGGCTGCACTAACCAGGTAAAAGAATATGTTTTATTTTATTTCTATGCACGAAAGAAGGCATAGTACTTGCTGTTCTTTTCTCTCTCCTAGTGATTTATTGAGTGGATGCTACCTGGAAGGACCCAGCGTCTCTTTCTTTGCCTACCCCACCTCTGGTTGAATCTGAGGCACATTTATATGTGTTTTCACCGTTGCTAACTCTGCCCCGGATATTGTCAGGTGCTTAGGTACTAAGAGAGTCCTGCAAAATGTAGGGGCCTAGCTGTAGATACGGACAGATGGATGTGAAGGCGCATGCAAGCACGCTTTTGCAGGACTGCAGCTAATGCTGATGTTCAGTATTCAATTTTTTTTTAGTCTGCTTGGGTCCTTGCTTGACTGGTGCATGCAGAGTGGGTGGGAAAGGGGATTCCCTCCTCTCTGGGTTCTGTTTAGTCATATGCTCAGTCATACCGTTTTGTGAGGCCGGCCAGAAACAAAAAAAAAGTACACGGATTGGATTCGATTTTGTACTGGTCTTTCCAAATCAAAACTCAAAGCGAGTTATCATCGGGTGCAGTGGAGCGGGTAGTTCCCTATCCAGAGGAATTATGATCTAGGTTTGTAGCGGAAGCAGTGGGGGTGACGTGACCTGTCCAAGGTTATATCGGTGAGAGTGGTAGAACTTGAACCCTGTCTTTCCTGGTTTTTAGCCTCTCCTCCCCCCTCATCGTTTGCCCAAACTTTATTGTAATTGTCCCAGGGCAGGGAGTGTTAGACCAGTGTTTAGTACAGGAATGGAGGAGGAGAGATGCTGAAAGCTGTCAGAGGACTGGGCTTTTCCCAAGTTCTGGGCTCTGCTTCAGGCCTGAAGATTATGCTGTGTCCTGGCACTTCTGCTTTCATATCCTTGACCCCGAGGGGGACATTTGTAGTTTTAAATACCCCAAACAGGGTGCTTGTTTCCCTGCAGAAGGTGGTGGTTATATCTGTGGGGTGAGGGGAGCACATTTGTTGCACCTCAGGGCAGAGGAGATAATGTGGGGGCACAATGGTGTCAGCTATAGTGTATCTCACTTCTCTTCATCTGACTGCCCTAGTGGTTTCTCGCCATGTCTTGTACTCGCAGGAGCTCAGCAACTCCTCTCGGTTCTAGCTGCTTGTACAGCCGTCTCGGGTGGGGTTGCGCACGGCTTTGACAGCTAGCACTGCGCTTCTGCTTGGACTCTGAGCACGGAGCAGCCGACTTGTCGTGGTATAGAGAAATTTGGTGAGACCGAGTGGCCCACTTCTTTGGAAAGGGGAGGTGAAGGGCAGACAGGAGGATCCATGGTGGGGATAGGATCTGAACTCTCATCTCCACAGGGAGGGGAAACTCCTGCTGGAATTTGGGGCTTGTGCCTTTTTTTTGGGCTTTGCCCTCGTAGGATGAGTCTTCCCTCAGTCCTCCTCTTCAGTTACTTTCCTAGGATCTCAGCCTGGCCCGTCACTTCTTTTCGGGCTCATCTGTTTTTTTAAAAATCACCAGCATGACATTATGTGGCTTTGTGGCTGGCTTTGAAATCTGAAGTTTCCCACTTGTGGGCTGAGAGAGAACTTGAAGCAGTGGCTGGGGTCCCTCTGTACCCAGGTTTCTTTTCTCTCTTACCGCAGCAGTGGTGATTACAAACAGAATCTGTGAGTAACTCCTTTCCTTCCAAGGGGACTCTGTTTCTCTTCAGTGGCCTGATTTTTCTAGTTTTGGACTGAAGAGGGATGCTTTGGGGCTGTTTTCTTAGGTACACACAGGTGTAGTAGGGGAGTGTTTTGCAGCCATGACTTTGTAAAGAAAGGTAGGTAGCTCATGCCCTGTGTCTGGCCCAGAATTAGCACCGACTCTGTAGAAGGGCTGAGTGCATCCCTCATAACGTTTCTGTAGAATGCAACAACTGGAACTTGGTAAGGTATTGAGGGTTATATCTCATAGAAACCTTTTATTTCAAATTGGCATGTCCTGGTTACAGATCTTTGGCTTGGGCTGTAGCAGAGGTAGACTGAATCTGAAACTATGGAGCTATGTCCTTTACTATATTTCTGCAACTCTGTTCTCAATATTATAACTTTTCTTGTTTTCTTCTTCTTATTTTTTTCAGCACTTTTATCTCTATTGACTTTTCTATTGTAGTGTATTGTAAACTGCTCCGAATAGCAAATATTAAAGACCTATAAGCATCCCCGCTTATAAGGACCAGCAGGGATTCTGTGCTTTCAACTTAACTGCTATGGAATTCAGAGTAAGGACTTTGCAGTAGTGTTGAGTATGTTTGAAATACTTGTGCCGGCAGGCAGCCGTGGCTTTGTTGACCTTGTGAGAGGTTTGGATAGGAAAGGTTACCGTGAATTGAGAGGGACTTCGTAAAGAGATTGAGTGTTCCAAAGTGCTAAACTTTCAGATGGTTGGACTTCCATGGGGGAGCAGAATTGGGGGTGTGGCAGGTACTTTATAGTTCACTGGGGCATCTCTGCTGTGCCTGGCTATGTACCTTGAAACCAGGAATCGGTGCTAGTTGCTGCCTGTTGTCCAAAACTCTGTGCATGGTAAATCGGAGAAGAGCCTTCACCATAAAGAAATGGACATGGTACTGAGTTCATGTCGGCTCATTAAATTCACGAGAATAAGTACGCCTGGTGGTAAACATCCTAAAGGCAACCAGCCAATCAGATAGCCACACGGAGGGGAAATTCCACACCCTGTTTTCTGTGTAGAGTGCACTTGGCGGGGGGGGGGGGGGTGTAAGAGGCTTATTTAACTTTACAACAGGGCAGGGGACTTCTTTTTCTGTTTTTAGTTGTGAGGAATACACAGTGGTGGTCTAAAGTTCATGTATGTTGACGTGTTTTAATGTTCCTATTTGCTGTGGATAAAGTTTGGTAAAATTAGGATGGCAGGAGGGTGTTGAATACACTGCTAAACAGAGGTGAGGCTGCACTGTTCAGCAGCCTGCAAACACACTCCACCAATACATGTCAAGTGATAGAACTCATGACATCAGCCTGTTCCCCTTTCCCAACTGGCATCTAGAAGTTTCACCCAGAGTGAAAATATTTTAAAAGATGCGTGTGCTCATTCATATTTATTTGTACATAAATATGTTGGGGGTTGGGAGAATACCCTTCTGAGTCCTTACGTCCTTGTGAAGACACAAATGAATCAGTCCTAAACATTGCCTTTTCCTTCTGTAACGATTCCCCGCCCACTCCCCCCAATGTGGGGTGGCTGCTTGCACATTTCCCAAATTTTAAACTTGTATCTTGCATAAGCTCTGTGACCTGTCGATTGTGTTCATTTTATATTTCAGTGCTTGTGATACTTTGTAGCTTGTATCATATAACAAAAATCCAATTTTTAAAGTTACCAGATTTCCTTTTTATTTGGGGGTGGGGGGAGAGGACACCTTAGATCTAGGTTTCAGCAACAAGTCATGGAGGAGGGACCCCCACCCCCATGCATCCCGTGACAGCAATATCACATCTAAGCAGACACATCGACTGAGAAATGGAAACAGTGGTGCATTTCCCCCCTAAAATGCAGAATGTAAAGATATTGGATGCAACTTCTGAACACTGACGCATTCGAATCACCAAATTGAAAATATATTTTTTTCTAACTCCTCTGTTCCCATCGCTGGAATAGGAATCAGGAGGCGGCCAATGAGGTGGGCATCGGGGACAATCCCTGAAAATCAATGGCATCCGGTAACCTTATCCGTTTTGGTTCTTAGGTTCTACGTAGCCATGCCCAGTGTTTCCCCCATGTTAAGTCCACGCTCTTAGTTTGCTCAGGCGATAGAGGTAGACAGAGACTTGTAGTATCAAGCAATATGTCTCTTGAAATTTCAACCAGGTCTGTCTCTGTAGAGCGTTTTAGTAAGTCCCAGCTTTTCTCGTCTCTCTGTGAATAGCAGCTGCGCAGTAGGAAAATCTTAAGAGTCCAAGGGATCTTTGCTCTGAAAATCTCATCCATGATGGGGGTGGGGGACACTTTCCCCACCAAGTGTGTACCTTTGGGTCAATGCTGGGTCAGAGCAAAGGTCCGTCAAGCCCAGCATCCTGTTTCCAGCAGTGGCCAATCCAGGTCACAAGTAGCTGGCAGGTTCCCAAAAAGGCACACAGGTTCCACAATGCTTGTCCTGGGGCAAGCCGTGGATTCCCTCAGTCCACTTTAATAATGGTTTATGGACTTTTCCTCCAGGAACTTGTCCAAACCTTTTTACACCCAGCTACATTTTTACCACATCTTCTGGTAAACTTTGTGTCTAGAGAAAAATACTTCCTCTAATTTGTTTTAAATGTACTACTTTGTAACTTTATGATGTGTTTCCTAGTCTTTTTTAATGTCCTCTGAATAGCATCTTGCACCTGATTTCTGCTAAATTCCTTCTCCGTGCTCCATCAGCAATCCCGTCTCTTCCTCTCACTGGGTTCGACATCTTGCTTTAGTTTGCGGTGGTTTAACAAGGAGTTTGTATATTTCGGGTACGGCCTGTTTTCCCGCACTAAGCCAAGCAAATTGCTTCAAGCAGTGTCGTCTCCCAAGACTTCCCTTGTGAGCAGGGAGTGCTTCAGTTGCTGTATCCACACCTACCTGGCAATCCAAGTCCCTGCTTCTCCCCGGTGACCTTGAAAGCTAACACCTTCCCCGATCAAATTGCCTACCTGTTTCTTCTCACTTCTGAAAGAGCAGGGAGCTTATCCCTGGAAGAAAGATTGGATTAAACCTAACTGGAACACCCTCAATGTCTCTGTTATCTGTTAGCATACTCTGAAGGGTATACCAACAGCAAAGTATAAGATCTGTATATGAGTTTTTAAGATTTTCCTTCTCTTTCTGTAGTCTCGTATAGAAACAGAAAATGACCGAAGATAAAGACCGTGTGGCCTGTCCAGTCTTTCCATCGATACCTAATACTAAGCTCTACAATCCTGTCTTCCCCCTCAGAGATCCTCTGTGATTGTCCCAGGCTTTCTTGAATTCAGATACAGGCCTCGTCTCCACCACCTCTGAGAGACTGTTCCATCCTGAGTCTCTCCCCTTTTCCTTTCGTCCTATGGCCCCTCGTTCCAGAGTATCCTTTCAATTGGAAGAGGACCACCTCCCGTGCATTTATCTCATGGAGGTATTTAAATGTCTCCGTCATATCGCCTGTCTTCCACCTTCCCTCCAAAGTATATTGAGATCTTTAAGTCTTGGGTCTCTACGCAATATAGTCTAGTCACTTACCCCTCCTCCCCCCCCCCAACTGCGTATTAGGTTCCCTGTGGAAATGATATATACCCCTTAATTGAGAAAACAGCTTTTTGAAATCCATTTGCGCTAGCCCCCCCTTGCCTCCAAGGCAGCTATAATGCTGTCCTTGCAGCCCTCGGAGGTCTACATCTTTGTATGACTTTAAGGATCTTTTGTTTGTATTCCCTACAAGTCTTCCCAGAATTTCCGTCACCGGGGTCAGAAATAACAGGAGAAGCGGGGAAGTGGCAGTCCACATGTGTCCCACTCATGACATATTTATTTCATCTAGACCACAGGTCTAACTCCCTACGTCATTCGTTCACCAGTGTGCTTGAAGCAACTTTAGATTGACTAACCACAGTCCGCCTTCCCAGATACCTAATCTTCATTTTGGCCCATCTATCTGAAAAGTTGCTTTCATGTTCTTCTGCTCTGTTTCTGAGCCAAATCTTCAAGATCTCCAATTTCTTCATATTTACCTTGAAACCTGATAATCTTCCGCACTCATTCGTTTGCCATTGCAGCAACGACAGGCGATCCAAGGGCAGCTAACCTTAAATAGAATATTGTCTGCATAGCGAGAAACTTTAGTCCATCTCTGCCACTTTAATGCTTCTGGTATCAGGCCTCATCTGTACCCTGACTGCTCATGGTTTGATGGGAAGAGCAAACAACAAGGGCGATGGGGACCAACCCTGCCGATAGTATCTCTCCCCAGGAAACGGGGTTCAGAATACCATCCGTTCACTGGGGTTTTCATCTGAGAAATATAGATCCAGAGCCCCTTTTTTTCCATTGTTTATAACATGAAGACCTGGTCGACGGCCTTCTCTACATCAATGGATAACCAAAACGAGGGAATATTGTGCTCTTGAGTTGCCCGTGTTAAGTTAGTGTTTCCCTTATATTGTTTGCCGCTTGATGGCTGGGCATAAATTTATTATAACCTTAGCCTAGAATTTTTAGATCTAAGTTTTTAAAAGAGATTTGGACCTATAAGACCTTACTTTCCTTGGGGTTCATAGTTATTTGAGCCCAGCTCATAGCTTGGCCAACTTGCCCCAGGGCTGGTGCAAGGGCAGGAGGTACTCTAGGCCAACCTCATTTCTGCTGTTCCCCGTGTTCCCACCGTGCCTGCATCGCCGGCGTTGCTGCCCCCTCTCTGCAACCTGCCGCGGCAGTTATTGCTTTTAAACCACGACACTTCGCTTACCATAAACTTCAGAGCCGCTTCGCTGTTCCTGCTCTCTCCCCAAAGCAGCTTTCCTGTTTGCATGGGGGGTGGAAGCGACTGGACTATTGGTGCTGTAGGCATCTGCCTAATTTGCCTAATGGTAACACCGGCCCTGACTCAGCCCCCAGTGTTACAGTATTAAATAATGCCATTAGGGAAATAGTTCTCAGCCTTTATTCTCTTGTGTCACCCTGGGGACTTTGAAAATATTCTTAACAGAATTTACGTTGTTTTATGGCAGAAGATTGTAGTTGCTCTGCCAGTCCACTTGGATATGCGCACTTTTTGTTCAATTTTAGTTTCTCACCAGTTTTAACCTTCATCCGTGAGAAATTCGCGCCTTTAGTTTTCAATATGGGGCTGAATGGTCTATAAAAAAAAATCTTTATTTTCAGTAATATTTCAAAGCAAGTTACATTTACACTAAATTTGACTGCCAACGTCAAGAAACATTTACCTAAGCAGGAGTCTGTACACAGCAGAGAGCTAGAATGCTTTCCCTATCTGGGCCGGCCCAACCACTAGGCAAACTAGGCTTTTGCCTAGAGCAGCTGTTACTTGGTTAAGGAAAGCAGGGGGCTTGCTCTCTATGTAAGGTTACCAGTTGTTTGCGATTTTTCAGGGATTGTCCTTGATTTTGAGGTAACGTTCCTGACTCCAAGGGCTATAACCACCCCCCTGTCCCCGATTTCAGTGGGGGCGGAGGCAAAGCTCTTGAGTGCAGTCTTCACAATCCCGGTAGGAGATGTAAAATTAACTTATTTTCTGATGTAGGGGAAGAATTTTAGACATATTTAGAATATGTATCTATATGTATAAGATAAAGTTTAAGTAGATGTGTGCTTATAACTCGAAGAGCTGCTACTGTCTTTTTTTAACTTTTGAAATTATTGAATGCTGCTTCGACTGGTTGTTTTGAAATATATAAGGAAAATATACCCGAGGAGGGAGGATCCCCTGCCTAGGGTGTCCCAGATTTGCTCTCCAAAATTCAGGTAACCGTATGTCTATGTCCAGCTCTTGGTGACTCACCAATGTGTCCCGACACGCCGGTTGAGACCCACTGAACTATAAGTTTGAACAAAGGATCTCCAACCATACAGTTTTGCAAAGGGTCCAACTAAATTGGGTGACTTCTGTGATTTCAGGGATCTGACTTTCCTCCTCCAATCTCTCTGCCTCTTCTTGGGAAAGAGATTTCAGAAGAACCAAGTCCATCCCTCTCTCTCATTGATTAGGACAGTCGGAAATGGCAACTGGGAAGGTAATTCTAGCTGTTGCACGCAGACCTAATCCAGTGATGGCTAAAGAGAGGTGAATTTAAACAAAGATGAGAGATTAATAACGAAACAGTTGCAATGCATGACACAATAAAATAGCATGGCTTATCCACTGGAAGCTAATAACCTTCCAGTACCAGAGAAAGACTGGGATCAAGACCCTGAGAGAGAAAGAAGTTGATATAATGCGTGTCCCAGGTGATCAAGATCAAAGACAGAAGGTTTTGTAAGGGTGCCCTGGTATATAACACTCTGAGACAGGGCTCTCAGTGCACTGACGAGACCAGGTATATTGGGAGGAGGTGGAGGAGAGGGGAACCGTCTGGACATTGTGAATGAAAACTCTGATTCATGCTGATTCTACAGTATACAGACCAGGAGAGGGACCTTGGGGTGATAGGATCCCAAGGCGGTGAACCAGTGTGACAAACCAGAAGGATGCTGGGCTGCAAAGAGAGGGGCATAACCAGCCTAAAGAAGGCGCTATGAATGCTCCTGTACAGGTTGTTAGTGAGGCCTCCCATGGACTACTGTGCTCAGTTTTGGAGACCGTACCTCAAATATGATATAACAAGACTTGAAACGGTTCAGAAGGTGACAAAATGATATGGGGCCTTCTCCCGGAGACAATATGAGAAGAAAATTGAAGTCCTAAATATGTAAACCCGAGAGGAGAGATGGATGAGATATAATACAGACATTTAAATACTTAAAGGGCGTTAATGAACAAGCAAACCTCTTCCAAAGACGGGGAAGCTGTAAAACTAGAGGGCATAACATGAAGCTACAAGGGGGTAAACTTAAAAGGAACATTAGGAAATACTTTTTCACTGAAAGGGTGGTGGACGCTTGGAATTCCCTCCCGATGGAGGTGGTGGGGCAAATACAGTGACAAATTCAAAAAGGCATGGGACGGACACAGAGGATCTCTATATAGCAAGAGGATAAAATCAAAGCAAACTTAAATATCTTCTTTCTCCGGGAACAAGCAGGAAGCCAGTCCTCACGTTTCGGTGACATCGGCGCCGACGGAGCCCGCGCGGTAACCTCTCCACAGCTTTCAGAGAGTTTTTGGGAGATCCGCCATGCACGCATGGTCACCTTCCTGCCCAAGGGCACCATCCCACCTCGGTCTCCTTTATTCCAGCGGAGCCCACCGTCTGCACCCCGGAAAAGGTTGATCATTTCTTTTTTTCCTTTTTCGGTACGCGCATTGGTGCCTTCTCGCCTCCCGAGATTGCTGCCGCGTCGACGCCATCTGGCACGGATGGAAGATGAGTCTGTTTTTTTGATTTAAAGAAGTTTCTTGAGTCCACAAATGAGGTAGTTTCCTCCCGTGCTACTTTTAATTGTCTCTTTGTCCACAGTTTCGGATAAAGTGAGGATTCTGAAAAGTTTCTTCTCAAAAAAGGATTTTATTTTTCATGGTCAAGTTTCCATATTTCCGGATGTCTCGAGGGCCACTCAGCAACGGAAGGAGACCTCGCGTCTTGGCAGCAGGGGAGACTTTCCTCGTTTTTCTATGCAAATGTTTAGTAACATTTAAGGATGTTAGGTATGTATTTACTGATCACTCTCTGCTTGTGTCTTCGCTTGATAATAGATAGGGGAAAGTTTCGTTTAATCTATGTTAATTTCCTTATCTTAATTTCTTTGTTAGGATTATGAGTGGGTTGCAGCCTGATTTAGTAGATTTTCTCCTTCCTTAACTGACCCTCCTTCTCCGACATGTAACCTTATTCATTGTGTTTTGGGGTTATTCCAAGTTTATACTATTGCTTTTGTTGATGATGTTTATCGGTATTTTCCTGTATACTGTGTTGGTATGCATTTGTTTTTTAAAATTCACAAATAAAAAAAATAAAATAGAAGGGGCAACCTGTACGGGGGGGGGGGGGGGCATATCAGGAGCAGTGTGAGCGGCGCGGCCGCAGAGGGCGCAAGCATAGATGGGGGCATGGATATCTTCACTTGGCTTCCAGGGAGCTGATAGAGGGAGTTACTACACATGGTTGGGGCAGGGAGGGGGGCTTCAGTTTCATTAGTTGCACAGGGCACATTTTCAGCTTGGTATGGTCCTGGCAGCAGGTACAACCCTAAACAAAAGCATGGGGGGGGGGAGATGATAGTGCCTTTGTCAAGGTCTCTAGTGAGATGTCATTTGGAGTACCTTGTACAGTTCTGGAGACAGCACTTTCCAAACAATATAACCAGGCTGGAGTTGGTCCAGAGGGTGGCTAATAAAATAGAGGCCTTCCTCATAAGGCAAATGGGGATAGGCTTAAAGATATCAAGAAACACAGAGGATTCTCTGAGGGAGAGGAAAGGATTGTAGAACTTAATAGTTCTTAGGGAAGGGCAGGCTAGATAGGCTGTGTGGTCTTCATCTACCATCATTTTCTATGTTTCTAGTCAAAAAGCATGGGAGGGGGGAGGTAGTCTGCATTGAGCTGCAAGCAAAAGCCTAAGCAAAGGCGTTGGGGCGGTAACCTGCACAGAGTGGCGGGTATAACTCTTGCCACCTTACTGGGCAGACCAGATGGACGTTGCTGGTCTTTATCTGCCGTCATTTGCTATGTCCCCAGAACTGGGGCTTTGGTTGTCTATAGCTTTCTTATGCCCCCAAGTCTCTAACTATAACACCTTTAGACTCTTAGAGGACAAATCGCTTTGTTTATTGAACATATTATTAGCACCTGTTCCTAATAACTTGTAGCCATGCTGTAGTATTATATCTGTAAATAGACTGTAAATAGTTTCCCCTGTTATCCAAGTTCCTCCCCTTGTTATCTGTAAACTCATGCATGTTATTGTACTGAGACTTTTTGTTCTATGTGAACCGCGCTGATGCCGAATAGTGCGGTATATAAGAGAATGTAAATAAATAAATAAATAAATAAATACCTGTGCCGGCTCTCTCGTATTATTCAGTTTAAGTGCGAGACATTTACCTGCCTTGTCCTCCTGCTCGAAGAAGACTCGTTTTGCTTTTCACAAGTTAAAATGAATCTTCTCAGCACATAATTCTACCCCCTGTCACTCACCAGCTTCATCTGGGCATTATGGATGAGGACGTTTTGTCCTCGTTTAGCTCATCGGCCTTCTGAGTCTTTTTTTTTTTCCCTGTTTTACCGCTGCCTTGAGCCCATCCCATACAAAGACTTGGGACCCATCGCTTACGGTATTAATATCAAAATATTCCTTGACCTCTAGCTTCATTCGCTGAAATGATTTCTCAGCGCCCCATAAGCTATCGTTAATTCTCCTAAACCTCTTCCCATGGTCATTGGCCTGACCTCTTAGTTCAGGCCTAACTGGTACGTGGTCTGGTCATGTAATCTCTTTTGTGTCAGTTCCTCCCCCCCAGTGACTGCCATCTCTTATCTAATAAGAGATCAGTTTGTGAATACGAAGAGTGGGGTATGGAATAAAATGGTACAATTTGTAAAACATGGCTTCATTAGGCACCAAAAGTCCCCATAATGGAAGTGCCGGCCTTGACCCCTCCCCACCCCATTTTAGAACTCTTGTTCTGTCTATCCTTTTTCCCCTCACTTGCTGCTGATCTAGTCAACTCTGGTGTTCCCATCATACCTACCCCCCCCCCCTGCTATTCTCTTAGGTTTGAAGCCGAATATAGATGTGGAAATGTAGAATACCAAACCAGGCTTTCATCTTGTCTCATCAGATGTGTCTCCTGTTTGCCTTCAAACACGCCGCCTCTTTAAACAGAGCTTGTTTCGGAAACGATGAATGTAGGCCTTTACACCTTAGAGGGCACTTCTGTAAAGTCACGCCTAGTTAACATGTGGGTCGTCATGCGCCTATCACTCCGATTTTTATAAAGTGACGTATGCACGTAGTTGGCTTTGTAAAATAGGGGTGTTGGTGATTACATAAGCGCGGCAAATCGGGGCGTGATCCTAGGGCTGGTGTAAACGCTCACGCCAAGCGTTTTAAGGAATGTGCGTAAAGTTATAGAATTCTATAACTTACATGCATAGATTTACATTCCACCCCTGTGCATGCCCACGGTGAATGTGTGCGCCGTTGGCCTGATAGGTGCACTTGCAGATTAGCGGCTGGCTAAAGTACACTTGTGAAGGCCCATCTATCTGCATAAGTCACAGGAAACAATGTGATGTACACGCTGATGGCACAGAAAACCTCATGCGACTCCTTATAAAATGACCTCGGTAACGTTATTGCCCGCAGGTGACCGCCAGTCATCTTGTGAGCGTTCTCAACCATTCTCCATATTGACGCGCCCTGTCGCAGGCCCTCCAACTTGAATCTCCATAAGTTCTGAAACCCCTCGCCCTCCACTCCTTCCAGACTGCCACCCATAATGTCTGACATATGAGGCATCTCCCAACTCTTTGTCCGCCACCTTCATAAAAACACAAATCTAACTGCAAGGCAGCTGACAAAATAAATAGACTTATGAAAATTACTACTCATGTATCCTATCTTGGTCCCCGCCTTTTCCCTCCACATGAGACTCGTGGCTGGTGGAGATTTCGCTCCGCTGTTTTCAAGGCCTTGTACTCCCACAGCACATACTGTCCGCATCGCCGCCCCCTTCTTATGCACCTTTAAGCAGTTTCCCACTGATGGTAAATTGCAGTCCATTTGATATTTTCTCCTTTCCGTCCAATAGCAACGTCCCTCAGCCCTATCCTCTTCTGCACATGCTTCCGCTTTGGGCCTCCCATGTTAAGGATACCGAGGGCCTTATTTCAGATGTGATTTTGTTTTTGTGGTAACGGAGCACTATATCCCGAGGCAAATTGTTTTTGCAGATGGCCCATTTCCCTAGGTGCCTTTTTTATTTTTATTTATTTACATTCTCTTATATACCGCGCTATTCTGCATCAGTGCGGTTTACATTGAACAAACTGAAATTACATTGAACAGGGCATTATAACTTGGAGATAACTATTTTACAGGGAACATGGGCTATGGAGGGTTAAGTGGCTTGCCCAAGACCACAAGCCTTGTCAGTCTCGCTTTCAAGACCCTTGGTCTGTTCATCAGCGGCTGGTAAGATGGCATGGGACAGTTTCTGTACCGTAAGATGACAGTGAATCGGGGCTGGCCCAATCATTAAGCAGACTAGGCAGCCACCTAGGGCAGTAACTTCTGGGGGTCTGGCAAAGAGCAGGACATTCAAAACTAAACAATACGTTCTGACAGTCAGGTGAATGGGGGGGTAAAGCTTAAGGTTTGCCTAGGACATCAACACCGTGAACCGGCGTACAGTGCATAAATGCGTCCATTTCCAGTGTGCCTCCGAATGGAAAAGATCTGTTTTTCAGGTCGTCTTTTACCCATTATTAACACTTCTCTGCTTTTTGAGGTCTAGCATCCATTGCTCTAAGTCCGCCAGGGCTTCACCTGTTCCACCCCTATCTCTGCTTCTTCAGCGTGCTCACCTATTTCACTGACATCACTCTGGGACTCTGAAATCTTCTCCATGATTTATCTCATTTTGGTTTTGTGGTCTCCAACATGATTTCTTATCGATCTCTTTTGATTGAACGCAAGCTCTGCTACAAGGGGACATGGGATGAGGGTGAAAGGGGATAGATTCAGGAGTAATATGCGGAAATATTTCTTTACGGAAAGAGCGGTGGATCCATGGAATAGTTTCCCAGTGGAGGTGGTAGAGATGAGGACAGTATCTGAATTCAAAGAAGCATGGGACAAACACAGAAGATCTCTAAAGGAAAAAAAGGGGACTATTGTAGTGGATATAGGAGGTCAGACTAGATAGGCCATGTGGTCTTTTTCTGCCGTCCATGTTTCTATGTAACTTTGAGTCTTCTTTACACAGCCCCATAGATTTCCTGCCTCAGACCCGCCTAAGTCTCTGTCTCGCAGCCTTCCATCCCCTGTCCTGACACGCTCTAGCTTCACCATGTTGCTTTGTTCTTTGTGAGTGGTGCCCTTGCAGGGCCAGCTCAAGGGGTTGTAGCACCCTGAGCCAACTTTTTCTTTTGTGGCCCCCCCCCACCCGGGTCCGATCTTGCAGTGCAAGCTGCACAAACAGGGACAAATTTCCATCCCACTGTCTTGTTAAATGCCACCCTCCCGTTTAACTTAATCTGTGTAATCTATTTAGGCTGGGCCTGATATTGTACAGACCTGAACTAAATGTGTAACTTACCTAAATGGTGATTGAATTATTGCCACTACCTGGTTCATTTTCTGGCCTACCTTTGCCCCTCCCCTAACACGCCCCACAAGTATACAGATAATATCTGGCCATTGTGAATTTTAAAGCCTAATATTATCTGTATATTTTTTGCCTTTGAATATCAACCTGATAGGGCAAAATTATTCATTCATATGTAACGCTCCCAGACTCGCCAATAAAACTCTCCCAACAACAGATGTAGAACAAGAAGTAGGGTGTTTTCTCTTTACAACGCAACATACAAAAAAAATCTATTCAAATTCAGGTCTCACATCAGTGACAACATTACTAACTCTCTCCACAGCTAGACATAATGCATTATAACACACAACCCTGCAAATGGTTACTCGACACCAGCATCAAGAGCTCTAATTGCACCAACCCTACCTATGGACAATCAGCACTGAAAATATTGTAGAACACCAGTAACCCCCAGCTGGAAAAGTGAACAAGCTGAACTACTGCAGATTCCTATTCCATGTCCATCTTAGTCCTTTGCCAGCATCCTACCCCCCCCCCCCCCACATCCGTCTTTCATGCACTTTCTAATCCTTCATTCCTTCCCTCTACTCATCTCATCCTTTAATCGGCTCCAGTTCATTCCCAAACACTTATCATCTCTCCCCGTCCAGGCTTCCATTTCCCCTTTCACATCTCCCATTTCTACCCTCTTTCACCTGCTTCAAGAAAGACTTGCCCCTTCCTTTGGCTCTCATGCACTCCATAGCACTATGTCCTTTCAGCTGCCCCCAACCCCTCCAGGTCCTTCTCCCCTCCCCATATTTCTACAGTTGGTCTCACAACCCTATTCATACCCCTCACACAACCACCTTGTCCCCACTGTCCTCTTAATCTCTGGTAAATTTCTAAGTCCTCACTATTCCCCTCCTCCCCAAGCAACTCCAAGTTCCCACCCACAGTCCTATCAAGCCCAAGTCCCCTCTTGTCAGGGTCCCTGTTTTCCCAAATCCTATGTCCCTAGTACCTGCTCTCCTGCCTCCTACTCCCCTTCCCCAGCACCCACCCATTTACTTCCGTCTCCAATAGTCATTAATTTTGTCTTTCCTCCTCCTTACCCCAATATACCTTCTTATATTCCTCCCTCTCATCCTTCCCTTGGTTGACTTCTTCCCCACTTCTCACAATATTTGTCCTCTTCTGTCTTCTCACTCTCCCAGCTTCCTCTTCCTTTTCCTTCTCCGACCCAAGCAATTGCCAACATTAGTCCTCTTTCAATCCCAGGACCCATGGCTGGTGCTAGGGTTTCTGGCGCCCCCCCCCCCCCCCCGCAATCTATAGATCAGCACCCCTTCTTTTATTCTTCTTAATGCTGGCTACACCCCACCCCCCTGTTTTCCCAAAACTCCTTTGTGACGCTTCACATGATGCTTGTAGTTCTCCTTCAAGTCCAATGTTGGAAGAAAATTGCAGTGAAGGTGCAAAATGCATAGCCAGAATCAAAATAACTACCGAGCAGTAAATACTTACTGTAGCATCATATGAAGAGACTGTGATAGTCCAAGAGCGTGGTGAATTTTAGATATGGATCAAAAGCAAAACATTCAGCTGTACGGAAATATTTTACTCGCTGAAAAAATATGCAGGAGAAAGATTTTGTACAGAATGTAGCAATCAAAAGCATGATAACCATACAGTCAATGTACATCTAGAAATTAAAAGCGGAATTTGGTATAATGTTGATGCAAGGAATAGTCGCAATATAGGAAGACAATGACATTAATATATTGCTGCTTTATATCACATTTGCTAGTTGCACCAGCAGCCATTTCTGCCACGCTGAAATGCAGTAACTGCAGGGGGATGTAACTATCTTCCTGAAGTTCGCCTACGGCCCCACGCTCGTAATACGACCCATACATGTGTTACCTGCACAGAGCTTAGGAAATATGCTGCTAGATGTGACAGGCAACAAGAGGGGCTCAATAGCGCCAACATAGCAACTCCCACGTCCACAAAACAAGAGCGACTTGGCAGCCCCCACCCAATATTTTTCACCTTTACCAAAACAAGAGTCTCAGTGGCCCCTACACAGCACTTCCCATCCTCCGACAAATAAGAGGGGCTTTGTGACCCCAACACAACACTTCCCACTCTAACATAAACACCAAGAGGGGTTTGGCATCTCCAGCATAACTCGAAACTGCGCACTGGACCAGCATGGTGTTAATGTAAATATATATTCCGCAAAAAAACAAAGGAGATGCAAGATGCTTTCACGCACACCACAGAATTAAAATTATAAAATTTTGTTATAAACTGCGTTAGTTCTTGCTTTTTCTTTTTGAACATGTATCTTGCATCCACAGAACCCTCTACCTCGACAACGGGTACAGGGCAGAACTAGGACATCACCCACAGAACGCAATATCTTTAAAAAAAAAAAAAAAAAAAATCTGACTCTGGTCATCTCACTAACGGCAACATAAACATTCTCCAATACTAGGCATATTCGGAATTAATACAAAACCCTACAAAAGTCACTGAGGATCATAGTAACATAGTATATGGCGGCAGATAAAGACCATCATGGTCCATCTAGTCTGCGCAGCAAGGTGACAAGAGTAGGTGCATCTGCCGCTCCGTGCAGGTCCCCCCCCCCCATGCCTTTTTCTAGGGGTGTACCGACTGCTTCATGCAGGTCACCCCTATATGTTGAGATAGCAGAGACAGTTAAGGTTATTTTGATTTTATCCTGTTGCTATAAAGGGATCCAGAAATCTACCATACCATACATAAGGAGGCTATCCATAAAAAGCATCACTGTAAATACTACAATGCGCCCTGGAATATCCAACACCTATTTGAAAAGCTGAACAATTCAGATTACTATAGTACAGATCCCTACGTACAAACTCCATGTTAGCAGAACACCTGGCCTCAGTCACACACTCAGAACACAGACCCTCACCAAGTACAGAATAAGTGACCGTAACCTAA
Source organism: Ichthyophis bannanicus (assembly GCA_033557465.1). Taxonomy (NCBI): domain Eukaryota; kingdom Metazoa; phylum Chordata; class Amphibia; order Gymnophiona; family Ichthyophiidae; genus Ichthyophis; species Ichthyophis bannanicus. The sequence continues at coordinate 43,461,853 of CM066051.1, read as the reverse complement.
AAATAAACACATGTAGATACAAATTAAACTGCATCACCAAGAAGTCAGATTCTGCATGCAATGCAATACCAGAGAACTAGAAAGAGATGCATTTCCCTGTACTGTATAAAATATAAAGAGAGTGCAAAGTCCGATCACTAAATTGAAAATAAAATTATTTTTTCTGCCTTGTTGTCTGGCCATTTTATTCTCTGATCATGCTGGTCCCGATCTGAGGTTTCTGCTTTCCTCTGTCTTCTCTTAGCTCTCTTTCTGTGGTCTCTAGTCCATCTGCCATTTCTTGTCTCCTTTTTTGTTTTCTTCACTTTGTGTCATCTTGGATATTGATCTTTTCCCTTCAGTTTTCTCCCATTTATTTTTCCCTCTTTCTGTCTATTCAGATTTCACTACTGTTTCTTAGGGTTCAGTCCTCAATCCTCTTTAAATTTCATCTGCCTACCACTTTTCAACCCTCACCCCAGTCCTTCCATTCCCCATCTTTTTTTTTTTCCCCTGGTCCATTATTCCCCAATCTCACTAACTCTTTCTCCCCCCATCCAGTCTCTCTCTCTTTCCCTCCATCCATTATCTCCACTGTCTCTCTCCCAAGCCTGCCCTCCCCCCACTATTACACCCATGTCAAGCATCACTCCATCTCCTCTTCTTGCTTTATCCCTATGCCCAATCTTCCCATGCCCCCTTCCCATATCCACTATCTCCCTTCATCTCCATAGCACCCCCCACCTGTAGTTTGTCCCCTCTGCCTCTCTATTCCCCTCCCCCATGCAGTCAGCATTTCCTGTCTGTCTCCCGGTGCCCAGTATATCTGTTCCACCTCCCAATGCCCCCCCCATCTATTGCCCCCCCCTCGCAGCCGAGAGAGAGCTGAGCCACCCCCACACCCCAAGCAGGAAGATAAGTGTGGACGGAGAAGCAGAACCTGCCCACGGGACCAGCATGTGCTGCGAGCAGAAGGCTGCGATTACTGCACAGGGGACATGCTACTTCTGCAGGCAGGCTCGGCCCTCTCTCGGTTGTGGTCGCTGCTGGGCTTAGCCCTTAGTGGTTTAAGGCCACCGAGTGCTGAATCTGGCAGTGGTTGCAGCAGAGAGAGGGCCGAGTCTTCCCACAGGAGTAGCGTGCCCCGTGGGCAGAGGCTGTTTAAGGCAATGATGGCAGCCTTGCATAGCTTTCTCTTCACGACACATGCTAATCCTGTGGGCAGGCTCCGCTTCTCCAGCCGTCCTTGTCTTTCTGCTGGGCTGGGGGCGGCAGGCGACGGTGCTCCCCTGCTGCGCTTACCGGGTAGCGCCGTCCTGCCAGGGCACTAGTCCTAGAATTAGTTCCCTTCTAGTGCCATCTCCTCAGACCAGTCCCTCCAGCCCCAATATCAGCCGATTTCCAGCCCCCCATTCCCATTATCAGCCATAGCAGTATTGGTCAACTCCCCCCCCCCCCCAGTCTCTGTATCAGCCCAGTAACAATCTCAGTCCCCCTAGCCCCAATATGAGCCCATTGCCAGTCCCAGTATCAGCGCATTTCCAGCCCCCACCATAGTCCCAGTGTCGGCCATCCCTCCCCTCCCCCTCCCTGCAGCTTTTGCTCACACAGCTGTATTAATGCTCAGCACAGCCGTGGGGACATTTATTTTTGCTCCATGGCTGTGCTGAACAGTAATGCAGCCACGGGAGCAAAAACAAATGCCCCCATGGTTGTGTTAATGTTTAACAAAGCTGCGACTGGGGAATCGGAGGGCAGGGTGGAAGCGAGTCAGTGAGGCAGGCTTAGCGGGGTTACTTACCTGTAACCGGGGTTCTCCGTGGACAGCAGGATAAGTCAGCCACACTTGGTGACGTCCCCTGGGCGGTGCCATAGATGCGGAAGTGCTCTCCAGAGCTCAGAAAGGTGAGCCTGAGTATGCCCAGGTAACCCACCTCACCGGCCTGCCCCCTAGCCAGCCAGTGTGTTCCTAGCTAACCTTTTCGGCTAGGGTGCGGGCTCGTCCAGGGGAGGTGGGCAGGATTGTGTGGCTGACTTATCCTGCTGTCCACGGAGAACCCCAGTTACAGGTAAGTAACCCCGCTTTCTCCCTGGACTATCAGGATTGCGTCAGCCACACTTGGTGTCTCCCGAGCTGTTGGAGCGATGGGGTGGAGGAGGGAAGCGTGTGAAAGGAGTCTGGATACCTTGGTCAGGTAGCAGTTTAATGACTATAGAGGTGCAATAATAAGGCACATCCAACCGTACAACAGTGCCGAAGTATAGGTGCAAATACAGGGGTGCAACAACACAGTGGTACATCCAGTGCAACATTGTCAGTTCACGTAAGGTGCAACAGTGCAGTAAACAGTGCAGGGGCAAGTAAAGGTGGCACAGTGCAGTAAAACCGCTTAGGTACAACAACAGTTCTGGTACAGTATAAGTAGGTCCACTAACAAGCAGTATCACAAAGGGACCACAGGTTCCGGGACCGCCGCTGTGCCTTCCATTGCGGTGGAGAGGACGGCTGTGCCCAGAGCGCCGTCCCCCTGGGACCTGAGGTTGAGGCAGTAGTGTCTCTGGAATGTGTGTGGGGATGACCATGTGGCCGCTCTGCAGTGGGACAGAGCGTAGGTTGGCAATTGAGGCAGCCAGCGCTCTGAGGTGGTGTGGGCCAACTCTGGGCTGGGGTCAGTTGTCAGTTGTGCCTAGGAAATATGTGACACAGGTGGATACCCAGTGGGACAGTGTTCTTTTTGAGACGGGCCTGCCTGGCCTATTGGGGTCGAAGGACACGAACAGTTGCTCGCCATTCCAGCTGGGCTGCGTTCTGTGCAGGTAGATTCGGAGGCAGTCCAGGGTGTGCAGACGCCGCTCCTCGTCCGACCCATGTGGCTCCGGGAAGAAGGAGGGGAGCTCGATGGACTGATTGATGTGGAAGGCCGACAGCACCTTGGGGACGAACTTAGGATTGGTCCTCAGGGATGCGCGATCTGGGTGCAGTTGTGTATACGGAGGATGGCACACCAGTGCTTGTAGCTCGCTGATCATCCTGGCGGAAGTAATGGTGATTAGGAAGAGCGTTTTCCAGGAAGCGTACTTCATGTCGGCAGACTGGAGTGGCTCCAAGGCCTCCTGCGTTAAGCGCTGGAGGATGGTGTTGAGGTCCCAGGGCAGGATCGGAGGCCTTACCGGGGGCTTTAGGTTTGTCAAGCCCTTCATGAAGCGGGCGGTGAGGGGCAGAGCCACAATGGTGTTGGCACCGTCCAGTGGTGCATGGAACGCAGCTGTTGCTGACAGGTGGACGCGGATGGATTGGGTCTTAAGTCCGAGACTGGATAGAGAGTTGAGGTACTGCAGGACGATTGCGACCGGGCACATGGTCGGCTCCAGGCCGCGTGCTCCACACCAGATACTGAACCTCTTCCATTTGAGGCCATAGGACTTTCTGGTGGAGGGTTTTCTCGCCGCCAGGACCACATCCTGTACCTCTGCTGGTAGCTGGAGAGCGGCGAGGTTCAACTGTTCAATTTCCAGGCAGTGAGAGCGAGGGCTTTGAGGTTGGGGTGTTGCGTGGTGCCCTCTTTCTGTGTTAGTAGGTCCGGCCTGAGGGGCAGGCAAATGGGAGCCCCTTGTGCCAGGCATAGCAGGAGGGCAAACCACATCTGGCGTGGCCAGTGAGGAACCACTAGGATGGCCTGAGCCTTGTCCTGCACGATCCATTGCAGTGTCTTCGGAATGAGGGGGGTTGGTGGGAAGGCATACACCAGTGACCACTCCCCTCCAGCACACGTCGAATGCATCCGCTGCCAACCGTTTGACCGATGGGTGTCTTGAGCAGAACAGGTGGCACTTGGTATTCTGTTCGGTGGCAAAGAGATTGATGTTTGGAGTTTCCCAGTGGCGGAAGAGGTGGTCGGAGACCTCCTGGAGGAGAGTCCATTCGTGCGGCTGCAACTGTCTGCTCAGCTTGTCTGCCAGAGTGTTCACATCTCCCAGGAGATAGGAGGCGCGTAGCTTGCACCCGTTCTCCAAGGCCAGTGCCCATATCTCCAGCGCCTCCTTGCAGAGTGCGTGCGACCTGGTCCCTTCTTGTTTGTTGACGTAAAACATGGATATCTGGTTGTCTGTCTGAATGAGGATGGACTTGCCCCGCAGGTGCGGTAGGAAAGTTCTGAGGGCGTATTTGATGGCCCTCAGCTCGAGGAGGTTAATGTGAAATTGTCTTTCCTGTGGGGACCACGCTCCTTGCGTGCTGAGCTGAGGGAGGTGTGCACCCCAACCAGTGTTGGACGCATCCGTGGTGAGAGTCACTTGGTGTTCGTGGGTGTGGATATCCTTGCCCACAGAGAGGTTCGTTGGTACTGTCCACCAGTGTAGCTGTGACTTGACTCGTGGAGTCATCGGGATGCGGGTGGAGAGGGGTTGAGAGTGCTGGTCCCAGTGGGTGCGCAAGTGCCACTGGAGCGCGCACATCTTCAACCTCGCCACGGGGAGGACAGACGTTGTGGCAGCCATGTGGCCCAGAAGGCGTAGAATGGACCTGGCAGAGCAGCTCACTGCTGCGGCGGAGCTGGATGCTAGGGAGATGATAGCAAGTTGTCTGCGGTCTGGAAGGTAGGCTTTCGAGACTCGTGTGTCGATTACCGCTCCTATGAACTCGAGCCTCTGTGATGATGTGAGGTGTGGCTTGGTGAGGTTGATGACGAAGCCCAAGGAGGAGATCAGGGTTGTGGTTTTCTGAAGGGATTCCCGCAGCTCCCGCGCCGAGGGGGCTGTGAGGAGCCAGTCGTCCAGGTAGGGGAATATGGAGACGTTTTGCTTGCGGAGGTGCGCTGCAGCAACGGCTACGCACTTTGTGAAGACCCGTGGAGCAGGCGATAGGCCAAAGGGAAGAACTCTGTTTTGGTAGTGCTGTCCCAGTACTTGGAAATGGAGGTACTGCCTGTGCGTTTTCTGAATGCGAATGTGTGTGTAGGCTTCCTGAAGATCCAGGGACGCCATCCAGTCGCTGGCCTGAATTAGGGGGAGGATGGAGCTGAGTGAGTACATCCTGAACTTTTCCTTGATGATGAACTTGTTCAGTTTGCGCAGATCCAAGATGGGACGGACTCTGCCCGTCTTTTTGGGAATGAGGAAGTATCTGGAGTAAAACCCAGCGTTACTCTCCGCCGGAGGTACCTCCTCTATCGCTTGTGAGGATAGCAGGTGTAGCAGTTCTGCGGTCATAGCTACTTGCAGATGAGAAGGGGTGTTGCTGATCGGTTGGTTGCGCTGGTAGGGAGGTGTTACAAACCGCAAGCGGTATCCTTCCCGGATGACCTGTAGTACCCAGGAGTCTGAGGAGATCCATCCTCACTCCTGTAGGACAAGTGTCAGGCGACCCCCGATACGGGTAGGTGCCTGCAAGTTGTTGTCAAAAGGAGGGGCCACTTTTGTTAGCGGGTGTGGTGTTCTTCTTTTGCTTACGGTCCCTCTGGGAGTTGTGTTGCTGGGAGGGTCTGTGATAGGAGCTTGTTTTGTACCTGCGGTTTTGCCATTTTTGGTTAGAAGAGGGTTATCTCTTGTTGGAGGAATAATAAGGTTTCCTTGGAAATTTTGTTTTCTGGGCACTACAATGGCGTTCAAACCCGTCCTCTGCCAAGGTTTGGAGCGTAGTACAATGTTCCTTCATGTCGTTTATGGTGTCGGTAACTTTTTCTCTGAAGAGCGACTCGCCCGAGCAGGGTGCGTCGGCAATTTTGTCGTGAGTGTTATCACGCAGGCCGGGCGCTCTCAGCCATGCCCATTGTCTGGCGGATATGGCCGTGCCTGCGGTTCTCACCGATGTATCGAAGGAATCAAACGCCGTGCTGGCCAGGTGTTTGTTGCCCTCTGACATATCCACGAGGGCACTGGAGATCAGTGCCTGGGACTCCTTGGGAAGAGATGAGATGGTGGCTTTGATGTTTTGTCACACAGACGTCCTGGAAGAGGATGTGCTGAAACTGGTGAGCCGCGATCCTCGCGCTGAGCATGGCCCCTTGGAAGACCTTTTTGCCAATATCGTCGAGGAGTTTGTGGTCACGACCCGGAGGGTTATTGGCGTGTGTGCACGAGGATTTGATCCGCTTGAGGGCTGAGGACACCACGATGGATTGGTGAGGTAGTTGGGGTTTTGAGAACCCTGGTATAGGCTGTTCTTGGTATTTGGATTCTAGCTTCCTGGAGAATGGGCGGCCAGAAGCTGGGGTCTGCCAGAGTCTCAAGTGGTTGTTTCGTAATGTCTGATGTACAGGCAGTGCGAACGACGGCTTTGGTATAGCGAGGTACTTCAGAACCTCCGGTACGGGCTCCCCCGCCTCCTCGGCAGCCTTCAGGGCCAAGGTGGTGGCTATCTTCCTTAGGAACTTGGGGTACGTGAGGTCTTCCGGAGGGGGTGGTGGACCTTCTGGCTCCGGGGAGGGTCTGTTCTCAGAGGTTGTGTGCTCAGTGTTCGCAGAGCCCACAATGGCTGTTTCAATGTCATTTTCCTCTGCGGTGCTATCTGGGGACGGGCGGTCTGGTGATGGCAGGGCCTACGTGGGATGGGCGGGGGATTGCAGATCAGGTGAGGCTGGGCATGCGTGGTCCGATGGGGGTGAGCCGTGGAAGCTGCAGGGGCGGTTTGCTGTACCAGCTGTGTCAGCAGCTTTAAAATTGCCGAGGATTCAGCGTGGCTGTAGGATCTGGTCTGCCGGTGGCCATCAGGGCTGGGGGAGCTGGAGAAACTATGGCGGTTGCTTCTGCGGTCCCTGCTGTGGCGCTTATGGTGTTTAGATCGGTGTCCTCTGCTCCTTGATCTGAAGCTTGCAGAGCTGCTGCTGGAGCTTCTGCGCTTCCTTCCCTGCCGCAATCGGCGCTGTGCCTTCTTGATCCACTTTTGTAATCTCTGCGCCTCCTTGATCCGCTGCGGGAATCGCGGCGTCCATGCTTGTGTGCACGGCGCCGAGGCTGCCCTCTTGCCTCGACGCCGATCGGGCTGATTGGCGTGGAGACGTGAGGAGGCGGAGCAGAGGAGGCACTGAGCTGTCTGCCGGGTTGCTGTGGCTGCGCCGGACGAGAAGCAGTCCTGACCAGAAGTGGGAGGAGCTGGAGGTCTGCAGGGCAGTGCCATTGTCGGGGGCCGCATGGCAGCAGGGCGGAGAGGCCGTGGGCCCGGGTGCAAGCCGGAGAGTTCAGTTCAGATGAGCCTTTTGGGACCGGGGTGCCGGAGGTGGAGGCGGCGCCTGTAGAGCCTCTAGGAGGGTCAGAGACACCGGAGGAGGCAGGAGGCCTCAGCAGCACGGCTGGGGATGGGGGCCACGATGGGCACATCCTGAGCCGGTGCGGTCGCAGCAGTTGCAGAACTTGCCTTGGAAGTTGTCGCAGTTGAGGAGCTTGCCTTGGAAGTCAGGTATTCACTCAAAACATGTCCCCTTGCTTTCCGAGCTCTCGGGGACATGCGAGCGCATTGGGAACAGTTCTCGGTGCTGTGGTCGGGCTCCAAACAGCATAGACAAATGTCATGTGTGTCCGTGATGCTCATCTTGTGTTTGCAGCGCGTGCATTTTTTAAAGCCTGGTTTGGGCATTGGGTTTTCTTGATTGTAGTCGATGATAGTATTAGAGGAGAGCAGATTCCGTCTTGCTGGCAGGGCAGAAGGAAGAAGACTGGCCGGCTAGGGAGCGGTTCGGTGAGGTGGGTTACCTGGACGTGCTCAGAAAGGCTCACCTTTCTGAGCTCTGGAGAGCACTTCCGCATCTATGGCGCCGCCCGGGGGACGTCACCAAGTGTGGCTGACGCAATCCTGATAGTCCATGGAGAACCTGTGCCTCACTAGTTCACCTCTTAAGCCGGCCCTGGGCCCTTGCCAGAATATGCTAAGTCTTTCAAATCTACTGCTTTTTCTTTACGATTAAACTCTTTGTACTTTTGGGGGTCTGCCTGCTACCGGGAGGATATCTTTTGCCCATGAGCTAAGGTTTTAACTAGCAGCCTAGCGGGTCACTTGGAACTCTGGCGTTAGGCAGCCATCTTGGACAGTGATGTCACTTCCTCTCCCGTAGAACTGTTCTAAAGTAGGCAGAGGGCACTGGAGAGTCACATTTGGATGATGAGAGGGAAAGGTCAGGAAATTTTCTTCTCAGATACTACAAGCCTGCTATCTAGGCTGAACCAGAGCCTGTGTTACCCCCAGTGTGCACCCAGGACCAGCCCTAGGCAAACCTCAAACCTGCGCCCTCCCTGGCTGTCGGAATCTATTATTTAGCTTTGAATGCCCTGATTTTTGCTGCCCCCCAAAAGCCGTCATCCTAGGCGGCTGCCTAGTTTGTGTAATGGCTGCCCCAGCCCTCTGCATGACCTTGCTCGTGGTGCCCTTGTGTACCATCTGGGCAGGGGGAGAATTTGCTTTACTTGTCAGCGGTACAGGAGGATGGGAGGTGAGTGCTGAAGCCTCCTGTTCCCCCTTGGCACGAAACCATTTCACCGCCACCGAAGACAGTCATTGGATGTGATACGAATGTACTGTCATGCGTTCCAGCTGTTTTTCACATGAAAGGGTAGCGGGAGTGGAGTGAGATGAAAGTTGTAAGTCAAAACCTCAGGGTGTTGGCTGGAAAACCGTGTTCTAGGCCGCCGGGGGCTGAGAAGCAGGAGACAGGGTTTGATTATTTTTTTTTTGTTCATATTTGTCCTTTTTGGGTGGTGTTTTTTTTTTCCATTCTGAAAGGGACGTTACAGATTTGAGAAACGATTAGCAAAGATCTCTGCCGTGGGACAGGAATGTGAAACCTGTAGTGAAAACAACCGATGGTAAAAGGATGTTTTAAACGTAGGATGCCAAGCCCTGCACCCCCTCACCCCACTATTACAATACTAAGACCCCCCTCCAAATACACGCAGCTGTACCAGTGCACCTCACTCCTGCCCTGCAGCACCTCCTGCTATGCTAGTACTTAAAACTGCCCCCTCCCTCAGACTATATCAAACTCAAAATGCACCCTGTGTGGCTCGTAATCCTGGTACCTCCCCTCCACCCGACTGTGTGCAAGAACTCGGTTCGGTTAGCCGTGTGTGACTGCGCCATTCGCTCAACTCTTCACATGGTCCTGTTCCCCGCACCCCTCCGCCTTTGGGTAAAAATCTCATGCATTCAGAGACGGTTTGTTTGCATGTGTATGGTGGGAATCTGTTGTTGTTCTCCATAGATCATACAGCGCGTAGGTGCGTTCAGTGTGTCTGACAGAGGTTTCAGGATTTTTTTTTTTTTTTAATCTGGTGTGAGGATCGAGGCCTGCCAAGCTCACTTTCCCTCGGGTGGTAAGCTGCTGTCAAACATGAGCTATTACCCAGAGTTTAGTCATGTTAACAAGTGTCGACATTCTTGGCCGCTTTTGATCACGGTCCCAGAAAGTGGGTACAGGCCCACTCTGCGGTTTTTGCCCACCGAGCGAACCCTGCAGTCGTCTGAGGCCTCTTGGCTTTGCGCCACATGCGGACGGAACAGCCTGGCTCTCTCTACTGTGTGTCTGGTTCTGTCCTTTTTAGGGGAGGGAGCGTCACCTTGCGCTGTGCCGGGTTCACGTTGCCAACCTTTGGGTTTTGTCGGAGCAGAACCTTCGTCCTGAAAGCCTGACAGAGTGTCATGGAATAGGTAAAGAGCTTTCCTCTGTGAAGTTGCAGGGAAAGATGTCAGGGTGGACGTGTTGGCTCCGTACAAGGGAGCTTGGTACTTTTTCCTCTGCAGAAAACCTCAAGAAAACAAATCGCATCCTCCTTGCGGCATCTAATATTCATTTACAAGGAAGTAGGAAGTAGAAATTAGATTCCCAGTATAGATAGAAGACCGAATTCTGTCCATCCTCTGCCTGTATCAACAGGAAACTGTTTGAATTCTGGTCTCTGCGGATTCTCTGCGCCCGTCCCACGCTTGATCCCCACTCCCCCACCTCTGAGGATCCTCTGTGCCCATCCCAGCCTTTACCCTGCAGTCTTTCATGCTAAGTCTGAAGTTTCCACTCACTTGAAAAATGCAGATCTTGTGTACTGTTTTCTAGAAGAGTTAAACCTCAGGAATGCTTTCCACCAGGACTGAAGTTGACCGCATCAGAACGTTAGCAGGGCGTTTCAGAAGGGACGACTATGTTTAACGCACTTAGCCTTAAGAGCTTTGAAATGTTTTTCTAGTTTGGTTTCGAGTGTGTCGCAGCTCTGCGCTTATTAAAAGCCCCAGCCATTTGCAGCAGTGACATGCCAGATGTTTGAGATTACACACACACACACACACACACACCTTATCCCCCTACGACCATGGCAAACACAGCAATCGCCGGCCCAGATAAACTTTGCCCCTGCTGTCTTGCCAGAGAAGCCGACCTTTGCCCCTCCATAGGCGTGGCGCACTAGGTAAGGCCGGGCTGTTCCGCCTGCCTGCTCTTTCCACATGGATCCCTGGGGATGTGGAGAACTGAGCCTTTCTCTCAATTTCTCGTGTTACTGGTTCTCAAGTGTTTTCCTTCCCCCTTTGTAAAATCCTTCCTGCGTCTTGTCTCCAAGATGATGATCAGCACAGCAGCACCCCTGATCTGCCCATGTTTCTCTTCCCTACCCAGCACCTCCTTTCTTCCCTCTCTGAAAGAAAAGAGAGTACCCTACCACCTCCTATTCTGAGGTATTCCCTCCACCACTTCTATGCCTTGCAGTTGCTGGGGGAGGGGTGGCATTATATTTTTTAGCAAAGTTTCTGTGCCAACCTCAAGCAAGAGGATTCCTGCATGGTGTTAACACTTCTGATTCTTTTGTCATAAGAGATTTCATCTCTTACTCTAGGGGGTGATGTCACCAGGTGTGGCTGACACATCCTGCTTGTCCTAGGAGAACCCTACAAACACAATACTTGGTCCCTTGCTCTGCCTTATTAACAAGGTCTGTAATAATTCCCCATAGCCATTAACATTAGTGAAGCCTTATAAAGTGAAGCTCCCATCTTCCCAGGCTGCTTGAAATTTGGGTTTTAACACTGGTCCCTCCGTTCGGGTCAGTACAGCTATCTGTCCCTCCAAAGTTTTCTTGGCTGACCAAGTTAATCTATAGCGTTATCAAAGCCACGGGAATTTGTATGCACAGTTTCCAGTTAGTGATTATATCGGTCCTCTTCTGGGAAGGCGCTACCTCCGGGTTTTATCTAAAGATATAGCAAAGAAGGTTGTCGGTCGGTGCAGACGGTGATCTGGAGGTTTCCAGATTTCTTTAAATTTTCTGAGCCTGTTAAAGTTTCTGCCTGCGACAGCTTCGTGTTTTGCACATCAAGCACGCTGTAGACCTTCCCAAGGAAGGGAGGACCCTTCCAGCTATTAAGGGTGAGTGTTAAGGCCAGGGAGAGTAAAATTCATATCCGTTTCTTATTATACACGGAAATATTTACAGAAATGGCCAGCGGTTTCCTCATAATAAATCAAAATGAAAGATGACATTGGATATTCAGTTGATCCTGATCTTTTCCCCCCACCTCCATCAAAATTTCCACAGATCGTTATAGGATTATAACATACTGTATGCAAGACTGTGTCTCGTCTCTGTGCAGGAGAACTCAATGTTTATTGTATTCTAAGAACATAAGAAATGCCATACTGCGTCTGACCATGGATCCATCGAGCCCAGTATCCTGTTTACAACAGTGGCCAACCAGATCACAAGTAGCTAGCAGTTTCCCCAAAAAGACACACAGGTTCCACAGTGCTTGGGGCTTGGAACATATTGGGGCAAGCAGTGGATTTCCCGGGTCCTCTTTAATAACGATTTATGGACTTTTCCTCCAGGAACTCGTCCAAACCTCTTTTAAACTCTACGCCTTCAGGTTTTACTACATCCTTTGGTAACGAATTCCAGAGTTTGATTACACTTTGAGTGAAAAAAATATTTTCTCTGATTAGTCTTAAATCTGTATTCTTGGGTACCTAGTTTGGATTTTTTTTTTTTTACTGGGGTTTAGACGGCCCCTGCAGTAATGTTGTGTCACTTGCTTTGTGATGTCATCCGTTTGTGACCTAGCTTATCCCTTTCATTGTGATTGAATAGAAGCAGTACGTTTGTTAACCTTGGAGGTGGGGGCCAAATTAGGAATTTCCTCAGATTTCAGCTTGGGGAGCAGGTCTTCATGAGGTTGCATTTTAACCTCCCATCTCAAAAAGTGGTCTGAGATGGGTAGTCCCCCGTTCTCCGGCCAACAGAGTAAGACGTCGTGTTCTGTGCTGCGTTCTGATGGGTTCTGTGAAAGCAGGCTCGGCCTAGGAATGCACTTCTGAACTCTGGGGGTTATTTGACGGGGCTCTGCAGTTTCTGCTGTCCACCTTTTTAACCTTTGGCATGGGCCGTTGGAGGTGGCCAACTCAAAAATCAGACCAGGGCTTCCCGAACTATTCTGGTGACCCTACAGGTTTCCAAGATAGCCGCAGTAACTGATCTGAAGTATTTGCAAACAGTGGGCCTCCCACATGTGCAATTTTATCTGTTGCATATTTATTGTGGAGTCAGCAGGAGAAGGCTTGGGGTGTCTCGCCGTGTTACAATAACAGATGCCCTGAACCAACATGGAGTCCATCTTCCCCAGGCTGATGGATGCCAGACCTAGCCTATATCCATGTCCACAATGAGAGGCCAAGTGTTGGTCAAGCCTGGTTCTCAAGAGCATAACCAAAAACTGTATGGCTTTACCAAACTGTTAAACTGCAAAGAGTATTCTGATCTGATATGACCCTCTTGAGGCTTGAGCCACCCACTTTCTAGGCCATTGAATTCTGGTGTCTAACCTGAGATACTTTATGCACCTCAAGAATTTGGGTTCTCCATCAACTCAGAAAGAGCAGCGTGTTGCAAGGAGGGTGAAGTTGTGAGAGAAAATGCCTCTAGTTTTTGGCCAATGCATATCCTTGCCTCCATTGACCTGTATTCCCAGCCCGCAGAGGCCTGGTTACCAGCACATGAAGACCATTGATACTGGCCTGTCCCCTCTTTACCACTCCCTCCCAACCACTATCAACTCTGCCTTATTGCTATCTCCAGTTCCTCAGGCATTGCAGCTCATACCCAACACTCCCTCGCCAGGAACTCACACCCTTCACTTCACTGACACCTGCTTGGCTCCTTGCCAAAGCCCTTCGGTTGGAATATTTCCCCTCTGATCAGATAACAACCCCCACCGCCTGTCCTGAGGAACTTACCTGTGGCTTATCTTCAGGGTTTGATGCCTCCGAGCAAAGTTATCTAATGATCCTCTAACTTTTCCAAGGCTCTAGGAATTAGGGAGTAATCAAGTTGAACTCCTGTTTTGCTGGTTTAAAGTGGATTATGAAACTCCTTTTTCTAAGATCAGGTGTTTCAGGGATTTGCATATTACCTTTCTTATGCACAAATCGACTGCTCGCGGGCTATGATAAAATCATTCCTACGGTCTTAGATGACGCCAACATTCCTTCTCGCACATCCAGGGTTGCCCGTCGGGGTTGATCCAGTTCTGGATTTGTCCCTTGCAGGCATGGACTTGTCATTTTTGTTTTCTCAAGTGCTTTTCCCAGAGAAAAACAAGACTGCAAAGTCCCTGCATGCCGCATAGCAAAATCCAGGACTGGATAAATCCTTTAGGCAAACCCTACATACGGCCTCCCTCAATGCAGGATCTTTTGGCACCTTCTATCACTGGTAGATGGGCAGGCCACGAGGATCACAGTGTAGTCATAATGACGTGCGCCCCCCCCCTCCCAAAAGTTACCATGGATTTCCATTTGATGTTATTATTAATTATAATGTTTAAATAGAGGTTTTCTACACACTCTTAACTCATTGTGCCCTACATGGTGCATTAAACCACCTGCTAAATGGGCAGTCTGATTCTGGTCCTGGGCAACAGGATGAAGCCTTCTTTGCTGTTAGCACCGTATTCCACCCTCCCCCCCCCCCCCTTGAAAATTTTGGATTTTTCCTTTTCTGGGAGGAAGCTGGTGCTAGTCTGTTCCTGGATCGCTCTCATTCAGCTACGAAGGTGGAGACGATCTCCCCATTTCACCCCTTGTTTGTGCTGCAGATTAGTTTAAAATGTTTTCAGGAGCAGAGCTGAACTGATCTTGTTTTTCTATGATCTTGCAACCCTGCTGGTATCTTGAAGGCAGGGAGGAATTTAAGAACTACGTGTCCCAGCATGCAGTGGCGGAGGGAATAAAATCAGGGCCGGATCAGGTTGCCCTTGAAAACAGTGGAGTCAGCTGTTCTCCCTCCGTAACAGATCTGATCTCCACTTTGCGTCTTGCTATTGTTTTACAAGGAGGGGGCAGAGATCTTTGGAGAACCCCAAAACACACACACATTTCTGTCCATCTGTCTGTTTCTCTAGGGCATGTGTTTTTTTTTTTTAAACATAGTTATAAGGTTACAGTCTAGAAGATTGATGGGAGCTGTCGGTGGTCCATCTGGTCCTGGGGGTAGTATCCTGTACCTCTAGTTGTTGTCGCAACTTCCCTCTCCTCTCCTGCCCCTCTTCTGCTAGCAAAACTCTTTTTTTTTTAAATATTTTTCTTGCCCAAGCCAGTCCTAATTTCAGAAGAATGCATTCTCACGCAGAATAAAGCATGAGAGCCAGAGCTGAAAAAAAAAAAAAGTACAGACGCCCAGAAACTTATTGGAACAATGGGAAGAATGCGGTGAAGTCACGGTGCGGAAAAAGCAAGAACAGCCCTCAGCCCACGTTGAGTCCCCATGCCAGTGAATGCCTATGTGCCCGGAGGGGAGCTGCTCTCGCCACAGGCCGCCGCCTCCTTCTGTGGCAGGGTGCAGCTCTGTAGCTTCACTCTTCCCTGCCAGGCTGACGTCGAATCACCTCCCTCCCCTCTTTCTCCCAGCGCGCCTGCGACAGTCCAGAAGTTGATTTTTTTTTTGCACCAGGCACCCAGGCCGCCGGCTCGTCAGCCAAAGGAAGGAAAACACAGCACTTCTCTTTAGGATTTTTGCCTCTGAATCTCTGTGCCTTCCCTCCCCTCATCCCTGCCGCCGCCGCTGCCGCAACCAGCCGGGACACTTCAGAGTAGCACGTAAGGATAAAACAGACCAGGCTGTCTTACCTGGGAGCAGTGGGGAGAGACGAAAGAACCGAGGGTTGTGTCTTTTCTGTGAAGCAGGGGCCGTAGAGGGGTCACGGGTAAGGGACGACCGATGAAAGAGAGGCCAAAAAAATTCCTCGCGGATCTTATAGCCTTGCAGCTAGTTAATGTTACACTTTGATAAACTGTTGAGCAGTTGTTTACTGACACAGCACAAAACTTGGCTATTCTGTATGAATTTGTTCCTTTTATATAAACACCGGTGAATCCAAAGCGTTTCAGCCAGGGTGATCTTAAGGGGGCAAGCAGCCTGATTGGACTTTGTAGTGCCGGGCTCCGTGCCAAGGTTGGTTTGGTTGTTTTTCAAAGCAAAGGGATGGGACAGCAGGTGTCTTGCAGTTTCTGCTTAGTAATCGTCCGTCACTGCCGTCAGGTGGAGTCTGGGGAAGGGGCAGGCATAAGAGTTTGGGGTTAAGTTCCTCATGTTACCACTCCACCCGAGTCACTCTAATGAGGCTGATCCAGTCCTGGTTTTGCTCCCCCTTCCATGCACTGAGATGGTTTAAAAAGTACGAACTACATCTCCCAGTAGGCAGTGTGGTAAAACCAGGACCGGATCAACTTTGAATACCTGTTTCCACACACTATATAAGGTATATTTAGGTCTATCATGGCTTTTAGAAGACTTTGATAAAGACTTTGGGAACTAGGAGAGCTCCTGAGGGTGGAGTGGAAGAAGAAATCGTTAGTACACCAAGGTGGGAGGGGTGGGCGTGTTTGATCCATCAGTTTAAGAGCAGACCAGATGCCTTTTGCGTGCACAGCCTGCAAGTAGGGCATTTGGCCTCTGGCTTTTTGAGTTCCACAAACCAGATCTGTTTTCCATGTTCATGGGATTTATTTGGGTTGCTTAATCGTTTTATGGCCGGATTTAGCCTGGGACGTTTTAGAAAGAGTTGAAGCACTGTTACATTCAGGTACTGTAGTTATTTCCCTGTCTCTGAGAGGCTTACAATAAAGTTTGTAACCGAGGCAGTTAAGAGTAGAGTGACTCCCCAAGGTCATAGAAAGTGTCGCTTCTCTACTCCTGGCTCTAACCCCTAGGCTTTATAGTGCTAGTGATGTATTTATAGCACTATAGACAGGAAGCATTTGGTTAACCCAAATCACTTGGGTGTGATAGGGAAATAAGCAGGAGACTGAGAAGGTAGGGGTCATGGCAAAGTATGTATGTGAGGAGGGGTGTGAGTTCTATGGTGATTACATTGGAGTGGGGGCAACCTGGGGGTTAGGTCCATTGCTGGAGAACAGTGAAAGAAAAGCCTTAGAGTTAGTAGTTGGGGTTTCAGAGGTGTGAAGGAGCAGCCTAGAGGTTAGAGGGTTTAAATTCTGTTTCTGCCTCTCCTTGTCATCTTGGGCGAGTCACTTCATCCTCCCTTTCCTCAGGTACAAACTTAGATTATAAGCTATTCAGGGAAAGATCCTACTTTCTGTAGCTGAATGTAATTTACCCCCAGCTTTGATTTAGAAATCAGAATCTGATGCAAAACCCGAGGGGAGGAGGGACAGGGCACATAGGAGGGAAGGATGAGGTGTAGGGCATGGATAGGACAGGACAGCACAGCACGCAGCCTTGGAAGAAAAAGAGAGAGAGTTTGAAATCAGGCGGTGATTAGCAGAGAACATGTGGCTATCCGGAAACTCTTTTAACAGTAGTTAGGCAATGCACTTGGGGTGGCCTGGTCATGGGTACTCGTATCTGCTTGTCACTAGGTGATTGGTAGATGAGTTTTGGTGCAGAGAAGTTAAGGGTCACGGTATCAGCTTCAGTACTTGCCCGATACTTTGGCTCTAGTTGGAACAAGTCTTGTTGTTGACCGTTTCCGAAGAGTTGTTGATTGGATATTCTGGCTCTAAAACTTTGGCTGTACTCTCTGAAATATCGGAGCTTTTAACAACTTTGTACTGCTTCCCCCTGGATGGGACATGATGATAGGTCGCAGTGTACCCATGGTTAAATATCAGCTCTTTACCATCTCCATGCCATCACACACAGAATCTATCACCACTGTTGAAGAGCCAAGGTTGTCATAGGAAGGTTCTCCAGGGCATCCGTTTTTCTCCTTTGATTAACATAGCAATTGTCCATTTAAGGCTCCCCCCCCTCCTTCCATTTTACTTCAAGCTAGTTCTTGAAGCTCAATCTGAAGCTTTCCCGAAATCGATCTTTGTTTCTGTGACATGTCAGTGCAATGGAGGATTGACTTTGGTGCGCTCAGATGCGTATTTGATATCCCCTTGCCCCTCCAGTGGTTACAGCGATGAGATCCTCAGGGCATCTCTGATAACTGCACCCCTTGTGTCAGAATGGTAAGTTTTGTTGTTGAGCTGAAATTTTTTGTGGTCTAGACTAGTAACTAGACTACCTTCACAGTCAATTTCTTCATTGATTATTGTATTGGTAAATGGCATACCATAAATGCAGAATTATAGTGAATATCTTAAACAGAACATGGATAAGTGTTTCCCCCCTCAACCCAATCCCCACCAAAAATCTATTCAACTTAGTTGGAGAAAAAGGACGTGTTGTCTTAAACATATGAAAATCTGTGTATTTGCATGGGGGAGTCTCCATCTTTCATCTCAGAAGAACCAAAATGCCAGCTGAGAGATGCTGTAGCTCAGGATTATACCAAGCTAGAAATTCACCCTTCTATATTAATGAATCTGGTGCCCCCTCCCCTGCTCCACTTAGCCATGTCCAGTAACTCACTCTTGTTGAGTTTCCTGAAAGCCCAGTGGTGTGATATTGGCTCTCCTTCTGTACTTGCATCCTGTGTAGTTGCACCGCTTGCAAATCCTTGGTATGGCCCTGCTCTAACTTAGAAGATGGCAGTAGATGCAAGGCGTTTGAGAAGGGTTGGCAGTATCGAAAGGTCTATGGACAGTAAATCCCTGAGGTTACCACTTAAAGAGGAGGATTGGTCACTGTTGGAAACAGGATACTGGGCTTGATGGACCTTGATCTGACCCAGTATTCATGGCTTTATGCTCTTAGATTTTGGCCAGCTCAGATTGATGGAGTGGCAGGGTTTCCAGAAAACTAGCTTTGTGCGTGTGAAGGGATGGGCGGCTAGGTTCTCTGGAATAGCTACAGGTGTAGAAGGGCGGGCTGCCGCCTCTCTCTTCTCATTTCATCTTTCATTTTCTCTTTGTTATCTGGGCGTCGCTGTGAAGAGTCATTCAGATTCCTCAACCGTTGACTTCAGACTTTATCCTTTTGCTAAAGGAATAAACTAAAGTCTGCCACAGTCCATAGGGACTTCAGAACATTTACGGGAGCCAAAATTCAACGGTTTCAGGCATCTTCATCTTGGTTGGGTGAGATGTGGTGGGCTTTCTTCTGAGGCAAGGGAGTGTAGTAGATGACTCTAGACCTTCCCTTCAGCCTAATCTTTGATTCTAGAAGATGTCAAACTCCCCCTCCAACTCTGTCTTCCTTTGATTTCCAGTTGGCCTTTTGGGGAGCTCTTCCAACCACTTTTTTCTGTCAGCATCATCTATCTGATAACTTGGTCAGATCTTGGAGTCATGTAACTTTGAAGGGCCACCAGGTGAGATGATATCTCTTTAGAATCAAAAGGGTCTTAAGTTAGCATATCTCAGGGGTGTTCAACCTAGTCCTCAGGGCACACCTTGGCTAGTCGGGTTTTCAGGATTCTCACAATGAATATACATGAGATAAATCTGCATGTACTGCCTTCATGGTATGCAAATCTATCTCATGCGTATTCATTGTGGGAATCCTGAAAACCCGACTGGCCTAGGTGTGCCCTGAAGACTGGGTTAAAGACCCTCGGCATAACTTGAAGAGGGCTTTTGGCCTTTATCGCAGTACATTTTGTGATGGGCAAATGTCTAGCAGTAACCAGCCGGAGCTTCAAAGCGCAGGTTTTGTAGGGTGCAGAAGGAAAGTGGGGATGGACCATAAAGCCTATTGCACACCAGATCCGGAGAGGTTAACAGAGGCTAGGACCAGAGCCAATGAAGTAGAGGGCCTCAATTTTGGGGGCAGCAGGGGTAGGACCCTTTGTTTCCACAGGTCCTTCTTAGCCCCGCTCTTCCACTTGAGGGTGCCAGTGAACCGCCAGGGCGCCTATCTCCATGCCCATGTTCTCTGTCCTGTGTCTAGATCAGAAGGGATGGTATTGCAGCATGTGTAGACATGTGGAATGTACTGTGTGCTCTTGACCCAACTCGAGACTGTGGAGTGGCATGACGTCTTTCAAATAGCTCGAGCCACTATTGCTGGCCTCAGGCGAGAAGGGAGAGATCTTGGATGGATGAGTGCTGCAGGTACTAGGAGGGAAAGAAAGAGCAGGGGAGGGTAGAGGAATTTGGATGTTGAGGTGGGAGAGCAAGAAGAGCATGCGTCTGGGGCCATGGGGGTTGAGGTGGAAGAGGGAGAGGTAGCCATTGGATCTAAGGGGGGTAGAGAGAGAGAAAGAGAGAGGACTTGCCAAGGCTCAGGGGGACAAGAGGACTGGGATGCCGGAACAGTCACTAAAAAGTAGCAGTGAAATGGGGGGTAGGGAGCGTGCAAGACTGAAGGTTTGCTTAGGGTTCCCAGTACTGGCTCTGGTCAGGTCATGTGCGTCTCCCTCCAGACGGTTAGTGAAGAGAGAGGCATTCATCGTCTTGTTGACTCTTGTTACGATTCAACTGTTGACTTTGCGCTAAGTCTTCATTTCTGTTTTGTTTTTTTTTCCCCAAAGGCAGGAGTGGGCTGGTAAGAGGAGGGTGGAGGAACCAGAGGGGTCTTCCAGAAGGGGAGTGGGCAAATTCCTTCAGTGGGGTGCTGCCTACAGAGCTGTTTTGCACAAGTTCTCCGGCTTGTTTCTAGACTTCAAAAGGTCTTTAATGGACCTTACCCCACTCTTCTGTTAATGAGTAGGGAACCAATAGAGCTCTGCTCATTTAATTACAGGCCGTTTAGTGTCGGTTGGGAGTTGTAAAAGCTAGCCACTTATTATAATGTTCCAACTGCGTATGTAAATCATTCCTCTATTGATGACAGCCTGAAGTACTATGTTTCCTGCCTAGGGTAGGTCCTTTTGACTGCTCAGAATGAGTCTTAGACCATAAGAGGCATGTCTGCCATGTACACAAAAGTGGTCTGTAACTGTGTGCGAGGCCCCCGCATCTTACATCCACTGGACCATTAGTGCATGTTTGTAGGTATGTGATAATCAGATTGAGGGCTTGCCTGTCACTGATTCTCTGTGTGTGAACCTTAGGTGAGTCACTTTATCTCCAGGTACCTCAGTTCTAAGTCCTAACCCTGTCCCTGACTCTGTGTATGACTGTGGGGTGAGTCACTTTATCTCCCTATGTCCTCATGACCCAGTTTAAAAAAAGGCTTTTACCTTCATCTGGTTTTCCAAATCGGCCAGATCATTGAGATACCCCGGGAAAGCGAGTCAGCTGGTGTTCAGGGGCCTGAACTGCCCTTTTCTAATGTCACGGTTCTCGCAGGTGTGAGTGAAGCTTCTTAAACCATTAGACAAACCAGATTAATTCAGCAATCTGATGGAACCATCTGATCCCACGGTTCAGGCACTCATAAGTTGGGCAATGAGTTCTCTAGCTGCTGTAACCTTTCGGAGGGTGAAGTCCATAGCTCTCTGGAGGAAGAGAGAGAGAACCTCGGTCTCGGATGGTGAATTCATTGACAGGGGGGTCAAAGTAGGTCAGGCTTGCATGTCTGTGTGTGTGGCGTAGCCAGGTGTGCGGGCCACAGAAACGGCAGTGGAGGGGCAAGAAGAGAGGCCATTGCACTAGCCTAGTAAGGGGTGACAGAGCAAGGGGACCTTTGAAAAGTTCCCCTGCTGGCTAATAGTGTAGCAAAATGGGTAGGCTGCTTGGGTGGTGCAGGGAAGGGTCTGAAGACGTATGACGAGGTGACTGAGGCAGGGAAGACTTGGCTTGATATGAAGAGATTGATCTTGCCGAGGAATAGTGGGAGGTGGAATAGGCTGGAACCTGAAGTCTTCCTCATGTCAAATTCTGGATGTGCAAGCTTTCATCCCACTCCTGCAAAACACGCGCGCGTGGACACTCATTCACACATACGCTCACACATACACTCACACTGCCTCACCACACATCTTTCAAATGTTCCTCCTTGTCCGGAGATGCAGCAGTATCAGAGACTAGGGATTTCTGGAGCAGTCCCTTCTCCAAAATATGACAGTCTCTGTTAGCTGAGAATATATCCAACATTCATTCTCTCTCTGCCATGTCTCCCCCCACCTATTACATGGTTGAGGATTGCACATATGAGCTGCTCTTGACCTTTCATCGACCTCCTCAGTAGACTTAAATTCATCTTATTGGCTGGGTTGACCTGCATGTGACTTCACACAGCTTGGTCTGCAGCCTCTTTGAGGATGTTCAATGTTTTTCCTTGGGTTATCCGGCAGGGAAGTTGCCCAACTGCCACACTTGAATGATCGGAACGTCCTTGGCTCTCCCTTTGCAGGGCAAGACTTGTTCATGGTGACAGAAGCTTGTTGAGAAGCTTTGCATTGATGTGGGACTAACCTAGGGTCTTTAATTGTTGACCCTTGACCGAAAACACAATGCTGATGCCTTAGAATGCAGACTACACAGGTAACGGAAAAAGGAATGGTAATGAGAGATTCGGATCGTTGTGATGTCCTTATTAACTGATTTGTTGGTCCAACTTTCAAGATACTGTGTAGGGTAGTTGCAGTGGAAAATTGGTCTTCTAGCACCTGCTGGCCAAAGGGAAATCACCTTTCCGTCCCCCACACATTTGAAGCCTCTCATGCTCGAAGACGTTGTCAAAATATTCCATATTGCGAAGAGCCGAGAGGGGAAGTAACCACACAGCTCTGCGGCCAAATCTTTTAATTCTGCCGGCCACTGAGACCTGTTAGCTCAGTAGCCAGGTTGCTGGGCAGAAGGAATGCCCATAGTGGAGTGTTTACAGCCAGCCTGTTGGCAAGGTTCCCAGCTCGTAGGGTGACGGCACGTCTCTGCAGATTGTTCTCATGCTGTAGATAAAGCTAGAGGACCGACCGGTGCATTCAAATCTAGACTCTTTATTGTGTGACCCTAGGGCGAGTCACTTTTATCTCCCTGTGTGTCCGCTCCAATTCCCGGTTCTGCTTCTGAATCTCTGTGTGGCCCTGAGATGAATCGCTTTATCTCCTTGTTTCCAAGCTCTGCTCCGAGACTGTACATAAGCCTGGGTCCAAGCACTTTATCTCTCTCTTACCTTCATTTACTCCTCTGTAATGGGGTCAGCTTTCCTGGTCTGGGGGATGGTATTCTGCCCAGCACTGCCCAACGTTGGCTGCCCTCCTGTGCACGCAGGACCCGATTACCCTTAATTCCAGAAGTCTACACTTTGTAACAAGTGCTGGACTTCTGCTTGGCTCACAGCCAGGGAAAACGTTTCTCCCATTGCAGAGGAGGGTGAGTCCACTCCAAGTTTTACTTTCTTTTAACCTAAGGGCTTCTCTCCAGCTGATGCAGCCCCCAGGAAAACATTGCATGACTGAACTATCTCCGCACCCAGGAACTGAAGTCGTGGCCTGGCTGGCTGAAGACAACAGTGAGACTCACAGTCCAGTTCTGCAGCCCTTTAGCTGGGTATAACTCTGTCGCCCTGATAATGCCCGGGGGGTTGGGATTTAAAATTTTGCTATACCACTTTCCTTTTTATCAAAGCGGTTCACAGATGATAAAAATGGGTAATTACGGTTACCAAAATGGCACAATACGGCCAGCTTGTGTTGCAGGTGACCGTGTCTGTGGTCCATGCATCCTGCAGGTTGGATGATGCCGTGGGAAAGATGGGGGTGTCAGTAGAGAGACCTGTGCTAGATATTTACCTTCTTCCCTAAACCCAGGACTATAAACGTTTCTATGGGCAGGGAAGGCTGAGGTGTGCATGGGAACAGAAGCTAGTCTGTTTTCTCACAACAGCCCCCCCCCCCCACCTCCCCTCCAGAGACGCTCCTTCAAGGTCATGTTAGAGGTGCATCAGCAAGGCTGTGCAGGAGAAGCTTACAGGGCCCTGAATGAGCTGTCCTTGTTCTGAGTGTGAACGGTGGCCTTGAGATTCCCGTCATCCTAAGAGCTTTTGTCAGTGTGGAGGTCTCTGTACTGAAATAGCTGGGAAGTGGGGGGCTGCATGGCAGAAATTAGATGCATTTACAGACGTATGTGTGTTGGATGGGGGGGGGGGGTTCAGTACTGGAATAGCAGGGGAGCACTGCGAGGCAGGAATTAGGTGCATTGGCAGAGGTGTGTGTGTGTGTATATGGGGGGGAGTCTCAGTACCGGAGCAGGAGTGAGGTGAATTGGACTGTGATCTCCGTACTGGAGTATCGAAGGGGCGGGGAGAGCACTGTTTTGATGTATCTCTAAGTCTTTGGAAGGGCCTTCGTAACAGACCCTCTCTAAAAACTAAAGCAACTTTTCCCAAAGAATTGAGCCCTTGCCAAGGATATTCTTCCCCCTCCTACCTCTTTTTTTTATTGGTCTGGATTTAGCTCACCCTTTCCAGGGGTAGGTTGAGGCATGTTACGTTCGGTTACACAACAGGTCTTTGGAGGGCTTAAATCTAAGTCTGTAGCTGAGGCAATGGAGGGTGAAGTGATGTGTCCAGGGAGCATTGGTGGGATTTGAACTGTGGTTTCCCTACTTCCTAGTCCGGGGGCCACGCAGAGACATGTATCCTTGTGTTCTGAATGAAAGGACAGCCGAATCTGGAGGTCACTGGAAATGTGTAACCTGATCTTCTGAGACCCCACCCCCAAAAAATACCCTTTTCTCTGCTTATGCCCCAGTTGCAAGTGGTGTTTCATGCCATGGATTTATAGACTATCTGTTGTCCCCCCCTTCTAAGCACCGTGCAAAATAAACACAAAAGCGAGTAAGTATAAAACATTAGAAGACATGGGCCCTCACAGAAATCGGTCTCGATTGGCAAAATCGGATTATGGAACTGTCCCCCAGGGGCCACATCGGAAGCGCCAGGGCAGGGGATTGCGCCTTCCATGACCTCAGCAGCTATGCTCCTACTTTCCACCCTGCTTAGAAAATGAAGTTTAAGAAGTTGGCAATGGACGTTTCATGACCTTTTGCTAGTGTCTCTCATCCCAGAAATAATCTAATGTCTGTTTTGAAAACAATATGAATGGCTATTGTGGATAGCTGTAGATTTTATAGACGAAAAAAACCTAGGACTCCGTTTTTTTTTTTTTTTTAAGATAAGATATATATATTTTAAGTGGCATTGGGATAGGGGGGTAACGACGTCGGATGTCCTTAACGTCTTTTAATGCCATCAGCAGAGTCTCCATAGAAGTCCAAGGGGCCAAGGTTCCTTCCAAACTGGCACTAAGTGAAAAAGAATACAACCCCACCCCCCTATGCCCCCTCTCCCCGACCCGTGAACAGGATTTTAAAAATGCTGCGGTCCCCCTGCAGAGATAAGCTCATGAGTGGGGCTGCTTACAATATGCTCAAGATAGCTCTGCGTTAAGGGGGTAATTTATAGTCATTAGTCTGCGCACACGATTGCGCACTTGACGTGTGGATGTTTGCATGCCTGTGGCTTCGGTGTAGGATTTGCACTAGTAGTTTATGACAACACATGGGGCATGTTTACTAAAGGTTAACGCTTCCCCCTCCCACTGTCCCCCTCCCCCCCCACGCTGTAACACACTTACCAGCCTCCTCCTTCACTTGCTCTCTGATCCTTTATCCCCCCCCTCTATTCTTTACCTCTACTCTTTCCTGTCCATTTGAATTGGCGTTCTTTTCTCTTTTGTAAACCGCTCAGACGCTTTTGTGATGGGCGGTATAATAAGTTTTTAATAAACAATAAACGCATGTTAAGTGCTCACTTTTTTATTATTAGGGGCATAATGCCACTTAACATGTGTTAATCTTTAGTAAACATGCCCTATATGTATCTCTTTTATGAGGATAAACATAGTCGCCTTCTTACCCTCTTAACCTAGGTGCTCTGTTGTCAAATTGCCCTTTTAAGTGTTCAGATTTGAACCTAAACCCTTTGCCTGAAATCGTAAAGCTGAGGTTGGGGAAGTGGAAGAGTTAAAGGATAGAGGGGATGAGGGTACCAGGTTAATTGGAAAAAGGTTGTGAGTAGAGTGATCTTAACGTTCTTAGGAGATTGTGTGAGGTTTCAGGGCTTCTCTTGAAGGCTCATTATCTAGGGTGGTCTTGAAATTTGCCTCATGGGTTCTGGGCAGCCTACGATTCCCTGTACGGGACCAGCGAGAGACTCCTCAGCAGAGGCTGCAGTACACAAGTTTCTAAAGGGATGCTCTTGACGTTAGAGAGGTCTCCCGAACCTTTGAGACCATGTTGATCTGACATCAGGCTCTAGAGAAGGGACATGAGTTGTGGAAGGTGTGAAAACATGAGCTTTCAAAACAAGATGTAGAACACTTTTAGGTAGGGTTTCTTAGATCTGGAATGTTCTTCCAGCTGATTTGAGATTGGAGTCATCTTATTTCTATTTTCAGAAGCCCTCAAAAAACTTTCTTTTAAGAAACTTAGAGGAGGCTCCTGATCTGAGTGGTTTTAGATCTGGGCAAGCTTGTGGCTTTCTTTGGAATTTGTATATATTTTTGAACTTTTATGTATTTTTAATGTTTCACAATTCTTTTATGTTTTATAAAATGCAATATGTTTTGCTATAACCCACGTTAAACTCTTCAGGGTATAAATGAGTTATAAATGGCTGTTTAAGTTAAATGAAATCCTTATGCCAGCCCCGTAGAAGCTGTCATGGTCAGGAAGGAACATAGCTTTGAATGATGACAGCCTTTTCAGAGCCCGTTTGATCATAAGTAGACTTCACGCTGTTGGGTCTAACTTTTTCTAACTCTAACATACTGTGTTCTTTTTCCTCTGCTCTCTCCCCCTACCTCCAACCAGGTACGCAGCTAACTGCGACATCACCTCACCATCATGGCATCCCGCGGCTCGCACCGGGATGATGCTGAACGTTACCTCTTCGTCGACCAGAGCTTTGGGGGAAACAACCCGGCTGCTCAGGCAGACTGGACAGCCAAACGCTTGGTTTGGGTGCCATCAGAAAAACATGGCTTCGAAGCAGCCAGCCTGAAAGAGGAGCGGGGTGATGAAGTGATAGTAGAGCTGGCCGAAAATGGCAAGAAGGCTTCCTTCAGCAAGGATGATATACAAAAGATGAACCCTCCCAAATTCACGAAGGTGGAGGACATGGCTGACTTGACCTGCCTGAACGAGGCCTCTGTCCTGCACAACCTCAAGGACCGCTACTACTCTGGCCTGATTTACGTGAGTAACCCACTGGCAGACAGACGTGTGTAACAGCCTAAACTTGTTGCATATTCTTGAAGTGAAGAACTGATTTAGTTGAACAACAGAACTTCTCCGACTGATAGAAAAATACCTGCTGCAGTGCAGAGCCCACCTGCCTTGTCCTTTTAGTCTTCCCCACCCCCTCCCATCCTCCCTTGTCCTCTGGTCTTCCCCCATCACCTCTCATCCCTCCTACCCTCCCTTGTCCCATGGTCTTCTCATCCAGGGCTGGCACATCCACTAAGCAAGTTAGGTGGCCGCCTGTGGCGGCTGACCCAGGTGGGCAGCTTTGTGCCACTGCTTTTGTTGCCTGTGGCAGGCCATGTGCTTTGGCACACATGACCTGTTGCTTCTAATCTCCATCCGATGTAATTTACTATCGCGGGGGGGGGGGGTCGGAAGCAGCAGGCCATGTGTACTGAAGCACACGGCCTGCTGCGGGCAACAAAGCCGCCACTTTTAAAATGCTGCTGCTGCTATCCACCTCACCCCCAAGACGGAATCGGCAGCAGCGCGGCTCGGCAGGGGTGGCTTGGAGCAGGGGGAGGGGGGAGCGGGGCCAGGGCCGTCCCTGTAATCATCTCCTTTGCCTTTGGTCTCCTGTCCTGATCTTCCGTTTCCAGATAAGTACTTTGACCCCCTTTAAGTCGGCATGTTGAGATTGTTCTTATGCATGCTCACCGGACTGCTTCTCTTGACAGGGGAGGGGGAGGCATTATTGAAAGCTGGGTTGCCTTTTCCCTCCCCCACCTTGCTGACACCACCACTCTGTGGCGAGACCGGCCTGTGCATTCCACAGCAGGGTTTGGGTGACTTGCCTGTTTGGGATCTCACAGGAGAGATTTGTGTCTATCGACAGGTGGATTCCTGCCTAGACTTGTCTAATGGGCAGATTCAAGTTTGTGAAGACAAAGCAATTCCAGACTCTTTTTATGATCGCACTCGACATCTCAACGGTCTCGTGCATCGGCAGAACTGTGTACAAAGAAAGGTCTCAATACTGAAATAGCAGGAGGGGCTGCGGAGCAGGAACGAGGGGCATTGGCAGAGCTATGTGGGTATGAGAGGGGGTATATGTAAATTAGTTTCTCAGGGGCATGAAGGCTTGTTCCTTTGCCCCAACGCTGCACTCTGGTTGTCTCTCTCTGCCTCTTTCACTTTGGGATTTGTGCAGAGACGACCCTGCTCTCATACCCTTGCCCAGCACGCATCTCCCCCCAGATTTGGTGCCCTAGGTACACCTTAAGCCTTACACCCCCGTTGGCTATCAGAATCTATAGTTTAGCTTTGAATGCTTTGATTTTCGCTGCCCCCCTGGAAGTTGCCACCCTAGGTAAGTGCCTGATTTGTTTAATGGTTGGGCCGGCCTTGTCTCCCCCATCTCCTTCAGGTAAGACTCCTATCTCCACGTGCCAAATGAAGCAGGTCTCGGCCTGTGTGTGTGCGTGGGGTGAGGGGAGGTGGCTGCTACTCTAATGTTGGCCCAGGAGTAATTCCCATAGCCTGGGTATTAAGGATCTGTAGTGCAGGGTAAAGGCCTGGCTGGGGATAGGGCAGAACACCGAATGGGAGTGTGTGTCAGACTGGCAGTGTTGAAAGAAATTTCTATTTTTTTTCCATCATTTGACCAATGCAGTGTTACAAGTTTTTCGCTCGGGGGTTCATTGGCTTTCTAAATTGAATTTTGCTCGGGTCAGTTTTCTGTCCTTGTGACTGAGGGCTGTAGGTTAGAAACTTTGGTCCGAGGATGAATTGCCCACCATGGCAACCCCCCACTCTGCCCCCTGCAATGGCTGTATATACCTTCTTCAGGCCCACCTCCACCCCACACCTCCCTATAGGAACTGCAATGACTGTTCCCCCAAGACTTGAACTCTGACCTCTGAAGCTGTGGGGGTGGGGCTGGGAGGTGGGGGGAATTGCCAACCTCCTTTGGAGCAGCAGGGACGGATTGGTCCAGTTCTGGTTTTCCCCTCTCCTCCCGGCTGACTTAAGCATTGTATCCCAGAAATGTCAGAAACCAGAAATCCCAGAGATGGTTCTAGATTAAAACCTAGGCCATAGCCCTGTTGGTGCTAAGGGTGAACAACCAGCCTCCTGTTCTAGGAACATGCTGATCCAGTCCTGCTTTAACCCTACTGCTGGCCTAAACTTGAACTGATCTCTCCTACAAAACACATAGGGGACTACAATGCCCAGGAGACAATGGGGGCGAGATTAAAAACAGGCCTAGATTGGCTTGTCCTGCGTTTTAATGGCGCTCCTAATTATGCTAGCTGCACATTTTTTTGGGGGGGCGGGGAGAGGTGGGGAGCCCCTCCTCACATGACTGGTAATGTCGTCATGGTGGGGGCTGTGCCAGGCTCCCCCTCATCTGCCTGGCTGTAGGGTCATTAGCCATGCAGCAAGTCCTGTGATTGCGTAGAAGGCCCACGTTGCCTCTCCTGTGGATGCGGACCGGCTTATGCTTTTGTCGTGACCGATGTAGAAAACAGAGCGAACAGACTGGCTGATACTGTATGTCCGGAGCCAGCTCGCTCTCTCTGTGTCCACCTGTCTTGAAGTGTGTGTCTGTCTCTCTCTCTATGCCCTATTTTTCTGTCTGCGGGTGTCTCAGTTCGTGTGCGTCTGTCTATCTCTGTCTGTGTCTGGGTTGTGTTTTCTGGTGAGATGGTGGGTGTATTGGCACAGCCCCTGAACAAGGCTGCAGGCGGGGCGGGGCGCTCTCGCAAGGGGACAGGGTAAACCAGTTTGGCCAGGAAGTAAGCTGCAATGCAAAGAAATCTCCCAGGACAGCTAGTTTCATTCTTCCCTTGAAAACCCCCCCAAGGCATGAGCCCTGCATGCCTCATACACACAAACCCTCATCTATCAGTATGCCAGAAAACCATTAATTTCTGCTTCGTATACATTAAACCCTTCTGATCCGATCCCAGGTATATTTTGGACGTGCTAATGGGGCGGCCCCATGCTTTCACCCTTAAAGGCCTTCGTTAGCAAGTAGATGTTTGGGTTTGTCAGATGAAGGTCATAAACTACTGAATCTGTATCGGCGATCTTGGTGGGGGGAGGGGGCCTATGCTGTAGGCAAGACCTTGTGGGAGCAGTCAGAAAGCTGCCTGTCCCCCCCCTCCTCCTGCTAATTAACATTCCTGTGTACACAGGGCTGTACATATACAGTATGTAACAGACGGTCCCTGCACAGTAGAGCTTACAACCTATTCAAGGCAAACACAACAAAAAAGGGACTGGGGTAAACGAAGAGAAAATGATTGTAACACACAAGGGAGGTAAACAGGGCTGGGGGCCCAGGGCAGAAACTGGTAAGAGGGCCGCAAAACCCACGTGCAGCCTATGCGGTCTTCGGTTTTGGTCCCCCGTGGCGTGGGGGCCCAGGGTAATTGTCCTGTTTGGCCGCCCCCTATAGCTAACCCTCACTCCTGCCCTCCCCAGCAGTGACGGTATATATTTCTGGTCCCACTATGCGCTGTTTCTGCCCACTGGGAAATTAACCACGTTTCCTATCCGTGTTGGTAAATTCTCTGATTTCATACCCTCTGCCCCTGCCCGGTGGGGATAGTACGACTACAACCACTTAATATGTCTATAGTGCTACCAGATGTCAACACTGGACACATAGACATAAGGGACAGTCCCTGCTCCATTGAGCTTACAGACAAACAGAACGAAAAAAGAAGAGGAAATTTCATTCTAGATTATTAAACAGGAGGAATTGGGGGTTAGGATGTAAAAGCAACCTTGAAAAGATGGATTTTAGACCAGGTTTTGTTCTCTTTGTAGCTTGTCATCAAGGTGAAAGCACCAGTATGTTTTAATGGTACCATGAGAAGACTATCTCCAGATTCAAAGATGCAATATTTTTTTTTTTTATGTATAGTAGCTGTCAGAGTGGAGGAGTAGCCTAGTGGCTAGAGCAACTGCCTAGTACCCAGAAGATCAAGGGTTCGATTCCCACTGGCACTTCTCGTGACTTTGGGCAAGTCACTTTACCCTCCATTGCCTCGGAAGAAAAGGCTGGCAATCTACTTCCGGTGATACATTGCCAAGAAAACCCAGAGGCAGCTGGGTCGCTATGAGTCAACACTGACTTGATGGCACAAAAAAAAAAAGCTGTCAGAGAGCAGCTACACACCTTAAGTCATTAACCTGAAGGAGTCGCTGCCTACTCATAGGCTCTTATTCCTGGGAAGGAAATGATTAATCATCATGTCAAACACATTCCGCGCATCCTCTCCCATTGCCTCTCTGCAGTAAGGGAGCAAAGATCAAATTGTTTAAAATAGGAAACTGCGGCAGATATGAGCTGGGCATCGCAGAACAGAGGCAGTGCCCGAACGGGATCCTTTCTGTCCAGGGTCGTTGCTCACCAAGGGGGGGATACTTTGAAGGTATGCCAGTCATTTTTGGCTGCCTGGCCGGCATTCATCAGTGGCTCCAGTAACTGCTGTTGTTTCAGATGTCACAGCCGCGTCAGCTTCCTGGCAGGGTGTGCCCCGGGTCACATGGGGGCTCTGTTTACCCTGTGTTGTTGTGGGGGGGGGGGGGGGGAATTTAAGCTGGTGCCGGACAGTCACTGGGCTGGATTTGCTTGAGAGCATGCTCCCCCTCGGATAGCCCCAGCTGTGTTGGTCTGTAGTGCATTCCTTTGCTTGGCTTTTGTTTAAAACTGCTGTGATGTGTTTTATGAATAAGCAGCCTGTCAAGAAGTAGACTCTTTAAAGGAGACCTGCTCCTCTGCAGTCACTGTGACCTTGTGCACGGTATAAGAGAGACCTGCCCCGCTTCTGGGGGTTATGATTTTGTGCACGGTGTAAACGAGAACAGCTCCTCTCCTCGGGCTGTGATCCTGGGCTCTCTGTAAAGGAGACCTGCCTTTCTGCTCAAGCTTTGACTCTCTGTGCTGCATAAAGGAGACCTGCCTCTCAGCTGGGGCTATGAGGTTTTGCACAGTGTACAGGAGACCTGCTCCTTGCCTGAGATCCTATGCTCTGCATAAAGGAGACCTGCCTCTCTGTTAACCATGTGGTTTTGTGCCCAGTGTAAAGGAGACCTGCTCCTCTCCTCGGGCTGCGATCCTTTACTCCGTGTAAAAAAGACCTGCCTTTCTGCTGAAGCTGTGATCCTGTGTTGCATAAAGGACATTGTGATCTCATGCAGGGGGCTATGATTTTGTGCACGGTGTAAAGACGACCTGCTCCTTTGCCCTGCCATGGATTAAATCTCACTCGTAAATACTCCTGTTAATTTGTGCATCAGGATTTTAATTCTGCCAGCAGGGGGGGGGCCTGCCAGAATATCCACCCCCCCCCCCCCACCACCATCACCACCTCACCGTGGCATGTATCCCATGGAGTGAAGTATTAATGAGGGAAGGCCTGTTTTGACAAGACCGAATCTCGGCCCTGTTATAATCCTACTACTACTACTGAGCATTTCTGTAGCGCTACAAGTCATACACAGCGCTGCACAGACATGTTAGAGACAGTCCCTGCTCATCAGAGCTTACGATCTACCCAAGACAGACAACACAGAGGGTGTAGGTAGGGATAAAACAAGGAGGAAAGGAAAAGAAACAAGGAGATCAAGTGAGTCAAGATCCAAAGGCAGCAGCGAAGAGGTGAGTTTTCAGCCTGGATTTGAAGAGGGCGACCCCAGGATAGGGTGTAGGAGAGAGCCCTGCTCCTGTAAGAGTAGCCCTGGCGCTCAGCCCAGGTGAACTGGCGATGCTGCCGATAGGGAGAGGAGCAGTGGGAACAAGGGTTGTTTGGGCCACTGGGGGGCTATCAGCATTAGGGATGCTCTGTTGCGTTGGACCTTGAATAGGGTCTTGGCAACCAGAGGTGTCTGTGGGAAGGCGTACAGGAGACCCTCTGTCCATGGGATTTATTTATTTAACACTTCTTCTATACCGCGCTATTAAAATCAGCGCGGTGTACATCGAACAAAAGTACCGCAATGCATACAAGCAACATTGAGTTTACAAAGAACGGGGGATTAAACATGGGATCGAAAACCGGGGAAACTATATACATGTCAACTTGAAACTATGTACAAAAATCTAATGTAAGTGGGTGTTCCATTGAATTTGTGGAGAAGAAGATTAGTGGTTGGTTGGGCTTGAGTGGGGACTACCTATTGTCTGTGGTGTTGACGAGCAGGGGCGACTGGGGTATGAGGGAAGCTTGCTGGTTGCGCTTCTATCACCAGACGTTTCTGGGTAGCATTTTGTGAACAGGTGGAGTTTTAAAGCTTTTCTGAATAGGATGAGGCTTTTAATTCCACGGATTTCATGGGGGAGTGCATTCCAGTTTAAAGGGGCGAATATGGAGAAGGCTCTGTTAGAGGTAGCCTTTGTGCATGAGGGATGAGGAACCTTGCCACATAACCCCCAATGAGAATAGAATCGTATTAAGGGGGGAAAGGGTGGCGAAGGCAGTTATCGTCCCTGCGTTTTTGACAACAGATTTTATGATTTCTCCATAAATGAGGGTTGGGGGTGACTGCCGAGATCCAGCGGCCTGTCCTAGCATTCGTTTGCTAGGTGAATGTGCTGGGAGAGGATGTGAAAGAGAAGGCCTGTAGGATCGCTTCACCAACCCTGGGGAGGTTAAGCAATAAAGGACTTTCCCAAGTTCACACCGTGAGTCAGGAAGGGCACCAAAGCGACAAAAGATATGAAGCAGCTCCTGGGAGGCCATGTTCTCCTGGCCAGGCAGTGCGGATTGAAGGATCCTGGCGCCGATCGGACCTCTAGCTAGCTGGCTAGTCATTGTAGGGCACATTCACAGGCAGGGGGTGGGGCTCAACTATTAGACAACCTCAGCAGTCACCTAGGGTGCTGAAGAACAGGGCATTGATTTTGACAGCTGGGGGGGAGGGGAGGGGAGGGGTGTAAAGCTTAAGGTCTGCCTAGGGTACCAACCCCTTGAACCAACTGTGGAGCCCGCTCTATCTGCAGGTAATTTACTAGATAGGTTGGTAGGGGGATGGAGCCGTTGGGCAGTCCCATAAAGAGGTCTATAGCAGCTGAGTGGGGTCTTTTTGAAGCACCCTGGGCCCTGGGCCCTGTATTCTGTATTTGTTTTAGTCCCCCCAGATCGCTCCACAAATCAGAACAACAAGTCCTGCCCCAAGCCCATCCCACCAGCCCCTGGTGATAAGAGAACCTCCCCCCACCACCTGGGTAGCAAAGGTTCAAAAGACCTTTTGCCCCTATATCTCTTACCCTCCCTCACTGCCGTAACTCCCTTTGCCCCCCCCCCATCACTCAAATGCTTGCAGGACTATACCTGCAGTTTGGACCTTTTGGGTGGGTTTTGTAGCCCAGGGCTCTAGAAGACTCTGTGACTCATGTGTCCTGCTACGTTTGGCGCTGTGACTATTCCAACATGGCAAGGTGGTCCAGAAGGGTCTCGAGGTATGGAACCTTCCCTCCCCTCTACTCATGGCTGACGCAACCATCAGGCAAATTAGGTGGTTGCCTAGGGTGGCATCTTCTGGGGGATCTACAAACAGCAAGACATTCAAAGCTAAAAAATAGATTCGGACAGCCGGCCCTACTTCCACTTCCTCTTGGACTGGAAACCATAGGGGCAGCCTGAAGATCACAGACCTCCGTGAAGGTTTGGAGGTGGAGGGAGGGGGGGCGGGCTACTGTTCCCGTCATGGCAGGTGTTGGCAGGACATCTCGGGTCTTGTTTTAAGAAATCTCTGGAATTTTCCTAATCTGATTTTTCGAAAAATGTTTTTTATTCCTGTTGTCGGGAGGAAATCTTTCTACAGCCGCTCACAAAAGCTCCTTTGTGTGGTTGGTGTTGGGGGGTGGGGAGAGGGGGGTTGGTGGTCTGCGTTCCCTTCCCTGGGCTGGAATATGATTTTACAGTTGAACTTCCTTCCTAGCTCCCCTGGAAAGTTAATCCTAGAAGTTGGCCAAAAAACTCACCTCTGTAGACGGGTGACAGAGACCCTGGGCAAGGAAGGAGATTGGAATGATAAGTTAGAATATTATGAGATCCAGTGATATTAATGTGAAATATAGAATATTAAATTTACACGGAGAACCCTGTATAACTCTCGTGCTGCTTCTGAAGGGAACAGAGGCAGTGATGGAGACTTTAGCACTGTTTCTAAGGTGCGTTGCAGGGATTACTCGTAAGACTCCACATGCAAAGCAGTTTTGATCCAGTCCGACTTTTGGGCTGAGCTTAATTAGCACCCTGTTCAATTATTAGTCAATCTTCTATATTCAGGGACAACCAATTTAAATATTTTATGTTACGCAGGAGTCAAGTGATGGCTGGTTTTCTTTTAAGTGAACAAAACTCCAGGGGATCTGGAGTTATGCTGATTAATGGTAAGAGATGGTGTGTCCCTCGTATCATTTAATATACCCATTTCTCGCATGCACACCCCACCACAGAACCCCACCCCCTCAACGCGGAGATTCCTCATATTTGACGAACAAGCCTTTCTCCATAAAACCCTACTAGCCCTGACAGATATACCAGCACAAACCAACCCTCAAACACCGGAACTCCACCATCTCCATGGCTACTCTCGCACCACCTAGAGCACCCCCCAAGAAACAACGACCGCATGCACCTTGCCACTCCGCATCACTAAAAACACAAAAGTGCGACCTTACGTCATCTTGAACGCCAATGGAGGATGTCAAAGAACCACCAACTGCAAACCCTTTACATCAGGGGTGTCAAACTCAAATACACAGTGGGCCAAAATGTAAAACTTGAACAAAGTCGCGGGCCAGCATTGAACAAATGAACCTTTTAATATGGACCCAAACAAGATTTGCTTTAACATTGAATATGAAGCAACACTTATTACTATACAATTTATAACTTAATAGTTCAGATATGCAAAAACCAATTTCAAATAAAAAAAAAAACATCAGACATTCATTTATTAAATAAGATTTAAATAATAATAAATAATAATTTTTAAAATAAAATAACAATAATAAAATTAATCAACCATTCAAGCCCATGTCTTGGAGTAGCAAGAAAAAGTGCATAAAGAAAACGTTAATTATTGCTCAGTTTGCTGCACACTGATCTAATCTGATGTGCCCAAGCCAGATACCTGGCATCTCTTCTTGGATGATAGTTCATCAATGTCTGGGCTCAGGCTTTGAGCTGAGGAAATCCTCAGTATCGAGCGAAGGTGTTCATCAGTCAGACGTCTCCTGTGAGATGTTTTGGTCATCTTCATCGAGGAGAAAAGTTGCTCACATAGATAAGTGCTGCCGAACATGGAGAGCATCTGAGCAGCTTGGGTGCGGAGCTGAGGCATTGTGTCAGGGATGAACTGTGGAAACTGGGCGGCGCCCACAGCATCATACTTTGACTTCAGCGTGTCATTACACTGGAGTTCAATTAGCTCCATTTGGAGGTTGGTTGGTGCGTTTTCCACATTAACTGCAAAGGGATTACTGAGCAGTTCAAACCTACATTTCTGGACATCAAAGTCGGCACATCGCCGGCTAAACTCAGCGCCGAGTACACTGAGTTTTTCAGCAAACTGTGCGCATGGGAACAAGTTGGTAAAGAACTGCGTTTTCATGGTTTGGCAGCAGGGAAAATGGCCAAGGTTTCCTTGCAGCATCTGATTCTCCCACAGGCACAGTTTAGTTTTAAAAGCCCTCACTGCAGCGTACATGTCTGTGATGATGCGCCCCCGCCCCTGAAGCTGCAGGTTCAGCGCATCGAGATGGCTCGAGATGTCACACAGAAAGGCCAGCTCACACAGAAACTTTTTCTCCCCGAAGCTCTGCTGTGTCCTTCCCTTTGCTTTCCAGAAACTGACATATTTCCTCATGCAGCTCAAAACATCTATTCAGTACTTTTCCTCGGCTTAACCATCTCACCTCTGTGTGATACGGCACGTCTGCGTATTCCGAACCACACTCCTCCAGAAAAGACTTAAACTGGCGGTGATTCAGACCTTTGGCTCTTATAAAGTTAACTACTTGTGTTACTGTGGTCATAACATGTTCCATCTTTAGGGCTTTGCCACACAATGAATCCTGATGTATGATGCAGTGATAAACAGTTAGTTCACCTGCACAGTTCTCTTCCTGCATCTTCTCCCGGACCCTGCCCACCAGTCCACTTGTTTTACCGCACATCGCTGGCGCACCATCTGTCGTTAATCCCACGAGTTTATCCCACGGCAGCTTTATTTCAGTTACGCATTTGGAAACCTCCTCAAAAATTTCCTTTCCTGTGGTTGTGCCATGCATTGATTTGAATCCCAATAGCTCCTCCGTAACACACACATTTGAGTCCACTCCACGGATGAAGACTGACAGCTGAGCAGTATCAGATGCGTCGCTGCTCTCATCCACAGCAAGGGAGAATGCAACGAAATCTTTTCCCTTTTCCAAAAGCTGGTCATACAGATTGGTGGCAAGATCACATGTGCGATCAGCTACTGTGTTTCTGCTCAGGCTCACGTTTGAAAAGGCTTGCTTTTTCTCTGGGCACACGATGTCACAAACTTTCAACATGCACTTTTTCACAAACTCTCCCTCATTAAAGGGCCGGGCTGATTTTGCGATCTCTGCTGCCACAATATAACTAGCCTTTACAGCAGCCTCACTCATATTCTGTTGTGAAACCAAACTTCTTTTCATCTCCTCCACTTTCTGGCTCCTTTGAGTCATGTCCAGGTCCTTGTACTTGTCATGATGTTTTGTTTCATAGTGTCGTCGAATGTTATACTCCTTAGTTATAGCCACGTTGACTCCACAAATCAGACAAACAGGTCTGTCTTTTACATATGTAAACAAATATTCTGTCTCCCACCTGTCCAGAAAGTTCCTGTTGTCTGCCTTTCTTTTTGCCATTTTTGGGAAGGGGTTCCACAGTGACAGTTGTAGCTTGAGATCGCTATGACTTCTGTCACACAGGAGAGGGCGTTTCTGGGACCTGTCCTGATTGACGCGCCAAAACAACAGCAAGGCATTATGGGATTTGTAGTATTAGCGATGAATGAATGCGCTGTATAATACCGGCGGGCTAGCTCTAGTAGTCATTTGGTATAGCCTCGCGGGCCAAATATAATTACACTACGGGCCAAATTTGGCCCGCGGGCCAGAGTTTGACACCTATGCTTTACATGGACAGTAAGAATTTACTTTAACTCAACCATCAAAACTAAAAAACAATATTACAGCAACCTCCTGATCCATGCTGTCAATAAACCCAGAGAACTATCTGAAATTGTCAGATCACTTACTAAAGACCCCACTCAACCACGCCAAGATAACGCTCTGCAACCGCAAGACATGGCCTCCTACCTACAAGCCAAGCATAATTCTGGCTCTCCCAACAACCTCTCCATATCCACCTTAAATGAGGATACTTCCCACGAACATGCCTGGACAGCATTCAGAGCTATATCCCTTGAGGAACTCTGTGGAATTATCTCCAACATCAACCATACCACCTGCACACTTGATTCCTGCCCAGTTTCCGGGATAAAAATCACAAGAGCACAATTCCTACAAATCTTATCTAACATACTACAGACATCCCTCTCACAAGGTTTTGTCCCATCCTCATTCAAACAAGCTTCAATCAGACCTCTCCTAAAAAAGCAGAACCTCAACCCCAGTTGATCTGCATCATACAGACCCATAACCAGCATGCCATTCCTAGCGAAAGTCATAGAAAAGACTGTTCAAACCCAACTTCAGGATACCATTGACCATCACGCACCACTAGACCAGCATCTATATGGTTTCCGCCCTTTTCATAGTGCAGAAACCTTATTAATCTCTCTTCTAAATACACTCATCTCTGGCACAGAAATTATCACCCAAGGCTTCATCCTTTTCTTTCTGGACAATTCTGCTGTGTTTGACTCAACCAACTCTATCTCATCAGAGTACGAGGCTACCCCCTCAAACTGATCCATTCCTACTTGTCCAATGGGAGTCAACACAGAAATTTGGAACCCAAACATCAGATCCTTTCATCCTAACCCAAGGAGTACCCCAAGGCTCATCCCTATACTCTCTACTATTCAATATCTACATTCAACCCCTGTACACAATCTTCAAAAAAATTAAACGTTAACTACTTCGACATAATGATTTACGCACCTTTCTCCACGTCCACCCCTGAGTATTCTGAAATCACAAACTGCTTCGCGGAAGTAGTCAAATGGCTTCACCTTCACAATTTGTCAGTCAACTACAATAAAACAGAAATTCTGCATATCACAAGAGACCCCAACGTCACCCTCCCCCCCCCCCCCCACGCTTCCATCAGGATTGGCAACACCGACCTGCATGTCAAAACAGAAATTAGATACTTAGGCGTTACACTTGATCAACATCTGATCTTCAAAACCCTAATTCAAATCACCACTAAGACAGTTTTTTTTAAACTGAGAACTCTGCAAAACCTATGCCGCCTCCTATTCACTGAAACATTTTAATCATTGCAACTCCATCTACCAACTTGCCCAGAACATTACAGCATGTGGCATCTGCCAAGTATCCAGACAAACTCACATCACACCAATCCTCAAACTCCTCCATTGGCTACCCATCGTCTCGAGAATAAAATACGAGGTCCTCACCACCATCCATAAGGCTCTAAACAACCAACCTTCTGAGCACCTTCAAACGCTAATCCACACCCCTAAGACCAACAGACCAAGAAGAAACGCCACACAACGTCTCCTTGGTCCAAGAGCAACCAAAACACACGCTTCAGAGTATTCACACTCTACGCTCCCATTCTCTGGAACTCTCTACCCCCCACTCTAAGAAACATCAATTCAATTGTGGACTTCCAAAAGAAATTAAAAACCCACTTCTGTCTAGAACACTTTGGCACCGAATCCCAGTGGAACGCAAACCAACATGATCCCTTGCAAACTAATAGGATTTCTCCCACCCCCTCCCTGAAATTCCCCCCCTTAGAGACTAACAACCCCCCTCAAGCCTCTACCAACTGTGTAATTTCAATGCCTGTCTTTAAACTTAGTTTAACCTTATTGTGTTTATAAGTTTTTATATCTTTCAGTTTTTGTGTACAAGTTCATTGTATTCTCTCAGTTAAATGTAAACCGTTTTGACTGGTAGAAAAACGGTATATGAAAAACCTGTTAAATAAATGATCTGTTCTTTCCTAATGGTCCCTCCAGGCCAGTCCAGTACGCATGGGTTTTCTCCGCCCACCAGCAGCTGAGGACTGACTATGACAGAATCGTGATGTCACCTTACAAGAGTGCCCTCTTCAGCTCCAGAAATCCAGTCTTTCAGTCCTTGGCAGCTGAGGGAAGACCTTTGTGTAGTGGAGTCCACCGACAGAACAGTTTCTCTGAAAAGGAAAAAGGAACAAAGTAAAACAGGAGGCTTGCTTATTTTTGGTGGGATTTTTCACCTTCCTAACACAGCCATGTGGGTGACTGTGTGCTGGCAGTGCTGCAGGGCCTGGTTCCTGGCTCTAGCAGATGCGCGGGGTGGCCCAGGATTAAACTACCTGGGTGCCCCAAGTCCCTCCACCCCCTCCCCCCCAGCAGGATAGTCCAGTTGCCTGTGAGCAGCAGGTGGCTGGACGTTCCTGTGCTTCATTGATGTTGTATTGCTTGAGAAGTTAAATCAATAGTTTAAAAAAAAAAAAAAAAAGAGGAACTGGAGCAACAGAGAAACGGCAGTGCATGATTGGCTCTTCAGGGGGCCTCGGAGTCTCCGGCGGTGAGTGTTTTTGGGCAGTTTGTTGATCGCAGCTGCTGTTCCTCCTCCCTATACCCGGGTTCTTTGGCCAGACTCCCCCCTTGCTCTTCTAGACGCGTGCGGCTCTCTACCTCCCTTCTCTGGCAGTCAGGCTGTCAGACTCGGGTTCTTCGGGCAGAATTAACCCCCCTTCGGATCGGCGCTCGGTTTGGGGGCCTCTGTTCAAGGAGCATGGTCATGCCTGCAGACCGGGAAAGGCCGGTGGCCAGTGCAGCAGAGCTTGGAGAAGCTGAGGCTTTGGTGGCAACCGCAGCCATTTCCAATCCGGTAGCTAGTTCCCTGACAAACATAGGGGAAGCAGGGCAAGAAGAAGAACAAGAAGCAGGAAACTCGGACTTTAGCGCTTTCGGAACCAACAGCAAATATTCCCGAGGTATTGGAGCCTCTTTTTTTTCGCCAGATTTTATTTTGTCTTTGCATAAGGCATACTGCCTTAAACACAAGCAAGCTGGAGCTGCATGGGCCAGAATCTCTCAGGACTTGGATACCCTGCAGGAGGGTGACCCTGAAGATAGGGCACCTCCGGTTAAAAGAGCTAGAGAGGACCCTGATACCTGGCTAGGTCAGGACTGTCTGCCATTACAGGCCTCTGAGGAGCTCGGAGAGGGGTGAGCTGGGCGGCACAACCTTGGAAAAGGGCGAAATTCCTTCAGGAGAAGATCCAAATGTGATTAGAGTGTTTCACGGGGAGGAATTGTCGGCCCTCATTAAGCATTCTTTGACAGCATTGAACATTTGTGCCCCCACCCACTGTGGTAGATGAGCCCCTGGAGGATCCCTTGCTGCAAGGTTTCAAGAGGGCTCAGGTGTGCTGTCCAGTCCATAGGGTCATCAGAAAGATGATTGATTTGGAATGGGAATTTCCGGAAGCTATGTTGAGGGGTAGAAGGGCGATGGCCCATTTATACCCTATACCGCAGGACAAAAGAGACCCACGCGTGCCAAAAGTGGATGTTATGGTCTTGGCAGTGACTAAGAAGACTACCATTCTGGTAAAGGGCAGCGCTGTTCTCAAGGATCTTCAGGACCGCAAATTAGAGTCTCTTCTTAAACAAGCCTTTGATACCATTGCCTTGACTTTGCAAGCCTCTATCTGCGGAGCTTATGTGTCTAGGGCTTCCATCTGCTGAATTCAGGGATTAGCGCCACCTGATCTGGAGGGACAGGCGGCATTAGAAGGTGCAAAGCTGGAGTCGTCTTTGACATACTTGGCAGATGCCTTCTATGCTTTGGTATGGCCCTCATCTAAGACCATGGCCTTGATTATTGCGTCTGCCATTTTCTGTGGCTGTGCAATTGGTCAGCAGATGCTTCTTCTAGGTCCAGGCTCAGTAAACTCCCATTCAAGGGTAAGTTGCTGTTTGGCGAGGTGCTGGATAAGTTGGTCAAAGACCTAGGTGATTCAAAGGGAGGCCACTTGCCAGAGGATCGGCCGAAGGGCCCAAAACAGGGGCCTCCTCCACAAAGTCAACCTAAGGATTTTCAGAGGTTTCAGGCCAACCGGTTCGCTCCATACCAAAGAGGGCTTTATGGAACCAGGGGGCAGCCCTTTCGAGGCCACAGGGGTTCCATTCGGGGTTCGTACTCGGACCCTCAGGTCCCTGCCAAGAGGCCTCAATGATGCCAGGATGGTTTGGGTGGAAATGGTAGCAATCAGCAGTCAGTTACAACAGTTTTATTCCATCTAGGCCACTATTACAACCAACCAGTGGGTTCTGGAGATAATACAGGAGGGGTACACACTGGAATTTGTGTGGCCCCTTTCCAACACCTTTGTGCAGTCACCCTGCAAGGCCCTGGAGAAAGCACGGGCAGTCCAGGAGATGCTGGAGCGGTTATTGCGCCTAGAGGCAGTGGTTTCGATGCCCCGAGACCAGTGCGGTTTAGGTCGATACTCCATCTATTTTGCAGTGCCCAAGAAAGAGGGGGCTTTCGGCCTATCCTCAATCACACCCTGAGGGTACCGCATTTTCGGATGGAAACCTATGCTTGGTCATCTTGGCCATGCGGCAGGTTGAATTTCTGTCTGCCCTGGATCTCATGGAAGCCTATTTGCATATTCCTATATGGCTGGAGCATCAGCGTTTCCTGCAGTTTGCTATGCCTATGGGACATTTTCAGTTCCAGGCCCTGCCCTTTGCTCTGGCGACTGCCCCCCCCCCCGCACCTTTACCAAGATCATTGTGGTGGTGGCGGCAGCGGCCTTGCGCCGAGAGGGCATTCTGAAGCATCTCTCTGGATGACTGGCTCATCAGGACAAAATCTGCAGCCGAGAGTCTCTCTGCCACGCAGCGGTTGGTGGAGTTCCTGCAAGGGCTGGGCTGGGTGGTCAACCCAGCAAAAAGCCAGCTGCAGCCAGTCCAGTGCCTAGTCTACCTGCGAGCACTGGTCAACACACTGGCCGGCGTGGTGTCGCTTCAGGAGCACAGGGTACAAAAGATTCAGGGACAGGTGCAGAGATTTCTGGACATGAAGGCGCCAACAGCATAGTACTGTCTCCAGTTGCTGGGTTTGATGGCAGCAGCCCTGGACCTTGTGCCATGGGCTAGGACTCATATGAGACCTAAGCAGCAGGCATTGCTCTCCCACTGGTCTTCACAGCACCATCCTTAGTTTCAGAGACTGGAGTGTCCAGAAGAGGTGAGGAGTCGTCTGGCCTGATGGATGCAGACTGAGCATCTCACGGCCGGTGTTCGGTTGGAGCAACCACAACAGATCCTGGTATCGATGAATGCCAGTCTCACCGGTGGAGTGCTCATTGCCTGTTGCAGGTTACGCAGGAGCAGTGGTCTCAGAAAAGAGCTTGGTCCATCAGTCGGCTGGAGATGTGAGCGATCTTTCTGGTCCTACCCTTACTAGCCTGGAAAGCGGTGTGGGTGTGCTTGGACAACATGACCACAGTGGAGTACATCAACCGGCAGGGGGGCATGGGCAGTACGACCCTGGTGGAGGAGATTCGACCCCTCCTACAGTGGGCGTAAAGGCATCTGATGTCTCTCTCTGCAGCACATATAGCAGGAAAAGACAATGTACAGGCAGATTTCCTCAGCTGGCACTGCTTGGATCTGGGAGAATGGGAGCTGAATGCGGCAATCTATCACTATATCATGGTCCACTGGGGGGAACCAGTGATGGACCTCATAGCTTCTCTGGGCAATACCAAGGCGAGCCATTTTTACAGCCAGCATAGGGAGCACATGTCTGAAGGCCTCGATGCTGACTCATGTGACCACAGAAGCCCTGGTATGCAGACCTCATTTGCCTTCTGATTGACAAATCGTGGAGGCTGCCTGACAGACTCAACCTGCTGTCACAGGGACCGATACTTATGTCACAGGTGGATCAATTCTTGCTTATGGATTGGCTCTTGAGTGGGTGTGCTCTAGGCAAAGAGGTTATGCTTCGGTGGTCATTTCTACCATGTTGAAGGCCAGGAAGAGTTTGACATCATGAGCTTACATGAGAGTCTGGTGCATGTTTTGTGTTTGTCGAGGGGCATTCGTCTCTTCTTGAGCTCTCTTCCAGACATCTTGTTGTTTTTACAGCATGGCCTCGAGAAGGGCTTGGCACTTAATTCCTTGAAGGTCAAGCTGGCGGCCCTCTCTTGTTACAGAAGGTGACTGTGGGGGCGGTCCCTGGCGGTCCATCTGGATGTGGTTTGGTTTCTTAAGGCAGTGAAACAGATAAGGTCCTCCTTTCAGAAGTAGTGCCTTTGTGGGACCTCAATTTAGTGTTGTCCGCTCTGATGGTTGTACTCTTCGATCCACTCTCGAGAGCTTCTCTCAAGGACCTTACATTGAAGGTGGTGTTTTTGGCAGCAATTTATTTTGGTCAGGAGACTCTTGGAACTGCAAGCCCTCTCATGTAGGGAACCTTTTTTGCACCTGTCTGCTGAAAAGACTGGCGCCATTCTTCCTGTCAAAAGTGGTCTCTATTTAATTTAAATCAGGAGGTTTTCCAGCCTCTGAGTCGACGGAGGACCATCAACTGCACCTCCTGGATCTGCAGAGGGTGTTGCGGAGCTATCTCCTGCAGACAGAGTCCTTCCACAAGTCAGACTGGTTGTTTCTGCTGTTTGGTGGCCCTCGCAGAGGAGAAGCAGCCTCTAAAGCCTCCATTACGTGCTGGGTCAAGCAGACCATCACAGTTGCCTACACGAGTCAGGGCCAAGTGGTTGCAGTGGGGCTTAGACATCATTCTACCAGATCATAGGCAGCTTCATGGGCAGAGTACAGTCTGGTGCCGTTGGCAGATATTTTCAGGGTGGCAACCTGGTCGTCACTACATACATTTACTCGACATTATCATCTTGATCCCTCACTTGGTTTGCAGCTTGTCGTGCTGTGAGGGCTTGTGTGCATCAGTGATGCTGAGAGCTAAACTATCGGTAGTTTAACTACTGGCAGGGTCTCCCAAGATGGACAGGTCTCAGCTGAGATGCCAGACCAAGACAAACCACCCATCTGGGCAGCAGCAGAATGGGATAGTGTTGACGGCGGAGGATCACATTTCTGTGACAACGGCAACAACACCAAACT
Organism: Ichthyophis bannanicus; assembly: GCA_033557465.1. Classification (NCBI taxonomy): domain Eukaryota; kingdom Metazoa; phylum Chordata; class Amphibia; order Gymnophiona; family Ichthyophiidae; genus Ichthyophis; species Ichthyophis bannanicus. The sequence goes on along the minus strand of CM066051.1, from coordinate 43,417,067 downwards.
TAAACTGCGCGGAAGAAAGGCCCGGCAATCTACTTCTGTATCTTGCCATGAAAACCCAATGGATAGTTAGAACAAAACAAATTGTGCTGTAGTGCTGGAAGATGAGACCCCCAGGTTGGAAGGCACTCAACTAGCTACTGGGGAAGAGCTGAAGACTTTTCAGAGTAAAGCCAGCATTTATGATGTGGTTGGATCAAAGCCCTCGGGACGTCTGACTGCTGATGTAGCTGCGCATGAAATGAGAGTCAGAAGCTGTAAAGATGTCTTACACATTGGAACATGGAATGTACGAAGCATGAGCCAAGGGAAGTTGGAGGTGGTCAAGAATGAAATGGAACGTGTAGAACTTGATCTGTTGGGTGTCAGCGAACTGAAATGGACTGGCATCGGGCACTTTGCATCAGATGATCACATGGTCTACTATGCTGGAAATGAAAGGCAAAGAAGAAATGGTGTTGCATTTATAATAAAGAAGAAACTTGCAAGAACTGTAATGAAATACAATGCAGTCAGCGAACGCTTAATCTCTATTCGTCTACGAGGAATGCCTATCAACACAACTATAATTCAAGTATATGCCCCAACAACAGCTGCAGAAGAGAATGAAATTGAAGAGTTCTATGAACAAGTACAAGCTGAAATTGACAGAACATGCAAACAGGATATCCTGATAGTCATGGGTGATTGGAACGCAAAGGTTGGCAACAAAGAAGATGACAAAGTAGTTGGAAAATATGGACTTGGCAACAGAAATGAAGCTGGAGAAAGACTGATAGAATTCTGCAAGACCAACGATCTATTCATCTCGAACACCTTCTTCCAGCAACACAAGCGGAGACTGTACACATGGACTTCACCCAATGGATTGTATAAAAATCAAATTGACTACATCTGTGGAAGTCAACGATGGAAAAGCTCTATAACATCAACAAAGACAAAACCTGGAGCTGACTGTGGTACAGATCATCAACTACTAGTATGCAAACTCAAGCTAAAGCTGAAAAAGAGCAAACCACTCATGAATGCAGCAAAATATGATCTTGAGAATATACCACTGGAATTTAAAGACTGCCTTCAAAATCGATTTGCTGCTTTAGATACAAATGATAGAGTTCCAGAAGAGTTATGGAATGACATCAAGAAGGTTGTGTTGGAAGAACGCGAGAAGTCTCTACAAAAGGTAAAAAAGAAAAAACGGCCAAAATGGATGACGGAAGAAACTCTGAAAATTGCCCAGAAACCCAGAGAAGCTAAAGCCAGAGGAGAAAGAAAGACAATCACAGAACTCAACAGAGATTTCCAACGTGCAGCAAGACAGGACAAGGAAAAGTACTACAATGACGCATGCAAGGAAATAGAAGCAGAAACTATTAGAGGAAGAACAAGATCAGCTTTCCTAAAGCTACGAGAGTTAAAGAAAAAGTTCCAGCCTCGAATTGGAATGTTACAAGATGCTCAAGGTTCTATGTTGAATGATGCTGAGAAGATCAAGAAAAGATGGAAGGAATATACAGAGTTTTTATATGCTAAAGATCAAGTGGACCAACAGCCGTTTCAACCTGTACCTTGTGATCTGGAACCATTGGTGATGAAAGAAGAAGTTGAAGCAGCATTGAAAGCCTTATCAAAGAACAAAGCACCAGGCATTGATTGCATTCCTATAGAAGTATTACAGCAATCTGATGCAGCTGTTACCGTACTTACAAGGCTCTGCCAAGAAATATGGAAGACAGCATCATGGCCAACTGACTGGAAAAGATCTGTGTTTATACCAGTACTAAAGAAAGGTGATCCAACTGACTGTGGAAATTATCGCACAATCGCTCTGATCTCACATGCCAGCAAAATTCTACTGAAGATTATTCAAAAGAGACTACAATCATACCTGGAACGAGAACTACCTGAAGTGCAAGCAGGGTTCAGAAAAGGGCGAGGAACGAGAGACATCATTGCGGATGTGAGATGGATCCTTGAAAAGACTAAAGAATACCAAAAGGATATCTATTTGTGCTTAATCGACTATAGCAAAGCTTTTGACTGTGTAAACCATGAGAAACTCTGGGCCACATTAAGAAGCATGGGTATACCAGAACACCTGATCGTTCTCTTGCACAATCTGTACATTGATCAAAAAGCAACAGTTCGAACGGAACAAGGAGAAACAGAATGGTTTAAAATAAGGAAAGGTGTAAGACAAGGCTGCATACTTTCCCCCTACCTATTTAATTTATATGCAGAACAAATCATCAGAGAAGCAGGATTGTATGAAGACAACAGAGGTGTGAAGATTGGTGGAAGACTCATCAACAACCTTCGCTATGCTGATGATACCACATTACTGGCGGAAAGTGAAGATGATCTGAAACATTTGCTTCTCACAATCAAAGAACATAGTCTCAAAATGGGCCTGCACCTTAATGTAAAGAAGACAAACATCATGACAACTGGCATAATCAACAGGTTCATCGTCGAAGGAGAAGAAATTGAAATCGTGAATAACTTTAACCTACTTGGATCAACTATCAATAAAGAAGCAACAAGCAGTCAAGAAATCAGACGACGCATTGCTCTTGGCAGAATGGCTATGAAAGACCTAGATAAGATTCTCAAGAGCAGAGATGTCTCTCTCCATACAAAGATTCGACTTGTTCAAGCCATGGTATTTTCAATAACATCATATGGATGTGAAAGCTGGACAGTGAAAAAGATAGACAGGAAGAAAATTGATGCCTTTGAATTATGGTGCTGGCGGTGAATACTTTGTATACCATGGACTGCCCGAAGAACAAACCAGTCTGTACTAGAGGAGATCAAACCTAAGCTTTCTTTAGAAGCTCAGATGACAAGACTTCGACTTTCATACTTTGGACACATCATGCGGAGAGAGAGATCATTAGAGAAAGACATCATGCTTGGCAAGATAGAAGGTCAACGCAAAAGAGGAAGGCCAGCAATGAGATGGATCGATACAATAACAGCAGCTACGGGTACCAGTCTGTCAACAATGAGCCGCCTGACTGAAGATCGAACACAATTTAGGATAGCTATCCAGAGGGTCGCCATGAGTCGACTCCGACTTGACGGCACTTAACAACAACATCATCTTGATGTACAAGTTGCACGCGATGCGCGTTTCTGGGTTTTAGGTGCTTCAATCTGGACTCGCGGGTCCCGCCCATTCTTAGCTACTGCTCTGGTATGTCCCATGTGTACCGGACTGGACTGGAGGGATAATTAGGAAGGCAAAATTAGACCTTACCTGCTAATAGTCTTTCCTTGAGTCCCTTCAGGCCAGTCCTGCACCCTCCCAGATTATAGAAGGCTTTGGTCGCACAATTCCGTGCTAGTGGCGAGTCCATTGACCTTGGCGCAGATTCCGGTATCCGAGGTCCTTTTTAAAGAGCTTACAGTATTCAGTAGAACAGCACCCCTGGGGTTCATTCGTTTGGGTCCCTTCTAGGAGTGGGCAATGTGTATCTAGTTTTCTCTGTCAACACACTTGTTGGCATTTTCTTGCTACATAGTTGAGGTGTGGGGTCTCAGCATTACTAAGGATGCATTCTCCGATTTCTCATGTTCAGCGAGCTTTTTGTTTGGCAAAGGGGTTCTGGGAGACTGGATTCTGGAGCTGAAGAGGGAGCTCTTGTACGGTGACATCAGGATTCTGTCATAGTCCGTCCTCAGCTGCTGATGAGCGTAGAAAAACCCATGTGTGCTGGACTGGCCTGGACAGACTCAAGGAAAGACGGTTAGCAAGCAAGGTCTAATTTTGCCTTTGATGCTTGTGCATGCGATTCTACTGTGGCCGCCCCCGAAAACCCGTGCTGCCTTTGGTTTATCTCATGGTGGGGGTGGAGGAAGGTGTTACTGCGGAGTGGCAATGTCCGAGGAAGCTTTGGATGCGTTTTACGCCATGATGAAAGTTTTTTTCCTCTGGCTGCAGAAGCTCTCTCTGTCACAGGGAGGCCCACAGCAATGCAACGCTCTTGTGCCTCGCTGGACTGTTTGCATTTACCCTCCGTTCTGGCCTGCTATTCCAGTACTGAGACCCCCATCTCAACTACATAGAGATCGACCAGTGCACCTCATTCCTTCTATACCAGTACTGAGGACCTCCAAGCACACAGCACTTCCACTGTACCTCATTCCTGCTGTTCCAGCACTTAGACCAATACATCTCCCTCCTGTCCTCTCTTCTCGAACCCTCGCCGTTGCTCCTAATTTCCCTGTTTTTGTTTCCTCCCCACAGACGTACTCGGGGCTCTTCTGTGTCGTCATCAATCCATATAAGAACCTGCCCATCTACACAGAGCAGATCGTGGAGATGTACCGGGGGAAGAAGCGGCACGAGGTGCCCCCCCATATCTACGCCATCTCTGAAACGGCCTACCGGAGCATGCTGCAGGGTGAGCCTCGCCTGTTGTGGATCTGAGGGCCTTGGGTGGGGAGAAAGTCATTTGCTCTAGGACTTGGTGAGGGGGCACTGGCCTATGAAATCTCTCATATCCCAAGAGATCTCGTCCGTGGGCAGTGGAGATGGTGCAGAGCCCCTTCTTTTGACCAAAAAACGTTTTCAATTGTATCTTTTTGGCTCCAAGAGACATTTTACTGGTGGTTTGATACCGTCTACGCTTCTTTGAGCTTGACATCTCTGGAATTTAAATGTTAAGTTTTTCATAGAGCAGGGAGTTCACTAAATGAAAGGTTCTCGTGTTTTGGATGAGCGAATCTGGGACACTAGTCCCCCTTCGACCAGCTGTGAGCGAGTTGCCCATCTGGGTGGAGCGAGGACTGCCCGATAGAAAATTGTACCAAATGCCTAGCTACCTGTAGTTGCTGATATTCGGTGGCAGGGTGAGGCAGAGTTGCTGGAACATCTAGTTCAGACCTATAGACACCGATTTTCGGCACCTGTACATTTAGATTGTGTTGGATTTAGAAACCCCGAAGCCAGCTTTAAACTGAAGCACTTGGCCAAGCTCGTAGCACTCAGACGTTTAGACTGTGCACCCACCTTTGAGCACATGTGAGTGCCTATATCAGTGGCACTAATCAAACGCTCGGCACCGCCTTCAAATATCAGAATAAATGGTAAGATTTTGTTTAGATGTTTTACATTTATGCCCTAGAGGTCCTGTTCCAAAATGGGCTTTGTAATTTGCAAATATCTGAAAGCACCTTGCAAGTTTTCACAGAAATATTTAGGACCCACGACAAAAGACCAAGGCGTTTTATGCTTTTAAATTTCATGAATGGGACTTTTGCATTTTAGCTGGTATTACCCTTTACATCTACCCCTCTCCCCCGTACCCACTCCCTCTCCCTATCCCAGCGTTTCCCAAACTGTGAGTCGCGACCCCAAACGGGGTCACAGAATCCTCATTTGGGGTCGCCGGCATGTCTCTGAATAAAAAAAATATATATATTCATACACGGTGGCACTGCAGGCTTTTCGTCCGTCTCTTGTGAGGCGAGTGCGGAATACGAAGTTGGTTACTCTGCTTTGTTGCCTGTCTGCCAAAGACTAGAAGGGGTTTAAAAGAGTGAAACACCGTCGCTCTTCCTTCCTGATTACCTCGGCAAATCTGCACTTTCCTCTCTCGCCTCCAGTGAGCACCGACTGCACAAATCCGGGCCTTTGTCCTTCAACCCTGGCGCTCATTGCCTGAAAAGATCGGGTCCCTTTCCCTCGCACCCGGTGCTCTTCATGATCAGAAACTCAGACCTACTTTGCTACCGATCATCACTCCCTCCCCCCTCTCCCTCCCCCCTCTCCCCAAAGAGAATGACTACTAGAGGGCCAGAGGCACCTCTGATTCTCCTCTTCCTGCTTCTATGATTTGGCATAGCTAAAGATACTGAGAAGGGAACCAGCAGGAGAGAGGGCTGAAAGAGATGGGGTGACATGGAGGGAGAAGAATGAAAGGATATCGGCTTTAGGGATTATTCTGGGAAGGAGGATACCAGATGAATGACTGAATTTAGGGGTGGGGTGGGGGGGTGGAGTGAATATATGAGGGAAAGAATTGATGGGATGAACCTGGAAGAGAATTGAGTTTGGCAGAGGTGAGCCTGAGGGGATAGTGAGGGAAAAGGGTCTTGGGGGGCAGTGGATGTCAGAGATCGAATATGAGGGGAGGAAGTGAATGAGTGATTGAGTCTGGGGGTAACAAAGGTATGTGTCTGGGGGGAGAGAGAGAGACGGGGATGACCTTGGGATGGAAGGAAAGAGAGAATGAGTGGTTGAACCCAAGGGAGATGATTCTTGGGGCTGGGAGTGGATGAGTCTTATGGTAGTTGAGAGAGAGGGAATGAGTTGGGGAGGTGACCCAGGGGCGGGGAGGAGAGAGAATGAGTTGGGAAAGCTCGACAGTGATAGACTGAATCTGAGGGAGTGAACCTGGGAGGCATGTCCACAGTGAGAATGAAGGAGTGGTTAGCTGGGGTTGGGTGAACTGGTGAGAAAAGAGAAGGGGTGAGCCTGGAAGGGACGTGAGGGGAGAAAGGAAGGTAGATGCATAAGTTGGACAGAAAGGAAGGTTGCATAAAAGGGAAGGAAAACAAGAGTAAGAACGTTCAGAAGGAAGAGTGGGGGGGAGGGAATAGAGTGGCTCGTATACCACACCCAGCCACTCTACCCATACAGACACCCATTCACCCACCACCTGCTCGCCCAAATCCACTCACTCAATCACACATCCACCTCCATTCATTCACCCACTCACGGACCCCAACTATACCCCCACTGTAACTCACAACGTCCGTGCAATCACCAGTCACTCGTTAACTATCCATGCCGAAATCCTCCTCCTTACCCCTCCATTCACTCGTAGACACACTCATCCCAGCTACACACATGTAGATATCCCCCTAAATCCACTCAGTCGCACCCTCTCCACTGACTCAGATGCACACACTTGCACAGAGCCTCAACCTACACCTGTAGGAACCCTTTCGCTTCCGCCCTACCCACAACCTCCATCTAAAAAATGAGGAAGGCTGCCCCAATGGCTATGGTGCAGAATGTTTTTGAAGTTGAAACTGTGCGTTTGCAAGCCCCTGTGGGAGGCAAGGGATGCTGAGTACATCAGAAAAAACTCACTTTGAAAACAGAGATTGACGTACTTATATATTATTGAATCTATAAGAAACACAATGAATATCCTGCTGTTAGGTTCTTTGTGTTTCTTGCTTTGCTTACCATCTGGGGTCACCATGAATTTTCAACCACTAAAATGGGGTCCCATTGAGAAAAGGTTTGGGAAACGCTGCCTATCCCCTTGTGCCTCCTCCCCCTGTTGCCCCTCCACAACAGTCGACACGCTCGCTTGGATCTTACCGCTCCTCTCAGTGTCCTCCCTTTGCCTCTGCCCTTCCCGCCGGTCGAATCTTTTGATCATGTCTTAGTGTGGTTCAATGAATGTTTACATCAAGTTGTTGGTTGGTTCCAGAAAAGTGGATTGCGATTGAATCTAGACAAATCAGAATTGGTCTTCTTTGGGGGAAGTGGAATGGGTAAATATGTCTCTGAGGCCTAAAACTGGGAGGAGGGGTGTTTGTCCTTATTCCACTTACCCCTAGATTTCTCAAGGTGTCTATGGCCGGAGGATAAGCGTTCCCGTTGTGGCATATTTCGAAAGTGGCTCAGTCTGCTTTCTATGAGTTAAGTTGTTCGTAAAACAGTTAAGGCCCTTTTAGGAGCGCCTCACTTAAAAATTTTAATGGTTTAATTGTTTTGTATTATATTATTATTATTGTTCTGAACTGCTATGTATGGTATTATCAGGAAAACAGCATATAAATGTTCTATAAATAACATCAGGGCCATCTGGTAACCTTACTAAAATGGCCGCCCAAACCCGGCCTACGGTGGATTAGAGCAGCACTTCCACCTCTGGAAGTAACCATTGTTTTCTTGAAATGGAGGAGCTTGGGTAATGGTGCAAGATGGGTCGTTTTACAGACTAGGGAAAAATTTACAAGGGGTACTGCCATTTTACCAGCTGTATGAGTAGCAGGCCAGGCCTGAAGTATCTGCCACATTAGGCCTGGCCTGCTGCTCGCCTTTCCGGATTCTTGCTGGTTCACGGTCCTGAAGTGAAATGCAATGGAGAAAAGTTTAACTCTTGGACAAAACCCTTCATTGAAAGCAGTGGCCTAGGTGTACATGGTGCTCCTTTATAACCGAGGTTCCCTCAGGAAGGGAATTCTGCTGATATAACCTTAAATATTCTTGCCTAGTGAGAAATTCTTAGAAATTGTTTTATTTCTAGACGAGATGGACCCAGTATTACAATGTATCAGAATAACGGTTGGGTTGCTTTTTAGGGCTACATTTTGACGACCTCTTGTTTTTTTTTTGTTCTGTTCTTTTATCTAGACCGGGAGGACCAGTCCATACTTTGCACGTAAGTAGCTCAGACAGGAGCCTGTGGCTTCTCGGAGCCGGTTGTATAGTGTGATGCCGGCATGCCCTGTGGGTCTGTCGTGATGTGACATCTCATTTCACAGGAAGATGAAACAGTTGCTAACCGTGCAGCCCGAACACGTCCCATGTCTTTTAGTGCAAGGATCCCTGCGTCTGGACAGAGTCTATGACTCGGGGCGTAGGGACCCCCCATACCTTGCTTTAATCTTCCCAGTCTGCTTCCATTCTGTTTTTTGTGACCCCCCCCCTTTCTCTACATAAAGTTAGCCTCTTGGGATTTGGGAGAGAGGAAGGGGGTTTAGGGAAGTAGCATAAGACTTTTCACTGAAATCTGCTACATCTAATTAACATCGTCAACATATCCATAAGCCTTTGCATGTCTGTACAGGTAGTTGCTTCATCTATCCAGGTTTAGAGTGTGGTTAATGGGTCTTCGATCCTGCTCTGAGGTGCCAAGGCATGGGACGGACGGAAACTCCCACGTGCCCAGCTAGGCATGGCACCTTTAATTTAACTTTAAAGAAACGTTTTTTCAAAGGACAGATTTCCTCACTGGTATTTTTCAGTGGAGAGTCGGGAGCCGGAAAGACGGAAAATACGAAGAAGGTGATCCAGTATCTAGCCCACGTGGCGTCCTCACACAAGGGTCGCAAGGAGCATACCGCACCGGTGAGTTGTGGGGGATGGGAGTAGGAGAGGTGCCCTCTCGGATACCCCTGCAGCTTGGGCTGTGAGACTCGCTTCTGTTTTGGAGGGGAAGGCCTGTGATTTTTACATGAAAATGGACGGTGAAAGCGCTATTTGAGCTGCATCTTCTAAGTGAATATTGTGCCTGAGACGCTGTTTTAGGTCCCTCAGTGCTACACACTGCCCATGAACAGCAGGGTAGACTGTGCATACTGATTTCATTATGGGGAGCGGGTGAATAATCACCGAGTAGGAGGCCAGAGGACGTTGTATGAATGCTAAGTTCTTCCCGGGATGTTTTATTGTCGGATGTAAAGTTCTGCCCGGGGCCAGCTTGGGGCGCCGACACTCCAGGGCGCGTATTAGTAAGCGCTGCGTCGCAGTTTGGGGGTTACTGCCGCCCTGCAGGCCGTGGAGAGGGGTGCCATTGGTGGTGCAGGGTGGCAGTAACCCCCAAACTGCGATGCAGCGCTTACTAATACGCGCCATGCGCTGCACGGCGGTTTCCTTCTTTTCAAATGCGCTGTTTCTGTCCCCCTCGGAAACGGGAAGCAGCATCGAAGGGGCGGAAAGGGCACATGGTGAAAGAAGGAAACCGCGAGGCTGCGCTGGAAGGTGCTAGTAAGGGCTGCATCACGGTTCGGGAACGATTGCTGCATTGCAGACTCCGAAGACGGGCTGCAGTGGCGACAATGAGGGTTGAGGGGGCCACAAGGGGGCGGCAAGATGAAGAGCCGGCCTGGGGTGCCTCCAATCCTTGCCCAGCCCTGGTACTGCCTGGTATATAAAAGATAACATTGTTGAAACGTTCGGCTGCCTCCTTGCAGTTTAGACTAGATTGGCAGATGGAGACTCCAGTTCAACATCTCTCTCTACTCTGCCTTCATCCCTTGCTCTTCTTCCCCCACCCCACTGAGGATCCTCTGTGCCCGTCCCAGGCTTTACCTCTCACTTCCCCACCACTGAGGATCCTCTGAGCTCCATTCCAGGTTTTATCCCTCACTTTCCCATCACTGAGGATCCTCTAAGCTCCATTCCAGGCTTTATCCCTCACTCCCCCTCCACTGAGGATCCTCTGTGCCCATCCCAGGCTTTACCCCTCACTCCCTCATCACTGAGGATCCTCTGAGCTCCATTCCAGGCTTTATACCTCACTCTCCCTCCATTGAGGATCCTCTGTGCCCAGCCCAGGCTTTAACCCTCATTCCTCCCTCACTGCTTTGGATCCTCTGTGCGCCTTCCCCATCCCAAAATCTTATGTTATAACTAACCATGGCCTACTTCCTGTGTGTTTTTGTTACTGGCAGCTGGAGTCGCCCCAGTCTTTCAAACTCCAGGCAAGTGAAGCTGGGGTACCTCAGTGCATGTGTGGGTGTTGGGGCTCAGCGACATTTCTGCCATCATGCGTTCAGCTGGTCACCAAGTGTCACTCCCCCTCTTATCTTCTGGTTCCTCTCTCTTTTCAAAACTTCTTCTCTGCCCCCCCCCCCTGCTTTCCTTTTCAATCTAGTACAAGGACTAGTCGAAGGGGACAGCTAGGAGAAAACACGCCAAAGTTCAGTCACGTGTACCTTTTAAAGCTCCAAATCTCTCAGGGTAGATGTGAGGGGTCAGTTCACCTTTTTTGTAAGGTTTTACATTAAGGATTTTTCCTTTTTAATTTTTTGATATCTGAGTCATTCCTGAAGTGTAGTAAAAAGTAAAATGATTTAAATTTTCTTTTTTCGAATGCCACTTCTGGTCAACCATGGCCAGCATTGAGGAGGCCCCATGGTCCCCAGATACCAAGCAGTTATGTCAGGACTATCTGATAGTTTAATAGGGAAAGGGTTTATCCCCCCGCTTGCGAATAGATATGCCTTCCTTTACCTACAAATAACCACCTAAATAACAGACGATTAAATTCTGCTGAAGTCCGGCCTAGCGGTCATTATTTTCCAAAGTGGCTAAGATTTTCAGTCGCAGGTGCTGAATGAAAATCGTTTCTGGACCCTGCGCCTTGTCCTCATGGTGGCATGTGTGGCCACCGTGAAAATAGATGGTCACATTTATGGTTCCCCATCAGGTGGCTTTTTTCAGATTTGTCCAGTGCTGCCAAGCTACCCAGTTCCAGGAGCGGGATTTCAAGCCAGTCCTGAACCTCTGACAATCTCATCATGTTGCATTATGGGACCTGCAGCACTGATTCCGATGGGTAAAATTAGGGACTACAAACACCCACACTGCTCTGCAAGGAAAATTTAAAACCAGAACTGGCAAAAGAAAATCTCACTCCTGGAACTGGGTAACTCTGTGTGCCATGTTTTGTTTTTAGCAAGGTGTCCGAAAACGTCTTGTCCCTTTAGGCCTAAAATGGGGTGCTGCACTGTTTCGGAGAATTTCCTTTGAAAGAACAGAACATGGACGAACTCGCCCAAGTCAACCCGAAGAGGTCGAACCAAGGCCTGGGTGTTTTCCATCACGTGTGGAGAGATGTCATCACCCTGCAGTTTTCTTAGGGGGAATCCTAGATCTAGACCTCTCTGCGTGGTGTGGAGGGGGGACAGGAATGGGGTCAAGCCTAGGACAGCATTAGTGTCCCAGGGTCGACCTGGGTGGAGGATACAAGATCTGCGTCGGGGGTACAGCACCCTTTTTCACCTCCATTGCTCTGCCTTCCCCTTTGTCATTCACCCGTCCGCATGGACATTTGCCCTCCCATCCTGGGTTCGGTATTCAAACTAGGCTGTCTCGCAGAGTTAAAGGGGCAAACTTGGCTTTTTGAATTTGCTGCCTAGATAACGTTTGTTCAGGCAGCTTGATGTCCAGTCAGAATTTTATTCATTTAAAAAGAGGAGCCGGCAGCAGTAGGCCGGCGTCCGCCAACAAATCGGGTTGTCAGGATAGCCGTAATGAATATGCATGAGGTCGATTTGCATCTCATGCATATTCATTAAGGTGAAAACTTGGCCCGTTGATAGATTTTGAGGGCCCATCGCTGAAGCCACTCAAGATAAGTAGCCCTCAGACGAATATCGATCCCAGTGTGTCCATTTCTCCATCTCCATTTTTAATTTTGTTTAATATTTTTTGTTCCCTGCGTGTCTGCGTCGTCTGCACCATTTGCTGTTCGTCATCACAGTCATCCTCCTCCGCCTCTGTTTCTTACGTGAGTAACTGCATGGCCGTATTAAGTTTGTTTATTTGCTTGATTTAAGTTGCTGTTTTGTTTTTTTTTGAACGAGTCTTTCTGCATTTTGTAAATAGAATCTTTACTTTTCCTCTGAAAGGGGCGCCAGGTTTCAGCGCTCCTGCACCATTCCCCACAGCGCCTCCTGCTGGGAGAGGCTGGGACTGTAGGAGCTAGGAGCGCCCCAACACCTAGCACGCCTGTGCCACTCTCTACAGCACCCCCTGCTGGGAGAGGCTGCGTTGGTTTTGCATCAGTTCCATTGGGGGTCTAACACGATGGCAGAAAATGTGGATTTCTCAGGCCTGTCCTTGCAGCCTCCTATTCCTCTTTTCTGCTGGTCCTCAACTTGTTCCTTTGTTAACAGGGCGAGCTGGAGCAGCAGCTGCTACAGGCCAATCCCATCCTGGAAGCCTTTGGTAACGCCAAGACCGTGAAAAACGACAACTCCTCCAGATTCGTAAGTGCCAAGTTAACCTGGTTGCGCGACTTCTGTGGTTTGTACACTGAGGATGCAGGGGCTTGGGTCTTGCCGTAGAGCAGCCCTCTCCCGCGCCTCCGAGCCTGTCGCAACATTTTATAGCCTTCCATCTTCTGCCTCTGATAAAAGCCAAGCTGCCCACTCTTGATTTGGCCCGCAAAGTGGTGGCCGTCTTTGAATATTCTGTTGGTCAGTGATTGGGGGTATGGGTCCTTTCCCTGACCAACTCTTAGAAGCTTCCAGAGATTAGCATGTGTGAAATACTACATCATTCAGGGTACTTCTATGGTCGCTTCCAGGTCAGACATTGAGAGACCTCCCTCCTCTACTTATCACCCAGCAAGTCCTTTATTCTGCAATTAAACCTTGATCTAAGACTGCTTGTGTCGTCTACTCCAGCCACACCCTCTATGAGATTTTAGAGTTTCCAAGCAGGGAGTTGGAAGAAATAGGTCCCGTTGGTATGACACTATGTGCTTCCCCCATGCACCCCCCCTCCCCTCTTCTGGCTGATTAAATTGTTCTGTGTTAGGATCTCAGAACAAGTCTTTTGGGGGTCTCTCAGTCATCCAAGAGCATTGCAGTTCTGCAGAGACTTGTCTGGAGCAAAATGTTCCGCCTCTCCCCCTCCTGGGAGATTACAGAGCAGTCTCATCGACGTCGAAGGTCAGATCGGTGGCAGAGCTGGGCTGGTTGTCCGTAGGCATGATAGTGGTCCTCATGTCTTTTATAGGAGCTGGGCGGGTGTCTTTGGGGTTTTAGTAGTCAAAAAAAAGCACTGGTACGACTATAATGAAAAGTGAATGCTGACATCATTTCCCTAATTCCACCTCTCCCTCCCACCCCTCCCTCTTCTCTCTTCTCTCTCCAGGGAAAGTTTATCCGGATTAATTTTGATGTGGCGGGCTACATCGTTGGCGCTAACATTGAAACCTGTATCCTGAGGCATTTGTACATCTTGGGGGAGGGAAGGGGTTGGGCAAAGTTGCTGTTTTGGGTGCGAGGACCTCAAGTTCAGAGTTGCAGTGGAGGGGGGAAAGCCACCAAGGGAATGGAAGATGATTTTTCAGGTATATCGCAAGCATTCGTTCCCTGCGAGGTGGACACAGCAGCTTCTGAATTCCCAGCAAGCCAATCTGGTCCTGGATTTACCCCCAGTGCCTCGGCAGATCTGTAATCCCACACAACTGGGGTGTACAAGTTCATAAGCGCCGTTGTAGGGAGAAAATCCAGGATTGGCCCGTTCTGGAACTTGCTGGAAGCTGTACCAAAGAGAGGATGTGGGGTGTGGCAAGGAGAACAGCTTACTGGAGGACCTGGAGAGAATGAATGTGCCCCTTGTTTGACAGAAGGCATCCCCTCTGTCAGAACCTGGGAGGATTTTGCACCTTGTGTCGTATGAAGTGATGGCATGACATTGGCCAAGCTGAGGATTGGACTTCTCCCAACGAGAGGCAGACGACCCTTGTCTGAAAATCTGTCGGGTGGAGAGCCAGAGCGTAAAAGGAGCTTTTTACTAAGTGCTGGATGCCAGCTAGAGGGAAACCTGGGGTTGTACAGGGACGTGCATTGCCCAACGTTCGAGGTCACGGTTCCTTCTCCTTGACCCGGTGGCTCAGATCTCCTGGAGAAGTCTCGGGCTATCCGCCAAGCAAAAGATGAGAGAACATTTCACATCTTCTACCAGATGCTGGCAGGATCTGGAGAACATGTCAAAAGTACATCTTGTTTTCTTCTCTCTGCTTCCACTGCCTGCTCCGCCACCCTACCATCTTCTCATCTCCCAGTCTCACCGTCCTCATCCTTTCTGCCACCTCTTCTCCTGGTTTCACTTTCCTTCTCTTTCCTCCTGTCCCCTTCCATCTTGTTGCTCTTCCTTGCCAATCGCCTGCTCTTCTCTCTATCTAGTCCCATCCTTACCCCCTCCCCTCTGGTTGACTTGTCCTTGGTGTCCACCATCTTTGATCACGCTAAAATTAAATGGAAGGGTTGGAGAGAGGGACGGACGGTACAGAGGTCGGACGGGGCTGAGCATGGAACAGATAATGACAAGGGAAAGTCGAGACGGGTAATATCGATGCCTTGTGTTTCTCTTCCAGCCGACCTGCTCTTGGAATCCTTTGACCAGTACCGTTTCCTGTCCAACAGATACCTTCCCATTCCCGGCCAGCGAGATCAGGAGATTTACCAGGAGACCCTGGAATCCATGAAGATAATGGGTTTCTCCCACAATGAGGTTATGTGTGAGTTACATGCAGATGCAGGGCCCCCTACGGTTAAACTTTCGATTCCGTCGAGGTGCTCAATGCGGGATGGTTGGGGTTGGAAACTTGGTGCAGGGGTTGATTGTAAACAGGTGTTGAGACTTCAAGGGTGACACTGTATCCAGGGCTTTTGAGAGGGGCACTCGGGTCCCTTCTGGGTGTCTGGCTTTCTTAAAATCTTATGCCCTCCTGTACCTCTAGATAACTGATTATGTTGGACCAATTCAAAACACAGCCCAATAAGGATCCGGATTTCTGGGGATGAGGGGGGGCGGGCAGCGGTTACATATGGCCAGTAGGCCTCTGTGCCAGTTCATCCCCCTTCGATTGAATAGAATAGAAGTGTTCATTAGAAAAAAAATAATTTAAATATGAGTCATTTAGATATGAACATTCTAGGGTGCCCATCTCGCAGGATTTTGGATATATTTTCCGGTGGACTGGGCCTCTCAGTGTTGCCGTCCCCGAGAAAAGGGAGTCCTATTCTCTAACACACTCTCATTCCCCCCCCCCCCCCTCCATTACTCCATAGGCATGCTGCGGATGGTGTCGGCTGTCCTTCAGTTCGGGAACATCGTTTTTCGGAAGGAGAGGAATACAGACCAGGCTTCCATGCCGGACAACACAGGTAGGTGCAAGGGCGGCCATAGTGTGGCAGGGGAGCGAGTCGCTGAAACGACAGGATTTCCTGTTTAGGAGCAGTTACGGCCCCATTGCTACCCCTCATTTTAAGTCGATTCCTTGACGTTCCTTGAGCTTCTAAGTCCGGCGTGTGTCAGCTTTTGTTCTCTCGCTCCCCCTCCCCCCGCGCTCTCTAGGCTTTGCTGGAACATTCCAGAGCCGGCAGGCAAGATGGAGGGAGGAGAGCAATAGGAATGTACATAAGGGCCATCCATTATCCATTTGTTCTTGATTCGTTTGGCCTTTTCTCTGATCTTTGGACAATTTTTTATTTCAGTGTGTTTCACGTGTGTTTCACATGTACATTGTAATAGAAAGGTTTTTTAAATGCACATCCCTAGAGAATGGACGTTACAGTATGGGAGATGTGGAAGGGCCGTATCCCAGCTGACCTCCCCCTCCACGCCCCACCACCCCCTCGTTTCATCCCAAGATAAGTTTGTATTTCAGGGGCATGTTTACTGTCAATTTTTTTTTTTTAAATCTCTGCAGCTGCCCAGAAGCTCTGTCATCTACTGGGCCTAAATGTTACAGAGTTCTCCCGTGCCATCCTCATGCCAAGAATCAAAGTGGGGAGGGACTACGTCCAGAAAGCCCAAACCAAGGAACAGGTGAGCAATGGGCATCCGGAAAAGGGGGGGGGGGGGAGGGAAACACAAGATGAAGGCTGTGCCTGGGAGCATCAGTAGAGACTCCTCTAGAGCCACCCCATAAGCTTATTCTGGTTGTGTAATAACGATCCCTTTGCTTATTTAATCGAACACAATTTTGTATACCGCAACGATTCCAGAAGTACTAGTGGTTCTGTGCAGTTTTACAGCAAAGAAAAAAAACCCATCAGCAATAGAAAAAATAATAAAAAGACATTAGTTAAAATCGAACAGCCATGTTTTCAGTCTTTTACGAAACGGATCAATAGAGGAAATATATTTCAAATGTTTAGGTAATTCAGGCCAATACTGTACCGCTACGTATGGGATGATATGCATAAAGGGGGTTATTTTCCTAAAGAACCTTCCTTTCCATCTCTCCAGGCCAGTCCAGAAGATCAGGGTAGTCAGCCTCCTCCAGCAGCTGAGGACTGAAAAACCATAGAGTCTTGACACTCCTCTATATGACTCCCCCTAACGCTCCCGGCTCAGTCTTTCAGTCCTCAGCAGCTAGGATGGACCATAGATGGTTAGGCTCCCGGGTTAAAAGAGTTAAATAAATAAATTGAATACAGAGTGGAAGATAAAAAGTGGGAGCAATGCTCTTACCTGATTGAAATAACTGCAAATCGGCAAGGGGCTGGATTACCCTAGCAGGGTAAATTGCCCAGATCAGGGCTATTTTGCCTTCAGGGGAGTAAGGCTGATTCGAAGGGACAGCAGAGGCAAAGCCTGCCTCGTGGAAGGAGCGTGGCCGGCTCCACTGTCGCGGGAGAGTGTGTCTGGGAGCCCCAGAACACATCTCCAGGCAGTACGATCAGCGCCACTAGCAGCGGACAGCTGATTGAAGCCACCGGCAGAGCCCCGCGGTAAGGGATCCTCCTAGGCTGCTTCCGTTGGCCGTGGCGGCAGCAGGGGAGCTGGTCGGCGGAGGGGGGTCCGTCTTGCGTCAGCGGGAAAGCTCGCCGACGTGGGTACAGCGTGAGGGCTGCCGGGGGCTGTTTTTCGCTGGGGGGTGCCGGTACGGTGTGAGGCACTGTACAAGTAGCGAGTGGTGCAGTTAATGGAGGGGAAATCTACCTCCGGGGATGGCGCGGGTATGGAGAGCGCGAAAAAGGCGGGAACAGCGGCCATCTTGCAGGCGCCGTCCACTCCGCCCACGCATAGCAAAAAGCAGGCTAAGGCAAAAAGTAAGGCCAAGAAACCGGCGGCAACACAGTCTGCGCTGCAGCCGGAATCCGGCGAACAGCTGGCAAATTTAAAAACGCTATTTTCTGCTGAATTTATATTGGCTATGCATAAAGCACACTGCATAAAGAAGGGGCAGGGCCTGAGTCAGGGTCCATCTCCGGACCTTCCGATGGTGTCGGAGCCATGAGAAAAAGCGTCTGAGGATCCCGGAGAAGGGAGTTCTCGCAAGGGTGCAGGACTTGAGGCTGGGTCCGACTGGTTCACTCAACAAGCGCAGCAGGCCCCGGAGTTCAGTAGGGCAGAAGAGGGAGAGCTTCTGTTAGATTTCGGTAAGGATTGCTGGACAATGGAGCTGGAGGAGGGAGAGATTCCTTCTGGGGATGATCCCAGTATGTTCAGAGTCTTCCGTAGGGAGGAATTGGGAGCGCTTATCGCTCACTCGCTAGCAGCACTGAACATTCCCTTGGTGGCCTCTCAGGAGGAACCGCTGGACGATCCCCTGCTCCAGGGGTTTAAGGCGGAGCAAGCCTGTTTTCCGGTCCATAGGGTCATCAAGCAGATGATAGATTCCGAATGGGAATGTCCGGAGGCTACTTTGCGCGGCGGACGCTCTATGGGGCGACTCTATCCAATTTCGCAGGAGGAGAAGGAGCTGATGAGAATGCCTAAGGTAGATGCGTTAGTCTCGGCGGTGACGAAAAAGACCACTATCCCGGTGGAGGGGAGTGCGGCCTTGAAAGACATGCAGGACCGGAAGCTGGAGACTATTTTAAGACAAGCATTTGGAGCTATGTCTTTGGCCTTACAGGCTTCTATTTGCGGGTCTTATGTGTCTAGGACCACAATACGATGGCTCCAGGGGGAGGAATCTTCCGAGAGGGCCGATTCTCCCGTAGCGGAGAGGGCGAAACTGCAGTCAGCGTCAGCTTACCTGGCCAATTCGTTCTATGACTTGGTCCGGATTTCCGCAAAGTCCATGGCCTCCCTGATAGCAGCCAGGAGGTTTCTTTGGCTGCGAAATTGGGCGGCGGACGCTTCATCTAAGGCTCGGTTGAGCAAGCTCCCATACAAAGGTAAACTGCTCTTTGGGGAGGCATTGGAGAAAATTGTTAAGGATCTGGGGGATTCAAAGGGAGGCAGGCTCCCGGAAGATAGACCCAAGGGTCCAAAATTGAGCGGGCTGCAAAGAGGGCAGCAGAGAGATTTTCGTAGGTTTAGATCTCCTCGTTACGGTCCATATCAGCGAGGTAGAGCGATGGCTAGCGGACAGCCCTTTCGGGGTTTGGTAGGGGTTACTTCAATTCCCTACAAACTCCGCCAAAGAAGTCACAATGAAGTCAGGTCAGTCCAGGCGGAGATTCCAGTAGGGGGTCGACTACGGGAGGAGTTCTCCACCTGGACTACCATAACTACAGACCAGTGGGTGCTGGAGGTGGTCCGCGAGGGTTATGTGCTGGAGTTTTGCAGACCTCTAGCAGAGGCTTTCGTGGCGTCGCCTTGCAATGCATTGGGGAAAAGAGAGGCCGTGGAGGAGACTGTGCAGCGGTTGCTGGCCTTGCAAGCGGTGGTTCCCGTGCTGCTCGACCAGTGCGGATTAGGTCGATGCCCCATATATTTTGTGGTCCCAAAAAAGGAGGGCTCCTTCTGGCCCATTCTCAATCTCAAACATGTGAACGGCAGTTTGAGGGTACCGCATTTTCGGATGGAGACCTTGCGGTCCGTAATTTTGGCTGTGCGGCCGGGGGAGCTCCTGTCTTCAATGGATCTTACTGAAGCGTACTGCACATCCCTATCAGGCTGGAGCACCAAAGGTTCCTGCGTTTTGCGGTTCCCATGGGGCATTTCCAGTTCCAGGCAATGCCTTTCGGGCTGGCAACAGCGCCACGCACCTTCACAAAGGTGATGGTAGTGGTCGCAGCGGCCTTGAGGCGAGAAGGAATTCAGGTGCATCTGTATCTGGACGACTGGCTTATTCGAGCAGAGTCCGAGGAGGAGTCGATCAGAGCAACCAATCGAGTGGTGGTGTTCCTGGAAGAGCTAGGTTGGGTAATCCACCGAACCAAGAGCCAGCTGCACCCGCAGCGGCAATTGGTGTTTGTCGGGGCATTGTTTGACACGCAGGCTGCGGTGGTCTCCCTTCCCGAGGTCAGGGTGCGCAAGATTCATGATCAAGACAAGAAGTTCTTACGTCTCAGGGCGCCGACAGCATGGTGTTACATACAGCTTCTGGGTCACATGCTGGCATCCTTGGACTTAGTTCCATGGGCCAGAGCCCATATGCGACCATTGCAAGGAGCGTTACTATCGCGCTGGGCGGCCCAGGACCAACCGCTGTCGCAGAAGCTAGTGTGTCCAGAGGAGGTGAAGGACAGTCTGGCATGGTGGCTGGAGGGCGATCATCTTCAGGTCGGCATGCCACTGGCACAGCCGGATTGGGTGTTGGTCACCACAGATGCAAGTCTCCTTGGCTGGGGCGCACATTGCCTGTCCCAAGTGGTGCAGGGCAGCTGGTCAGAGAGCGAGGGACAGTGGTCCATCAACCGTCTGGAAATGAGAGCGGTTTGTTTGGCGTTGCAGAGTTTTAAGGGACTAGTGCAAGGGCAGGCGGTTCGAGTTTTCTCCGACAATGCCGTGACAGTGGCCTATATCAACGGTCAAGGGGGCACGGGGAGTGCGTCCTTGGCGGACGAAAGTCAGAAATTGTTGGGCTGGGCAGAGACTCATCTGCTAGCCTTGTCAGTGGCGCATGTGGCAGGCAAGGACAATGTGCGTGCCGACTATCTCAGTCGACACTTTTTGGATCCCAGAGAGTGGGAGCTCAACACGGATGTGTTCAGCGACATTGTCGTCCGTTGGGGGCAACCAGTCATGGATCTGATGGCTACTCTCGCCAACTCCAAGGCCGACAGGTTCTTCAGCAGGTGCAGGGAACATATGTCGGAGGGCCTGGATGCTCTGGCGCAGCCGTGGCCGGCGGAGGGGCCGCTTTATGTTTTCCCTCTGTGGCCAATGATAGGCCAAGTGCTGCATCGGATAGCAGGTCACGACAGCCTAGTGTTCTGGTAGCGCCGGACTGGCTGTGCAGACCGTGGTATGGATCTGATGAGGTTACTGGTGGCTCGTCTGTGGAGATTGCCCAGTTGGCGCGACCTGGTGTCTCAGGGGCCGATTTGGATGCCTCAAGTGGATCGGTCCTCGCTTACAGCCTGGCTATTGAGAGGCGCCGTTTTCAGCGGCAAGGATACTCGGAGCCGGTCATTTCTACTTTGTTGAAAGCTTGGAAGTGGTCTACGTCCTTATCGTATGTTCGTATTTGGCGAGTATTTGAAGCTTGGTGTGCGCAGCGAGCTCTGCGGCCGCTGAGGTGTTCCTTACCCGAAATTTTGCAGTTCCTGCAGGCGGGCTTGGAGAAAGGGCTGGCACTGAATACCTTGAAGGTGCAGGTGGCAGCGCTATCTTGCTACAGGGGTCGGCTGCAAGGCCGTTCCCTGGCGGCGCACCAGGACGTCGTGCGGTTTCTGCGGGCGGTTAAGCTGGCACAGCCGGCCCTTAGACAGATTGGGATCTAAATTTGGTCCTAGAGGCCTTAACGGAACCGCCCTTTGAGCCGGCAGTGTCCGTGAGCCTCAGGGAGTTTTCCTGGAAGACGGTGTTTCTGGTGGCGTTGTGTTTGGCGAGGCGTATTTTGGATTTACAGGCGTTATCTTGCAGGGAGCCGTTTATTCAGTTTTCAGCAGAGAAGGTGGTATTACGGCCGGTGCCTTCCTTTCTGCCGAAGGTGGTGTCTCTGTTTCATTTAAACCAGTCGGTTTCCCTGCCTACCTTTCCGGTTCGGGAAGGTGGTTCGATGGCCACTAGGCTACGAAGTCTAGATCTCGGAAGGGTGCTGCGAAAGTATATCAAGAGAACGGAATCTTTCCGTAGAACGGGTTAGCTATTTGTGGTGTTTGCTGGTCCTTGCAAAGGGGAGACAGCTTCCAAGGCGTTGCTATCAAGATGGGTTAACAGGCGATTGCTGCAGCTTATATAGCTCAGGGGAAGTTGGCTCCAAGGGGCCTGCGAGCCCACTCTACCAGGGGGCAGGCGGCATCCTGGGCGGAGTCCACTTTGATTCCTCCAGGGGACATTTGTCGGGCAGTTACGTGGTCCTCTCTCCATACTTTTTCTAGGCATTATCGCCTAGATGTGCAAGCGAGAGGAGATGCCAAAGTGGGGGTGGCGGCTATTGTAGCAGGGCTTGCGGGTCCCTCCCATAATTAGGTACTGCTCTGGTACGTCCCTGATGTTCTGGACTGGCCTGGAGAGATGAAAAGGAAGGAGAAATTAGACCTTACCTGCTAATTGTCTTTCCTTGAATTCTCTCCAGGCCTGTCCAGGGCCCACCCAGTGGTTTGGTATTCTGGAGTGTTGAACGCAAGTTGGGATCCTCATGATCTGAGGGTAGCCCAAGTCGACGCGTGTGGCTAGCCTATCAGCGAATTCTTCAGGACGGGTCTGTTTCTCTGCTCCCTTCGTGTGTGGGGTGGGGGGGGGGGGAGGGCGCAGAGGATAGGCTGGTTCGTAGTATCACGTAACAGCTATTGTAGACGTTAGAAATAAAGTTAATGGGTTTGATAGTTACCTTTCTTGGTTTTCATAGAGAATTAATAAGGTTGCAGGTTTGTAAGTTGTGGAGCTCCTAGTTGCTTTGTCAAAGGAAGACTGAGTTGGGAGCGTTAGGGGGGGTCATATAGAGGAGTGTCAAGACTCTATGGTTTTTAAGTCCTCAGCTGCTGGAGGAGGCTGACAACCCTGATCTGGACTGGCCTGGAGAGAATTCAAGGAAAGACAATTAGCAGGTAAGGTCTAATTTCTCCTTTTCAGCGTGTGGTGCAAAGCACTATTCTACCATATTTGGATTATGGCAATGTATTAGTTTTTGAATTGTCCTCAACATCAGATTAAACGATCACAGCCATGTCAAAACACGGCCGCCTGTCTTGTTTTTGGTGTTTCCTGGCATATTGCAGTAACCCCCTTACTTCACAAATGACATTAGTTAAAAAGTTTCTAACCTACTGGGGGGAGGTGGGGAGGAGGATTTCGGAGATATTTGGGGAGGGTGGAAGGTTGGACCTTGGGTTTAGCTTGTTGGGGATGACTTCTGAAGGGGATCCTAACAAATTTTAGTGGCCTATTCGGGCTTGTATCCAAGCGGCCCGGAGTGAAATTGCTCGGGCGTGGAAACAACCCCTACTCCCCGGGATGGATCTGTGGCTGAGCCGTTTGAGACGCCTTGTCCTGATGGAGCAGTTAACGGCTGTGCGGAGACAGAAGCAGGAGAAATTTTATGCTTTATGGTCACCTTTGTTAACTTATCTGAAAAGTTGATGTGTCTCTCAGGGGAGGGGGGCAGGGGGATTTGGGGGGGAATTCGGGAGGGGGGGTGGAGGGTGTAGGTTTATTGGGGAGAAAATGGAAGTTGGTGGTGTTGTTTAGACTGTGTTGCCATAGTATTGTTGTGTTATGTGGTTGTGCCAACTTCAATAAAAAAATAAATTATCAAAAAAAAAAAGTTTCTAACAGGATTTGATTTAAGTTTTTTTTTATATTTTTTTATAGAGATGCTTTAATGATTTTGTTCCGGAATATTTTTCATTCTTATTACTGACACTAGCGCTCTGTAAATCTAAGCATTTACAATCAGTCAATACACCATGTAGAGGTGTATGTTTAAAATCATGCTTAATCTGTGCAGTCGGCATAATTTATTAAAGGTTTTCGCAGCAATCAAGCTAATAGGGGTCTCGAATGTTAGATTTGTATCTATCAGTACCCCTAAAATGTTTAAAACGGGATCTATCTTCAAATGTAATTGTGACAAAGTACTCGGTAAAGGTTCCGGTTCAGGTCTGTTCTTGTTAAAACATATAACCTTTGTTTCAGAAATATTAACTTGTAGTCATAACAGTCTTGCCCAGACTTCCAATTTTACTCTAGCAGCATTGATAGTTCTATAAAAATCCTTACAAGATGGAGAACAAGTCAATAATAGTGAGACGTCCTCTACCTATGTACATCCGTTTTGTCAGATCACTCTCTTTTAAACCACTCATGAAAGGTTCTTTGTTTCTCTTTTTCCTGCTGCGCTGTCTCATCTGAAGGCGGACTTTGCGGTGGAGGCTCTAGCGAAGGCTCTGTATGAGCGTCTCTTCCGCTGGCTGGTTCATCGCATTAACAGGGCCCTGGATAGAACCAAGCGGCAGGGCGCCTCGTTCATCGGCATCTTGGATATCGCCGGTTTCGAGATCTTCGAGGTGAGAGCCAGAGGGCTTGGGCACAGTGCTGGACGATGTAACACCTCTCCCACTAACCTCTGTTTCTTGGGGTGCATTCGCCAACTTGACACCCCCACGTAACTTAGAACAATGCAGTAACTAGCAGGCTATGACGGAAGACTGTGGCCTTGTAAATTTTGGATTTAATTTGTGCGTGTCCTTCTTTTGCCCTCCACGTTTTTCTCGCTCTGCATGTCCATCCCTCCTTTTCTTCTCTCTCTTTTTCTCCGCATCTTTCTTTTGATCTGCGTTGTCTTTTTATATCTCTATTTCGTTCCGCCTGGCTCCATCCTTTCTTGCTTTGCTCACTGGCTCCCTCTGTCTGTCTTTGCCTGAATTTCTTCTTGTTCTTGCCCTGCTCACTGGCTCTTTTCCTCTCTCGCTCCTTGCCCTGCCTACAGCTGAACTCGTTCGAGCAACTCTGCATTAATTATACCAACGAGAAGTTGCAGCAGCTCTTCAACCACACCATGTTCATCCTGGAGCAAGAGGAGTACCAGCGCGAAGGCATCGAGTGGAACTTCATTGACTTTGGCCTGGACCTGCAGCCTTGCATTGACCTGATCGAGAGATCGGTGAGCAGGGAGGGGACCAGTCATGAAAGGGGCTTGGAGGTCATCCAGAAACATAGAGAGACGGAGCTGGAAAGGTCTTTAGGAGCTTGTCTAGTATCTGGAAAGGACTGGGCCGGAAGCGACCTCAAGAGGTCATCGAGAATCCCAGAAAGATGGGACCAAAGTGAGCTTGGAAAGATCATGTAGAGTTGGCGAAAGATGGGTTGAAAGGGGTCTCGGAAGGTCAGAAGCAGATGGAGTGAATCTCTAGAGTTCTGTGTTCATTTTGTCTCTCCCCCTATCTTCTGTGCTCTAGGCCAATCCTCCTGGTATTCTGGCTCTCCTGGACGAGGAGTGCTGGTTTCCCAAAGCCACTGACAAAAGCTTTGTGGAGAAGGTGATTCAAGAGGAGGGGTCACACCCGAAATTCCAGAAACCCCGGCAGCTGCGGGACAAGGCGGATTTCTGCGTCATTCACTATGCTGGCAAGGTGAGCGCGGGGGGGGGGGGGGAGGCGGGGAGAACAGCAGGAGAAAGAGGACTGGAGAAAGGAGAGGGGAAGGGGAATGGTTAATCGGATGGTATGTTCCTGGTTTTACACCTGACCCCTCCCTTGCACATCATGGCCTGAGAAAAATCAGAGCGTTGGACTGTGCTGGATAAATGAGGCCTGGATAGCTCTGAGGTACAGAAAAGATAAGCCAGATATTTGTGAAGGATGAAAGGAGTTTCCCTGTATAATTATTATTTTTAAAGCGCTGTTGGAAGTGTGCAATGTGTCTCTTCCCCAAAGAGCTCACCGTTTAAGTAGGTACCTGAGGCAATGGGAGATAAAGCAACTTGCCCAAGCCACAGGCAGTGTTGGTGGGAGCAGTGGGATCAAAACCCTGGTTTCCTGGCTCTTGGCCCATTGCTTGAATGGCTAGGCCGTTTCCTCTCCTTTTGAGGGCAGTAGGGCGAGAGGCTTGTGAATGACACCGAGCTTTGATCCTTCTACTCTGTCCAGGTGGATTACAAGGCTGATGAGTGGCTGATGAAGAACATGGACCCGCTGAATGACAACGTGGCCACCCTTCTGCACCAGAGCACCGAAAAGTTCACTGCTGAGCTGTGGAAAGACGGTGAGGATCTAGGCCCAGAAACCTCCCACACACAGAAGCTGCCTTACGAGAGAGCTTCCACATCGTTTGCCTAGTCTCGCCATATGCAGGCTTCATGGGTATTTAAATTGGGCAGTCTGCTTGCCAGAGGTGATGGGGCACATGCGCGCAAGACTAGAAGTCAACCCTACTGAAGGCGGTTGGTTTAAATGCCGCCATGGGCCATCAGCCTGGAGTATCCCTGGAAGGGGATCTGGTCTCCACATAGATATTTCCTTTTCCCTTTTTTTTTTGACAGGAGGGAGATCAATCGTAAAGTAGGTCTCCTTGCTACTAAGGTGTCTGGCCTCCTAGCGTGATAGGGTGCAGGAGGGGAGAAGGACTAGAGATCCCTGAATGCTTAAGGGCTAGAGACCCGTCCCATGTGCCATCTTGAGCCTGATGGAACCTCTGTGAACTCTCTGCAGCCTTTTAAGCTTTTTGTTGACCCAACCCAAGAATTACCCAACGAAAATGAGGTTGATGTATGAGCAGTCAAGACCCAGGTTCCTTCACTAGATGTGTCCAGCTCATTTAGAACATCTGCAGCAATTTTTTTGCTTTTTTTCTGTAACGTATCATAGTTTACAAGGACTCCGGTTTTCTGAGGAGCAGCGATGGGTCCCTCAGTGAAAGACTGGCCTTATTTTTCTCTGATCTTGTTCAGCCTTATCCCGTCATGTTCTTTTTTTGTTTTACTAACCTGTTGAGTGTTTCCAATGTTCTCCTTCCTCCTGTTCTCTCTCCGCTTTTTCCCCTCCTGCAACTTACCCCCGTTGTCCTCCCAACACTTTCCATCTTCTTCATTCTCTTCTGGGCAATCTCTCATAACTAATTCCTTTGGCTTCTATTCCGTATGTTTGTCTCTCTCCCTTGGGTTTCATGCTCCTCTTCTCTCTCCGTCCGTCTCCTTTTCACCTTCCTTCTTTCTCCAGAGATCCAGAATATTCAGAAGGTCTATTTCTATGATACCTACGCCGTGCTCCCTCAGGGTCCAGGTGAAAGTACGTGGCTTCATTCTCTGTCTGTTCGACACTGCCATTCACTGCTTTGTAGATAACCAGGCCTTGGCTGGCTCGCACCCTTCTGTCTGTATCTGTGCCTCTGCTGCTTTTGCTGGTCCTTTGTGGCTGTCTTGCGATGGTTAACATCCCCACGCCCTCTTCCCTGTCCCGTTCATTATTCTGCCTTCTCCGCGACCATTACCAGTTCTTCAAAAGCTGCTCTGCTTGGGGAGGGAGGTTAGGGCTTTCCTAGCCGTTGCTCAATAGCGACATCCACTGGCCAGACTTGGCAAGCGTGCGTATGAGGTTATAGGGGGAATTCTGGCCCCTTGCCGAGGGCTGCGATGACGGGGTTAGACAGGAGTGGCTTTAAAAAGATACAAAAATGCTAACCAGGGATAGTTGTGAACGGAGGCTTTCAATATTGCCGACCCAGTAAGAGCCACTTCTAAGTAACTTGAAGCCCAAATGGGGGAGGAGAGAATTGCAAAGAAACCTCCTCCCCAACCAAAATAGAAATAACTACGTGCGCCAGATTTGAAGTTGTTTTGGGCCCATATTAGCCTCGAGGAATTTGGCTGGATGGTTTCTTAAAAGTAGGGAAGATTATCGAGGAGGTAACCATGGCTGTGTCAAGCTCTCGATACCTCCTTATGAGAAAATTGCAGAGGAGAAGGGACCAAGGGTTATAGCAAAACTTTACTGGCTGTTAAGAGAACTTTGTTAGGGACCAGGGCTAGAGGAATGAGGCCTTTCCCAGCAGGGAGTGCTGTAGAGAATGCGAGACACTAGATGTGGTGAGATTTTACTGTCTTTTCCTGATGATACAGAAATTGGTGACCTTCCCGTGACCTTCTCGCTTCCTCCTCACAGTGGATCGCATCGTGGGCCTGGACCAGGTGAGCGGAATGGGCGACATGAACTTTGGCTCCTCCTACAAGACAAAGAAAGGAATGTTCCGGACAGTCGGGCAGCTGTACAAGGAGTCGCTGTCCAAGCTGATGTCCACTCTGAGGAACACCAATCCCAACTTTGTCCGCTGCATTATCCCCAATCATGAGAAAAGAGTGAGTGCCTTGGTAATACCATCTTGTCCCTCCCACTCGCTGGTCAGCTGGCCTGTGAACTGAGACAAAAGGGTCACCCCAGCGTCAGTACCATCCTGTCGAGGGTGAGGTTTCTGTAGAACTACTTGGATGTCTCCTACAAGCTTCCATCCCCTTTCCCCTTCTTCTTCCTCTCTCCTTTCCTTAGCCCATTTCCGCTCCTCTGGCAAGTTGACCTCACACGTCTGAGGGTCCTGTCATCTTCTTGACTGCTCTGCGTTTGCTTTGCAGGCTGGGAAACTGGAACCGCACCTAGTCCTGGACCAGTTGCGCTGTAATGGTGTCCTAGAGGGCATCAGGATCTGTCGTCAGGGCTTCCCCAATCGCATTATCTTTCAGGAGTTCAGACAGAGGTAATGGCAAGTCACAGCTGGGCTTTAGAGGAATAGAGGGAGGGAGAGCCTCGAGTGTCGTCTTCAGGAAATGTTGCATCTGCCTGCCCTATGTTCTTTCCTTCAATAATAGTTCAGCAAATGACAGCAGAGTTGCCCATTGCTTAGAATCACTTTATGCTTGCTTCCTGTCCTCTTGCCAGTTAGGGGTCCTCTGGGTTTATCCCACCTCTTTCTGGATTCCTTCACAATTTTTTCCTCATCGCTGCCTCGTGGGGGGGGGGGGGGGGGAGAGCATTCCCTATCCTTTCATCTCTCTTGTCCTCCATTGTCTTCTTTCTCAGTGGCAGCGGTGGGATTAGAACTCGTGAGCTAGCAGGCCATCCGATTTGATTAGACATCGCTTTCAGCATGTGGTCTCGCAGTCTAGCCTCTCAGGACACTGGAGTATTGGAGTGAGGTCTGCACACTTTCTCAGCCACCTCTGCTGGAAACATGAGTGGGTTTTGCAAGTCCCCTGTGGGGACGTTATATAGTGAGATGGGGAGGGGGGGGCCTGTGAAGACTCCATTCACGCTGTGTCTGTGCTAAGGGGAAGTCCTCGGTACTGCTGGAGCGGAGGCAGTTATAGGAAGTAGCCTGATGCGCCCGTCTGCAAGCTGGGTGTCCTTCCTAGAGTGTGATGCTGTCAAGTCCGTGATAGGAAAATACAGAGGAAGAGGGTTCTCAGAGAAGTGTCGTGTCCCCCCCCCCCCTGTCTGCTATTAATTTCTCTCTGTTTCTTGCGGCAGGTATGAAATTCTGACCCCACACGCCATTCCCAAAGGGTTTATGGACGGAAAGCAAGCTTGCGCATTGATGGTAAGGTTTCTCAGGTGGGGAGGTGGGGGGGAGAGGCCCGTGTCTGGCTCTCTGAAGGCAAGGATGGAGAAGGTGGGCGGTGGGTACTTAGGCCCCTTTGTCTAGGACTGCAGCATTCTGATGTGATGATAACACCTCTGAAAGCGGCATAAAATGTTTGGTTCGGCTCAAGTAACAAATCTTTGTGTTCTAGTTTTTTATATTTTTTTTTAATTTTCCCTCTCTGTGTGCATTTTGGTTTCCTCACAGCATATCACACGGCGCACTGTTCAGTATTGGTTGGTAGATATATACGTCCAAAGCCGTTTCCATATTCTCTGCAGCATTGTTGAGGGTAACGGGTTAGGCCTCAGACAGTAACTTGGTTCATCGTTGGTGTGCGATTGTTTCTCAGGAAACTCTCGGTTGGGGTGATTGTAAGGCGCATGCGTGTTCTCCTTTCTCCGCAGATCAAAGCGCTGGAACTGAACCCTAATCTCTTCCGGATCGGGCAGAGTAAGATCTTCTTCCGAGCCGGAGTGTTGGCCCATCTGGAGGAGGAACGGGACCTTAAGATCACGGACATCATTATCCTGTTTCAGGCAGCAGCCCGCGGCTACCTCGCCAGGAAGTAAGTGCTGCGGTGGAGGGGGAGGGGGCTAGCCCATCTGTATCGTTACTGCGTGCCAAAGAACAGCAAAAATATCTTTGAGGCAGCTGCTCACCATTTCTGGAACATCTGGGTGACCCTGTGACCTCTCATTCCAGTAGACTTAACCATGGCCAACCCTTAGGCAAACTAGGGGTCACCTGGGGTAGAAATTTCTGGGGGTTTGCAAAGAGCAAGGCATTTGAAGCTAAAAAAAAATAGATTTTGACAGCCAGGAGTGGTTTACCTAGGGCGCTAACTCTGGGGCTGGCTCTGGACAACAGCCTTTATCTCTCCTTCCAGTGAGTTCTCCTGCCCTGGTCTTGAATGTGTAGTGCGGCCAGCCTAACTGCAAGTTTTAATGAGATGGTTCTTCGAACTCTTATCCCAATGGGGACTTACTGTTCTCCGGGAACAAGCGGGAAGTCAGTGACATCGGCGCTGATGGAGCCCACCTGGATCCGCTCCCCAGCTTTCACGGAAAGCCTTTGGGACTGACACTGCACATGTGTGGTGACCTTCCCGACCAAGGTGCCATCTTACCTCAATCTTCTTTTTTCTGCGGAGCCTTGCAGACATGCTGTCTGTGTCCCTCTGGTTAAAGATGATTTTTTTCACCTAATTCTCTCGTTTTTTGCTTCATGCTTTTTGCCAGGATCAGCTCCGATCACCTTTCTGCTGCCCGAGTCCACTGCCTTGACGTCGTGTTTTCACTCGGGGTACCCTTTTTTCTTTTGATTTTTTTTGTCAAGTGGGTCTTTGCCCGCAGCCTAGCTGATCGAGACGTCTGAGTTTGACCTCGCAGGGGCAGTTTTTCCCGCTATGAGCTCGATCAGCGGTTTCAAGCAGTGTTGCAAGTGCAAACTCACCATGTCCATTACAGATTGCCACAACTCGTGTATTAAATGCCTTGGGGTGGACCATGATGTGTCTGTCTGCCCATTCTGTCAACTGATGTCGGCGAAGACCCGGAAGGAATGTAAAAAGCGGCAGGGAGAGTTTTTTGGCAAGTCTGCCTCAAGATTGGCATTGGGGGTGGAATCCCTGCCCTTGACACCGGCTTCCGACGACTCGTTGTGCGCCCAGGCTCCCAGGGCCACTGAGCCTCAAAACGGAGATCATTCTCCGAGGACCTTCCCCATGGGTCCAGGATGTCATTGAGGCCAAAAGCGAATTCCGACCCTGGATCAGTAGCTAAGAGCTCTGGCACCAGGGCTTGGAATCCTTGACCCGATGCCGACAGTGACATCCAGGAGTGACCCTCCAAGCAGCCCTGGTGGGAGGAGACTCCCACGACGTCAGGGGATTGGGTCAGGTCCACCAACGCTATCATAATTGGTGATTCCCCGACGAGGGACTGTGCTCCAGGCTCAACATCCTCGAAATCCGAGCCAACTGGCATTGAGGCCAGGATGGCAGCCCTGGAACGCAGTTTTACTGCATTGCTAGAGGCGCAGCAGGGTCCGAGGCCTGTAACCTCCAGGTTATCGGTACCGACCACTGGACCATCCTTGGCGAGGACATCCCCGGAGGATGCTCTGCCTATGCTTGAGAAATTGGCTCAATTGGCACCACATCCATCGGCATCTGACTCGAGACTCAACTCATCGTCGGATGCCACCACTGCGGAGCTCCGATGCTGGGAGTCGCTGATGCCGAGTTGGCCTGGAGATCATACGGTGCTCCACGTTTTTCCTCAGACTCTGTCTGCTCAGGAGTTGGATGAGAAATTTCTTGACACCATCCTTCACTAGGACATCCCCTCCGACTCATCTCCGTCACACTATCATTGGCGGTCACCTCCAAAGGAGCTTGCCTTCCTGGAGTTTGTGAGGGAGATGTCCCAGGTACTCGCCTTCATGGTGGTACCAGAGGATGAGCCGCGAACAAAGGATCTGGAGATCCTCCTGTACGAGATCCTCCCAAGAGAGGCACTGATGGTGCCCGTACCCCCCCATTCTGGAACGACTGTTGTTCCAGATGTGGGAAAGCCCGGTGATGGTG
This sequence comes from Ichthyophis bannanicus, assembly GCA_033557465.1. Classification (NCBI taxonomy): domain Eukaryota; kingdom Metazoa; phylum Chordata; class Amphibia; order Gymnophiona; family Ichthyophiidae; genus Ichthyophis; species Ichthyophis bannanicus. The sequence continues at coordinate 43,385,571 of CM066051.1, read as the reverse complement.
CTGATTGTGAACTGTCGACTCAATTCTCAGTATTGAGTTGGCAGGAGCCCGGGGTTTCTAAAGACGCAGCTGCCTCACAACTCTATGGTGGTGGAGTCAGCCATGCATCGCATCAAGAACCAGAAGACGCACTCCTTGGTGCCCCTCAGCAGGGAGGCACGCACCATGGATGCCTTTGGCAGGAAGTGTTTCTAGGACTCCATGCTCATAGCCTGCATCTGGGCATAGCAGCTGTACATGGCGTGACCTGGTGAAGGAGTTCACCGGGTTCTCGGCTGGACTGTTGGGTGAACCCCTTGAACGCTTCAGGGCCCTGGTTTCCTCGGTCAAGGAGTGCTCCAAATTTCAATCTCTGGCGGCCTTCAAAGACAGTCGTAGCTGCCCGCCTCCGCCTCTAGGTGTCTTTGTCTTCCCCTACTTGGACGACTGGCTCATTAGAGCCAGCTCGCCAGAGGAAGTGTGCAATGCAGCTCATTGCACCAGAGGGCTGCTCCAGCACCAGGCTTCCTCCCGCAGGACTGCCTACTGTGCCTGTCGACCCTAGCAAGGCATGTGCAGGGCTGCCTAGCAGTGACAGCCAGACAGATGCTCCGCCTCCTGGGGCATATGGCATCTACGGTCCGCGTCACGCCTTTTGCCTGCCTCCACACGCGGCAGGCCCAGTAGATGCTCAGCACACAGTGGACGCCTGGATGACAAGATCCAGGTCACGGCAGCTCTGGTGACGTCCTACCTGGTGACAGGATCCCCTCAGCCTCTGAGCCGGCCTGCCTTTCCGGGCTCCCCCAGTGCAGTGCGTCCTCACAACGGACGCATTCAGGTTGAGCTGGGGAACCCACTGTGATCACCTGCAGTCGCAGGGCCCATGGTCTCCAAGGGAGAGTGCCTTGCAGATCAACCTACTGGAGCTCAAGGTGGTATACCAGGCCCTCCGGGTGTTCCAGGACCATCTAAAAGGACAGGTGGTCCAAGTCTAGACGGACAGTCAGGTGGCGATGTACTTCCTCAACAAGCAGGGAGGCACGGGCTCTTCTCCAGGACCAAGCAGGAAGTCAGTCCTCACTTATGGGTGACGTCGGCGCCGACGGAGCCCTCGCGGAGCAATTTTCCCCAGCTTTCAAAGAAAGCCTTTGGGAATTGCAGCGCGCATGCGCGGTCCTCTTCCCGCCCAAGGGTGCCATCTTAGCCAGTCTTCTTTTTTCCGCGGAGCCCTACAGACGTCCCCGTCTTGTCCCCGCGAAAAAGTCGATATTTCTTCATTATTTTATTCTTTTTCCTTCGGTTCGACGCCGGTCTTTTTCCCGCCCGGACTCGCGACGCCGGTCACGAGTCCTCTTCCTTTTTTTTTTTTTTTTTTTCTGACTTAGTCAGCTTTCGTTTTTGTTTTTTCCCTGGCAGCCCGGTCCTTTGACCTCGCAGGGGCCCTTTTTCCCCCGATGGCTGCCAGTGGTTTTAAGCGGTGTGGTCAGTGTGACCGAAATATGTCACTAACTGACACACACGACTTTTGCCTCCGCTGCCTGGGCCCACATCATGAGGAACTGATCTGTGGGCCCTGCGGCAAAATGTCCTCCAAAGCGTTGAGGAGTCGGCGGCATCAGCGTGATAGGATCTTCGCTGACCCCAGCCGTACCCGGACCTCGTCGGAGGCCTCCGCGTCCAAAGGCTCCAGCTCGGACCGTCGCCGGAGTTCCTCCGACAGGGGTTCTCCCTCCGGGGACCATCGTCGGAAGGTGAAACCCGCGAGGGCGGCGTCGGTGGACGCTCCTGGTTCCGCGAGGGCCAGGTCGCATAGCCCCGACAGCCGCCCCGGGTCCTTGGAGAAGGAGCACCTCACGAAGCGACCTCGCCTGGAGTCGGAGATGCCTGCTCGGGTAAGTCCTATGGTCCTTCTGGACTCGCCTCCGCGACAGCCGACGTCGGGCCCGACGCCGTCGGGGCCCGAGTCGGGGGCTGCTGGGTCACCTGAGCTCGGACTCAGGTTGACGGCCTTGGAGAGCAGACTGTCTGCCTTCATGGACCAGCAGCGGGCACTGCTTGCTGGCCTCGCTGGCGCCGCTGCCCCGACCGCCGGGACGTCGACGTCCAAGTCGACCCCGGAGACCGAGCCGATCCTCGAGTCTATGCGAACTCGAGTCGATCCTCGGTCGAGGTCACCCTCGGCCTCCCGTTCGGGACCGAGGTCGCCGACGCCGACTCCCTCGGCGTCGGGGCGGCAGGCGCCGCGCCCTGCCCGGGCCGACCCCACCGAGTCCTCGTCGGAGTCGGTCTGGGAGTCGGAAGAGGAAGAGTCGCCTGATTCTTTCCGGACTCGGTGTGTCCCCTCGGACTCACTGGAGTCCGAGCCTCGGAGCCTCGGAAGCAGTCCCCCCCGGAGGATGCCCGGTTCTCGGACTTCGTCAGGGATATGGCCAAGGCTTTGGCCTTCCCTGCGGACCCCGAGGAGGAGCCTCGAGCCGAAGAGCTCGACGCCCTCCAGTATGACTCTCCCGCAAGGGAACACTTTACTGTGCCGGTTCCTCCTATGCTGGAACGACTACTCTTCCGCATGTGGGAGAGTCCGGCCTCCTCGCCGGTCCTGAGCAAGCGGGTCGATTCTATTTTTCGAGTCCGCAAGAGCCCTGGCTTTCAAAAGGCACAGCTACCACACCATTCCATGGTAGTGGAATCGGCCATGCATCGTCTTAAGAGCCAGAAGATGCACTCCTCGGTGCCTCCTGGCAGGGAGGCCCGTAACCTGGATGGCCTTGGTAAGAAGTGTTTCCAGGGCTCTATGCTCGCATGTCGTGTCCAGACTTACCAGCTATACATGGGCATGTATCTCCGAGATCTGGCTAAAGAGCTAGCCGGATTCTCCGCTGGTTTGTCCGAGGAACCCTTGCGGAGGTTCCTGGCCTTGTCCACTGGCATTCGGGAATGCTCTAAGTTCATGTCCCGAGCAGCCTATGATGGCTTTGAAGCATCGGCTCGAGTAGCCGCAGCCGGCATCGCTGCCCGCCGACAGGCTTGGCTTCAGTCGTCAGACCTTGAGCCCTGGGTGCAGGACAAGTTGGTCGATGTCCCCTGCCGAGGTGAAAACCTCTTTGGCAAGCCCATGGCGGAAAAGGCTGCACAAATTGAGACGGAGACTCTCACCAGGACCAGGCTTTCTAGGAAGACCTCCGCCCCTTCCCAGAAAAAGAAGGGCTCGGGGAAAAAGTCCTTTTACCCGAGGAAGGCGGCTGCCTACAAACAATACCCCCATTATCAGGCCCCTGCAGCTCCCCAACAGGGCCAGCAGGCCAAGGGACGGGGTAACGGGTCCCGTAGGCAGCAAGCCCCCAAGCCTGCACCACCAGCCCCTGCTCCGCAGGGTGGGGGTTTTTGACTCACTAAGCATAGCCTCTCCCCCCCCGCTAGTTCCTCCCAGCACCGGAGGCCGGCTGGTTCACTTCGCCCACAGGTGGTCCAGCATCACCGCAGATGCCTGGGTGCTTCAAGTCGTGCGAGAAGGCTATCTTCTCCACTTCCACCAGGTCCCTCCCTCCTATTTTCCGGGAGAACCTCCGCGACTCCCTCTGCACAGGGACTTACTCCTTCAGGAGTTAGCAGGTCTTCTGCGGGAACAGGCGGTGGAACCGGTGCCACACCACCTGAGAGGTCAAGGTTTTTATTCCAGGTATTTTCTAATACCAAAGAGAACAGGGGGCCTCAGACCCATCCTGGACTTGCGCAACCTCAACAAGTTCCTTGTGCGGGAGAAGTTCAAAATGCTTACCCTTGGAATCCTTCTGCCCTACCTCCAGCAGGGAGATTGGCTATGCTCCTTGGATCTAAAGGATGCCTACACGCACATCCTCATCCACCCAAGCCACCGCCAATACCTAAGGTTTGTGGTGGCAGGAAATCATTACCAGTACAGAGTACTGCCCTTTGGCCTGTCCTCCGCACCGCGAGTCTTCACAAAATGTCTCGCGGTGGTGGCGGCCCATCTCCGGCTTCACGGCCTCTATGTCTTTCCATACCTCGACGACTGGCTCATCAGAGCGGCGTCCGCTCCGGAGGTCACCAGCGCCACGCACCGCACGGTGACTCTTCTGCAGTACTTGGGCTTTGTTATAAATTTCGCAAAGTCCACTTTGCTCCCCTCACAGGATCTCGAGTTCATCGGCGCAAGGCTGCACACTCCTCAGGCACGAGCGTACCTACCGCTCGACAGGGCTCAACGGCTCAAGGACCTAGCCTGCCGTTTTCGCAGCCAGCCTCTGGTCTCCGCCAGGCGCTTCCTGAGACTACTCGGCCATATGGCTTCCACCGTCCATGTGACCCCCAATGCCCACCTGAATATGCGGCCTGCTCAATGGTGTCTCCGCCAGCAGTGGCGACAAGCCACAGGCGGCCTAGCAGACCTAGTGCGCGTCTCCGAGCCGCTGATCTCGTCTCTCCGGTGGTGGCTTCGGCAGCCGAACCTGATATTCGGTATGCCTTTCCAGTCACCTCAGCCGACCCGGGTGCTGACCACGGATGCATCCCTCCTGGGCTGGGGAGCACATTGCCAAGGGGCACGTACTCAGGGCCTCTGGACCACGTGGGAGTCTGCTCAGCAGATCAACTTCCTGGAGCTCAGGGCGATCCGCCTGGCTCTCAAGGCCTTCTCCCACCTAACTTCCCACCAGTCCGTCCTCGTCCAGACGGACAATCAAGTTGCCATGTTCTACGTGAACAAGCAGGGGGGCACGGGCTCCTTCCTCCTCTGCCGGGAGGCACAGAAGCTCTGCTCTTGGGCCGTCAGTCACGGCATTCTCCTCAAGGCAGTTTATCTCCCGGGCCGAGAAAATTGCCTGGCGGACAAACTCAGCAGGATCCTCCAGCCGCACGAGTGGCATCTGGATCCCTTGGTAGCTCAGAAGCTCTTCCTAAAGTGGGGCCTCCCCACGGTGGATCTCTTTGCCAGTCCTCACAACCGGCAGCTTCCTCGCTTCTGCTCTCGTCAGCCACACCCCCTTCGGGTTGCGGCGGACGCTTTTCTAATTTCATGGTCGGGGAGCCTTCTGTACACTTTCCCTCCCATTCCGCTAGTCTCTCGGACTCTTTTCAAGGTTCTCTGAGACAAAGCCTTCATGATCCTGGTGGCCCCTCGCTGGCCCAGACAGCCGTGGTTTCCGCTCCTACTGCAATTTAGCGGTGGAGGATCCATTCCCTCTGGGGGTACAACCGGATCTCCTCACTCAGGATCAGGGGTCTCTACTACACCCCAACCTCAGGTCTCTCAACCTCATGGCCTGGCTGCTGAGAAGGTAGTCCTTGCTCCCCTTCTCCTGCCGGCAGAGGTGGAGGAGGTTGTCTTGGCTTCGCGACGGCCTTCTACCCGCAAATGCTACGCCCTTAAATGGCGTCGCTTTGCCGTCTGGTGTACCCAACAGTCTCAGGATCCCTTCTCCTGCCCGGTGTCGGTGATCTTGCAGTACTTGCTACACCTCTCTAATCTGGGACTTAAGTCCAACTCCGTCAAAGTTCACCTCAGTGCTCTTTCGGCACATCATGCACCGGTGGACGGTAGACCTCTCTCCAGCGACCCTCTCGTAGCGAGGTTTCTCCGAGGTCTCCTTCTACTTAAACCACCTCTGCGCCCGCCAGCGCCTGACTGGGACCTGAATGTGGTTTTGCAGCGGATCACCTGTCCGCCTTTTGAACCTATGGCTACCTGTTCTCTCCGTTTTCTGTCTTGGAAAACACTGTTCTTGATAGCCCTCACTTCCGCTAGACGCGTAAGTGAATTGCAGGCCCTCGTGTCTGATCCCCCTTACACTCGGTTCTACAAAAATAGGGTAGTCCTACGGACTCACCCAAAATTTCTTCCAAAAGTGGTCTCCCCTTTTCACATCAATCAGGAGGTGGTACTTCCAACCTTATTTCCCAGACCACACTCCAGCCGAGCTGAAACGGTCCTCCATACCCTGGACTGTAGAAGGGCTTTGAACTTCTACCTTGACCGTACGCGGGAGCACCGTAAAGCTGCTCAGCTTTTTGTGTCTTTTGACCCCAATAAATTGGGGCTCCCGGTCTCCAAGCGTACTCTGTCCATCTGGGTTGCGGACTGTATCTCTTGGGCTTATGGGGCAGCCGGACTCTCCTTGGAAGGTCGAGTCACGGCTCATTGCGTTCGGGCAAAGGCTACGTCAGTGGCTTACCTCCGCTCTGTTCCGCTGGCAGACATCTGCCGGGCCGCTACTTGGTCTTCGAGCCAGACTTTTGCGGTCCATTACTGTCTCGAGAGGGAGTCCCGCAGGGACAGTGCTTTCGGACAGGCAGTCCTCCGTAATCTCTTTGAGGTCTGAGCAACTCCTACCCTCCATCCCGGATGTGGGCTACCGGTGGGTGATAATTCAGCGAAGATTCTTTCCTTCTGTGCTGCTGAGCTAGAGGGAGCTCATTTTTGTGCTTAGGGTCTCCGGTAGCCTTGAGCTTGGGAGTCCCATAAGTGAGGACTGACTTCCTGCTTGGTCCTGGAGAAAGCGTAGTTACTCACCTGTAACAGGTGTTCTCCAGGAGCAGCAGGAATCAGTCCTCACTACCCTCCCTCCTCCCCTTGGAGTTGCAATCGTCTGCTTATGTTCTTTTTGCAAATTTTTATGCTGTCTTTTTTAGCTATGTCATCTGACTGGCTAAGATGGCACCCTTGGGCGGGAAGAGGACCGCGCATGCGCGCTGCAATTCCCAAAGGCTTTCTTTGAAAGCTGGGGAAAATTGCTCCGCGAGGGCTCCGTCGGCGCCGACGTCACCCATAAGTGAGGACTGATTCCTGCTGCTCCTGGAGAACACCTGTTACAGGTGAGTAACTACGCTTTACCACCTCTGCTGAGAGGCTGTTCACCTCTGGATCTTTGCAGCAGAGAAGAGCATCTCCCTCAGGGTGGTTTTTCTGCCAGGACAGGACAACGCACTGGCCGACTGCCTGAGCTGAGTCCTCCAACCCCATAAGAGGCAGCCGAACCCAGTGGTGCTGGGGGGAGGTCTTTCGTCGCTGGGGGACCGTGGAGATAGACCTCTTTGCCAGTCTAGAGAACGCCCAACTGCCACACTTCTGTTCTTGGAGGCCGGCCTGGGGATGGGAGACAGCGGATGTCTTCTTTTCTCCTGGTCCAGGGCTTCCTGTTTGCATTCCCGCCTATGTCCCTGGTCCCCCGAGCCCTCCTCAAGATACAAGCGAAGGTGGCCTCAGTTATCTTCATCGCTCCTGGGTGGCCCAGGCAACCCTGGTTCCCCCTACTCCTGCAGCTGTCTCGCTAGGGAGCTCTCCGGACCTACTGTCTCAGGAGGATGGGACGCTGTTGCATCCCAACCTTCCATCTCTCGCCCTGATGGCCTGGATGCTGAGAGGTTAGCCACAGTGTACCACTGCCTCTCAAGGGAGGTGGAGGATGTTCTGCTCGCCTTGCATAACGATTCCATACATCGGGCATATGCGTTTAAATGGTGCAGGTTCTTGCTGTGATGCATGGATGGGGGCCTAACCCCTTCTCATGCGGTGTGCAAGACATCCTGCAATACCTCTTGTACCTTTCCAGAACTGGCCTAAAATCCAACACAAGAGTGCACCTTTGTGCCATTTTGGCTCACCACCGCCCAGTGGATGGCCAGCCGTCTCGATGCACCCTCTGGGCTGCTTCATGAGAGGACGACTCCTGTCTCGGCCCCCAATCCGTTTGCTGCTGATAGAGTGGGACCTTATTTATTTATTTTTTTTATTTAGTATACATTTGTATACCGCTACTTCCAGCGATCAGCAGCGGTTTGATTACAGATTGGAAATTGTCAAATCATGACAGGAAATTTTTGAGGTATAAACACATTGATTAGACAGGAAAGCACAGCACACAGAGAACTATTTTACAGGGAACATGGGCAATGAAGGGTTAAGTGGCTTGCCCAAGACCACAAGGAGCACCTGTGGGACTAGAAACCCCAGTCCTTCCGGCCCAAGGTTGCTGTCCTCCAGTGGGATTTGAACCCCCGACCTTCCGGCCTGAAGTACCTTGACCCAACTACTAGGCTACTCCTCCACTCACCTTAATGTGGTGTTGGGGAAGCTCATGGCCCCCACCCCCCTTGAGCCCTTGGCAGCATGCCATCTCAAGAACCTTTCGTTTCCTGTTGGCGCTCACCTCTGCCAGGCATATGAGCGAACTGCAAGGGCTGATGGCCCGTGCGCCTTACACTAGATTTCACAGGAACAGCGTCGCCCCAGATTCCTGCCAAAGGTGATCTCTGCCTTCCACCTTCTTTCCCAGGCCTCACTCCTCCAGGGCGGAGGCCTCCCTGCACATGCTTGACTGCAAGAGGGCCTTGTCCTTTTACATCCAGAGGACACAGCCCCACCGCTGCTCAATGCAGCTCTATCTCCTTTTGATCCCAGTCGACTTGGAGTAGCAATCTCCAAGTGCAGCCTCTACGGTGGGTGGCTGCATTTCCTTTGCCTGCTAGCAAGCTGGGATTTCTCTGGAGCATCATTTCACAGCGCACAAGGTGCGCGCCATGGCGGCCTCTGTGGCTCTTTCTTGACATCTGCCAGGAGGAGATATCTACTGCTTGGAGGAGAGCTCACGATGTGATAGCACCTTCGGCCAGGCAGTACTTCGTCACCTCTTTGGGGAATAGCGCAACTCCGTCCCTCCAACCCTTTGTGTCCAGACTACCAGAGAGGAGATTTGCATCTTCGATGTCTGTACCGCCGTGCTGGACTTCCAGCCAACCAGCTCTCCCTGCTGTCCTTGCGGTCTGCTTTTTGGGTCGCCTGTGACTTTTTACAGCTTTTTTCGGGAGCCTGTAGCTTGGGAGTCGCATATGTGAGGACTGACTTCCTCCTTGTTCCTGGAGCAAGAGTAGTTACTCACCTGTAACAGATGTTTTCCAAGGACAGCAGGAATCGGGCCTCCTCCCCGTAAAGTTGTGTCTTATGCTTCTTGGAGCTATGTCGTCATACTGAGGTAAGCTGGCACCCTTGGGCGGGAAGGTGACTGCGCATGCATGGCGTAACTCCCAAAGGCTTTCTATGAAAGCTGGGCAGTGGATCCATGCGGGCTCTGTCAGTGCTGACGTCACCCATATGTGAGGTCTGATTCCTGCTATCCCCGGAGAACACCTGTTAGAGGTGAGTAACTATGCTTTCTCCGACAGAATCTATTGAGGGGAGTTAATGAATTTGGCCTAGATCTCCTGATTACAATGTCCGAGCACTGTCCATCATTAGTATGTCTTGCGAAGAGTGGGGGCGAGGGTGTTAACAGGGTAAACTTGTTCTAATATCCTCAAGAATGAGATGCAACAGGAATCTGAGAGTGGATTTTATTTACTACACTGTGCCTTTCATCTAATTATTGCTTGAGAAGACTAGCTTCAACTCTGCCCAAGATAAATGAGCATCTGAGCTGCACGAAAAGCAACTCCTAAAATGAAATGTGCCACCTGGTGGCTGTACAATGGATTGCACCTTTTGATAGAGTAGGCTTTAATGTGAAGCTGTTGTATACCTCAACATTTAGGGTCGTTGTTGAGTCCCAGGAACGAGATACTCTGACTGCTACCTCATCTTCCATATCTTTTATTCTCTTTCTCAATCTTACCCTTCAAGGCTGTTCATAAAGAGGCAGCAACAGATGAGTGCCTTGAAGGTGATGCAGCGCAATTGTGCAGCCTACCTCAAGCTGCGGCACTGGCAGTGGTGGAGACTCTTCACCAAGGTAAGTAGAGTTGGTCTGGCAGTCCTGCAAGATGGGTAAACTGGAACGAATCGTTCAGTGTACTGTACTACCACCTCTGTAATGTTCACTGGTGTCCCTAGGCACATCCAGAGGTGGGACGAGGGAGTCAATGAAAACGGAAGCTGGCGTCATTGTCTCATGACCGCGGCCTTTGGTTTCCACTACCTCTGGGGGCCTGTGTGGCACAGAGACATGTGGTACGCAACTTGTTCGTCTTTCCCCACCATAGGTGAAACCGCTGCTGCAAGTGACACGTCAAGATGAAGTGATGCAGGCAAAGGTGGTGGAGCTCCAGAAGGTGAAAGACAGCCACCAAAAGACCGAGATGGACCTGAAGGACATGGAGAACAAATACCAGCAGGTGAGGAAGAGTGGGTTGGCCAACATAAGAGAACGAGCCTCTGGGGCATGGTGGAGGAGGAAAGGAGACACCTAGTGTTGATCACGTCCTCTCTCCCTGCCGCCTTTCCTCAGCTGATAGAGGAGAAGTCCATCTTGGCCGAGCAGCTGCAAGCAGAGACCGAGCTCTTCGCTGAGGCAGAAGAGATGCGCGCCCGCCTGTCCTCCAAGAAGCAGGAACTGGAGGACATCCTGCATGACTTGGAGTCCCGTGTGGAGGAGGAGGAGGAACGCAGTCAGCAGCACCTGAACGACAAGAAGAAAATGCAACAGCACGTGCAGGTAGAGGGAGTGGGCGGGGCCATAGGGATACGTTCTCCAGTTACCTTGATGTCCCCATAGTTATCCCATGCCCAGGACCCTCTTGGGGTTTAAATGCTCCCCCAACCTTCCCACCTGGCCTGCAATGCCTGACTGTATAGCCTGCACACCCTGGGGGGCGCTGCAACGTACTTGCTTGATGTATGACAGGTGCTAGGGTGAAAGGTCATGGTTGGATTCAGGGTAGACCTGGTTCAGCTTATGTTGGCTAGGGCATCTCTTGAGGCCGACTTGCTCCTATGGCCAGTCAGGATGTATCAGCAGTCCGACAGATCATTATTGGCTCTCACTTGGTTCCTTGGTTGGAAGAGCACGTCAGTGTTCATCAGTGGTCCACTGTGCTTGTGAAAAACATCTGGTTGCGCACGTTAATGGTTATAATGTCCATTTTTCTTTCTGCGCTTTTGCCCATGGTTCGAAAAGATATCCTTCTATTGATCACTGAGGGATGATGTCTTGAGCTTCGAAGAAATGCCCAGCTCGACGTTTACTAGCTATGGGGGCAAGGACGCCAATTAGAGTTGGCCCGTCTTGGAAGGTCTCGTGTGAACAACCCATCATGACGGCCTGAATGATGGCTTATTGGCCGTTCCAAACCTGCTGTCTTTTGGTTGTATTATATTTGTTGCTTTTCTTTTCTTGTCTCTACCCCCTCCCAGGACCTGGAGGAGCAGCTGGAGGAGGAGGAAGCCAGCCGACAGAAGCTCCAGCTGGAGAAAGTGACCACCGAAGCCAAGCTGAAGAAGATGGAGGAGGACATTTTGCTTCTAGAAGACCAGAATTCCAGGCTCAGCAAGGTAAGAGGGGCGGATGGGCTGCTTCCATAGGCTTGTGACAGAAAGGAGATGTCCTTCCCCGACCCCCCCCCCCCTTGTTCTCCGTCCATAGGTCTTTGGATGGTGGTTACAGTGGAGGAATGGAGAAAACGGCTATAGAGGTTGAGGCTTGCTCGGCTTAAACCCACTCCTCTTCCCATCCTTCCTCCCCACCCCCTATGCAGGAAAGAAAGCTGATGGAGGACCGGATTAACGAGTTCACCTCACATATGACGGAAGAGGAGGAAAAGGTGAAGAGCCTTAGCAAAATCCGTAACAAATACGAGGCCGTCATCGCGGACATGGAAGGTGAGGACACAGGACCGGCAAGGAATCTTGCTGATGGTAAAGCAGTGATGGTAGTTGTACGGTGTGGGAGGACGACACAAGGCCAAGAGAGGGGCTGTGTTCGTGAGAAGGCCACTTTGTGGTCACCGGGGAAGAGTTTGACATTATCTAGGCGCCTTGACACAATGACATTACATGCCATCACTGTTTATTGTCATATTGATGGGAGAAGGGAGCTGGTACAGTTCCAGCATTCGGGTAGCACCAACCTCACCCCCCCGCACCAAACTACACTTATGGTCATTAGATATAAAGTATAGAGGGAACTGTAGCCCTAAGAAGGCGTTATTAATGTACTTGGGGCTGAGAAGGGATTTGACCTGCAGGCTCACGTTTTAACTAAGCTCGAGGCTGTTCGTTGCTGTTCTTCAGACCGGCTGAAAAAGGAGGAGAAAGGCAGACAGGAGATGGAAAAGATGAAACGAAAGCTGGACACCGAGACCACGGACTTGCAGGACCAACTCTTGGAGCTCCAGCAACAGATCGAGGAGCTGAAGCAGCAACTGGCGGCTAAAGAGGAGGAGCTGCAGGCCGCTCTCGCCAGGTGCGTCAAACAGGGAGAGGGAAAAGGCTGGACCATTCCTATAGAGTCCTCAGGACACCCCAATCCTGGCTCCCACAGTCTCCCTTACTGAAGGACACAGGCTCTTCGGTCCAGGGGCTGCCGTTAAACGTACAAATCTCCCATCCATGGATTTTCAGTTGCGCTGTTATTTTATTTAGCCAAATTTTATAGAACATACTATACTGATCTGGTTTACTCGGTAGCACATGTAATCACTGAAACACCAATGAATAATAACATTTCACCACCCTGAATAGGCCTGATCTCATCTGATCTTAGGAGCGAAGCAGGGTCAGGGCTGGTAGCGCTTGGTGGGTGGGAGACCACCTTGGAAAACCAGGGGCTGTAGACTTACTGAGCGGAAGAAAGGCCTGGCAATCTACTTCCGGTCGCATCTTGCCACAAAAACCCAGAGACTGTGTTGCCAGGAATCAGCACTCCCACGACAGCACAGGACACAAAATAATTCCCAAATGTGGGCCCAGATCCAGCTCACCTTATCCCTTTCCCTCACCTATCCCCCTCAATCCCTCAGTCTACCAAAGCCATGGCCGGGAATATTAAATTTCCTATCTGGATAGTACTGGATCTCTCTAACCACCACATAGAGCCAGCATGATGCGAAAGCAGAATGACTTAGAATACTTACATCAGGGAAATTTAGTTGCTCTCTGCATAGCTAGACAGTTTGATTTAGGCCTGCAGAAAAATCGTCCTAACTTAAACCGCACAGCTGTGTGGATATGCATACCTGCAGCCACATCTTACGTGTTTGTAAAACACTGTAGCCGGTCACCACCTTCACTGAAAATCGGCCCGTTTAGTTTACTTCGGAAGTACTCTAGGTTTGGAAGAATAATCTGGATCTTTCCACATTTGTGGAAGGCAGTGTCAGGACTGCTATGGAACAGGTCTGGAGTTTGGAGGGAGGAGGGTGATCATAGAGTCAGGGTTAACTTGAGAACCATAGATACAGCAGTGCAATTTACGACCGTTGGGGCTAATTTGCCCCTTTGGCTGGGGAATGCTATGGTCACAGCCCAGCTCGATGACTGCGACATGCTGTGCCCTGGTCTCCCCTATGAAGTGTATCAGACAGCTTCAAATCATTCAACGTGCAGCTCCTTTGAAGAAAGGTGAATAGTGGTGTAACCCAGGGATCTGTGCTGGGCCTGTTGCTTTTTAACATATTCATAAATAACCTGGAAATGGTAATAACAAGTGAGTTAAATAAGGTGATAAAATTTTCAGATGACACAAAATTATTCAGAGTTGTTAAAAACCCAAGAGGACTGTAAAAAAATTGCAGTAGGATTGTGATAAATTGGAAGACTGGGCATTGAAATGGCAGATAAAATTTAATGTGGACAAGTGCAAAGTTATGCACCTAGGGAAGAACAACCCAAACTATGGTTACACGATGCAAGGTTCCACATTAGGAACCACCACCCAGGAAAAAGATTTAGGAGTCATCGTGGATAACATGTTAAAACCCTCAGCCCAGTGTGCAGCGGTGGCCAAGAGAGCAAATAGAATGCTAGGTATGATAAGGAAAGGAATGGAAAATAAAACAAAGGATATTATAATGCCTCTATATCGTTCCATGGTGAGACCGCACCTTGAATATTGTGTGCAATTCTGGTCGCCGTATCTTAAAAAGGATATAGAGTTATTAGAAAAGGTTCAGAGAAGAGCCACCAAAATGGTGAAGGGGATGGAAGGCTACTCCTATGAGGAGAGTCTACAAAGGTTAGGGCTGTTCAACCTGGAAAAGAGACGGCTGAGGGGAGATATGATAGAAGTCTATAAATTAATGAACGGAGTGGAACGGGTAAACGTAGATTGATTGTTTACACCATCAAAATGTAGAAAGACTAGAGGACATGCAATGAAGCTACAGGGTAAACTATTTAAGAGTAATCGGAGAAAATATTTTCTCACTCAACACGGAATGAAACTCTGGAATTCATTACCAGAGGATCTGGTAAAAGCTGTTAGTGTAGTTGGGTTTAACAAAGGTTTGGACAAGTTTCTGGAGGAAAAGTCCATAAACCATTATTAAAGGGGACCCAGGAAATCCATTGCGTACCCCAGGATAAGCATTGTGGAATCTCTGTGTCTTTCGGGGAAACTGCCAGGTACTTGTGACCTGGACTGGCCACTGTTGGAAACAGAATACTGGGTTTGATGAACCTTGTTCAGACCCAGTATGGCATATCTTATGTTCTTATGGGGTTTCAGTTGCATTTCTCAGCATACATTTTAACACCTGTAAATTTAAAACTTTAACCCTGACTTTCAGAACTGTCCAAGGCTGTGTAAATGACAAATTTTCAATTTTACACTAGGTGGTTAGTTGTGCCTTCAACATGAGAGACCCTTGAATGTTCTATTAAAGCAGTAAGATCCTCAAGGTAGAGGAGTCGGTCTTTCTATGCTTGGGGAATATTACCTCAGAAAAGCCGCCTTTGGGGTAATCTTCCAACTTTCTGCGGAGACCTGGCTGTTTAACTCTGGTTCAGTGTTATGGATACCTCTTAAAATAATGTACCTTCTTTGTGTTCCCATCCTATACCCATCGGAAACGTCAGGCTAAAAATTAGGTGAGAGAAATGAAGTCCCCTTTCCTAAATCCCTTTCCCCTTCACCTCCAAATTTTCATTCTGCCTTGTTGGAAGAAAGGAGCTGTGCGATCTCGGAAGCTCACGCCACATCTCCAGAAATGAAGAGGTGGGTGAGCTTCTGAGATCGCCTAGGGCCCTTTCAGAGGTCACCTCATCATAGACCGCAACGTACGTCTGATAACAAGAACCTTCTGTGGTCCTCGTTCTTGAGAGATGTAGTCTTGCGTCATTCTAACGGTCTCTCGCTTTCTTTCTCCCTCCCTTTTTCTGGGTCCAGAGTGGAAGATGAAGCCGGTCAGAAAAACAGTCTGTTGAAGACCATTCGAGAGCTGCAATCCCAGCTGGCCGAGCTTCAGGAGGATTTAGAGTCGGAGAAGGCCTCCCGTACCAAGGCGGAGAAGCAGCGCCGCGACCTGGGTGAGGAGCTGGAGGCTCTGAAGACAGAACTGGAGGACACATTGGATTCTACCGCGGCGCAGCAGGAGCTCAGGTGCGTCTATGAGATACGCTCTACCCTCCCACCACATGCGGTAGGGAGCACTGTTGAGTAAGGGGTGGTACAATCTGGTAATAACCTTCTGTGCCCCCTTGACTGCATCTGCAGGACGAAGAGGGAGCAGGAAGTGACCCATCTGAAGAAGACTATGGATGAGGAGGTCAAGGTGCACGAGGCGCAGGTTCTGGAGATGCGTCAGCGGCATACCACCGCCTTGGAGGATCTCTCAGACCAGCTGGAGCAGACACGTAGGGTAAGAAGGGACTACCAACTAGCTCCATGCCATGAAAGACCTCTGTGGTTGGCCCCTCGCTCTCAAGACTCGTTGACCTGCTTTCCGAAGAGAAGAGAGCACCTGATATTACTATGTCTTTTGTCTGTATCCTGTTCTATAACTTCTTTGGCTCGGTGTCCGATTTACCCAGATTTTTAGGACATGTCTGGGGAAAGATGAGGATTCTGATATGGTTGGGATTGGCTCTTTGGGGGCACAAATATTTGCAGACATGTGGACACACTTCTGACTCAAACCTTCAGAAGCGTGTCCACGTAGGTACATCAGTAATAAAGCCTGGCTGAATCTGCCTGCCCCTGGTTTGGAATTTGTTGGGTGGATGGGGGCATTGTTCAGGTTAGTCTGCTTAGGGCACCGTGAAAACACAGGGGAGCTTGACTAGTCACCTCATCGTGATATCCCTTTTTGTGCTTGAGAACTCTGTCTGCTGTGGATCACAAGGGACCTCAAGCTGTAGGCAAGACCAACCCTAGAGTTGGTCCAAAGTGTTGGAGCCCTAGATGAACCTCGAGTTTTACACTCCCTCTAGCTGTCAAGTCTATGATTTAGCTTTGAATGTCCTGCTTTTACTGCCCTAGGCAACTGCCTAGTTTGCCTAGTGGTCGGGCCAGCCTTTGCTGTAGGGAAATACCCCACATGGGTTCCCAATGGAGGAATAATAATAGTCGTATAATTACTGGAGATGGCAACCAAGTCCTTAGTAAGCAGGTGACCATCCGTGGTGTCCTGATTAACGAGTGATGACCAGAAATACCGTTAGGTAGGCGGGATAAAAGGGCAGATTGGAATGGTCAATATATCACTGTGTGATGCTAAATATTTTCTCTCTTATGTCCGAGGACTAGTGAGACTCTTGTTATGCTGGCTTGCATAGAAGGCTTGGGAAACCGTTGATGGAGTCTCCCTCTCTCTGCAGTTCAAGGTGAACCTAGAGAAGGCGAAGCAGACTCTGGAGAGTGAAAACTCTGAGTTGATGAAGGAAGTGAAGTCCCTGCAATCCTCCAAGCTGGAGTCAGAGCAGCGGCGTAAGAAGCTGGAGGGGCAGATATCGGAGATGCAGGCCCGGGTGGTGGAGGGTGAGCGGGCGAAGTCTGAGCTGGCCGACAAGCTGCAAAAGTTACAGGTGAGTGCCAACATGGTGGATGGGAAGGAAGGAAAGTGGGAAGTCTGCTGGGCAAAGGCATGGGGCCTTACGTCATCCAAGGGTCCTCCGCTTTCTGATGGAAGAGTTTATCTGTTGATTGAAGGCACTGGAGTCTTTTGTCAACAAGACCATGTTGAGGAGAGATGAGGATCTGTTGGGTGGAGAAGTACCTTGTGTCGCTGAAAAAATTATAGGGATATTAAGTGGAAGGTTTTGACCCTGCCTTTCCAACCCATCTTATGCTTTGAATGCTTTGCTCTTTGCCGCTTTCCAGAAGCTGCCACCCCAGGTGGCTGCCTAGTGTGCCTAGTGGTTAGACCAGCCCTGAGCGCGCAGGGCTTGAACCAATAGAGAGCCTTATTCAGCCTTCTCTCAAGAGCCTCTATCCATCGTCTCTTTCCACAGACGGAGTTGGACAGTGTATCAGGGACCTTGGGATCCACTGAATCGAAGTCTCTTAAGCTGTCGAAGGATCTGTCCAGTGTTCAGTCAAATCTGCAAGACGCCCAGGTACTTGTCTCGGACAGTGCATGTCTCTCCCTCTCTCTCTCTTTCTGCCCATCTTTGTGGTCTCTCATTCCTCCTCCAACATTTTGCATTGGGGTTCTGGAAACGAACCTTCACGAAAATGGTTCATGTGGTAGATGATTGAAGCAGAACTCTAGACTTGGACCAAGAAAGAGTGTTCTTAAAGCCGGCACAATGATCGTCTGAGAGATTCGGGGTGTTTTGAAGCCGTATGCATTGTGCCCTTCCCCCCTCATCTGGCTGAGGAGGAGGCCTCGTCTCTTTTTGATGTGCATTTGTTGGTGTGAGGCTCAGCGCGTGCTGACCAAGTGGTCTGGGCTTCTCTCTGGCAGGAACTGCTGCAAGAGGAGACGAGGCAGAAGCTAAATTTCGGCTCCCGGGTGCGGCAGCTTGACGAGGAGAAGAACAACTTGCAGGAGCAGCTGGAGGAAGAGGAAGCAGCCAAGGTCCAACTCGGAAGACAGCTTCAAGCTTTACAGCAACAGGTAAAGACAACAAGTGCAGAACCAACCCTGTGCGAGCGATGCAGCCGCACAGGGCGCAACAAAATGGCACATTTGGGGTTGCCGGCCTTGGCTACCCCTCACGCTGCCTGCACTTGCCCCACCGCCACCGCTTTTCATGTTCTCTTGGTGGAGTTGACGGGCAAGGGCAGGCTGGGGGGAGCCAACTGGACGTGAAGGTAAGATAGGGAGATGCTGGGCATGGGGTAAATGACAAATTGGAGAGGGTGTGGGGGGGGGGGCGCCTGATGTGTAAGTTGCACAGGGCGGGCTTGGTACGGCCCTGAAGGCAACTAGGCCTGCCACCCCTAGTCATATCACTAGGACCACAAGCCCACCAAGGCTCCCCCCCCTAGCATAAATCTACTGGGTTCCATACTCCGAAGGCAGAGCTGACATTGTCCTGTATCCTCCCTAGTTCCTAGAATCCAAGAAGAAGATCGAGGAGGATGGCAGCCTAGTGGAGTCATTGGAAGAGGCCAAGAAGAAAATGGCCAAGGAGGTGGAACTGATGTCCCAGCGCTTAGATGAGAAGGCCCAAGTCAACGACAAGATGGAAAAGACCCGGAACAGGCTGCAACAGGAGCTGGATGACTTGACCGTTGACTTAGACCATCAACGGCAAATTGTCTCCAACCTGGAGAAAAAGCAGAAGAAATTCGACCAGGTAAGCTGTTGTTGCATGGACATGTTGGGGTGGTGGCAGGATGGAGATGAAAATTGAGGTTCTTATCTAGGGACTCTGTTTTGAGTACTCTCCCCCCCCATCAACTTTCTACCTAGAGAACAAAAGAAGAAAGCATTATTATTTTTTTTAAACAGGCAACCCTACACCCTTCTTTTGAAGCTTGTTGGCCAACGCTGTTGCTGGTTTTAAGTAGATGAACACGATGTGACCACTAGGTGGCGCTGCTGCTAAGGAGACATTCAGGTTGCTCTGTATCTGAAACCCCAGTGGCTCGACTGTAACCTGAAGTTAACCGGATAAATCTAACCAGTTTAAACATTTCACCCCCTCCTTCCCATCCTAGTCAGGCTGAATTTGCGATGTGTACATAGTTAATTGGCCCACAAAAAAGGGCAACTGTGGAAGCGTTGTGGAACCAGAGTTCAATTTAGCCTGTCAGCGTGGAGGTTTAGCGCTGTCTAGCTAAATATTCCCAGACCGCACAAGTCTCATAAGTAGCAGACTTAAATCTAAGTAGACAAATTAAGAAAGAAATTTCAGCTGCATACCCTAGCAAGTTAGATTTGGTTAATAGGACAGCTCAAGTAAACCAGATACAGTTATCTAGTTATCCCAGGATGATTTTGTTTAGGGATTTAGCCAAGGTCTGTGGCCAGATAAAACTAAGTGCTAAACGTTTTAGACTCTTATTTTAAAAGCTGTTCCTATTTTTTGCTGTTTGGCAAACCTACCCTGGAGGCTACTGTAGGGAGAGAACAAATTACCTACCGTGAAGTCCCCTGCCTTCCCACTTGCCTTCTGCCTTCCTCTTAATATTCTTTTTCTGTATGCAGATGCTAGCGGAGGAGAAAAACATCTCTTCCCGCTATGCCGAGGAGCGGGACCGGGCGGAGGCTGAAGCGCGGGAGAAGGAAACCAAGGCACTGTCTCTGAACCGGGGGCTGGAAGAGGCGCTGGAGCTGAAGGACGAGCTGGAGAGGCAGAACAAGCAGCTCCGTGCCGAGATGGATGACCTGGTCAGCTCTAAGGATGACGTGGGAAAGAACGTAAGAGACCTGCTGCTGACACCTGGGCTTCTCTTCAGGACCACGAACCAGAATCCAGAGTAGAACTAAATCTAGAACGTGCAGAGATTGGTGTGCGGCCAGCCTTGGCCATACATGAAGATCTAGACTAGCATGCCAAGTATGCGAGAAAGTGAGATCCCGGTAGCTCGTTGATGGGAAGTTGAAAGCTTGCCTGCTAGTACGGAGGAAAAAGTTAGTACTTAATGCTCTTAAAGCTAGTGCAGAGGAACTCAAATACAGGGAAGGCCTGGGCCTCTGGTTGTGTTCCTAAGAGTTGAGAAGATCTCAAGATAAGTTACCCCTAGTGTTGGGCTCCAAAATAGTCTTCATGGTCTTGGATCTAGAACTTCAGGTTCTAGAGATGTTTTGGTTGCAAAAGGTCTTCACAAGATGGGATCTAGGATACAGTGTTCTAGATATGGTCTGGTTCTGTGAGCTCTTCGTGGGCTGGAATTTGGAATGGTGCTGGGTCCACACCGTGTCTTGGCTTTGTCTGTAATGAGTCTCCTCATGTTTCCAGGTTCATGAGCTGGAGAGGGCCAAACGTGCCCTGGAACAGCAGGTCCAGGAGATGAAGACCCAGATGGAGGAACTGGAGGATGAACTCCAGGGCATAGAAGATGGGAAGCTGAGGCTGGAGGTGAACATGCAGGCAATGAAGGCCCAGTTCGAAAGGGACCTCCAGAATCGGGATGACTCCAGCGATGAGAAGAAGAGGCTGCTTTTCAAACAGGTGAGCGAAGGGAGGCTGGGAATGGAAAGAGCATGTGGGGATGGTGGATGAGGTTATCTAGCATTTCACACAAGTAACTCAGTAAAAAAACAAACCAACTTGAAAGAGGTGGTCAGTCGTCTTCTTGACTTTCCCTTGACTCTGACATACTTCCCTACAAGCCCTCCTGCTTCTCTTCCCACTCACATCCCACCTACCAATCCTACCTCCATTTCTGTCTTACACAGGCAGTTTGAACCTCTGTGTTGTAGGTCTGGTCTGTTGTGTATCCAGTGTAACCTTTCTTCCCTTTGATACGTTTTGAGATTTGTACCCCATTAACCCTTGTACCAAGTTCTATAGCCAGTGTGGTCCTTTCTTCTTTCTGTAAGGTGCGGGACTTGGAGGTAGAGCTGGAAGATGAGCGAAAGCAGAAGGCCCAGGCCATCGCCGCTAAGAAGAAACTGGAGATGGACCTACAGGACCTGGAGAGTCAGATCGATGCTGCTAACAAAGGCAGAGATGAGGCCCTGAAACAGCTGAAGAAGTTACAGGTATGGGCCAGAGGGTGGATTGGGCCAATATGGGATGGTTGGCCCGGCCCATCCTCCCCTCCCCTCCTCCTGATCTTTGTGTGTGTGACTCTTCTTCCTTATCATTGCCCATTCTATCATGCTTTGCTGAGTTCTGTAACACTCCAGTTTTTGATTCCCACACTGGGCCTTATATTCACAGAGAAGATCTCTCTCCGTCTTCCCGAGCCCACAGCAAAAGATATCATAGGAAACATCCCTTGCAGAGCTGCTTATATATAGCACTCTTGCACAATGGATTGCCTTGTACAGGTTAAGAGACTTGGAGTCTGCCTTTTCTCTATCTGGGGAAGGATGGAGTAATACATAAATCAGTGTCTAGGGTTGAGTCTCGGCAGAAGATTGAGTTACTCTGCACTTAAAATGTGACCTAACCTTCTTAGCTGGGTCAGTGTGGACCTTCCAGTGAGCACAGCTCTCTCAATGGCACCATCTGATCTCAAGGATGAAGCTGCCCCCTTTCCCCAGCATCCTTCTCTTCTGAATCTCCATATGCAGGAATTTCCTTGGAACTAGGTCTCTCGGGACTCCCTTCACCTGTCTTCTGAGAGTTGACGGCCTGTTGGCCAATTCTACCTACTGTCTTGGAAGAAGTCTGGTCTTACGCCTTCTGTGAGCTTCCGTGGCTATCCCTTCCTATCCCATACTCTGCAACGCTGTGATCTCATGTGCTGATGCTACTAAACTTCTTTCTCCAGCTTCAGATGAAAGAACTGTGGCGAGAGGTGGAAGAGTCCCGGTCATCCCGTGAGGAACTCTTCATCCAGTCCCGGGAGAACGAGAAGCGGCTGAAGAGTCTGGAGGCAGAGCTGCTGCAGCTGCAGGAGGTATGTCGTGGGGGGAGAGGGAAGATGAAAGAACAGATCCCAAGAGACGTTGTGGGTGGGAGTTTGAAGAACCCAGGATCCATCTGAGAGCGTGCAGGCGGTCAAACTCTGGGAAAACACCTGGGCAATCGTCTTGATATCCTGAGAGGCTGAACCCTTCCAAATATTTTGTTAATCGTTTATTTTCTGCGTTCTTTATCCATGGTGTGTCCCGTGTTTAAAAAACATACTTTGGGAGACAGCCTTCCGGGATGAGTGATTGGCTACTTATGATCAAGGCTCCTGCTAAGTGTCTTGCCTGTGCCTTGTGCGTCTAAGTGTGATCGTGTTGCATCCTTCCCCTCCCCACCACTGGCAGGAAGGTCGGCAGTGGACTCCTGCACAACAACAACCTGCTTAACAGGAACATTGCCTATGATGGCCTCATTGGCTTGTAAAAGCATCAGTAGATTGGGAGCCTCGCATGCACGCTGTCGCTTTAAGGTACCACCAGTGATTTCCAGTGGGCTTCCGCTCCGTTTTTTGTGCAGAGGGAGAGGGAGGGTGGTCGTGCGTAGCTCTGCATTGAGATCACAACCCCGCGTGTCAAGAAAGGTAGGGGCTTGTGCACACGCGGGCTGTGGGTTGGAAGTTGCTCTGCAGCTGGTGGGTGACGATAACTGTGTTGTACCGCGCAGGACTTGGCTGCCGCTGAAAGGGCAAAGAGGCAGGCCCTGCAGGAGCGCGATGACCTAGCCGACGAAATAGCCAACGGCCTCAGCGGCAAGTAAGTGAAAGAAAGCGAGAAAATCCGAAGATTATACAGGGGAGAATCGGTCCCTCTCTTAGGCTGTGAGGCTTCGGTCCCAGCGCTATGAGTCCCTCTCCCCTCTCCAGCACTGCCCCTATCCTGGGAATACACAAGAGGAGCTTCCGTCAGCCCCTCTCCAGCAATACCCCTGTCCTGGGGGTGCACTGGGTGGGGGGGGGGGGTAGTCTTCAGTGCTATCCCTGTCTCTCTTAAGATTCTCGCAATCTAATGTCCCTCTCTCTTTTGCCATCTTCTTAGATCAGCACTTCTGGATGAGAAACGAAATCTAGAGTTGCGAATCGCTCAGCTCGAAGAGGAGCTGGACGAGGAACAGAGCAACCTGGAGCTGCTGAATGACAGATATCGGAAATACGCTTTACAGGTAAAACTCAATGCCTCGAAATTCAGGGGCTATCAGACCGAGTCAACACCCAGCCATAGCACCGCCCCTGTACGCCCCATTCCAATCTCCTGTTCAGAGCCTGAAGTTTGGCGACCCAGGTGCAACTCCTAGCTCCTATTCTGGGCAAGCTGTCGCATTTAATTTCCCTGCGACTGGAGTAAGTCGGAGCCAGGAGCAACTTTGCACAGTGTTCCCAGTTCCCGTTGTACCTGGGAATTCAAGCTCCCATCAGCAAGGTCCGGCACACCTTTCCCACAAGGCAGGGAGATAGGAGATCAAAACCGACTCTGCCGCCTCTTTCTACTAATTCCTTGCCGAGCTTGCCCTTCTGAATCCTAATCCAGTAGACGCCAACCTCTTCCCTTGCCCTACGCTGTAATAAGAGCAGGAGAGGGCTAATTGCATTATGGGGAGGAATGAGATGGCAGGGGGAGGGGCAGGGGACTGGGGATCCTTGAGCACAGGACTCTGTATTCAGCAGCAGCCATGCCCTTCCCCTCCCTCCCTCCACAGGTGGAGACCATAACCACAGAGCTGGCAGCCGAGCGCAGCTTCTCCCAGAAAGCAGAGAATGCCCGGCTGCAGCTGGAGCGGCAGAACAAGGAGCTCAAGGTGAAGCTGAACGAGCTCGACTCCTCCACCCGCTCCAAGTACAAGATTGCGATCGCCTCCTTGGAGGCAAAGATTGCACAGCTGGAGGAACAGCTGGAGCAGGAGTCCAGGTGAGTGTGCTGGGAGACCATCCCCGGGCTTCCAGTTCCACACGTTACAGAGTGCGCTAGGAAGCGGCTGCTCCGTGCCGTCTGGTGTACGCTTCAGAGAAGGCTTTCTGTGGCGAAGGGGGCTGGGAACCATGAGTGACAGGGGGATAGAGGGGCTCAGACAGACAGACAGCCCGGGGCTAGGTGGGTGGTACATCCAAGGGAAGGGAGAAGATTGGAGCCTGCAGAATTATGTCATAGGCAGCAAAGAGGTCGATTGATTTGAACATACAAGTGACGAATGATGAAAATCTGAATGCTGCTTCGTAATACTCTCTCCCGCCCTCGCTCCATCCTGTGATCAGAAGGGGGGTGGATTAGGGAGGAGAGGTCTGTTGGGAACCGTCTGTTTTTACATGAAGGGTTTCCTCACGCTGCCAGGAGAAATTGGAGGGAGGCTCAGAGATCTACTAAATTGCTGTTTACGTGCTTCTCTACCTTTCTGTCGCTGGTCAGGGAGCGTGTCTTGTCCAATAAGTTGGTGCGGCGTGCGGAGAAGAGGCTGAAAGAAGTGATCCTGCAGGTGGAGGAGGAGCGAAGGAATGCTGATCAGTTCAAAGATCAGGTATGGAGCTGGCTTCTGACCAATTAAAGGCAGCGTGTGCTTGATGCCAGACTTGCTCTGACCAATCAGATGTAGATTTTGCTGGATCCTTTGCTCTTACCTGTATTAGAGGATCTCCGGTCGAGGTCTAGTGGAGGAATTTTATATTGTGATGGCTTGCAGTGGTCCATGGTTTCTTGTTTAAATTTTGTCTTGGGGTAGGTTGGCTTGGCTTGCAGTGGTCAATGCTTGCTGGTTGAGCTTTGACTTGGGTTGACCTGTAGCATTCAGTGCTGGCTGGATGAGTTTCGTCTTGGGTTGGGTCATTATACTGTGCATCACAGATTTTCTCTCTCTCTTCTGCACCCTGCAGATGGACAAAGGCCATATCCGTATGAAGCAGTTGAAACGGCAGCTGGAAGAGGCTGAGGAGGACGCATCACGAGCTAACACCAACCGGCGTCGGCTGCAGCGGGAACTGGAGGATGTGACGGAATCAGCGGAATCCATGAACCGAGAAGTAAACACTTTACGAAACCGGCTCAGGTAACGGCCATTGCCGCCAAAGATAACATCATGCCTGTCTTGTGACGCCAACGTGCAGTTAGGCCTCTCTCCTTCTTTATGCCGAAGCGCTACGTCTTGCCCCATGGAAGGTACAGAAGTGGGATCTCTCAATAGTAATACTTATTACAGACCAAAAGGCAGCTGGCTGTAGAGGACACTACTCTCTGTGTCATTGGCGCCCAGGCTAATGAGAGTGGGGCAGATGGATGAAACCTGTCAACGGGCTGTGAGTTTTATCGATGGGTCTATAATAGATCTTGTTTGGGCCAGAGAAGAGATATTAGGCCACCAAAGAATGGGAAGTTTGTATGCCCAGAAGGATTCAGCTTTCATTTAATTCTCTCAGGGCTCGTTAACGGCGTAATAACAGATAGAAGAAGGGGCTTCAGTGAAGGCTGTAAAGTGTGAAGTACTGTGTGACGCTTAGATACAGAATGTAAATGGTTCTCCCCCGACTACTCACACAGCTAAACCTTTTGCTGACAGACAACTGAATATACTGATAAACGAAGGAATATAGCAACGTAGACTATGATGGCGAGAGAGCATCCTGCGGCCCATCCAGCCTCTGCTGGATTTCACATTTGGAACAGTACTGCAGATCCTAATTAAGCTTTGACTTTCCCCATCACTTTTGCTTATCCCAGGCTTATACCACTCACTCCCCCACCGCTGAGGATCCTCAGTGCCCGCCCCAGGTTTTACCCCTCACTCCCCACCGCTGAGGATCCTCTGTGCCCGCTCCAGGTTTTACCCCTCACTCCCCACCACTGAGGATCCTCTGTGCCCATCCCAGGCTTTACCCTTCACTCCCCCACCGCTGAGGATCCTCTGTGCCCACCCCAGGCTTGACCCTCACTCCCCCACCGCTGAGGATCCTCTGTGTCCGTCCAAGGCTTTACCCCTCACTCCCCCACCACTGAGGATCCTCTGTGCCCATCCCAGGCTTTACCCCTCACTCCCCCACCACTGAGGATCCTCTGTGCCCATCCCAGGCTTTACCCCGCACTCCCCCACCACTGAGGATCCTCTGTGCCCATCCCAGGCTTTACCCCTCACTCCCCCACCACTGAGGATCCTCTGTGCCCATCCCAGGCTTTACCCCTCACTCTCCACCACTGAGAATCCTCTGTGCCCATCCCAGGCTTTACCCTTCTCTCCCCCACCACTGAGGATCCTCTTTGCCCGTCCCAGGCTTTACCCCTCACTCCCCCACCGCTGAGGATCCTCTGTGCCCGTCCCAGGCTTTACCCCTCACTCCCCCACCGCTGAGGATCCTCTGTGCCCGTCCCAGGCTTTACTCCTCACTCCCCCACCGCTGAGGATCCTCTGTGCCCGCTCCAGGTTGTACCCCTCACTCCCCACCACTGAGGATCCTCTGTGCCCATCCCAGGCTTTACCCCTCACTCCCCACCACTGAGGATCCTCTGTGCCCACCCCAAGCTTTACCCCTCACTCCCCCACCACTGAGGATCCTCTGTGCCAATCCCAGGCTTTACCCCTCACTCCCCCACCATTGAGGATTCTCTGTGCCCATCCCAGACTTTACCCCTCACTCCCCCACTGCTGAGGATCCTCTGTGCCCATTCCAGGCTTTACCCCTCACTCCCCTACCGCTGAGGATCCTCTGTGCCCATCCCAGGCTTTACCCCTCACTCCCCCACCGCTGAGGATCCTCTGTGCCCGTCCCAGGCTTTACTCCATCACTCCCCCACCGCTGAGGATCCTCTGTGCCCATCCCAGGCTTTACCCCTCACTCCCCCACCACTGAGAATCCTCTGTGCCCATCCCAGGCTTTACCCTTCTCTCCCACACTGCCTCGTTGTGTGATATCTTTCCCTAAAAGTTTCTCTCCTCTGACAGCATTGGTTTCTTTGGTTTGAGTTATATTTTGCAGGTATTTGAATTCCTCTATCATGTCCTCATCTGTTTTCCGTTCAGTTTTGTGTCTTTAATTCTCATCATTTTGGTCGCCTTTCTGTGGCTGACCTCTGCCCTCTCTGTATTGTTTTTCTTCCTCGGGAGACACTCGAGTCTTAAAATAAGTTTATGTCCAGAGGAAGCTGTTTCAGGATGAAGAACACATGTGGAAAGTAGCAAACCTGTGCCATATTTGTCCATGTGCCCCCCACTCGCTCTCTCTCTTCACATCTCTCCTTTTTCTTGTACAGGAAGTTACAGCAACTCCAGGACAAGTATGTTTGGTCCAGTTTGGCCAGATGTGGCGTGTGGGATTGGCCCCATGTGCTGTGGCATGATTTTTCTGGCTTAGCGCTTTCTGAGCCCTACGGGACATTAGGGGAGGGGGGTGTGGGAGTGGGAGGGAAGTCAAGAGGCCCTACAGAGAGGGAAAGAAGGGCAAAGTCGTGGAAGGTGGAGTAGCCTTGGGAGAGCCCTCACAGGCCAGGAGTGACTCACTGTGCCGCTCCCTCGTCTGCTTAAGAATGGAGTTGCTGTTCCAGCGTTGTGTGCTGGGGGGGGGGGCTCCCTTTTGATGTTTGCTGGAAGGAGGCGCACAGCCTGCCTTTCCAAAGCAGAGGGAACTCGAAGGAAGAGGTGGAGGACACAGGGCTGATCCAGCAGGCTGATTCTGTCTTACTAATCCTTTCCCCCTTCCCCTCATGGGGGCGGCTTCTGTGAGTGCTGCCCCGCTGGCTTTCTTTGCTTTCATCCCGCCTTGCTGGCCTGCTCGCGTCTCTGGTAAATATAACCAGTGCCTGGGTTTGCCATTCGGCTGCGGCACAGAGCCCTGTCTGTCTGTCTGTCACTCATGCTGCTATGCTCAGCCCCTAACCCTTGCCTCTGAGCAGCCAGACAGTTTAAGAAAAGAGCTGGGTGCAAAGAGAAAGGGGTGGGGGGGGGGCTGTCTGCCCCTTGGCTGTTGTGTTTTTAATATTTAGCCACATCGGATGCAGGAGAGGTGGGGAATTAACAGTCTACATTCCAGGCACTGGGTATAATGCTGGTAGGGGATGTTTGTGAGCAGGACATTGGAGGGGGGTGAGGACGGGGAATATCACAGCTCCTGCAATCCCAGTCCCTCCCACAGGGAGGCGCTGTAGAGAACGGTGCAAAGAATTATCAGTAGATATAGGAACATAGTAAACGACAGCACATAAAGATCAGCATGGTGCACATGGTCTTACATTTAAGACCTTGCTACTCACCTTCAAAGCCACCAAAGGGCTCTCGTCAGCATCGCTAGCAGAGCTAATCCAGACGACACCCCACAACAGGGACAGAAGGTCAGTAGCACAAAACACCTTGATAGTCCCAAGATCAATAACTCAATGCACCAAGTCAACATCCAGCAGGGCCTACAAATTCTATGCACCAATGATCTGGAATAACCTCCCCCACAACATCCGCGCAATCCCAGACATATTCCAATTCAGGAAGGCCTTGAAACACTACCTCTTCCTCCTGCATTACCCGGAAACCAATAGAAGTTCAGCACCAACTGCTGAAACCACCCAAATCTCCCTTGTCTGAAACCAAAATGAGCACATGACCATGTTGTGAATTGTATATAGTTACCCCTGTTAGCCAAGTTAAATGTCCTGTTCATCTGTAAACACAAAGTACTATTGGAAATGTGTGATTTCATTGTTTATTGTAAACCGCGCTGATGCTGAATAGCGCGGTATAGAAAAGACTATAAATAAATAAATAAAATAAAAATCTAGTTTGCTCCCCCTTTACGCCTTTGTTTGTAATATTTCTTTTTTCCTCCTCTGATCCCAGGCGTGCCCCTCTCCAGTTCA
This sequence comes from Ichthyophis bannanicus, assembly GCA_033557465.1. Lineage (NCBI taxonomy): Eukaryota > Metazoa > Chordata > Amphibia > Gymnophiona > Ichthyophiidae > Ichthyophis > Ichthyophis bannanicus. The sequence goes on along the minus strand of CM066051.1, from coordinate 43,357,077 downwards.
CACGCACAATTCGTCAGGTGTACCGCATGGAAGGCGTTTCAGATGAGGAGCTGGAAGACACAGAGGGAGAGACGGCCTCCAACCATCAGCCAGAGCAACCCCAGTGATGAGGCGAGGATGATGATGGGAGGGGGTAGGACCCTCTTCTGCCTCTACCCCTATACCCCAAGGGACAAGCTACTCTCAAAACAGACCCACCTTCCTTTCGCTAACCGATATTCCAGCGCAGAAATATTGTCAGACTGGTCTGGGGCAAGACTTGGAAGTGACTCCTCCCTCGACTCCCCCCCCCCACCCCCTCAATAATGCTACTTCACCATGGTCCCCTGCCCCATGTCAGTTTTGGCCCTCATGGAGCAATTAATACAAGATGCAAGTTCCCAGCGCCGTGGATGGGACGCCGATGGGACGCCTTGTCCCAAACACCTGCTGTGAAACCCCCCCCCTGCATGAGGAGGAGAATCATATACCATGAAAATGCTTCCACTCTTTTGTCTCCAGGCCCAGAAATGACAGTGGGCATGGAAGGGGGGGGGGTGCTGGCATCTCAGACTGTTTAAGAAAAGAAATATGTTCTGTTCATGTGTCATCAAATGTATATATGTTTGGGAGGAGGGGGTTGTACAGGGAACCATCGTCTGGGCTAGCTGCTAGGTGGGTCTCTGGGAGGAGGGAGATAGTGAAGAATCCCTGCTTTCCTGATCCATGACAGCACTCTTACAATTCACAATGGAAGAATTCGCTCAGATGGCCCTTTTTCCCTCATCTCCTCTCCCGCTCCCCCCCCCCAAATCACAGATGCTGTTTTCTGAGCCCGTTTCCTCCCCTGCCTGAGTTCCAGCACTTTCCAATTCGGTGCATCTGTCGGGAGACACTGAGAGGGTTCTCGTCATCCCATAGTGGGAGGGGAGGGAGAACGGGGGATTCATCTCATGGCATGAGGAGGAGTGATCAGGAATTTGTGGGATTTCTCTCCCAGTGCAGGGGCTGTCAGCAATTCATCTCATAGTGTTGGGCAGTGGGGTTGGTCAGGCATTCATTCTCGTGGTGCAAGGGAAGGATCAGCGATTCATCTCACAGTGAAAGAGTCAGAAATTCATCTCATGCATGGCAACGATCAGGGCTTCTTTTCATGGCCATAGAGCATAGAAGTTTTGAATTTATTTAAAATAAAATAAATAATTTCTCAGTGCTGTGGGAGGGGGGAGCAGGGATTCATCTCAGTGTTGCAGACCCTGCCTCTCCGATGTGCCATGTCCCACAAGTTTCCTCACGGACACGTCCAGAGAGAGTAGGACACCTGAAGCAGATTAAGCCGCCCCAAATGTAGGCCAGTTAAAGAGGTGGGGAAGGGTAAGATCTCTAGACTTATTTCTGAATTTTATTGGAAGTCGGACAGGGGTCCTCCCTCCCTTGGAGGGTAAAAATATTTACACTCTGAAGCGCCCAACCTCTGATGGTTTTTAACTTATTTCTATAGCGCAGGGTGGGGAACAGGCATTTTAAAACCGATCAGGCGCTTGTAACGAAGAAATCTTCGATCTACAACAGAGAACGATAAAATTGACCAGAAAGCAAAATCCAGTCAGGAATAAGAGAAAGCAGTATGGCAAAGAACAGACGACCTCCCCCACCACACGCTTTTTTTCCCCATTTAAATTCCTGCTCTCCATAACAGATCTGGTATCATGGCAGGCTGTGATACCCTTAAAGGGACGGCAGGAAAGAGTCTTCTACAGATGGCCCTGCCGCATGACATCTTGAGAACAGGTAGGTCCCCTCTGCCCCAGGTACAATGCATCTCATGCAAGACCCCCAACCCCTCAATCCTTCCGCCTTTTCCCTTGTTGAATAGTGTTGCTCCTGCCAAGACTAAATAGGGCAAAACCAGAGTGATTGTGTTTGGAGACGCGTAGATGATTCTTCATGATGGGTGCATGGAACAGAGGAAGTGATGGACACAAGATCCTATTAAAGCTGAATAGTGAGGTATGATTCAAAGATCCTTCGTTACAAAAAGGTGAAGGGACATCCAGGGAGCAAGTGGGGTCTGTGCCATTGCTGTAGGAGGGAGATCGGACAGAGGTTAAACGCTCACGTTCTGTAGTTTCATGGAGTTCTCGTAAAGTAAGTTCGGCCGCCTCAGCTCCATTTTCAAAGGGGGCTTGCTTATCCAGCTGTAATTTCCCAGGGTCGCGAGGGAGCATGGGTGAACTTGAACCCTTGTCCCCGTGACTTGGTCTTTTGAAACTGAAATTCTAAAGAGTGCGAAAAAGAAAGTTAAAATGATTTCGGTGGGGAGGAGAAAACTGCAGTCTTCTCTGCTACCAGCAGATGGCGCTCTCCGTAAAGTGTGGCCTCTCCCACCACTCACAAAACATTAATAAAAAAATAAAGTGTCTTAATCTGGATGAAACTTTACTTCCCACCTGAGCCAAATTTATCATTTCCCCCCTATTTTTGTTATTTAATTACTCAGATGGATTACCGTCCCTGATAAGTCCTTTACCTTGAGGGGCAGGGGGTCTTGTTTGCATGGTATCTCAGTTTATCTTAATTTGCCAGTCTTATTGTATATTTTTATTTTCTGGTGAATATATTCTATTTTTTAGTTTCAAAAGCTCTATTTTTTGATGTATGTGGCCGGTTTTGGTCTCCAGTTTCACCTTCTCTTTGGTTGGGGGAGCACAGGTCTGCTTTTTGTTTTTCTTCATTAATGTGAGTTATTTTGTCACCCCACCCCCATTTCAAAAGGCTGTCAGATGACGTGTTTTATCATAAAGGTTATCCTGGAACAAGACTTTCCTGTGTCTTACCATGATTGTGTCTTTGAGTTCTCATCGGGGAATTACTGAGTGCAGCCTCTTTCCTGCCCTCTCTGGCTCTCGTCAGGGAGTCGTCATACACGGCTGCCCCCTCTTTCCTGTTCGTTCCTCATCAGGCAGCCATCGCACTTGGCGCCAGTCCTAGTCAGGGAACCATCAAGCGGGACCATTCTCCCCACCCCATCCACACCCTGCTCTCCTCAGGGAGTCATCACTCCTAGCTGCTATCTCTCACTATCTAGTCCCCGTGGGGGAACCTTCTGAAATGGCCTCTAGCTCCTTTACATCTGGCTCTTAGCAGGGACCTATCCCTAATAGGACTTAGTCCATCTCATTCACGCCTCCTATCACTCAACGAAACTTAAATGACCTGCTGACACAGTTTCAGATAATTAATGCTATTAGATTTGGGCTCAGAATAATAAATCTCTAACATTCAAGGTGCTTGGCTTGAAAAGTTACATATAAGGATATTTCAAATAATACATAAGCGCTATTAGGCCTGTCTACTATTCGATAGCTTTCTGAGGCGGACATAGCACTATCCAATTATGCTTAAGAGTGTGTCTTCTCCGTGAAGCTTACAGCACGAGATGGGTATAAAATAAGGATAAGCTGTGATGCGAGACTTCAACTTCCAAAACTGACCCCGTTCCACCCTCCCGCAGGTCATGTACTTAGAAGACGGCAAGGTTTTTGACCCCTTCCCTCCCCGGTTCCCTTCCGTTTCATAGCTCCAGTCATCCTGCTGCAAACACTTCACTGGACCCCTGTGGTCTTCCGGACAAGTTGCTTGCCCCCATGGTGCTGAGCTGCGGACATATTGCTGCTTGGCACCATGAAGGAAAGATCCAGCAGGTGAAGGGACAGTAGCTCTTGAACATCTCTTGCAAAATACATCCCCCCGATGCAGTTTCTTTCATTGTCCGTGCTCTAGGATTTCTGAATGTGTGAAATGATAGGAAAAGAGAAACGCAGATAGATCCTGACAGGTCTGCCTGGGCTGTAGACTCCAGCATCTGCCCAGACTTTGTACAGAGGTCTCCTGGTGCCTGCTGTCCTGCAACATGAAAGAGAAAAGCAAAATAATGTCGACGAAGAATGTTCTGCAACCACATGGAAGCCAGTGGTGGGGGAGGGAAGAGGAGTAAAGCCCGGGAGGGGCACAAGCAAGACTGACTGACTTTAATCTGCCCCTTGCCACGTCTTTATTCTGAAGCTTGCTTTCCCAAAGCTGGCCCTACTGCCCCGGACCTGTCTGGAGAGACACATACTAAAGTCTCCTGCCCCAATTATATTAAGCTAGAAGGAGCCAGACAGAGCAGAATCAGCCTAATTCAGGAAATCATAAGGCTTTATCCGTCACTTCCCCACCACTGAGGATCCTCTGTGCCGGCCCAGGCTTTACCCCCCACCATCCCCACCACTGAGGATCCTCTGTGCCCATCTCAGGCTTTACCCCTCACTGTCCCCAACACAGAGGATCCTCTGTGCCCATCCCAGGCTTTACCCCTCACCATCCCCACTGCTGAGGATCCTCTGTGCCCATCCCAGGCTTTACCCCTCACTGTCCCCAACACAGAGGATCCTCTGTGCCCATCCCAGCCTTTACCCCTCACTCCCCCACCACTGAGGATCCTCTGTGCCCATCCCAGGCTTTACCCCTCACTCCCCCACCACTGAGGATCCTCTGTGCCCATCCCAGGCTTCCCACCACTGAGGATCCTCTGTGCCCATCCCAGGCTTTACACCTCACTCCCCCACCACTGAGGATCCTCTGTGCCCACCCCAAGCTTTACCCCTCTCTTTATCCCAAGTGAATGAGTCCTAGTATATAGAGGTCCCGAAGCTGTACTCAAGAGTATTCATTTCTACTAAATGTGCTACAGAGATTTAATATGTAATGAAGCCCAGATACAACTCTATCCCTGACAAGTATAAAATCTGCTGAAGATGGGGTGTGGGGAGGGAGGTGTCGTAAACCATCTTTTTTCCTTGCACCCTACCCACGAAAAGCATCTTTTCTATTTAAACGAAAGATCATGGGACAGAAGAGCAGGAATGCAGAGAGTCGGGAAATTACAGCGCAAGTCAGCCTGGCCCAGGTAAGAGTGGATGGCTTACTCCCTTGGACAACGTGGAAGCACTGAGGGGAGCAACCGTGGGTCACCATAGGTTTCCTTTCCTCAGTCACAAGCTCCTCACCTCTTTATGAAGTTGTTTCCCTACGCCTGACAAAAGAGTTTTTCAGTCTAAGAACATAAGAAAAGCTCCACTGCCAACAGAGGCCAGTCCAGGTGACAAGTCCAAAAGGTGGAGAGATGTCATGCCGCTTGTCCCAGGGGTAAGCAGTGGATTCCGCCAGGCAACTTAGGCGCTCCTGAAAGAGCAAATGGTGGAATTTCTCGAAACCAGTAGGTTCCGAGGCAACATGGTTTTATCAAAGGACGACCATGCCGAGCAAATCTGACTGGGTGACCAGAGAACTAGATCAAGGGCATGCGATGGATGTCATCTACCTGGATTTCAGCAAAGCCTTTGATATTCTTCCTCATAGGAGGCTTATCAATAAACCTAACAGCTTGGGGATGGGTCCCAAGGTGGTGAACTGGATCAGAAATTGGTTGACTGACAGACAACAGAAGGTGATGGTAAACAGAACCCACTCGGATGAAAGGAGGGTGATTAGCGGGGTGCCTCAGAGTTTGGTCCTGGGACCGGTACTGTTCAATGTATTTGTGAGTGATATTGCTGAAGGACTGAATGGAAAAGTCTGTCTCTTTGCAGATGACACGAAAATTTGCAACAGAGTGGACTCCCCTGAGGGAGTGGATAACACGAGGAAAGATCTACAAAAGCTGGAAGAATGGTCTAATGCTTGGCAGTTAAGATTTAATGTGAAGAAGTGCAGTGTCACATACTTGGGATGCAGAAATCCAAGAGAACTGTATGCGAGAGGTTGGTGTGCACGGACCAGGAGAAGGACCTCGGAGTGACTGTTTCCGAGGATCTCAAGGTGGTGAAACAGTGTGACAAGGTGATAGCAAAAGCCAGAAGGATGTTGGGTTGCATACAGAGAGGAATTACCAGCAGAAAGGAAGAGGTACTAATGCCACTGTATAAGTCACTGGTGAGGCCTCACTTGGAATACGGTGTTCAGTTTTGGAGACCGTATCTTGCAAAGGATATAAGAAGACTGGAAACTGTTCAGAGGAAGGCGACCAAACTGATTTGGAGCCTGCGTCAGAAGCCTTATGAGAAGAGACTTGCAGACCTAAATATGTATACTCTTGAGAGGAGGGATAGGGGAGATATGATTCAGACCTTTAAATACTTAGAGTATTAATGAACAAACAAACCTCTTCCAACGACGGGGAAGCTGTAAAACCAGATGGCATAACATGAAGCTGCAAGGGGGTAAACTGAAAGGCAATGTCAGGAAATACTTTTTCACTGAAAGGGTGGTGGATGCTTGGAGTGCCCTCCCGATGGAAGTGGTGGGGACAAACACAGTGACAGAATTTAAAATGGCATGGGACAGACACAGTGGTTCCCTTTACAGCAACAGGATAAAATCAAAATAAACTGAACTATCTCATATCTCAACAAATAGGGGTGACTTACACATATTGGTGGGTACACCCCTAAACACAGGCATGGGGTGGGGTGACCTGCACGGAGTGGCAGCTGTGCCTACTCTTGCCATCATGTACCATGTTACTTTAATAATGGTTTATGGACTTTTCCTCCAAGAACTTGTACAAATCTTTCTTAAACTCTACCCCAAATTTTTAAAATTCATGAAATTCATGATTAAACTTTCTGTTGGTCTGTCCTTGTATGATATGTGTCCATCTGTCTCTGTCTATTAATCCATCTACCTGTCCTTACAGAGTATCTGTCTCTCTATAGATTCTCTTACCAATACATGTAAATGTTTTCTTTGGTTTGAAGGGTGACATTTATCCTGTTCTGACTCCTCTGTAGCAGCATATCTGAAAATGTATAGCTTGTTTCTTGAAGCTGGCAGGGGAGGGGTAGCCCTGTTAGTCTGAAATAGTGAAAATGGCAGAGACTTGGTCAGTCTGTAACATGGCACCCGCATCTGTCTCTTTGTTTCGCTCTGTAAGTTTCTCTGTCTTTATCTCTCTCCCCATTTTTCTCTCTCACTTGGTCAGCCTTTACCACTGTCGGACTGTCTCGCTCAAGTTGGCTCTATTACCTATCTTTCTATCTGTCTCTGTTTTCATAATCTTACTGTCAGTCTCCCATGGGCTGGGGCTCGCTGTTCCTCCCATGTTCTCAGTAAGCTTTATTGCTAAGAATTATTACCATGTTCCTAGAATTTCTCACTCCGGGCAGCCTAGGAGCTGCGGGCTCTTACCCTGATGTATCACAGCTGACTGACGGTGCCTGTCTCTGTGCAGTGCTGAGCCCCTGGGGCCCATGAACCTGGTCCCCTTTGCTGCTTCCGCCGATATTCTCGGTAGTTTCTGCTTAGGAGCGTGTACAGGAAGGGATTCATGCAGCTGTTGCCATAGGTCAGGCAGGTCACCAGGCTGTTGATGCAGACCTCCGTCCTCTCGGACATCCCTGCCAAGAGGTGGCTGTAGAGAGGAACCAGCTGCCAAGCCCAGAATGGCAGGAAACAGGCCCAGAAAGCCAGGACGATGACAAAGGTCATCAGGACCACTTTGTGTCTTGGGGTGCGCCGTAGATCCTTGTTGAGAAGGCTTTTGGTCTGGGAGGCCCAGTAGGCCCTGGCCAACTTGGTGTAGAGGTAGCCAATGGCAATCCCTGGTACCAGGATGCTGGTGGCAAAGAGAACAGTCAGATAGGCCTTGTAGCATTCATGACTCCAGGCAGGGGTGCAGAGCCTTCGCCTGCTACCATCTTCCAACCACATGTCCTCCTGCTGGATCATGGTCATCATAGGTAGGGTCAAGAAAAAAGCAAGCAGCCAAGCTGCCAAAGCCAGGGTCTTTCGGTAATTGCCTCGGGGCCTCCGAAGGGCATGGAAGGGCTTGGCCACAGCAAGGTAGCGCTCTGCGCTCATGGCAGTCAGAGTGAAGCTGCTGGTATGCATGGTGAGTAGATCAAGGGTGAGCAGCACGCGGCAACCAGCTTCTCCAAAGTGCCAGTCCCCCACCAAACTGTTGTGGACCACGAAGGGGACGGTAGTGAGGTAGAGAAGGTCAGCCAGGGCCAGGTTGGCAACATGGACACGAACAGAAGCAGATGTGGCTCCGCCAGAAGCACGAGATACCGCCAAGGTGTAAAGGTTGCCTGCTACGCCCACCATGCCCAACAAAGAGAGAAGGGCAGCGCCAACAGCCGCAATCACCACGGGATCATGATTACCATCACCAGGAGCAGAGAGGTTCCCGTGCTCCAGGTCGGCATTGCCAGAAATGCCCATGTCCACCCCTCCACTTGCTCCACAAGCCTGGGGAGGTTTTGGAAGGAAGTAACAGAGAGAGGGGAATGCGGGAAGACCTGGAAAAGAAACAGCATCTCCTGGTTGAGCTGCCGAAGTGTGACTCTGTCTTTCTCCACTCCCACCTCTCGCCCCCACGCGGGCGCTTCTCTCCACCCCCATCTGGTAAGTAAATCTGAATTTCTATTTTAAATAAATATATTTAAAGAAAGACAAACCCAAGACTGGCTGCGACCGGTGTGTTTGTATCATTTCAGAGCCCCTACCAGTGGGAAGTCTAGCGAGGGGAGGGGGTAGGGGGGATACATCAGGTTTTAAGTTTTTGTAGCTGAGATGTGAATTCTCATATATTCACATTCCTTGCCCCCCCCCCCCTTCTCTCTTTTTCCTCCTTGGTCAGTCTGTCTCTGCGATTTAGATTCTTAGTCAAACAATTTGGCCGTGGAATTCCAACTTTAATACGTTAAGCAGTTATGATTATTTACGTTTTTTTTCCTTTATTTCTTAACTGCAGTAAAATGAATTGACACCAGGCAGGAAGGACGGTAAGAGGAGACAGTTCCCGGGTTCTGGTGCTGGTCCGGATTGTGCCGTTTCTGGTCCAGGGGCAGGACACCACGGCTGCTCTCTCTCCTCTTTTCCCCAGGATCAGACACAGTTTTCCCTGCTCTTTCTTTGCTGGTTCGTCTTTGGTTTTCTCTCTCTTTTCTCTTTGGATTCTGCTCAGTACAGGAAGAAATCCATTTTTGCTTCTCGTTCTCTGGTCTTGCACTGAGGCCGGATTTTGGCATCTCGGGGTTCCCCTCTCAGTTTGTATCTGAACGTTTTTTGTGTCTAATTTGTGGTCCCTTATTTTTTGTTTGGTGAAGGTCCGTTGTTCTTTTATGTGTGACCGAGCTGAAGGGATTCTGCTAGCGTTCAGTTTCCGTGTAGGCATCTTTCACCGTCCGACTGGCTCTCTTTTCCATATAAGAGGTGTATTGGCAGGACCAGTGCAGAGACATTAAGTGAGCCTTGACCCTTTGTACCCCTCTTCCTCAAATTAACTTTGAGTCTGAGAGCCCTTCCTCCTCAGCACTCATCGTCCCATCGTTATCGCTCCCAGAGCATTCTTGCAAAATGCATAACTAAACATCATATTCTAAACATTAAACTTTGTTTCATATATGTAAAAATACAGACACATACATGCGGTTCATAATGAAAGAAATTTCCAAGAAGCATTTATACCTTTTGGAACTTGCCTATCCTGCCTGTGGGTAAAAATATGGACTGATGGGTCTTTGAGTTAGTCAAGACCTATTGTTTTTACCTAACTGCAGTCACTCATAACTGCTGCTTACTAATTGCCACCTTGGGCAAGTGCCTAGTCGACCTAGTGGTTTAGCTGGCTCTGCGTACTGAAGTTCTAAGGCCAGTGTAATATTTGCAGTGCCGCCTTTTCATGGGTAGAGTTGCTGCTGTGTGAGACCCAGTAGTTAGTGGTAGGTTTATTCCATAGGTGCTGAGTGTGTTTTTCCCCCAGGGTTCTGTGTTATGTGAGAGAGGGCTTGGGAGTGGAGGGAGCTTGTGCTGCTGTTACTGAAGTGACACCAGAATTTGACTATATTTCTGTTGAGTATGTTTTGTAGGGTGAGTAGTAAAGGGAAGCGTCTTAGTTCTGCTCCACACTAGTTGTTGGGGGACTTTCGGTGGATGTGGGATGTCGCTTTGCAGAAGTGGGGGTACAGGGTTTGCTTTGGGGTTCTGTCCCATTCTGTGTAGTTTGGGGTTAACGACGGACCCCAGACCACACTTCCATATAAGAGGATTGGCTAGGATCTGCCTGGAGTGGAGGAGTAGCCTAGTGGTTAGAACAACTGCCTAGTACCCAGACGATCAAGGGTTTGATTCCCACTGGCACTCCTTGTGACCTTGGGCAAGTCACTTTCCCCTCCATTGCCTCGGAAGAAAAGGCTGGCAATCTACTTCCAGTGATACATTGCCAAGAAAACCCAGAGGTAGCTGGGTCGCTATGAGTCAACACTGACTTGATGGCACAACAACAACAACAAAAAAAAGGATCTGCCTAGTGCGGGCTGAGCTCTGCTTCTTGGATATTTAGGTAAAGTCTGAATTAGTGATGGAGATCTTTTTGCTTTTTCTGGAAAATTATAATTGTGGGGTTTTGTCCCCCACATTCTTCCATGTGGCTTGTGATTTGCAAATGGTCTCTAGCACATTTCAGTTCTCTTGCCGACCTTGTAGGGTCGAGGATAAAATGGTCTGAGCGTCTGCACAGGTCAGACATTTGATCTCTGGATCCTTTCGTTTAAGTCCGGGGTTCTAGGATCTCTTTAGTAGTGTATGGAGGTGGGGGGAGGTGGGGGGATCATTGATGTAGAAGGTGGGGGACTCTGGACCCATCCTGATTTCTCTTCTCCCTGGAACTGTTTGCCTGTCTCTGTTCAGCTTGTCACTTTACAGCACATGGATGAAGCTGTAGATTTAATTATATCATAAGTCTTTCCCGCCAGTTCTAGTTTTCAGTAGTTTGTTGAGATCAGGATGCTTAACAGAGCCGGACGTTTTTGGAAAGTCAGTAAAATATGCAAATATTCTCCCCTTGGTGATGGGTTGTAAAACAGGGTCCATAACGGAAAGATAGGGTCCATGGTTCAGTCAGAAGCCAATCTGAATTCTGTGCAAACGTTTGCAGCATCGATGCCAAATAAGATCCAAAGGGCTGATAAATGTGGACATAAGCCAAGACATTGACTTATTCATGGAACAGAAAGGTAAACAGATCAAACCAGACATAAAACAAAGATGTTGAAACTTGGTGGAAAACCCAGCTCTGAGGAAATGAATAAGCCAAGGGATAGGAGACTGTATCCGGCTATGGACTAGACAGAAATGAAAGAATAAGGTTAAATGGCCAAATCTTCTCAATGAAATAAGGTGAAGAGTGTGACGTACTTGAGTTGGTAAAACCAGGACCGGATCAGATTGTCCAGCAGGTCTGGAACCAGCTGGCAGCTCCCTTTTCAGGTGGGAAGGGATTTGAGTCTCTGGGGCTCTCTGTCTGTCTTTCTAACTTTCATTGTTTGGTATCTTTCTCTCTCTTGTTGAAACTTTTTCTGTCTCTTTCTCTCTCCACCCTTCTTTTTAAGATACGAGGTTTCTCAATGCATCCTCAGACTTGTCATTGGCATGCTGAGAATGGATGGAGAGCTGGGGGGGCTAGGAGGAGGGAGAGAGCTGGAGGGGAACAGCGCTGGGGGAAGAAGTAGGAAAATGATGACAGTCTGCTAGACTTCCGAAGAATTTTTGCCAAGGACACTGGGCCTTAGTAGTTTGGTTTGTTTAATATGCCGGCCGCCTTGGAACATGCTGTCTATTAAAGACTTGGGGTGAGGCAGTGGGATGTCGGAAGGGGAGTTGTAAGGGCAGATCTAAGCTCAGTATGGAAAGGGGAAAAGTATGGGGTCTAAGCTTTTGGGAAACATCTGGGTTTTCGCTGCAGGAATACTAAGTGCTCCTTTCTAACAGTTAGGTCACATAGCCCGGGTCTTCCTCGTGGTGCCAGGGGTTCTGACAGACAGAGATTGTATTATGAATATTGATGATTTATTATATGATTTAATTGATATTTGTTATTAATTTTCATGCGATGGTTTTTATTGATTTTATTTATTTATGAACAATTTTAATGTGTTTTTATTTATTGTTTGTTCATGTATTTATGGATAGAGGTAGTATGCCATAATTTCCCTGAAGAAGATATTTCAAAACACGGCCTGTGTCGGGCGTTATGGCATGTTCAATTTATCTGCAATAAAATATTCCTTCCTCATTACAATGTTTTAGTACTGAGAATCTCAAATCTGACATCCTGTCTGTTCGCTGCTAGAGACTGGTGCTTTGCATGCCGCCTTGGATCAATCACTAAGTTTCTTCTAAGTTATTTCCCTTCTTCTATGTCTACCCTCTCAAATTTTGTGCATATGAAAGACGCTTTCATCGCACTCCACAGGTTGACTTGATTTATTTAATGGCAAAAAGGTTGGAATGGGCAGTAACGAGGGACTGATGTGTGTATAGCTGTGGGTGGGGGAAAGAGACTTGGCATGTCCATGTGTTGGCTAGTGTTTTGTCTGTGCATGTGTGTAACACATGTGCATTTGTCTGTTTGTGTACACTGGGGGCAGATCACCAGGTGGTATTCCTGAGCAAACCTACCTTTTGTTATTCCGGTTTAACAGTATGATGTTGCCGAGCTGTAATATTTTGCCGATATCCCGTAGAGGCTGGAGGATGGCAGGGGTCCTGGTTCTTTCCAAACGGTCTATATGGTACTGCATTACTGCAGCCACCTGGTCCAGATCACCCCATGGGCTCGTCTGGTCCTGGTTTTCTTCAACCTCCAATTTCACTGCCTTCTGGGAGATGTAGTTTCTTTTCCTCCTAGGGATAGCTGTTTAGGAGCCCATCTTCTAAAGTACTTAAGTTGTAGAGAACCTCGGTGGGTCAGGTTTTTAGGCAATCTAGAAATACTAAAGATGAGATATATTTATATGCATTGCCTCTGTTTTCGTTCTCAAGATCACAGTAAATCGAGGGTGCTGGCATGTTGATTGCCAGAATCTGGTAGAAAGTCTGCCATTGATATATGTAAAGTATGTACCCAGCATGGAGAGCTGCAGAGGACGTCTACAGCACGGACAGCTGAAGAGCGAGACTCGGGGAAGGACATTTTTTAAAAGAAGGTATGGCCGTAATAAAAGGCACACCTCTTTAGTTCAAACACCAAAAATGTAAAAAACACAAGGAATACAACGCTAAGGACAAGTTCATATTTTGAGTTGCCTATTGGAAACTTTGAACTTTCCCTGCCTTGATAGGGGAGAAATAAACTTTGGAAGCTCCCCAACCTCCGCCCTCCCAAAACGCACATGCAGAATCCAGTTAGCCTGCCTTATTAGCATGCCACTACCATCCTTTCCTGCCCATGTGATCAAAGCCTACACTTTCTGCCTTACCTGTGCTGTGCATCCTTTGCTGGGAGCCTGCCCACGCGCGCTCTGGGCCCACACAATGACTCTCTTTGTGAGAGGAAAACTGGGTGGACAGCTAGGTTTTCTTTTTTTTTTCTTGATTTGTCGTTGTTTTAGGTTATTTGATTTTATTCCACTTTAATGTTTAATGGACATAGGACTGGGGTGTGTCCTGATTTTCTCAGCAGTGAGGGGGGGAAGGAATCTAAAAAAAATAGGGCATACTTTTCCCCTTTCCATACTGAGCTTAGATCTGCCCTTACAACTCCCCTTCCGACATCCCACTGCCTCACCCCAAGTCTTTAATAGACAGCATGTTCCAAGGCAGCCGGCGTATTAAACAAACCAAACTACTAAGGCCCAGTGTCCTTGGCAAAAATTCTTCGGAAGTCTAGCAGACTGTCATCATTTTCCTACTTCTTCCCCCAGCGCTGTTCCCCTCCAGCTCTCTCCCTCCTCCTAGCCCCCACCCCCCCAGCTCAACTGGTGGGCTCAGGTGGCACAGCCTGGTTGAAGCCTGATTGCCAGCCTTGCCACCTAAGGGATGGAGCTTGGCCCAAGCAGGCAAGAGAGCGAGGGCTGTCTTCGGAAGTTTGGAACTACAAGCAAATTGATGGAATGGCGTTAGAAGAAGACAGCAAAACCAGGACTGACTGTTGGTGCAACCTACAAGAGAAGTTGAAGGGAACAAGATCTTGGTCTTGGCCTTCAAAGGTATAAATAGTGTAGTAGAAATCCAGTGGGATTTGCAGTTGGGATGGGAGTCAATGCTGTTTCCAATGTTTCGCTGGATTTTCAGCTCGTTCACTTGACACGAGACAAAGTCGACTGGTAACTCCAGAATTTATGAAAACCCAATGGTCCCACCAGCAATCTGCTGTTATCCTAGCATCCTTGTTAAAGCTGCCTCCCCCCCACACATTTAACTAACATTGTTAGTAAACATATTTAGTAACGCAAGCACATCAACAGTTCCTTGTAAACCACTTTGACCTGGCAAAAAGCGGTATAGCAAAATAGTTAAATAAATAAATCTTCAAGCTGGGCTCCACCCTCAAGATGGATCTTGGCTTTAACCTTTTCCCCACCATCCCCTACACTTCCTGAGCCAGCTGTTGAGCTACTATAAAACCAGCTTATTGATGTTTCTTAAGCATGGTTGGTTGGCCGGTCTACTGGATTCTCTCAAAAAACGGTTGTACTTTGCATGTACGGAAAGGTGACCTACTAAGCAAAGAGGGGAGGATGGGGCAAGTTATTTATTTACATTCTCTTATATACCGCGCTATTCTGTATCAATGCGGTTTACATTGAACAAACTGAAATTACATTGAACAGGGCATTATAACTTGGAGATAACTATTTTACAGGGAACATGGGCTATGGAGGGTTAAGTGGCTTGCCCAAGACCACAAGGAACACCTGTGGGACTAGAAACCCCAGTCCTTCCGGCCCAAGGTTGCTGTCCTCTAGTGGGATTTGAACTTCCGGCCTGAAGTACCTTGCCCCAACCACTGGGCCACTCCTCCACTCCACTCCAAGTTACCAAGGAGATCTGGCAATGTCGCTTTGCCAGATATTTCGTAGTTAAATCTCCTGCAATTTCACCTGCAGCTGGTTGGGAGGGTTGTGCGCCACGGCGTCTTGTAAGCTGTAGCTGGTGTAGTGAGATCCTTCTCTGTGACCTGTGTGGAGCTAGTAGGAGCCTGATGGAAACCAGCTCCATGTTGTATGCTTTACACTCAAAACCTTGGCCTGCCATGATTGTTAAATCTGTGCAAAGTCCAGAGCCCGATAAGCATCTGAGAACTGTCAGAATGGCTCAGACCTACAACTTTCTCCATCCAAACCTCCGGCCTCTTTGGGGCTCCCAAATGTTTTCAGGTATGCCCAACAAGTTGGTACATTCTTGGATTTACCCCGTCGCAGGCAGGGACTCGTAGCTTTGCCTATCTTGGAGAGAACATTTGGGAAATCAGAACTACAAGTTGCTGCATGCAATGGGGTAAACTCAGGACTGTTGGCAAATCTGGAGCCAGTTGGCAACCATAATCCCTTCCAGGCCTTTGAGGGTCCTTTTCTGTGTGGTTCCTCCTCATCTGGAAGGTCTCCTCAGCCAAGCGTCTTCATTTGGTTCCTCTTCCCAACCAGTCTGGACTCCCCCTTGACTTTGCAGTCACTCAACATTGCCCATCCACTGTGTCGGAAGAGCTTTAACTGAATCACAAGGCGCACCCAATTAGTGATTTAAAATATAGAAATTAGAGTGAAACTAAGACAGCAAAGGAGACGTGATGGGGGTAGCAGGAATCTTCATCAGCGAGGCTTCATGGGCAGACCCCCGTCCTGGCTTGCATTTATCTTTTTTGACTGGACTAAACTCTCCAGCTGGTGCTCGGACCATCAGCAGCAACTTGATATCCCACAACAGGAAACCTGAAAAAATGACGAACCAAAGATACTAGAAAATACAAGAAAACTGCACGGCGGCAAAAGAGGATGATGCCAGTTAAACCACAAAACACATTCTGCGCTTCTGCTGCCATTGCCACTCTGAGGAGAAGACTAGGATTAGGAGCTTTTGGCACAGTCAGTGGAAGATGCTCTGCGGCTTGCCGAATGACTTCATGTCTCCCTTAAGGCTTGATTTTGGTTTCCTTCTCTGTTGGCGAGGCATCCGGGAACGCCCTGTCCCTCGCCCATCCTCCAGAGCAGGCCAGTTTTGGCTTAGCAGAGGGAATCGCTTATGAGTGCAGAGGGAAGTCAGCCTGGAAATGCCCTTGAACCCTGTCTCATAATGTTGCCTCCTGAGCCCCCCACGCTGCTTTCCGTCTCTGCCCTCCTAAAGCAGGAGCTGCTTACACATTGTATTGCCAAATTTTACACTTCCTGTAACCCTATCACTCACTAGCTCACAGACTAGGCATAAGCACTCTGGCAAATACAATATGAGTTAACCCTGTCACTTACTAGCTCACAGACTATGCATAGACACTCTGGAAAATACAAGTTAACCCTGCCATTCACTAGCTCACAGACTAGGCATAGACACTTTAGTAAATGCAATATGAGTTTTATTAAATTAAGTCCTTTTGGAATAATAATAAGCATCAATCCATCACCGGATTATTGTAGCTCATCACTCCAGGTGGGGGACTGTTCAGCGATCACTCTCAGGAGGAAAATCCGGGAAAAAACTACAGAGACACGTCTGCCTCGTATATCAGTTGCAGTCCCATCTTTCCTTCTGAGAGTCCCCCTAAAGTACCTAACTAAGATCGTGCCTGCTGCATGCTATTACAAATAATTGCTTAACATGCTGCATGCTCAAATCGGGATTGGCTAGGGTTAATGCTGTACCCGTGTTCTTGTATAACAGGGTGTCAGCTATCTATGAGTCATTCATTCAGTTCTGTCTGGTTAAAACTGCCTGCCTGCTCAGAGATTTTGACCTAAAGTAACCCCAGGCTCAGCTATCAGCTCCTGGGCTAGCAAGCTAATTCCTAATTCAGCATGGCTCAAGAGTACAATATTCTTTGTTGATCCAACTCTCACATGAAATATTCTATGTACAATATTCTTCGCTGATCCAAAAATCCAAATAAATCTTTAATTAGTAATACACACATCCGTGAGAATGAAGTGTTGACAGAAAGGGACAAGGAAGCGGAGGTAGAAACTGGGGGAGACGTGGCATTGTGGAGGGAGGGGGTCACTTCGAATCTGTCCCCTGCTGAATCCCCCCCCCTCGGTTGTGGCTTTATTGGTTGGTATACACCTGCTTGCTCTGGCAAGTCATACTGGTGTAAATTCCTGGAGCTGGGGTTTTCTCATCACCAGCCCATGAAGACCAAAATGTGCCTTTCATGGTCATTTATCCACTCGTTAAGACTTTTCCTGTAGGGCAGGCCCTCCACCTCTGATCTTGTATGGGGTGCCCTTGGGGAAACCTTCAGCCTTATGCCCGTCCAACAAAGATTTGGATAATTAAACTCAACAGTCGTGATCATCTAGATATCACCCCTCCCAGAGCAGTCCTGTAGAAATGCATAACTGGACATCATACACAGAAGCGAAGTGTAATATAAGAACATAAGATATGCCATACTGGGTCAGACCAAGGTCCATCAAGCCCACTATTCTGTTTCCAACAGTGGCCAATCTAGGTCATATGTACCTAGCAGTTTCCCCAAGAGACACAAGTTCCACAATGCTTGTACTGGGTCAAGCATTGATATCTTCGGTCACTTCTTAATAATGGTTTATGGACCTTTCCTCCAGGAATTTGTCCAAACCTTTTTTAAACCCAGCTACACTAATAGCCTTTACTATATCCTCCAGTAACAAATTCCAGAGTTTGATTACACGTTGAGTGAAAAAATATTTTCTTTTATTAGTCTTAAATAGGTTACCCTGTAGCTTCATTGCATGTCCCCTAGTCTTTCTATATTCTGATAAAGTAAACAATCGATCTATGTTTACCCGTTCCACTCCGTTCATTAATTTATAGACTTCTATCATATCTCCCCTCAGCCGTCACTTTTCCAGGTTAAAGAGCCCTAACCTTTTTAGCCTTTCTTCATAGGAGTATCCTTCCATCCCCTTTACCATTTTGGTGGCTCTTCTCTGAACCTTTTCTAAAATCGCTATATCCTTTTTAAGATACGGTGACCAGAATTGCACACAATATTCAAGGTGCGGTCTCACCATGGAACGATACAGAGGCATTATAATATCTTTTGTTTTATTTTCCATTCCTTTCCTTATCATACCTAGCATTCTATTTGCTCTCTTGGCCGCCGCTGCACACTGGGCTGAGGGTTTTAACATGTTATCCACAATGACGCCTAAATCTTTTTCCTGGGTGGTGGTTCCTAATGTGGAACCTTGCATCATGTAATCATAGTTTGGGTTGTTCTTCCCTAGGTGCATAACCTTGCACGTGTCCACATTAAATTTCATCTGCCATTTTGATGCCCAGTCTTCCAATTTTTCAAGATCCTCTTGCAATTTTTCACAATCCTCTTGGGTTTTAACAACTTTAAATAGTTTTGTGTCATCTGCAAATTTGATAACCTCACTCGTTATTCCACTTTCCAGGTCATTTATGAATATGTCAAAAAGCAGCGGGCCCAGCACAGATCCCTGGGGTACACCAGTATTCACCTTTCTCCATTGGGAGATTGGCCATTTAGCCCTACCCTCTGCTTTCTATCTTTTAACCAGTTCCTGATCCACAATAGTATACTGCCTCCTATCCCATGACTCTTTAGTTTTGCCAAAAGTCTCTGATGAGGGACCTTGTCAAAGGCTTTCTGAAAGTCCAGATATACAATATCAACTGACTCACCTTTGTCCACCTGTTTATTCACTCCTTCAGAAAAACATAACAGATTAGTAAGACAAGATCTTCCTTGTCTAAAGCCATGTTGGCTGTCTCCCATTAGGTCGTGACTATCTACGTGCTGAGTAATTTTATTCTTTATGATGGTTTCTACCATTTTTCCCGGTACTGACGTCAGGCTCACCAGTCTGTAGTTTCCCGGATCACCCCTGGAACCTTTTTAAAAATTGGTGTTACATTGGCGATCCTCCAATCTTCAGGTATTAGAAATGATTTTAATGATAGTTCACAGATTACTGATAGCAGGTCTGCAATCTCATATTTCAGTTCTTTCAACACCCTTGGATGTATACCATCCGGCCCAGGTGATTTGCTACTCTTCAGTTTATCTAATAGTTGTAAGACATCTTCCCGATGTATCGATATTTCCTTCAATTCTTCTGCACCCTTAAATACCACTTCAGTCATGGGTAACATCCCTACATCTTCCTCAGTAAAGACCGAAGCAAAGAATTCATTCAGTCTCTCCGCTATCGCCTTGTCGCCTCTTAGTGCTCCTTTAACCCCTTTATCATCTAATGGACCAACTGACTCTCTCACAGGTTTTTTGCTACGAATGTACTTGAAAAGGTCTTTATTTTGTGTTTTTGCTTCCGCAGCAAGATTCTTCTCAAATTCTCTCTTTGCCTGCCTTATCAATGCCTTGCATTTGACTTGCCAGTGCTTGTGCTGTTTCCAGGTTTCGTCGTTTGGCTCTTTTTTCCATTTCCTGAAAGATGCTTTTTTGGCAACAACAGCCTCTCTGACCTCACCTTTAAACCATGCTGGCAGTTTTTTGGACTTCCTTCCACTTTTCTTAAAGCGTGGAACACAGCTGGTCTGGGCTTCCAAGATAGTATTTTTCAACAACAGCCAAGCCTGATGTACGTCTTTAACCTTTGCAACTGCTCCTTTTAGTTTTTTCTTAACTATTTTCCTCATTTTATCATAGTCTCTCTTTTGAAAGTTAAAGGTAGTACTGTGGATTTCCTTACCATCACTCCTCCACTAGTTAAATCAAAGGTGATCATACTATGATCACTATTGCCAAGTGGTCCCAACACCCTTATTTCTTGCACCAGATCTGGCGTTCCACTAAGGACTAGGACTAATATGGCTTCCCCTCTGGTCGGTTCATGAACCAGCTGCTCCAAGAAGCAGTCATTTATTTCATCTAGGAACTTTATCTCCCTAGCTTGTCCTGACGTGACACTGACCCAGTCGATACCGGGGTAATTGAAATCACCCATTATTATTACTGTGCTGTAACTTTTGTTAGCTTCCTTGATTTCTTTGAGCATTTCATCATCCACTTGGTCATTCTGGCCAGGCACTCGATAGTACACCCCCACTGCCGTTGCCTTTCCCCTTTTACATGGAATTTCAATCCATATAGATTCTACAGCAGATTTTGTTTCCTGCAAAACTTTAATCCTTTCTGACTCAATGCCCTCTCTAACATAGAGAGCAACCCCTCCACCAATTTGATCAGCTCTATCATTACGATATAGTTTGTATCCAGGTATCACAGTGTCCCACTGGTTGTCCTCCTTCCACCATGTCTCTGATATTCCAATCATATCTAACCTTTCATTTAGTGCTATATATTCTAACTGTCCCATCTTATTCTTTAGACTTCTAGCATTTGCATACAAGCATTTTAGAGAATGTATTTTATTCATGTTAATTTGGCTATTGTTAGACATGGGTAAATTGGGATCTTTAAGCTCTGTGTGCTCCATACTTGAGGGCATTTGGGCTACTTTACTCTTTTGTGGAACCTCTGCTTTTGGTAGTATCCTTCAAGGATACATTCTTCCGAACCATCCGCTCTTGGGCGACTGTCCGCTTTCCCCTAATATCTAGTTTAAAAGCTGCTCTATCTCCTTTTTAAAGGTTAATAGTATGTGTGTGTCTGCTCTCTCTGTAGGTAAAAGAAGGTGCTGATGGCTCTTTGAGTATTTGTGGTGTCAGGATCTAGTGTTGTGCTTTGTTTGCTGCCCGCCAAATGCTTCTGCCCTAGGCAGCTGCCTAATTGTGACTCATGGTTGGGTCAGCCCTGCTAGAGCATTGTATGATGCTAGCCTATCCATTTCCTTTTCTTCTCCACAGGGCACGGAGCACGTCCATTAGCAATTCTGGACCCTCGTCTGTTTTTGCATTTCACAGTTCCCACCCTGACAAGCACCAAAACTCCCGCAGCCCTGAATATTCAGGGCCAAAATCAAGACAGGGCCTGCAAGGAAACCTTCTAGGCCCAGGCGCTTGGCCATTCATGCCACTCTTCTGCCCTTGGAATATCTCTGACATGCAATGTCTGTCTCCTTGGTCCCCTCACTTGGGCTTCTCACTATGCTGCTGAGGTGCAACTTGGCCCTTGACCTCCCTCCAGACATTGCAGCCCAGTGAGAAGGGGGAAGAGGGAGGGAGGCCGTTTTGATTGTGGGCTTGTTGACATGGAGTAAAAAATCTCACACCTCCCAAATCTTGGCGCCTTGGCAGGTTTTGATGGACTACCAGCAGCGTGGGGACAAGGCAAAAGAGATTTTTAACATCCAGGAGCTGGTTGAAAAGTGGACACAGGGGCGGCTTGTAGTTGAGTTTCAGTTCACGTTGACGGAGATATTAACAAAATCCTTTCTGCTTACAGAAAATCAACCTGATTTTCAGATGAGGAAACTGCGTGCTTGTTCTCGAGGAGTGCGTTCATTTAGATATCTAAGCGCACACAAAACAGATGAAACGTCATCTAACATACAGACTGGTGCACACAAAGTCGATTTCCAAGAATTAAAAAGCTTTACTGCACGTAAAAAATTGTCAACGAAAAAGTGTGAAAGAAATGTGGAAATAAATAAATGAATGAAACGGGGGAAGCAGTCCAAAGGGAAACCAAGACGCATGCTTGCTGACATGCATGAACTGAGCGCAGGGTTCGCTGCTTGTTAAGGGCATCGTGTGGACATTGCAGGGTCCTGCGCTACAAATCCCACATAAACAGGTCCGTGGGGGATGGGGCAGGAGCTCGGCAGGTTCCGAGCGGAATGTGGTCGTTCACGCCTCCTCCCCTGTTAGCGAGGGCATTTTGGGCGCACACTAACCGCAAATGTTGCTGGTTAACGCGGGCGCAGTTCACGCCACCTCGATGGGTGGCGTGAAGCGCACCTGCTGCATGTTAGCATCACGCTATCAGCTTGGAGATGGATGCGGGTGTCCCCAAAAAAGTAGCACGGACCTCGGCGCTGATATGGCGGCACATTTCTGCAGCAGTGGTACGCACCTTATGAAACATGCCCCAAAATATTTGTCCTGCTTGTATCCTATTCTCGTATCTAGGCGCCATCTTCAGCTAGCAACATGGCTGCTGCTATTGCTCAGTTAACTGTATCCGAACACGTTGCTTCCGGCGGACTGTTTAGGGCTGCAGAGAGGTGTTTCAAGCTAGCCTGGGTGTTGCTCAGTTTTTTTGGTAAGCACTTATAGTCTGCTCATAGGTCCTTATCCTGAGCTTAAACAATAATATTAAATGAAGACAAAACACTAATGACAAATGAGCATTTTAGAGCTAAATTCTTAAGTGAAATAACAGCCCTTAGGCTTCCTCTTCTGAGGACCCAGCCAGGTCATTAACAAATAGAACACAAAAGCCTTTTAACCCCGAAGTGCCCGCGTGAAACAGAAACCTTTAAGTCTCTACCACCTGAGCTGGAGCTTATGGATGATGCTACCAGGTTCAGGAAATCTATTCCGTAATGTGGGGCCCCAGAGGCAGAGCCGGGGCAAACGTACAAGAGGCCCAAGGTGGACCTTCAGCCTTGCAAGGAACTTGTAGACTCCTAGCACTCTGCCCGCCCCCCCAACGATTTTGAGAATTAAACTCAGTCACCGTCATCTTGACACTTTCCCTACTAGAAGAATACAAATTTGGACACCACCCTTTTGAATATTAAACATTGACTGGAGGTGCTCTTTGCCCCTGGGCGTTTCTGCCCTAGGCCACTGCCTAGGTTGCCTAGTGATTGGGCCAGCCAGGTCTGAAGGACTCTTAACACCAGAACCGTCTCGTGAGGCAGGAGCTCTTCGTAAACATGTTCTGTGATCGAAGTCTGTATAAACGAATGTTAAACTTTTACCGGCATCATAATCTATAAAAAACCAACCCAAACGCAGTGCTTTAGACAGCATCATACTTGTAAAACAAACGCACCATTGTACTGACAACCTGTAAAGCAGGAGAAATAAACTCAAAGACGATGGACACCAGTCAAAATACTGTACATGCAGCAGAGTTTGGGACCATCTGTAAAGGCTTCATAGCTGCAAATGGAAATCCAAACAAGATAGAATTACAGAAAGCAAGTCGAGTCAGGACTGCGTAGTTTCACCCACCCTACCTCACCCCAGCCAACCCACTGGCTGCTTTTCACATATAGATTCTTAAGAAGGCTAATTCCTCGCACTGTACCGCTTAAAGTTGCCCATTCCTGAGTCCTGTCTATAATTGATCTGGTTTTCTTGTTCCCCATAATGGCCTCAGTCTTAACTCCAACCCTCAATGGTGCTTTTGGTTTTACTGTCCTGACTACATTGCAGGGTTCAGCGAGTGGGGGCACAGTCTCTTCACGTTTGGCTGTAAAGAGCTGTGTACGCCTGCTAGGATCAATGAAAATAATATTCCTGCCGGGCCCTCCAGGGCAGGGAGCGAGATCCCACTGGAAGGCAGGATCCAAGGCCCATCCCCTAATGTAACTGTCCTTCTGACTGATTTTGGGATTGGTTTGTTAAGAAACCATGCCCTTATCCCAGCTCTGTTGCGCAAGGTTCGGCCCAGCACTCTGTGGAGACATTATGGTGGGACTCTAGATCGAAGGGAACCTTTCAACATCTCCAGTGGGATATCCCAGCGATACAGCTCTCCTGAGGAAACTCACGGAAGGTTGTTGATGAAACGACAGGCCTTCATTTTCTTGTGGTCTCTCCACTGATGCTCTGGGCTGTAAACTTGGGCCTCATTTCCCTGTTTCGGCAGTCATAAGAACATAAGAAATGCCATACTGGGTCAGACCAAGGTCCATCAAGCCCAGTATCCTGTTTCCAACAGTGGCCAATCTAGGTCATACGTACCTAGCAGTTTCCCCAAAAGACACAGGTTCCACAATGCTTGTATTGGGTCAAGCATTGATATCCTGGGTCCCTTCTTAATAATGGTTTATGGACCTTTCCTCTAGGAACTTGTCCAAACCTTTTTTAAACCCAGCCTTTACTACATCCTCCGGTAACAAATTCCAGAGTTTGATTACACGTTGAATGAAAAAATATTTTCTTTTATTAGTCTTAAATAGTTTACCCTGTAGCTTTATTGAATGTCTCCCAGTCTTTCTATATTCTGATAACGTAAACAATCGATCTACGTTTACCCGTTCCACTCTGTTCATTAATTTATAGACTTCTATCATATCTCTCCTCAGCCGTCTCTTTTCCAGGTTAAAGAGCCCTAACCTTTTTAGCCTTTCTTCATAGGAGTATGCTTCCATCCCTTTTACCATTTTGGTGGCTCTTCTCTGAACCTTTTCTAATAACTCTATATCCTTTTTAAGATATGGCGACCAAAATTGCACACAATATTCAAGGTGCGGTCTCACCATGGAACGATATAGAGGCATTATAATATCTTTCGTTTTATTTTCCATTCCTTTCCTTATGATACCTAGCATTCTATTTGCTCTCTTAGCTGTTGCTGCACACTGGGCCGAGGGTTTTAACATGTTATCCACAATGATGCCTAAATCTTTTTCCTGGGTGGTGGTTCCTAATGTGGAATCTTGCATCGTGTAACCATAGTTTGTGTTGTTCTTCCCTAGGTGCATAACTTTGCACATGCCCACATGAAATTTCATCTGCCATTTTGATGCCCAGTCTTCCAATTTATCAAGATCCTCTTGGGTTTCAACAACTTTAAATAGTTTTGTGTCATCTGCATATTTGATAACCTCACTCGTTATTCCACTTTCCAGGTCATTTATGAATATGTCAAAAAGCAGCGGACCCAGCACAGATCCCTGGGGTACACCACTATTCACCTTTCTCCATTGGGAAAATTGGCCATTTAGCCCTACCCTCTGCTTTCTATCTTTTAACCAGTTCCTGATCCACAATAGTACACTGCCTCCTATCCCATGACTCTTTAGTTTTGCCAAAAGTCTCTGATGAGGGACCTTGTCAAAGGCTTTCTGAAAGTCCAGATACACAATATCAACCGACTCACCTTTGTTCACCTGTTTATTCACTCCTTCAAAAAAATATAACAGATTAGTAAGACAAGATCTTCCTTGTCTAAAGCCATGTTGGCTGTCTCCCATTAGGCCATGACTATCTACATGCTGAGTAATTTTGTTCTTTATGATGGTTTCTACCATTTTTCCCAGTACTGACGTCAGGCTCACTGGTCTGTAGTTTCCCGGCTCACCCCTGGAACACTTTTTAAAAATTGGCGTTACATTGGCGATCCTCCAATCTTCAGGTATTACAGATGCTTTTACTGAAAGTTCAGGGATTACTAATAGCAGGTCTGCAATCTTATATTTTAGTTCTTTCAACACCCAGGTGGAAAGATGCTGCCCTCTCTAAACTTACCGACTGCTGCTGGAAGGCACAGCAGATTCTCGAAATGGAAAAACTCTAAACACTTAAAAACAATGGGGCAGAAAGGTGGATTTTCAAAAGAATTAGCACCGTTAGAAGATCGGCTAACCGCATTAATTGTGGGAAGTGGGATCTGCCACAGCACTAACACTATTTAGTGCCGCTGAATATCTGAGGGTGCTGCTATTAAATACCCTGACATTAGCCGACTAGCGTCAGGTTCTTCCATGGGCAGAACGGAGGCGGGACCTGGAGATAACGGGCTCGGGACAATATCCAACCGCTAGCTGGTTCTCCGAAAGCGCCAAAAGCTAGGCACCTGAAAAGCTCACCCATCGTTTGCTGCTCTAGCTAATGGAACAATGACTGAATATCGATACTGCCCTCTAAGCTGTGGCGCGGTTGGCCAACCAGGATAGTCGAGGCTGAGGGCCAGGTGTGGAAAGGATCTCAAATGACTGGCTTGTTCTTGGTGGGTCTTTTTTTTTAACGGTGGTGTAATTCATACAGATCTATACCAGATATTCCATATGAAACTGTCTTCTGCTTCTGTTGGCTCTCTCACATCCACTGACCACCCACCCCTCCTCTCCCAGGCCCACCCTACCTTGGTCTCGGGCCGACACCAGAATAGAAACATAAACGTAGCAGTCTCTTGGTCTCCCTAACATCAAGAGTGACACTGTTTCAGAAGTTAAAGTTTATTTTGCTGCTGTTTTAGTTAACGAGGTGGGGGGGGGGGGGGGTTAGATTTGGGGGGATCCCTGGCCCCTCCTCTCTGGCCAGGGCAAGCCACAGCTGATGTGGGACTAAACAGGAGTTTCTCAGGCCATAGATAAAAGGGCCGAAAGGTTTTACAATATTTGCTGACACAGGAGGAGGTTCCTGGCCCTCAGAGCCTGTAACACAGACCAAAAAAGAGAAATGTCTGTGGCTAGTGACTAGCAGATGTGAAGAGAAAGAAGCGTGGCCAACTCCTAGACAAAGCCTGGAATGGAATCTAGCCTCCATCATGAGAGGTAACTCACTGAATGAAATTTTTGCAGTGGGAGTGAGGAGGGTTCATCAGGTCAACTTATTTTATGAGTGGTGCCGGGATATTTCATAGAAATGGACAAAAATTGTTCGTAGGTTAAAAATTGGCAGCTGGTTCGTGGGTTCCTGCTAACACTCTTACGTCAGTGGCACTTGGATAACTCCCACATTGCTCATGAAAGGAAGCCTTCTTCAGCATCTTAGCTGTGATGTGCCGGAAGCCCTCGGCTAAAGTCCCTGAGCAAACAATGGTCGTCAGGAATGGAGCATCTATGCTTCAGTGGAAATAAAAACACAGAGGCATCAGCAAGGAAGATTTTTCCATCCCACCCCAATGGTTCTTGGAACTTGCAGGATAAAGAGAGGAATGAGTGAGACTCTATTGTGTGAGGTCAGCAATGGGGGAATGAGTGAGGCTTCATCACGATGTGTGAGATCAGTGATGGAGGAACGAGTGAGACTCCTTGTGTGAGGTCAGTGATGGAGGAACGAGTGAGGATCCATGTGTGAGGTCAGCAATGGGGGAATGAGTGAGGCTTCATCACGATGTGTGAGATCAGTGATGGAGGAACGAGTGAGGATCCATGTGTGAGATCAGTGATGGAGGAACGAGTGAGACTCCTTGTGTGAGGTCAGTGATAGGGGAATAAGTGAGGTTCCATGTGTGAGTTCAGTGGTGGGGGAATGAGTGAGACTCCTTGTGTGAGGTCAGTGATGGAGGAACGAGTGAAGTTCCATCATGGTGTGTGAGGTCAGTGATAGGGGAATGAGTGAGGTTCCACCACGGTGTGTGAGGTCAGTGATGGAGGAACGAGTGAGGATCCATGTGTGAGATCAGTGATGGAGGAACGAGTGAGACTCCTTGTGTGAGGTCAGTGATAGGGGAATGAGTGAGGTTCCATGTGTGAGTTCAGTGGTGGGGGAACGAGTGAGACTCCTTGTGTGAGGTCAGTGATAGGGGAATAAGTGAGGTTCCATGTGTGAGTTCAGTGGTGGGGGAATGAGTGAGGTTCCATGTGTGAGTTCAGTGGTGGAGGAATGAGTGAGACTCCTTGTGTGAGGTCAGTGATAGGGGAATGAGTGAGGTTCCATGTGTGAGTTCAGTGGTGGGGGAATGAGTGAGACTCCTTGTGTGAGGTCAGTGATAGGGGAATGAGTGAGGTTCCATGTGTGAGATCAGTGATGGAGGAACGAGTGAGACTCCTTGTGTGAGGTCAGTGGTGGAGGAATGAGTGAGACTCCTTGTGTGAGGTCAGTGATAGGGGAATGAGTGAGGTTCCATGTGTGAGTTCAGTGGTGGGGGAATGAGTGAGGCTTCATCACGATGTGTGAGATCAGTGATGGAGGAACGAGTGAGACTCCTTGTGTGAGGTCAGTGATGGAGGAACGAGTGAGGTTCCATGTGTGAGTTCAGTGGTGGGGGAATGAGTGAGCCTCCATCGCGGTGTGTGTGAGATCAGTGATGGAGGAACGAGTGAGGATCCATGTGTGAGGTCAGTGATGGAGGAATGAGTGAGACTCCTTGTGTGAGGTCAGCAATGGGGGAATGAGTGAGGCTTCATCACGATGTGTGAGATCAGTGATGGAGGAACGAGTGAGACTCCTTGTGTGAGGTCAGTGATAGGGGAATGAGTGAGGTTCCATGTGTGAGGTCAGTGGTGGGGGAATGAGTGAGACTCCTTGTGTGAGGTCAGTGATAGGGGAATGAGTGAGGTTCCATGTGTGAGTTCAGTGGTGGGGGAATGAGTGAGCCTCCATCGCGGTGTGTGTGAGGTCAGCGGTGGGGGAATGAGTGAGCCTCCATCGCGGTGTGTGTGAGGTCAGTGGTGGGGGAATGAGTGAGCCTCCATCGCGGTGTGTGTGAGGTCAGTGATGGAGGAACGAGTGAGGTTCCATGTGTGAGGTCAGTGGTGGGGGAATGAGTGAGACTCCTTGTGTGAGGTCAGTGATAGGGGAATGAGTGAGGTTCCATGTGTGAGTTCAGTGGTGGGGGAATGAGTGAGCCTCCATCGCGGTGTGTGTGAGGTCAGTGGTGGGGGAATGAGTGAGCCTCCATCGCGGTGTGTGTGAGGTCACTGGTGGGGGAATGAGTGAGCCTCCATCGCGGTGTGTGAGGTCAGTGATGGAGGAACGAGTGAGGTTCCATGTGTGAGGTCAGTGGTGGGGGAATGAGTGAGACTCCTTGTGTGAGGTCAGTGATAGGGGAATGAGTGAGGTTCCATGTGTGAGTTCAGTGGTGGGGGAATGAGTGAGCCTCCATCGCGGTGTGTGTGAGGTCAGTGGTGGGGGAATGAGTGAGCCTCCATCGCGGTGTGTGTGAGGTCAGTGGTGGGGGAATGAGTGAGCCTCCATTGCGGTGTGTGTGAGGTCAGTGATGGAGGAACGAGTGAGACTCCTTGTGTGAGGGCAGTGATGGAGGAACGAGTGAGACTCCTTGTGTGAGGGCAGTGATAGGGGAATGAGTGAGGTTCCATGTGTGAGGTCAGTGGTGGAGGAACGAGTGAGGTTCCATGTGTGAGGTCAGTGGTGGAGGAACGAGTGAGACTCCTTGTGTGAGGTCAGTGGTGGAGGAACGAGTGAGACTCCTTGTGTGAGGTCAGTGGTGGAGGAACGAGTGAGACTCCTTGTGTGAGGTCAGTGGTGGAGGAACGAGTGAGGTTCCATGTGTGAGTTCAGTGGTGGAGGAATGAGTGAGACTCCTTGTGTGAGGTCAGTGGTGGAGGAACGAGTGAGACTCCTTGTGTGAGGTCAGTGGTGGAGGAACGAGTGAGGTTCCATGTGTGAGTTCAGTGGTGGGGGAATGAGTGAGGTTCCATGTGTGAGTTCAGTGGTGGTGGAATGAGTGAGCCTCCATCGCGGTGTGTGTGAGGTCAGTGGTGGAGGAACGAGTGAGACTCCTTGTGTGAGGTCAGTGGTGGAGGAACGAGTGAGGTTCCATGTGTGAGGTCAGTGGTGGGGAATGAGTGAGCCTCCATCGCGGTGTGTGTGAGGTCAGTGGTGGGGGAATGAGTGAGGTTCCATGTGTGAGGTCAGTGGTGGGGGAATGAGTGAGACTCCTTGTGTGAGGTCAGTGGTGGAGGAACGAGTGAGGTTCCATGTGTGAGTTCAGTGGTGGGGGAATGAGTGAGCCTCCATCGCAGTGTATGAGGTCAGTGGTGGGGAATGAGTGAGCCTCCATCGCGGTGTGTGTGAGGTCAGTGGTGGGGGAATGAGTGAGGTTCCATGTGTGAGGTCAGTGGTGGGGGAATGAGTGAGCCTCCATCGCGGTGTGTGTGAGATCAGTGATGGAGGAACGAGTGAGACTCCTTGTGTGAGGTCAGTGATAGGGGAATGAGTGAGGTTCCACCACGGTGTGTGAGGTCAGTGATGGAGGAACGAGTGAGTTTCCATGTGTGAGGTCACTGGTGGGGGAATGAGTGAGGTTCCATGTGTGAGGTCAGTGGTGGGGGAATGAGTGAGCCTCCATCGCGGTGTGTGTGA
Source organism: Ichthyophis bannanicus (assembly GCA_033557465.1). Classification (NCBI taxonomy): domain Eukaryota; kingdom Metazoa; phylum Chordata; class Amphibia; order Gymnophiona; family Ichthyophiidae; genus Ichthyophis; species Ichthyophis bannanicus. Next base: position 43,327,239 of record CM066051.1, on the reverse strand, counting down.
GATCAGTGATGGAGGAACGAGTGAGACTCCTTGTGTGAGGTCAGTGATAGGGGAATGAGTGAGGTTCCACCACGGTGTGTGAGGTCAGTGATGGAGGAACGAGTGAGGTTCCATGTGTGAGGTCAGTGGTGGGGGAATGAGTGAGCCTCCATCGCGGTGTGTGTGAGGTCAGTGGTGGGGGAATGAGTGAGCCTCCATCGCGGTGTGTGTGAGGTCAGTGGTGGGGGAATGAATGAGCCTCCATCGCGGTGTGTGTGAGGTCAGTGGTGGGGGAATGAGTGAGCCTCCATCGCAGTGTATGAGGTCAGTGATAGGGGAATGAGTGAGCTTCCATCGCGGTGTGTGTGAGGTCAGTGATGGAGGAACGAGTGAGACTCCTTGTGTGAGGTCAGTGATAGGGGAATGAGTGAGGTTCCATGTGTGAGTTCAGTGGTGGGGGAATGAGTGAGGCTTCATCACGATGTGTGAGATCAGTGATGGAGGAACGAGTGAGACTCCTTGTGTGAGGTCAGTGATGGTGGAACGAGTGAGGATCCATGTGTGAGGTCAGCAATGGGGGAATGAGTGAGGCTTCATCACGATGTGTGAGATCAGTGATGGAGGAACGAGTGAGACTCCTTGTGTGAGGTCAGTGATGGAGGAACGAGTGAAGTTCCATCATGGTGTGTGAGGTCAGTGATAGGGGAATGAGTGAGGTTCCACCACGGTGTGTGAGGTCAGTGATGGAGGAACGAGTGAGGATCCATGTGTGAGATCAGTGATGGAGGAACGAGTGAGACTCCTTGTGTGAGGTCAGTGATAGGGGAATGAGTGAGGTTCCATGTGTGAGTTCAGTGGTGGGGGAATGAGTGAGGTTCCATGTGTGAGTTCAGTGGTGGGGGAACGAGTGAGACTCCTTGTGTGAGGTCAGTGATAGGGGAATGAGTGAGGTTCCATGTGTGAGTTCAGTGGTGGGGGAATGAGTGAGGTTCCATGTGTGAGTTCAGTGGTGGGGGAACGAGTGAGACTCCTTGTGTGAGGTCAGTGATAGGGGAATAAGTGAGGTTCCATGTGTGTGTGAGTTCAGTGGTGGGGGAATGAGTGAGGTTCCATGTGTGAGTTCAGTGGTGGAGGAATGAGTGAGACTCCTTGTGTGAGGTCAGTGATAGGGGAATGAGTGAGGTTCCATGTGTGAGTTCAGTGGTGGGGGAATGAGTGAGACTCCTTGTGTGAGGTCAGTGATAGGGGAATGAGTGAGGCTTCATCACGATGTGTGAGATCAGTGATGGAGGAACGAGTGAGACTCCTTGTGTGAGGTCAGTGATGGAGGAATGAGTGAGACTCCTTGTGTGAGGTCAGTGATAGGGGAATGAGTGAGGTTCCATGTGTGAGTTCAGTGGTTGGGGAATGAGTGAGGCTTCATCACGATGTGTGAGATCAGTGATGGAGGAACGAGTGAGACTCCTTGTGTGAGGTCAGTGATGGAGGAACGAGTGAGGTTCCATGTGTGAGTTCAGTGGTGGGGGAATGAGTGAGCCTCCATCGCGGTGTGTGTGAGATCAGTGATGGAGGAACGAGTGAGGATCCATGTGTGAGGTCAGTGATGGAGGAACGAGTGAAGTTCCATCATGGTGTGTGAGGTCAGTGATAGGGGAATGAGTGAGGTTCCACCACGGTGTGTGAGGTCAGTGATGGAGGAACGAGTGAGGATCCATGTGTGAGGTCAGCAATGGGGGAATGAGTGAGGCTTCATCACGATGTGTGAGATCAGTGATGGAGGAACGAGTGAGACTCCTTGTGTGAGGTCAGTGATAGGGGAATGAGTGAGGTTCCATGTGTGAGGTCAGTGGTGGGGGAATGAGTGAGACTCCTTGTGTGAGGTCAGTGATAGGGGAATGAGTGAGGTTCCATGTGTGAGTTCAGTGGTGGGGGAATGAGTGAGCCTCCATCGCGGTGTGTGTGAGGTCAGCGGTGGGGGAATGAGTGAGCCTCCATCGCGGTGTGTGAGGTCAGTGGTGGGGGAATGAGAGAGCCTCCATCGCGGTGTGTGTGAGGTCAGTGATGGAGGAACGAGTGAGGTTCCATGTGTGAGGTCAGTGGTGGGGGAATGAGTGAGACTCCTTGTGTGAGGTCAGTGATAGGGGAATGAGTGAGGTTCCATGTGTGAGTTCAGTGGTGGGGGAATGAGTGAGCCTCCATCGCGGTGTGTGTGAGGTCAGTGGTGGGGGAATGAGTGAGCCTCCATCGCGGTGTGTGTGAGGTCAGTGGTGGGGGAATGAGTGAGGTTCCATGTGTGAGGTCAGTGGTGGGGGAATGAGTGAGACTCCTTGTGTGAGGTCAGTGATGGAGGAACGAGTGAGGTTCCATGTGTGAGTTCAGTGGTGGGGGAATGAGTGAGCCTCCATCGCGGTGTGTGTGAGGTCAGTGGTGGGGGAATGAGTGAGCCTCCATCGCGGTGTGTGTGAGGTCAGTGGTGGGGGAATGAGTGAGCCTCCATCGCGGTGTGTGTGAGGTCAGTGATAGGGGAATGAGTGAGCCTCCATCGCGGTGTGTGTGAGGTCAGTGGTGGGGGAATGAGTGAGCCTCCATCGCAGTGTATGAGGTCAGTGATAGGGGAATGAGTGAGCCTCCATCGCGGTGTGTGTGAGGTCAGTGATGGAGGAACGAGTGAGACTCCTTGTGTGAGGTCAGTGATAGGGGAATGAGTGAGGTTCCATGTGTGAGTTCAGTGGTGGGGGAATGAGTGAGCCTCCATCGCGGTGTGTGTGAGGTCAGTGGTGGAGGAACGAGTGAGACTCCTTGTGTGAGGTCAGTGGTGGAGGAACGAGTGAGGTTCCATGTGTGAGTTCAGTGGTGGGGGAATGAGTGAGCCTCCATCGCGGTGTGTGTGAGGTCAGTGGTGGAGGAACGAGTGAGACTCCTTGTGTGAGGTCAGTGGTGGAGGAACGAGTGAGACTCCTTGTGTGAGGTCAGTGGTGGAGGAACGAGTGAGCCTCCATCGCGGTGTGTGTGAGGTCAGTGGTGGGGGAATGAGTGAGCCTCCATCGCGGTGTGTGTGAGGTCAGTGGTGGGGGAATGAGTGAGCCTCCATGGTGTGTGAGGTCAGTGGTGGGGAATGAGTGAGGTTCCATGTGTGTGTGAGGTCAGTGGTGGGGAACGAGTGAGGTTCCATGTGTGTATGAGGTCAGTGGTGGGGAATGAGTGAGCCTCCATCGCGGTGTGTGTGAGGTCAGTGGTGGGGGAATGAGTGAGGTTCCATGTGTGTGTGAGGTCAGTGGTGGGGGAATGAGTGAGCCTCCATCGCGGTGTGTGTGAGGTCAGTGGTGGGGGAATGAGTGAGGTTCCATGTGTGAGGTCAGTGATGGAGGAACGAGTGAGGTTCCATGTGTGCGTTCAGTGATGGAGGAACGAGTGAGGTTCCATGTGTGAGGTCAGTGATGGAGGAACGAGTGAGGTTCCATGTGTGAGGTCAGTGATGGAGGAACGAGTGAGGTTCCATGTGTGAGTTCAGTGATGGAGGAATGAGTGAGGTTCCATGGGTGAGGTCAGTGGTGGGGGAATGAGTGAGCCTCCATCGCGGTGTGTGTGAGGTCAGTGGTGGGGGAATGAGTGAGCCTCCATCGCGGTGTGTGTGAGGTCAGTGGTGGGGGAATGAGTGAGCCTCCATCGCGGTGTGTGTGAGGTCAGTGGTGGGGGAATGAGTGAGCCTCCATCGCGGTGTGTGTGAGGTCAGTGATAGGGGAATGAGTGAGCCTCCATCGCGGTGGGTGTGAGGTCAGTGGTGGGGGAATGAGTGAGCCTCCATCGCGGTGTGTGTGAGGTCAGTGGTGGGGGAATGAGTGAGCCTCCATCGCGGTGTGTGTGAGGTCAGTGGTGGGGGAATGAGTGAGCCTCCATCGCGGTGTGTGTGAGGTCAGTGGTGGGGGAATGAGTGAGCCTCCATCGCGGTGTGTGTGAGGTCAGTGGTGGGGGAATGAGTGAGCCTCCATCGCGGTGTGTGTGAGGTCAGTGATAGGGGAATGAGTGAGGTTCCATGGTGTGTGAGGTCAGTGTGGGGGAATGAGTGAGCCTCCATCGCGGTGTGTGTGAGGTCAGTGGTGGGGGAATGAGTGAGACTCTTTGTGTGAGGTCAGTGGTGGAGGAAAGAGTGAGGTTCCATGTGTGAGGTCAGTGGTGGGGGAATGAATGAGCCTCCATCGCGGTGTGTGTGAGGTCAGTGGTGGGGGAATGAGTGAGCCTCCATCGCCGTGTGTGTGAGGTCAGTGGTGGGGGAATGATTGAGCCTCCATCGCAGTGTGTGAGGTCAGTGATAGGGGAATGAGTGAGACTCCTTGTGTGAGGTCAGTGATAGGGGAATGAGTGAGGTTCCATGTGTGAGGTCAGTGGTGGGGGAATGAGTGAGCCTCCATCGCAGTGTGTGTGATGACAGTGTTGGGAAAATGAGAGAGACTCAATCTAGATGTGTGTGTGGTCAGTGGTGGGGCAATGAGTGAGGTTCCATGTGTGAGTTCAGTGGTGGGGGAATGAGTGAGCCTCCATCGCGGTGTGTGTGAGTTCAGTGGTGGGGAATGAGTGAGCCTCCATCGCGGTGTGTGTGAGGTCAGTGGTGGGGGAATGAGTGAGCCTCCATCGCGGTGTGTGTGAGGTCAGTGATGGAGGAACGAGTGAGGTTCCATGTGTGAGGTCAGTGGTGGGGGAATGAGTGAGCCTCCATCGCGGTGTGTGTGAGGTCAGTGGTGGGGGAATGAGTGAGCCTCCATCGCGGTGTGTGTGAGGTCAGTGGTGGGGGAATGAGTGAGCCTCCATCGCGGTGTGTGTGAGGTCAGTGGTGGGGGAATGAGTGAGCCTCCATCGCAGTGTGTGTGTGAGGTCAGTGGTGGGGGAATGAGTGAGTCTCCTTGTGTGAGGTCAGTGGTGGGGGAATGAGTGAGCCTCCATCGCAGTGTATGAGGTCAGTGATAGGGGAACGAGTGAGACTCCTTGTGTGAGGTCAGTGGTGGGGGAATGAGTGAGGTTCCATGTGTGAGGTCAGTGGTGGGGGAATGAGTGAGCCTCCATCGCGGTGTGTGTGAGGTCAGTGGTGGGGGAATGAGTGAGCCTCCATCGCGGTGTGTGTGAGGTCAGTGGTGGGGGAATGAGTGAGCCTCCATCGCAGTGTATGAGGTCAGTGATAGGGGAATGAGTGAGCCTCTATTGCGGTGTGTGTGAGGTCAGTGGTGGGGGAATGAGTGAGCCTCCATCGCGGTGTGTGTGAGGTCAGTGATGGAGGAACGAGTGAGGTTCCATGTGTGAGGTCAGTGGTGGGGGAATGAGTGAGCCTCCATCGCGGTGTGTGTGAGGTCAGTGGTGGGGGAATGAGTGAGCCTCCATCGCGGTGTGTGTGAGGTCAGTGGTGGGTAAGGAGTGAGACTCAATCGCGGTGTGTGAGGTCAGGGTGATGGGGAACGAGTGAGCTCCTTGTGTGTGAGGTCAGTGGGGGACTGAGTGAGGTTCCATGTGTGAGGTCAGTGGTGGGGGAATGAGTGAGCCTCCATCGCGGTGTAGGAGGTCAGGGAGCGGGGAACGAGGGAGACACCGGGAGTGAGGTCAGTGGTGGGGGAATGAGTGAGGTTCCATGTGTGAGGTCAGTGGTGGGGGAATGAGTGAGCCTCCATCGCGGTGTGTGTGAGGTCAGTGGTGGGGGAATGACTGAGCCTCCATCGCGGTGTGTGTGAGGTCAGTGGTGGGGGAATGAGTGAGCCTCCATCGCGGTGTGTGTGAGGTCAGTGGTGGGGGAATGAGTGAGCCTCCATCGCTGTGTGTGTGAGGTCAGTGGTGGGGGAATGAGTGAGCCTCCATCGCAGTGTATGAGGTCAGTGATAGGGGAACGAGTGAGACTCCTTGTGTGAGTTCAGTGGTGGGGGAATGAGTGAGGTTCCATGTGTGAGGTCAGTGGTGGGGGAATGAGTGAGCCTCCATCGCAGTGTATGAGGTCAGTGATAGGGGAACGAGTGAGACTCCTTGTGTGAGTTCAGTGGTGGGGGAATGAGTGAGGTTCCATGTGTGAGGTCAGTGGTGGGGGAATGAGTGAGCCTCCATCGCGGTGTGTGTGAGGTCAGTGGTGGGGAATGAGTGAGCCTCCATCGCGGTGTGTGTGAGGTCAGTGGTGGGGGAATGAGTGAGCCTCCATCGCGGTGTGTGTGAGGTCAGTGGTGAGGGGAATGAGTGAGCCTCCCTCGCAGTGTGTGTGAGGTCAGTGATGGAGGAACGAGTGAGGTTCCATGTGTGAGGTCAGTGGTGGGGGAATGAGTGAGCCTCCATCGCGGTGTGTGTGAGGTCAGTGGTGGGGGAATGAGTGAGCCTCCATCGCGGTGTGTGTGAGGTCAGTGGTGGGGGAATGAGTGAGCCTCCATCGCAGTGTATGAGGTCAGTGATAGGGGAACGAGTGAGACTCCTTGTGTGAGTTCAGTGGTGGGGGAATGAGTGAGGTTCCATGTGTGAGGTCAGTGGTGGGGAATGAGTGAGCCTCCATCGCGTGTGTGTGAGGTCAGTGATAGGGGAACGAGTGAGACTCCTTGTGTGTGTGAGGTCAGTGGTGGGGAATGAGTGAGGTTCCATGTGTGAGGTCAGTGGTGGGGGAATGAGTGAGCCTCCATCGCGGTGTGTGTGAGGTCTTTGGTGGGGTCATTCGTGAGCCTGCCTCGCAGTGTCTGAGGTCAGTGGTGGGGGAATGAGTGAGCCTCCATCGCGGTGTGTGTGAGGTCAGTGGTGGGGGAATGAGTGAGCCTCCATCGCGGTGTGTGTGAGGTCAGTGGTGGGGGAATGAGTGAGCCTCCATCGCGGTGTGTGTGAGGTCAGTGATGGAGGAACGAGTGAGGTTCCATGTGTGAGGTCAGTGGTGGGGGAATGAGTGAGGTTCCATGTGTGAGGTCAGTGGTGGGGGAATGAGTGAGCCTCCATCGCGGTGTGTGTGAGGTCAGTGGTGGGGGAACGAGTGAGGTTCCATGTGTGAGGTCAGTGATGGAGGAATGAGTGAGGTTCCATGTGTGAGGTCAGTGGTGGGGAATGAGTGAGCCTCCATCACGATGTGTGTGAGGTCAGTGGTGGGGGAATGAGTGAGGTTCCATGTGTGTGAGGTCAGTGGTGGGGGAATGAGTGAGCCTCCCTCGCGGTGTTTTTGAGGTCTGGGGGGGGGGCTTGCGTGAGCCTCCCTCGCGGTGTGTGTGAGGTCAGTGGTGGGGGAATGAGTGAGCCTCCATCGCGGTGTGTGTGAGGTCAGTGGTGGGGGAATGAGTGAGCCTCCATTGCGGTGTGTGTGAGGTCAGTGATGGAGGAACGAGTGAGACTCCTTGTGTGAGGTCAGTGATGGAGGAACGAGTGAGGTTCCATGTGTGAGGTCAGTGGTGGGGGAATGAGTGAGCCTCCATCGCGGTGTGTGTGAGGTCAGTGGTGGGGGAATGAGTGAGCCTCCATCGCGGTGTGTGTGAGGTCAGTGGTGGGGGAATGAGTGAGCCTCCATCGCAGTGTGTGTGAGGTCAGTGATGGTGAACGAGTGAGACTCCTTGTGTGTGAGTTCAGTGGTGGGGGAATGAGTGAGGTTCCATGTGTGAGGTCAGTGGTGGGGGAATGAGTGAGCCTCCTTTGCTGTGTGGGTGAGGACAGTGATGGAGGAACGAGTGAGACTCCTTGTGTGAGGTCAGTGGTGGGGGAATGAGTGAGGTTCCATGTGTGAGGTCAGTGGTGGGGGAATGAGTGAGCCTCCATCGCGGTGTGTGTGAGGTCAGTGGTGGGGAATGAGTGAGCCTCCATCGCGGTGTGTGAGGTCAGTGGTGGGGGAATGAGTGAGCCTCCTGTGTGTGAGGTCAGTGTTGGGGGAATGAGTGAGGTTCCATGTGTGAGGTCAGTGGTGGGGGAATGAGTGAGCCTCCATCGCGGTGTGTGTGAGGTCAGTGGTGGGGGAATGAGTGAGCCTCCATCGCGGTGTGTGTGAGGTCAGTGATGGAGGAATGAGTGAGGTTCCATGTGTGAGGTCAGTGGTGGGGGAATGAGTGAGCCTCCATCGCGGTGTGTGTGAGGTCAGTGGTGGGGGAATGAGTGAGCCTCCATCGCGGTGTGTGTGTGAGGTCAGTGGTGGGGGAATGAGTGAGCCTCCATCGCAGTGTTTGAGGTCAGTGATAGGGGAACGAGTGAGACTCCTTGTGTGAGTTCAGTGGTGGGGGAATGAGTGAGGTTCCATGTGTGAGGTCAGTGGTGGGGGAATGAGTGAGCCTCCATCGCTGTGTGTGAGGGCAGTGGTGGGGAACGAGTGAGACTCCTTGTGTGCGTTCAGTGTGTGAGGTCAGTGGTGGGGGAATGAGTGAGGTTCCATGTGTGAGGTCAGTGGTGGGGGAATGAGTGAGCCTCCATGTGTGAGTTCAGTGGTGGGGAATGAGTGAGGTTCCATGTGTGAGTTCAGTGGTGGGGAATGAGTGAGCCTCCATCGCGGTGTGTGTGAGTTCAGTGGTGGGGAAATGAGTGAGCCTCCATCGCGGTGTGTGTGAGGTCAGTGGTGGGGGAATGAGTGAGCCTCCATCGCGGTGTGTGTGAGGTCAGTGGTGGGGGAATGAGTGAGCCTCCATCGCGGTGTGTGTGAGGTCAGTGGTGGGGGAATGAGTGAGCCTCCATCGCGGTGTGTGTGAGGTCAGTGATGGAGGAACGAGTGAGGTTCCATGTGTGAGGTCAGTGGTGGGGGAATGAGTGAGGATCCAGGTGTGTGAGGTCAGTGGTGGGGGAATGAGTGAGCCTCCATCGTGGTGTGTGTGAGGTCAGTGGTGGGGGAACGAGTGAGGTTCCATGTGTGAGGTCAGTGATGGAGGAATGAGTGAGGTTCCATGTGTGAGGTCAGTGGTGGGGGAATGAGTGAGGCTTCATCACGATGTGTGTGAGGTCAGTGGTGGGGGAATGAGTGAGGTTCCATGTGTGAGGTCAGTGGTGGGGGAATGAGTGAGACTCCATCGCGGTGTGTGTGAGGTCAGTGGTGGGGGAATGAGTGAGCCTCCATCGCGGTGTGTGTGAGGTCAGTGGTGGGGGAATGAGTGAGCCTCCATCGCGGTGTGTGTGAGTTCAGTGGTGGGGGAATGAGTGAGCCTCCATCGCGGTGTGTGTGAGGTCAGTGGTGGGGGAATGAGTGAGCCTCCATCGCGGTGTGTGTGAGGTCAGTGATGGAGGAACGAGTGAGGTTCCATGTGTGAGGTCACTGGTGGGGGAATGAGTGAGCCTCCATCGCGGTGTGTGTGAGGTCAGTGGTGGGGGAATGAATGAGCCTCCATCGCGGTGTGTGTGTGAGGTCAGTGGTGGGGGAATGAGTGAGCCTCCGTCGCAGTGTGTGTGAGGTCAGTGATGGAGGAACGAGTGAGACTCCTTGTGTGAGGTCAGTGGTGGGGGAATGAGTGAGGTTCCATGTGTGAGGTCAGTGGTGGGGGAATGAGTGAGCCTCCATCGCAGTGTATGAGGTCAGTGATAGGGGAACGAGTGAGACTCCTTGTGTGAGTTCAGTGGTGGGGGAATGAGTGAGGTTCCATGTGTGAGGTCAGTGGTGGGGGAATGAGTGAGCCTCCATCGCGGTGTGTGTGAGTTCAGTGGTGGGGAATGAGTGAGCCTCCATCGCGGTGTGTGTGAGTTCAGTGGTGGGGGAATGAGTGAGCCTCCATCGCAGTGTGTGTGAGTTCAGTGGTGGGGAATGAGTGAGCCTCCATCGCGGTGTGTGTGAGGTCAGTGGTGGGGGAATGAGTGAGCCTCCATCGCGGTGTGTGTGTGAGGTCAGTGATGGAGGAACGAGTGAGGTTCCATGTGTGAGGTCACTGGTGGGGGAATGAGTGAGCCTCCATCGCGGTGTGTTTGAGGTCAGTGGTGGGGGAATGAATGAGCCTCCATCGCGGTGTGTGTGAGGTCAGTGGTGGGGGAATGAGTGAGCCTCCATCGCAGTGTATGAGGTCAGTGATAGGGGAACGAGTGAGACTCCTTGTGTGAGTTCAGTGGTGGGGGAATGAGTGAGGTTCCATGTGTGAGGTCAGTGGTGGGGGAATGAGTGAGCCTCCATCGCAGTGTATGAGGTCAGTGATAGGGGAACGAGTGAGACTCCTTGTGTGAGTTCAGTGGTTGGGGAATGAGTGAGGTTCCATGTGTGAGGTCAGTGGTGGGGGAATGAGTGAGCCTCCTTGTGTGAGGTGTGTGTGTGAGTTCAGTGGTGGGGAATGAGTGAGCCTCCATCGCGGTGTGTGTGAGTTCAGTGGTGGGGGAATGAGTGAGCCTCCATCGCGGTGTGTGTGAGGTCAGTGGTGGGGGAATGAGTGAGCCTCCATCGCGGTGTGTGTGAGGTCAGTGGTGGGGGAATGAGTGAGCCTCCATCGCGGTGTGTGTGAGGTCAGTGATAGGGGAATGAGTGAGCCTCCATCGCGGTGTGTGTGAGGTCAGTGATGGAGGAACGAGTGAGGTTCCATGTGTGAGGTCAGTGGGGGAATGAGTGAGCCTCCATCGTGGTGTGTGTGAGGTCAGTGGTGGGGGAACGAGTGAGGTTCCATGTGTGAGGTCAGTGATGGAGGAATGAGTGAGGTTCCATGTGTGAGGTCAGTGGTGGGGGAATGAGTGAGACTCCATCGCGGTGTGTGTGAGGTCAGTGGTGGGGGAATGAGTGAGCCTCCATCGCGGTGTGTGTGAGGTCAGTGGTGGGGGAATGAGTGAGCCTCCATCGCGGTGTGTGTGAGTTCAGTGGTGGGGAATGAGTGAGCCTCCATCGCGGTGTGTGTGAGGTCAGTGGTGGGGGAATGAGTGAGCCTCCATCGCGGTGTGTGTGAGGTCAGTGATGGAGGAACGAGTGAGGTTCCATGTGTGAGGTCACTGGTGGGGGAATGAGTGAGCCTCCATCGCGGTGTGTGTGAGGTCAGTGGTGGGGGAATGAATGAGCCTCCATCGCGGTGTGTGTGAGGTCAGTGGTGGGGGAATGAGTGAGCCTCCATCGCAGTGTATGAGGTCAGTGATAGGGGAACGAGTGAGACTCCTTGTGTGAGTTCAGTGGTGGGGGAATGAGTGAGGTTCCATGTGTGAGGTCAGTGGTGGGGGAATGAGTGAGCCTCCATCGCAGTGTGTGTGAGGTCAGTGGTGGGGGAATGAGTGAGCCTCCATCGCGGTGTGTGTGAGGTCAGTGGTGGGGGAATGAGTGAGCCTCCATCGCGGTGTGTGTGAGTTCAGTGGTGGGGAATGAGTGAGCCTCCATCGCGGTGTGTGTGAGGTCAGTGGTGGGGGAATGAGTGAGGTTCCATGTGTGAGGTCAGTGATGGAGGAACGAGTGAGGTTCCATGTGTGAGGTCAGTGGTGGGGGAATGAGTGAGCCTCCATCGCAGTGTGTGTGAGGTCAGTGGTGGGGGAATGAGTGAGGTTCCATGTGTGAGGTCAGTGGTGGGGGAATGAGTGAGCCTCCATCGCGGTGTGTGTGAGGTCAGTGGTGGGGGAATGAGTGAGGTTCCATGTGTGAGGTCAGTGATGGAGGAACGAGTGAGGTTCCATGTGTGAGGTCAGTGGTGGGGGAATGAGTGAGCCTCCATCGCAGTGTGTGTGAGGTCAGTGGTGGGGGAATGAGTGAGGTTCCATGTGTGAGGTCAGTGGTGGGGGAATGAGTGAGCCTCCATCGCGGTGTGTGTGAGGTCAGTGGTGGGGGAATGAGTGAGCCTCCATCGCGGTGTGTGTGAGTTCAGTGGTGGGGAATGAGTGAGCCTCCATCGCGGTGTGTGTGAGGTCAGTGGTGGGGGAATGAGTGAGCCTCCATCGCGGTGTGTGTGAGTTCAGTGGTGGGGAATGAGTGAGCCTCCATCGCGGTGTGTGTGAGGTCAGTGGTGGGGGAATGAGTGAGCCTCCGTCGCAGTGTGTGTGAGGTCAGTGATGGAGGAACGAGTGAGGTTCCATGTGTGCGTTCAGTGATGGAGGAACGAGTGAGGTTCCATGTGTGAGGTCAGTGATGGAGGAACGAGTGAGGTTCCATGTGTGAGGTCAGTGGTGGGGGAATGAGTGAGCCTCCATCGCAGTGTGTGTGAGGTCAGTGGTGGGGGAATGAGTGAGCCTCCATCGCGGTGTGTGTGAGGTCAGTGATGGAGGAACGAGTGAGGTTCCATGTGTGCGTTCAGTGATGGAGGAACGAGTGAGGTTCCATGTGTGAGGTCAGTGATGGAGGAACGAGTGAGGTTCCATGTGTGAGGTCAGTGGTGGGGGAATGAGTGAGACTCCATCGCGGTGTGTGTGAGGTCAGTGGTGGGGGAATGAGTGAGCCTCCATCGCAGTGTATGAGGTCAGAGACCATCTTTAATACACTGGGAAATGTTTCTTCAAGTACTTAGGAAATCTGCAAACATTTTTGGTAGAGAGGCCTCATTCCAGGTCAACCAAACAGGCTGACCCAGACCTGGTCTTACCCCTGCTACATGCTCAGATTTCCCCGTTGATTTCCTTAAGAAAGTCAGAGCTACAACTTCAGGCCAGCAATGGGAGTTGGGGGTGCAATAGCTTGTTTGGATGGTCTGAGCTGATGTGGACGGGGTGGGGGCAGGAGCACCGCCCTTATCTTTCTTACTGGATGAGGCGAGAACTAAAGCAGACCTAATGTGGAGTTCTAGGAGCCAAAACAGTGATGAACCGAAGGGTGCCTGGGCCAGACAGAAAGGGACGTTAGTAAGGCAGAAGACCCCAGATGGAGGAAGACCTCTGAGAGCATGTACGGGCAGACTGCTGCGACCGAGCAGTTCTTATCAACATTTCCTATGCCTTCATGATTTCTCTTGGAGCCCCTTTCATCTCTCTGGCTCTCTCATCACCTCCTTCTCCTGCGGAACTGGAACGCATGGTTCTGGTCCAGGCAGCCGTCCCTGACTGTACAGAACCAAACCCTGACACCCAGCACCCTGGCCAGATCCAGGGACGTGGGTGGGGGAGGGAAAATGTTTCAGGGAAGGTTAATGGGCAAGTAGTACTTCAGAAACCAATTAACCCTGATTTACTTCGACCAGAAAACCTGGCTACCCTGCACTTAATTTCCCACACAGTGCCTACGTAGGAGGGGGAGGGGGGCTCTTTCACGGTTGGGCCTCTGCTTCCCACAGTCCTGTTTCTTTCTGTAGGTGGAGGGAGGAGGGGGGGGGGGCAGCGCTTTGTCCGCTCAAGTGGTTTTCTAATTGTGCACCTTGTTCCTGGCTCAGGGTTACCATCACACGCTGAATCTCCTCTATAAGTATTTCCTAATTGGACAGGTGGTGCGGGTCGTGCTACGGCAAAAGTCAATCCACCTTCACTGTGGACAAAAGACCCTGAAGGCGCGGGGGAGGAGGGGGGACATGGGACGTGAAGAGGCGATGGAGGGAGACAACATCCTTTACTGATTTCAGGCAGACCCAGGTGTTCCTTAACAAGAGATAACGTTTAATGTTAATCTAGATTCATAACTTGGGGTGGGGGGGACACAACACATTTCTGCCTCATTGCCTTTTTGATCTACTGTGTGTGTCCCTCATCCCTGCCAGCAGTTGGGGGGTCTCCTACGCTACTCTTTGCCTCCTTTTCCCACTGCTGTCTGAGCAGTTTCACCAGACGCAGCCCTGCCTGGACTGGGGTCACCAGGGACGTCGTGCCTCCTCACCGGATCCGGCAGGTGTCCAGGGAGTCCACTTTATGCGCTTGTTATCTGTGCCAAAGTGGGCTATAAAATGGAAACTCCTTTTCCTCTTCTCCCTCTTCCATCTTTCTTTCCCTCCCTCACTCTCTGTCTTTCTCTGCCATTAGGTGGATCAGAGGACGGTCTCCCCCTCTGAAGACTGAAGAGAGAGGGTGTCGAGGAGCCCTGGTGTGTAGACATTCTCAAATTTTTGGTGTGCTAGGCCCATGTCTGGCCCCGCTCTCTCTCTCTCTCTTCCCCTTCCAGCCTTCTTTCTCTTAGGCCTTGGCCTCCCCTCCCTTCCTTTTTCTTGCCTTCCTCTCCTCCTTCTCCATCGCTACCCCATTCTCTCAGAGCTCCTTGTCTCTTTGTTCCCATCTTCTCCGCCTCCCAACAAGACTTTATTCCATGTCTAAGAGCCAGTGGGTGGGACTTTGATGGTCATGGACTCTTTGTGATGGGCTCACCAGGATTGGATAACCAACTTACACTGCGTCAGCCTTGGACCTCTCCGGGCTATCTTCCATAACCCAACTCTCTCCATCAACACTGTCCATCCTTGCCTTCATATGGATACCGTTTGCCACATCCCCGCCCTGGAGAGAATCCAGGTACGTAAGAGAGGAAAAAGGTGGAAGACGAAAGAAGGAAAGATATAACATGGTTGGGGGGGGGGGGAGGTGAAAGAATAGAATTTTAAAAAAAGGGGAAAAGATTTAAAGAAAAACAGGAAGGGGGAATGGAGAGGGAGAGAGAGGAAGAGAGAATGGCTGAGAGAATGAAAGAGGGAAGGGAGATGAAGAGACGAGAGAGAACAACAGCTGGAGAAGAGGGCAAGAGAAAAAGGAAAAGAGTGAGGGAAAGCGGAAAAGAGGGAGGGAAGAAAAATATTGAAGGAAAATAAAATGAAGAGTGAGATAGAAATGAGAGAGAGAGAAAGAGATAATGGAAAGAGGACAGAAGGAGAGAGGGAGAATACATAGAGGGAGAGTGAAAGAGGAAGAAAGAGGGAGGGAGAAAGGACAGAAGGAGAATAAAATGGGTGAGTAAAATAAGGAGGAAAGAGGGTGCATGAGGAAGAGAGAAGAATAAAATGGAAGCAACTTGTGAGAGGGAGGAAAAGGAGAATAAAACAGAAGGAGAGTGAGAAAGAAAGGAAGAAAGCGGTGGTTTGAGGGAGAGGAAAGAGTGAGAGATGGTGAGGAAGAAAAAGAGGTAAGGGAAAAAGGACAGAAGGGGAGAGGGAGAATAAAATGGAGGGAGAGTAATAGGGGAAGGAAACGCGAGGGAGAGAGGAAAGAGGAAGAATAAAGTGAGAGAGTGAGAGGACAGAAGAAAGAGGGAGAGTGAGGAAGAAAGGAAAAGAGAGGGAGAATAAAATGGAGGGAGAGCAAAAAGAGAAGGAAGAGAGCGATAGTGAAGAGAGCAAGGAAGGAGAGAGGGAGAATAAAATGAAGGCATCATGAGAGAAGAAGGCTAGAGGAATGAGGGAGAATAAAATGGAGGGAGAGTGACAGAGAAAGTAAGGGATAGGGAAGTGAAGGAGAAAAATGGAGGGCAAATAAAAGAGTAAGAAAGAAAGAGAAGGGAGAATGAGTGAGGAGAGGAGGAGAAGGGGAGAACAAAATGGAGAGAGGAAGGAAGAAAAAGAGGGGAGAGAGGGAGAATAAAATAAAAGGGAGATCAAGAAAGGGAGAAAGAATTTGGCAACAGGAGCGAACGTGAAGAGAGGGAAGGCAAGAAGGAAGACGGGAGATAGAGATAGCGAGGGAGCGAGGAAGGAGGAACAGAAAGGGAGAGAAATAGAAGATGTGCAAGAGAGGGAAGGAAGGAGTGAGCAATGAATCATGAGAGAAGAAAAGGAGGGAGAGAGAATACAGCGGAGAGAGATCAAGAAGAAGGAAGCCTAGAGGGAGAAAGGACGAGGAGGGAGAGAAAACAGAGGGAAGGAGCATGGAGAGAGGTAAGAGAGCAAGAGATGGAAGGAATGAGCGTGAGGGGGAGAACAAGAAGGAAGGATCGAATGCAGAGAGGGGAAGTAGGAACGAAACCTCAGCGCAGCAGCGGGATATCCCTGGCCCTGGCCTCATTCCCAGCCTGGCAGCCAGGTGTCCAGACCCAGACGACAGGGGGGGGGGAGGAGTTCCCCCTTCCTGCAGCGAGAGCCCTGCAAGTTATATTTCCGTAGATGAATCAGAATTCGGGGGCCAGAAGTGAGTTTCCAGCTCATGGTCCCATACTTTTTTGAGTCGGCGTCATGAGCACAGACTTTAAATCCAAGAAGAATATTAGGGCAACATCTGTCTCTTAAAGGAGGGTCCGGTGCACCTTAGCACTGCAGAACTGTAGCTCCAGCCGCCGCTAGGGTGCCGAACCCTTTAAGCATATTTCTGGACCCGAGACTCATGAGAAACAGTGGTGGGGTTGGGGAGGGGGGTCATATTATTATATAATTAACTGAAAGCAGAGCCAAGGCCAGAGGTGAGGGAGGGAGCTCCAGAATCTTGAGATCTGTCCCCCGGTTCTCAGAGTCATGGGCAGAGCTGGGGCTTGGAACTGAAGCACAGGTGGATCAATACACACAGTTGGGGATCAGAGCTAAGGCACAAGGAGATAAAGTGACCCCGCGGAGTCCCACACAGAGAGCTGGGGATCGGAGCTCAGGCACGTGCCCTGAGGACCCACAAGATGTCAAGGCCACAGCTTGTTTTGCCCCTTTCCTAGTGACATGGGGGGGATGCAGAGGGACATTAATGCTCGCTTCGGCCTGCCTGTAAGTTCCTCTCTCTCTCTCTCTCTCCTGCAGCTCTAGAGAAGGGCGCTGGTGGCACCTTACCATGCCCAAGCGGGACACCACGCTTGCCCTAAGCCTCCTTCTTCCCCCGGACCTGGCAATGCAAGAACGTGGCCGCGACCTCTTCACCTTTGTCACAGTGGCCTCCTCCCACATCATGCGCACCCTGCAGAGACCACGAAAGAGCCGCCCCAGCAAGAGGAAGGTGAACCACCGGCGCTTTCTACAGAACCAGATCAACAGGTACGTAGGGGTTGCTTTTCTGCAAGGCTTTCGGTAGAACGCTGCAGCCCGAGCCAGGTCTCCTTTACACGGGTCTCCACTGCAGCCAGAGGGAAGGGCGGGTCTCCTTTACAGAGGTCTCCACTGTGCCAGAGCAAACGGCAGGTCTCCTTTACACAGGGCTCCACTGCAGCCAGAGGGAAGGGCAGGTCTCCTTTACAGACTATCCCCATTAGTTCCTGCTAGAGGAAAACTTAAATAACAGTGTTCGATTGCTACCTCCCTGCCCTCTCCCCACCACCCCTAGCTCAACAAGAGAGGGATTTGGATTAAGTTCACACCTTTCTGACAGCGCAGGACCCCTTCCAGTAGGTCATTTCCTGTCCCCTGAGGGTTTACAATCTTGTACCTGAGGCAAGGGAGGGTTGAGTGATTTTGTCAAAGGCTACAAGGAACAGCAGTGGGGTTCAAACTGGGGCTTCCCGGATCCTTAGCCCCCAGCCACTCTGTTAAGCAGGCCGCGGGAGAGGGGAGGAGTCCCGAGAAGAGGCAGCGTGCTTGAGAGAGGCAAGCAATACAAGTCCATCGACTGCTCCTGGTGTCTCTTAGGGCATAAGACTACACCCTGTTGGAAAGCCAGCATGGCAGACCAAGTCTTATTTCCCCGCACCACGACAGGGGCACACTGATGCACTAGCAAATGCTCCCGGCCACATCCATGAACTAATTATAAAGCAGGTGAGAGTTTCTAGAACAATCTGATAGGCAGAATGCTTCCTGCTGGTTTATAATAACGTCTTTTGCTAGTTTCTTCTTTGTGTGCTTTGTCTCCTGTCCCCCCCCACACAGGAAGTACGCGGACATCGAAGCTGCTACGCAACAGCTTGCTGCCTCCATCTTGTCCCAAGAGGGAGGCCACACGGAACCTCTGAAGCTTATGTCCTGCTCCACCAGCGACAAGACCGTCCTGCCTGTCGTGGGAACGAAGCGGAGGCCTTCTCCTCAGAAGCCCAAATGCAGGCCTCGGGCCTTGGCTGGGTATCCTGAATCTGGAACCTTCCTGGGTGTGGCTGAAGCCTTCCTGGCACCAGAAGGGGAAACCACCACCACCACCACCACTGACGTTGACCCTTTGGCCTGTGGCTCCGATGAAGCAGGCACTGTTGAGAGTCTTTTCGAAGACATCATAGGCTCAATGCCAAGAAGCTTTTCCTCACATGGATTCTTCCTCTCTGGGGACCAAGGTGGCCAGGAAGAGTCAGCGCACAACCAGAGAGCAGGTGGCTTCGTCATCTCTGAAGAAAACTTGAGAACCTCACTTTTTGAGCCCTGTGCCATCGATCTCCCACACCTTCCAGATTTCCTCGTGCCACGCAATGAGAACCAAGCCTTTGGAAACCTTCATGCTGCTCCAAATCCCTTGCAACAGGATTCCTCTTATCCTCTATCCACCACGCGCCACCATCACCACCATCTCATGTTCCACAGCAATGGGGAAACATATCCCCAGAGTGCAAGCAGTTTCTTGTTCAATGACCCTGAGAAAAGAGGTGGTGCTGCCATCTTACCTAGAAGCCAGAGTGCTAGACAAAATGGCCGCCATCTCATTCACCACACTGCCTCTCACTCCTGGCCGGCATACATGGTATCTCAGAACCTGCTGGAGAAAGCCGAGGTTTCCTCCCCTAACGCTGGCTCTTTCATGGAAGCCCAGGGTGGAGCCAGGGTTGGAAACTTTCTGGAAGGGCCAGGGTTAGCCTGCACTCTGGGTGTGACCCCTCCGCAGCCCTCTAGCAGTTGCCTCTTCTCAGTAGACTACAGTTTGCCATCAGATGACGATGGACTCTGGATGAACTCTTGGTGAAATCGAGCAGGGAGTCAGATACTGGCCCCTTCCCACTGTAGCCCCTGCCATTAAAGGAAAATCCCTGCCCCCACGCAGACCTCTGTTCATTAAACATTTCTCTTGAGTCCTTCTGTTTCATTTCTGTTTCATGGTCCATCCTCTCTTGATTCTTTAGATCAGAGGAGAGGCGGAGGCCGCCCTGAGGCAGTGAGAGATAGGATGGTCTGCCCAGGTGGTAGCAGTATCCTTGTTTCACTGGTTTCCAGTCCATTTTTCCCACCATGAGGTCATTCCTGCTTTGCTGCAGAGAGATGAAATCTTGGTGCTCTTCTCAAAAAGGCAAGCACCTATGGTTTCCCGCTCATATTGCCATCGATTTATAAGTCTCCCATTCTACGTACAGAGATACTGTAGTGCAGCAATGCTGGCAGAAGCTCAGGATGTGCTCTGTTTAGGCCCAAACTCCTTAAACTCACACCCATTGGCGCCAGCATCGACTATACTTACTTGTAAATAGCAGCATGTATATACCTCTACCCTGGTAGACGTGGCGCCAGCCTTGGTTACGAACACCTTGTAAATAGCAGCATGTAGATACTCTCACACTCTGTAAAGATTTATAGATACTCTGTAAATAGTTACCCCAGCAACGTCCAAGTTATAGTACCTGTTCTCTGTAAATACAGAGTAGCTCTGTCTGCACTGTATAAGATACTGTTGTATGTAAACCGCACTGATATTAAATAGCGTGGTATAGAAGAGAAATTAATTAATTAAATAAATAAATAAACAAACAAACTATTAGCTGCCCCTTTAAGACAGCAACTGACAGTATCATCTTAAGTGACATGAACTACCGAATGAACTCAGCTCAGGCTCTGCAGGCCATATTACCCACGCTGCACCCTTGTATACATTAAAAAGGTAGAGTAACCAGAGATAGATGTGAACTAGGCAGGGTTCACAAAACAGACATTAAATGCATAGACATCACCCAAAGCGATTTCTCTTGCACATTCTTAACCATCATAACAGAATGCAGTCTGAGCTTCCTCCGCCATTGCCACTCTGCAGTAACTGGAGAATGGAGACGAGATGGCGAAGGAAAATATTTATCAGCCAAGAGCAGTGGGTTGGCTAACACAACAGCTGGGGGATAAGGACTGTGTGAACACAGATGATATTTTATTGTTTGCCGGTTTGAGACATAGATGTGGTAGTGAAGAAATTGAGGTATGTGATTACTAATGTTGCTGGTTGGTTGAAGCGTAATAGTTTGGTTCTGAATCTTAAAAAGCCCGGAGTGATGTTTATTGATGGGGGTAAAATGTCTAAAATGCACCAGTTAGGGCCGCTGGCTATCCCCACAGACTGCCGAATAAATGCCCGGTTAAAACTGGGGCAGTATGTGGGCAGATCAGGGACACTGCCAATCATTATTTCATTAGCGGCTAACCAGATATCTTCACTGGTTAAAGTTAGGACAGATGAACAGCATTCCTAACTTTAACCGGTTTTCACTATCCGGTCAGCACCTAAATATCGCCGTTAACCGGAGAGTGATGCGCTGACTGGCAAACCTGGGTCTTCAGCACTGGATGCCAGATAAGTTCTGGTGCTGAATATCCAAGTTTAATGCAAGTGGCCGCCACCGTTGTCTATCGGCCCCCATGTGACATGATCGTTGCGGCCGCTCATGTCACAGCAGGATTTTAGGAGGGTTGTACAGTTGTCTTTATTGTCATTCGTTATTCTCGGGGTTTTCACGTTGTCTGTTGTGTCATCTTCATACCAGTGGAAGAGCGGGCAAGATTTAAGGCTTTGTGGGGAATATTCAGCGGCACAAGAGCGGCAAGCAGTCTGCAAACCGCGTACATGCCTTCCAACCTGTCCCTCTTAGTTTCTAAGGTCTGTACGATTTGTCCTCACCTTATTTTGACGCTGTATTGCAAAAGTGCGTTGTTCCACAAGCTGTGAGGTCTCGGAATCTAAACTTACTTGTGGTTTCCTCCGTAAAAGAGATGCCTAAAACTGTGTTTTGATTACAAGTATTGCCATGTTCTTTGCCCATTTATGGAACAGCTTACTCTTGCATTTGCAAAAGGAAACAGTTTATTATCAAAGTTTAGGAAGGGTGTGAATGGGTATTTATTTCTAAAATACTATGAGAGTTTTATGCCATGATTTTATTTTGTGACATGTTTGACGTTTAAGGAATTTTTTGTATGTTGTATATGTCAACTACCCAGCAGTGCAACATGGGTGACATATAAATATTTTAAGATGACAGTGGAGGCAGGAGTGAGCTGGGTGGGAGAGGGGAGGTATTTTAATCATAGGGTAGAACCCAGTCTGAACTTCCACTGCCGTTGCCACTCTGCAGTATCTGAGCCAAAGGAAAAAGGCTTGTAACCAACCAAGGCAGGAGTGAATGGGGCATTGGTAAGCCCAGCCACGGGTGAATGTGGAGGGGTGGGAGCAGACCATCGGGGAGGTTTTCATCAATAAACAGAACCCAATCTGAGCTTCCTCTGCTGTTGTCATTCTGCAGTAACTGAGTCAAAGATAAAAGCTGTATTCAACAGGGGAACAATGGCAGACACGAGCTGGGGACAGAGATGCACACCCACACTTACACACAAATGGAAAAGACGATGTTAACCCATAAAGTGAATTTTAACAGCAGGCTAACCCTGTAAAATTATAGATAGAAAGGATCGGAGCCAGTCCTAGTTTTTCCTCACAGAAAAGTAGGAAATGATAAGTCTGGATATGCAAGAGGGGCAAAACTAATTATACGCTATGTAAGACATTTGTAAAAACAACAGTTCTCCATGCTTTTCATCAGCAAGAAGGGTCAGAGACAGATATGAAGGCAGGAGGTGAAAGCTGACAGGAGACCCTGTTCAGAGAAGAAAGAGAGCCTGGAATCTACATGACTGCAAAATTAAAATGTTCAGACAACAAAGGCAGAAAAAAGGCATTTTATTTTATTTCCATAGCTGTAACTCCACATTACAAGAGAGCAACATATTTGCAGCAGTAACTCCTCCTCTGTGGGTGAGGTTATGCTACCTCTGCATGGATGGAGCGTAATAAAAGATGAATGCAGGAATGCTATCAGATCCCTGCCAGGATCCAGAAACAGGACCCTCCCTCCCCCCCCTGTCAATGAATCTGTGATGGCAGCTGCATGGAAAAGGGAAATATTCGACATCTAGGGGGAAGGAGACTTATGGGCTCTACCAAGGACCTTTTACATCCTTAGCAGCAATGCCTCTGTATAATTTCGACATCCCTACTTGCCATTAATAAATATGGCGTCCCAATCAGCGTCACCGCCAGAGTGATACAACTTCCGCTCTCCGCACATACGTCACTTCCGCCCCTCTCCACTACTTTCGCCCTCCCTCCGGCAAAGTAGGGCTCTTGCCACTCAGCAAGATGACGGAGACGGCAGCTGTAGCGGTTTCGCCGTCTGTTTCCAGCGACTTTGAAAGCCCGGAAGCTGTAGCGACCACACCGGCGGCTCCTGTCCCCGCTCCCGTCCTTTCTCCAGCTGCCGAGGAAGCACCGGGCGAGCCCAAGCGGAAAAGTAAAGATAAGCGCGCCCGCCGCCGAGGGGAACGGACACCTCCGGTTGCAAACGTCGGGGGCTGACCAGGGGGCGGGGTTCGTAGTGATGGACGTCAGAGGGAGCTAATAGGGAGTTAGATCTATGGCTGCCTGTCCAATGAGGCGCGGGTCGATGACGTGAAGCTCGATGGGTTTTGCTGTCGCTATGGTACCGCGCACTGTTGCACGCGTTCATTGTGCATATACGTAAGCTCGCTGAAGTTATACACATGCGCGCGTATCTATTATATTATTATTAATAATAAACATTTATCAAGCACAGCTAGGTATACGCAGCGCTGTACACACACAGATAAAGCCAGCTCCTACTCGTTAGAGCTGTTGCAATCTAATCGCTCTTTCTTTGTATGTATGTATAGCCATATGAATATTCTGGTATGATATATAATAGGCAATGAACCGTTTAAAGTTTCCTTATTGAGTTCCACTAAGACAATCTGAACGACATGTTCCACAATGTAGTATGGGAAAACGCAGGGCTGGATTAGCCTGTTCAGTGTGGAGGAGGAGCCTAGTGGTTAGAGCAGAGGTGACCACCTCCGGATGCTAGTGCACCACGATCCACCCTGATCTTCAGGATGCCCCTTGAATGAATGTGAGGCAGTGGTTGCAAATATACCTCATGAATATTCATTAGGGGCATCCTGAAAACCAGGCTGGATCGTGGTGCACCTCTGGGTTAGAGCCAAGTGACCAGGGTTTGGGTAGGTCACTTGAGCCTTGATTGCCTGCTAGGTCGCCTGGAATCAGCATTGACTTGAAAGCTCACATTGCATTGCTTGCTTAACCTCCTTAGTGATCTGCTTATATAATCTAGTATTGCGATGTTTTGCTGATTCTGATCTGAAGAAGCGGGTATAGAACTAGCCCAACCATCTCTCAAACTAGGCAGTTGCTTAGTGTGGCCGAGAGGAGGAGGAGGGGGGGAGCAACAGCAAAGGACAGGACATTCAAAGCTAAACAAGAGATTTTGACAGTCGGAAGGGTGTAAGGCTTAAGGTTTGTCTAGGGTGCCAACACCTTGATCCAACTCTGGGGCTGGTCCTGAAGGGGCATGGGCAACAGGAAGCTGGTCAAAGAATCTATTAAATTTAGTCCATTAAAAAAATAGCACTTCTTATATAATTTCTAGTTTTTATTTCTCCAGAAAACGTTATCCAGTTTCAGTCATGTGTCAGTGTTTTTCAGAGGTCCTGTGGTCTACAGAGTAGAGTAATGCTAATTCTGCATAATTTGGTGGGAGGTATCCCCCTGCTAAAATGGAGCTCTTCTCCCAATTACCCCCTGCTTTAGAATTGTGAATTTTTTAAAAGCATCGAAAAAAGTGCATTTAAATGCCTCTGGAGCGTAGGGCTTGACAGCACACTCCCAGCACCCCGAAAGCTCCCAGTGCTGTTGAATATTGCACTACTCCAGTTTATGTATCTGCAGAGTGCACGTGATCTTCCCTCTGCTTGAAATGTATGGGGGGGGGGGGGGCGGCATGCTAGGGTGTCTCTATTCAGTAAATGTAACCCAAAGCTCTTGTTTCTTCCTCACTGTAGTTGATGTTTTACTGAAGGCAGTGGGGGACACGCCGATCATGAAAACCAAGAAATGGACAATGGAGCGAAGCCGGACCATTCGAGGGCTTATGGACTTCATTAAGAAATTCCTCAAGCTGGACTCTGCCGAGCAGCTGGTGGGTGCCTGGGGATGTGGGAGAGGGGAGCAGCATTTAGGGTTTTTATAAACCATGGCATCCTAAGGGTTTTGCTTGATCAGAAAAGCTGGGTGATGTTCTAAATTGACTGTACCGTATTCATTATTTTTTTAGCTTATAAGAAAGGTACAGCACCTGTGTTCCTCTTTTGTCCTGTTTTCTTCTGACTGATTCAGAACCTGTGCTGGGATTCTGGCACTGTGAGTTAGCTGTGAATTTTCCCCTTATTTTTAACAGATTTGCTCTCCCGCCAGTTCTACTGTGCTTATTACGGGAACAGTCCAGAGGCTTCTGAATCCAACCACGTGCCCCCTCCAAGGATGGCTGTGATTTCCCCCCCCCCACTCTTTTATATCCCCAGTCCCGTCTGACTCTGGATGGAGTCGACCCTGTTCACTAATCAAATCGGAGATTCTTTACAGGGCAGCCTGCAGTACTGAGATGCAGGTTCTAATCTCACGCCTGCTACTACTGCTTATCATTTCTATAGCAGCCCTTCACACGTACAAGCAAGAGCTTACAATCTATTGAAGACAGACAAACGGGACAAAATAGGAGATGAGGGATTGTGCCTGATACTGTGCAGTGTATGTGACCTCGGAGAAGACACGTTACCTCCTTGTCTCTCTTTCAACTCCAACCACTGAACTGCCTAAGTTCGAGGGAGATTTTAGACAAATTCTGGATTTCTTACCACCCTGCCCTGGTTTAATATGGGACCTGCGGCACTGATTTCATAGGGCAAAATAAAGGACTACAAATCCCATAGTGCTTTAGGATTTATGTTTAAAACCAGGACTGCCCTGCACAAAGCAAACCAAACCAGAATCCCCTAAAGACCCATAAAACAAAAAGATTCTGACAACAAATGTTCCCTAGTAACTTTATATATTTTTTGTCGGAGCTAGTCGGCACAGTGCAAAGAAATTCTCCATGCACCACTGCGACCTCTCCTTTTGATCAAAGCATTTTGAATTAAAGAATTTATATCATAAGTTTTGCCGAAGTGTAACTTAGCTTTGCTGATGATTTTATTAGAACAGCAAAATCAGCTTGAAGAGCTCTTGCCAGATATTCCGAAATGACGACGTGCCACACGTTTCGGGTCATTTCAGATTATTACATAACCCTGCTTCAGGTCCATTCGTTGCTGGCAAAATGCAAAACTTCAATGTGAAAGAAGAGTGGGAACATCTCCAATCTTGTAAACATCGGCGTCTGACGTCATTTGAAACAGAAGACTGCTGATTACCAATCGGAACGCTCAAACACCTTAGCCAATAGATGAATCCCACTAAACAGGGAAACCCCCATTGGACAGCGGTATAAAAAGCTTTTAGTTGTGGTTTAGATGATGGTATACCAATCGATCTGCTGGTTTAAACCTCTGGGGGACACTGAGTTCAGTAGAAAAATCCACCTCTGCGCACGTAGTTGTAATTGTTTCTCACGATCCCCTCCTTTTGGATCCGAAGGCACAAAGTCCAGCACATGCCACCGTAATGAGCTAAAATCATGATGACAGTTTAGACAGTGCTCAACTATAGGTGCTGAAAGGGTCCCCGTCCGTAATCTCGAAGCATGTTCTGAGAGATGCGTCTTCACTGTACGTTTGGTACGGCCAACATAATATAGAGAGCATGGACATACAATGAGGTACACCACAAATTTCGAAGAACAATCCGTGTGCCAAACAGACGAATAGGTCAGGGATGTATGAACATCCATCCAATTTAGACCTGATAAAGAAAGCAAACAGTAGGCACAGGTACCACATGTAAAATGTCCTTTAACTTCATGAGATGTTATTGGACAGTCCAGTTTAGAAGTTGTCCTCACTATTAAATCTCTAAAGTTAGCCTTGCGCGAATATGCAATTTGCAATGTTTTCTCTCGGAAACATGAGTGTAATCCTAAAATGGGCCAAAATTTATGCAATATTTGTACCACCTTAGTCATCTCCCTAGTATAGGGGAAAACCCCTGTAATAACGTCAGAGGCTACAGATGCGGTTCGCTTTCTTTATCAGGTCTAAATTGGACGGATGTTCATACATCCTTGACCTATTCGTCTGTTTGGCACACGGATTGTTCTTCGAAATTTGTGGTGTACCTCATTGTATGTCCATGCTCTCTATTTTATGTTGGCCGTACCAAACGTACAGTGAAGACGCATCTCTCAGAACATGCTTCGAGATTACGGACGGGGACCCTTTCAGCACCTATAGTTGAGCACTGTCTAAACTGTCATCATGATTTTAGCTCATTACGGTGGCATGTGCTGGACTTTGTGCCTTCGGATCCAAAAGAAGGGGATCGTGAGCAACAATTACAACTACGTGCGCAGAGGTGGATTTTTCTACTGAACTCGGTGTCCCCCAGAGGTTTAAACCAGCAGATCGATTGGTATACCATCATCTAAACCACAACTAAAAGCTTTTTACACCGCTGTCCAATGGGGGTTTCCCTGTTTAGTGGGATTCATCTATTGGCTAAGGTGTTTGAGCGTTCCGATTGGTAGTCAGCAGTCTTCTGTTTCAAATGACGTCAGACGCCGACGTTTACAAGATTGGAGATGTTCCCCCTCTTCTTTCACATTGAAGTTTTGCATTTTGCCAGCAACGAATGGACCTGAAGCAGGGTTATGTAATAATCTGAAATGACCCGAAACGTGTGGCACGTCGTCATTTCGGAATATCTGGCAAGAGCTCTTCAAGCTGATTTTGCTGTTCTAATGAAATCATCAGCAAAGCTAAGTTACACTTCGGCAAAACTTATGATATAAATTCTTTAATTCAAAATCCTTTGATCAAAAGGAGAGGTCGCAGTGGTGCATGGAGAATTTCTTTGCACTGTGCCGACTAGCTCCGACAAAAAATATATAAAGTTACTAGGGAACATTTGTTGTCAGAATCTTTTTGTTTTATAAAGCCAGGACTGGCCAAAGATGTAACATCTGTCTCCTATGTTTGGTAGCTATTGGCACGCTCTGCTTGGTTAAACTGTTCTCTGTTGATCCTTGATGCCATGTGGACCCATCTAGGACACCCCCTCTCCTTTTTGAAGAAGTAGACCCTAGCCAGGTTTTGTAACCCCGGCTGGTCTATAAGCGCTTTGTCTGGAGCTGGAAGTTACAACAGAATGAAAGAAAGGAAAAGGTACCCAGGACATAGAATCTAGGTTATGTCGTCTTATTGGGGCGGGGGAAGGATGTCATCTCCTTAACTATACCGTAGGTGACTGGATGCGATCTGCTGTCTCTCCTAGTTCATCTATGTAAATCAATCCTTCGCTCCCTCCCCGGACCAGGAAGTGGGCACCCTGTATGAGGTAAGGGGTTTTTATTTGTTTGTTTGTTTCATGCAGCTTTCACAGTAGAGTGGGAAGGGAAAAAAAATGATAGACCACCCTCCACTGAAAAGCACCAAAACAAAAATACGTTATTTATAAAATAAATCATTTATTAAAACGAATTAGGATATAAGTAAATATACATTAACTTGGGAATATCAGCGTAAAAGACTCGGCATGGCCATGTTTCGACTTTGCCTGGATCAGGAGTCAGTGTTCTAAACTATGAATGATAAATACATAATCCAATAAATATATCATTATTACATAAGGTAATAACAGCGCTCTCTCTCGTGATGTTATTAAAACATACTGATCGCAAAGAGAGAAGCGTGATGGATTGGAAGAGAGGGATCTGAAAGAGAAGCGAGCTCCTTTCTGGGGCGTTTAGTTTCCTTTCTTTATGTCAGACTTAGATCGGACATCTGAACATGGTCATTGCTCGGGCAGACCGCCTATTTGGTTAGATTCCAGGACTAAGCTTAAAGAATTTCCGTTCTTTAGAAGGGGGCTGGGAGTGGTACTTTTTTCTTCTTGATAGTCAGTCAGGTTCTTTCTCCCAAGGTTTTTAATTTCTTGTAATAAGACACTACTATAGTCGCTTCCAGATCGTCCTTCTACAGCAGTCCAGATAAGCGGGTTCTCTCTCCCAGTCAGCAGAGGATGAGACCGAGAGAGAACTAGGAACAGGACTGTGACCTCATCACTAGCATCGTACCCGGTACAGCTAGGGGCCGTCTCCAGTATTTCTCTGTCTCAGCAGATAGTGGTTGAGCTCCAGTACAGTTAAGGAATTACAGCTGCTGCAGACTGTCTGGAGGACATGAAGCAGTTCAGCTGGACTACAGTCGCCGGGAGTATACAAGATACCCCGCTTGGTGGACTGGTTTATCGGGGGAGGGGGGTAGCATCTGCCCACGAGGGCCAGTTCAGTTGCTGGAGGATACCTCTGAAGAGTGTCTGGCCTACATCCTTTATTTTTTTTTCTTTCTTTGTTTTGTTTTAAAAAAAAAATTGTTAAAAGAATTGAGAAATTAGACTGATTCACTTAGGCAACAGGCCTTCAGGCAGCTCGGGATCTAATCCGCTCCTCCCCCCGCCTGCTGTCTCTCCTAGATTGAGGAGGAGACTGACAGCCTGGAGCCCAAGGTTGAAGCCTTCAGACTGTGAGTATAGGGAATGGGGCTGCAACATGTAAAGCTTCGAGCCAGGTTGCGATTTCTCCGGTGATGTTTTTGCTTCGAGACTCTGCGGTACGGCCTATTTCCTGCCAAAAGTGGGCCTGTTTAGCATATTCACGTCTTTGGTACGGCACGGCTTCCTTCTCGCCAAAAGCGGTAGTGATCGCAGGTCGCATGCACATAGGCGTCTCTGTTCAGATGCCAGGCTCACTCCCCTGATGTCTTGAGTGCGACAAGCGGCGTCGCCACTTGTTGGAGCAGCTGTGCACCGCTTGCACCTCCAACTTGGAGCAAACGTCTTCCACCATGCCTTCCACTCCTGCAGCCAGTGATGCACAGCTAGAATCCAATTGGTCGTCTGCTGCCTCTGTGGGTCCCACATTGCCATCTGGGATTCAGCCATTCATACCTATGGTTCAAGGGGATCCCCTGCCTTGTCTCCTCTGGGGTGGAGAAGCTTTTTCAGCCACTGAGTGCGCCAGTGGTCCTGAGTTTGCCATTCTTTCAGCATGCTTGGGCCTGTGGAAGGGGGGGGGGGGCTGGGCTCCTCTCAGCTGCCCCTGCAGGCCCCGGCAGCACTATTTCCGAGTTCCAGAGACACCAAGAAACGGGCCCGGGGATTTGATACAGATCCGGGGGGGGGCTCCC
The DNA here is from genome assembly GCA_033557465.1 of Ichthyophis bannanicus. NCBI lineage: Eukaryota > Metazoa > Chordata > Amphibia > Gymnophiona > Ichthyophiidae > Ichthyophis > Ichthyophis bannanicus. Next base: position 43,298,230 of record CM066051.1, on the reverse strand, counting down.
AGCCCTGCAGGTCCCTAGTGTGGGCGGGGGGGGGGGACGGGGACCTGGACTTCGAGGAGGAGTATGACAGGGACCCAGGGGCAGAGGCCTTGGATAACTCGTCCACAGGCGGCTCCAATTCAGAGGAGTACGTGAAGCTCGAGTCGTTTGGCTGTTCCGCAGGGAGGAGGTGGCTCCTTTGATTGTACAGGTGCCATCTGTGCTTTCCAGAGCCTAGGTGGCCACTTCTCAATCCTCTTCTGATCCGATTCTCGAGGGGATTAAAGTTCCCTATAGGGCTTTCCCCTCCCCCCCCCCAGGAGTTACAACAAATGGTGTCTGAGGGATGGAAGAATCCGGATGCTACTCTTTGAGTGGCCAGGTGGCTCAGAAGGATCTATCCGTAGTGTCAGGACAACCTGCACCATTGGTTGTGCTACCCTAGGGTTGAATCCTTGGTTACGATGGTGACCAAATGCACGACTATCCTGGTGGAAGGGGATCCAGTCCTCTGCGACTCACACAATTGGAACGTGGAAGGGCTACTAAAGACAGCCTTCTCGACGTCTTTGTTGATGGTGCAGATGTCCACCTATGGGAGCCTGGCAGCCCGGGCCCTACAGCGCTGCGTCCAGTTGCTGGCAGAGGATGGTAACATGGCGCGCCTGGAGTCGGTGGTGTCCTTTCTGACAGATGCCTTCTATGACCTCTTTTGCTTGGCCACATGTGGCGTGGCAGAAGCGGATGTGGCCTGCTGGTGGTTGTGGCTATGGAATTGGTCAGCCAATGTGGCCTCCAAGACATGGTTTGCCAGTCTGCCCTTCAAGCGTTCGCTGCTGTTTAGGGAAGACTTGGAGAAGCTCATCAAGGTTCTAGGTGAGGTTAAGCCCCAACGCTTATCGGAGGATAAGCCTAAATCCTCCTCCAAGTGGTCTTCCTCTTCTGGTTCTACCACCTCTCATTTCAGGTTACATGACTCTGTTACCAACATGGATGGCCGTCCACCTCCTATTCAGATTCCAGAAGTTGCAGGCAGCCCTTTTGTGGAGCACACAGGGCCCAAGGATCCTCCAGGAAGTCCGCTTCCTCGTCTTGCCCCTCATACTGTTGGGCAGGGGGCCTTTTCTGGGGTGCTGCAGGTCGGGAGCGTCAGTGGTGCTTTTTGGAATGAGTGGGCCCACATCGCACTGGGTTCTAAGGGTCATCAATCAGGGCTTCCTAGTGTTTTCCTATGGCACCGTGGTGAAACGTGAGGCTGTCGGCATGACTCTTCAGCGACTGTTGCAGCATTATGGCATCGTGCCGGTCCCCCCCCCCCTCAACGAGCAGGGTTCGGGTCAATACTCTATATACTTCATGGTACAAAAAAAGGATGGAACCTTTTGGCCCATTCTGGACCTCCAGGGGGTCAACCACAGTCTGTGGCTGCCCCAATTCTAGATGGAGACCTTAAGGTCAGTCATCCAGTCTGCGCGCCTTGGAGAGTTTCTCTCCATGTTGGATCTCATGGAGACCTATCTCCATATACATAGGATACTCCTATGAAGAGAGGCTAAAAAGGTTAGGGCCCTTAACCTGGAAAAGAGACGGCTGAGGGGAGATATGATAGAAGTCTATAAATTAATGAGCGGAGTGGAACGGGTAAACGTAGATCGATTGTTTACGTTATCAGAATATAGAAAGACTAGGGGACATGTAATGAAGCTACAGGGTAAACTATTTAAGACTAGTAAAAGAAAATATTTTTTCACTCAACATATAATCAAACTGTGTAATTTGTTACCGGAGGATGTAGTAAAGGCTGTTAGTGTAGCTGGGTTTAAAAAAGGTTTGGATAAGTTCCTGGAGGAAAGGTCCATAAACCATTATTAAGAAGGGACTCAGGATATCAATGCTTGACCCAGTACAAGCATTGCGAAACCTGTGTCTCTTGGGGATACTGCTAGGTACGTATGACCTAGATTGGCCACTGTTGGAAACAGGATACTGGGCTTGATGGACCTTGGTCTGACCCAGTATGGCATATCTTATGTGCTTATGTTATGTTATCCCCATTCGGATGGAGCCTCAGAGCTTCCTCAGATTCACTGTGCTATGGCAGCACTTCCAGTTCTGTGTGCCTCCCTTCGATCTCGCAACTGCCCCCCGAAACCTTTTCCAAGGTCATGGCGGTTGTGGCTCTGGCGTGTGGGTATCTGCGTCCATCCCTTCCTGGACAATTGGTTGATTCGGGCGCTGTCTCTGGCGGTGGCTAAGCATGCCATCAGGAGAATAGTCACTCTTGCAGAGCTTGGGCTGGGTTGTTAATAGCAACAAGAGCTGCCTAACCCCAGTTCAGGGCCTGGAGTTTCTCGGTGCCCCAGGCAGTGTCATTCTTATGTGGGACGGGTGGCTCAGATTTAGCAGAAAGCTTCGGGGATTTTTCAAGAATTTGTCCCCTCGGGCTTAGGACTATCTGCAGCTTCTTGAGGCGATGGCCACGACCTTGGAGGTGGTTCCCTGGGCCAGAGTGCACATGCGCCCGTCACAAAGGGCTCTGCTATCTCAGTGGTCACCCTGCTCTTAGGATTACTTGATTCAGCTTTCTCTCCCTACGCAGCGTGCAAATCAGCCTCCAGTAGTGGGGCTCCTCAGCTACCTGCTTTGGGGGGTCCCTTTGGAAGCTCCAGCCTGGGTGGTGATGACCACCGATGCCAGCTTGTCAGGATGGGGTGCTCACTGTCTGGAGCATTCAGCTCAGGGCTCTTGGTCAGAGGTGAAGGCCAAATGAGCCATCAACCGCCTGGAAATAAGGGCAGTATGCCTGATACTGCTTCACTTCCAAGCACTGCTACAGGGGAAGGCCGTCTGAGTCCTCTTTGACAATGCCACAGCGGTAGCCTACATGAATTGCCGGGGGGGGGGGGGCACTAAGTGTCTGGGGGTTGCACGTGAGATGCACCTGCTGGTCTCCTGGGGTTGGGGGGAACAATCTCCTGGCCTTAGCTCAGCATATTACTTAGGAGGGCAATGGGCAGTTGGACTTTGTCAGTTGGCCCCCTCTTGACCCAGCAAGTGGGAGCTGGTGCCGTGGACCTTCGATCGCATCATGCGGCGATGGGGTCACCCGGAGATGGACCTGATGACGACTCCCGAGAACAGGAAAGTCTCTCCTTCAGCCGGAAATGGGTGGTAGGGACGTCCAGGGTGGATGCGTTAGGCCATTGGCCATGACTGGACTTCCTCTCTTGTATAGTCCCACGCAGAGCAGAAACGAACCAGAGATGTGGTGAAGGGGTCACAGAAGCTTTATTCAAAAACAAGCCCCTACGCGTTTCAGCCAACACCTTGGTCAGGGGGGTGAGCTTGTAAAACACTGTATGCTACTGACCACAGAAATCTTGCTATCACTTTTCCAGGTTTGTTTAACCTGGTGTAGCAGGATTATCCGGAAGGGAACATTTTATATACTGATGATTTCCTTTTGTGGAGTCTTGCTAAACCAGTCCAGGATCCACCCCTGGAGTGTCTTTAGAGAGTTGAGCTGCCTCAGCGCTGTCTGTATATAGTTCCCCTTCTCAGAGTTGTATGTAATCGGGCTTGGGGGCCCTTTTGAGGTGTCTTCTGTGGGATACCATTGCTTTTTCTGTAAGTACAAGAGCGTGCCAATAGCTGTACTAGGATTAATGCTAATGGTGATGTCACAGCTCGCCTAGTTGTGTGATCGTGAGAAACCAGCTCAACTTAAAGTAGACAAAGTGATGGGACTGGATGGGATACTCCCTAGAATACTGAGGGAACTTGGGGATGTTCTAGCAGCTCCACTGACTGACCTTTTCAATGCCTCGTTGGAGTCGGGAGTGGTGCCAAAGGACTGGAGAGAGGCTCATGTGGTGCCTTTACACAAAAGCGGAAGTAAGGATGTGGTTGACAACTACAGGCCGGCTAGTTGAACTTCGGTGGTGAGTAAATTATTCGAAAACACTGCTGAAAGAGAAAATAGTGAGGTTTCTGGAGTCCAGCGGATTACAGGATCGGAGGCAGCATGAATTCACCAGAGGCAGGTCTTGTCATACAAATCTGATTTGATTTCTTTGACTGGGACAGGGAGTTGGACTGAGGGAGAGCCCTAGATGTGGTGTATTTTAGATTTCAGTAAAGCTTTTGACACTGTTCCTCACAGGCAACTTATAAACAAACTGAGCACCCTAGGGATGGACCCTAAAGTTACTGCTTGGGTTAGAAATTGGTTGGGTGGGATGCGACAGAGTACAAGTAAATGGAGCTCACTCTGAGGAGAAGGATGTTACCAGTGGTGTGCTCCAGGAATCTGTCCTTGGTCCGATTCTTTTTAACATCTTTGTTAGTGATATAGCAGAAGGGCTGTCGGGTAAGGTTTGCCTCTTTGCAGATGATACCAAAATCTGTAATAGAGTAGACACCCAGGAAGGTATAGATAACATGAGGAGGGATCTAGCTAAGCTTGAAGAATGGTCTAGAATTTTTGGCAGCTGGGATTTAATGTTAAAAAATGTAAGGTCATGCATTTCGGCTGCAGCAATCCAAGGGAACTATATAGTATAGGGGGTGAAGTACTTTTGTCCACCTAAGAAGAGCGGGACCTAGGCGTGATTGTGTCTGATGATCTTAAAGTAGCTAAACAGGTAGAAAAGGCGACGGCAAAAGCTAGAAGGATGCTTGGGTGCATACGGAGAGGAATGGCTAGCAGGAAAAAGGAGGTGATAATGCCTCTGTATAAGTCTTTGGTGCGACCTCATTTGGAGTATAGTGTGCAATTCTGGAGACCACACCTTCAAAAGGATGTGAACAGGATGGAATCGGTACAGAGGGTGGCTACTAAAATGGTTAGTGGTCTTCATTATAAAGCATATGAGGACAGACTTAAGGATAGAGGTGATATGATTGAGATGTTTAAATACCTCTGTGGCATAAATGCACAGGGGGGTGCCTCTTTCAATTGAAAGCAAGTTCTGCTACGAGGGGACATGGGTTGAGGGTGAAGGGGGAATAGATTCAGGAGTGATATGCGGAAATATTTTTTTATGGAAAGAGTAGTGGATCTGTGGAATCGATTCCCAGTGGAGGTGGTAGAGATGAGGACAGTATCTGAATTCAAAAAAGCATGGGACATGTCTGGACTGGTCTAGCAGGACTCCAGGAAAGGAAATTATCAGCAAGTAAAATTTCTATGATACTGTTGCTTCTTTACAAAACTTGAGTATCAAAGGTGGAGATTCAATCCATTACTAAAATAGCCAAATCCCTCTACTCCCATGGGCATACCGTTTATACCAGCCACTCCTGAAGTGCAGCGCTGTTCCTCTGCTCGGGGGTGGCTGGTATTAGGTTGGGGAGTCGGTTATCCTGAGAAGGGGGGTGTGATTCTAGCCTTTTTTTCTGTGTGTGCATTATATAGTAAATGCTGTTTGATTGTAGTATTTAGAAATGATCTGCTGCGCTCTAGGGTTGGGTTTGTGTTCAGAGCAGCTCCTTCTGCAGTTCCGGAGGGGCGGAGCTTAATGCTGCTGTCCAGAGGCTCTGTTTAGCTTTGGACCCCACCTGCGTCACTGCGTTTGTGGCCAAAGGGTAGGGGATTCATAGGCTTACCTACGCAGAAGAGATAGCAAACCAGACAGATTGTAGCTGAGTTAGCTGGTCTTTATCTGCTGTTGCTGACTGTTTCCTCTTTCTCTATCCCTTCCCCACCCCCCCCCTTCACAGTGCTTTGGCAGCGATGGGAAACTTGTCCTGCATTACTGTAAATCTCAGGCCTGGGGCTGAGCGGCCCACCTCCCTGCTGGACTCTGAACATCCTCGGCCAGTGGACTGTACTGGATGTGGCCTCTGTTAGCCAGTGGATGCTGGTGTGGAAATATTCCAGCAACATTGAAGGGCCATGAGCACTTTGAAGAAACTTCATCTCCTGCCGTTTGTTCTCTCATTCCTCGCGTCTCTAGCAGCTGTGGTGCACGGAGTTACTGTCTATAATGTATATTTATATTCATAGATACATAAAAGCCTGATGATGGCAGAAAAAGACCATGTGGCCTGTCCAGTCTGCCCTTCTATATCAACGACAATAGCCCCCTTCTTTTTTTCCTTTAGAGATTCTCTCTGTTTGTCTCATATTTTCTTGAATTCAGATACTGTCCTTGTCTCTATCTCCACTGGGAGACTATTCCCTGCATCTACCACTCTTTCCTTGAAGAAATATTTCTGCATCTTACTCCTGCGTCTGTCCCCTTTCGCCTTCATCCTATGTCCCCTCATTGTAGAGTTTGCTTTCAATCGAAAGAGGCTCTTTGTGCGTTTATGCCACCGAGGTACTTAAAGATCTCTCTCATATCTCCTCTATCCCGCCTTCCCTCTAATGTGTACTTATTAAGATCTTTAAGTCTGTCCCCTATATGCTTTATAACAAAAAATATTGACGATTTTTGTAGCCACCCTCTGCACCAACTCCATCCTGTTTTATATCCTTTTGAAGGTGCGGTCTCCAGATTTGCTCACACTACTCACATGAGGTCACACCGGAGACTTATACAGAGGCACTGCCTTAGTGTCCCTCTAGTCCATTCCCGACCTTGGGGTAGTCAACCCCCACCAGTAGCTTGGAGACTGAGCATGTCATCTTTTGATGACCTCACTGTACTTATGCAACTGGCACTGCCCACCAGCCCTCAGTAAGCTCGGTCTTCAAGCAGCTGGAGCGGGTGATCCCAGGGATAACTAAGGAGCTTTTGTTGTGTTTTTTTTTTCTTGGTTATTTCTCCCTCTTGTTGGCTAGCTATATAGTTATTTCCCTTGGTTGGGCAGCTGTGGGGACCCCAGAGGCAATTGCCTGCACTCGGGCCTTATCTGGCAATTTAAGTTGCTTTAAAAAAAAAAACAACAAAAACCCCACAAACAGCACCAGGAAAACAATCGGACCAGGGGTTCTCCTGCCAGAGGAGGTTGAGGCTTCCAGGTCCCAAGGAGACAGCCGCAGCGGCTCCCGAACCCCTGATCCGCTGAGGAGTCGCTAGCGAAGCAGAGGTCTGTCAGCTTGTTATGGCTCTCTGGTTGGATTGAGTATGAGGCGGGGAGAGCAGGTAGGATCGCACGTTGCAGGTTTTTTAGGGCAGATGGGGTGGGGGGTGCAGCAGCCGCCGGCAGTTTTATTTTCAGAGACGCCTGTAACCACCTGGCCCTCTATAGTCATTTTGTCAGGGGGGGGGGTGGAGGAGGGCTCCACAATTGCTGGGTTTTGGCCTCCATGATTTTTTGTTTTCTTTTAACTTTCCATTGGCTTATTTTCAGTTATATTACAGAGACAAGCAGCAGGAAGAACCGAGCTGGTGGGGGGCTTGGAAGGGGCAACGGGGCCTTCCCTCTCCATTGTCCTGGCCATGTCTGCTAGACTATAGTGGTTGGCTTGCGGCAGGATCTCGGCTATGGGTCTCTGCCATGGCTGTGAAGCAGAGGCCGGATGATGGAAAAAGATCTGCAGGAGGATGTTGCGGACATTTCGGGACGAGCAGGACCCTCTGGGGCTTCTATGAGCAGCTCGTAATCTAAACAGGATCAAAGCTCCCCCATAGTGACCGCAAGGGCACCGGCCCGGAGGGAGGGTCTGGTTCTGTTCCTCCAGTGTTGGCACCCTACAGCATGGCCTAATTTCACCTTGTTTCCCTCCCCCCCCCCATGACCATCTACCTCTCCCTTACCCTTAAAACAGGGCAGGTTTAAGCCTTTAAGCCATTTTCAGATTTTAAGAGTTACAGAAGTGGCCAAAAAATTAAGGCAGAGTCCAAAATATCAGAATTTTATTAGAAAAGTACGTGTTATTATCACTTTCATGGTCAAAAGCTTTAAGAACGAAAGATATATATGTCATTTTCAAAGTTTTATTCAGGAAACAATATATGTGTCAATATTTGATAGGGTGTCCATGATTTTTCAGCACAGCCTGGAGTCTTGTAGGCATACTGTTAACTAGTGTTTTACAGTATGCCGGAGTGATTTCGTTGACCCATACATGCTTGAGTATGTCCTTTAAATCTGCTTCTGAGGTTGGACGGTGTGCTGCCACCTTTTTCTTCATAAGATTTCAACAGTTTTCAATTACATGGAGATCCGGAGAGTTTGATGGCCAACTTGGTAGCAATTCAATCTTGTTGTCCACGAACCATTTTTTGACAGTTTTAACAGTGTGGCATGGAGCCGAGTCCTGCTGAAATATAGTTGTACCAGAAACACTCATGTGTATTTTAACTTTACTATTCAGCATGGATATGTATTTTGCAGCATTTACTCTTTCACCTTTGGAGAAAATGTGCAGGCCACATCTTCCATTTGCCGAGATAAACACCCACCATCGGTCATGGTATGGGGTGGTAACAGTCTTGCTCGTGTACTTCAGATTTAGTCTCTCGCCTGCTGGTCGACGGACATAGTTGTAACCACTCCCACGTACTTGTTGAAATGTACTTTCATCTATGACCATTACGCTCTCCTACCATTCAGCAGATTTGTCTTTCATCTTGCTAAAAAACTGTATGCGGGCAGCAGTTTAATGCCTGGTCATCATAGGCTTCTTGGCAGGTCTTCTGGCCACGCGTTTGAATTCATCCACAAGCCGTCGTCGGACAGATCTGGAAGTTATCTTTATTCCTTGATCATTAGTTAACTGAGCCACATGTTGAGATGAAGTATGTGGACTAGATGTAATAATGCTTTTGAGGAATCGGTCATCTCGTCCAGTAGTTATCCGTCTGCGCCCACATTTCGAACGACGTGTATGGCCACCTGATTTCAGAACACTCTGAACTGCACACCTTGATATATGCAAATGTTTTGCAATAGCACATTGCAAATATCCTTCAGCATGGAGTGTGACAACTTGTCCCTTTACAAAGTCATTAATATCACACTTTCTACCCATCTTGATTGTACATTTCACATGTAGCTTTCAATATTTTCCTAGTTGTAAAAATTCAAAACTTCATTCAAGAAACCTACTAGAGCGTAAGTAAACTAAAATGGACACCAGACGCATGGTGTGACTAATCGCCATGCTGGTTAAATAAGTAAGCACGTGTGACATCTCCACAGTACATTATTTAACAATAAATTGTAGAAAAAGATACCTGCCTTCATTTTTTGGCCGCTACTGTAGTTTCACTACCACTTCCTAAGATTAGAGGGAATTAGAATCGTTCCTCTCCCCCCCCCTAAAATCAGTGGAGATTAGGATAGTCTCTTTTAGATGTCCTGAAGAGTTCTCCTTTGTTCAGTCTGTACCTCCGATGCGGAAGCTCTTTTTGGGTACATTCAGTTATTTCCTCAGCATCTATCCTCTTTCACTCGTTTTAGTAAACAAACCTTGTTATATAAAGTAGGACCTGTGGTAAAGCAGAGCAGGTTAAAGTGTTTCAAGATTCACGAATGCCTTTTCATCCATCTGGTCCTAGCCTTTGTGCGTTGAATGTGCTGGAGGTGGGACTGGGCTGTTCAAGGCGGGTATGCTGTGAGCCAGCGTTTTCTTTCTGATCTCTTCTTGCATTCCCACCATTGCCTGTGCCTTCTTTCCTTTTAACGCACAAAGGGAATAAATCTAAAATCCAGATGAGCGTGAATGCAAAGCTGCAGTGATGAAAGCATCGGTGGAGTCACGGACCAGTTACAAGACCTTCTACCTTCCCTTTATTGAAGGGTGGGCCATGTCTCTTTTAAAGACAAATCCGGGAATGAGAGGTACAAGGGTGAGAAAAAGCAGGCTAGTTTTCTGGCCCAGTGGGATGAAGGCTTGTGCTATACCCATGAGTTGTGGGTTCACATCCCCTATTTAATAGATCCTTGGAGACAGGAGAAGATAAGAACATAAGATATGCCATACTGGGTCAGACCAAGGTCCATCAAGCCCAGTATCCTGTTTCCAACAGTGGCCAATCTAGGTCATACGTAGCTAGCAGTTTCCCCAAAAGAGACAGGTTCCTCAGTGCTTGTACTGGGTCAAGCATTGATATCCTGGGTCCCTTTTTAATTATGCTTTATGGACCTTTCCTCCAGGAACTTGTCTAAACCTTTTTTAAACCCAGCTACACTAACAGCTCTTACTACATCCTCCGGTAACAAATTCCAGAGTTTGATTACACGTTGAGTGAAAAAATATTTTCTCTTATTTGTCTTAAATAGTTTACCCTGAAGCTTGAGGGAAAGAAAGAGGAAAAGTTCCACAGGACTGGAGAAGGGCTGATGTATCTCTTCACAAAAGTGGCAACAGGGAAGCAGTGACAAACTACAGGCCTGTAAACCTTACCTCGGTGGTGGGAAAAATAATGGAGGTGCTCCTGAAAGAGAGAGTAGTGGACTTTCTCAAAACTAATAGGTTGCATGATCCGAGGCAACCTGGTTTTATCAAAGGCCGAATAAAGCCAAACTAATTTGATTGAGTTCTTTGACTGGGTGACCAGAGAAATCTGTGATGAGTGTGATCTTCGCAGATTTCAGCAAAGCCTTTGATACTATTCCCCCAATAGGAGGCTTATCAATAAACTGAACAGCCTGGGGATGAGTCCTAAGGTGGTGAACTGGATCAGAAATTGGTTGACTGACAGACGACAGAAGGTGATGGTAACTGGAACTCACTTGGATGAAAGGAAGGTAATTAGTGGCATGCTCCAGAGATTGGTCCTGGGACTGGTACTGTTCAACGTATTTGTGAGTGATATTGCTGAAGGACTGCAGATGACATGAAAATTTGCAACAGAGTGGACTCCCTTGAGGGAGTGGAGAATATGAGGAAAGATCTACAAGAGCTGGAAGAATTGTCTAATGCTTGGCAGTTAAGATTTAATGTGAAGAAGTGTAGTGTCACGTACTTGGGATGCAGAAATCGAAGGGAACTGTTTGCGATAGGGGGGCGAGAGGTTGGTGTGCATGAACCAGGAGAAGGACCTCAGAGCGATTCTTTCTGAAGATCTCAAGGTGGTGAAACAATGTGACATGGTGGTGGTAAAAGCCAGAAGGATGCTGGTTTGCATACAGAGAGGAATTACCAGCAGAAAGGAAGAGGTACTAATGCCACTGTACAAGTCGCTGGTGAGGTCTCACTTGGAATATTGTGTTCAGTTTTGGAGACCATATCTCACAAAGGATATAAAAAGACTGGAAACGATTCAGAGAAAAGTGACCAAAATGATTTGGAGCCTGCATCAGAAGACGTATGAGAAGAGACTTGAAGTCCTAAATATGTATACGCTAGAGGAGAGGAGGGACAGGGTAGATACAATATACAGGGTGGCCCAAAAAAAGTGAGAACATCTTGTAAATTAAAAGCTTATATAGCTAAAAAAGGTAAATAAGTAAACTAACATATTTATTTTGACATTTTCTGGTCGCCATCTTTTTTTTTTAAATTTGTCAATCGGTTAAATCTGTCTTTTTGACATTTTAAATAGCTTATATGCCACGAGATGTCCTCACTTCTTCTGAGCCACGCTGTAGATCTTTAAATACTCAATGAATAGTAATGAACAAACAAGCCTTTTTCGAAGATGGGGCAGCTGTAAAACTAGAGGGCATAACATGAAGCTGCAAGGGGGTAAACTGAAAGGCAATGTCAGCAAATACTTTTTCACTGAAAGGGTGGTGGATGCTTGGAATGCCCTCCTGATGGAAGTGGTGGGGGCAAACACAGTAACAGAATTCAAAATGGCATGTTGCTATCTTTTACCTCAACACGGTGGGTACACCCCTAAACAAGTGACCTGCACAGAACAGCAGATGCACCTACTCTTGCCGCCTTGCTGGGCAGACCCATGCTGGTCTTTATCTGCCGTCCTGTACTATGTTCCTATGAACAGCTATGTGTGTTTGTTTTAAAGCTTAATTAGGGAATGAGATATAAAACAGATGCTAGTGGTTAATGCTTCTCCCCCTTAACTAACAAGCTGTGGGTTCAGGTCCTCTGAGGGTAAGAAGCTTCTACCTATGTGTTAAAGCCAAGTCAGGGAATGAGAGGTATAAGGGGAAGCAAAAGCCCTTAACCAGGGTCTGGCTGTCTGGTGGCTCAGTGGCTAAAGGTGTTTTACTCCAATCTAGGAGGTTGTGAGTGCGAGGCCCCTGGTGGGAGGAGACGCTGCCTGTGTTTTAGAGCCAAATCAAGGGATGAGAGGTATAAGGGGAAGAAAAAGTAAAAGTCTAGGAACTGGCTGACTGGTGGCTCAGCGGCTAAAGGTGCTTTACTCCAATATAGGAGGTTGTGGGTTCGAGTCTAGCTTAGCCAGAAGCTAGGTGGGGCCAGAGCAGGTAAGTGGTGTGGGTGGATGGGGAGGAGGGGGTCAGATAGACCTGCATATCAAGTATATTGGGGGAAAACCCTAATAGCTGAGGAGAGCCACCATCAGCCAGGGTTATGCTGATTTTTCCTATAAGGTACAGGCAAAAATATTCCTAAAACTACCTCTTGTATTTCACTTGGAGCAGTATCAGGCACCCCCCTTGGCAGGATTTGAACTCACAGTCATTGTATTACAAGCCCAGCACCCAACCATTGGACCATTGAGGCTTTCACAAGAGGATGTTTTGGTACTTCTATTTCACCTTTCTGACACACAGGGCTCTGTAGAAGATAAGATTACCCGAACATCCATTTCTCCTCAGGAGCTGCTGGTAGCTCAGAGATGATGCTCATTAACTCTAGTGCTGGAGGTCTGGAGTTCAAACCCCAGCTTCAGCTGTAATTAAAGTCATTGACTCGTATATTCATTTCTGTAATTTTGATAAGCTGCAGTCTTTGTTCAAGCTGACATTTTCTAGAAATTCATAATAAATTTTCTGTGATCAGGGTTTCAATAGGATAGATCTCAGCTTTACTGATTGTAACTTTATGGTGGGTGGTCATGAAGGCCAGTGGAGGTTTGCGCGGGGGGGGGGGGGGGGAGGGGGGGAGAGAATTACAGCCCATCTGCAGGGAGAGCCTTCAGCTGCCCTAGCTTTGCTTTTTTTTTTAAATCTATTTCTTGAACCACAAGTTGAAGAGTAATTTACAACATTCACAACAGCTCTTACTAGGCAGCATGGGTTTCTTATACGCAGCCCCGTCATACAGTTCCACAGGCAACAGTGCTTTACAACATTTTCAACCTCCCTTCACCCTCACCCCACCCTTCCCCCAGTCTCAACCAATACCCCAAATCTTCCATCCATGCCACCCATTCTCTCGTGTCTGCCCAAGATGTGTCTGTGTTCTTGTTCCCACCCTATTGTCACTTCTACTACAGCCCGTCCCTCTTCATGGTGTCAATACCTCATTACAGGTGCACGACCCAATATATGGGTCCCAGAGTGTCATGAAAGATGTCCAGAGGGTTGGATCCCCACAGGCCTCCAATCGTTTGAACTGCATCATGTCATGAAAACAGTTTCGCCATTCCCAAAATGTGGAAGGCTCCACTTCTCTCTATCATCACAGCAGTGGCCCCTTCCCCACCAAACTAGCCTTACGCACCAACAAACACACCCAATGCCTCTTAGGATGGAGTGGTTCAAGTCAAACACCACAAGAGAGCTTGTCCAGGCTATTTGCTGATTGATAAGTGAACTGATACAGTTGCTGATATGTACCCAATAGGGATGAATTTTCTAGCAGCCCCCCAAGTCCGCTAGGGGCCAAGAACAGCGCTGACAGTTCCCACACTGGGGTAGGTGACTGCGCAGCACTCAACGTGGGGAGAAATACACTCAAGTCAAAGCTTTCAATTACATCTCATGCCATTTCGCCACTACTACTAGTTCTGGGATGCGGCAACTGGCCTGCCGAATGGAGTTGATTGCCCCAGCTCTCTGCCCCTATATAGTCGGGAGGGGAAATCCATTGCAAAATTTTGCGCTTCAAGCTCAAAATGGACGGGGGGAGGGGGGGGGGAGTTTGCTTCTTTTCCAAAAAGTCCAAAATTTGTGCCGAGCTCTCAACCATTAATTTTACTCAGGGCAACATAGTGTTCCACCTGGCCATAAGCAAAGAAATGGGTGTGTCCCAGATCATACTCTGTACACAGATCCACGAAAGATTTACAGGCACCAGTAGAATCTACCACATGCCCCAAATTGCAAATCCCCCCGATCCCTCCAAATCCAGAAAATAGACGTCTCCATCACAGGTGAAAAACTGACATTCCCCTGAATAGACAACCAGCTCGAGGCCAATGGTGACCTCTTCCAGTAAGTGCAGATTTGATGCCAGGTTTTACGTGTACTGTAGGTCCTATCAAAAGACTCTTCGTTAGCGCTCTTTTGCTAGGGCGGCTATCAAGGTGTAGGGCCGCCAATACTAAATGGGGAGCCACAAAGGCTTCTTCCAAAGCTCTAGGGGTATACACTTCCGTGCCACCCAACCTGTCCCCCAAATGCCATGCTGGACAGGCTATGGCATATAGTTGTATGTTGGGAATCCCAATATCCCCCTGCCATCAACCCCCGTGCAGCTGACTGAGGTACGTGCCCAAGCCCCCCCCCCCCCTCCACAAAAATTCCATATCTCATGGTCAAATTGATTTATATCCCTCTGCAGGAACTGCACCGGGAGAATTTGCAGCCAGTAAAGCAGACGGGGAAGTACCATCATCCCAAAAGCTGCTGCTCTTCCCAACAAAAACAGTGGGAGGGGAGTCCATGCCCGAAGTTGTATCTGAAGGTGTTGCAGCATTCTCTCACAGTTCCAGTGATATAATTCACGATATAATTCTCTGATTATTAGAATACCCAAGTAAAAGAAGTATGTGCCCTCTGAAGGGGGAAAGAGGGCCCCCCATGCTGCCCTTAGCTGGCCTGATACATCTAATGCCTCTGACTTTTCATGGCTGATGCAAAGCCCCGCTATACTTCCAAACACTGTAAATTCCTCAAGCACCCGTGGGAGAGATATATGTGGAGAGGTTAAGTGTACGAGCATGTCATCTGCAAAAGCTGACACTTTAAATTCCTGTCTGCCAAACTGTACCCCCAGCGCCTCATGACAAGCCACCAAGCGACGTATGAGCAGGTCAAGGGGACATCTTTGTCGTGTCCCCCGTTGCAAAGCAAATGTCTTCGACATCATTCCGTTGGTCACCTCCACTGCCATGGGGTTCGTATAGAGCACACTTATGCACAGAAACTGCTCACCTAGCCATACCATGGTAATAGGAGTGTTGCATATTACCAGTTCACCCGCTCAAACGCCTTCTCAACATCAAAACTAATTAGCAAAGACTGTAGTTCTCTTTCACGGACACATTCCAATGAGGCAAGAATTTTCCTCAGATTCCTCACTGCATACTGGCCCTTCACAAACCCAACTTGCACGTCATGTACCAAGTCATTAAGAAATGACGCTAATCGTTCCGCTAATACCTTAGAGAGCAGCTTCAGATCAACATTCATCATAGATATTGGTCTATAAGATGAAGCCTGTACTGGGTCCTTCCCTGGTTTAGGGATGTGAATAACATGTGCATAATTCTCCCATGTAAAAGACCCCTGCTCTGCGCACCTCTGAAGGACCTCTACCACTGGAGGGGTCACTAAGTCCTGCACTAACTTATAGAACTCTGCGCTTCATAGATGTCTGGACCGGGTGACTTATTACATTGAGCCTATTGGATGGTCTTCTGTATTTCCTGCACTGTTATAGGTTTATCTAACTGGGCGGCCTGTTGAGGCGTGAGGCATGGCAAAGAAAGATCCTGCAGATACTCAGCCATCCGCGTCGGGGAGGTCCATTCCCCTTTGTATAGGGTCCGAAAGAAGGATTGAAACACAAGGGCAATTGCATTCAAATCTTTATAAAGCTGACCTGCCTCGTCCCGTAAAGCAACAACCAATCAAGAACCATAACTATCCTTTAAGCACTGCGCTAGCAACCGCCCCGCCTTAGCCCCACAGCGAAAGAGCTGACCGCGATAGTAAAGAAGAGACTTTTTTCCCCTCTGATGAAGTACCACATTCAAGGTTACCTTTGTCTCCACAGTCGTCTTTTGGCCATCCCAGAGGGACAGGCTGCATATCTCCACCACTCCACCGTCACCTGTTTCTCCAGGCATATGATTTGCTCGTTCAACAGGACAGGTTAGCTGTTTCCCCAAAAGGTTCTGGGTTATCTTGGTGGTGTTCATTATGAGCAGCATATTCCTCCCACCGTTCTCGGATATAACACTTAAAATATTCATCTCTATAGAGCTCCAGCGAGAAACGCCACATTCTGGCCCATGGTCCCGCGTTTTGCCATTCCATCTTGATCCAGATCAAGGCATAATCTGAAATCTCTATTGGGCCAATTTGTGCATCAGCTGTTTTGGCAAATAAAGATTCCGATATGAGAAAGTGATCAATTCTGGTGCTCTGTGAGTATAATATCGCTCCATGGGATGTAACAAGCACCAGGAATCCACCACCTCCACCCTCCGCCGGAACCCTCGTAATAATTGAGCTGTCTGGTCTTGCGTTCCCTCCCCTCCCCCCCCCCCGTGATGTATTAAGACTTGGGTTAAAGACTCCATTAAAGTCCCCTACCAGCACCAGGGTGGTCCTCTGAGAGTTGTTCCATCTGTGAGGCCAGATGGGCATATAGAACGCATCAGGGGTGTTTGAGCTATATAGGTTGCACAAAATGGTGGGGCAGCCATCCAACTCTCCATATATCAGCACAAAACGCCCTGTGGGGTCTGTAACCAGTTTTTCCTGGGCAAAGCACACCCGCTTGCGTATCAAAATGACCATGCCCCCTTTTTTTCCTTTCACAGGGGTACCTCAAACCTGCCCCACCCAATCTCTACACAACTTGGTGTGCTCTTCAGCTGTTTAATGGGTCTCCTGCAAGAAAGCAATATCACAGTTCTGTCTGGCAAGAGCTTGCAGAACTTTGTACCGCTTCATGGGGCTACCCAACCTGCAAACATTCCAGGATATAATCCTCTGCCTAACGGTGCGGGTCTAAAGGCATTTCTGTCAGTACTTGTATCCTTATGGGAAGGACCCTCCCAGCCTGGGATCCCCCCTCCATCCCTCACTCCTTAGGCTGAGCAACACTCACCTGCAGAATCAGTTGCACCCAGTACCTCCCCGTTCCCCTCCCCCCATGTTTCCCCCTCCCTTCCCCGCTCTCCAGCCCTGTTCCTTCTTCTTTCCCCTGCTCTCCCTCACCACCCCCCCCCCTGCTGACGCTGATATGCTCCTAGTGTAAAGCCATGTATAATGTGTCGAGGTTACCTTCTCCCCTCCACCACATATCTAGGGTCTGGGCTGTTTAGGCAAGCAATCAGCATCAGTCAACCAGCAGCCCATCCTACCCTCCCAATCTTCTCTTCCCCCCCTCCCCCCCCCCCATCCATTTCCCTACCTGTCCTCCCTCTGGATACCTTTATATTACCTTCAGTCTTCTCTCCCTTCAACTCCCTACTAACAACAAAGCACATCAAAGATAACACATTAACCAACTTTAGTCCATTATCAACTCTTGTTAAAGGCGGGTCTCAGATCTCAGCAAAGGCCCCCCTGCCAGTCTTATTCCAAATCTTTATTACAAGGACAATTAGGCTGGGCACATGGACTTCCAAGGAATTCCGAGCCCACTAGTCCCTCCATGCTCTTTCCTACCAGACCATCGTCAATGTACTGCCAAGGATGTGATGGGCTCATGTTGCTCCTGCTGGTGATGTTCCCGCAGATGCCCGCAGTGACTGTCCCTGTAGTAGTTCATTGACATTGTCTCACTGCAGCTGCGGTGTCAAAGACCCGGTGCACGCCGTTGTGAATTACATGCAATTTGGCTGGGTATTGCATTGTGAATTTAATGTTGGCGTCAATGTGACAGTCTGCCCCAGATCTAGCACCTGCAGCAACAGAGTCTCCAAATATCCTTTTAATTCTTTATCCTGCACCAAGTTAAGGATACCCAACAACTGGAGTTTATTGCGCCAACTCCTGTTCTTGAGGTCATCCAGCTTGGCCTCATTGGCCGTGATTGTTTTGCGCAGTAGGCCTAGCTCTCGATCTATCGCTGCTACAGCATCCTCGGTCTGAGAAATGCGGGCCTTTGCTTCCTGGATGTGGCCTCCCAAAGCACTGAAGGAGCATTGTAATGTGTCCATTTTACCGTGCAGGGCCTCAAATTGTGTCGACAGTGCCCCCACTACCACTGCTGACACTTCTTCCATCAGAGCCGGTAACGCGGAAGACGGGATGCCGGGGAGGACTTCGCCATCTTGGTCTGTCCCGTTGCACGATCTGTCTTCCGACATGTCATTTTCACTGCCGCCGTTTACTTGCTGGAGCCCCGGCTATGCAGAAGCCTAATGTGTGCTAACTCCGATCCCTTTATTTGCCACTTTTACAAAGTTTCTTCAGCACTATACCGTAGCTTAGGAGAGGGTTTCCTTGGAGAATGAGCAGTGCACATCACTTTTTTATTTTGCTACACACAATGAAACTGGAAAACCAAACAAGACAAAAACACCCAACAAAAAGGATCGGTGCCTTGGCTCTCCTATAGCTTTTGCCTCTGAGGTGCACACAGTGAATCACCCACCAATCCTCTCAGCAACCTTATTAACACTGGAGCCTTCTTAAAGCCACTGCGGTCCTCTGCTCCACTTCCCATCTGGTTCCTGTCTGCTACAGCGTGGCTCTACTCACAGCCCGGCTCTGCAATCAGCCATACAGAGTCCTTCTGGTGTGGCGGCCATTTTCTGTTTGGCGGAAAATCCAGCACATCTTCCTCTCAGGAGGCCGTTCGGTGTGCAGAAGCTGCAGCAGCCATTTTGGGGAACTTCACACCTTCCTTTCTCTCAGTGGGGCTTTACTTGGACCAACAACGTTCAGGGAAAGATTTTTGTACAATGCTCTCCTCTCTGCAGAGGTGCATTGTCTGCAGTCACAAATGCCGAGATTTAACAGATAGGGTTTGCTCCTCTTGTTCAACTCGCCCTGGGGAATCCCCCCGCATGGCGCAGGCGGAGATCTCCACTCCCATCATACATTCGGCAGCTTCGGAAGGTTCCACCTCTCCAATCTCAGCCCCAGGGAACTCAAGGGTCACAACTCACTCGGATGGATGAGGCTCTTTCTCCACCTCTTCTTCTGCCTGAGGCTGCGAGGCCTCCAACTCAGGTGCAGTTGCCGTCATACCCATATTCACAGCAATCCCTGTTCAGGCAGACTTGGGACTTTTGGAGCTCAGATCCTTTGTCTGCCTTGAAATCTGTGCTACAGTCTGTCTGAAGCCCCAGGAAGCGCCCTTGTGAAGATGCAACTCCCAAGACTATGGGGCACCTGCCGAAAGAAGTCTCGTGGGCCTCAGGAGACTGGGTGGCTGTTCTTTCAGGGAAGGAAGTGATATCAGCAGAGGATAGCCTGGGCGCCTCCGACTGGGAGGATGGGGAATGGTCTACTTCCGAAGCCTCGGGAGAGGAGCAGAAGGACAAGCATATGCTCCTTTTTCGCAAAAATGAGCTTCCAACGCTCATTGCTCAAGTTGGGGAAGCCTTGCACTTCTCCGATCCCTCGGAGCAGGAGTCTTCCCAGGCTAAATCTCAGGCCGATCCGATCCTGCAGGGCATTCGTAAGTCCTTCAGGGCCTTTCCCTTCCCGACAGCTCCAACAGATGGTATCTCTTGAATGGGAGTTGCCAGATGACCCCTTAGAAATGGCTTGGCATTTGGATCGCCACTATGTTCAGTTACCAGTGGATTTAGAGAGACGGCTCGTGTATCTGAAGTCAACACGCTTGTGACCAGAGTCACCGAACACACAACTATTCCAGTGGAAGGCAGAGCGGTACTCCAGGACCAGAAGGTTGAGGGGCTACTGAAGACAGCCTTTTCCTTGTCCACTCGCTCTCCAAGCCTCAGTTGGTGGAGGGATGGTGGTCTGAGCCCTCTTGCGATGGATTCAGCTATTGCCCGAGGATTCATCGTTAGCACGCTTAGAATCATTTACAGCTTTCTTGTCAGATTCCTTTTATGATCTACTTTGCCTATTCAGTAGCAGCCGCGACAGTGGTCGGCAGATGTGGCCTCAAAGGTTCACCTCACCAAGCTCCCCTTCAAGAGCAAATTACTCTTTGGCGAAGACCTCAACCAGCTCGTTAAGGACCTGGGGGAAGTCAAGCCTCAACGGTTCCCTGAAGACAGGCCTTGGTCATCTTCTCGAAGCTCGGGACCACGGGCCTACCCATTGTCCTCATCACAGTCTAAGTTTCACAACTACCAACCTGGCAGGTCATTTGCAGCAGCCTCATCAGGATTCTCAGGACAGAGGTCCCAGCCTTTTTGCATAGTCTGAAAAGGAAAGGACGCCTATTCAGCCCCATGTAAGTTTTCCGGCTCCTTCCGCCCCCCAGTGCCTGGACAGGGAGCCACTCTGGGAAGCCACCACCGGTGGGAGGATGACTGGCACCATTTTCCTGAGAGTGGGCCCAGGTAACCTCCTATCAATGGGTTCTCAACATTGTCCATCATGGGTATGTACTCGATTACACGTGACCCATCCGAGATGCCTTTCTCATGTTGACCTGCAGATCCCCCAGAAAGCAAGCCACCATACAGACTACCCTTCGGTGTCTTCTCCTGCTGCAGGCAATTCGGCCGGTCCCTCCTTCCAAGAGGTGTTCCAGTCGCTACTCCATCTACTTTGTCATTCCCAAGAAGAACAGGTCATTTCATCCTATTCTGGATCTCAAGGGGGTCAAGCAGACCCGGACAGTCCGCCTGACTCTTCTGCAGTTCTTGCCTAGCCTTCGCTCCCAAGTAGTAAGAGTCCTTTCCGACAATGTTATGACAGTGGCTTATCTCAACCAACAGAGCAGTACAAAGTGTCCAGGCATGGCCAGGGAAATAAGTCAGGTTACATCCTACAGGGCAAGCCTATGCTCTCGGGGCTTCAGGCACATTCCACTCGGTCTCAGGCGACCTCGTGAGCGGAACAGTTGCAGGTCGTCCCCTTTGACATTTGTCAAGTGGCTACCTGGTCGTCCTGGTCAACCTTTGTCCGACATTATCGTCTCGATCTCCAAGCTGAAGATGTAGCACACTTTGGGGCCTTTGTGGTGGCAGCGGCTGTCTATTTCTGCCCTGGAGTGGTGAAGTTTGGGTACTTCCCACTTGTCTGGGCTGGTCTATTGGGATGAATTGGAAGGAAAAATGTCACTTACTGTTAATTTTCTTTCCTGGAATCTTGCTAGACCAGTCCAGGACTCATCCATACTGTGTGCTTCAGACAGCTTTCTAGCACAGCCAAGGATTCCGTTTCCTATGGGGCTCGTCCCTTCTCTCACGCCTCAGATAGGGCTGCATTATACACAGTTTTATGGCTGCACACGGGCGCTCAGGTGCTCTTGTGCCTTATTTTGAATCAAATTCTCCTTTGCTTTGTCAGAGTATACTGAAGGCGACCCCTAGGGGTACAGCTCTAAATCTACCAGGATTGGGCCAATCAGTCTTCTGGTATCTTTCTCTGTCTCCAACATCTGCTGGCAGGGGGACTTAACCCACTTGTCTGGACTGGTCTAGCAGGGATTCCAGGAAAGGAAATTAATGGTAAGTGAAATTTCTCCCTCAAACGTGACTGAGTGCTAATTGGGCAACATATTCCACAGTCCTCTTCACTGTGTTTTAAAGGTACTACTTTATAATGTCACGGCCTGTCCTCAGGTCTTGGTACTTTTTGAAATTGCGATCAATTCACATTTACCTGTTCCACTCTATTCAGAATTTTGTAGTCCTCTAGTGTATCTCCCCTCAGCCGTCTTCTCCAAGCTAAAGAGCCCTAATTTCTTTAGCCTTTCCTCGTAGGAAAGCCACGTCAACCAGGACTACTGCAAGGATATGAGGCTTTTCTAGGCGAACCTCATACTTTGTGCCCCCCCCTACTCCCACCCCCTCCCCTCTCTAGCACCTGCAGTGGTGGCTGAGACTTCAAACAGCCCCGCAGTGCTTACCTAAAGCTCCGGCGCTGCAAGGCCGTTTGCAGTTCCACTCCCTCCAATGCCGACTTCCTTTTGCATGGCGGGCAGAAGTGGCTTATTAGCCATTTCTAACCCCAAGCACAGGACATCGGCATTGGGCATCGGAGGGGGCAGAATCACTAACAGCGTCGGCGGTATAGGGAAGCACTGTTTGAAGCTACTGCGGCCGCTGCAGGTTTCTGAGGGGGACAGCAACGGCGGCAGCAATAGGCTGCCCCTTTACCATTGCCACGCTAGGCAGCCACCTGGTTTGCATAATGGTCACACGGCCCCGATTCCAGCCCCTTTATCATTTCTCATCCTTCTCTGTATCCATTCTATGCGCGATAGCACTTTGAGATGCGGCAACCTGATTGCGCACAGTACTCAAGGTTTAGTCACACCCTGGAGAGACGCGGAGATCTTACGATGACCTCAGTTTTATTAGCCTTGTATTTCCTAATAATTCCACATAGCCTCCTTGCTTTTTGACTACCACCCTATAAGACACATTTCAGCATCTTGTCCACAGTAACCGCAAGATCCTTTTCAGGGTGGTAAACTCGAACTTGTTCTGTTACAATGTAAACAGGCTTTGACCATGATTTAACAACTTCGAATAATGGTACAGAGATTTCCAGAGCACTCTGCCCTTACCTTTCTCCACTAGAAAAACTGACCACTTAGTCCTGCTCTCTATTTTCTATCTTTTACCTCTTTACCAATCCACAATGGGACATTGCCTCCTATCCCACAATTTTTAATGGCCTGTAACCATCATTTGAAGCACAGGCAGGAGCTGGAGGGTAGTCAGCTTAACACCAATTTTAGAAAGGGCAGCAGGGGAGATTCAGGAAACTATAGACCAGCGAGCTTGACCTCCATTCGGGATAAAGGGATAGCGCCTACTCTGAAAAAGATACAATTCCTGGCTGTGTACATGGGCATGATTTAATGGGCACTAGTCAACATTGATTTAGTAAAGACAAATCTTGCCGTATCAATTTATTTGAATTTTTCTGAAGGTGTATACAAACGTCGCTAAAGGTAAGCTGGTTGTTATAGTGTATTTTGGGTTTTAGGATATAATTGAGAAAGGCGCGCATGAGAAACTCCTTAGGAAATTCAAAGTCCCTGGGATAACAGGCACTGCCCTTTGTGGATAGCAAACTGGCTACAAACAGGAAACAGCGAGTAGGACTAAATGGTCAGTGAGCCACCTGGAACAGGGTCACTAGTGGAGTGCCCCAAGGGTCTGTACCAGGACCTGTGCTAGTTAACGTATTTGTAAATTATCTGGAGAGAGGAGTCAGATCTACAGCCAATACAAAATTCTTCGCAGTCATTAATACGACAGAGGATTGCGAGATTGGAAGAAGGATCTTGTAAGACTAGAACACCAGACATCTAGATGGCAGATGAAATTTAATCTTGAAGTCACTGTGGACAATATGTTGAAATTTCAGCCTAGTGTACTGCAGATGCAACTAGCACGTTAGGAATTATTCAAGAAGGGAAACAAAACAAATAGAGAATATCATTATGCCTCTGTATAAGTCCCTGGAACGACTGCAACTTGAGTATTGGGCAAAAAATGATGGAAGGTGAAAAACAGTGCAATTTTGAAGAGAGGCTAAACAGGTTAGGACTCTTCAGCTGAGAGGGGATATGAAAGAAGTATCTAGAATCATAAGTAGGATGGAAGAGTTATTTAACCTTTCAACCAACACTTAAACAAGAGGACCTTCCGTGAAAGGAAAAGCCAGCAGAATGAAAACAAATTATAATAATTTTTTTTTTGTTCACATGCCACATACTTAAGCCATGGAATCTGTTACCAGAGAACATGGTCAAGGTGACCGGCACTGCAAGATTCTAAAGAGGTTTGGACAAGTTCCCGGAGGAAAAGGCCATACAAATAATAAGAGAGGAAGGTTGATTTGGGAGGGCCACTGCTCATCTGTGGAAATGAGCTATCAGAAATAGATCTACTTTTTTGGGGATCCTCCAGGTACTTGTGGCTCAGCCATTTTTAGATCAAAGATCCATGGTAGCGCTATGGAAGGATGCAAAAAAAAAAATGCTTCATGTGATGTTCCACTCCTGGTACACTTTCCCATACAGTGAGTAGAGAAAGTAGTAAAGACACTGAACAAGATAAGCTAAGACAAGTGATAGACACCTCTTACCCTCCTCCAACCCCTCACTGTTCCTCTGCTCCCCCCCAACCCCTCACTGTTCCTCTGATCTTTCTCAAATGTGGCGGGAGTATTTAGTTATATGGAAATGTTGGTAACCCTCGCCAAGGAGAAGTGAGAAGACCCAAGGACCCCAGACTGTCTAACAGCAACCTTGGACTGGGGATATCATAAGGCTCTTGTGATGAAACCCTGGTCGTGTTCATATTTTTAAAATGTCAATAGGGCTAAATTAGCTCACGTCCAGGTGGTGTAAGGGGGTCAACTAATAGCCTTCGGAAATTGTTTTCTTTTACTTTATTTCCTTTTTAAAGACAGTGGGGTCTCTTGCTTACAAATCCTATCGACTCCCATTCTACTAAAAATCCCAGATATAAATTATTTTGTTTTTTGCTTTCTTCAAAACATCTTGGGTAGGGGCAGAAGCAGAACTGGATATTCAGCACCAGATGCTGGATGTCTTCTGGCACCAAATATTTGATCTCAGTGTCAACCTCCATTGCAATCCACTTAGTAGCAATAGTCAGCCGCTATCCGGCTAGCAAGGCCGATGAAAATGAGGACGGCAATTGACTTGTTCTAACTTTATGTGACTACTGATCCATTCAGCGGACTGAAAATCGCCGTGAGGCAGATAAAAGCTGGGAACGTCCAGCCCCGCCCATGGACAGATAGTGCCAGGGTCATCTGTATAGTAATTCAGCGGCATTAGCAAACACATTTGAATATTGGGCCCCTTAAATATTAAAACACCACCACCTGTCCTCTGTTTGCTTAGGAGGCTCAAAGGAATGAAACATGACCATTAGTGTTACAGAAATTTCTCGTTCTGAATTATTTTGAACTTTTGTCAGAGCTATCTATATTTCTATGAGACTTTAAACTGTCAGGAACCTGAAAATTCAGATATTAGAGCAAATCATAAGGCTTCTGATCTTCTTTGATGAGATACAAAGTAAATTTTATAGATATTTTAGGTAAGGGATACATGTCAATTAATAAATTACATAGAAAAGGAAATCAAAAGTCTGCCATTTATAATTTTTGGACACTTCATACTATACTTCACTGGGAGAAGGATTCGGGTTGGATATATTTACAGGACGACCATGCTGAATGTTGGCATTTCAGGGCCGAGGAGATGTGCACAGTTTTAGGGCAGATCAGAGACTGATGCTGATTGGTGAGACCAACAAAAGGCGGGTCCAAGATCAGACCATTCCATAAAATGAGATACGGAATTTTGAGGCCAAGCCAATCCTGAATGAGATACTGATTATGTAAGAAACACTTTTGTCCAATCAAGAACCTCTTAACATCTGCAGTGTCTATAAGAAGGGCAGGCGGTGGAATGTTGTGCAAGTCCTAAGGCCATTTTGGAAGGGTTCAGTACTATGATCCCACTGTAGAGCCAAAATGCAAGAAGCTTAGAATGGAGGAACGGCTAATAGGAAAGTACATTTCTTAGAATAAGGGACATGAATGTACCTAAAGAGCCCGTTATTCAAGGGAAGCAGGGAGTATTGTATTAGCATTAAAATACGTGTCAGAAAACGTATAACCCTAGAAAACCAAGATGAATTGCATGATAGAGTTGTGTGTGAAGGATGGGGGAGGGAGGGGGTGAGAGGCAGCATGGAGATGGAAGGACAGAGAGAGATAAGGGTCGGTGCTTTCAAGAGCTTTTAAATATATTTGTCCACATGACACATTGCAATAAACAGATACAGACATCGGCTATCCATGTACAGAATATATCTTTTTATTAGCTGGTTGGTCCCTCTTTAACATAGCCAACTCCCAACCTAATCTCATACAGGAAAGGGTGTGGGGGAATTTTCACTATCAAACGTGTGACTAGAATCTATTCAGTTCACGTCTGACAACTCAACACAAATACACAACAGCATAAAATAACACAGAAAACATGCATGTAACATCTGAAAATGGCATGACCATAATAACAGTAGCTCGGATTCCTGCGCTAGGTACATCTATAGACGCCCTTCATTACTTAACCTTTCCTGCGAGCAATGCCTCTTACAGGAATAAGAGAAGCATCCCAGGGATTCAGGGAAGGACTTTGCTGCATAGGCGGCCTCTCTTATCCAATAACACACATTTCTTTCAAGAGATTTTACAAAAGCTAAAACATTTACTAACAACAAGACTTTTCCACACTCTGCTCCGATCCTCTGGAACAATTTACCTGAAGGTATCAGACAGTTAATTGACATTAAGTTATTTTGTAAAAAACTAAAACCACACCTATTTACTACACACTATGGCTCACAAACAAACACTGACACACAATCAGAAACGCTAATAGAGTATAATCCAAGCCTTCAAACCTAGGTGAGTGATACATCAGTCATACTCTTCTCACTGTATAGTTGCGTGATTATCTGAACGTTGGATCGTTTTTCCATTCTGTAATGTATATACAGTAGTTCACTTTGTTCCCTGTAAAAAGTTCATAAACGTTCTATGTAATGTGAATAGGTATTCATTCCTGTTGTACCATTCATACCTCTGTTATATATAAACCGCACTTGAACCATGGGAAAGCGCGGTATAAAAGTGTTTAATAAATAAATAAAGTTTCTCATGGGGTGACAAATAGGAATGAACTTTCAAGTGCAAAGACCACAAAAAGTGGAAACCATAGCAGCAGATTTAGGTCCCCCACTCCCAGGAAGGGGCCATGGGGGTTTCTCCAGTGCAAATCTCAAGGCAGCTTCCAGCCAGCTGGAGAATAAACCACCTTGGGCTGAGGACAGCTGACACCATTCCACTGTAAAAGTCCTTCCATTAGACCCAAAAGGTTCCTGTTTTAAGCTCTCTCAAAAAAGGAGAAAGGAGAAAAAAAACCCTAAAAAAAATGGACATTTAAAAAAAAAAAAAAAGGCAACTTACACATCTGACGGCAACTGTGGCCTTTCAGTTGCTATATGAATAGCATCAAGCAAAAATATCATTTGAACAATTCTATGCTATCCGTATACTAAGGAGTTGTTTTGGGGCAGAGCGAGGATGGGCTTTCAAATTATCGGGATTAGTGATTTCCAGTTGTTATCTGGATAAGTTATAGGCCTGATATTCAAACAAAGCTGAGCTGAGAAATTAGACTCCTATGTTTGTGCCCTATTTTCAGCTGAAAACGCATCTTGATTTAGGAGCTTAAAGGTTATGCTTACAAATTTAGGGCTGCCATTCGCTTCCCTACATTTATGAGCCTAGTGCTGGAAATCAGTGTTAAACTCCTAACTTCTTTCCCTGTCTTAAATTCGCTCCTGTTGCCACCTACATTTTATGCTCCTAACTTTAGACGTCCAGTGAAATTTTGAGTATAAATGTAGGAACTCGGCCCTAGTAACATTTTCAAAGAGGCCAATTTAGGAGCGTAATCCTCAAAGATAAGAGCAGAAATCTTTCGAATATCGGGCCCTAGATGTTTAGTTTAGACCTGGTTAATAACAGGCCTGAACATGTAGCGGAAAGTTTAGTCGCTTACCTGTAATAGGGGTTCTCCATAGACAGCAGGGGCATGCAGCCACTCTGTAAGTGGCGTCTCCGACGGTGCCTGGTGTCCAGCTCTCCCCAAGCTTAGAGAAGTCTTTTGGACTTCTGACCATGCGCATTACAGAGATGCTCGAAATCAACTCAGCCCCCAGAGTGTCCACGTTAACTGTTTGTTCCATGAAGCGTGGAAGGCTGTGTTCCCTATTCATTCATGGTCTGTTTTCTTCTTTTTTTGCTTTCTTGGGGTTTTTTTTGAAGAGGGGAAGGGAGGTGGGTGAGTTTAGCTGCTGTCTACAGAGAACCCCTGTTACAGGTAAGCAACTCTGCTTTCTCCGGAGACAAGCAGGGGGTATGAAGGTGAATCCAGAGCCAAGGGATGCTTCCTGAACGTCCGCTTGTGTGGCCCATCCCTGAATGGGAGGTGGAAGAAGTAGATTAGGGTGCAAAAAGGTTGCGCAAGACAGCCTGGCCAAAGGAGAGGTCAACCGCAAAGGAGGTGTCCAGGCTGTAATGTTTAGTAAAAGTATGAATGGAGGACCAAGTCGCTGCTCTGCAGATGTCTGCAGCAGAAATGGAAGCCAGACTGGCCATGGAAGTCACCTTGGCTCAGAGGCGATGTGGGCCGACTCGGCCAGGGCACTGCAACTTGGCATGGGAGTAACAGAAGGTGATGCAGTCGGCAATCTAAGAAGAGATGGTGAGCTTGGAAACTGGCTGACCTGGTTGGTTTGAACTGAAAGTGACAAAGAGTTGAGAGGAGGATCGCAAGTCCTTTGTAGCATGCAGTTAAAATAAGAAGGCTTTATGGCAGTCCAGAAAATGGACAGCTTCTTCTGGAGACCCTGTCCAGGGCACCAAGAAGGCGGCTAGCAAAACGATTGACTGAGATGAAATTTAGAAACAACCTTCAGCAGGAACTTAGGATGAGCGTGAAGGAGGACTCTCTTGTGCAGAAATTGCATGTATGTGTTGGGGGGGGTGGGTAGTATACCAAGATTTGCAATTCACGAATTCTCCTGACCAACATGATAGCCACCAGGAGCACTGTCTTCCAGGTAAGATAGTTGTGGAGCTGAGCCTAGGGATTCGAAGGGTGGCTTCATCAGCTCTGAGGACCACGTTGAGATTCCAAACTGGCAAAGGTGGTTTGATGGTGGTTTCAAGTTAACAAGCCCTTCATAAATATGGAGACAAGAAGATGTACTGAGATTGGCTTTCCATTGACAGGAAGGTGGCATACCACTATTGTGGAAAGGTGATAGCAGAAAGGGGTGCTTTGGAGACCGAATTTGGAGAGCTGGAGAAGATAAAAAAGCATTAGCTTAAAAAGGCAGGAGACAGGGTCAAGGTTCTGGAACCTAGCCCAGTGCACGAAGAGGGTCCACTTTCGTTGGTAAGATTGTAAGGTTTCCGAGAGGCCAGTATTGCCACCTGCATATCTGCAGAGATGGAGGGGTCTTCCATTAGGTACTTTTCAATTTCCAGGCAGGGAGGGAGTGTGGCCAAGTTCGGTTGAAGCAGCTGACCCCAGTTCGGCATCAGAAGGAAAGGATGAGTTCCTAGAGGATGGACTGGCTGTTGTGCTAGTGCGAGTAGGTGAGGGAATCAGGTTGGACAGGGGCGCAATGAGGATCATCATGGCCCAGTCTGTTCACATCTTGAGGAGGATCCACGTGAGTAGTGGGAAAGGCAGAAAAGCACAGAGCAGATGGTGACTCCAGGAGATGGTGAAAGCATCAAAGAGAGGACATTTTGCCTTCTCCTCTGAGGCAAAGAGGTTAATCTGCAGGGTGCCCCATGTGAAGAAGATGTGCGGTAGGCCTGCAGGGTCGAGAGACCGCCCTGTGGGCTGAGGTGAGGGCTGAGGGAGTCTGTCAACTGATTTTTGGGTCCTGGCAGACATCACTCTGAGAGTGGTGCCCGATCCACCCTGCTTGTTTATGTAGAACATGGTCACTTGGCTGTCTGTTTGCACAAGTCAAATCTTTCATCTGATTCACTTTTTGAAGATAGCAAGGGCAAGAAAACAAGTGGAGTGATGAGTGTGCTGATAACAGATCTGAAGTCATGTGTGTCTAGTAGTGGTCGTAAGTGTTGAATGGTCCTAAGTTTATAGAAATGGCAAATGGTCCTAAGTTTATAGAAATGGCAAATGGGAAATCTGATGCCGTAGGGCTCAGTGAAATGTAACTCTGTGAAGACCATATTCCATTCTTAGCCATATTCTCTTGCAGCTCCCTTTACAATGCCATCCTTTTTATTAATCATATTTTGCTAACACTTAGCTCTAGTGGCTCGATGTATTCCTCAATCCCAACAAGGATATCCTGGGCCAGCTGAAGCACCTCAGCCTCCTTATCCGCTGGGAAGCTGTTATTGGGGATGTTGGGTGGTGGGTGGTAGGTGGGGTATTGTGTCTTCTTGTTGTGCACTCCATGCTGTTGGAGTTGCTCAACTTGCTCAATTATTTTCTGCAGACAAGGGCTGAAAGCAGACACTTCTCTAGCCAAGCTGCCAAGGAAGGAGTCTTTCTCAAACGAACCCCGCCTGAAGAGGTGAGCAGCAATCAAGGCTTTCTCCACAGCTTGATGGACTTTGTAGAACACCCACTCTGTGCTTCCAACACCAACATCATGTGACGCAGCACAGAGGTCACACAGTGCTTGCTTTAGCCATCTCTTTGCATCAGTGGGATTAGGCCTCTCCTGCTTCCGATACCGACTGTGATAGTTCCAGAAGTCATATGAGAAACCGTGATTTGCATAGAATCTATTACGGTTGGCTCTGTGCCTAGATGCCTCACTATTCCACTCATTCCAGCACTGTGAAAAACCATGTGAGGGACTGTACTGTTTCCCAGTGTGACTTGGTTGATTGTGATCCCCTTTATCTTCTAGCTCCCTGATCTGCTGCTGGAGGTATTTGCAGATCTCCTCAGCCAGTTTCTCCTGCCCTATATTTTTGTCTGGGTGATAGCGAAGGTATAGGCGCCTGACAGCTTTCTTTCTTTCTTCTGGGGACAGCTTCCAGATTTCACGGAGATTCCCATCAATTTCTTCCTTGATGTCTCCAAGGGACTTCTCAAACCACCTGTCTTGGATTTCCTTCTGGTCATTCAGGTTCTCCACCAGCACCAGAGCTCGCTCCTTGTTCTTGGAGTTACTGCTCCTCTTGAACTGGTACAAATCGAGGTTGCTGACATCCTCGAGCCGGTCAGATCCAAGAGCGATCCGATACATCTGCACTTCACCACTTCCACTGGATTTGGGCTTCAGTTGCTCAATGACAATCGCATAGAGGTAGAGCTCTTTTCCCAAAGGGTCCAGATAGCCAACATAGTCGCCCTCTTTAAAAGTATTAAGGATACTCATGTCTAAGCAGTCATGCCACTCCTTGGGGATCTCCTCACCCGCGTTAGGCAAGGAGTAAGCACCAAATCTAGTAAGGTTTTTTGTTAATATCTCATTTGCTTGCAAAATGCTGTCAATCTCCTCTGGGCTTTCACAGGCCAACATTTCCACAAGGACCTTCAGAGAAGTCTTCTCAAGCAAATTCTTCATTATTCCATTAATTTCATCAGCCAGAGTATTGGTTACTCTAACCATTACCAGACTTGAGATTTTGTCCTTGTGCTCAAGATAAATTTGACAGTGACCATTACTTCCTTTTCTGATGAAGACATTTCTGGGAAGATAAGTACCAGGAAGAGGCTTGGATTCATAGAGGAGGACTGTCTGCAGTGTTGGAGAGCAGATGATCTCCAGTTTCCCAAACACGGCACTGCATTCCTCAGCAGCTTTCTCTTCACTTATCTCTCCTTTCGACTGACCTCTTAGAAGGCAAATAAGGCCTTCCTTGAAGCTCGAAGAACTCAAGATATCCTGTAGACGGCATTTCAGCTCACAGCTGGCCCCATCAACACATGGCTTCAGTGACTGATTTGCAATGCTCTCTTCTGTAATCTCTGAGAGAAATTTTGGACGCATGTCCTCTGGCAGATACTGAAGGAGCTTCTTCTGTTCATAAAGACGACGATAGAGATTGCCCTTATCTGGATTTGAAAAGAATTTGAAAATCCCATCCAGCTTATTATCCATTGTGATTAGGGATATACGATCAATGAAAACCAGGACAGAAGATTCATACAGTTTCCCATCAGTAGCTGGAAGGTATAGAGGTTTTAGTTCTTTAAAATCCTTTTGGTTTTCTTTTAGAAGGTGAAAGAGTTTCCGAGTAGCCATAGAAACTGTCCTCTTAAGATTAGCATGTAGTTCTTCCTTCTCCTTGGTATCCCAATAGATAGCAGTGAGCACTCTGGCATAGTGAAACACAGTAGGCTCAGCTTCCACACCAAGCTTCTGGAAAAGCTCCCTACAGCAAGCCAGCAGTGGAGGCAGCTTGTAAAGGTATGGGCCAAACACTCTGTCCTCCATCAGAGAAAATACAACCTGACTTGCTTCTGCCAAGGCATTGTCCTCTACCAAAATAACCGGCATGCCGGTCAAGGAGCTAGCATCAAAACTTAAGTCTCTCTGTAGATAGTTGTAGGTGGCCTTGAGAACTTCACTTCGAATATTCACCAGGTCTTTGCTTTGGCACGGCGCTTTACACACATTATTCATATTCGCCAGCACCATGGCTGTCGGTGGAGCACAGAGAACACCAAATGTTTCCAGTAGGCTTAGGTTCTCTTGGGAGAGGGTAAACCATTTTGGAAGAATGGCCATTGATGTCCAAGCCAGCTTGATATACTCATCGTTCTGTGGCATTAGTGAACCTCTGAGAGGTACTAACGTTTCATGCTTAGCTTGGGGTGGATGTAAACTCTGCAGTTCATATTCATCCTGCAGTGGTACCAGGAACTTTATGTTACAAACAGTAGATATAAATCCTACTTGGACTTTCTTTTCATTTAAGGAGAGCAAGTGTTGGAACAGCACCTTTATCTTGGGCACCAGGTTGGCTACTGAGATGCCCTGACTTGCTTCTCTTTCAATCTGGGTTGCAAACTCAACAAAGTCCTCCTCCGATATCTTACATTTCATTCCAAGATCTTTAAGTAGCATGCCTAACATTGAACCGTCAAGTCCAAGAGTTTTAAAGAACAATTCAGGGATGAACCTTGACTGAAGCCCCAAAGTCTTAAAAACCTCTACAGTGCTATCATAGTAGTAAGAAGCTTGCCGAAGTTCTCCTGTACTGTCCCGAATAAATTTGATGAGCTTCAGAGAGGCGATGATGGTATCTTTGTGATGCTGATAGATCATATAACTACTCTGTATAATGCTTATCAAAAGCTGTACGACCTTCAGAAGCTGAGCTTCATTGAGATACAAAAGTTGTGGGAGGACAAATTTAATGAAAAACTCTATATCACTAATTACTTGGATATCTAATAGTTTTTGGAGCTCAAGGTTGACGCTATTGTTTAGAAGAAACACTGTCTGGTCATCAAGTGCATAGAGCTCCTTAAACGTCATTAAATTTGCAGAGAGTTTGGTGTCCAGGATATAAATCATCTGAAAAACATTCAAGCAAACACGATTTCCCTGGATGATCTTAAACAAGGGCAGGGCCTTGAGATTTGCCAGAGCCACATTCTTATTTAGTTGACTGATACCCCCAATAAAAAACCTCAACATATGGTTAGTTTCCCAGTCACGAAGATCAGTCCATCGGAGGTCAGTCCGAGCACACAGCTGCCCCAGAATTTCAGAACAATCATTTGTTTGCAGAAGATGATTCCTAATGAAGTGGCAGGTCAAGTCAACTGGTACAATTCCCATCTTTAACTGTGCAAATCCTAATTTGCCAAGCATTTTGGATATGTCATCTGAGGCTTCATAGATAGTAGTCTTAAGAGATCCAAGGGGCACTATGAAGATGCCATCAGGGGGATTGCAATAGTGCACCGGCAGAAGAGAACAGTCAGAAAATAAAGTGATGAAAGCATTTGTCGTTTTTTTGTTGTTAACGTCGATTTGACTTTCAAAGAATTTCCACAGTCTCGTTAGCCATTTCTCATCCTGTTCAGACAACTTGAGAGAGAGTGGCACTTTCCCTAGGGAGGTCCAAGACCTTTGCTCCAGTTGCTCTTTGATGTAAAGGACGGACTCTTCGATGCTGAAGTCTTTCAAAAAACCCATCTTCTGAAGCAATGTGACGTGTTTAGCATCAATAACTGTCCGGCTAACAAAAAGATGTTTGTGTGCTGGGAAAAGGTCATCAAATGTAGAGCAGTACTTGGGATCACCAGAGCTGAAGAGTCTGAGGACCCCATCCTGTGTCACCATAAGAGGTAGCCCACTTAAATATCCAGCATTCTCTTCCTGAGGTCTTTGAAGACAGAAATTCAACAACAAGGAACAAGTGGATTCATTTTTCAGATAAGTATGGCTGACAGGCATGGGAAGGCTGCATCCTTCTGGGTGCACACTGCAGATCTTCAGGAAGCTGCAGACTGTTTCAGGGTTTACCTCCAGGACAGGCACATCCACCTGGATAAACTCTTCAAAGATAATGTGGCAAGGCTTTAAGAGGGGAACCAAGCGCATGTTGAGATGTTGCAGAACATCCGTCACATTTTTATCTATTTCCTGAAGGACAAAGTGGGGCTGTGCTGTCGGTTCTTCTGGAACAACTGGTGACCAATAAACCTTCAAAATCTCTTTGCTGTGCTTATGAATTTGGATGGTCTCCATCCTATATACTGGAATAAGTGGAAGACGTTTTTCACTCATGGTCCAGTATACTTGATGAACCATCTTCTGCCACAATGGAGGAACCTCATCATTAATGTAAGGAAAGAATCTCAAATAGCTTGACTCAAGAAAGTTTTGGCACTTAGAAAAATGTTCAAATCCTAGTGGTTCCCGCAAGTCTGGAGCCAGGCTCTCCAACACATGAGTTAGGAGATCACAGTATAGTGGGGCAAGAAGGTGGGTCACGAGTAACGAGTTCCATTCTGTCTTTGCGCTTCCACCATCCTCCTTACAGATATCCCTGCGGGCAGAATCCACAATGAAGCTTCCGCTGATGTGAACAGGCAAACCTGTCGGTGCTGGAAGGGGCAAAGTACAAAACGCTCTGCCCGGGAAGTGGTTGTTGATGCAGGCAGCTATTGAACCATGTGGTAGACGGGTCTGCTGCAAACGCTCACTGACTTTGCAAAGATCTGCTGCCTTACCGTCACCTTCAACTCCAATTCGCTTGGCCAAGATCCAACGTGTGACTGATCTAGAATTAGTGCATTTCATCTCCATTGTGTACAACACCCGGTATGGCAGGACTTCAGCCATGGATCCATTAGCAGCAGCATACTGGCAGAGTTTTTCTTGGAAGTTCAATCGATCACCCAAACACTCTTCACTTATCTTGGTCTCCACAGAAAACATTTCCTGCAAATGGCCTCCCTCCTCCGATATCTCAGAAAATGTAATTCTTTGAATGTTGTTCAGAAAAAGGACCAAGCTGTCTGCGTCCTTCTCTAGGACCTGACACAATTCTTTTATCTCTTCACTTGAAACACTTTGCTGGGAGATTTTGGACTTTGCTGCCATCATGTCTGTCCTTAGTGGCAGACGGAAGAGGGTACCCTGCTCGAGGTTAAACAGGTTAGGAAGGTACGTGCTGTAGACATCCTGGAACATGGTCTTGAACTCCTTATTGATGCTGAACATACCACCAGGAGAACTCGTGTTAGATGTTGGCAAGAAGATCAGGTTAGGGTCAAAGACACACAGCATGCTGTCCCCCGTCACAAAAGTAGGGCAGTCTGTTAAGTGGTAGACTGCATTGAATCCTAGCCCATATTTCCCTGTTTTGTCAAATCTTTCTCCTTTTCCACCTTTTCCCAGCTGCTGAATGCCTTCAATATCATCGGGAGTGAACAGCCTGTTGTTGTAAATGCAGAGAGCCGGACCCTGTAGGAGTTCCCACTCTTTCCCAAAGATAGCTGTCCTTGGATGTGTCCTGCTGTCCCATATAAAATGGAGCTCCGTGGCCCCAGAATCATCTGCATTCTGGATGAGCTCCTTCAGAATGTCACTCTTGGTAGAGTACTCATTTATAATATTGCTGATGCGCCTCGTCAGGTCTTCCTTGGCCCCAAAATTTGAAGCCCACTGAGAAAGCTCACAAACTTTCAGTTTCTGCAGTGTTTGGTGAACCTTGGTGGGCACTCGGAGCTTCAAGGCAACGGCACGAGGGACCATTTCATGGCAGAACAGAGTTTCTTTATCAGATGTTATCCAGGGCGTATCATTATAGTTAAGCTTGTCCACATGATGTAAGATATGGTCTTGACCTGGTATGAAGATATGCTGAGCCTCATGAAGGGTGATGAGATCTTTGGTACATGTCCCATCGATTCCATGGATGACCAGCTTGATAGCCAACTCTAGCTCTTTTTTAGGCAGGCACTTTCCTTTATGCTTCTGGTCCATCTTCTGAAGGGCAACCACATAGTTATCAAAACCGAACTCCTCACAGAGCTCTACGCATTCCCATAACTTACTGAACTCCAGATACTCTTCAGGTAACCGATGAAGGTAGGGAGCTGCATCGAAAGACAGGGTGCGAGCAGTGGAACCAATCTCTATGAACTCTTGGCCTTCCAAAATGAATGGAAAGCTAAGAGCTTTGCTTTTAATGATTGGCCCTTCAGATGGATTATCTTGTATTCTCTTGTTTAGGTAGCTATAACACTTTTTCACGGTCAACATTAGGTCTTGGTTGCTTAAAGATCTGGAATTTCTGTATGTATTCTCCAGTTGAAGCATCACAGTCTCAGCAGGAGGGTCGCAACGAATACCCAAAAACCATATGACATCTGAAGCAATTTTGAAGTCTTGCTCAATAAGTCTCTTGCATAAGACTGGTTCACTCATGTCTACGAGACTCAGGGATTTATAGTGGTAAATCTCTGTTGGCCTCTTGAGGGTAACATCACCAGTTCCTACCTTAAGGCTGCCTTTGGGAAGGACAGCCGGAAGGAAGGAAATATTTCTAAACTCTGCTTGGTCAGTGTTACTGTAGGGCTGGTCAATGAGGTTTTTTAGCAGGTTTAGGAGGTGTTGAATTCGAGTATAGGCATTTTCCTTGCTGCGCTTCCAGATTATCGGGATGGTGCGGGCCCTTTCCATTAATTCTTTTGTGGGGATGTGATCTTTCAACATGCCAAGCAACTCAAGGCGGGTCATCCTCCCAGGATTTAGAAAATCAGATTGTGTCCCCTTAGGAAATCTTCCCTCTTCTCTATCAAACAGTGGAGCCACTTTACCCTGTGGATGGATCATTTTCCCAATCAACTGTAACTTCCCATCTGGGGTTGATGGAATGCACGGCACAGACTTCAGAAGCTGGTCTACCTCCTTGCTGTTCATATCTATAGCATGAATGATGAGAGCATTCCTGGCATTAGTTTCTAAAGAGCTCAAGTTACTAAAAACAATGTCTCTGTGGAATCTCTCCCAGTCATAGGTGTTCTGGAGAAGAACAGTGGCACAGTCGCTGGCCTGGAAACTTGCCTTCACCCATTCTGGCAGTGAGACAGCTAGATATGGCTTCTGAAGCATGGCAGAGAAGACTTTGGTGGCCACCTCGCCTAATAGTTTGTGCTGGATTATGTCAGAGTTCAAGAAGCAAGCATGCTTAATGGTGCACCATTCTTGCCCATTACTGAACAAGGAAAGGTTGCCATCGGCTAGCCTGTTGCCTACTGCTTGGTAGAACGCTTTCACAACTTCTGTAAACGGGGACTTGACTTGATTAATATCAGGCCAAAATGTGTAGTAATTATAATCTTCCAGGTCACCTTCTTGGTTCATTATCTGTAGATGGGCCAGAGCTCGAGTCCAGGCCACCAGAGCTGCATCACTTTGCAAAGCATGGTTCCATACACCTTTTTCGGTTGTGTCCCATAGACTCTTACGGTTAGACATGACGGAGAAGGATGCATTCAGATGGAATGGAAGGCCAGTGGAAATAGGAAGAGGTAAAAAACAGAAGGCTTGGCCGCTAAAATTCTTTAGATCCGGTGCCCACCTTCCTGTGTCTTGATTCTTTTTCAATGGTATGGCAACCCCAGCCAATGGCAGAGCAAACGTTTGCTTCCCCTGCTGACTCTGCTGGAACATTGTAAGTGATTTTCTGATACCAAAACTAGAATGCAGGAGATAATGCTTTGTGTCACGTTCTGATTTCTGCACCACTGTAACCTTGATGATGCTGGATCTGGTAATATCGATGATCTCTTGTCTTCCTATAAAGTCAGAAGCTGCCTTCTGCTTGTCTTGAAACAGGAAACCCTGAGGTATTGACAGTCTTTGGACTTCCACCCTTCGAAGCTCCAGTTGCTTCAATGTTCGATCCTCCAAGGAGGCGGAGGAAGCGTTATCTGGGATATAGCCTAGAGTAACCTCCTGCACACTTTTTAGAAAAATAATTAGGTTGTGGGATGACGCCTGGAAACAGTCCATTAAAACACTAACCCGTTCTTTGCTAAAGACCTCGCTACTGATCTTGGATGTCCTGGCCTCCTCCTCCGTCCTAAAAGGCAAGCGGATGAGTGTGCCATCATAGTTGAAGGGCACCTTTAGTTCACAGCCAAAGATGTTGCCATAAGGGCTGAACTGGTCTGCAAAAAGGTGTAGAACCCGAGCCTGCTTCTGGAGGTTCAATTTGATGCCCGGGTTAGAATTACTTTTAATGTGCTTCTGGAGATGGTTTACATTGGGGTCAAAGATGATGAGATTACCATTGCTTAGGATGGAGGGCACATCCGTCACATGGTACACTGTATTGAAGCCCAGGCCAAACTTTCCAATCTTCTCAACCTGGTTTTCTTTGGTAGCAGCCCCAACCCGTGTAATGTTATTGAAATCGTCCTCGGTGAACTCTCTATTATTGAAAGACCACAAGGCTGCTCCTTGGCAGGATGCCATAGCAGGATCTACGAGGCTTGTTCGAGATTCAAGGTTTTGTCTCCAATCTACCAGGAAGCCACAAACAGTGGCACCTGCATCATCAGCATTTTGAATCATCTCCTTAAAGAGGTCCACCTGCTCGCTGTACTCCCGCAAAATGTTTTTGATCCGCAGAGTGATGGGCTCAGAGGGTCCCCAAGGCTCAAAGAACTCAGGCTTCAAGATCTTAGTGCTGAGAAGAGGGACTTCCAGATAGCTGGCTAGGGCCAACGAGATGTCTTCATGAACAACATAGAAGGATGCATCATCACTACAGAGTTCTTTCAGGTGCTCCCTGGGCATATCACAGAATACGGTGCAAGAGAGTGGTTTTAGAGTGAATGTACTGCCATCTGCCTGAACTGGGATGGGCAGGTGATCTGTGGGCTGGTGACCCTTCCTTTTCATCCAGTCTAGGATGGATATAGCCAGCTTCAGTTCCACCTCTGTGCCACAGGCAGAGCTCCTTCCCTCAACATCCCGTGACATTCTATGCAGAAGTTGGGTAACCTCTGCAGTAGATAAGGTCTCAGGAACCCCACATTTAAGAAAGAGACTTTTGTAGATCAGGAACCCCTGTGGGACCTTCTTTATCAGACAGCTCAAATACAAGTCCTCTGGATAAGACAAGAGAATTTCACTTGGATCAGAGAAGCCATCTCCGTTCCAGATTATGATGCCTTTGAGAAGAGTCGAGAACTGCCCAAGGTTGTCTTGCACATGTTTATAAATGCAGTGAAGGTTCAGAAGCAACGAGTGAGCATCTTTTTCCTGGTAGATCCTACTGAGGGACTTTAGGTGTTCTACCACCTTCTCAGGAGGTGGTGGGCCATTGAGGCCAAGGAGGGCACTCGCCTCATTGTTAAATGCATCTGTGAGCGGCATAGCCAACTCCACAATCCCGCAGTACTTCATACTTCTCAGTTCCCGTGGCTTATGGAAAGAGAGCTTGGCTGTGGATGACCTTCCAGGCACCCAAGCCAAGCTACACAGTCTTTCCAAGTCTGGCTGACAAAACTGAGACAGCACCCGGGTCTCATTGCACACTCCGATCAGTGCCCTGGACTTTCTGTCTGCAGTTGAAAGGCCTCCGGCTGTCTGAGTGGCCTTCACCTCCTCAGCTATTTTCAGAATGTCCTGTGAGGTCAAGCTTGCTATTGAGACTTTCAAACCCAGATTTCTCAGAGATCTCAACACAGATTCTTCCTGATACATTTGGGGAGGGAACCTTTCAGATCCAAACAAGACCTGAAATACTTGGACTTTGGGGTCAAAAAGAGCAGATGGCTGGAGTAGGCCCCCATTGGAAGGTAGAAATGCCAGGTTTTCACAGATGTTCCTCAATGACGTATTCTGGCTAAAGAGCAAATCCCCATTTCGCAAAACCCACAGCATGAGGCACTCTCCTTGATTCTCCTCTTGTGCATAGAGGCTGTTCTTTAATGCCCTTATTGATAGAAGGGCCACATCCGAGGCATTGAGCAGCTGGACTCTCATCTGGTGAAGGAGCCTCTGGTCTTGCTCATCTCGACAAAGCAGCAGATCCTCCGGAAGTATAAGGTCTTTGGGAACAGGAGGGATGGCATTCCTTTCTATGGCTCTCAAACTGCCAGCAGCCACCAGAGCACTGCATGGGGATTGAAGGGAAGGCATCTTCTGGAAGAGGGGCAGTTGCGTCAACACTTGCCTCTCCTGGGCATTGAAGGTGGATGCTTGGGAAAGCAAATCACAAAGGAGTTTCCTGTGTTCTGGAGACATGAGAGCAAGACATCTCAGAACCTTGCTGATGCCCAAATGGACAAAAACCCTCAGGATGTTGTTGGGTGAGGGTGCCAAAATGTAGTTTGAGAGCTGTCTGTGCCATACTTTGGTATCCCACTGGTGTATCACCGTGCAGCCAACCTCCTCCAATACCTTGGCCATGTCCTCTGTCAAGCTGTGCCCATCTTTTTTTTGTAAGAGGAGAGAGGACTTCATGTTTAATTCTGACAGTGAGACGCAGCACACATCTACATCAACAGGGCTTAGGGGTATAAGGTGGTGGCCCTCAAAGGGAGTTAAGGTACCAGCTTCCCGCTGCAGAAAGTTCCAGAATTCATGCAGCCAACCTCTCGGAGGATGATGAGGGTCTCTGAAGTTCCAGGTGATAGAGCCAGAGTTCTGCAGCCAGCTCTCTGGAAGGGCTTTCTTCAGGGAGTTGATGATCACAGCCATATCCAGACACAAGAGGTTACTGAAGATCCCTACAGTCAAAAAAAGAAAGTAGAATTAGGATTGAGGCCTTGACATTACCTATAAGAATAACGGAAGGAATAACGACTTGGTGGGAGTCCTGTTTTAATTGACTTGAGGATGTAGAACTTTGTCTTATGTGCTTAAATAGGCTCTTCCTGGGGGATTATGAGCATAAACTGGGCAGAGAATAGACGGGATTGGCAGTTATGGGTATTTTGTAAAGTATACCCACTGCCACTGACATATACAAAGAGTTACTCCTGTCTCAGAGCGGGTCAGGATTGGTGCAAGGATAACAGGCACCCTCGGTGAAATTTCATTCTGTGCGTCCCCCCTCCACCCTCCGCACACCAACCTAATGGCCACAGTTCCTAATGTTATTTCCAGTCCAACTCTTTCAGCTTCATACCACGATCTCATGTTCTAGAAATTTCCTTTCACCAAGAAGAATCTCTCTTGCATTTCTATCTTTGAGATGTTTCAATCAACTCCTCCACCGTCTCTCCTTTC
The DNA here is from genome assembly GCA_033557465.1 of Ichthyophis bannanicus. Lineage (NCBI taxonomy): Eukaryota > Metazoa > Chordata > Amphibia > Gymnophiona > Ichthyophiidae > Ichthyophis > Ichthyophis bannanicus. The sequence continues at coordinate 43,256,861 of CM066051.1, read as the reverse complement.
TTCCAGCCTCCCTCTCTCTAATAGCTAGGTTGGGAAACTTGATGTGATCAAATTACAAGAATACCTAGATTTCCTTTGTGTGATGGTCAGGGGCGGCTCGAGGCAATCTGCTGCCTGAAGCGAAGAATGAGAAGGAGCTCCTCCCCCCTTAGAGAGGGGCGGGGCTTTTTCAGAACTCCAATCAGGGACTGAACCAAACAAAAAAGCCGATTAGATTATATGGAGGGAATGCAAGATGTTTGCACACAGGGTTGTACCGAGCTGCAATCGCGTCCTGCGCAGCTTGCAGCTCAGTCGCGTGCCCCCCCTACTCCCCCCCCCATACCTCCATCCAGCTATGCCTGCTCTTTCCCTGCTGCTACCGCCCTCTGTTTTTTTCACTGCGGTACCAGCAGAAGGGAAAGAGCAGACAGCACTGGACGGAGATAGGGGGGGGGGAGGAGGGGAGGGGGGCATGCATCGGATCTGAAAGGCACAGGGACCAGACCTGCTTAAAGTGCTGCAAAAAGGCTTGGGGGGCGCATTTCGGCTACCTGCTATTTTCCTGTCAGCGATGGCAGGGCAACAGCAGACAGCCGAAATGCGCCCCCCCAAGCCTTTGCGCTCTCTGAAGCTGCACCGCTTGCACAGGGCTAGGTACGGTCCTGTTTGCAAACCAAGGAATTAAAAGAGAGCAAGAACCAAAAGCGCAGTGTATAAAACTAAATTATAACTTATTTTTATTTTGTTGTTATAAACTGCGTTATGGTTCTTGCTTTTTCTTTTTCAACATATATTTTGCATCCACAGTGGGTGCAGAGCAGAACCAGAACATTCACCAAAAGAACTCCATATTTACAAAAAAAAAAAAATCTGATTCTGATCATCTCACTAACAACAACAGTCACTATTCTCCAGTACCAGGCAGGGGAGGCTCTATATTGAGGCAAAGTGAGGCGGCTGCCTCAGGCGGCAAAGTCTTGAGGGCGGTAAAAAATGCCCCAAAAACAGCCGCCTCACTTCGTCTTCAAAAATTAAAAACAAAATCCCCAAAAAAGAAAACAAACCCGGTGCGGAGCCTTCCCGCGCCTGTGAAGGACTCTGTGCAGCTTTGTCCCGCCTCCAAAGGAAGTTACATGTTGTAACTTCCTTTGGGGGCAGGACAAAGCTGCACGGGGTCCTTCACAGACGCTGGAAGGCTCCGCAGTCCGCAGCGCACAGGGGTCCTTCCTGCCGGCCTTCAAAAGAACAACGAGGAGCAGGGCCGGATTTAGCTATACGCCATGTACGCCATGGCGTAGGGCCCACAGCTGCAAAGGGCCCACAAAAATTGAAGTAGTTAGGCTTTTTTTTTTAATAAAATAAAAAAAAACCTGCTGGCTGCCGCCGCGGGGCCCCCTCTGCTGCCGCGGCAGCATGGACTGACCCGCGGGGGCCCCCTCTGTAAGCTCGGTCCCTCCCTCCGTGCCTCCGTGTCTCCCTCCGTGCAGGCTGTTAGAGACGCGAAGGCAGACTGTCTCCTTCTGCCTTCCCGTCTCTGTTAAGCCCGCAGGGCTGATGGGAAATTTCCCATCAGCCCCTGCGGGCTTAACAGAGACGCGAAGGAGACAGTCTGCCTTCGCGTCTCTAACAGCCTGCACGGAGGGAGACACGGAGGCACGGAGGGAGGGACCGAGCTTACAGAGGGGGCCCCCGCGGGTCAGTCCAAGCTGCCGCGGCAGCAGAGGGGGCCCCGCGGCGGCAGCCAGCAGGATTTTTTTTAAAAAATAAATTTTACTTTAGGCCGGGGGAGGGGGAGGGGAGGGGGTAGGACTGGTAATTGGGGGGGCTGGGCCTGGGGCGGGAAATGGGTTGGGACTGGGACTGGAAATGGGCTGGGACTGGGACTGGAAATGGGTTGGGGGGATTAAGGCTGGAGGTGGGCTGATGAGGAGGACTGGTAATGGGCTGTGGGCTGTTGGGGGGGGTTAGAACTGGTAATGGGCTTTGGGGGGGTTAAGACTGGTAATGGGCTGTGGGCTGATGGGGGCTGTCTGGTAATGGGCTATGGGGGGGGGCTAGGACTGGAAATGGGCTGGGGGGGTTAAGACTGGAGGTGGGCTGATGGGGTTAGGACTGGTAATGGGCTGTTGGGTGGGTTTAGAACTGGTAATGGGTAATGGCGGGTTTAGACTGGTAATGGGCTGTGGGCTGATGGGGGCTGTCTGGTAATGGGCTATGGGGGGGCTAGGACTGGAAAAGGGCTGGGGGCGTTAAGTCTGGAGGTGGGCTGATGGGGTTAGGACTGGTAATGGGCTGTTGGGGGGGGTTTAGAACTGGTAATGGGTTTTGGGGGGTTTAGACTGGTAATGGGCTGTGGGCTGATGGGGGCTGTCTGGTAATGGGCTATGGGGGGGCTAGTACTGGAAATGGGCTGGTGGGTTAAGACTGGAGGTGTGCTGATGGGGTTAGGACTGATAATGGGCTGTTGGGGGGGTTTAGAACTGGTAATGGGCTTTGGGGGGGGTTAAGACTGGTAATGGGCTGTGGGCTGATGGGGGCTGTCTGGTAATGGGCTATGGGGGGGGGGTTAGGACTGGAAATGGGCTGGGGGGGTTAAGACTGGAGGTGGGCTGATGGGGTTAGGACTGGTAATGGGCTGTGGGCTGATGGGCTGATGGGGGGGTTAGGACTGGCAATGGGCTATGGGGGGCTGACTGGAAATGGGTTGATGGGGTTAGGACTGGTAATGGGTTATAGGGGGGGCTTAAACTGAAAATGGGGTGATGGGGGGTTAGGACTGGTATTGGGTTGGGGGGTTGCTAGGACTGGAAATGGGCTGATGGGTGGCTAGGACTGGAAATGGGCTGATGCAGGGACTAGAAGGGAATGGATGCTGGGTGAGGCTGGAACTAGAAGGGAGCTGATGTTGGGGGAGGATTAGAATGGGATGGGGCTGGAAGAGTAAAATGGAGAAGGGAAAAATATTTTGTGTGGGAGGGATAAAAAAATCTACAATTGGCCGGGTATTGGGAGAGTAAGTGGGGATTGAGGATGGAGGGGTAAAATTTGACTGGATGAAATAGGAATGAGGAAAGAGCAAAAGGAGAAAGATTAGTATGTTAAAGCAGATGTAGAGAGAGAATGGAAAAAAACTAGAAGAGAGAAGAAAGGACAAATCGACAGCAGACGATGGAGAGTTAGCAGAAGACATGAAGAAACCAGAAGAAAGTGGCTGGAGCAATTGCAGCTGAAAAAAATGCACAAAAGGTAGAAAAATATCTCTTTATTTTGAATTTATTAATTGGAATATGTCAGCTCTGGTAAATGTGCATCATTGACGTCTGCGCTTTGTTTAGTACAAGAGCAAATTAATGTATAGTTTTATTTCTACAGTGTTGTACATTCCAAGTTTGGCTTTTGGGATTCCCAGTTTAATTATTGTCTTCCTGTTTCTAAAATGTGATTACTTGTTTGGTGATGGTCTATGTTCTGCATGTGTAACTGAGCTGAGGTGTTCTGTTTATATAATTCCTATTTGACATTGCCACTTGTTCTCTTTCCCCAGTAGGTCATGTATTGTTGTTCTCTGAAATGTATTGGTTTAATATTTGCAGTGTTGCCTTTTGATTGGTAGAGTATGGTGCTTTGTGAGTCCTGGTAGTGCTGTTAGGATACGGCGGGTTTGCTATGGGTTCTAAATGGGCAGTGTTTGTAGTAGTTCCTAATGTGTCTGGTAGTTGGCACTGGATTATAGTAATGTAGAAATCTTTTAGTCTTTCTTTATCCATACACTCATTAAGAGGCACGTTTACTAAAAGTTAGTATATGGTAACATTATGCAAATATTTATGCAAATGAGGCCCCTTATGCAAATGAGGCCCACACCCCCCTTGGGCCGCCCCTGCTGGGGCCCACAATTTTTGTTGGCATAGGGCCTCACTCAAGGTAAATCCGGCCCTGACGAGGAGAGGAGCCATTGCAGCAGGAAGTACCTGGTCGCGGGGCCGCCCCGGCATAACTCTCCTGTCTCCCTCAGCGCGGCTTACAGAGCTATGAAGGGAGAGTTTTCTCCCTTCACGGCTCTGTAAAACCGCGCTAAGGGAGATAGGAGGGCTCTGCCGGGGCGGCCCCAGGGTACTTCCTGCTGCCGTGGTTTCAGGGGCCAGGTTCTTTTTTTTAATATTTCCCGGGGGGGGGGGGGGGTAGGATTGGTAATGGGCTAAGGGGGGGGGTTAGGACTGGAGGTGGGCTGATGGGGGTGTTTAGGACTGGTAAGGGGCTATGGGGGGTTAGGACTGGAAATGGGCTGATTGGGGGAGATTAGGGCTGGAAGTGGGCAGATGGGGGGTATTTAGAACTGGAAATGGGCTGATGGGGGGGTTAGGACTGATAATGAGCTCTGGGGAGGCTAAGACTGGAAATGGGCTGATAGGGGGGTTAGGACTGGTAATGGGCTATGGGGGGCTAGGACTGGAAATGGGCTGATGGCGGGGGCTAGGACTGCAAATGGGCTGATGGCAGGGGCTAGGATTGGAAATGGGCTGATGGCAGGGGCTAGGACTGGAAGTAGCCTATGGGGGGCTAGGATTGGAAATGGGCTGATGGGGGGGGTTAGGACTGATAATGGGCTATGGGGGGCAAGGAATGGAAATGGGCTGATGGGGGATTTAGGACTGGTAATGGGCTAATTGGGAAGGGTGCTGCTGGCCCTGGAAGAAAACTAGGGGCTAGGGCTACAAATGGGCTAATGCGGGAGGATGGTAGAATGGGACTGGAAGGGAGTAGATAATGGGAGGGTCTGCCAGGGGAAGGAGGGGGCACGAAGGGAGCTGTCAAGGGGGAAGGAGGGGGCTGGAAAGGAGCTGAAACCTCGGATGTACTGAAGGGGTATTGGAAGGGAGCTGACACTTGGGGATGGGAGTAGTATGTGGCTGGGTAATGGGGAGGAGGCTGGATGGGAGCTGACATGCGAATGGCACTGGAAGGGGGATGGACAGAGGGTAGGGCGACTGCAAGGGAACTGACCTGGAGGGTGGCACTGAGAGTGGATGTGAGCTGATACCTGGGATGGTATTTGGACTAGAAGGGGCTGGACAGTGGGGAAGGAGGGGGACTGGAAGGGAATGGACACCAGTTGCAGTTGTGGGAATGCAAGGCAGTTGACATTGGAACGTGCTGCTGGCACCTCCGTGAAAAAAAACAGAGGGCAGCAGCAGCAGTAGCGAAAGAGCAGGCAGCGCTGGACGGAGGTATGGGGGAGAGGGGGGCGTGCGCCCAAGCTGCAAGTCTCACAGGGTGTGATTGCAGCTCGATATGGCCCTGTGTGCAAACATCTTGCATTTCCTCCATATAATCTAATCGGCTTTTTGGTTTGGTTCAGTCTCTGATTGGATTTCTGAAAAAGCCCCGTCCCCCTCTAAGATGTGTGTGTGTGGGGGGGGGGGGGCACCTTTTCATACTTCGCCTCAGGCAGCAGATTGCCTTGAGCCGCCCCTGGTACCAGGCATATTGTGAACTAATACAAAACCCTACAACAAAGAGCAAACCTACCAAACCATACCATATTCAGCACAAACTTCCAAAACTCACATAAGGAGCACATCCAAAAAAGGCGTCACTGTAAATACTACAGTGGGCCCTGGAACATCCATACACCTATCTGAAAAGCTGAACAAGTCAAATTAACAGTACAGTATAGATCCTTATGTACAAACTCCATGTTAACACAACACCTGACCTCAGTCACACACTCGCAACATCGACCCTCATCAAGTACAGAAGAAGTAACCACAACCTAAAGTAAAAATAAAAATATGTAGACAAAATTTAAACTGAAACCCCAAGAAGCCAGACTCCGCATGCAGTGCAACATCAGATAAATAAGAGATGCAGTTCCCCAATACTGTGTAAAATATAAAGATAGCACAATGTCCAATCACTAAAATGAAATAACAAAGGTAGAAAAAATGATTTTGTCTGACCATTTTATTCTCTGATCATGCTGATCCTGATCTGAGGCTTCTGCTTTCCTGTCTTCTCTTAGCTCTCTTTCTGTGGTTTATGGTCCATCTGCCATTTTTTATCTTTTCTTTTGTTTTCTTCACTTCCTTCCATCAGCCCATTTCCAGTTCCAGTAACCTTCCCCAGTATCAGCCCCCTTTCCAGTCCTCCCCTCCCAGTACCTTCCAATGTCAACCACCTTGCATTCCCATGACTGCCACTGGTGTCCATTCCCTTCCAGTCCCCCTCCTTCCTCACTGTCCAGCCCATTCTAGTCCAAATACTATCCCATTTATCAGCTCACGTCCACTCTCAGTGCCACCCCCCCACCCAATCAGCTCTCTTCCAGTCGCACTACCGTTTGTCCATCCCCTTTCCAGTGTCATTTGCACGTCAGATCCCTTCGAACCTACTCCCCATTATCCAGTCACCTACCATTCCCATCCCCAAGTGTCAGCTCCCTTCCAGCCCCACCTTCAGTACATCCCAGGTGTCAGCTCCATTCCAGCCCCTTCCTTCCCCTGCCATATCAGCTCCTTTCCAGCTCCCTCCTTCCCCCATTTCAGCTCTCTTCCTGCCCCCTCTTCCCCTAGCAGACCCTCTCAGTATCTACTCCCTTCCAGTCCTATTCTCCCATCCCCCACCCATCAGCCCATTTCCAGTCCTCGCCCTCCCCCCAGATAAGTCTATTTCCATTTTAACCCTCCCATTTCCAGTTTTAACCCCACCCCCCGATAGACCATTAATATTCCTAGCCCCCCCTCCTGATCAGCCTATTTCTATTCTTAAGCCCCCCTCAGCCCATTGCCAGTTTTAACCCCTCCCATCAGCCCATTTCCTGTCCTAGCCCTCCCCCCAACAACCCATTACTATTTCCCGACTTGTGCTACCCCCTCCCCTAGCCCAGCCCAGCCCAGCCCGACCTTCTGAAGGGATATTGAAAAATTTAAAAAAAAAAATGCAGAAGCTGCTTCCGCTGCTCTGGCAGCCTGAAGTGCCCCACAGCCGCCACCTCCCCAAAGAGCCCTGACAGCTACCAGTCTTTGCCGCCCCCCCCCCCCTCCGTGCTGGCTCAGCTTTGCAGAGCCACGCGAAGGGAGAGTGTTTCTCTTTTCCACAGCTCTGTTTCCTATCAGCGCTGGTGGGCTCAGCTTTAAAGGAACCATGAGAAAGGGAAACACTCTCCCTTCGTGCGGCTCTGCAAAGCTGGTAGCTGTCAGGGCTCTTCGGGGAGGCAGCAGCTTCTGCAACATTTTTTTTTTTTTTTTAAGGCCGAGTGAGGCGGTCTTTTTGGGGGCAATTTTTGCTGCCCCCAAAATGTTGCCACCTGAGGCTACCGCCACATTCAGCCTCATTATAGAGCCGCCCCTGGTGATGGTCCTCGGTACGTCCCGTTCTCCGATTTATGCACAATTGCCCTCCCCTGGGTACCTATTCGCAAAATGACTTAAATAAAGCTGACTTGCTTTTAGACATCCCTCAAGCTCTCTTAAACTCTTCTTCGTATTTATACCCTGTTCCCAAAGGAGACATTACCCAAGCTTTTCATTTTCATCCAGTGAACTATGATCCATACTTTCTGAGTTATTCCAACCATTGAGCAAGACTAAGCAGTTGGCTTGAGTGGCAGCTTCTGAAGGGCAGTCCTACCACCGACTGAGGATCATCAGAAAACTCAAACCAATCCTTAGCCAAGACCACTTCTGCACAGTTTGCCAAGCAGTCATCGCCCCACTTCTAGACTATGGAAACTCATTATACCAAGGCCTCCCCCAGCAGACTATTCACCCACTTCAAATGGTGCAGAATACTGCAGCACGTATCATCACGGGCACTGCAAGATCTGAACAAATCACCCCCGTCTTACGACAGCTACACTGGCTCCCAATAATCGCGAGGGCAAAATTCAAGACAATCCTGAACATCTTCAAAATCTTCCACCACCGCTCAGCAGATGCGCTCCAGCATTTAATAATCAAGGATGTCAGTAACAGGCCTAGAAGAACCAACATCAACAGGATCAGCACACCCACAGGTTATCACAAGACTAAACAAGCACTGTCTAAGAGAGCTCCCTCGCTATTGGCGCCTGCATTATGGAACTCTCTCCCTATAGACTTAAGGACCCTAAATGATACTAAGCACTTCTGCAAAGCTCTTAAGACCCTTCTCTTCACCGAGACCTATGAGCAACCACCTTAAGTTTCCAAGCACTAGATACCACCCAAGTGGCCCACCAGTTACCCACACCACAGGGCCCCAACTACCCATTCCCATTTAGAGCTATAAGCAGATAGCCTTTACGTATGTGTGTCCTATCCCCTCCTGTTAAATGTATACTTCCAAATGTGGTGTTGACCACTTTGATTGAAGGATAAGGTGGTATACAAAACTGTCTAAATAAATAAATAAATACAAAGTAAAGTGTAATATTTAAAAGCATGTTCTCTAATAATTTATTTATTTAACTGTATTTATATCCCGCTTTTCACCGGGTCAAAGCGGCATTTTTACAAGACTGTGGTGGGACGGGTGGTGTGGGATGGTGATGATTGTTTAATTTAATTACCAACTTCTTGGGGGGGAGGATAAGACTGAAGATTCCCCAGGATTCCCAATATCCTTAAACCAGGCACGCCTACTCCCTCACCTCCCAAAGCATTCTGGGAAAATGAACTCCAGCTTGGTTTGCTCTATGTGCGTGACCCGACTTACTGCTTTGTGCGATATTTTGAAGGCGCTGCAGGACTTCCGCTTTAACATCTGTAGGTGGAAACCTTTGGACAAGGCCGGGTAGAAGAATTCTACAAGAAAAGATTTAGAAACATTGGAAAACCTATCAATGTCTCTTGGAGAAACCAACTATCTGATTTTGAAAAATGATAGCTTCCATACAGCTTGTTTATATAACCTTAAATAGCAAATAGGAGGGGTCCTAGTTTCATGTCAAGTTAAGATTTGAACTACCTCACACACAAGCAGTCATGTTGGCAAAAGAGTGGCCACCGACCACATCATCTTTCCTTGCTGAACTCAATTGGACCTCTTAGGGTATATATCACAAGGAAGATTACATCAAAACAGACAGGCAGCAAATGGTAGTACTCAAAGAAATGCAATAAATGTGCTTCTGGAACTTTCTAGCTCAAGGTAGTCAAGATACTGTGCCTGGTGATAAACAGGCCTGTCCATTTCTCTTTTTGCCCCATTGCATGCAGGGATTTCTAGTTCCTGACCTTCTCATGAAGCCCCCTAAGAAAACCAAAAAGCAAATCCCAATATGCAATACTGACATAACCAAACTGGCATAGCTTGTCTGGGTAACCAGGGCTGAGGAGGCATCTCTATACAATATGAGGTTTCCTGGCTCACTCACCTTGGAAAGCGAGGACTGTCCAAGTAGACTACCCCATCCTGGTCTGTAGTCTGGAAGCTGGTGTAGGTTCCATCAGACAAGGGCAAGAGTGGGAGCCCTAGGAGGTCTTGGTACTGTCCATCACTGGTGATGTATTCAAGGACCTGAAGCTTTTGCTGGTTTGGGATGTTCCAGCCACCTCGTCGCAAGACCCCTCGGATGAATGCGGGTGACATTGTTTTTAATGCAGTGTGACTATTCGCAGTCAACTGTATTGCTCTCTGGACATGTTCTGGAACCCTCACTAGAGGCTCACCCACTGATAGGAGGAGCTCTTCTAGAGTATTTTTCAAGTTCTGATCTTGCATGCTCGGCAGGAAGACAGCTTCAGATGTTTTCAGCCATCGGGAGTTATCAGAAGCCAAGCAGAGGCCCTCCAAGCCTAGGAGCTCCTGGGAAACTTTCTTAATCAGGGAATGCCATCTCTCTTTATGCAGAGTCTTAACTGGGTCTGGCCAAATACCATAGGACACTGTGGCTGGCATTCTGGAGGACTTCACCAATTCCACAGTTGCCTGCACCGCTTGACAGTAGACAAGGGGCAGGACGTTCTCTACCAGCAGTTGGTTCCATTGAGCGGCTTCATCATGTTGCTGGTCCATCTCCACCCACTTCATGCTCCTCCTATCATCAGTCAGATCAAAGCTGGCATTGACGTGGACAGGGAGGCCTGTCCTGTTTTCTTCTTTGTCTGGGAGTGGCAAGAAGCAGCTCAAACGTCCTTCACAAATGTCAGAACCTTCTTTGGTTAAAGGATAAGCTAGGGCCATGGTGGGTCTGTTGCTCAGCTTCTTGGCAAGGTCTTCCAGATCTGGGAAACTTCCTTCCTTGATTATGCTGGTTGTCACCAGCCACTTACACCCTGGGTCATCCTCACCAGATCTCTGCAGTGAAATATCTTTCAAGCACGTGGAGGTGAGGATTTTGGGAGAAGCACTACTAAGATGGACCTTTCCCAAAGTCTCATTATCCTGAGTGGTTGAGTTGACTGTCAGCAGATGTTTCACAATTCCATCCTGCCCAATGCTCTTCAGGGACACCTTGGTGACATTCTTAAGGAATAGAAGGCAGATGCTGGCATCTCCACTAAAGGAATCAAAAAGCTCTTGTATCCGATCTGCACTGTAAAGGTTATCGGAGATCTCTGAAGCTATTTTCCGGAGCGGGAAGCGAAAGAGTGTCCCTGGGAACCTGTTGTCTCTTGTAATGGTGGCCCAGGAGCCTTGATCGATGGCCTCTAGAGCATTGCAGAAGGGCTGAAACTGATCGGCATATTCTTCAACTTCCTGTTTATCCTCAGGATAATCCAAGCTCCATTTGAAGCCTCCATCATCAAAAACAGCCTTCTGTGGATCCAACATGCCAACCTCCTGGCCACTGAGGACACTGGGGAGGTCTTTCAACAAATGAGAGAGAGAGAGAGAGAAAGAAATGTACTTCATAAGCCATCAATGATTGGATACCGGTTGATTAACTCTAGGATGAGAAGCCCAGTCTCAGAATACTACAAGATTCCACCACCCATTAGGAAACAAGTGCTTAGGACTGCTGCTCCCAGCTCAAACTCCACATGCCAGTATAAGAGAAGCCCAAACTCATGGTCCCAGTCCAATCTACAAGCAAGTGCAAAAACTCATGTTCCCTATCTGAGCTCTGTGCATCAGAAGGCCACTTTCAGTCTTTCAGCCCAAATTCCACAGCCACTCAGGATCCATGTTGGTTTACAAATCTCTCAAGCTTCCTTATTCACCACCATGTGATCACTAAAGGCTCTCAGGATTAGGTGGTGGCAAACTTTCACCCAAAGAGGCAGAATTTGTACACTTCCCTTACCAGTTGGATAAACTGAGTCACAGGGTGAGGAAAACCTCAGAGAGGCTCTGTGGCAGAGCCTGGGATTAGAACGCCAGGTTCCCAGACCATGCTGAACATCTTCTAGTCTCACCTGTAATGTGATAAACAGAGTTGAAGCCCAGACCAAATCGCCCCACCGTATTGGGGTCTTTCAGCTTAACACTGTTGCCTGTGCTCTGGATGCCCACCCAGTCCTCCGGGGAGAAGATGGCATCGTTGTACGCCAGGAGAGCAGGACCTGCAGACCAGAGGAAAACAGCACAGAGGGGATGAGGTAGAACCAAGCAGAGAAAAGTAGAAACTATCGATAGAGAAGAACCAACATTAATCTAAAAATTTAAAATTTAAGGCGTTGAACAGAGTTAAAATATAAATGGGACTTTTGCCTGTTCCAAAATCTGGCTCCCTGTCTACCCCCATCCCTTCCTCTAGTATCTTGTCTTGCACACCTCTGTTTTAAAATGATGGGGGCGAGGGGCTGATAGCATCCCCCTACCTATTGCCTCTTTCAAAGCCAAAATGACATGCAGCGCCTCTATCCTTATTCCTACCAGCTTGAAGTCCAAATCAGCTGGATGTGAAAATCTCCCCTCACCATAAATCTCCCCCCAAAATAAGAACCATAGCCTAGCTAGGACGACATTGGCTTTGGTTTTTCCTGTTAAATGCCCAATATTGCTGTCAGAGGTATACTAGATGCCGGGAGAACACAGGGTAAAACCGAGCCACGGTGCCCCTACCCACACTTGGTGCTTAGCGTGGGAATTCTTAATGAAATGATTACGAAACACTTTCCAAATGCAGTAGGAGAGAGGCAAACATTCACCTTAATCTGGACTACTAAAATCAAGCAGACTGTAATTTAATATTGTATAACAGACGTCAAGCTTCCGAGATGACAAAGTCTTTTTAACTGAATGATTGAGCAATAAGCACAGCGTGCCAGCTCATGCCCGTTGCCACGGGAAGACCGTACTGTAGTGGGTCTATCATAGCTGCTTCTTCTGCCAAGGGATTCTCGGACTTGATAAGGAGAGCAAAGCGCAAATATCCAGTAGCCTCCCATAACCTGAGCCGAGCCCGAGTTCCCTGTTTTCTAGTCCCAAGAAGTGCAAGAACATTTTTGCTGGTTCATCAAAAAAAAAATTCAACAATGCGTATGCCACATATGGACCTTTTGGACTGCGCCAGTCCTTTCTCCTCAAAGCTAAAGGAATGATTATGGCCCGTAGTCCAAGAGCAGACAAAAGCCACCACTCCAGGGACATAATACGACCCAGCAGAGCTGGTCCAGCCTATCCCCAATGACCCACGCTAGCCCCCAGGGAATCTGCTAGGTCAGAGAGCGCATGTGGTGATGAAACCTGGGAAGGGGTGCAGGGGTGATACTAAATCGTTGGCTTTCAACTGTGCACAAAAATCAAACTTTTGCACTCCCTGTGGCTTTACTTTCATATCAAATTTAATAGATTACGATATATTTAGTATCTCTGAATTGGTTTTCGCCTGTACTTTACAAGGTCAAACGTTGAAGTGCAACACACTGACCGGAACACGTAAAGCCAAACCTGCCTGAATCCAGGTCTCCCACCGCTTTCCACTGCTCTTACCCTGGAAGCTTTGCAGGTCCTCGGAGTACAGACTGTCTGTCCCGTATTCCCTCTCATCGTGAAGGAAGATAACTTCCCGGGCGCCGGCATCATCCGCATTCTGGATCAGCTCCTAATCCCACCCCAAACAGAAACCATGAAAAACCTCACAAATCAAGCGTTATATATCAGGTCACAGGACCAGAAGCCAGTTGTAAGTTCTCCAGACAGGTAGATGGGACTCCCATATCCTGCTCACCTACAGAGAGTAACCAGCGGCTCCAGTCGCTTAGGACATATCGATCCAGTCCTCGTTGTATGGGCGGCCATTTGTTTATATGAGATAAGCAAAACTACAAGTCCCAGCATGCAATAGGGGCAAAGCCAGGACTGGATCAGTCTTCCTGCAGCACCCTACTCTTTTTCCCATGCTGAAGCAAAAGGAAGCAATGTGGGGCAGGGCACTCAGAAAATACTTTACAGCAAGGGTCCTCAGCCCCATCCTCAGCACACAGCTAGCCAATCAGGTTTTCAAGATGTCCACAATGAATATGCATGAGAGAGATTTGCATGCACTGTTTCCATTGTATGCAAATCTCTCTCATACATATTCACTGGGGTTATTTTAGAAACCTGACTGGCTAAGCTAAGAAAAGGTACAGAGAAGAGCCACCAAAATGGTAAAGGGGATGGAAGGATACTCCTATGAAGAGAGGCTAAAAAGGTTAGGGCTCTTTAACCTGGAAAAGAGACGGCTGAGAGGAGATATGATAGAAGTCTATAAATTAAAGAACACAGTGGAATGGGTAAACGTAGATCAATTGTTTATGTTATCAGAATATAGAAAGACTAGGGGACATGCAATGAAGCTACAGGGTAAACTATTTAAGACTATTAAGAGAAAATAGTTTTTCACTCAACGTGTAATCAAACTCTGGAATTTCTTACCAGAGGATGTAGTAAAGGCTGTTAGTATAGCTGGGTTTAAAAAAAGCTTTGGACAAGTTCCTGGAGGAAAGATCCATAAACCATTATTAAAAAGGGACCCAGGATACTGCTGCTTGACCCAATACAAGCATTGTGGAACCTGTGTCTTTTGGGGAAACTGCTAGGTACGTATGACCTAGATTGTCCACTGTTGGAAACAGGATACTGGGCTCGATGGATCTTGGTTTGACTCAATATGGCATATCTTATGTTCTTAAGTGTGTCCCGAGGATGGGGTTGAGAACCCCTGCTTTAGAGTATGAGGAGAGTCAAACCTAACAACCAGTCAATAGCTCACCAGGCCCAAAACTCTCATGCCATGGCTACCTTCCCTCCCTGCTCTTCCTTAAAATGTAGCTTTTAGGCTATTCTGACCCCCTCAGATCTGTGGCAGCCCACTCACCTTCAGGATCTGGCCTCCATCCGGGTACTTGTGTAGGATGTTTTTTAGGTAGGTCAGGAATGGAGGAGACTTCTGGCAGAATCCCTTCCTGGAGCAGAGACAGGAAAAACATAGAACCATCACTCTCTGCTCCGACTGGGACTGGGTGAACACAGCCCCCACCCCAAGACAGGTCACATCAAGATCTTTCATCCCTTTTTTTAATGGCCGTAGAATTGGGGACCTCCCAGCTCCTCCAGTTACGGCACCAGCACATAAAATTAATATTAATATTGAGGTGTCCTCAGTATCTTAGTGCCGGCATAGGACCTGCACCACCTTCAAGTTGGGCGAGACAGAGGTCAGCAATGTCCATGGCCACTGTTGCAAAGGATACCGAGTATGATGAACCTTTGATCAGACCCAGGTAGCAAACCTTACGTCCTTATGTGCCCCTCAGAGATCAGCTCACACACACAGACAGCTCGATGCAGCAAAGTGCGCTGCTGTTATCACAGGCAATATTGCAGCGCTGGCGCAGAATGCATGAAGGAATCTAATGCAAGCATAAAAAATGCGCTCATGTGGTGTTAACGGCAGCACACCGCACATTTCAATCCATTTAAATGGATGGCAATAGAGCAAGTGGCTACGCAGAGAGGTGCGCAGAAGACGAGAAGGCTGAACTCTCCGCGGAGATATTAATGCAAGGTCCGAGGAGACGATAAGGGTTAAGCTCATAGGTCTCCAGTCAGTGCTGCACAAAAGCGTAACACGTTAATAAAACAAGAAACTTACTTTGTGAAGTGGCACACGCCAGATTCCCTGAAATCCAAGTGCGGCATGTAGTGTCGTTATAGGGACGTTTACGGAGATTAGCACAGGAAATGCGGTCGAATGACAGCACAACACCGAACTCTGTTTCAAGCTCACAGCACTATAAAGAGCTCTGCCCAGAGCGCAATAGCTGAAAAAGGGTTCCTTCTCTGAACGCCGAAAGCAATAATTCAGTGGGGAACCTTTTTCAACTACTGAGCTCGGGGCAGAGATCTTTATAGTGCTGTGGGCTCGAAATACAGTTCTCTGTCGTGGTTTCATTCGACGGCATTTCCTGTGCTAAACGCCAGAAAAGTCCCTATACATGCCGCGATTGGATTCCGGGGAGCCTGGCGTGGGCCTCTTCACAAAGTAAGTTTCTTGTTTTATTAACGTGTTACGCTTTTGTGGTGTTCACACGTAATTGTGGTTGTTTCTATCACCTATTTTGAGAATACAAAAGGAATGTTTGTTACAAGAACATTCCAACAAAAAGTTTTACAAAAAATACAATTATTGAGGGGTTAATTTTCATAGTCTAACCTTTATAGCGGGATTATATCGTGGTTTGGACTAGTGGTTTCACCTTATTGGAAAGATGTTATGAGCATGTGCTAGAATGCTCTCCAGCGCATAAACAGCAATATTACTTTGCGCAGAATTTCTGCGCAGAAAAATATCAGTGTTTATGTTCCATATACCAATTCAGGATATGTGCACAAGTGCCAGACTGCTGTTTTTTGTGTGAGAGAGAGGTGCTGCTGAAGTTGGTCCTTGTACGAATGCACCTGGCTTGTTCTTGTTTAGCACAGACGTTTTCCATGCCGCTCGTTTGCAAGACGTTTACTTGCAGAATCACCGAGCAAAGCGTCCGTGCTAATCCCTGGTGACCACTCAGGCAGGAGAAAGTACCATGTTTTACCTCAGTCGGAGGAGGAAATAGGGAAGAATTAGCTCAAAGAGAGCTGCAACCCCAATCCATCCACAAGAGGGCACTGTTGGTCTGATCCTTCCTGCCAAATGGGGGCAGTGACGTTAATTATGGAAAGTATTAGACTGTGCACAATAGCTCCCTGACGAGAGCCGGAGGGGCAAGGAACAAAGTCATGCACAATGGCTCCCTGATGACAGATAGATACAGAAGAAAGAAAATGTAAAAGCACTGGTTAGGTTAGGAGTCAACAACATCAAGCACCCACCTCCTCCGTCTCCTCTGGGACATCCTTTTTCAGCTCTTAAACCTAAAAAAGACAAGAAAGAAAAACATGAAAAGTATCACCTCCTGCAGCGCCACTACTGGAAAGAGAAGCGCCCCTTGCAGCCAGGCCACCGAAAAAGGGCTAATATCCCAAAGGAGTCTCCCACTGTCCCCATGCCACTGAAAAGGGACTACTGGAAAGAGAAGCGCACCTGCAGCCAGGCCACCGAAAAGGAGCTAATATCTCCAAGGAGGGCCCCACTGTCCCCACGCCACTGGAAAGGGACTAATATCCCCAAGGAGCATCACACTGTCCCCATGCTACTGGAAAGGGACTAATATCCCCAAGGAGGGTCCCACTGTCCCCACGCCATTGGAAAGGGACTAATATCCCCAAGGAGCATCCCACTGTCCCCACGCCACTGGAAAGAGGTACGTTTCTCAAAGAAGTGCAAACGGCACTGATAACAGTGGGTAGCTGCTGGGCGCGGTCTGCAGCCTCACCTGCCAGTCTGAGAGATGCGATGCTTCAGCTGTGCAGGACCAGTCTGGGCTCTGTCTGCAGCCTCCGCTCTCTCTCTCTCTCTCTCTATATATATATATCCAGCAGTGGAAAGTGAAAGTGAGCAGCTTAAGTTTCGTTTCTCCGGCTGAGAGAGAAAACGAAGGGAAGCACTTTCCCTGCCTCCTTGCAGGACTGCGGGAAGACTGCCTGCAAATCCCCTCCCCTCCCCTCCCCTACCCGCTGCTCCTGGCAGTCTGACAACCTCCCCACTTGATGGCCAAAGACGAGCAGCCGGAACTACAGGTACCACAATGCACTGGGAGTCACACAAGCACCCATATTTCCAAAAGGAAATGCAAAACTTACCCAAATGACTTCTCCCGGGATACAGGGAAACCGTTTGCTCAAGCTTCCACTGCACCTGTATGTGGGATTGGCAGCTGGCTTCCTGCCTTCCAGCTAGACTGAGGCAGGCCAGGTTTTACTCCGCGCCAAACCCTTCCTCCGACTCCCTGCACTTCAAAGGCCGATCCACAGAGGTTCACCTGGTGCTAGGAGGGGGAGGGGAGGAAGGAAACCCACTGTGGATGGTTCGTATTCAAAGGGGGTCGCCTGACCATGAAACCCTGGCCCAGAGCCTCTGCACTTCCCAAACACTGAGGTTTCATTTTCCTCTTTCTTACCTCCCACTGGTGCCCTCAACCCAAAGTCTGATCCACTCCTGGGATCGCCCCTCCCTCATTACATACAGGAAAATCCCCTCTTTCCTCTCACAAAGTTAGAAACTATAAATCTCTGCATGAAAAGGAGTCAAAAGTGGATTGGGGGTTGCACTATCTGGGGTGAGATGTCTCACCTTATCCCCCCACCCCCACCCTATCCTCTCTCCCATCTGCTGTCTGCCGAGGGGTGGGGGTGTTCTCAGTTCATGATGGGCACAGGGTGCTGATTCTGGCCCTGTTTAACCCCTTCTCCTCCAATGCATGCTGGGATTTGTAGTCCTGCTGCCCCACCCCCACTTATTGGGGCATGAAAGCTATGAACCAGGTTAGGTTTGTCCCTTCAAAGCCCATTCCCAGCTATTCTACCTGCTCCATACCTGTGCTCTGGGGAGGGGGCTTGGGCGCTGCACATACTCACTGGTACACAGACTCTCTTGCTCCAGTTAAGGATAAATTATTTGTAGGATACAGACATGTGCCCATCTTCTGAAGACTCCTTGGCTCTGTATTCGCATCTGGGCGGGTCCCATGTTGGATGTGTGCTGGGCTTGTCGGAAGGGGTCTTGTCAGAGGAGCAGATGACTCCAGTACAACAAACGCTAAACAATGACATTGGAAAACCAGAACGACCGCTCCAGTTGAGCTGGTTTTGAGTTTGACCCCTGCCTCCTTCGCCCCATCACATGCGGAAAAATCATCACCCCAAATCCAGGGTTGCCAAGTTCCCCAGTTCCAGGACCTAGATTGTAAACCAGTCCTGGATTTCTGACAATCTCATCCTGTTGCATTATGGGACCTGCAACACTAATGCCATGTGGTAAAATCGGAGACTACAAAGACCACACTGCAATGCAATGCAAATTTAAAACCAGAACTGGCAAAAAAAATCTCACTCCTGGAACTGGGTAACTTGGAAACTTTACAAGTCCACAAATGCAAGAAAGTTAAAACTGGACCAAATCGAGTGAATTCAAAAAATCATGGGACCAACACAGAGGATCTCTAAAGGTAAAAAGTGGACTGTTGTAGTTATTTTTATGGAAGGACAGACTAGATAGGCCATGTGGTCTTTTTCTGTCGTCATGTTTCTGTGTTTCTATAATCCCATCAAGGAGAGTTACCAGGACTGGATTCTTAATATTTTTCGGTGCCCTCCTAGTGAAGGCTGGACACAGTCTCTTGAATAAAGGATTTGAACCGGATCTCTCTGTCTCTCTGGAATGGGCTCTGGACAGGATTCCTGTGCCTCTTGGAATGGGCTCTGGGGGTTGCATTCAGTGTGGAAGAGAAGAGCCTGGACTGGACTCCTGTGTATTACTCAACTGAGTTGGAGATGTAACTCCAGGGGCTGAACAGAAGAGCCGGCATCAGTTTTACCCCCCTGCATGTCTGGACTTATCATTTCCTACTTTTCTATAAGAAACTGTAAGAAAAACCAGCACTGGTCAAATTCTTGTCATCTATAATTTTACAGTTATTCTGATCTTGATTATGGGTTGTCGTGATCTTCCCATTTGGCCTCATGTGTATGTTTGCATCTTGGCTCTGTGACCTCCAGCTCATGTCTGCCTTGGGGTCTGTTTCATACAGTTTTTATCTTTCACTGAGTTACTGCAGAGTGACACTCACAGAGGAAGCTCAGACTGTGTTCTGGCTGCTGATGAAACCCTCCTCATTGGCTTGCTGCCACCCCTTCCCATTCATAATAGCCAGTATTTTTACTAATGCCCTGCTCACTGGTTAGAAACAGTTTTTATGTCTTTTGCTTGGCTACTGCAGAGTGGCAATGGAAGAGGAAGCCCAGAATGTGTTTTATCCAACGATTAAAAACTCCTCTCTACCCCTTCCAGCTTGTCGTGAATATGCTGGGCATGGCCCCGAAAGCACACCACCACTGTTGCCCTTAATGTGCATTAGGCTTTGCGCTAAACGTATAGAACAGCAACCTCTTGCCACAATCTGAGTAAAAAGGCCCCTTAATGTGCTACAGAGTGGACACAGACAAATAAGAATCCACTGACTCCCAAACTTAATGCATACTCTTGTCGCTCCAGCATACGGCCTGCAGAGATAGGACACACTGTGGAGATTATCACATCTACTAACCCAATGCACAGAAGTCATCTTCAGCTACTGTTGCATCAGCTGGCTTGCCACCCTTTCCTAACAAATATTTAGCTTTGGCATCAGTGGCTCCTGTTTTCTACTGCCAAGTTACTGCAGAATGGAAATGGCAGAGGAAGCTCAGGCTGTATGCCGAAATCCAGCCCCAGGGTAAGAGTGCGTGTGAGGCAGCAGTTAGCATGTCTGTGTGTCCTGTATGCCTTTGGTTAGCTAAGAATTTCTTCCCCCCCCCCTTCATGTGTATGAAGGTACTGTACAGGGAATATGGCATAGAAAGCCTGAGCTGAGTTCTTTCTGTAGTTAAAGATACTTGAGATGATACAGAAAGTTGCTGTCTGAAAGGGGCAGGTAGTAGTTTTGTGAGTTTGGCAATGGGGAGAACACACAGTGAGTTTTGGTCCCGTAGGGAGGCCCAGATATAAATGATGGCAGTTTGGAAGGAGCGTTGTATTTGGAGTACAAGAGTAACCTAGTAGTTAGAGCGGTGGGCTAGAGCCAGGGACACCAGGGTTCAAATACCCCAGCTGCTTCTTGGGATCTTAGGTAAGTTACGTAACCCTCCACTGCCTCAAGTACAAGACTTTGTGAGTCTCCAGGAGAGAAGATATCTGAATAATTTTGCCTTGCCCTTATGAGAAAAACATGAGCTAAATCCAGTTCCCTTTCCTGGTTAATTCACAGGATTTTAAATTTGCGGGATAGGGAAAAACAGGATGAGTTGGTGGGATATAGGGCTGTAGGAGTGGGCTGCTAAGACCATGCATGAGGCTGGGGGTATTGTAGATTTCTTTTTTGTAGAGGAGGATGGCAAGGGTAGAGAAAAATAGGAAATGTAATCAGTGCTGTACCTAGCTTAGGGTGCAAAGGCTTAGGGGGCAACCAGAGGAGCAGCACCCTCCAACAAAACAGCACCAGCCTGATCGCTATCGGGAAGTCGAGCGGGAAGAAATGCTCCTCCCAGATCGGATCCGCAAGGACCTATCAGGTCAGCGGACGGCCCGGTAAAGCTCAGTGTGTGCCAAGGCACGCCAGAGGGCCCTCTGGCATGGTCCTTTGGCAGGAGCCCCAGGGTGAGAACTGACACACGCCGCAAGACGAATCCAACCCTCACGTCAATACCGATAAGATGGACTGTTGACTTCTACAACTGCACAGCGAAACTGCACATACTAAATATCTCACACCACCAACCAACACTACTGCCTCAAATATCGCACAAGGTCTCACAAGCGGTGAGTAGCTCAATCCACATGGCGGATACCAACACAGAACATCAACTCCATCATACTCCTCCTACATACGAGACCCACAAACTCCAAGGCAAACAACAAATGTACAAATGGACATTCCTCCAACAGATATATGCAATTTACTAATTCTTATCCTATGCTCTCACCATACAAATGCTTATTACTACACTTCCTTCTTTACAGCCATACAAGCCTCCCCTATCTATGTATCATATCTCCCTACCATCTACCAACCTATCTACATGTCTGCTCCCCACAAACATCCAAGTAAGAAACCCGCCAGATACATCCAACTAGAACCACCCTCAAATACATCTACATACCAAACACACCCCTCCTATACCACCCGCACAACCATAGGCCTGATCAATGCGAGATCAATATGCAACAAAACAAAACACTATTATCGATCACATCCATGAGAATAAGACTGACATCCTATGCATTACTGAGTCATAGCTCAAGAATTCAGACTAGGTGATACTGAATCAAACAACACTGCCAACATTCACAGCACACAACTGTCCCAGAACCCACAAACGAGGAGGAGGTGTATTAATTCTCGCCAGATCAGACCTAGGACTCAAAACGTCTACCTCAAAAACCTCTGAATACTGCGACTTCATCAGCACGGAAAATAAGCACCTATCCATCTGTCTTATTTACCAACCCCCCAAGACCTCAACTGAAGACACGTCCAACTTCCTAGATATGATATATGCAGCAAACTCCCCACAGAAGACTCTCATTGTTCTAGAAGACCTGAATTTCACATCTGCATCTACAACACTCGAAACGGCTTTTCACAAAGCAATGGAATCCATTCATCTCAAGCAAGTCCTCTCTGGTCCATCACATCGCTCTGGCTCTACACAAGATTGAATATTTGTGCCAACTAACACCCTGGATCATGGTCTCATGAAATCACCTAAAACCACACCAATACCATGGTGAGATCACCATGCTATACTATTCAAGCTCCACCACAATACCCACCAGACATCTCGGAGAACTGAACAGCCAACCAGACGCTTCAAAGCTTTTAACAAAGAACAATTCCTCAAAGACACCATTCAGTCCCTACCCCAAGACTTCACCGACCTGGACGAGGCTGTCAACGCATGGAATACCACTATAGAATACCACTATAGAGAGAGGCATGGTCTAGTGGTTAGGACAAGGTACTTCAGGCCGGAGGGCCAGGGGTTCAAGTCCCACCTGGGGACAGCAATCTCAGGCCGGAGGGACTGGGATTTCTAGTCCTATAGGCACTCCTTGTGGTCTTGGGCAAGCCACTTAACCTTCCATTGCCCATGTTCCCTGTAAGTATTAACGTATGTGTGTCATATCCCCTCGTGTTAAATGCATCCTCCAATTGACCGCTTTGACCCGGTGAAAAGAGGAATATAAATACAGCTAAATAAATATCCTTGCCGCATCCCAACTCCCACCTCGAAAGAGCTCACACCACAACAAAAACAGACCTAGATCTACACCATGGTATTCTAACACCATAAGAGAATCCAAAAGGAAATGACGACAACTGAAATGCCGTTGGAGATGTAACAAATCAGCAACTACATTGAAGCAATATCAGGAGATGCAAAAAGAATAAAATAATCTAATAAACAAACAAACAAGAATACCACACAAACCTTGTTCTTAAAGCCTGTAACAAACCCAAGGAGCTCTTTAACACTGTACGCACTCTTACAAATGACCCAACCGTGAAGGATGAATTCAAGATCCATCCTCAAACCTTTGCAGATTTTCTAATATTTAAGAACAGTCCCAATCACAATACACCAGATACGAACATCCCTCTTATGGACACATCAACTATGGATGCTGACTGCACGACTACCAATCAGTGGAAGAACTTCATCATTCCATCAACGAAACAAAACTCAAACCATCACCTCTCTAAACACCACCATTTCTCCATTGGATCCCTGCCCAGTGACATGGATTAAATCTACCAAAGAAGATCTAAGCACATACATTCAAAAGATAGTAAGCACCTCTCTCAATCAAGGCTATATGCCCAAAACACTCAAACAATCTACTATACGCCCTATTCGTAAAACCACATCAACTAATAGTACCGACCCCTCAACCTACCGCCCAATATCAAGCCTTCCATTCCTAGCAAAAATTAACCAAAAAATTGTTCAGAGACAGCTTCAAGACCATATTGATCAATACGCCCCACTGGACCCTCACCAGCCTAGATTCCGTCCAAACCATGGTGTTGAAACACTTCTCATTCATCTATTTGATAACATACTCAAAGGAACAGACAAGATAAAGAAGGGCTTCTTACTAATCTTTATCGACATATCATCCGCCTTCGATGCAGTTTCTCATCACATTCTACTGAAGCGCCTAATGGAGATTGGCCTCCAAGACACCACCATCAAATGGTTTCAATCATACCTTAAAGACAGACAACAAAAAGTAGCATCCGGTAACCTCACCTCAGCACCCTTCCATATAACTCAAGGAGTTCCCCAAGGCTCCTCACTATCTGCACTCCTCTTCAAACTATCTTCACTCCTCTTCAAGATCTATATCCAACCTATATACAAAATATTTCATAAATACAAGATACAATATGCCATATGTGCTGACGATATCATGGCATATGCTCCTATCCACCTGGATACCCCAGACTATACTGATATCTCAACCTGCATTCATGAAATAACGACCTGGCTTACGAACAACAACTTAAAAATCAACATAAACAAATATGAAGCAATCACCACCACAAGGGAATCCACAGTCACGCCTCCTACTACTATCAACATCTCAAATATACCAATCACTATAAAAGATGAAGTTCGGTATCTTGGGAGTGATTCTAGACAAACAACTTACCCTCCAGGCACACATCAACAAGATGTCCAAAACAGCCTTCTTCATACTAACAATGCTCCGAAGACTAAAACCTCTTCTCAATAAAGACCACTACCGTACAGTATGCCAGGCAATCATCACACCTGTGCTGGACTACTGTAATCTCCTCTTCCAAGGCCTATCCAAATAATCCACTCGACCCCTTCAAATAGTCCAAAACACTGCTGATCATCGCTGGTGCTTCACTACAAGACCATATAACTCCCATACTACATGATTTGCACTGGCTACCAATCTCTTCACGAGCAAAATATGAATCAGCGCTCACCATCTTCAAGATCAAAAATACCACGTCAGCAGGAATACTACAAGAGCTCATTGGAACCAAAAGCAAACAAGAGACCGGACAGAAACAGCACTAAAAACCACAATACCAACTCCTAGTCTATTCACAAGAACCAATAAATGCACATCCATGAGGGCTTTCTCTCCTGCTGCCCCTGCTCTTTGAAATGCACTCCCGGAAAAGCTACGATCCACAACTGATATAAAAGATTTCCGGAAGTTACTCAAAACCACCCTATTCATTGAACAATTCAATGAAGACCCCCAATCTCAGTCATCTCTACACAGAGCCATGTCCATTCCACCCCACAAGCCGATTTACACAAACTAAGATATCTGTACCACGCCCCCTCCCATTACTCATGTTGTTGTTAAGTGCCGTCGAGTCGGAGTCGACTCATGGCGACCCTCTGGATAGCTATCCTAAATTGTGTTCGGTCTTCAGTCAGGCGGCTCATTGTTGACAGACTGGTACCCGTAGCTGCTGTTATTGTAGCGATCCATCTCATTGCTGGCCTTCCTCTTTTGCGTTGACCTTCTATCTTGAAAACATGATGTCTTTCTCTAATGATCTCTCTCTTCGCATGATGTGTCCAAAGTATGAAAGTCAAAGTCTTGTCATCTGAGCTTCTAAAGAAAGCTTAGGTTTGATCTCCTCTAGTACCGACTGGTTTGTTCTTCGGGCAGTCCATGGTATACACTCTTTAGTTTAGTCAGTGTATGCCCCCCTGTCTCTGTTCTCCCTTCTTGTGTCTTGGTAACCGCTTTGATTTAAGGAAAAGGCGGTATAGAAAACCTGTTAAATAAATAAATAAATAAATAAATAATTACACAGTATTCGCCGCCAGCACCATAATTCAAAGGCATCAATTTTCTTCCTGTCTGTCTTTTTCACTGTCCAGCTTTCACATCCATATGATGTTATTGAAAATACCATGGCTTGAACAAGTCGAATCTTTGTATGGAGAGAGACATCTCTGCTCTTGAGAATCTTATCTAGGTCTTTCATAGCCATTCTGCCAAGAGCAATGCGTCGTCTGATTTCTTGACTGCTTGTTGCTTCTTTATTGATAGTTGATCCAAGTAGGTTAAAGTTGTTCACGATTTCAATTTCTTCTCCTTCAACGATGAACCTGTTGATTATGCCAGTTGTCATGATCTTTGTCTTCTTTACATTAAGGTGCAGGCCCATTTTGAGACTATGTTTTTTGATTGTGAGAAGCAAATGTTTCAGATCATCTTCACTTTCAGCTAGTAATGTGGTATCATCAGCATAGCGAAGGTTGTTGATGAGTCTTCCACCAATCTTCACACCTCTGTTGTCTTCATACAGTCCTGCTTCTCTGATGATTTGTTCTGCATATAAATTAAACAGGTAGGGGGAAAGTATGCAGCCTTGTCTTACACCTTTACTTATTTTAAACCATTCTGTTTCTCCTTGTTCCGTTCGAACTGTTGCTTCTTGATCAATGTACAGATTGCGCAAGAGAACTATCAGATGGTTCTGGTATACCCATGCTTCTTAATGTGGCCCAGAGTTTCTCATGGTTTACACAGTCAAAAGCCTTGCTATAGTCGATAAAGCACAAATAGATATCCTTTTGGTATTCTTTAGTCTTTTCAAGGATCCATCTCACATCCGCAATGATGTCTCTCGTTCCTCGCCCTTTCCTGAACCCTGCTTGCACTTCAGGTAGTTCTTGTTCTAGGTATGGCTGTAGTCTCTTTTGAATAATCTTCAGTAGAATCTTGCTGGCATGTGGGATCAGAGCGATTGTGCGATAATTTCCACAGTCAGTTGGATCACCTTTCTTTAGTATTGGTATAAACACAGATCTTTTCCAGTCAGTTGGCCATGATGTTGTCTTCCATATTTCTTGGCAGAGCCTTGTAAGTACGGTAACAGCTGCATCAGATTGCTGTAATACTTCTATGGGAATGCTATCAATGCCTGGTGCTTTGTTCTTTGATAAGGCTTTCAATGCTGCTTCAACTTCTTCTTTCATCACCAATGGTTCCTGATCATAAGGTACAGGTTGAAACGGCTGTTGGTCCACTTGATCTTTATCATATAAAAACTCTGTATATTCCTTCCACCTTTTCTTGATCTTCTCAGCATCATTCAACATAGAACTTTGAGCATCTTGTAACATTCCAATTCGAGGCTGGAACTTTTTCTTTAACTCTCGCAGCTTTAGGAAAGCCGATCTTGTTCTTCCTCTAATAGTTTCTGCTTCTATTTCCTTGCAAGTGTCATTGTAGTACTTTTATTTATTTATTTATTTATTTATTTACTTATTTACATTCTCTTATATACCGCGCTATTCTGCATCAGTGCGGTTTACATTGAACAAACTGAAATTACATTGAACAGGGCATTATAACTTGGAGATAACTATTTTACAGGGAACATATGCTATGGAGGGTTAAGTGGCTTGCCCAAGACCACAAGGAGCACCTGTGGGACTAGAAACCTCAGTCCTTCCGGCCCAAGGTTGCTGTCCTCTAGTGGGATTTGAACCTCCGACCTTCCGGCCTAAAGTACCTTGCCCCAACCACTAGGCCACTCCTCCTTTTCCTTGTCCTGTCTTGCTGCACGTTGGAAATCTCTGTTGAGTTCTGCGATTGTCCTTCTTTCTCCTTTGGCTTTAGCTTCTCTGCGTTTCTGGGCAATTTTCAGAGTTTCTTCCGTCATCCATTTTGGCCATTTTTGCTTTTTCACCTTTTGTAGAGACTTCTCGCTTTCTTCCAGCACAACCTTCTTGATGTCATTCCATAACTTTTCCGGAGCTCTGTCATTTGTATCTAAAGCAGCAAATCAATTTTGCAGGCAGTCTTTAAATTCCAGTGGTATATTCTCAAGGTCATATTTTGCTGCATTCATGAGTGGTTTGCTCTTTTTCAACTTTAGCTTGAGTTTGCATACTAGTAGTTGATGATCTGTACCACAGTCAGCTCCAGGTTTTGTCTTTGTTGATGTTACAGAGCTTTTCCATCGTTGACTTCCACAGATGTAGTCAATTTGATTTTTATACAATCCATTGGGTGAAGCCCATGTGTACAGTCGCCGCTTGTGTTGCTGGAAGAAGGTGTTTGATATGAATAGATCATTGGTCTTGCAGAATTCTATCAATCTTTCTCCAGCTTCATTTCTGTTGCCAAGTCCATATTTTCCAACTACTTTGCCTTCTTCTTTGTTGCCAACTTTTGCGTTCCAGTCACCCAGGACTATCAGGATATCCTGTTTGCATGTTCTGTCAATTTCAGCTTGTACTTGTTCATAGAACTCTTCAATTTCATTCTCTTCTGCAGCTGTTGTTGGGGCATATACTTGAATTATAGTTGTGTTGATAGGCAATCCTCGTAGACGAATAGAGATTAAGCGTTCGCTGACTGCATTGTATTTCATTACAGTTCTTGCAAGTTTCTTCTTTATTATAAATACAACACCATTTCTTCTTTGTCTTTCATTTCCAGCATAGTAGACCATGTGATCATCTGATGCAAAGTGCCCGATGCCAGTCCATTTCAGTTCGCTGACACCCAACAGATCAAGTTGTACATGTTCCATTTCATTCTTGACCACCTCCAACTTCCCTTGGTTCATGCTTCGTACGTTCCATGTTCCAATGTGTAAGACATCTTTACAGCTTCTGACTCTCATTTCATGCGCAGCTACATCAGCAGTCAGACTTCCCGAGGGCTTTGATCCAACCACATCATAAATGCTGGCTTTACTCTGAAAAGTCTTCAGCTCTTCCCCAGTAGCTAGTTGAGTGCCTTCCGACCTGGGAGTCTCATCTTCCAGCACCATAGCACAATTTGTTTTGTTGTAACTATCCATTGGGTTTTCATGGCAAGATACAGAAGTAGATTGCCGGGCCTTCCTTCCGCGCAGTTTAAGTTTGGTGTTGTTGCCGTTGTCACAGAAATGTGATCCTCCTGCTGCCCAAATGGGTGGTTTGTCTTTGTCTGGCACCTCAGCTGAGACCTGTCCATCTTGGGAGACCCTGCCAGTAGTTAAACTACCGATAGTTTAGCTCTCAGCATCACTGATGCACGCAAGCCCTCACAGCACGACACGCTGCAAACCAAGTGCAAACTCATACTTCCATGTATATAGTTTTGTTTCAAAACTGCCACCTAACCCTCCCCTTCATTTACAGACAATCTCTTATGAGATCAGATCTTGTAGTATGAAGCTACAAGAATCTGTTTAAGTTTTTGAAATGTGATGTTACTGTTTACAATTGAAAGTTCTTTGTAAAAGTTAAAGTTAATATAAACCGCCTTGATTCAACGAAAACGCGGTATAGAAAAACTGTTAAATAAATTAATAAATTTCGGCAGTCTGCTGTTGCTCGTCTGCCGCCACTTTTTGTCCTCTCAGTGGCTGCAGGGCAACAGCAGGCAGCCGACATGCACCCCCTAAGCTTTTTTGGGGGTCTTTCTGCAGGTCTGGTCCCTCCCTCCTCTGACGCGATGTCAGTACAGAGGGATCAGATCTACTGCCATCGCCGCCAATGACTTTCACATCGGGTGCCCCCCCTCCCCATACCTACATCCAGCCGCTGCCGGCGCCTCCATGTTGAAAACAGAGGGCGGCAGCAGCAGCAGGACAGGAGCAGGCA
Source organism: Ichthyophis bannanicus (assembly GCA_033557465.1). Lineage (NCBI taxonomy): Eukaryota > Metazoa > Chordata > Amphibia > Gymnophiona > Ichthyophiidae > Ichthyophis > Ichthyophis bannanicus. The sequence goes on along the minus strand of CM066051.1, from coordinate 43,228,223 downwards.
GCGGTTGGACGGAGATATGGGGAGGGGGGGGGCGCCGGTCCAATGTGCATGTCGCACAGGGCGCGATTCCGGCTCGGTACAGACCTGAATTTAATGATTCGTTCAGTATTATGGACAGATCCAGTCTTGCTGTCTTCTGTAGTAGGAAAGGTAGAATGGGAGCAGAGAGGGAGTAAAAGGGCGCAGGAGGTCAATTCTATAGAAAAGGAGACCAAAGGTCTGACATTTACCATTTTTTGACACCTAAGGTTGGATTTTACTGGGAGAAGGATTCGGGCCTAGTTCATGCACTAACTTGGATATATTTACATGGCGACTGGGTCGAATTTTGCCATTTCAGGACCGAGGAGATGTGCACAGATTCTAGACAACTCAGAGACCGATGCTGATTGGTTGACTACCAGAACGTGGGTCCGAGATCAGAGCATTCCAATAAATGAGATGCAGAATTTTGAGTCCAAGCCAATCCTGAGGGAGATACCAATTATGTTAATTGTTAGACTGTCTTCTCTCCAATCAAGAGGCTCTTCACATCTGGCCTTACTGTGGGGCCAGAAAAGACAAGAGCTTAGGTTGGGGCCCTGGTAACAGGAAAGTAAAGTTCTTAGACTAAGGGACATGAACCTACCTAAAGAACGCTTTACTCAAGGGAGGTGGGGAGCATTTTATTTTTATTAAAAGGCGTTTCAAAATCATTATTATTGTAGAAAAAAAGGGACACTCTAGCCTTGAATACCGAGGGGTTTTGCATGGCAGGAAGATGATGTGTTGGTAGAGTTGGATGCAGGGGAGCTGCAAGGCAGGATGGAGCTGAGGTGACAAACGCTGTCAAGAGATTTTAAATGTATTCATTCACGTAGATGACGTCGGGGCAGGCACCGCGTGAGCGCCGGCCCTACAGGAACCCAGAGAGTCCACACCACAGCAGAGCACAGTCGGGCTGACCTCCTTCCACTCACTCCCGACAAAGACAGGGACCACTTCCTCTCTTATGCCCCGTAGATGACGTCGGGGCAGGCACCGCGTGAGCGCCGGCCCTACAGGAACCCAGAGAGTCCACACCACAGCAGAGCACAGTCGGGCTGACCTCCTTCCACTCACTCCCGACAAAGACAGGAACCACTTCCTCTCTTATGCCCCGTAGATGACGTCGGGGCAGGCACCGCGTGAGCGCCGGCCCTACAGGAACCCAGAGAGTCCACACCACAGCAGAGCACAGTCGGGCTGACCTCCTTCCACTCACTCCCGACAAAGACAGGAACCACTTCCTCTCTTATGCCCCGTAGATGACGTCGGGGCAGGCACCGCGTGAGCGCCGGCCCTACAGGAACCCAGAGAGTCCACACCACAGCAGAGCACAGTCGGGCTGACCTCCTTCCACTCACTCCCGACAAAGACAGGAACCACTTCCTCTCTTATGCCCCGTAGATGACGTCGGGGCAGGCACCGCGTGAGCGCCGGCCCTACAGGAACCCAGAGAGTCCACACCACAGCAGAGCACAGTCGGGCTGACCTCCTTCCACTCTTCTCGTGCTACACTTCTTGTATCTTTTACCACAGAAGCGGATAAGAATTCTGTGATGAGATTATTTTTTGCTAATAAAGGTGCTCTTTTTTGTGGGGCAAAAATAACCATTTTTCCCGATGTTTCGAGACAGACACAGTTGAGGCGCAGGGCTTTTTTAGATCTGAAGCCCCGGGTCTTAGCTGTGGGTGCATCATTCTTTCTCAAATTTCCCTGTAAATGCGTGGTGGTTTTTGAGGGAACTAAATATGTTTTTTCTGAAACGTCGTCGTTAGAGACATTTATTATACATCAGGCTCCTTCAAAGCTGTAAGTTTTTCCTTATTATTCTGTTTTCTGTAATGCAAAGTAATTAGAGCTTATGTATTTTTCAGGGCTGTATTTCCTTTGTTTTCCTGTAACGCTGAGTATTCTCTAATATGTTTTCTTAATGATTCACTTGTACTCCCCCTTAATGTGGACTAGGTTGATTGCTGTTATTTTCTTATTTCAAATATTGTTATTTGTTTCTTTGATAATTTGAATAAAAATATAATTAAAAAAAAAAAAAAAAAAAAAAATGTATTCATTCACAAAAGATCTCTTGCAATAAGCATGAACGCAGGCACTGGTTGTAAAAAGAACATGTTTTTATTAGGTGACTAGTGCATTAATCTTACAGTAAAGCTTGTGTGGGAGTTTTCTCTGTCGAACCAACGAGAAGACCCCTTACAGTTCACATCCAAGACCATACAAAAATACACCTATATTTAACAGCATGAGAGAACACAAAAAAGCAAACTGAGTAACAGATCTAGAAATGGTTTGGCTCTCCGAAATAACAGCAGCTAGAACAGGTACATCTATAGCTGCCCTTCAACGTTAACGTTTCCTGCGAGCAATGCCTCTTACAGGAATAAGAGAAGCGTCTCAGGGAGTCAGGGAAGGACTGTGCTCTCTTATCCACATTTCTCAGGGGATGACAGACAGAAATGAACTTTCAAGTGCACCAAAGACCACAACAAGTGGAAACCATAGCAGCAGATTTAGGGAATGCCCCAGGAAGGGGCCCTAGGGATTTCTCCAGTGCAAGACTCAAGGCAGCTCCCAGCCAGCTGGAGAATAAACCACCTTGGGCTGAGGACAGCTGAGACCATTCCACGGTAAAAGTCCTTCCATTAGACACATCAGATCCCTGTTCTAAGCGCTCCTTTGAAAAGATTGGACATTGAAAAAAGAAAGAAATTATTTGCAAGTGATTTTTGGCTGACTTTGTTAAAAGGCCCCGAAGGCTAGTGGTTGCCACTCTGCCAAAACCAAAGTCTCAGTGGAATTGCAAAGCTGGCTGTATAAGGCACACTGGGGGACAAACGGAGCAAGAGAATAGAGCAGGTTTGGAACAGACTGCTTTATTGATGATGGTCCCTACGCGTTTCGGCTTGCGCCTTCTTCGGGGGACATACAGCAGTGTTGTACAAGATGGAATGTCTCATAAAGACAGTTTGGTGAAAGGCACTATATATTGATAGCGCCGTATCTGATGAGCTTGTTTCTTAAAGACAGTTGGGTCGTAGCACTATATAGTAGTGATTGAGCAGACAGGTGCGATACCAATGATGTGCAAATACGAATAATAACAGTATCCCGGGTCTTGCAATCAAACTATAGCATCAATATATAGTGCCTTTCACCAAACTGTCTTTCTGAGACATTCCATCTTGTACAACACTGCTGTATGTCCCCCGAAGAAGGCGCAAGCCGAAACGCGTAGGGACCATCATCAATAAAGCAGTCTGTTCCAAACCTGCTCTATTCTCTTGCTCCGTTTGTCCCCTTGTGTACTTGCAAGAGTTACGCTCCTCCTTCTGTTCCTGTATAAGGCACACTGGAAATGGTAAACTTTAGCAAAATTGTGCAAAGACGCAACCTGGTCAACGGTTCAGTGCTTGCCCCAAGTAAGAGGATGAAAGTGGATGGGGGAGGGGGGGGATTGCAGTAATTTTGGATTTTATCTGTTTGACACATATAAGTGTCAACTGGCGATATATTTTGTTTGCGACTGGAGAGGCTGCTCCAGACCAGTGCTGGTTTTACACCCCCAAACCTCTAGACCAGGGGTCTCTCCAACTCCAGTCCTGGAGGGCACCAAACCAGTCCGGTTTTCCCTAAAGAATATGCATGAGATATATTTGCATGCAGTGCCCCCATTGTATTCAAATTTACCTCATGCATATTCATTAGGGATATCCTGAACATCTGACTGGTTTGGTGCCCTACAGGACTGGAGTTGGAGACCTCTGCTCTAGACCTTGGTGCTTTTATTACAGAAATCACAACTACAGGCCCAGGCGTGGGATTGGGTGAAACCAGGACTGGATCATTGTGGCCTGAAAGTATGAAGCCACCTGAAAAACGTTAGACCCGGTGTCAGCAGAACTCCACTGGGTCATTGCTCAGGCTACATTCAATCTATCAGCTTTGCCGGGACGTCTATAGCGGGTATCAACAGCACTCTGATTTGAGGGGGGAGATAGGTGTCCCTTTATCATGGGACTAGGCCACTGCTTTCATCTGAATGCTTCAGGCCTGGATTGGGTTTGCCCTGGGACAGGAGAATTGTGTAGCCAACATTTTAATTTATTATTTTTTCCAAGTCAGAAAGCCATGGAATTTCATATTGCAAGTTTATGCTGGTAAACTGACTTCGCACCTATCAGACTGAAGTCATCGTGAAAGGACAGAGGCTGGGATGATTGGTCTAGCAAACCACTCAACTTCTCTCCAATCAAAGCACCGGCATAATTGTTCCAGTGCATCTACACAGACACGTTTAACCACTGTATTAGTGATTCAAAGCCTAGAGTTGAGAAGAGTTGGAAAACCATGCCTCTCTTCCCCTCCAAATGGGAATGGGCCAGAGACAGGGAGACAGCAAAGCTGCCAGGAAATTTGGTCCTATAGGACTCAGTGAAAACCACATTCTCCTGAAACTCCTTTTACCAAGTCGCCCCTTATTAATCACATCTTATTCACATTCAGCTCTTATGTGTGGACATACTTCTCAATCGCATCAAGGATATCCTGGGCCACTTGAAGCACCTCAACCTCTTTATCTGCTGGGAAGCTGTTATTGGGGATGTTGGGTGGTGGGTGGTAGGTGGGGTATTGGGTCTTCTTCTTGTGCACTCCATGCTGTTGGAGTTGCTCGACTTGCTCAGTTATTTTCTGTAGACAAGGGCTGAAAGCAGACACCTCTCTGGCCAAGCTGCCAAGGAAGGACTCTTTCTCAAACGAACCCCGCCTGAAGAGGTGAGCAGCAATCAAGGCTTTCTCCACAGCTTGATGGACTTTGTAGAACACCCACTCTGTGCTTCCAACACCAACATCTTGCGTCGCAGCACGGAGGTCACACAATGCTTGCTTTAGCCATCTCTTTGCATCGGTGGGATTAGGCCTCTCCTGCTTCCGATACCTACTGTGATGGTTCCAGAAGTCATACGAGAAGCCGTGATTTGCATAGAATCTATTACGGTTGGCTCTGTGCCTAGATGCCTCACTATTCCACTCATTCCAGCACTGTGAAAAACCATGTGAGGGACTGTACTGTTTCCCTGTGTGACTTGGTTGATTGTGATCCCCTTTATCCTCTAGCTCCCTGATCTGCTGCTGGAGGTATTTGCAAATCTCCTCCGCCAGTTTCTCCTGCCCTATATTTTTGTCTGGGTGATAGCGAAGGTATAGGCGCCTGACAGCTTTCTTTCTTTCTTCTGGGGACAGCTTCCAGATTTCACGGAGATTCCCATCAATTTCTTCCTTGATGTCTCCAAGGGACTTCTCAAACCACCTGTCTTGGATTTCCTTCTGGTCGTTCAGGTTCTCCACCAACACCAGAGCTCGCTCCTTATTCTTGGAGTTACTGCTCCTCTTGAACTGGTACAAATCGAGGTTGCTGACATCCTCGAGCCGGTCAGAATCAAGAGTGATCCGATACATCTGCACATCACCACTCCCACTGGCTTTGGGCTTCAGTTGCTCAATGACAATCGCATAGAGGTAGAGCTCTTTTCCCGAAGGGTCCAGATAGCCAACATAGTCGCCCTCTTTAAAAGTATTAAGGATACTCATGTCTAAGCAGTCATGCCACTCCTTGGGGATCTCCTCACCCGCCTTAGGCAAGGAGTAAGCACCAAATCTAGTAACGTTTCTTGTTAATATCTCATTTGCTTGCAAAATGCTGTCAATCTCCTCTGGGCTTTCACAGGCCAACATTTCCACAAGGACCTTCAGAGAAGTCTTCTCAAACAAATTCTTCATTATTCCATTAATTTCATCAGCTAGAGTACTGGTTACTCTAATCATTACCGGATTTGAGATTTTATCCTTATGCTCGAGATAAACTTGACAGTGACCATTGCTTCCTTTTCTGATGAAGACATTTCTGGGAAGATTAGTACCAGGAAGGGGCTTGGATTCATAGAGGAGGACTGTCTGCAATGTTGGAGAGCAGCTTATCTCCAGTTTGCCAAATACAGCACTGCATTCTTCAGCAGCTTTCTCTTCACTTATCTCTCCTTTCGATTGACCTCTTAGAAGGCAAATAAGGCCTTCCTTGAAGCTTGAAGAACTCAAGATATCCTGTAGGCGGCATTTCAGCTCACAGCTGGCCCCATCAACACATGGCTTCAGTGACTGATTTGCAATCTTTTCTTCTGTTATGTCTGAGAGAAACCTTGGACGCATGTCCTCTGGCAGATATTGAAGCTGCTTCTTCTGTTTGTAAAGATCAAGATAGAGACTGTGCCTATCTATATTTGAAATTAATTTGAAAATTCCCTCCAGTTTATCCATTCTGATTAGGGATATACGATCATTGAAAACCAGGACAGAAGATTCATAAAGTTTCCCATCAGTAGCTGGAAGGTATAGAGGTTTTAGTTCTTTGAGGTGCTTTTGCTTTTCTTTTAGAAGGCGAAAGAGTTTCCGAGTAGCCATAGAAACAGTCCTCTTAAGATTAGCGTGTAGTTCTTCCTTCTCCTTGGTTTCCCAATAGATAGCAGCAAGCACCCTGGCATAGTGAAACACAGTAGGCTCAGCTTCCACGCCAAGCTTCTGGAAAAGCTCCTTACAGCAAGCCATCAGTGAAGGCAGCTTGTAAAGGTATGGGCAAAACACTCTGTCCTCCATCAGAGAAAATACAACCTGACTTGCTTCTGCCAAGGCATTGTCTTCTACCAAAATAACGGGCATGCTGGTCAAGGAGCTAGCATCAAAACTTAAGTCTCTCTGTAGATAGTTGTAGGTGGCCTGGAGAACTTCACTTCGAATTTTCACCAGGTCTTTGCTTTGGCACGGCGCTTTACACACATTCTTCATATTCTCCAGAACCATGGCTGTCGGTGGAGCACAGAGAACGCCAAATGTTTCCAATAGGCTTATGTTCTGTGGAGAGAGCATAAACCATTTTGGAAGAATGGCCATTGATGTCCAAGCCAACTTGATATACTCATCCTTCTGTGGCATTAGTGAACCTCTGAGAGCTACTAGCTTTTCATGCTTAGCTTGGGGTGGATGTAAACTCTGCAGTTCATATTCATCCTGCAGTGGTACCAGGAACTTTATGTTACAAACAGTAGATATAAATTCTACTTGTACTTTCTTTTCATTTAAGGAGAGCAAGTGTTGGAACAGCACCTTTATCTTGGGCACCAGGTTGGCTACTGAGATGCCCTGACTTGCCTCTCTTTCAATCTGGGTTGCAAACTCAACAAAGTCCTCCTCCGATATCTCACATTTCATGCCAAGATCTTTAAGTAGCATGCCTAACATGAAACAGTCAAGTCCAAGGGTTTTAAAGAACAGTTCAGGGATGAACCTTGACTGAAGCCCCAAAGTCTTAAAAACCTCTACAGTGCTATCATAGTAGTAAGAAGCTTGCCGAAGTTCTCCTGTACTGTCCCGAATGAATTTGATGGTCTTCAGCGAGGTGATGATGGTATTTTTGTGACGCTGATAGACCAGATAACTACTCTGTATAATGCTTTTCAAGAGCTGTATGACCTTCAGAAGCTGAGCTTCATTGAGATGCAAAAGTTGGGGGAGGACATATTTAATGAAAAATTCTATATCACTAATTACTTGGATATCTAATAGTTTTTGGAGCTCACAGTTGATGCTATTGTTTAGAAGAAACACTGTCTGGTCATCAAGTGCATAAAGCTCCTTAAACGTCATTAAATTTGAAAAGAGTTTGGTGTCCAGGATATAAATCATCTGAAAAACATTCAAGCTAACACGGTTCCCCTGGATGGTCTTAAACAAGGGCAGGGCCTTGAGATTTGCCAGAGCCACATTCTTATTTAGTTGATCGATACCCTCAATAAAAAACCTCAACATATGGTCAATGTCCCAGTCACAAAGGTCAGTCCATCGGAGGTCAGTCCGAGCACACAGCTGCCTCAGAACCTCAGAACAATCATTTGTTTGCAGAAGATGATTCCTAATGAAGTGGTAGGTCAACTCAAATGGTACAATTCCCCTCTTTAACTGTGCAAATCCTAATTTGCCAAGCATTTTGGATATGTCATCTGAGGCTTCATAGATAGTAGTCTTAAGAGACCCAAGGGGCACTAGGAAGATGCCATCAGGGGGACTGCAATAGTGCGCCGGCAGAAGAGAACAGTCAGAAAATAAAGTGATGAAAGCATTTGTCGTTTCTTTGTTGTTAACTTCAATTTGACTTTCAAAGAATTTCCACAGTCTCGTTAGCCATTTCTTATCCTGTTCAGACAACTTGAGAGAGAGAGGCACTTTCCCTAGGGAGGTCCAAGACCTTTGCTCCAGTTGCTCTTTGATGTAAAAGACGGACTCTTCGATGCTGAAGTCTTTCAAAAAACCCATCTTCTGAAGCAATGTGACGTGTTTAGCATCAATAACAGTCCGGCTAGCAAAAAGATGTTTGTGTGCTGGGAAAAGGTCATCAAATGTAGAGTAGTACTTGGGATCACCAGAGTTTAAGAGTCTGAGGACCCCATCCTGTGTTACCATAAGAGGTAGCCCACTTAAATATCCAGCATTCTCTTCCTGAGGTCTTTGAAGACAGAAATTCAACAACAAGGAACAAGTGGATTCATTTTTCAGATAAGTATGGCTGACAGGAATGGGAAAGCTGCGTCCTTCTGGGTGCACACTGCAGATCTTCAGGAAGCTGCAGACTGTTTCAGGGTTTACTTTTGGGACAGGCACATCCACCTGGATAAACTCTGCAAAGATAATGTGGCAAGACTCTAAGCGAGGAACTAAGCGCATCTTGAGATGTTGCAGAATATCCTGCATGGACTTATTTATATCCTGAAGGACAAAGTGGGGCTGTGCTGTCGGTTCTTCTGGAACAACTGGTGACCAATGAACCTTTAAAATCTCTTTGCTGTACATATGAATTTGGATGGTCTCCATGCTATAAACTGGAAGAAGTGGAAGCAGTTTTTCACTCATGGTCCGGTATACCTGATGAACCATCTTCTGCCACAATGGAGGAACCTCATCATTAACGTAAGGAAAGAATTTCAAATAGCTTGACTCAAGAAAGTTTTGGCACTTAGAAAAATGTTCAAATCTTAGTGGTTCCCGCAAGTCTGGAGCCAGGATCTTCAACACATGAGTTAGGAGATCACAGTATAGTGGGGCAAGAAGGTGGGTCACGAGTAACGAGTTCCATTCTGTCTTTGCGCTTCCACCATCCTCCTTGCAGATATCCCTGCGGGCAGAATCCACAATGAAGCTTCCGCTGATGTGAACAGGCAAACCCGTCAGTGCTGGAAGGGGCAAAGTACAAAACGCTCTGCCCGGAAAGTGGTTGTTGATGCAGGCAGCTATTGCACCATGGGGTAGACGGGTCTGCTGCAAACGCTCACTGACTTTGCAAAGATCTGCTGCCTTACCGCCACCTTCAACTCCAATTTGCTTGGCCAAGATCCAACGTGTCACTGATCTAGAATTAGTGCATTTCACCTCCATTGTGTACAACACCCGGTATGGCAGGACTTCAGCCATGGATCCATCAGCAGCAGCATACTGGCAGAGTTTTTCTTGGAAGTTCAATCGATCACCCAAACACTCTTCACTCATCTTGGTCTCCACAGAAAACATTTCCTGCAAAAGGCCTTCCTCTTCCGATATCTCAGAAAATGTAATTCTTTGAATGTTGTTCAGAAAAAGGACCAAGCTCTCTGCGTCCTTCTTTAGGACCTGCCACAGTTCTTTTATCTCTTCACTTGAAACACTTTGCTGGGAGATTTTGGACTTTGCTGCCATCATGTCCGTCCTTAGTGGCAGACGGAAGAGGGTACCCTGCTCGAGGTTAAACAGCTTAGGAAGGTACGTGCTGTAGACATCCTGGAACATGGTTTTGAACTCCTTATTGATGCTGAACATACCACCAGGAGAACCTTCGTTAGATGTTGGCAAGAAGATCAGGTTAGGGTCAAAGACACACAGCATGCTGTCCCCCGTCACAAAGGAAGGACAGTCTGTTAAGTGGTAGACTGCATTGAATCCAAGCCCGTATTTCCCGGTTTTGTCAAATCTTTCTCCTTTTCCACCTTTTCCCAGCTGCTGAATGCCTTCAATATCATCGGGAGTGAACAGCCTGTTGTTGTAAATGCAGAGAGCCGGACCCTGTAGGACTTCCCAGTCTTTCCCAAAGATAGCTGTCCTTGGATGTGTCCTGCTGTCCCATATAAAATGGAGCTCCGTGGCCCCGGAATCATCTGCATTCTGGATGAGCTCCTTCAGAATGTCACTCTTGGTAGAGTACTCACTTATAATATTGCTGATGCGCCTTGTCAGGTCTTCCTTGGCCCCAAAATTTGAAACCCACTGAGAAAACTCACAAACTTTCAGTTTCTGCAGTGTTTGATGAATCTTGGTGGGCACTCGGAGCTTCAAGGCAATGACACGAGGGATCAATTCATGGCAGAACAGCGTTTCTTTATCAGATGTTATCCAGGGCGTATCATTATAGTTAAGCTTGTCCACATGATGTAAGACACGGTCTTGACCTGGTATGAAGATATGCTGAGCATCATGAAGGGTGATGAGATCTTTGGTACATGTCCCATCGATTCCATGAATGACCAGCTTGAGAGCCAACTCTAGCTCCTTTTTTGGCAGGCGCTTTCCTTTATGCTTCTGCTTCATCTTCTGAAGGGCAATCACAAAGTCATCAAATCCGAACTGCTCACAGAGCTCTACGCATTCCCATAACTTACTGAACTCTAGATACTCTTCAGGTAACCGATGAAGGTAGGGAGCTGCATCGAAAGACAGGGTGCGAGCAGTGGAACCAATTTCTATGAACTCTTGGCCTTCCAAAATGAACGGAAAGCTAAGAGCTTTGCTTTTAATATTTGGCCCTTCAGATGGATTTTCTTGTATTCTCTTGTTTAGGTAGCTATAACACTTTTTCACGGTCAACATTAGGTCTTCGTTGCTTAGAGATCTGGAATTTCTGTATGTATTCTCCAGTTGAAGCATCACAGTCTCAGCAGGAGGGTCGCAACGCATACCCAAAAACCATATGACATCTAAAGTAATTTTGAAGTCTTGCTCAACAAGTCTCTTGCATAAGACTGGTTCACTCAAGTCTACGAGACTCAGGGATTGATAGTGGTAAATCTCTGTTGGCTTCTTGAGGGTAACATCACCAGTTCCTGCCTTGAGGCTGCCTTTGCGAAGGACAGCCGGAAGGAAGGAAATATTTCTAAACTCTGCTTGGTCGGTGTTACTGTAGGGCTGGTCAATGAGGTTTTTTAGCAGGTTCAGGATGTGTCGAATTCGAGAATAGGCATTTTCCTTGCTGCGCTTCCAGATTATCGGGATGGTGCGGGCCCTTTCCATTAATTCTTTTGTGGGGATGTGATCTTTCAACATGCCAAGCAACTCGAGGCGGGTCATCCTCCCAGGATTTAGAAAATCAGATTGCGTCCCCTTAGGAAATCTTCCCTCTTCTCTATCAAACAGTGGAGCCACTTTACCCTGTGGATGGATCATTTTCCCAATCAACTGTAACTTCCCATCTGGGGTTGATGGAATGCATGGCACAGACTTGAGAAGCTGGTCTACCTCCTTGCTGTTCATATCTATAGCATGAATGATGAGGGCATTCCTGGCGTTAGTTTCTAAAGAGCTCAGATTACTAAAAACAATGTCTCTGTGGAATCTCTCCCAGTCATAGGTGTTCTGGAGAAGAACAGTGGCACAATCGCTGGCCTGGAAACTTGCCTTCACCCAGTCTGGCAGGGAGACAGCTAGATATGGCTTCTGAAGCATGGCAGAGAAGACTTTGGTGGCCACCTCACCTAATTGTTTGTGCTGGACTATGTCAGAGTTCAAGAAGCAAGCATGCTTAATGGTGCACCATTCTTGCCCATTACTGAACAAGGAAAGGTTGCCATCGGCTAGCCTGTTGCATACTGTTTGGTAGAACGCTTTCACAACTTCTGTAAACGTGGACTTGACTTGATTAATATCGGGCCAAAATGTGAAGTAATTATAATCTTCCAGGTCACCTTCTTGGTTCATTATCTGTAGATGGGCCAGAGCTCGAGTCCAGGCCACCAGAGCTACATCACTTTGCAAAGCTTGGTTCCATACACCTTTTTCGGTTGTGTCCCAAAGGCTCTTTCGGTTAGACATGACGGAGAAGGATGCATTCAGGTGGAGTGGAAGGCCAGTGGAAATAGGAAGAGGTAAAAAACAGAAGGCTTGGCCGCTAAAATTCTTTAGATCCGGTGCCCACCTTCCTGTGTCTTGATTCTTTTTCAATGGTATGGCAACCCCAGCCAATGGCAGAGCAAACGTTTGCTTCCCCTGCTGGAACATTGTAAGTGATTTTCTGATACCAAAACTGGAATGCAGGAGATAATGCTTTGTGTCATGTTCTGATTTCTGCACCACTGTAACCTTGATGATGCTGGATCTGGTAATATCGATGATCTCTTGTCTTCCTATAAGGTCAGAAGCTGCCTTCTGCTCGTCTTGAAACAGGAAACCCTGAGGTATTGACAGTCTTTGGACTTCCACCCTTTGAAGCTCCAGTTGCTTCAATATTCGATCCTCCAAGGAGGCGGAGGAAGCGTTATCTGGGATATAGCCTAGAGTAATCTCCTGCACACCTTTTAGAAAAATAATTAGGTTGTGGGATGACGCCTGGAAACTGTCCATTAAAACACTAACCCGTTCTTTGCTAAAGACCTCGCTACTGATCTTGGATGTCCTGGCCTCTTCCTCCGTCCTAAAAGGTAAGCGGATGAGTGTGCCATCATAGTTGAAGGGCACCTTTAGTTCACAGCCAAAGATGTTGCCATAAGGGCTGAACTGGTCTGCAAAAAGGTGTAGAACCCGAGCCTGCTTCTGGAGGTTCAATTTGATGCCCGGGTTAGAATTACTTTTAATGTGCTTCTGGAGATGGTTTACATTGGGGTCAAAGATGATGAGATTACCATTGCTTAGGATGGAGGGCACATCCGTCACATGGTACACTGTATTGAAGCCCAGGCCAAACTTTCCAATCTTCTCAACCTGGTTTTCTTTGGTAGCGGCCCCAACCTGTGTGATGTTACGGAAATCGTCCTCGGTGAACTCTCTATTATTGAAAGACCACAAGGCTGCTCCTTGGCAGGATGCCATAGCAGGATCTACAAGGCTTGTTCGAGATTCAAGGTTTTGTCTCCAATCTACCAGGAAGCCACAAACGGTGGCACCTGCATCATCAGCATTTTGAATCATCTCCTTAAAGAGGTCCACCTGCTCGCTGTACTCCCGCAAAATGTTTTTGATCCGCAACGTGATGGGCTCAGAGGGTCCCCAAGGCTCAAAGAACTCAGGCTTCAAGATCTTAGTGCTGAGAAGGGGGACTTCCAGATAGCTGGCGAGGGCCAACGAGATGTCTTCGTGAACAACATGGAAGGATGCATCATCATCACAGAGTTCTTTCAGGTGCTCCCGGGGCATATCACAGAACACGGTGCAAGAGAGTGGTTTTAGAGTGAATCTACTGCCATCTACCTGAACTGGGATGGGCAGGTGATCTGTGGGCTGGTAGCCCTTCCTTTTCATCCAGTCTAGGATGGATATAGCCAGCTTCAGTTCCACCTCTGTGCCACAGGCAGAGCTCCTTCCCTCAACATCCCGTGCCATTCTATGCAGAAGTTGGGTAACCTCTGCAGCCGATAAGGTCTCAGGAACCCCACATTTAAGGAAGAGACTTTTGTAGATCAGGAACCCCTGTGGGACCTTCTTTATCAGACAGCTCAAATACAAGTCCTCTGGATAAGACAAGAGAATTTCACTTGGATCAGAGAAGCCATCTCCATTCCAGATCATGATGCATTTGAGAAGAGTCGAGAACTGCCCAAGGTTGTCTTGCACATGTTTATAAATGCAGTGAAGGTTCAGAAGCAACGAGTGAGCATCTTTTTCCTGGTAGATCCTACTGAGGGACTTTAGGTGTTCTACCACCTTCTCAGGAGGTGGTGGGCCATTGAGGCCAAGGAGGGCACTCGCCTCATTGTTAAATGCATCTGTGAGTGGCATAGCCAACTCCACAATCCCGCAGTACTTCATACTTCTCAGTTCCCGGGGCTTATGGAAAGAGAGCTTGGGTGTGGATGAACTTCCAGGCACCCAAGCCAAGCTACACAGTCTTTCCAAGTCTGGCTGACAAAACTGAGACAGCACCCGGGTCTCATTGCACACTCCGATCAGTGCCCTGGCCTTCCTGTCTGCAGTTGAAAGGCCTCCTGCTGTCTGAGTGGCCTTCACCTCCTCAGCTATTTTCAGAATGTCCTGTGAAGTCAAGCTTGCTATTGAGACTTTCAAACCCATATTTCTCAGAGATCTCAACACAGATTCTTCCTGGTAGATTTGGGGAGGGAACCTTTCAGATCCAAACAAGATCTGAAATACTTGGACGTTGGGGTCAAAAAGAGCAGATGGCTGGAGTAGGCTCCCATTGGAAGGTAGGAAAGCCAGGTTCTCACAGATGTTCCTCAATGACGTATTCTGGCTAAAGAGCAAATCCCCATTTCGCAAAACCCACAGCATGAGGCACTCTCCTTGATGTTTCTCTTGTGCGTAGAGGCTGTTCTTTAATGCCCTTATTGATAGAAGAGCCACATCCGAGGCACTGAGCAGCTGGACTCTCATCTGGTGAAGGAGCCTCTGGTCTTGCTCATCTCGACAAAGCAGCAGATCCTCCGGAAGTATAAGGTCTTTGGGAAGAGGAGGGATGGCGTTCCTTTCTATGGCTCTCAAACTGCCAGCAGCCACCAGATCACTGCATGGGGATTGAAGGGAAGGCATCTTCTGGAAGAGAGGCAGTTGCGTCAACACTTGCATCTCCTGGGCATTAAAGGTGGATGCTTGGGAAAGCAAATCACAAAGGAGTTTCCTACGTTCAGGAGACATGAGAGCAAGACATCCCAGAACCTTGCTGATGCCCAAATGGACAAAAACCCTCAGGATGTTGTTGGGTGAGGGCGTCAAAATGTAGTTTGAGAGCTGTCTGTGCCATACTTTGGTATCCCACTGGTGTATCACCGTGCAGCCAACCTCCTCCAATACCCTGGCCATGTCCTCTGTCAAGCTGTGCCCATCTTGGTTTTGTAAGAGGAGAGAGGACTTCATGTTTAATTCTGACAGTGAGTCGCAGCACACATCTACATCAACAGGGCTTAGGGGTATAAGGTGGTGGCCCTCAAAGGGAGTTAAGGTACCAGCTTCCCGCTGCAGAAAGTTCCAGAATTCGTGCAGCCAACCTCTCGGAGGATGACGAGGGTCTCTGGAGTTCCAGGTGATAGAGCCAGAGTTATGCAGCCAGCTCTCTGGAAGGGCTTTCTTCAGGGAGTTGATGATCACAGCCATATCCAGACACAAGAGGTTACTGAAGATCCCTACGGTCAAAAAAAGAAAGTAGAATTAGGATTGAGGCCTTGACATTACCTATAAGAATAATGGAAGGAATAACGACTTGTGGGAGTCCTGTTTTAAATGACTTGAGGATGTAGAACTTTGTCTTATGTGCTTAAATAGGCTCTTCCTGGGGGATTATGAGCATAAACTGGGCAGGGAATGGATGGGATTGGCAGTTATGGGTATTTTGTAAAGTATACCCACTGCCACTGACATATACACAGAGTTACTCCTCTCTCAGAGCAGGTCAGGGTTGGTGCAAGGATAACAGGCACCCTCGGTGAAACTTCATTCTGTGCGTCCCCCCTCCACACCAACCTAATGGCCACAGTTCCTAATGTTATTTCAAGTCCAACTCTTTCAGCTTCATACCACGATCTCATGTTCTAGAAACTTCCTTTCACCAAGAAGAATCTCTCTTGCACTTCTATCTTTGAGATGTTTTAATCTCCTCGTCCACTGTCTCTCCTTTCTTCCAGCCTCCCTCTCTCTAGTAGCAAGGTTGGGAAACTTGATGTGATCAAATTACAGCAATACCTAGATTTCCTTTGTGTGATGGTCAGGGGCGGCTCGAGGCAATCTGCTGCCTGAGGCGAAGAATGAGAAGGAGCCCCTCCCCCCTTAGAGAGGGGCGGGGCTTTTTCAGAACTCCAATCAGGGAGTGAACCAAACAAAAAAGCCGATTAGATTATATGGAGGGAATGCAAGATGTTTGCACACAGGGTTGTACCGAGCTGCAATCGCGTCCTGCGCAACTTGCAGCTCAGGCGCGTGCCCCCCACTACTCCCCTCCATACCCCCATCCAGCAATGCCTGTTCTTTCCCTGCTGCTACCGCCCTCTGTTTTTTTCATGGCGGTACCAGCAGAAGGGAAAGAGCAGACAGCACTGGACGGAGGTATTGGGGGGGGGAGGAGGGGAGGGGGGGCATGCATCCGATCTGAAAGGCACGGGGACCAGACCTGCTTAAAGTGGTGCGAAAAGGCTTGGGGGGCACATTTCGGCTGCCTGCTATTGTCCTGCCAGCGAGAGTTTTCTCGCTTCACAGCTCTGTAAAACTGCGCTGAGGGAGATAGGAGGGCTCTGTCGGGGCGGCCCCAGGGTACTTCCTTCTACCGCGGTTTCAGGGGCCAGGTTCTTTTTTTTTATATTTCCCGGGGGGGGGGGATAGGATTGGTAATGGGCTAAGGGGGGGGGGTGTAGGAGTGGAGGTGGGCTGATGGGGGGGGGGTTAGGACTGATAATGAGCTATGGGGAGGCTAGGACTGGAAATGGGCTTATGGGGGGGGGTTAGGACTGATAATGGGCTCTGGGGGCTAGGACGGGAAATGGGCTGATGGGGGATTATGAATGGAAATGGGCTTATGGGGGGGGTTAGGACTGATAATGGGCTGATGGGGGGTTTAGGACTGGTAATGGGCTATGGGGGGGCAAGGACTGGAAATGGGCTATGGGGGGGGCAAGGACTGGAAATGGGCTATGGGGGGTTTAGGACTGGAAATGGGCTGATGGGGGTTTAGGACTGATAATGGGCTATGGGGGGCTAGGACTGATAATGGGCTATGGGGGGCTACGACTGGTAATGGGCTATGAGGAGCTAGGACTGGAAATGGGCTGATGGGGGGGTTAGGAACGGGGGGGGGGGGGGGGGGGGGGGTGTAATGGCTAGGATGGGCTAGGACTGGAATGGCGATTTCAGGGGCTGTACTGTAATTGGGCTATGGGTTGGCTAGGATTGGAAATAGGCTGATGAGGGGGTGTTTAGACTGATATTTGCTGCTGGGGGGTTTAGGACTGCAATGGGTTTATGGGTCGTTTAGGACTGAATGGGCTATGGGTAAGGCTGCTGCGCCCTGGAAGAAACTAGGCTAGGCTACAAATGGGCTGATGCGGGAGATTGGTGAAATAGGCTGGAAGGGAGCACGATACTGTTAAGGGTCCTGCCAGGGGAGGAGGGGGGATGAGGAGCGACAATGGGAAGGAGGGGGCAGGCGTGAGCTGGACACCTGGGATGTACTGAAGGGGTATTGGAAGGAGCTGACACTTGTGGATGAAGTAGTATGTGGCGGGTAATGGGGAGGAGGCTGGATGGGAGCTGCCACGCGAATGCACTGTAAGGGGGAATGTACATAGGGTAGGCGACTGGAAGGGAGCTGCCCTTGAGGGGGCACTGAGAGTGGACGTGAGCTGATAACCTGGATGTTAATTGACTAGAAGGGGCTGGACGTGGGCAAGAAGGGGGCTGAAGGGAATGGAACACCAGTTGCCGTCGTGGTAAATACAGGTCAGGTGACAATGGAAGGTAACTGGGAGGGGAGGACGGAAAGGGGGCGATATGGGGAGGGTTACTGGCACTGGAAATGGGCTATGAAGGAGTGAAGAAAACAAAAGAAAGCTAAGAAATGGCAGATGGACCATAAAACCACAGCAAGAGAGCTAAGAGAAGACGAAAAGCAGAAGCCTCAGTTTGGGACCCGCATGATCAGAGAATAATGGTCAGACACAAAGGGTAGAAAAATAATTTTAGTTACATTTTTAGTGATTGGGCATTGTGGTTATTTTTATATTTTACAACAGTTTTGGGGGAACTGCAATCTCTTATTTATCTGATGTTGCACTGTCATAAACGTGGCTCTGGCTTCTTGGGGTTTCAATTTAAATTTAGGCTACATATTATTTTTACTTTAGATTGTGTTACTGGGGATTCTGTACTGGTGAGGGTTCGAGTTGCGAGTGTGTGACTGATGGCAGGGGTTCTGTTAACATGGAGTTTGTACATAAAGACTATACGTAGTGTAGTAATTTGACGTGTTCACTTTTCAAATGGTTTATGGAATGTTCCAGGCCCACTGTAGTATTTACAGTGATGCTAATTTTTTTTGGATGGTTCCTTACGGTGAGTTTTGGACGTTTGTGCTGATATGTATGGTAGTTTTGTTGTTTGTTGTAGGGTTTGTATTAGTTCACAATATTCCTGGTACAGGATATAGTGGTGTTGATGTTGTGGTTGTTGTTAGTTGAGATGATCAGAATCAGATGTTTTTTTAATATTAGTTCTGCGGTGAACGTCCTGTCTGCTCTGCCCTACTGTGGATGCAAAATATATTTTTAAATAGACAAACCAAGAACATAACGCAGTTTGTATACCACCACAATAAAAATAGTTATCTTTAGTTTTATAATCTGTGCTGTTAGTTCTCGCTGTCGTTTAGTTCCTTGGTGTGGCAAATGGGACCGTACCTAGCCCTGTGCAAGCGGTGCAGCCGCACATGGCTGAGGCTTGGAGGTGTATTTCGGCTGTCTGCTGTTGCCCCTGCCACCACTGGCAGGACAATAGGCGGCAGCCGAAATGCGCTCCACACAGCCTTTTTGGCAGCACTTTTAAACAGGTCTGGTCCCTCCCTCCTCTGACTCGATGTTCCCAGGAGGGACAGACCTGCTTAAAGTGCCGGTGCCTTTCAGATTGGTCCGCATGCCACCTCCTCCTCCCCATAGCCTCCAGCCAGCGCTAGCCTGCTCTTTTTCACTGCTGCTGGCTCCTCCGTGAAAAAAACAGAGGGCCAGCAGCAGCAGGGAAGAAGCAGGCAGCGCTGGGACGGAGGTATGGGGGGAGAGGGGGAGGGGGGGGAGCGTGCGCCCAAGCTGCAAGTCTCACAGGGTATGATTGCAAGCTCGATACGGCCCTGTGTGCCAACCTCCTTGCATTTCCTCCATATAATCTAATCGGCTTTTTGGTTTGGTTCAGTCCTCTGATTGGCTTTCTGAAAAAGCCCCACCCCTGCTTCTAAGGTGGGTTGGGGGCGCCTTTTTCATACTTTGGCCTCATGCAGCAGATTGCCTTTAGCATGCCTTGGTACCAGGCATATTGTGAACTAATACAAAACCCTACACACAAAGAGCCAAACCTACCAAACCATACCATATCAGCACCAAAACTTCCAAAACTCACAGAAGGAGCACATCCAAAACAGGCATCCCTGTAAATACTACAGTGCGGGCCCCTGGGGGTGGAAACATCCATCCCCTTATCTGAAAAGAGCTGAACAAGTCAAATTAACAGTACAATATATGATCCTTATGTACAAACTCCATGTTAACACAACACCTGACGCTCCTTCCACACACTCGCAACATCTGACCCCTCATCAAGTACAAAAGTAGTAACCACAACCTAAAGGTAAAAAAATAAAAAATATGTAGAACAAAATTTGAAACTGAGACCCCAAGAAGCCAGACTCCTCATGCATTGCAACATCAGATAAAATAAGAGATGCAGTTCCCCAATACTGTTTAAAATATAAAGAGATCACAAAGTCCAATCACTAACTTAAATAACAAAGGTTCGAAAAAAATGATTTGTCTGACCATAGTTTATTCTTCTGATCATGCCTGGTCCTGATCTGAGGCTTCTGCGTTCCTGTTCTTCTTCTTAGGATCCTCTCTTCTGTGGTTTATGGTTCCAACTGCCATTTCTTATCTTTTCTTTTTGTTCTACTTCACTTCCTTCCATCAGCACATTTCCATTCAGTTCCAGTAATCCTTCCCGTAGGTATATCCAGCCCCCCCTTTCCAAGTCCTCCACCTCCCCAGTACCTTCCAATGTCAAACCACCTTGCAAATTTTCCTATCCAGTCCCCCTCCTTCCCCACTGTCCAGCCCATTCTAGGTCCAAAATACTATCCCACTTATCAGGCTCGCGTCCACTGTCTCAGTGCCACCCCCCCCCCCACCCAATCAGCTCCCTTTCCAGTCGCAACTACCCTGTTGTTTCCATCCCCTTTTTCCCGTGTCATTTGCACGTCAGAATTCCCTTCCAACCTACTCCCCGATTACCGCGCAGCCACCTACCCTTCCCATCCCCCAAGTGGTCAGCTTCCCTTCCAGTCCCCCCTTCCAGTAACATGCCCAGGTGTCAAGCTCCATTCCCAGCCCCTTTTCCTTCCCCTGCCATATTCAGCTCCTTTCCATGCTCCCTTCTTCCCCCATTTTCAGCTTCATCCCTGCCCCCCTTCTTCCCCTGGCAGACCCTCTCAGTATCTACTCCCTTCCAGTTCCTATTCTCCCATCCCACACCCATACAGCCCATTTCCCAGTCCTTGCCCTCCCTCCCAGATCAGTCTATTTCCATTTTAACCCTCCCATTTCCAGTTTAAACCCCACCCCCGGCGGATAGACCATATAGATCAGTTGCCTAGCCCCGACCCTCCTAGATCAAGCCTCATTTCTATTCTTAAATGGCCCCCACACATCAGCCCATTTTCGTCCAGTTCTAAACCCCCTCCCATCAGCCCATTTGCCCTGTACCGTATTCGCCCTCCCCCCATTCCAGCCCAATTACCTACTGTTCAAACTATTGTGCAATCACCCCCCTCATCCCCAGCCCAGCCCAGTCCCGACCTTCCGCAAGGGATATTGAAAAAAGAAAATGCCAGAAAGCTCGCCTGTGGCTGCTGTGGACAGCCTGAAGGTGCCCCAGCGAGCCCGCCACCCCTGATTAGGTCTCGCCCACAAGAGCCCTGACAGCTACCATCTTTGGCCGTGCCCCCCCCCCCCCCCCGACTGTTGCTGACTGCAGCTTAGTGGTCAGAGCCCGCGGTGGAAGGGAAAGTGTTCTTCCCTTATTCCACAGCTCTGTTTCCTATCAGCGCCGGTGGGCTCAGCTTTAAAGGAACCATGGGAAAGGGAAACACTCTCCCTTCGCGCGGCTCTGCAAATTAAAATGAGCTCCAGCTTGGTTTGCTCTATGTGCGTGACCCGACTTACTGCTTTGGCCGATATTTTGAAGGCGCTGCAGGACTTCCGCTTTAACATCTGTAGGTGGAAACCTTTGGACAAGGCCGGGAAGAAGAATTCTACAAGAAAAGATTTAGAAACATTGGAAAACCTATCAATGTCTCTTGGATAAACCAACTATCTGATTTTGAAAAATGATAGCTTCCATAAAGCTTGTTTATATAACCTTAAATAGCAAATAGGAGGGGTCCTAGTTTCATGTCAAGTTAAGATTTGAAATACCTCACACACAAGCAGTCATGTTGGCAAAAGCGTGGCCACCGACACATCATCTTTCCTTGCTGAACTCAATTGGACCTCTGAGGGTATATATCACAAGTAAGATTACATCAAAACAGACAGGCAGCAGAAGGTAGTACTCAAAGAAATACAATAAACGTGCTTCTGGAACTTTCTAGCTCAAGGTAATCAAGGTACGGTGCCTGGTAATAAACAGGCCTGTCCATTTCTCTTTTTGCCCCATTGCATGCAGGGATTTCTAGTTCCTGATCTTCTCATGAAGCCCCCTAAGAAAACCAAAAAGCAAATCCCAATATGCAATACTGACATAACCAAACTGGCATAGCTTGTCTGGGTAACCAGGGCTGAGGAGGCATCTCTATACAATATGAGGTTTCCTGGCTCACTCACCTTGGAAAGCGAGGGCTATCCAGGTATACTACCCCATCCCTGTCTGTAGTCTGGAAGCTGGTGTAGGTTCCATCAGACAAGGGCAAGAGTGGGAGCCCTAGGAGGTCTTGGTACTGTCCATCACTGGTGATGTATTCAAGGACCTGAAGCTTTGCTGGTTTGGGATGTTCCAGCCACCTCGTCGCAAGACCCCTCGGATGAATGCGGGTGAAATTGTTTTTAATGCAGTGTGACTATTCGCAGTCAACTGTATTGCTCTCTGGACATGTTCCGGAACCCTCACTAGAGGCTCACCCACTGATAGGAGGAGCTCTTCCAGGGTAGTTTTCAAGTTTTGATCTTGCATGCTCGGCAGGAAGAGAGCTTCAGATGTTTTCAGCCATCGGGAGTTATCAGAAGCCAAGCAGAGGCCCTCCAAGCCTAGGAGCTCCTGGGAAACTTTCTTAATCAGGGAATGCCATCTCTCTTTATGCAGAGTCTTAACTGGGTCTGGCCAAATACCATAGGACACTGTGGCTGGCATTCTGGAGATCTTCACCAATTCCACAGTTTCCTGCACTGCTTGACAGTAGACAAGGGGCAGGACGTTCTCTACCAGCAGCTGGTTCCATTGAGCAGCTTCATCATGTTGTTTTGGTCCATCTCCACCCACTTCATACTCCTCCTGTCATCGGTCAGATCAAAGCTGCATTGACGTGGACAGGGAGGCCTGTCCTGTTTTCTTCTTTGTCTGGGAGTGGTAAGAAACAGCTCAAACGTCCTTCGCAAATATCACTACCTTCATTGGTGAAAGGGTAGGCTAGAGCCATCATGGGTCTGTTCTCAGTTTCTTGGCAAGGTCTTCCAGATCTGGGAAACTTCCTTCCTTAATTATGCTGGTTGTCACCAGCCAATTACGTCCTGGGTCATCATTGCCAGATCTCTGCAATGAAATAACTTTCCAGCACGTGGAGGTGAGGATCTTGGAAGAAGCACTGCTAGGATGGGCCTTTCCCAAAATTCCATTATCCTGAATGGTCGAGTTGGCTGTCAGTAGATGCTTCACAGCCCCATCCTGCCCAACGCTCTTCAAGGACACCTTGGTGACATTCTTAAGGAATAAAAGGCTGATACTGGCATCTCCACTAAAGGAATCAAAAAGCTCTTGTATCCGTTCAGTACTGTAAAGGTTCTCAGAGATCTCCGAGGCCACTTTACGGAGCGGGAAGCGGAAGAGTGTCCCTGGGAACCTGTTGTCTCTTGTAATTGTGGCCCAGGAGCCTTGATCGATAGCCTCTAGAGCATTCCAGAAGGGCTTAAACTGATCGGCATATTCTTCAATTTCCTGTTTATCCTCAGGATAATCCAAGCTCCATTTGAAGCCTCCATCATCAAAAACAGCCTTCTGTGGATCCAACATGCCAACCTCTTGGCCACTGAGGACACTGGGGAGGTCTTTCAACAAATGAGAGAGAGAGAAAAAGAATGACAGAGAAAGAAATGGTACTTCCATAAGCATCAATGATTGGCGATACCCGTTTTGATTAACTCTAGGAATGACATGCACCAGTGCTCAGAATACTACAAGATTCCACCACCCATTAGGGAAGAAAATGTGCTTAGGACTGCTGCTCCCAGCTCAAACTCCACATGTCCAGTACAAGCAGAAGGCCCAAAACTCATGTCCCAGCCCAATCTTCTTACAAGCAAGTGCAAACAACTCATGTTCCCTATCTGAGGCTCTGTGCATCAGGAAGTGCCACTTTCAGTCTTTCAGCCCAAATTCCCACAAGCCACTCAGGATCCATGTTGGTTTTACAAATCTCTCAAAGCTTCCTTATTCACCACTATGTGATCATAAAGGCTCTCCTGATTAGGGTTGGGTGGGCAAACTTTCACCCCAAAGAGGCAGAATTTGTACCACTTCCCTTACCAGTTGGAATACAACTGAGTCACAGGGTGAGGGAAAAACCTCAGAGGAGACTCTGTGGCAGAGCCTGGGAATTAGAAACGCCCAGGTTCCCCAGAACCCATGCTGAACATCTTCTAGCCTCACCTGTGATGTGATAGACCGAGTTGAAGCCCAGACCGAATCGCCCCACTGTATTGGGGTCTTTCAGCTTGACACTGTTGCCTGTGCTCTGGATGCCCACCCAGTCCTCCGGGGAGAAGATGGCATCGTTGTACGCCAGGAGAGCAGGACCTGCAGACCAGAGGAAAACAGCACAGAGGGGATGAGGTAGAACCAAGCAGAGAAAAGTAGAAACTATCGTTAGAGAAGAACCAACATAATCTATAAATTTATAATTTATGGCGTTGAACTGAGTTAAAAAATAAACGGGACTTTTGCCTGTTCCTAAATCTGGCCCCCTGTCTTCCCCCATCCCTTCCTCCAGTATCTTGTCTTGCACACCACGGTTTTAAAATGATGGGGGCGAGGGGCTGATAGCATCCCCCTACCTACTGCCTCTTCCAAAGCCAAAAAGACATGAATCGCCTCTACACTTATTCCTACCTGCTTCAAGTCCTACTCAGCTGGATGTCAAAATCTCCCCCTCACCATAAATCTCCCCCCCAAACTCAGAACCATCGCCTAGCTAGGACGACATTGGCTTTGGTCTTCCCTGTTAAATGCCCAATGTTGCTGTCAGAGGTATACTAGATGCCGGGAGGACACAGGGTAAAACCCACCCATCGGTGCCCCAACGCCACACTTGGTACTTAGCGTGGGAATTCTTAAAGGAAATGATTATGAGACACTTTCCAAATGCAGTAGGAGAGAGGCAAACATTCACCTTAATCTAGACTACTAAAATCAAGCAGATTGTAATTTAATATGGTGTAACACACGTCAAGCTTACGAGATGACAAATTTTTAACTGAATGATTGAGCAATAAGCACATGCGTGCCAGCTCATGTCCGTTGCCACGGGAAGACCGTACTGTAGTGGGTCTATCATAGCTGCTTCTTCTGCCAAGGGATTCTCGGACTTGATAAGGCGAGCAAAGCGCAAATATCCAGTAGCCTCCCATAACCTGAGCCGAGCCCAAGTTCCCTTTTTCTAGTCCCCAAGAAGTGCAAAACATTTTCGCAGATCACCGAACCTTTTGCTGGTTCATCTAAAACAAAATTCCCCAATGTGGTATAAGCCACATGGTGGACCTTTGCGGGACCTGTGCGACCAGTCCTTTTCTCCTCAAAGCCTAAAGGAATGATTATGACCCGTAGTCCGAGAGTAGACAAAAGTCCAACACCACTCTCCCAGGGACATGATACGGACACACTAGTGCAGAGCTGGTCCCAGCTCTACTTCCCCAATGACCCACCACGCTAGCCCCCTAGTGGTCGAATCTCTGGGGTCAGAGGGTGCATGTTGGTGATGAAACCTGGGAAGGGGTGCATGGGGTGACGCCCCACAAGTTCGTTGGCTGCCAACTATGCCACAAAAATCAACCTTTGTTTGCGCATTCCACTAATGGCTTTTACTGTTCATATTGAAAAATGCAATAGGTAATCTCGTGAACATTGGTTTTCACGCTGTACATTTACAAGATTAAACGGCAGGGAAGTGCAGACCACACTGGACCATGGGAAGCGTAACAAGCCCAAACCTGCCCTGAATCTAGGTCGCCATCCCACCGCTTTTCCACTGCCCCTTTTTCCTTACCCTGGAAGCTTTGCAGGTCCTCGGAGTCCAAGGACCTGTTCTTGTCCGGCTATTCCCCTTCTCATGCGTAAAGGAAGATTAACTTTCCCGGGCGACCGGCATCATCCTGCATTCTGGATCAGCTCCTAATCCCCCACACCCAAACCCGAGAAACCATGAAAAAAATCCAAAAATCAAGGCGGTATATATCAGGTTCATAGGCCCAGAAGCCAGCTTGCAAGTTCTCCAGACAGGTAGATGGGACTCCCGAATACCCTCCTCATCCTATCAGAGAGTGGATAACCAGCGGACTTCCCAGTCGCTAGGAACATATCGAAGACGGTCCCTCGATTGTAATGGGTCAGCCAGTTCGTTCATATGAGATTAAGCAAAACTACAAGTCCCCAGCACTGCACATAGGGGCAAAATGCCAGGAACTGGATCAATCTTCCTGCAGCACCCTACTCTTTTTCTTTCATGGCTGAAGCAAAAGGATCAGCCAATGTGGGGCAGGGCACTCAGAAAATGCGTTTAAACAGCCATAGGGTCCCTCCAGATCCCCCATCCTCAGCACACAGCTTAGCCAACTCAGTGTGTTTCAAGATATCCACAATGAATATGGCATGGAGGAGAGATTTGCGATGCACTGTTTCCATTGTAATGCAAATCTCTCTCCGCATCACATATTCCACTGCTGGGTTATTTTAGAAACACTTTGACCAGCTAAGTGTGTCCGAGGATGGGGTTGAGAACCTCCTTGCTTTAGAGTATGAGGAGAGATCCCCAAAACCTAACGACCAGTCAATAAGCTCACCAGGCCTAAAAACTCTCATGCCCAGTGGCCTACCTTTCCCTACCCCATGCTCTTTCCTTAAAAGTTGTAGCTTTAGGTCTACTTCTCTGACCCCCTCAGATCTGTTGGCCAGCCCCCTCACCTTCCGGATCTGGGGCCCTCCATCCGGGTTACTTGTGTAGGATGTTTTTTAGGTAGGTCAGGAATGGAGGAGAACTCCTGGGCCAGAATCCATTCCTGTGAAGCAGAGACAGGAAAAACATAGACACCATCACTGCTCCGACCATAGGAACTGGGTGAGCACACGCCCCCCCCCCACATCAAGACATGGTCACATCAAGATCGTTCATCCCTCCTTTTGTAATGGCCGTAGAATTGGGGATCTCCCCAGCTCCTCCAGTTAGGGCACCCAGCACATAAAATTAACTATTAATACTGCGTCAGGTAGTCCTTCAAGTATTCTTAATGCTCAGCATAGGGACACTGCACCACCTTCCCAGTTGGGTGAGACAGAGGTCAGCAATGTCCTCCTGGCCAACCTTTGGGAACAAGGATATACGCAGATACTGATGAACCCTTTGACTCAGACCTTATGTCAGGGGTGGCTTCAAGGCCAATATGACCCTGCCTGAGGCGGAAGGAATGCGCAAGATTGACGCCCCCCCCCCCCCCTTTACTGGGGGGCAGGGCTTTTTTTTAGGGACTGAACCAAACAAAAACAGCTGATTATAATGGAGGAAAAATGCAAGATGTTTGCCACACAGTGCCATATCGAGCTGCCAAATTCACACCCTGTGCGACTTGCAGCCTCGGGCCGCTCCCCCCCTCTCATCCTCCCCATACCTCCATCCAGTGGGGCTTTCCCCTGCTCTTTCCATGCTACTGCGCCACCCTCTCGTCTTTTTTCCAACAGCGGCACCGGCAGCAGGAAAAGAGCAAGGCAACACCTGGACGTAGGAGTGTGTATGGGGGGGGGGGGGGGGAGGAGGGGGGGCACACGTGGCGGTCCCGATCTGAAAAGGTCGCTGGGTCACTTTTAAGCAGATCTTGTCCGCTCCACCTGCTCCTGACATCGCATCGGAGGAGGGAGGGACCAGACCTGCTTAAAGTGCCGCGACAAAGGTCTGGGGGTAGCCAGCTTTCTCAGCTCCCTGCTATTCTGGTCCTTGCCAAGGTGACGGCCAAGGGCAACAGCCAGACCAAGCCAACCTGACAACGTTCCCAAACCTTTTGTGTGCCCCTGTGTGTGGCTTGTACCACTTGTGGCTCACAGGACTAGGTTACGGTCCCTGTTTGCACACCAAGGAACCTAACAGAGAGCCAATAACACAACATGCACAGTGTGATAAACAAATTATAACCTCACATTCTCTTATTTTTGTTGTGTATAACCAAGTGCGTGTTATGGAGTTCATTTTTCCTTCGTTCTCCAACATATATTTTGCATCCACAGGGGGTGCACAGGAGAACCTCACAGAACTCAAAATTAAAAAAAATATATCTGACTTCTTTTCCATCTCACTAACAACAACAACAACAAACCCCACTATTCTCCAGTACCAAGGCATCATTGGGTGAACTACATATAAAACACCCCTACACAAGAGCAAAACCTACCAAACCATACCATATCAGCACCAACTTCCAAAGACGTCCCAAACGAGGAGACCCATCCAAAAAAAGTGTCACTAGCTAAACTACTACAGGTGGGCTCTGAGAAACATCCATACACCTATTTGAAAAGCTGAAAACAAGTCAAATTACATAGTACAGTATAGAGTCCTTATGTACAAAAACGCCGCATGGTTAACAGAAACACCTGGCCTCAGTCACCACACTCAAGAGCAGAGACCCTCACCAAGTACAGAATACTAAGTAACCACCACAATCTAGAGTAGTAAAGAAAAAAAACTGCTGTTAGATAGAAGATTTGAAACCACTGAAACCCGCCAAGACGACCAGACAAAGGTCCCAACATGCAAGTTTCACATCAAAATAAATAAGCAGCTGCGGTTCCCCATATACTGTGTAAAACAAAGAGAGCACAAAAGTCCAGTCACCTAAAATTATAAATTAAAATTTATTGTTAATTCTATCCTTTGTGTGGTCTGGACCATTTTATTCTCTGATCATGCACTGGTCACGATCTGAGGCTTCCTGCATTATCAAACAGTATCCTCTTAGCTCCTTGCGCGCCTTTCTGTGGTTTATGGTCCAATCTGCCATTTTTCTTATCTCTTCTTTTGTGTTTCTTCCACTTCCTTCCATCAGCCCATTTCCCAGTAACCCTCCCAAAAAAAAAGCAAAACAAGAACGAAAACAAATACAAAAAAAAAAAAAAAAAAAAAAAAAAAGAAACGAAAAAAAACAAAAGAGAGGTGAGTGTGGATGGGCGGGTATCAGCCCCCTTTTCCAGTCCTCCCTCCCAGTACCTTCCAATTGTCCCAACGGCCTCCTTGCATTCTTCACGACGGGTTCACTGACTGTCCCATCTTGTCCCTTCCAGATCCCACTCCTTCCCCTCTGTCCCCCACCCCGCTGTTTTCTAGTCCCCAAATTAACCATTCCCAGGTATCAGCTCACCGTCCTACTCTCAGTGCACTCCCCCAGTCAGCTTCCCTTCCAGTCGTCCTACTCTCTGGTTCTAGTCCCCCTATCCCAGTGGCCATTTCGCACGTCCGCTCCCTTTCCGAGTCCCCCCTCCCCATTTAACCGCAGGACCACCTACCACTTCCCCATCCCCAAGTGTCAGCTCCTCCTTCCAAGTTCCCCCCTCAGTACTCAAATGACCCCCAGGTTGTCACGCCTCATACTTAATATCCTGCCCCCTCCATTCCATTACACACTCCATTATCAGCTTCTTTCCTTCTTGTCGATCCAGCCCCCTCCTTCCCCCCATGTTCAGCTCCCTTCCTGCCCCCCCCCCTCCTTCCGGCCTTTCGCCCTAGCAGGACCCTCCATCACGTAATATGCTCCCACTTCCAGTCCTATTCCTCTCAACCTCACTGCCCCCCCAAATCAAGCCAATTGTCCAGTCCTGAGCACTCCCCACATCAGCCCATGTACTATCTTCTCCTGACCTGTGCCTAATCCATCCCCCGCCCAGCCCAGCCACAGACCTGATCGTTATGAAATGAATGACGGGGCCAAATTGAGCAAGGAATAAGATGAAAAAAAATGGTGTTGCAGGAAGCTGCTGTCTGCGGCCAATGAAGTGCCCCACAGCCCGCCGCTCCACAAAGAGCCCTGACAGCTACCCAGTCGTTTAGACCGCCCCCCTCCCCCCCACGCCCACTCATCTTTGCAAGAGCCCGCATGAAGGGAGAGTGGTCTTCCGTTTTTGCCCATGGCCCTCGTTAAAGCTGAGTCCACCGGCACTGATGGGAAAATGGGAAACAGCATTTCCTGTTTCCTATCAGCGCTGGTGGGTTTGTCAGCGTTTAAACAGCAGCGCCGCGGGGAAAAAATGAGTTTTTACTTTTCAACCTGTAACGTGAGTTTCTCCCGGGACCGAGCAGGATAAGTCAGCCACAAGTGGTGGTGACGCTGTCCCCCATCCGACGGCGCCCAAGACGGAATACTCTCACTAGCCCAGAGGGGCCTTTGTTAGCTGCTCCCTGGGCATGACCACTAGCCCCACCTCCAGATCCGCCCCCTAGCTGGCCAGTTTTCCCAAGCTGAAGTGGTACTCATGCTAGAAGGCGGATCGCGCAGAGACAGGAGAATCCCCGCCGGGGAGGGTGGTGGGAAGGTGTGGCTGACTTATCCTGGCCTGCTCCCTGGAGAACTCACGTTGTCCAAGTTGTAAGTTAACGTCGGTTTTTCTCCCAGGGCAAGCAGGCATGAGTCGCCCACAAGTGGTGTTCTCCCCCAGCTACCATATGCAGCGGCGGGGAGGGGACTGGGAAGAAAACGGAACCACGCATTAACCTTAGGTGCCAGTACGTGTCTAATGCATGCGTGGTTCAAGTCACAATCCAACAGAGTTGTGTCAAATAGCAATTACGTGGCCTTTGGTAATTAGCATTAGTCGCTCGTAACACGCCAATAGTGCACAAAAAACAACACTCAAGCAACAATGTAAACCCGGAAATAAAGGGGGGGGTGGTGGGGGGGGTTTGGCGGTGGGGGGGCAACACCGACAGCAGAACCAGTGGCACAGCAAATCAAGTTAGAGAACGGGCAACGAATAGTGCCGTAATAACAAAGAACAATAACAAGGCGGCCTGGCCAGGGAGCTTGTCAGCCAGCAGCAATCTCGGGGGCAGCCGTATTCATCAATTTGCGCAAGCACGGTGCAGAACCAGGGTACAATGATACCAAACAACAATCCATAGAGAACATGGTACAATGATTAACCAATCAACAAATCAAAGAAAGGCAACCAAGGTGCAGAGACATCTTTCAATAAGCAATAATGTGCCGTGACATCAATTAAGGCATCACCTCAGTGCAATTCAGTGCACGAGTTCCTGGCCTGTCGAGGGTTTGGCCCTGCTAGCCCACGAACGCGGAGCCCGCCTGTGATCAGCTCTGTCGAGGCAGTTAGTTGCCTTCTGGAAAGTCTGTACAGATTGACTCCCATCTGTTGGCGGCTTTTTTTTGCAGACTGTCAGGTATACTGAACGGAAGTGGAGGTTTGCGATGGAGGCGGCCAGGGCACGCCAGGTGATGTGCTGTGATAGCTGGTTGCGGGTGGGGGCTAGCTCCAGCGCGTGAAACAGGGCCAGAATGAAAGATTGCAAGAGGAAATTTTCCAGCCGGAGAGCGTGCCACTCTGGGATACTGGGTGCAGGCCAGGCTTGTTGGGGTCCCCGTATGATACGAAGAGCTGGGAACCCTTTGCGCAAATGGTGCTGTCTCCCCACTTATGGAGGTATGCACCGGTATTGGCCGCCCTGAAAGCTCACAGTCCAGTGTGTGCAGGCGTTGGGCTGTGATCCGGGGCTGGACCGTGTGGTCCGGGAAGGAAAGCAGGGTAGTCCTCAATGGTTTGATTGATGTAGAAAGCGGACAACACCTTGGGAACAAACTTGGGGCTGTGTCCGAACAGGCAGACGCGTTCGAGGTGAAAGATGGTTGGGTAAGGCGCGGTAAGGCCACGAGGGCATGTTCCTGGATATAGGATAATAGAGAATGCTGCCCAACATTTCACATGCGACATCCGCCCTGGGCTGCTAAGTAATAGCGTGACTGAGGAAACAGTGGGGTTTTCCAGGAGGTGAACTATGCAACAATCCGGCTTCTATTGTAGGGGCTCGAAGGGCTCCGTCGCCGTTAGCTGGTCTGAGGGCGACAGTTATCTTGGTCCCATGCGGGCACCTGTGGTGTGCCTTCCCTAAGGGGAGCCCCCGGCGTAGATTGGATACAACCTCTCCCAGACATAACAGATGGTCCATCGATGGGCATTCCGCTTGCCTATTGAGGAGTCCCCAACACGGTGATGGAAGGCCGCAATGGCGGACAGGTGGACTCTGATTGGCCTGAGTCCCCTTCAGTCGTATGCGACGAAGGAATGTGGACTCAAGGTATTGGAGAAGCTGCGGACCAGGACAAGCGAAAGGGTTGAGATGCCGAGCCGCGCACCAGATGGAGAAGCGCCGCCACTTGAGGCTGTAAGAATTTTATGGTGGAAGGGCGTGGGGCCCGCCCAAGTATGATCTGCTGGACCTCTGTCGTTAGGTTTAGAAGGGTGCCCGAGCTAGCCTTTCAGCTTCCAGGGCCGAAAAAAAAACCCCCCCCCAGTGGATAGCATACCGCAAGTTTTGGGGTGGAGCAATTGCGCCGCCATCCTGTGATAGTGACAGATCACGGCCACCGGGGGAGGTTTCGGCGTTGGGAGGGGGCTCACAGCCACGGGCGTTTGGAGGATATTGGGAACCAGATTTGCCTGGGCTCAGAAAGGTGAGCAACGCAAGAATTTATGGATCCTGGCCCGGTCCCTCGTGATGACCCCTCGTTGGACTGGTCCGTTGCGATGAGCGGACGTTGGCAGAGGAAAACGCGGCCATAGGGACCGGAAGGTATGCCATTGGTCCCTGGTCACATCTAATCCAAAAAATGGACGTTCCGCCACCAGTTCCCGTGTGCGGAGACGGTCTCTTCCGAGTCAAAAGCGGGGGGCATTTGGCATTCTCCTCTGGGAGGCAAAGAGATCGATCTGACGGGAGGCCCCACTCCCTTGAAGAGGAATGAGGAGGTGCGTGGAATGACAAAAATAGTGGCGTAACAACACGTCTTCGTGAAGCGTCCAAAATTCGTGAGGGCTGTTTATGCCTTGTCTGTCTCCGTCGAAGGCCCCGACTTCTGCTAGGACAGTTCTCGCTCCCATTTCCGGGCTCTAGGTAGCAGGCCTGGCAGGTCTGCCTTGGAAGCGAGAGGGCTAGCTGCCAGGTGACCCACGCGACGGGCTTGCTTCTGCACGAGAGATCTGGCACGTGAGCTCCGTTCCTCCATGTTTGTGCATGTAGTAGACATCGGCGACTAATGGGTCCTGTATGGTTCCGGTCTGTATCTTGATGTATGCTTTGTCCCCCTGGTACCAGATCCTGGACTCAGGGCAAGGAGGGCAAGGCGGACACGCTTCTGAGCTTGAGGATCGTTGATGGTGGTCCACGGATCCCGTCTCCCGGTGATGGACTGCCCATTGATCCTTAGGTTCGTGATGATGCGTCAGGTCCCACACAGTGGGCATCGCTGCACATCCCCTAAGAGCTGAAGCATCCGTGGTCGATCCGCACGTGCATGAAATCTGGGGTTGTCATGGCCCTGTAGGCGCTTGCCCGGTGACAGACCTTGGTTGGTAGGAGTGTGTAGGGTCCACCAGCTTGGATGTCCGCACATTGGCATGTTGATCCGATAGGGTCCCTGGGGGATCTTGGAGGACAAGGGATGCGGTGTTGTGTGCTTGGTCAGGACCAAGTGGTGCGGAGGTTGTGGACCAACTTGGAGAACCACGCACATCCGGAATTCAACTACTTCGCCATGCTGGAAGGACATGGGTGTGCGGTGCCCTGACCATGTGGACCCAGAAGGCGTAGGAAATCACTCCGGGCGGCAGGTTACTGTGCGTGCCGAGTTTTGAGGACCTTGGTGATAAGAGCGAGTGCTGACCTGATGTGCCTGGCCCGCCTTCCTGTTGTGAGGCAAGAAGGCCTTGGATTGCGTGGTGTCGATCTAGCACAGGCACACCGTGTGTGAGGACTCTCAGACGCTGCGGTTTGGTGAGGACCTAAGTATGTCACAGGACTTCTGGTAGTTGGCT